>JAQPPZ010000442.1:10692500-13092500 GCA_028583015.1 Wollemia nobilis | reverse complement strand
GACCTGGTGCTGAAGTGGGACTCATTAAAGGCGAAGCCGGGCAACCACGGAAAATTCGATGCCCTCTCGGGAGGGCCCCTATCATATTGCCCGGGTGAACCAGCTCAACGCTTACATACTTCGGGATATGGAGGGTCAGCTCCTACCTATTCCCGTTAACGGGTTCCACTTGAAAATATATCGTCGTTGAAGGTGTCCTAACGGGCCCTTCCTTGTAACATATTTCCCTTATGCATTTTTAAATTTCAGTATGTACAGTTTTCAGCTTTCAGTTTTTCCAGTTTAGGTAAGCCCAAGTCGGACAGAGGGAGAAAGCTCTGACTTCGCGGCGAAATCAGGGGTCGCCCCTGAAAAAGAGCGAAGTTCGTAAAAGGAGACTGCCCAAGAAAACAGTAAATCTGCAACCCGACTTCGCAGCGAAGTCGGGCTGCGCACCACCCAAAGGGCGCAGTTGGAGAAAGAGCATCAAAAGGGAGTTAATTGTTCGGACTGCGCTGACTTTCAAGGCGAAGTCTGACTTCGCGCGCAAAGTTTGGGCGAGCCCAGGTTTCGCGGGATGAGATGCGCCCGTTTTCCGGCGCACTCGGTGGTTCACCAAAGAAAAGAGTAAAGGTGGAAGGGACTAGGTGTAGTTCGGACTGCGCCCGGTTTGCGGGGAGTTCGAGCTGCGCCCATCCAAGGGGCGCACTGGAAGTGAAAGCAACAAAGGAAATAAGAAGTGTCGGTTCGGACTGCGCCCAATTTTGGGGCGAAGTCCGATCGCGTGGCGACTCGGATCGCGCCCAATTTTGGGGCGAAGTCCGATTGCGCCCTGCTTCCTGGGCGCAACTTGGATGGTTTATAAAAAATAAATAAAAAATTAATACTCCAAGTGTGGGCCCAGGGCGCATAACGGCTGTGAAAGTTGGGTTTCCGAACCAAAAGGGTTTTGCCTTGAGCAGTGTGCCCGGATTGTGGCGTTGACGTCACCCATGGCGCAGCGTTCAAAGTCAAATTTAATGATTGCGCAACCTTCAAGGAAAACGCAATCAAGGAGGCATGGCGCGGTAACCATGGTACATCTTTCAAGACATTCTTCTTCACGGCCACCAAAAAACATAACTCTTCACTAGCCGGCCGACCTACCCCCTCCTGCGCACCATTAATGACGCTGTCATTATCATTAAAAGGAGGTCTGGTGCGCCCAGACATGCCAAATCGTGCAAATTATTCCTGTGACTGCGAAATCTTCTGCAGACGTCCAGAGGTCATAATTATTGCTGTTTCGAAGGAATGGACAAAGGAAAGTTGCCAGTGCAAGCTCAGTCCAACGAGGAGCGCGAAAGTGGGGATTTCCCGCAGTCAGGTGCTTTCAGGAGTGAGACGCCGCAGGATCAAAAGTCAAAATCCCGGACAAAGAAAGTACAGCGTGGGCAAGCCCCACCACCACCGGTTAATTACCTGTCCGGGTACAAGGACGGCTCGTTTTCCATGAGCCTTACTAAACTGCGGATAAATGTGGAAAATTGGGCGGATAAAGTTTCGCCCTCTCACCATTTCGGGCTGCGTACAAGTCGAACCTTCATCGGTTCTTGTGCCCTCCTGTCCACCTATGCCCGGAGCTGGTCGACATCATTGTCAGACATTACAGGCCAGCTACCCGGCAAATTTGCAACTGCAGCGGAAAACCCTTGTTCGCACTCCGCAGAGAGACCGTCCAGCCGGCCTTCGCCCCGAGGTTGCAATATGACTCCAGCGCGATTGTTAAAAGGATAAATCTTGGCGAGCAAGCGGGGCGCTTTACGCATACAAAAAAGATGAGGGATTTCCTCAACTCAGAGCTGAACGCCCCGCTCGCAACTGGACAGTGGCCAACCGGCCCCATACCCCCGGAAAGGTTTCAAAGCAAATACATATACACCATCCCGGCGTGGGTCCTCGGCTGCGACTCTGACGAGCTGGTACGGCCGTACCAGCTAGCGCTGGCAGAATGTCTCCTATGCGGAGAATCTTATGAACCAAAGAGCGCAGAAAAGTGGGAAGCGCCCAATCTTCTTCGACTGGGCGGACTGGCTTGCATACGCCATTCACTCCAGCTTGGTGAAGCTACGAAAAGCAACCAACTGAATTTCGATTCAGTTCCTTCTTGGCTTGGCTATGTTTGTATCACTTGCACTCCCGTATGCCGATCCCTAACCTGAAGAAGGTAAATGAGAAGGGAGAGCCACGACCCGTCTATGAATGGACGGATGACCTATACCGGAAAGGGTCTTATTACAAGTTCAACTTCAACTTTCTGGGCTTGGTCATGTCAGTCTTCAACGATGGTGAGATCCCTCGCCCCCCGCAGGAAATGACAAACTATTTGCTGAATCACAAGCTCGGGGACGTTTTTAGACTGACGCAAGGGATCGTGGTTAGAATCTACGGATTCAAGGGCAAGCCTCATCTGCTGCCCTACTGGTGCACGGATCATCAGTTTGGGATGGAGGTTGCGCGGCAGATGGATTACGTTGAAGAGGAGTTCGGCCAGGGAAAGAAAAAGGGCCATATCTTTCAATATCCTCTTTCCCGGGCGAACGTCGAAATATCGTAGATAGGACAGCATGTCTATCTCGAGCGGGAGCTCTTTGACATTGGCCTGATTCTGCTGCCGCAGCACTGGAAGTACGACCCACACGGGATAAGGGGAAAGTTTGCACATATCTCGCCCCCGGCAGATATAATCGAAGACAGATGCGATGTGGTCCATGTTGACCTCGACTGGGAGATTGACTCGATGGAAGCATGGCCTCCTTGGCAGGAGTTTTACTGCGAGGAGGTAGCATATGACCCCGAGCGAAACCCGGACCACAAGTTCACTTCTCCGGGATTTAAGAAACTCATCACCAAGCTGGCAGGCCTTAACTGGCCAAAAGAAAAAGTTGTTGAATGCTGGAAGATGAGGTGCCGCACGCAGCACGATAAATCCATCAGGAGGAATCTGGCCGTTGATGATGATTTTTCAGCTCTATATGACCAGCACATTGGCAGTTGGCGGCCTTTCGCATTCCGAGATTACGTTCCCCGAGGTCCCTTCGAGGGTTATAAAGGGGGGTCTTCCTCCCAACAGTTGTACACTTTTACAACTGCCAGCGCGGGCCCAGCAGATATCCAAGTGGACCCAATGCAGCTTGTTGCTTCCAAGGTGGTGCCCGAAAAGGCGCGAAAATCAGCCAAGTCAGCGCCCGAGGTGACTCCTCAGGCACAAAAGACGCCAGCACCGCCAGCGACCGGACCGGCCGCGGCAGATCTTCTGCAAGTCAAACCCCGGTACAAGTTTACCGTGGGAACATCAGCGCCCGCTGCACCTACTTCATCTCCTTCTTCCAAACCAGCCATTGCTCCAGAAGAGAAAAAGAGGAAGAGAGTTGATAGGGTCAGGCGACCTAGCCTGACGGTGCAACAGTCAGTCGCAGAGCCGCAGCCGCGTCCAGCCGCTCCAGAGGTTGTTTCTCTGGATAGTCCTGAGCCAGCCGCCGGAACCAGAACCGCAGACATTCATCCAAAGATCGGCTCGAGCGGAGCCCGCAGGTACGTCCGCCGCCCCGCTCCCCTCGCATCCCATCTCGGCCCTACTCCGACTCCATCTCCCGCTCAATCCGAGCAAGCCGTGGCCGCATCTTCCTCCCCATCTCCACAGCCTTCTAGCGGCCACCATTCTTTCGACCAGTTTGCTCAGGACCCCAACGCCTCCCTATCCCCCGAGTCAAACCCCAAACCCTTCACCCGTGGTTAGTGCCGAAGCCGCGCGTTCACCGTTGCATCCATCGCCTCGCCCGCTTGAAACCCTTCCAAGGATCAACCGCTCCGCTCTCCGCTCCCCGGCCGCCCTCAAAAGCGGCCGTTCCTTCCAAAGTCCTTCCGGTTTTTCCTACTTCCCTGTTCGCAGGAGAGATGTCACAGCAGAACCCTAGGCTGGGGGAACCGGACTTCATGGACGATCTCCATAACACGGACGATTTGCCTCTGGCAACAAGAGCCGTAGAATATCCTATCTCTTTCCTCCAAAACTTGAAGCGGAGGAGACCTGAGGAGATTGCCGCCCCGGTAAAGCGCACCAAGTTTGACTTCGAGAGGAGAGTGCTCACGATAGAAAAGATAACTCCAAAAGTGAAGAAGCCTCTCCGGGAAATGACCAGGGCGGACTACGAGCTTCAGAGAAAGGAGAAGAGCTTTGACGATATCCACCCGCAATACGAGATTCATGGAATCCTTCGTAAAGCGGATAATCTCCTTGTCAAAAATCTGGAGGAACAGGAAGAGCTTTTCCGGTTGCAGGACAAAACAAGACAGCTTGAAGAGGACCTGTCTAGGTCCACTGAGCAGCTGGAATCGGCGCAGCGAGAAATAGATGAATTAAAAGCCCAGCTGGCCGCTTCTCAGCAAGAAGCCGCAACGGAAAAGCAAGCAGCCCTGGAGCAGATTTCTCAGCTCCAGGAGTCTTTGAAACAGGCGCAATCGCAATCTGCAGAGAAAGCATCTCAAGCGACGGTCTTTTCAAAGAGCAAAGTTAAGGAGATGCGGGCTGATCTGCTGCGGGGATGCAAGCCCCACATGAATAAAGCCATGTCTGTCCTGGATTTCGCATCCAGGATCCAAGAAGTTTCCGCCCAGGGAAAGCCTCGTGGTAGAGGAGGCCGAACGCCGTGCGAAGCAATGGCCGGACCTCGGCGATAAAACTTCAAGAACACGAGCGCGATGGCCTCCAATTCTCCCCCATGTCCTCATTCGGTGCAGAATGGGCAGATGCAAGGGTAACCTTGCATAAATATTTTAAGAAAACAGAAGAGGTGAGAGTTGCCAGACGAATGCTGGATGCATTCGAACATGAAAGAGACATTTGTATGGCTCCCCTTCACGCTCTCTCTGAACTAGGGTGCCCGAGCTATGTTGAGAATGGTGAGTTTCTCACCCATGAGCAGGTGAAAGAGAATTGGCTGTCCTTTGAGGCAGATACAACTGAAATCGATAGCTGGACCGAGCCAATTCAAGAAAGTCATGTCACCCAGATGGTGTCCAAGTGCTGCAAGATCAGCTCCTACTTCCAGGAGCTGGGAAAGAGATACCTCACCATCGACTTACACACGGTCGCCGCATTCCACGCAGCGTTAGAAGAAGTTGCCGACCGCCGACCCTTCGAGCGTAAGCCCGGGGCCAAGCCCGTGCCGCATACAAGCGCATCTCGCGAGGCGTAGCCGACGCCGGAGAGCATTCGGAAGGCGAATCCGAGGAGGCAGCTGCCGGAAGTGGATCTGAAGAACAGCTTGCCGCGAGGGGAACGGCCGAGCAGCAGAAGGCGGGGAAGTAAGTTCCTCCTGCACCCAATGGATGAAGGCATGGATTCTTTGCGCCGAGGCGAGCTCGACACCCCGCGAGCCGCCAAGAATGTTGTCACATTTTGCACGGGGTGCAATGTTTTCAATTTTTGTAAGAGTGCTGCTCTTCCCTTTCCCTCTTCCTCTCTTTCCCCTTCCTCTTCTCTCCCTTTCTCTCTCTTCCCTACATTCTCATTCTTCCCTCTTTCTCTTGAGCCCTCACCAAAATCTCAAAAATGACAGCAGCTTGCCCTGAAAAATGGCTAAGTGTCGTAGGGAATCCGACTTCGCAGCGAAGTCGGAGTGCGCCCTCCAGCTTGGAGCGCAGCAGAATGCAAAGTGCGCAGAGTGACAGAATCAGCCAGAAATCAAGTGTTCAGGGCAATCCGACTTCGCAGGGGGGGCCTTGGTAGGTAAAGTCGGCAGGAAAATGACTAAGTGCTGGGGCGCAACCCGACTTCGCAGCGAAGTCGGAGTGCGCCCCCTTTCCAGGGCGAAGTCCGTACGGCAGTGTAAATCAGCTTCCACCGGTGCGCAACCCGACTTCGCAGCGAAGTCGGAGTGCGCCCTTTGACCGGTGCGCAGTAGGGAGACAAACTCAGAATTTGACTAAGGCATGAAAGGCCTCCCCAACTGCGCTGTTTTCTGCCTGCGCAACCCGACGGCGCTCTGATCCTGGGCGAAGTTGGATAAACTGCCTTTCAAGGCAGACACGTGTCAAGCAACATCATCCGACAAGTGTCCAACTTTGGGATCCGAGCCGAGACGTGCCGAGCACAAGGACAAGCATGGGATGCACTACTTATGCCAGTCGCCGCCTTTAAAGCTGATTGGAGGTTCTACCTGCTTCAGCCTACCCGCATTCCCGCCGATGAGAAGTTCTACCTAACGCGCTGCCACGTATCCGTACAGCCTTCACGGAGACCATGCTGCAAGTACAGTCTGCTCGACAAAGGTCAGCATCAGCAGTTCCGCGGCTGCTTTTGTCAGCTAATGTTTGACTGGGACTTTGTGCCCATAAATGTAATCGGGGGTTCTCATGCTATAAATACCCACCACATTTTCATTGTAAAGTGGTGGAAGGGGAATGTCTGTTAGGGAACCATTGTAGCTGTGCTTCTGCCAGTTAATATAATACATACACTTGGTGCTGTTATACTGTTTTTATTCTGTATGCTGCCTCTCCTTTGCATTTCTGCCTTACGTTTTCCTGTGTCATGGCTTGTTGATTCATTTCAGCATTTGGTGGTCAGGTATGCCTAAGGTGCATAAATCGGAGGATATATAGGGCAAACGTTAGCGGCAGTTTTCTGGTTATGTTTTGTGTTATAGTGTTGTTAGTAGTGGTGATTGATGCGTTGTCGTACTGTTAGTTCCTTGGAGGGAATGTCTGTTAGGGAGCCATTGTAGCTGTGCTTCTGGCCCTTAACACAAAACATATACCTGGCTCTGTCCTACTGGCGAGTGACAACATCCATAGTGGTGTGTTATGGTTATATTGGTGTTAGTAGTGGTGATTGATGCATTTCCGTACTGTTAGTTCCCCCACCCAACTCCAATCTAATTTGGATTTCTTTCTGTACTTTTTATCTCTTTCCCAACACTCTTATCTTGAACCTCAAAACCCCAAAGGAAGCCGGCCTTCTCCGGAGATTGGCACGGAAGGCATTCCTTCCTTCCGGCCTTTCAATGTTGGTTTGCGGGTCCTAGGGCGCAATAACGACAAATCCTTTCCTCATGGCAGATTCGTAACCAACAGTAACACTGCTGAAATACCACTGACTGCTTAATGCCTTTTTTTCTTTCTTTTATATGCTCTTAACATAAGACATGAGACAGTTAGGATTTGCAAGGTGTATGACACCTATTCCCAACAATGAGTATTCCAACAAATGAAAACAAATGATTCAACAGAAGCTGTCAAGAGTGAAGCAATACAAATTAATTTGGATGAGAAATGAAGGTCAACAAACAGATGCATTTAATGCCAAAAAAGAAACATCATAGAGCAAATGTATTTATGCATTTGTGGTAGAATCGATAGAGAGAAACACCATATGTATGGGGATGCGCTTTGAATTTTGTATGCAGATAACTTTAACCAAGTAAATTCTGCATTCATTGTTTAAATTGATTCTGATCTCAGAAATTCAGATAAGGTTATTGTTGCCACATTTTGCTGAGTAAAAGTTTTGAAAAATTTGAAAAATATTGCTGCAATTCTTTGGGTCAGATTCTTCCCTTTCTCCTTCCTTTCCATATTTGTCCAGGTAGTCTTCAGATTTTCAATTTTCAGGTTCAGTTTCCTGGCATTCAGCAAGTTCCGGCAAAGCGTGGGAAAAGCCTAATTTTTTTCTAAGGCAGGGGCACTCCCGTGGTCGCTTGCTTTTTGAGTGATTTCGGGAGTTGCTCCCTTTTTTTGGCGATTCCCAGCTTTGCCTCTCTCCAGCGACCGACGACAACACCAAGTAGCGGGAAAAATTATTAAATTTGTCTAAGTATGGATTTTCCGCGAGTCTGGAGCGACTCCCGTCGTCGCCGATCTCCTCCGGTGACCCTCAGGGTCAGCGACCGTCAGGAGCAAGCAAAGAAACGAAAAAATCCTAAGGCTTGAGCAGTTGACGTCGGTCGCTCAATTCTGGAGCGAACCCCGTCATCACCCCTCTTTTTCAGCGACGCCCGTCGTCGCTCCTATTTTCAGGGACCGTGGGCAACGGGAAAAAAAATGAGGAAAAAATTTCTAAGTGTTGGTCGACGGCGGTCGCTCCATTTTGGAGCGACTCCCGTCGTCACCCGACTCTGCCGGCGACGCCCGTCGTAGCCCTTTCTTCCAGCGACCTCCAGCGAGTGCAGTGTTTTAAGAGTTGACCGAGGTCGCTCCATTTTTGAGTGACCCCGTCGTCGCCGCTCTATCCCAGCAACCGCAGGCGAGGGGCTCTAAATTATTCTAAGGCCTATGGTTGCAAGTTGATGCCGGTCGCTCGGTTGTTAAGCGACTCACGTCGTCGCCGCTGTCTCCTGGCAACCTCCGTCGTCACCCCCCCCATTCGGCGACGGCGAGCAGAAAAGGACCAAGTTGCCAGTTTTTTCCAAAGCAAAGTGCGTCCCGGGTTCGCTCCATTTCGGAGCGACTCCCGGGGTCGCTGCCCCTTTTGAGCGACTTTTGTCAACCCCCCTATTTTGGCGAACCTCAGACTTGGGTCATGAACGTGCGGATTTCGGGATTTGAGCCAGTCAGAGCAGAGCTGAAGGCGTACTTCAAAGACAGGGTAGGTGAGCATTGATGGTGTCTTCAGAGGCAAATTATACTGCACCTACCGCATTAACGAGACACGCCTTCTCAACCACCATATCTATCCGGAGCCGTACCAATTTCAGGTGAATCTTGCGGCAGGTACGCTCACGGCCAGTAGGGGTCAAATCTTGGCAGCTTTTGCAGTCTTTGGGTTTTGTGCATCATTGTAATCGAGGGGAAATTTCTGCTATAAATAGCAGTGTGCTTTCATTGTAAGAGGAGGGGAACATTTTTCTAAGAAAGCTCTATTGTAAACAAACACTTGCTTCTAATACAATGCAGCCTTGGCTCTGACATTTGTCTCTTTCTTTTATGTTGCCTTCTGCAAGCATTTCTGCTTCATATTCATTTATTTTTTTGATTGCTGTAATTCTGCACTCTGGATTAAAGCATTGGCAATTAAGTGAATCTGGAATGCTGAATGAAGGATACATAGGAAGGAATAACGGTGTTGGTTTTTGTTACATGTTTTGTTTTGATTACTGTTGGTTTGGGTATTAGCTAGTAATCGTGCTGCTTGTTCTCTCCCACCATAACGACATGCTATTTACATTTCTTTATGCATTTTACAATCTCTTTCTTGTTCTCTTATCTTAAACCATAGTAGATTAGTATAGGAGTCGGCCTTCTCCGGAGATTGGCACGGGAGGCATCTCTTCCTCCCGGCCTTTCAATCTGTTGGGCAAATCTAGGGCGCAAAAGACCAAAATCCTTTCCTAGTGGCAGTTTCGTAATCAACAGTTTCTCTCAGGAATGTTGCCACATTTTGCTAAGGGGTAAAAGTTTTGAAAATTTTGAAAAATATTGCTACAATTCTTTGGGTCAGATTCTTCCCTTTCTCCTTCCTTTTTTCGGCGATTCCCAGCTTTGCCTCTCTCCGACGACCGACGGTAACACCAAGCAGCGGGAAAAATTGTTAAAATTTGTCTAAGTATGGACTTTCCGCGAGTCACTCAATTCTGGAGCGACTCCTGTCGTCGCCGATCTCCTCCAACGACCCTCGGCGTCAGCAGCAAGCAAAGAAACGAAAAAATCCTAAGGCATGAGTAGTTGACGTCGATCGCTCAATTATGGAGCGAACCCTGTCATCGCCCCTCCTTTTCAGCGACGCTCGTCGTCGCTCCTATTTTCAGTTACCGTGGGCAACGGGAAAAAAAATGAGGAAAAAATTTCTAAGTGTTGGTCGACGGCGGTCGCTCCATTTTGGAGCGACTCCCGTCGTCGCCCTTTCTTCCAGCAACCTCCAGCGAGTGCAGTGTTTTAAGAGTTGACCGAGGTCGCTCCATTTTGGAGCGACCCCCGTCGTCGCCGCTCTATCCCAGCGACCGCGGGCGAGGGGCTCTAAATTATTCTAAGGCATATGGTTGCAAGTTGACGCCGGTCGCTCGGTTGTTGAGCACCTCCCGTCGTCGCCCCCACCCCTATTCGGCGACGGCGGACCAAGTCGCCAGTTTTTTCCAAGGCAAAGTGTGTCCCGGGTTCGCTCCATTCCAGCGCGACTCTCGGGGTCGCTGTCCCTTTTGAGCGACTTTTGTCAACCCCCCTATTTTGGCGAACCTCAAACTTGGGTCATGAACGTGCGGATTTCGGGATTTGAGCTAGTCAGAGCAGAGTTGAAGGTGTACTTCAAAGAAAGGGTAGGTGAGCATTGATGGTGTCTTCAGAGGCAAATTATACTGGACCTATCGCATTAACGAGACGCGCCTTCTCAACCACTGTATCTGTCCGGAGCCGTACCAATTTTAGGTGAATCTTGCGGCAGGTACGCTCACAACTAGTAGGGGTCAAATCTCGGTAGCTTTTGCAGTCTTTGGGTTCTGTGCATCATTGTAATCAGG
This sequence comes from Wollemia nobilis, assembly GCA_028583015.1. Taxonomy (NCBI): domain Eukaryota; kingdom Viridiplantae; phylum Streptophyta; class Pinopsida; order Araucariales; family Araucariaceae; genus Wollemia; species Wollemia nobilis. Next base: position 13,082,031 of record JAQPPZ010000442.1, on the reverse strand, counting down.
GGGAAATTTCTGCTTTAAATAGCAGTGTGCTTTCATTGTAAAAGGGGGGGAACATATTGCTAAGAAAGCTCTGTTGTAAACAAACACTTGCTTCTAATACAAAGCATCCTTGGCTCTGACATTTGTCTCTTTCTTTTATGCTGCCTTCTGCAAGCATTTCTGCTTCATATTCATTTATTTTTCTGATTGTTGTAATTCTGCACTCTGGATTAAAGCATTGGCAATTAAGTGAATCTGGAATGCTGAATGAAGGATACATAGGAAGGAATAACGGTGTTGGTTTCTGTTACATGTTTTGTTTTGATTGCTGTTGGTTTGGGTATTAGCTAGTAATCGTGCTGCTTGTTCTTTCCCACCATAACCACATCCTATTTACATTTCTTTATGCATTTTACAAGCTCTTTACTGTTCTCTTATCTTAAACCATAGTAGATTAGTATAGGAGCCGGCCTTCTCTGGAGATTGGCACGGGAGGCATCTCTTCCTCCAGGCCTTTCAATCTGCTGGGCGAATCTAGGGCACAAAAGACCAAAATCCTTTCCTAGTGGCAGATTCGTAACCAACAATTTCTTTGGCACGCCCGGTGGGACGCGAGTGTTCCACCTCATAAGCGGTATTGAAGTAACGGTGTTCGCTTCAGTGCTGTCGAATTTGAAAACCTGGCGACTCTGTTGAACCTGAATACTTTCCGAGTCTCGAAGACCGGTCCAAGCTTTCAAGCCCTTCATGCATACAAGATGGAGAGTTAGACACACGCAGGAAGACCCTGAGTTCTACGAGCTTGATATCACCGCCTTCGGAGAACGCCCCAGGCTAGTTGGATCCAGTATCCCTCTAGGCGAAGCATCTTTGCAGGAAGCCGTGGTTGACGAGCAAGGTCCAACTTCGGATAGTACTGACAATTATCCTCCAAATCCTCCGAACTCTCCGGACCATCAGGCCGATACGGTGCAACCTGATCTGCAATTAGTTGTTTCTGGGATACCTGTTCAGCCCAACCCGAACGCGAACATGGCGAACATGCAACCAAATCAGAATCAACAACAGAATCAACCACCAGTTGCCCCAGCTGCTCCTGAGTTATTTTCAGCTTGGAATTCCACAGGACCCTTCAATCTAGCCGGGCAAGCTGATGTTCCTGCTGCTGCTTTGAAGGCCATACCCACATACGATGGTACTGGGAAGACAACATACGAGCACATCCAGGACATCGTGGCCCTAGCCGCGCTTCACAACATCACCGATGAAAGTGTCATGGTCTGACTGCTGGCCCTGTCTCTGCGCGGAAAGCTCCTGTATTGGTATAGATCCTTGCCACCCGACACTATCACTGGATGGGGTCAATTGGCGGGACAACTGGTGAAGGGATTCAATGAGTCCGTGGATCCATCATCTTTGCTGCATCAGTTCACGACCATCCAACGACATCCGCACGAAGAGATAGCGGATTTTAACGTAAGGTTCGCGAGATCCTGGCAAAGAGTACCCATCGAACTGCGACCGACTGCCGGACAAGTTGCCTACTATTTCCTCATAGCCTTCAACTCAAACATCAATATGATCATTAAGTTTTCCAACATCAACACCTTCCCTGAGTTGTACGAGTTAGCTCAAAAGGCGGAGCTAGATTTGATTGCTATTGGTAGACTTCCACCTAGGATGTCGGCGTCAATTTATCCTGATTTTCCTCAATCGCAGTATCCTAGCACATCGGCCCAACCGCCTTCCACATCTTCCTCATATCAAAATGTTGGAAATTACCATCAGTAAAAGTTAAAAATATTTGATTTTACTTGGGGTAAAGGTAACTTACCTTTACCTTACCTGGACGGCAGTGGACGGCAGCATTTGGGCGGCAAGAGAACTCAAGTTAACTTTCTTTTCCCCCAATTTCTCCTTTCCCCCCTTTCTTTCTCGAATAGGTTATTTACCTTGTATTTAAGCTTTGTAACCTTTGATTCAACGTTAATTCAATTAATCCTATTTGCAAATCACTCACCTTTCACATTTGGTATCAGAGCGGCGCGATTCCCGAGGCGGTGGGGCCCGCAGTTCGAGGCAGCGACACGGATCTCGAGGCGGCCCGTAGGAGCCGAGGCGGCACGGATCCCGAGACGGCCCGTAGGAGCTGACTGGCACATTTTTTGAGGCGCTGGTGGAACTGGACGACGCGGCCCGCAGGAGCAGCAGATCCGCACGATTCTCGAGGCGCTGTTGACGTGGCGTCGGCGCGATTCCCGAAGCGGAGCTGAGGTGGCGATCTGCTGCACGCGGCCCGAGGTGCGAGATCGACGTGGCGCGATGCGTGGCGACGTGAGACTGGCACGCGGCCCGAGGAGGCTGACGAGGCAAGGTGACGTGGCGCTGGTGCGCGGCCCGAGAAGGTGACGTGGCGATCTGCAAATTGTGCTGACGTGGCACTGGTGCGCGGCCCGAGAAGGTGACGTGTCAATCTGCGCGTGCATCATCGGTGGCAAAAGGCTGCGGCATTGGTGACTGCCCGCAGGCAGTCAAAGCACATTGCGTGCTTTGTTGTTTTTAAACAACAAAAACATCGCTACGTGAGCGATGTGGGACTAATAGTCCCAAAGAATATAAAAGCTTCGCACCGAAGCCAAAACTTGCTTCGCGCTCGACGCGAAAGTCAAGAGGCGGGGAGCGCGCGTTGCTCCCGGATCAGCCCGGGTAGCGCAGCGGCTACCCTCAGCCCTGAGACCCGCGAGGTCGCAGGATCGACTCTCGGCGGGGTCGATAGAAAATCAAATTTTTTTTAATTAAATTTTTTTTAATCAAAAGAAAAACTAAGGAATAAGTTTAAAATTAAAAAAAATATATTTTTTTTAGTTTTTTTTAAAGCTGTTCATTAGCTTTTATAAAAAAAAAATTTTTAGTTGAGTGAAATTTCCTAAGAGGAAATAAATGTGAAGTTTTTATTGATTGAAATTTCCTAAGAGGAAATATATGTAAAGTTTTAAAAAAAAAAAAACTTGGAAAGTTAAATTTTTTTTACTATTTCCTAAGAGGAAATCTTTGTAAAAAGAAAATTTACGGGAAATTTTCTTAAATGATAAGATCGGAAGGTTGTTATCATGCCCTCTGCAAGTTGTTACTGAGAACAACTCCTGAAAACTTTGATAGGAGCGTGAAAACACTAAGTCTTAATACAGTTTTTTCACGGTTGCAAAACGCGGTTATTGCACACCGAGAGAAATCTGATCAAGGATACGAAGCCGATTCGAGAAGATAACTCCTTCGGCAGCAAGTTTGAACAATCGACACGGTTGCAATTGCTGCACAAGGATCCGAATATACTCATTATAGTAATTCGGTTGAAATCCTTCAACCTCCTTCTCCTGAAATAATATTGATCGGTGACGATGATGAACAAGTCGGCGACAATTTTGTAATTCTTTGAACAAGTTTGAGTTGTTCATGATTGTAAATCAAGCGAGGGCTTGATAGTTTGTAAAGTCTTTTTGCAATAAGACTATAAAAGAGAGGTTTCTTGTTTTAGTAGATTAAAAAATGGGATCACATAATAATTTACCAATTCCCGAATTCGGAGGGGATAATTATGAGTCTTGGTCCATCAAGATGAGGACATTACTCATCGGAAAAGGACTATGGGATATTATTGAAGACGGTTACATTGCTCCAACAGATTGGACTACTTTAAGTGCAAATGATAAAAAGATCTACAAAGATGCACGAGAAAAATAATTCATTTGCCTTATACCATCTTCAAGCGGCATTAGATCCTAGTATCTTTCCAAGAATTGCATCTTACTTAAGCACTACGAGATGCATGGAATGCCTTGAAAGAAGGATTCCAAGGAAGTGATAAAGTAAAGCAAGTCGGGCTTCGGACTTTGAAAAGAGATTTTGAAAATCTCAGAATGAAGGACAATGAAAGAGTTGGAGACTATTGTGTTCGTGTTAAAGCAGTAGTTGATATGATGCAAACTTTAGGTGAAGACACAAAAAATGAAACAATTGTGAAGAAAGTGTTGCGAACACTTCTTCCTAAGTGGAATCACATTGCAATCATAATTGAAGAATCCAAAGATCTTTCTACTCTTACATTTGATAGTTTGATTGGATCATTAACATCACATGAAGAGCGACTTCAAGGTGCACCTTCAACAAGCTATGGAGGTGATGACAAAGCCTTCACTTCGAATGAAAGTGTAAGACGAGGACAAGGAAGAGGACGAGGCGAGAGGACAACAACAAAGAGGCAAGGGCCAAAGCAACTCCTACGAGAGGAGGTAATCCAAACGAGAGGTGGAAATCAAAACGAGAGGAGCCAATCGGAACCAAAGCGACAATGCTAGGCCGTGGAAATCAAGGACGAGGAAGTAATAAGCCTAAAACAACATGTTTCAATTGTGGGAAACAAGGCCACTTCGCTCGTGACTGCTGGTCAAAGTCTTCAAAAGATCAAAGCAGTCAATATGGCTCATTCTACGGAGAAGAAGAAGGTCCACCAAATCTTTTTCTCTCTTATGGACAGCCAGATCAAAATCTAAATGATACATGGATTACGGATCTTGGTTGCTCCAACCACATGAGTGGCAAAGAAAATCTCTTTGCTACATTAGATTCAAATTACAAATCTCAAGTTAAGTTAGGGGATAATAAATCCTTGCAAATTGAAGGCATAGGAGCTATGGAAGTTCCCACAAAAGAAGGTATTAAAAATGTGAATGACATATACTATACTCCACAGCTACAACACAATTTGTTAAGTGTTGGCCAAATGATGGAGAAGCATTACAAATTAGTTTTTGATGAAAGAAAATGTACAATCTTTGATAAAAACAATTGTAACCGGGTCATTCCCTATGACAAAGAATAGGTTGTTCCCTCTAAAGTTTGGTGAGCCAGGGGGAGCTCAACTTGCAAACATTGCTATTACAAATCCAAGTGAATTGTGGCACTTGAGATATGGTCACCTCAATTCCGCTAGCTTGAAAATGTTAACATCACAAGCTATGGTGACGGGACTACCAAAAATACCAGAACATAAAAAGGTATGCGAAGCATGTGCTTTGGGAAAGCACTCCAGAACGAAGTTTCCAAGAGGCAGAGCGTGGAGAGCAAGCTATCCTCTTCAGCTAGTACATTCGGACATCTGTGGTCCAATGCAAACAAAGAGTCTTGGAAACAATTCTTATTTTCTAACATTCATAGATGATTATTCTAGAATGTGTTGGTTGTATTTTCTGAAACACAAAGATGAAGCATTTGATTGCTTCATAGACTTCAGAAATAATGTAGAAAAGCAAAGTGACTACTATGTCAAATGTCTTCGCAATGATAAAGGAGGAGAGTACTCCTCAAATGAATTTCTTCATTATTGTAAGCAAAATGGGATAAAAAGGCAGTTCACCATTGCCTACACCCCATGACGAACGGTGTGGGTGAGAGAAAGAACCGCACCCTTGTTGAAATGGCACGAACAATGCTTCGGGCAAAACATCTCACAAACGGCTATTGGGCGGATGCGGTGAGAACAAGTGCATATATTCTAAATAGAAGTCCGACTTCTAGTTTAGATGGTATCACTCCTTATGAGGGATGGTACGGTAAGAAACCAAATGTCAAAAAATTTCGAGTATTTGGTTCTTTAGCTTATGCACACATGCTTGAGGAGAAGCGAAAGAAGCTTGATCCAAAGAGTCAAGCATGTGTTTTTGTAGGGTATTGTGATTCAACCAAAGGGTATAGATTGTACAATCCCACGACACATAAAATCATTATCTCCAGGGATGTAATTTTTGATGAAGGGGGAGAATGGGGTCATAAAAAATTTGTTGATTTTGACTCTAATTCGGACAGTACCACACCAGTACCTCCCATAATGGTACAACCCAAGAAAAGCAGTCCTCCTCCACAGATTCCACATCAGGAAACTTCATCAAGTACATCAAGTGGTACACCAAGTCCAAGAAGGAATTTGTTGGCACCCCCAAATTCTCCAAAATGATTCCAAAGATCTGTAAGCGCTCCAAGTCCGATGGATATTGATTCGGTTTCTCAAAGGAAAGAGACAAATAGAGGAAAGCGCATACTACCGAGTCATCCATCTTCTCAAATGTTGGATAGGAATTTCCAACAAAGATACACTAGGAGTCAAGCTAGTGAGATGGATGACATTTTGTCAAGACTTGAAAATCTTCAAATGTCAGGGGATGATGAGTCTCATGAACCAAGGGGTGATGTAGTCAATTATGCTTTGTTGGCTGCTGCACAGCTAGAACCTTCTAGCTATGAAAAAGCATGCACTGAAAATATATGGCGGGGATGCCATGGAAGAGGAAATATCCTCTATTGAAAAGAATGATACTTGGGAGCTTGTGAAGCTTCCCAAGGGAAAAAAATGTGTTGGATGTAAATGGGTCTATAAGACCAAATTCAATCCTGATGGAAGCATTGAAAGGCACAAGGCGAGATTAGTAGCTAAAGGTTTTACTCAGAAATATGGAATAGATTATGAGGAAACTTTTGCTCCAGTTGCTCGACAAGAAACAATTAGAACTGTTCTTTCCTTGGCAGCCCATAAAGGATGGAAGATTCAACACATGGATGTGAAAAGTGCATTTTTAAATGGATACCTGACAGAAGAGGTGTATGTTCAACAACCTCAAGGTTTCCAAGAACCAGGAAAAGAGAACCTTGTTTATAAATTGAAAAAAGCACTATATGGCCTCAAGCAAGCACCAAGAGCATGGTACTCAAGAATTGATGGCTATTTCAGCAAATATGGTTTCACAAAAAGCAAGAGTGAACCAACATTATACTACCTGAAAAATGGAGTAGATATCCTCATAGTTTGTTTATATGTGGATGATCTAATATTCATGGGTAGTAATGATAAAATGAATATGGAGTTCAAAAACTCCATGATGAATCAATTTGAGATGAAGGATCTCGGATTAATGAGATACTTTCTAGGAATGGAAGTACATCAATCAAAGAATGGGATCTTCATATGTCAACGAAATATGCTCATGACATGATCAAGAAATTTGCTATGCAGCGAGTGCAAATCAGTTGCAACACCAACTGGACATGGAATCCAGCTAAGCAAAGAAGATGGAGCACCTAATGTTGACTTGACCAATTACAGAAGCATGGTTGGGAGTTTAATGTTTCTCACCAACACTAGGCCAGATATACAGTATTTTGTTTCTCTTGTATCACGATTTATGGCATGCCCATCCGAGCTGCATCTTCAAGCAACCAAACGAATTTTACGATATGTAAAAGGTACATTGGATTTTGGAATCCATTACCACAAGTCTAACTCAGTGAAGTTATTTGGTTATAGTGACAGCGATTGGGGCGATAATATAGATGACAGAAAATCTACATCGAGGAAGCTGTTTTAGTCTAGGATCGGGACTAATAACTTGGAGTTCCAAGAAGCAATCTGTTGTAGCATTATCATCTACGAAGCTGAGTACATAGCCATTACTCATGCAAGTACTCAGATCCTCTGGTTGAGGAAAATCCTTGAAGAGATTGGCGAAAAACAAATTGGTCCAACCAAACTGAATTGTGATAATATAAGTGCCATACAGTTGGCATATAATCCGATCCACCACAAAAGGTCAAAACACTTTGATATGAAGTATCACTTCATAAGAGATATGGTGGAACAGCAGACGAGTTGAGCTTCAATATTGTAGCACTTTGGATAATCTAGCGAGACATCTTCACCAAAGGCATGGCTAAAGCTCAATTTATAAAGCTGAGAGACTATATAGTTAGTCCTCTCAACTTTAAGGGGGAGAATGTTGGAAATTACCATCAGTAAAAGTTAAAAATATTTGATTTTACTTGGGGTAAAGGTAACTTACCTTTACCTTACAGGACGGCAGTGGACGGCGAGCATTTGGGCGGCAAGAGAACTCAAGTTAACTTTCTTTTCCCCCAATTTCTCCTTTCCCCCTTTCTTTCTCGAATAGGTTATTTACCTTGTATTTAAGCTTTGTAACCTTTGATTCAACGTTAATTCAATTAATCCTATTTGCAAATCACTCACCTTTCACATTTGGTATCAGAGCGGCGCGATTCTCGAGGCGGAGGGGCCCGCAGTTCGAGGCAGCGGCACGGATCCCGAGGAGGCCTACAGGAGCCGAGGCGGCACAGATCCCGAGACGGCCCGCAGGAACTGACTGGCGCGTTTTTCGAGGCGCTGGTGGAATTGGACGATGCGGCCCGCAGGAGCAGCAGATCCGCACGATTCCCGAGGCGCTATTGACGTGGCGTCGGCGCGATTCCCGAAGCGAAGCTGAGGTGGCGATCTGCTGCACGCGGCCCGAGGTGAGAGATCGACGTGGCGCGACGCGTGGCGACGTGAGACTGGCATGCGGCCCGAGGAGGCTGACGAGGCAAGGTGACGTGAGACTGGTGCGCGGCCCGAGAAGGTGACGTGGTGATCTGCAAATTGTGCTGACGTGGCACTGGTGCGCGGCCCGAGAAGGTGACGTGTCAATCTGCGCATGCATCATCGGTGGCAAAAGGCTGCGGCATTGGTGACTGCCGGAAGGCAGTCAAAGCACATTGCGTGCTTTGTTGTTTTTAAACAACAAAAACATCGCTCTGTGAGCGATGTGGGACTAATAGTCCCAAAGAATATAAAAGCTTCGCGCTTCGAAACTTGCTTCGCGCTCGACGCAAAAGTCAAGAGGCGGGGAGCGCGCGTTGCTCCCGGATCAGCCCGGGTAGCGCAGCGGCTACCCTCAGCCCTGAGACCCGCGAGGTCGCAGGATCGACTCTCGGCGGGGTCGATAGAAAATCAAATTTTTTTTTAATTAAATTTTTTTTTAATCAAAAGAAAAACTAAGGAATAAGTTTAAAATTAAAAAAAAATAAAATCCCGTGCCGGTGGTCTCTCAATTCTCTGCTCCCCAAGTGCATTTTCCCACTCCACAAGCGCCACAACTTCCATCCCCTCCGCAGTATCCAGCACTTCCTGCTCCTCCACAGTACCCGACATTGCCCCCAGCTCCACCGCTGGCCCCATTGCCTCCACCAACCCAATCGGCACCACCAGCCGTTGATGTGCAGGCCAAGATTCTGCAACAAGTAGAGTCTCTTACTTCTGTCTGCCGAACGCTGTCCAATGACATGGCTGTTATGAAGAAGAAGCAGGCTCAGCAAGAGTTCATCCCAAGGAGACCATATCCTCCTCCGGCGCTGACAAGAGACCAAGTACCTCAAGCCAACAGACCTCCCGCGAGGAATGCTGCTATCAATGAAGAGCCGAGCACTTCAGATTACCTGCACTGGTGCTCCACGTGCAATGATCCTCACGGGGAAGACAGTTGCATGCTTCACCAGCATTATGTCCAAACTCTAGCAAACAGTGCCCCGGGTGATCAAGTCAACATGATTAGGGAGGCGGATCGCAATTTTGCGGTCTCAGAGGAGGAGCCGGTGTCGATCTTGACCAAAGGTGGTAAGAAGCCAATCGAGGTGGACGCAGCCCAGATGCAGCCTTTGAAGGTGTATACCAGACGAGAAAAGGAGCAGCCTACCGCGAAAGCTCCTGACAAGGTTCCTTTGCCTCCGCCGGCGAAAGAGAAACCACCACCGGCAAAGGCTCCAACGACTCAACCTCCGGCTGAAACCAAGGAGCAGGCGCGAGAAAAGCTCAAGTACCCGTCGTTGACAAAGCGGCAAAGGGTTGAGGCAACGCAACAGTATCGCACCAAGTATGAACCGGCGAAAGAAATAGAAGGGTCTGGTACTTCGGCCTATAACATTGTTGATGAACTCAAGAGGACCCCGACCAAGATAAGCATGTATGATGCCCTACAGCTCCCTGGGCAGGTGGATCTGTTGCAAGAATCTCTGAAATCTGTCAAAGGAGGAAAGCCACCACAACCCGTGTTAGCTCAGCCCTTGACTACTTCAATCACGGGAAAAAACAGACCACCGCCGTTTTACTTGTCTCTGCGGATGGAGGGATGCGTGGTGCATAACTGCATGATTGATTCCGGCGCATCAACCACCGTCATGCCAAGGGCAGTCTGCGAGGAGATCGGCATGGAGTACACACGAAGCAGCCAAGGTGTCCTGCAACTAGATGGCACTCCTGTGAAAACAGTGGGCGTCATTAAGGATATCCCTATCCAGCTGCACAAGGCGCCTGAGATCGTTGTGATTCAAGAAGTTGTGGTCGTTGACCTGGAGCCCTATTTCGGCATGTGCCTCTCGAGGGAATTCACCGCCAAGCTGGGCGGATACCTGTCCCTTGACTACTCTCATATGGAGGTCCCTTTCAAAGGGAGAAAAGTGAAGATCTACAATGAAAAACCCTCCACCTTTCTTGTTGGGAGGATGCCAGAAGAGGGGCAGCAGGATGAGTCGGTTCACCTGATGACAAAAGAGTTAGAAGAAGTGGACCTGGTGGAAGAGGCCATAGAGCAACTGCAAGCGGAGGATGAATTCTCCCTGCTTGACTTCAACGCAATGATCGAATCAGACATGGGCTGCTACACTATTACGCAGCCTGAAAAGCCGAAGGAAACAACAAAAGAAGACATAGGCCCTGCCCCGAATGAGCTATGGAAGCTGTACTTTGATGGCGCCAGATGCAAGAACGGCGTCGGGGCAGGGGTGCTCCTAGTTTCACCTTCGGGAGAAGAGAAAGATTATTGCTACAGGCTGGCCTGGAGTTGCACTAACAATGCGGCAGAGTACGAAGCCCTGTGCTTAGGGTTGAAAAAGGCTGAGAGGTTGGGGATCAAGCAGCTGCAAATCTTTGGAGATTCAGAGCTAGTGTGCAAGCAGATTACTGACAAATGCACCGCGAAGAAGCACTATCTCAAAGCTTACCGCAATCGGGTCTGGGATTTGTTGGAGTCATTTGAGGCCCTTAATGTTCAATCCATCCCCCGAGAGAAAAACAGACATGCTGATATCTTAGCGTCTATTGGAGCCAGATACTCCCCGACTGATGACATGATGCAGAAGCCAAAGGCGGTAAGAACTATCTACAGGCCTTCTGTGCCTGATAAGGACACCCACTGGCAGGTGTTCGATTGTGACGAGCAGATCGTCAATTTTTTGATTCATGAAGCTAGCACTATTGAAGGTAGAGACCCTGATGACGAGCAGTATGAGGGGTTAATACAGTTGAAGAATAATCATGTCCCAAAAGGACTGATTACTTTGGAGAGTCTCTTTGATCAGAACGATAGAGCCATATCTCACCGAATCAAGGTGGACGCCAAGCAATACATGGACCTGAAGCTCGAGCCCGGAAAAGTGATCAAAGTTGGTACCGACTGTACCCCGGAAGAATTGGAGCAGATTCGGGCCTTGTGCAGAGAATATCCTGACATTGTTGCTTGGTGTTATCAAGACTTGAAAGGGTATGACAGAGAGATTATCCAACACACCATAGAACTGGAAGAAGGGGTTAAGCCCTGCAGACAGAAACAGAGGCCAGTCAACCCAAAGATCGAGGTTCTGATGAGAGCCGAACTCTTGAAGATGCTGGAAGCGAAAATCATCTATCCCATCAAGCATTCTTCTTGGGTTGCAAATCTGGTTCCTGTCAGAAAGAAGAACGGGGACATTCGCCTCTGTGTTGATTTTCGTAATTTAAACCAGGCCTCGCTGAAAGACCACTATCCGCTCCCACAGATTGATCAAATTCTCCATGTGGTCGCAGGAGCTCAGCGGTTCTCTCTCCTGGATGGCTTCTCTGGCTATAATCAGATATGGGTGAAGGACGAGGATCAGCACAAGACGACGTTCACCACCAAATGGGGGACGTTCGCCTATCAGCGCATGCCCTTTGGCCTCTCCAATGCGGGGGCTACATTCCAGAGAGCCATGGATATTGCATTCCGTGAGCTATTGAATAAAATCATTGTCATTTATTTGGATGACATGACTGTGTTTTCACACAGAAGAGAAGAACACTCCTCTCACCTACGGCAAGTGTTTGAAAGGTGTCGTGAATTCGGCATATCTATTAATCCTAAGAAGTCGGTCTTTGCAGTGAAGGAGGGGAAGCTTCTAGGCCACGTCATTTCAGAAAAGGGCCTTGCAGTTGACCCTGACAGAGCAGAGGCTCTTCTCCGGTTGCCAATCCCAGTGAACAAGAAAGGGCTGCAGTCCTTCTTTGGACAGATCAACTTTGTAAGGAAGTTCGTGCCTGATTTTGCCCAAGTAATCAAGCCAATGGCCGAACTCCTAAAGAAGGATGCCGAGTTTGTCTGGACTGAGGAGAGGAAAAAAGCCTTTGAGGAGATTAAGGCAAGGATTGCCCAGGCGCCTGTGCTGATAAACCCGGATTACTCTAAGGATTTCATCCTGTATGCAGTTGGAGAGCCCGAGAGTTATGCAGCAGTTCTAACTCAGAAAGGAGATGACGGCGAAGAGCGGCCAATAGCCTTCTTGAGCCAGGTGATCCAGCCGCATGAAGAGAGATATAACTTCATTGAACGCCAAGTGCATGCAGTCATGAGGTCTTTAAAGAAGTTCAAGCACTTTGTTTCCCAGAGCAGGACGACCGTGTTCGTTGTCCACCCAGATGTTAGAAGTTTTATCATACAGGGAGAGCTGGGCAACAAAAGGGCCGGCTGGATCGCCAAGATTCAGGAGTTTGATATAGAGGTTCGACCCACCAAGCTAATCAGAGGTCGGGCACTATGTCAAGAACTAGCAAGGAGTGTTGCTGCAGAGGTGGCCGCCTGTCAGTGGGAGGACCCAGTCCTAGAAGGCAACTTTGCCAATTCCTCAGCAGAAGACAGCGACTGGGCCGATGAAATAATTTGGTATTTCAGCACCGGGAGGCTCCCAGATCACTTCAATGCAAGTCAGAGGAGGAGATTCAGGCTCCAAGCTCAAAAATATGTACTTCGCCCCGAGGGGCTGTATTTCAAAAATGTGGACGGCATCCTCTTGCGATGCGTCAAAGAAACAGACAAACGGAAGGTCCTAGGCGAATTCCATTCTGGAATGTCGGGAGGACACCTTTCGGGAAGGCCTACGGCCTTAAAAATCATCAGAGCGGGCTACTATTGGCCCACCCTCTTCGCAGATGCGTATGCAGTCTGCCAAAAATGTGAGAAATGTCAAAGGTTCACCGACAGAAATAGGAATGCACCTATGCCCCTCCAACCAATTCAGGCTGAGGCTCCCTTCCAGCAATGGGGCCTAGATTTCATCGGGACAATCTCGCCAAATTCCTCGGCAGGGCATAAGTTCATTCTGACTGCCACGGATTACTTCACCCGATGGGCTGAGGCGATACCTACCAAGCATGCTGACCAAGAGACGGTCATCACCTTCCTTGAAAGCCTAATCACTCGCTTCGGGATCCCAGAAGCAATAGTGACAGACAACGGACCAGGATTCACAGGGGCTAAACTCACAGAGTTTACTTGTAAATATGGGATTTACCATAAGGCTTCTTCCAACTACTACCCACAGGGAAATGGCCTAGCCGAGTCTACAAATAAGAATCTGATGAAGATCATAAAGAAGACTCTGGAGAGGAACAAAAGATCCTGGCATTTGTACCTGGATCAGGCGCTATGGGCAGATCGTATCTCAGTTAAAAAATCTATCAAGACATCGCCATACGCGCTTGTTTATGGAAAAGAAGTCGTCCTGCCCACTCATGTCGAGATGCCCGCACTCTGGCTGTTAGACGATGAAAAGGGTAACTTGGATCCTGTTGATGCTCGACTGGCTCAGTTGCTGCAGCTCGAAGAGGAAAGAGAAAAAGCTTACGAAGCTTTTATGAAGCACACCGAAACCACCCGAAACTGGTTCGCGAAAGGGACTACAACCAGGGTCTTCAAGATCGGGGACCTAGTGCTGAAATGGGATTCGTTGAAGGCAAAACCAGGGAACCATGATAAATTCGACGCCTTCTGGGAAGGCCCCTTTCAGGTTGCCCGAGTGAACCAGTTCAACTCGTTTGTGCTGCGAGATATGGAGGGTCAGATCCTCCCAATACCAGTTAATGGCTTTCATCTGAAAGCCTATCATCATTAAGAAATACCAGAAGGTTCTCCTGTGTACATACTTTCATTTCTGCAGTTTAAATTTGTTTTTCTGAATGTAAATATTGCTTTTCAGTAAAGGTAGTTTCCTGCTTTTAGCCTCAGCGTCCGGCCTTCGGGTTGGAAATTTTGTTCCAAGAAAAAAGAGCCAAGTGTCTTGTGTAGAAGATGGTCCCTGTTAGCAGAAAAGCAAAGTAAGGTTCGCCAGGTTCCTTAGGAGGGAGCAGTCATCAGGGTTGAGAAGATTGGAAAATTCCACTAAGTGCCCATGCGAGTAAAGTTGCTGAGGTTCGCCCAAATGAGCCGGCGATGACCGTTATCGCTTCAATTTTTAGCGAACTCCAGCCACATTCAAAAGGCTCACCCAATCGAAAGAAGGCATAAAAATTTGACTAACTGCCTTGACGCCCAAAGTCGCTCATTTCTTCAGCGACTCCGGGAGTCGCCTTCAATTTCCAGCGACTCGGGGAAGCACCAAGGTTGGGCCGAAGATAACAAAAGCAGTGAATCGCTCAAAACCCTCATAAAGCTGAAGATCGCTCATTCTTTCAAGCGATTCCGGAATGGGGGGTGCGAACCGAAGAGCCAGGAAGGGCAAGAGAAAAAATTGAAAAAATTCTAAGTGTCAAAAGTTGCTCAAAGTCGCTCAATTTCTGAGCGACCTCGGGAATCGCTCATATTTTTGAGCGAGCGCCGTCATGATCCAGAAAATGCAAAAAATGCTAAGTCTAGGGATGGCGCTCGTGGTCGCTCCATTTTGGAGCGACTCCCATGGTCGCCCGAATTTCCCAGCGACAACCGTCGTCGCTCCCTCTTCGAGCGAACCTTGGCAGGATGGAAGACTTTGGAGGAAAAAGTTTGAAAATTTTCTAAGTATTGGACGACGTCGGTCGCTCGCCAAGACCACAAATGCTCCAAATCGCTCATTTTTCCAGCGATTCCAGGAATCGCTCCAAGTTTTGAGCGACCGTCGTCTCCAGTGCAAATTTCAGCTTCCAGCGAACCTTGGGATGCGTGCCAAAGTGGCGGCGGGTGACGTCTTCGAGGCGCACGTTGTAAAGGAGGGTGCTTGCACGGTTTTCAAAGCAGATTTCATTAAAAGCAAAGGACAAGCCCTGGACCAATAATCGAGAGGTTGCGCTACCAAGGGAGATTTTGTGCACGGCCACCGAAGAATAACGGCGCGCCCACCCACTTCGTGCACCCTGTCTTTAACTCGAGCGTTCGCCATTAATGACAAGCTTTTTACCCATCTCCATAAAAGCTCAGTCGCTCATTTCACTCTACCAGTTAAACCCAGAAGCACTCCAAGTTGCACCAGAGATTAAACTCAGAATCATTTACCAGCAAGCAACAGTGAATTTGAATTCTTTCATCACCATGGGTAAAAGGGAGACTGAAGAAAAGGGTAAAGCAACTGAGGCCAGGCAACTTCAAGCACACCTGACAGTGGGAAGAAAAAGGAAAAGAAGGACAAAGGGAAAGCAAAGGCGTCAGAAGCAGCGTCAGGGAGAAAAGGCCAATCAGGGCAGGCAAGACAAGTTCCTCCGCCGCCTGTAGACAATTTGATAAAATACAGGGACGGCCACTACTCTTACAGCATCGAACAGCTCCGGCGCACCGTGGAAGAGTGGCGAGAAAAAGTTCCTGCTTCGCATCCTTTTGCCGCAGCTTACCATTCGCGCCTATATTGGTTTTTATGCCCACCGGTGCACCATTGTCCAGAGCTGGTTGCGGCCGTCGCCAGAAATTACAAACCAAGCACCAGGCAGGTCCGGGACCATGAGGGAACTGTTATGTTGTCGCTCTATAAAGAAACTGTCCAAATGGCCTTCGCGCCTCGTCAGTCGCCGGACAGGAATTATACGGTCAGAAGCATCAATCTCGGCGAGCAGGCTGAGAGGTATGTGGACAACTCAAAAATGCGGTCCTTCATGGAGTCCCAGCTGCGCGAGCCGCCCTTGCCCAAACGGTGGCCAGAGTTGCCAATGCCCCTGGAAAATTTTAAAAGCAAGGCCCTCTACTCTATGTTGGCCTGGGTCTTGGGCTGCGGTACAGACGCGGTAGTTCATCCCTACCAGGTCGCTATCGCAGAATGCATCTTACATGGGGAATTCTATGACCCCAGCGCCATGAAGCCAGAAACCAAGCCAGTTTTCTTCGACTGGGCAGATTGCGTAGCGCGCGGTTTGCATTCGCGCCTTCAAGACCTGAAAGAGGGAAGGACCGAGTCCTTCAGGCAGTGTTCGTTCCTGGCCTGGCTCTTTCTGTTCCATATGCACAACAAGATGAAGACAATTCCTGTTCAGTGCAAAGACAAGGATGGCGCGCAACTCCCAGTGTATGAATGGACTCGGGTCTTGTCAAGGAGGGAATCATATTACAAGTTTAATTTGGCATTCTTGGGCCCTGCCCTAGCCATCCTCAACGGCACTTGCCCGCGTGTCCCCCGTCAGATGAGAGACAAAATTGTGCTACAAAATATGGGCGACACTTTTAGACTGACACAAGGGTTTGTTATCAGAATTTTTGGGTTCACAGGCAAACCCTTCCTCCTGCCGTATTTCGCCACAGAATACCTGTTCGGCTTGGAGGCAGCGCGGCAGATGGACTATGCAGACCAGGAATATGGTCAAGGGAGAAGATGGGGCCATATTTTCAAGTTCCCAATCACATGGGGCGATATTGAAGTCAACACAAATGGGCAGAACGAATACCTAGCTGCTACACTCCTAAGTTTCGGCCTGGTTGAGCTTCCCCAGCGGTGGAGGTATGACCCCCTCGACATAGTAAAAGATTTCACGGAGATGAAAAATTTTCATGCCTGCCCGCGCCAGGAGATCATGGGAGAGCGAAATAATCCGTCAGGAGGAGACCTTGAGTGGAATATAGAAGAGATGCAGTCTTTCCCGCCTTGGCATGATTTCTATTTTGTTGAGGCGGAGTATGACCCTAACAATAACGAGGCTCACAAAACAGACACCCAGGCTTACAGACGAATGCTGCCGAAAGTGCGAGATTTGGGTTGGAAGCCTGAAAAGATAGCACAATGGTGGGTCATGAGGGCCCACACCAAGAAAGAAAGGTCTGAAAAATTGCTGGCCAATGACCATCAGTTTTCCAAACTCTATGATGATCACATCGCCACGTGGCGGCCCATCGTGTTCCGTGATATCGTGCCCCGAGGCATCCATCGCCTACAAAAGGGACAGGCCCCACCCAAGCAACCACTCGTGCTAGGAGGAGGCTCCAGCAGTGAGGTGAGGAAGAGTCAAGCGACAGGGCCCATGGTGCAACCGCCCCCTGAAAAGCCACAAGGGTCAGAACAGTTGGCCGAAGCGGCGCAGGACACTCTGGAGCCTCTGAGGAAAAAGGTGAAGTTGAAGTTTAAGACGTCTAGGGCTCTTCCGGGCGCAGTCACCAACGTAACACCCATTGCACCAGCCTCAGCCGTTGTCCAAGAAAAGGCGGCTACGCCTAAAAAAGAAAAAAAGAAAAGGGCTGAGAAATCAAAGGAGAAAAAGGCCACGCCCAAAAAAGAGGCTGTGCAGCAGGCCGTGGTGACACCGCAGAAAAAGGTTGCTGCCAAGGAAGTTATAACTGTCAAGGAGGACACCCCTCCACCAGAAGAGGAAGTAGACCCGTGGATAACTCAGGTATTCAACACGCCAGCTCGAGTAGAGCTCGCAGGTACGCAATTCCTTTCCCTACTTCAATCTTCTGAATCATTGCCTGCGGCACCCTCTTCCACCTTTGTCGAACCCATCCCTGCTGCAATTCCTTTAGGTAGCAAATAAGCCGCCACCGTCTCCATTGCAGAATCTCTCTCCCCTCACAAAAGCCCAGCCTTCCGCTGCTATCCAGCACGACCAGCAGGCATTCGACGTATTGTCCTCAGATCCCGCATTTGAAACCCTAGGCCATACCCAGCCAGGTGCCGCTGCTGAAGACCCACCGCATTCTCCCCATCCTTCATCTTCAGCAGGCGCATTAACTGAGAACCCGTCTTCGCATCTTGAAGAACCTCCTGCCGCTACCCAAGCTGAGCCATCCCCAAAGGCCCCTGAACCCTCAAGCGCCGTTTCCCCTCATCTGTTCGCAGACGAACAGATGCCCCAACAAGATTTACCTTTGGCCTATCCTATGTTCGGAGAAATGGAGCTCGACGAACCACAGTTGGAAATGATGGAGCACCTACCCATGGCGGCTCAAGCAGAGCAGAGCTCCCTCAGATGGCTCAAGGACATGAAAAAGAGAAAAGGCGATGAGCTTGCCGGAGTGGAGAAGCGCGCCAGGTTCGACCTGGAGAACATGCTGCTCCATAAAGAAAAGAGAGTTCCCAAGGTGAAGAAGCCCTTGAAAGACATGACTCCAGATGATTACGAGTACCACCGTAAAGCCAAGGACCTGAATGATATCAGCGTGGAGAATGAAATAGGGGGCATCCATCTGAGGGCTGATACATTATTTGTAAACCATCACCAGATGAAGGAGCGCTTCTACAAGGTGGAGAATGAAAAAATGAAGCTTGAGGAAGATATGGCGAAAATGCAAGCACAGCTGGAAGATGCCCAGGATGAGTCCCAAAAGCTGAAGGAGCGACTAGCAGCCTTGGAAAAGGAGGTAACTGATCAAAAAGAGGCTGCAGAACAACGGGCCAGAGAGAAAGAGGAAGCGCAGGCCCAAATAGTTGAACTACAGAGCCAGCTTCAGGGAGTTCAGCAGCAGCTAGAGGAAAAGGCTACACAGGTTGCGGTCTTCTCGAAAGACCGAGTCAAAGAAATCCGTGCTGGCCTGCTGAAGGGTTTCAGAACCCGCGTCCCCAGATCTCTCTCGGTTCTCACGTTCATCTCCAAAGTACAAGAAGTATCTGCCCAGGGCAAGCCTGTGGTAGAGGAGGCCGAACGCCAAGCTCAGCGATGGCTCGACTTGGCTGTCAAAACTGAAGGATATGAGCGCCAGGGCCTCCGATTTCTCCCCATGTCTCAGATTGCCCTTGATTGGGCCACTGCAAGGGCAACCTTGCATTCATACTTTGAAAAATCAGAAAAGATTCGGAAAGCCAGGAGACTGTTGGATGCATTGGAGAAAGAGAAAAGCATCTGCCTGGTCCCTTTCCAAACCCTTGCATCGCTTGGGTTCCCAAATTTCATGAATGAAGATGGAAACTGCTTGCCTAGAGAGGAGTTGAAGCCAATCTGGGAAGCCTTCAAGACAGATACAACGGAGATTGATAACTGGGCAGACCCAATTCTTGAGGCGCAGGTGACACAGTTGGTGTCTCGGTTCTGCCAGATTAGCGCCTGCCTCACCGAGTTGAGTGAAAGGGTCAGCACGGTCGATATGCTCCAGGTCGAAGCCTTCAGGTGCATGTTAAAAGATATCAGCGACCTCGAGCCCTTCCAGGAGGGAGCCTGGACTCATGTTCAGGCTACTTATGAACGCATCCATGACCGCCTTGCCCCCCAGATACCAAGAAGAAGAAGAAGAAGGCGAGGAGCAGTCGGAAGGAGAAACAGAAGAAGAAGAATCAGAGGAAGAGTCCGAAGATGACAGTGTTGAAGAAGAAGAGCAGCAAAAAGAAGGGCAGCAACAAGGAGAAGCAGGGACCGGGGGTGACTCCGGGCCCAAAGGATGAAGGCATGGGTCCTTGCATCGAGGCGAGCTCGATACCCTGCGAGCCGCCAGGAATGTTGCCACATTTTGCTAAGGGGTAAAATTTTTGAAAATTTTGAAAAATATTGCTGCAATTCTTCGGATCAGATTCTTCCCTTCCTCCTTCCTTTCCAGCTTTGTCCAGGTAGTCTTCAGATTTTCAATTTTCAGTTTCGGTTTCCGAGTTTCAGCAAGTTCTGGCAAAGTTTGGGAAAAGCCCTGAATTTTTCTAAGTTAGGGGCACTCCCTTGGTCGCTCACTTTTTGAGCGATTCCGGGAGTCGCTCCCTTTTTTCAGCGATTCCCAGCTTTGCCTCTCTCTCCGGCGACCGACGACAACACCAAGCGAGCGGGAGAAAATTGTTAAAATTTGTCTAAGTATGGACTTCCCGCGAGTCGCTCCATTTTGGAGCGACTCCCGTCATCGCCGACCTCCTCCAGCGACCCTCGGCGTCAACGACCGTCAGCAACAAGCAAAGAAACGAAAAAATCCTAAGGCATGAGCAGTTGACGTCGGTCGCTCAATTTTGGAGCGAACCCCGTGGTCGCCCTTCCTTTTCAGCGATGCCCGTCGTCGCTCCTATTTTCAGCGACCGTGGGCAACGGGGAAAAAATAAAAAAATTGTCTAAGTGTTGGTCGACGTCGGTCGCTCCATTTGGCAGCGACTCCCGTCGTCGCCCAACTCGCGCGACCGTCGTCGCCTTTTTCAGCGACCGCGGAGTGCGGTTTTAAGAGTTGACGCGGGTCGCTCCATTTTGGAGCGACTCCCATCGTCGCCGCTTCTTCCAGCGACCGCGGGCGAGGAGTCTCTAAATTATTCTAAGGCATAAGGTTGAATGTTGACGCCGGTCGCTCATTTGTTGAGCGACTCCCGTCGTCGTTGTCTCCTGGCGACTCCCGTCGTCGCCCCCCCATTCAGCGACCGCGAGCAGAAAAGGACCAAGTTGCAGATTTTTCTAAGGCAAAGTGCGTCCCGGGTTCGCTCCATTCCGGAGCGACTCCCGGGGTCGTTGTTTCTTTTGAGCGACTTTTGTCAACCCCCCTCCATTTCAGCGAACCTCAGACTTGGGTCATGAACGTGCGGATTTCGGGATTTGAGCCAGTCAGAGCAAGAGCTGAAGGCGTACTTCAAAGACAGGGTAGGTGAGCATTGATAGCAGGTATTCAACAGCAAATTGTACTGCACCTACCGCATTAATCAGACGCGCCTTCTCAACCACCAGATCTGTCCGGAGCTGTACCAAAGTCAGGTGAATCTTGTTGCAGGTACGCTCACGGCCAGTAGGGGTCAAATCTCGGCAGCTTTTGCAGTCTTTGGGTTTTGTGCATCATTGTAATTGGGGGGAAATTTCTGCTATAAATAGCAGTGTGCTTTCATTGTAAAAGGGGGGGAACATATTGCTAAGAAAGCTCTGCTGTAAACAAACACTTGCTTCTAATACAAAGCATACTTGGCTCTGACATTTGTCTCTTTCTTTTATGCTGCCTTCTGCAAGTATTTCTGCTTATATTCATTTATTTTTCTGATTGTTGTAATTCTGCATTCTGGATTAAAGCATTGGCAATTAAGTGAATCTGGAATACCGAATGAAGGATACATAGGAAGGAATAACAGTGTTAGTTTCTGTTACATGTTTTGTTTTGATTGTTGTTGGTTTGGGTATTAGCTAGTAATCGTGTTGCTTGTTCTTTCCCACCATAACCACATGCTATTTACATTTCTTTCTGCATTTTACAATCTCTTTCCTGTTCTCTTATCTTAAACCATAGTAGATTAGTATAGGAGCCGGCCTTCTCCGGAGATTGGCACGGGAGGCATCTCTTCCTCCCGGCCTTTCAATCTGTTGGGCGAATCTAGGGCGCAAAAGACCAAAATCCTTTCCTAAATGGCAGATTCGTAACCAACAGTTATATATCTTGTATATAAAAAACATAGTTCTGGAACAATAAGTCATTCAAATTATGTCAAGAGAGGACCACATACAAAATCTTTTAAGGCAAAAGTAAGCTTTTAGTCTCCAAGCGACTCATAACTATGCTAACAAATGAAAGCAAATGATTAGACAAGATAAGATGATTCTATTGATGTCCATGGATGACCAAAGCAGGCCAATGGGACTCACTGGAAATATACAGTTACAATGTATTGTAGCAACCTAAGTTTACTGTGTTCGGGTTCATGTTTGAGTTTGAATAAGATAAAAATTGAAAAAATTAGCTATAATACTTCACCATGATTGTTCGAAAAAGGAAATAAATATTTTTATTAAAGTAAATGTCTAAAATAAATATAAATATTTATAAAGAACTTCATATTTTATAAAAAAATGAGATTGAATTGGATGTCTCTATGAATGAGTTTCTCTAAGATCATTTTGCTTTGTTTATATCACTTTAAAATTTTCTTTGGTTGTATTGTTCCAACCTTTAGTTTCTATAGATGTAGAATGGAGTCAAGTAGATGTGGGAATGAAAGACAGAAATGGGACAAGTTTTAGGTTCCCCCCCACCACCCCCCAAAAAAAAAATGAAAAACAATCCACCACCCCCAAAAGACCTTTTCTTTCTTTCTGTAAATTTTTTATTTTCCATTGATTGGGTCTATCCAATTATGTTTGTCGAATTTATTTGTATATGAAGAAAATTGCCATAGTTCAAATAGTTTTAATAAAATTTTCCTAATCTTGTAACACTGGTAGCAACCAAGAAAGTTTTAACAAAATAAACTAATCTATAGTAAACTACATTAATGTGAAACTACTGTGGAGCACCAGATTACAGCCTTTGTCGAATTTATTTGTTTAGGTACAGAAGTGCCAAAGTTTGAATAGTTTTAATAAAATTTTCCTAATCTTGTAACACTGGTAGCAACCAAGAAAGTACTAACAAAATAAACTAATCTATAGTAAACTACATTAATGTGAAACTACTGTAGAGCACCAGATTACAGCCTTGTGGGGTGGACTTACAAAAGTTGTCAAGAGTGAAGCAATACAAATTAGTGGTATTTACGATTAATCTTCAGATATTCTGCAGGTTTAAGAAGTATTCCATGTCCGATGTTACAATACACGTGAGCTTGTCTTGCTTAGAAGTGGGTATGATTTTTGCAACAAGAGAGAGAATGAAAGGTGAAATTCTAGAAGAGCAGTTCAGACAAAAATGCAAGTTCATTCTTAGGCTTCTGTACTACAGAGAAGCAGTTTTGTGCTATTCATGACATTGAACTATTCATGATACCATAGCTACCTAACAGCTTTGCAACTAAAATGAACAGGTAAGAGCATTCATTTAATTGACAAAGGTTGCACACACAACATTAACTTAAATGTGGTTGGAGAAGCAGCAGACATTTATCAGAGTTTGTAATTCCTTCTTTAAAATTTGTGGTCACTTTAAGTAATATAGTCATTATTAAACTAAAATATGGTTTTAATAAATTTAATTTCTTAGTGTTGCCACATTGATCTTTGTGTGCATCTGTGCTTTCATAGAAAATTCAACTGTAGGAAAAGTTGGGGATCAAATAGAGTATGGTATTGGTTTTTTAGCAACTGTTTCTTTATATTTCGGGACTTTGATCTTAAAGTTGCGGGGTGTGGTCTTCCATTACATTCTGATCACAATGAATTTCTTACACTCAAGGTATGTGCATAGAAGGATGTGCATGCCCTTTACGTCCATTATAGATTTTTGACACCAAACTGTTTGTATTCTGCAGATATATGTTGTTGATTCCTTGGATAGGGAGAGAATTGGAGAAGCCAGAGCAGAATTTCAGGTTTTCTTATCCCTCCATGTATTTGGAAAATAAGAAAACGCAACCGGCATAGTCAAATTGAAAAATCCTAGGAGTATTTATTGATTGAAGATTGCATTTTTCAATTTGTTTAAATTGCTTTTCTGACTTGAATTTTATCTACCAGGCCATTGTTGATGACCCTTCGATGAGGAACAGTGTAATTCTGGTCTTTGCAAACAAACAGGATTTGGTTAGTATTGTGATTTAATTAGGGTGGTATATGCTTCATAATTCGATTCTGTAGTGCATCATGATCAATTGCTAAAATTCTTGTTTGAATTAGCAGAAGGGTGCCATGACTCCTGCTGAAGTCTCTGATGGACTTGGTCTTTTCAACTTGCACAATAGAAGGTGGCATATCCAAGGTACTTCTGCTACAAAGGGAGAAGGTTTATATGAAGGATTGGATTGGTTGGCAGCCACTCTGAAGGAATTGCATACTGCTGGAATGCCTACTTCTGTAGGTGGTTCAGTCATTCGATAAACAAGGGTTTGTATATGCCCTGTGCTATGTCAAGGCTTCCAGATATGGATCAATGGGAATAGCTATATACGTAAATTCTTTTGCTCATAAGTTTTACTCTGCATGTGTAGTCGCACTTGTCTTGTAGGATAAAGGCTTTTACAGCTTAATCGTATTGTATGAATATCTTTGGCTTTTTTTCTGCTGTGCTACATGATGATGCAAAAATGTGGATAAATATATCAACAGATCTGTTTTTTTCCTTGCATGTATTATAGTGAGGAATATTCCTTGGGCTCAATGTCTTGTTTGTGGATAGAGTGCTCAATCAACAGGCCGAGTGGGGAGAATCATATTATCAGCTATGTTTCAACCACATGTTTGTGAATTGATTCTCTCGTTTGCGAGTCCTGATATTTCTCTTGCTGTTATGTCCAACTTTGAATGGAATTTTTTATTGCTTCTAAGATCTTTCTTAATAGGACCGTGGTTAATAGCTCCATATAATTTTAGTGCAAATTGCTCTTGTTCTCTTTATCAGTTTGCACTTGGCAGTAAAAGCTACTGCATTGTGATATCTTCCTGGTCTAGAAGAGGCCTTTGTTCTCTGTTGCAAACGAATGCATCTTTGGACGACAGTTGTACTCAATTTATATAAATCTTTATGTGTGATAATTGGAGACCGTAAATGTCATCTTTTTAAAATTGGTTATATGGGATTGAAATGGGCCCCACCTGTATTACATCATGCCTACATAGTGGTATTACAACAGCTTGGAAATTATGCATGTATATCTTGACAAGATTCAAACCTGCGTCTCCTAGAAAGTCGGAGAAATTTAACCGGTTGAACTCATGCCATTTGGTACCATAACTGTCATTTATATGCCTAAGTTTTTTTTAAATTTATCTCTAATTTTAGAACATTGTGGTTATGGATAATTTCCAATAAATCATTATTTGACTGTGTATGAGCATTATTATATATGGCTGTTAGGTAGTAACCTCGATCAAATTGGAATCCTAAGACATTCCAAAACATTACCTTTTGCCAGTTTCAAAGGGTAGAGAATAAAATAGCTGCAAGCAAGTTGATTGGCCCATTATTACAGGCACAAATCTTAATGATACTAATGGCCTTGAAGCAAGGAAGATATTACAATTAATGGCTCATCCTTAACATTACAGTGTTCTGTAAGTGCAAAGCCTGCTCATTGTTTGGCAGGGCAAATGCCAAAAGCTTTAGAGTCAGCATCTTTCTTTAGTGTGATTCTGTGCTCATGGTGTTGCATGGTCTTGTGATTATGATTTGGAAGGCCTTTACTTGTTTTCCCTTGTTTCAATACTAGTGCAATATTTGTTTCTGGTTTTTTTAAGCATCATGGAAAGTAAAAGGAGCACTTGGATTGAAGGAAAAGAAACACAGTAAGAAGGGAAAGAAAATCAAGGTTCAGTTCTGCATCCAACTCATATTAGTAGTTTAAAATGACGATCTTTTAGCATTATCAAGAAAAAGAAGTAATTTGTAAATCGAATGGTGCATACCAGGAAAGAGATTAAGGAAGGTGAAGGCAACCTGATAAACCTTGTGAACGTTGGAGTGTATAAAGTTGCAACTTGGTCAAATCAGAGTGCTTTTAGAATCACTGCACATCTTGTCCTAGAATTGATTGATTTTGGATGGTAGCTTTGCCTTTGCTGCTCAGAAATGCTAGCAGAAATCCGTGAGTGGTGAATAGAAGATCTTAATGTCTTGTCCACAAGGATTGAGAATATGGATGAGAAGATAGTTGCCAAATGCTCTGGAATGTCCTTCCAGCAGGTTGATGCAGATTAAGATGGGAAAAACTCAAGCCTGAGATTGGTTGTCAACACTGATTGATTCCTGCCTGGCTTGTTTCCTTCAGCAATTATTATATAAAAATCCTCTAGTTTGGTTTTTAAAAATTGTAGTTTGAAATCTTTAAGAATTAATTTTGGTTTCAAAGTTCGGGGAGTAATGTTTGTAATGGATGGGGTTCTGGCAATTTTACTTTTTGGCCTTCTGTAAATAGCCCTTCTGTTTACCTTTCCATTTTACAGTATGGTATATATGGGTGTTTATAGCCATTGTTTTGATCAGTTATAGTCAAAGATAAAATCTGTCTTGTTGGGGTATGGATGGTGTTGTTATGTTGGCAAATTATTGAAACCATGGCTATGATGGTATCTCAGTGTATTTCTTATTTACTAGGAAAGAAGTAAAAAAACTGCTTCTGTGACTGAGTAACTATTGCTATCTTTTGATGGTTTTATATACGCATGGTGGACTATAGAAAACTTTATGTAAACTGTCATATTTGGGCTTTAGAATAATGCCCAAATCATGACTGACTAAATTAAAATCAAGTTATACGAAATTATTGAAAATAGAATGATACGTATGCAAATAAGGAAAGATCATTCTATGTTAATCAATAACACCAAATTTATATCAGATGTTGAACAGAATAAGAATAGGAATGAATGAAGGTGATAATTGCATCATTCAGTAACAAATTGGGAGGCGGGCCAAGCAAATGAAGCTACTCCAATTCATTTAAATAAGAGGGATCTTGTGTATGTGATCAAACTTGTTAATTACTCTGCTTTTTTTGGATTCCGATTATGAAGTGAACAATGCATTTTAAATTTAAATATAAAAATTTACAAAGTATTATCACTTATCTATAAGCACTAAAAATCAATTTCTTAATTAGTCCATGATGGTGCTATATATAAACATTTGGAAGTTAGTTTTATGTTTGGAAACCCTGAAAAAATTAGGTTCACTTTGACGAGACAAAGGAATCAATGTAAAACTGTCTAGAGAAGGGGGAAAAATGTTGATAAAGAATTATAGTTAAATTGTATTCACAATCAATTTATAGAATGAGATAACAAACTTCCTCATTTGTTGGATAGCAACTATAAAACTATTTACTTTACTTTAGCCAGATTAGAAGGTCTTGGCAATTTTGAGATTGCTCAAGTCTTGGTTTTAATACTCAATTCATATCCAATTATAAAGCCCAAGAAAACCAAAGTATTTTGTAATTTTTTTTGTTCTCTATAACCAAATCATATACTCAATTAAATTCTTCGTACATGCTTCAAAGACTTGCTGGAAAGGGTTCTTATGTTCCTCCAAATGTTTCACTGAAGATTGCTATCCAAATATCATAAAATAACCAACTAGGTGGAGTTCATTAGTCATTGTCTTCATAAATGTAGCAAATGTACTTCATAATCAAATTGAAGTACATGCCACTTATAGAAGGGTCCTTTGTCTTGAAAGTGGTCTTCAAAGTGTTCACTCGACTTTGATTATAACTTTCAAGTCTAAATTTATTTAAAACACTTGGCGTGTTGCTTGTGGACAATTAAATAATCAATTTGTGAAAGTGAGTACTTATCCTTGTCAATGGGCTTTGATGGGCACTTTAGCCTTTTTCTAAAACCAACACAATAGATGATACAAGTAGTGAAATGCGTGGATGAATCACTCATTTTTCTAAAAGATCTTATAGTTGTCCTTACCAATAGGGCTTATGTATTGTATGTAAATCTCCTTCTAAAGCTAATATCTAATTGGTAACCCTCCCACATTTATGAAGCAACAATGGTAAGGATAATTTGAATGAAGTCACAAAAAAGGTAAAAATCTCATTATAGTCAAATCCTCCTAAGAAAAACCTTTGGCAAAAAGATAAGCCTTATTATGCTTCTGATAACATCGACATCAAACTTGATCTTATAAATCCATTTATAGCCAAAAACATTGTTGCCTTTGTGAGAGGGAACTAACTTTCAGGTTTGATTTCTCATGAGTGAGTCATACTTGATGTTATCACTACTTTTCACTTAGAACACCTATTAGGATGACTACATGTATCAGAATCTGCTGCTATCGCTACTTTTCACCTAGAACGCCTATTAGGATGACTACATGTATTAGAATCCCCTATGGCCATCCACCTTAGTGAGGAGCATGATGTGGGGGATTCCAATGACATACCTTTTAAACAAATTCCTTAAAGGCTTTGAACATAGATCTAGCTCACTTGCATATAGACCTCATCTTTATTAGAGTACCTAAAGGTGAGAACTCATCCACTAAAGCTACAAAGAGGATAGAAGGAGAATTTTAATCATCAAAATTTGGAGATATCCACAACTAAAGCATTGAAACGAGATGAAGCAATTTCATTGACTAAAGTAACCCCATGACTAGAAGACTAACCAAGAGCAATTGATTAAGGGAATATATTAAAAGGAATTATATGAGATGGATAAGAGACAACAAGAAGAACCAAGATAGATATAGAAGGTCCATTATAAATAACATCCTCAAAAATCATATCTTTACTAGTTATGACATCATGTGTGGCTAGATCAATAGAGTGGGTATGTCTTTGAATCGTCATTATATACAACAAAAATGTATTTGTAGCTCATAGGTCGTAGCTTGTGTCATTGCTCGATAGGAATATGGACCACTAAATACTAATATCCAAAATGAAATGCCTATCCTATCCATATACAAAGGAAGATCATGTGCTTGTGGCATAAGCATGATGATGTACATTGCACAAATGCATTGTTTTCCCTCAAAACTTGAGATATTTGGATAACATTGCTAATGTGTTTGGCCAATCTTCATGATAGTCTATTTTTTTTCTTTTTGCTCCATTTTGCAGTAAATGATCTATTGCCAACACATGCAATAATCTCCTCCACAATTAATCCTTAGGAACTTGATCTTCTAACTATTCTTCTTCTTTACCAATGCATTGAAAGCCTTATATATAGACATGATGTTTTAGATTCAAAGAGACCTAAAAACTCATTAATAGTGATAAATATCTATTACCCACAAGAGACGAATAATTATAGGCCACAAATGTCATTGTGGACTAACTCTAAGGGATGAGAAGTATGTTGTGCGTCGATACTCTTGATAATGTTTCCCCAACATGCATCCCTCACACATTATACTAGGTGGATCAATTATAAGAAGATCATGAACCATACTGAGATGACTCATGTGCCTTAAGGATCCAAATTTGCTATGTCCCAAGCATTAATGCCACAACTCACTAGTATCATCAACCTTAGCCATCACAACAACAAATCCCTTCCTATTAAAATATGAAGAACCATTGAGAATATTATACACATTATTTCACAATTCACAATACCTTAATGTAGCTACATCAAAGTAATCATCAATGTACTTGACAACCCAATGACCTGGCCAAAAGTTTACCTTATTACTAGTGTGCCACATGAAAAATGGAGAGAAGATTGTGTTAACTTTTGGAACATGAAGAACCTATCAATATTTGGTAGTCTTGATAGTATACCACAATTTGAAACCTACAAGGTTGAGTCATTATTGATAACCACTCTTTACTTTGTTGACTATTATAGTTAGAAATAAGATGACTAATTAGTCATAAACCTTGTATCTCTTGAATTACTAATCCACTCCTAATATTAAGAAGATGACCAATAGGTAGAGTGTATGACCATGTGAGCATTATGTGAAGCACTCATATGAATATCCTGTTATGCATCAACTTTTGGTCACAGTCAAACTTCTTTGAAAATTTGGTAATCCTTCATATTTGCATAAAAATAGTTTTGAAAATGACTAAATCCTTTTTAAAAACTCACAAATAACCTTCTTTCATTTATTTTGAGGACTTTGGGTCCATGTCGACGGGGTCTAATATTGTGGCATAAGAGTGACTCCCTGACTCAACCAGTAAGGTACGATGAATTACACTTCAGAGTTGTGCATCAAACAAGCCATATCATGTACTTCTTCATACATCTAGGTGCTACATGAAAAAGAGAAATAACATGAGCAATATTGATGAGAAAAATGCATAATATGCCAAACTTATATAAATAAGTAAAGCTTTATTTATAAATAACACAAATGCAAATATTGTAAAACATAAAATATTCATGGAGTAGAGTTATCAATAACATTAAAATTTTGGTTGTAGTTTTGCAAATGTTGGGTTGCAATGTTCATTGGTTGTTGAAGTGTTGATTCATATTTTGGATCTACCCTAAGAAAAAGAAGACGCTAATAGAAAATATAAGAGATCAAGATGCACCTTAGTTATGTTGGAATTTGAACTAATATAACCATATATAATATAGTCATATGAACCTTTTGATAGACTAAAATAGTTTCCCTTATGAATAATTATAAGAAGATAACACTGGATAATATTTATAGAATAGTTCATGTATCTCTTTGTTGTAGTAGGTTCTAGAGTTAAAATGACAATATGGTTTGCTATCAAGTGTACAAAAACAATTGTTAGACACAAGCATATTCATATGATAAAGTATTGGCATTAAGTTTTGACATCTAGTGTCTGTTTAAATGTTGAGGTTAATACCATAGACATTGGCACCGTAGTTAACTTGGGTTCTTGCATCTACAATAGACATTAGAGTTGGGTATTACATTAGCAATTGAGCAAGGTTTGGTGCTAATTTGTCAACCAAGATTGCAAGTGGGTGCCAGTGTGCAAAAGATTGTCTTTGCACTAGAATCCAAGGATAGTGTAATTGCTAATAAGGATATGAGAAACCCTTGATCCACTCAAACTAATCATCCCCTTTAAGAGGCAATGATCCCCATTACATCTAACTCTAGTTGAGAAAATTGATGTTGGATTGATCAAGCGTATGGCACTTTGCTTGAATGGAAAATTGACCAGTCTTAAGAAGTTTTAACATATTCTAAGTGCCATGGAAGGTGTAACATATTCTAAGTGCCTTGGAAGGTGTACTTAGTAATGGAATTAATCAATCGATATTAAGAAGTCAACGTCAAATGATCTAAGATCCAACTCTATAGGATATCACACAACCATTAGTTCCAAAGTTGGAATGTAAGGTTTGAGAAGCTTAACATTGAAAATATGATGCATTCCAAGTAAGATCACAAGTCAAGAATGAAAGCATTCTTCCATTCTACGCACAATCTATATTAAGGACAATGATTTGATCTTTTGATGGTGAAGCATTGCTTTTGATGATGAAAACATATGTAATATACAACTTGAAAACTATGAGGGGTGATACAAGTCATGGTGCTCCTTGTATTTCTATTGCTAAATTCTGAGTATTTATTGAGCTTGGTGACGATGCATATGTTGAATGCATTGCAAAAAAACTCAACTTTATCCACTTTCTTGGGTCGAATTAAAAGGTGATTGCAAGGAAATGTCTAAGGGGGGTGCTAGAGTGAAACTTAAGACAATCTTAGAAGGAACTTGATTAAAGAATATTGAATGTATGACAAAATGTTATTCTAAGTGCAAGGATTATTTTGATTGTATATTTAAAGGTGTACTAGTGTCCTATTGATTGCCTTAGTATGTCCATATATTTAGGGATGGAGTGTAGTTATGTGTCAAGCAAATACCATAAGTATTTCCAAAACAGGCTAAAAAACCTTGAGTTTCTATTTATCACTATAGAATCTACAATACCACAACATATACATACATTCTTGAAAAGCATATAAGTAGTTTGAATTGTATTAATGCTCTTTTTCCATGGCATGATGATATTTGTCTTTAATAATATACCAATAATAACAAGAATACAATCAATCGATTGCTTGGTTGATAAGTAGTGTCACCAACTTTGAATTTAACAAAGTTAAAATTCAAAAGATATTTGACAAAGTAGA
Source organism: Wollemia nobilis (assembly GCA_028583015.1). Classification (NCBI taxonomy): domain Eukaryota; kingdom Viridiplantae; phylum Streptophyta; class Pinopsida; order Araucariales; family Araucariaceae; genus Wollemia; species Wollemia nobilis. The sequence continues at coordinate 13,050,328 of JAQPPZ010000442.1, read as the reverse complement.
TAAATCTAAATAAAACTCAACATAAAATTCCATACATAAAAGTGCATATAAATTTATAATTTCATAAAGTTATTACTGGAAATGTTTGATAATTTTCCCAACTTAAAGTTTTATTTTTAAATGTGTGTGTGCAAGTAAGGAAGTTGTAGAAAGACATTTGAATTAAAAATTAAGGTTTCATGTGGGATTTTAGATCGGACAAGTTTATTCCTAGATTTTCATAGAATTTATTCGAGTTTCTATAAAAATGATGATTTTTGAAATTCATCCATTCGACAAATCTTGTAATACAAGTTCAAAACATACCTAATAGATGTTAAGGAAGAATAGGCAACAATGACCAGAGTCCCACTTTTTTATTTGTTTAGTTAGCAAGGTTGTAGGGAATACATAATTTGATTTCGAGCTCAACATCTTGGCACATGTGAGGACATAAAAAATGTTACTATAATCATACAAGTATTTTATTAATGTTAAAATATCCATATGTTTTAGAATAGTGTTCCTCTTAGATCATGATATGATGAGGTGTTCTAGATGGAAGACAAATTTGATCAAGGTGATAAACAAGTCCATTGCTAAGGTAATAATAAGAAATTGATTTACCTTGTAACTTTTAATGGTGTATCTACATGAAGTCATATTAATTGGTATACAGGGCAACCCAATTTTGAAATATGACCATGAGATTTCATAAATATAAAAATTTTATGGGATGGTGGGTGGATAATATAGTTAGTTGCTTGATTCTTTTCTTATGACACTTGATCACAAGATGAAACTTCTACAACTACATCATCTACTTTATAGGACATACATTCTCCAATTAGCTGACTATTTAAAAATTAGAGTCTTATGATTAGAGTAAATAATAGTTTTCTTTCCCATGATGTAATGGTGTCATTGGCTAATTGCTTGCATAATGGTATACAATTATGTTTCATAGGTAGAACATGTCGCATTGTTTCATTGAAGGTTATGGATGATAGGTGATAAGGTGCCTATATTGAATTAAGATTATGCTAACAATATAATGGGATGTATTTGTCTCTTTCTTAAAAGTTTGTATGATGTTTAAAATGACTAGAACTATTGAAGAAAGGCTCCTCTTAAAATATTCTAATGCTTGATATTGAATGGGGATCCATCTAAATGTTGCATTTCCATGCATGATTTGATTAAGTGGTTACGAAACATGTTAGAATCCAAGGATAAATCTATTGTAGAAATTAATCAAGCCCAAAAAGCATTTGAATTCAAAAAGGTTTATTGAAATAGACTATTCATGAATGACATGTATCCACATTAATACCATCGATATCAATTATGTAGCCCAAGTGTGAGATCTCTATCATGGCAAAAGGCATACTTTGCTAGGGTGACTTCTGATCTGTGGTAGAATCTAGTGTATACAAAACTTGACACATGATCAATGTTATCCCCCCAAGTCTTACTAAATATGAGGATGTCATCCATGTAGACTATCATGAAGAAATTCATTAACGGTTGAAAAATATCATTTATTAGGTGCATGGATATAACATGTGCATTCTTTAAGCCAAATGAAATAACCAATTGATCAACCAACCTCTCAATGGCTTGGAATGTTTTCTTCTAAATATATGTAGAATTGATGGAGATGATGAAACATGACTTGAGATCAAATTTATTGAAGTATTGTGCTTCCTCAAGGTGGTCCAAGATATTATCAATGTGAGGTAGATGACACATGTTTTCACTGAGATATTATTAAGGCCACAATAATCTATGCATAGATTTCCTGTATCATCCTTCTTTAGTGTTAATAGGGCTTCCACATGGAGATGAGCCAGGATGAATTTTGGTTTGCTTAATCAATTTTTATATCTAATGTCATATCTTATGATGCTCCTAGATTGAATGACAATAAAGTTGGTTGTTGCATAGAGGTGAGGTTGGGACTAGTTCAATTTGATGCTCAATAAACTAGAGGATAGAAACTCCCTATGGTTTCTTAAAAACATCAAAATATGGTTATAGTACTTTGTCCATCTACCCAAACCATGCAAAAGTGTCTAAATTTTTGTATAGTAATGGAAATCTTCTTGTTGCGAGGTGTCTTAAGGACCATGAGAAGAAAACTATTTTATACATGAGAAATTAACTTCTTACATTGCTTACCATAAACAAGAGTTGTGTTTTTCTAACGAAATTACTCTAAAATATAATGTATCATGTTGTTAACATTCAAATACTTTTTTGGAGGACAAGCTTGGTAGGTTGCCTTGTGGTAAGTATGGTTTTCTATATAGGATGTCATGGATGCCTATTAGTGCCACATTGAAACTGATTACCGTCGTACATACACTTTAAAACACACTTGAAATTACATTGGTGCTTTACCTCAATCACCTTTCATGAATCAAAACATCCTAGACAATAGGTTCAAGGATGTTTTATAGTCTAGAGAACTAGGCACTTCACAATATCATATGTAATAATGTTCTTTTTTCTTCTAAAATCAATGGAAAAGAGAGATAACTTAAGAAATATTAATTAAAACAACACAATAAGCCAACCTATGTAAATGAATAAAGTTGTGTTCATAGATAATGAAAATTTAAATATTATAGAACATAAATCACTCAAGTAGTAGAGTTAGCAATAACATTTAAACTCTAGTTATAATGCAAATATGTTGGACATTGAAGTCCTAAATCTTATTCCTATTATATTCTAAGCAAAAAAAGAAGCCTATAGAAAATATGAGATATATAGAAGCATGTAAACTACAATGAAATTTGAACTATATACAACCACAGAAAATCGAATTATAAGAGCACATTGAGAAACTAAAATTGTTTTCATTTCAAATAATGATAACACAACATATGGTGTTGGAATCCCTTTGGTGAGTACTCTGTTAAATTTGGTTTTTTTCTCAAAGGGATATTGTCTCTCCACAAGTCCCTATGGGAAAGATGTGGCCAAAGTTTTTGACCCCCAAAATTACCCTCTTCCAATGGCTGGTGATTCAAAATAAGATCCTCACCTTGGATAACTTAAAAAGAAGGGGATGGCTCCTCCCCAATAGATGTGCCCTTTGTTGTAAATACAAAGAGTCGGTTGATCATTTAGTTATTAACTGCCCCTTTTCTTATAAAGTGCTAACTCTGTTGCTAGATGAATGCAGTAATGCTTAGGTTTTGCAAATTCCTTTTTGGAATTTTTTGACCAATGGTAGTCCCCTTTCTCTAGCAAATGACTCAGTTCCCTTTGGTGTTTGTTACTTCCTCACTTCATCTAGAATATATGGTTAGAACGAAACAAGATAAATTTTAAGGGAAAGAAAGAGGAACAACAATGGTTTTTCATAGACTTAAGTTGCGACCAGTGAAAATATTTTAGCCTGGAATGAGAATGAAGGAATGGAAAACCAAGTTGAGTTGCAGATTACAAATAATTGGAACCTCCCTCCCTAAAGTGCAAGGAAAATTAGGTTTAAGTTAAAATAAGGAACACTAGATGGCAACCACCCCCCCAAGGATGGTATAGTTTGAACTTTTACGAAGCATCAAAAGGCAACCTAGGTAAGGCTGGAGGAGGAAACATTCTCAGAGATGTTAGTGGTAACATAGTCGAAGCAATTGTAGAACCTTTTAGGGTTGACTCTAACCATAATGCAAAAACCAAGGCCATGTTTTCTAGTGTGTCGATGGCTCTAAGGCACAACTACATGAAGCTAATTGTTGAGGGAGATTATTTGAATATTGTTAGCATGTTGAAGGGGGTTAATAGGCCTAGTTGGATCCTATCCAAGAGGATACCAAATCCCTCCTTCAAAACTATGAAGAATTGGTGGTGCAACATGTTTAAAAGGAAGGAAATGTCGAGGTGATGTGAGGAAGACTCTAAAATTGACACAAGAATTAGCACAAATGAAAACTTAACATTGAATTCACACCAAAAACATTTTTATAGGCATGTTTGCCTTTACAAAAGTGACATTTAATGCACCCAATCCGTGTGAGCATTAAATGTTGTACAATGCTAATCCCTATCATTCCTCCCCACTGAGGAAGCATTGGTACCCAATGCGTATAGGAAGAGGAAGATGTGGAACTGAAGAGTGTCGGGTACTATCGAAAATGCACTCTTGTTACAAACCATGAAGACCAAAATGACAAATTTGTACAAATATTCAGAAAACAAAAATCTGACACTGGATCTAGAACATGCTCGAAAAATACTCTCCAATGACTATAAACACTGCTATACTAGCGGACAGCTGAAATAGGTCCCTGAATTTGGCAGAAGACAACAACAATTGAAGTGTCGGAGAAGATGCAGTAAAATATTCCTCTAACCACGTGCCAAAATGAGCCAAGTTGGAAATTGCGGATGCAGTTGATTTTTGGTTTTGGATGTTGGACCACATGCATTAATGAAAGGCAATGAATGAAATGATTAAATTAAATTAAATAAAAAATTAATTTAATTTAAATGAGGGTTTATGGAATGCATTTGAAAAATGGTGGTGGATGTGCAACGGATTGAATCAATGGTATTAAATTATTGGTAACCGGGACAACTGTCAAGTGGACTTGGACGACACGTGAGGTGGGAAAATATTAAATTAAATTTAAAAAATAATTTAATTTAATTAATGTGTGGTTAATTGCTGGCATTAAATTATGGGTGGACCGGGACAACGATCAAGTAGACCGAGACAATGGTCAATGGAGAATATTTAATTGAACACATAATTATGGTATTTAAAAATACTTGCGATATTAAATATTTTAATTTTAAATTAAATTAAATAAAATTTAATTTAATTTTAAAATTTCTCCAAGGGAATGACAACGGCTAAAAACACGTGCAAGTGGCAAATGCATTAATGAATGCAGGTTAATGATAGAAAAATTAAATTAAATTAAAATTTTAATTTAATTTAATTTATAAAAATGTGTTCGAAAGTATGTGCAACACCCGTCGGGACCAAATGGTCATTGCCATGGTTTCAAGGTGGAAGCTGGCAGAAAATCTTCTCTTAGCTCATCGTCAGGATACAAAACAAACCCGCCAAAAATGTGATCGGTTATGCTAGACAGAAGGTTGCGACCACGAGGAAAAAATGTGCACGGTGATAGAATGAATGCAGCAGAGAACTGCATAGTTACTTCAGACTGAAAAGAGACGTTGTCGATGAAATATGGCATATTAATGCCGAAAAACAATAGATCGGGCTTGAATGAGCAAGAAAATACTGAAAACATCGGAGCCACCAAGGAAGATGGTGCAAAGGCCGTGTGCAGTGGATTGACCGAAAATAGGATATCAAAACTCCCAAACTACAAAAATACAAAAATCACAAGAACTATGGTGGACGGCGAGACGTCTTCTAACTCAGCAATAGGAGGTTCAACGGAGCTCAGATCTGCATCAGGAGCTTCAACGGGAATTAGATTTGCATCAGGAGCAACCAAAGCCACATCGTCTAATGGAAAGACGTTGGGAATCTCACCCAACATTATGTGAAGCACTCAGATGAATATCTTGTTATGCATCAACTTTTGGTCACACTCAAACATCTTTACAAATTTCGTAATCCTTCATATTTGCATAGAAATAGTTTTGAAAATGACTAATTTATTTTTACAAACCCACAAATAACCTCCTTTAATTTCTTTTGAGGACTTCGGATCCATGTTGACATAGTCTAGTATTGTGGCATAAGAGTGACTCCCCAACTCAACTGGTAAGGTAGGATGATTTACGCTTTAGAGTTGTGCATCAAACAAGCCATATCATGTACTTCTTCATACATCTGGGTGCTAAATGAAAAAGAGAAATAACATGAGTAATAATGATTAGAAAAATGCATAATATGCCAAACATATTTAAATAAGTAAAGCTTTATTTATAGATAACACAAATGCAAATATTGTAAAACATAAAATATTCATGGAGTAGAGTTATCAATAACATTAAAATTTTGGTTATGGTCTTGCAAATGTTGGGTTTCAATGTTCGTTGGTTTTTGAAGTGTTGATTCATATTTTGGATCTACCCTAAGCAAAAGAAGAAGCTAACAAAAAATATAAGAGATCAACATGCACCTTAGTTATGTTGGAATTTGAACTAATATAACCACATATAATATAGCTATATGAACTTGTTGATAGACTAAAATAGTTTCCCTTATGAATAATTATAAGAAGATAACATTGGATAACATTTATAGAATAGTTCATGTGTCTCTTTATTGTATTAGGTGCTAGAGTTAAAATGAAAATATGGTTTGCTATGAAGTGTACAAAAATAATTGTTAGACACAAGCATATTATTATGACAAAGTATTGGCATTAAGTTTTGACATCTAGTGTCTATTTAAATGTTGAGGTTAATACCATAGGCATTGGCACCATTGTTAACTTGGGTTCTTGTATCTACAATAGATGTTAGAGTTGGGTATTACATTAGTAGTTGAGCAATGTTTGGTGCTAATTTATCAACCAAGAGTCCAAGTGGGTGTCAGGGTGCAAAGGATTGTCTTTGCACTAGAATCCAAGGATAGTGTAATTGCTAATAAGGATATGAGAAACCCTTGATCCACTCAAACTAATCATCCCCATTTAAGAGGCAATGATCCCCATTACATCTAACTCCAATTGAGGAAATTGACATTGGATTGATCAAGCATATGGCACTTTTCTTGAATGGAAAATTGACCAGTCTTCAAAAGTTTTAACATATTCTAAGTGCCTTGGAAGGTGTACTTAGTAATGGAATTAATCAATCAATATTAAGAAGTCAATGCCAAATTATCTAATATCCAACTCTATAGGATGTCACACAACCATTGGTTCCAAAGGTGGAATGTAAGGTTTGCGAAGTTTAGCATTAAAAATATGATGCATTTCAAGTAAGATGGCAAGTCAAGAATGAAAGCATTCTTCCATGCTATACACAATCTAGATTAAGGACCATAGGGCAACAATTTGATCTTTTTATGGTGAAGCATTGCTTCTGATGATGGAACCATATGTAATATACAACTTGAAAACCATTATATGAAAATGATGATTTTTGACATTCATCCATTCGACATATCCTGTAATACAAGTTCAAAATATTCCTAATAGATGTTAAGAAGGAATAGGCAACAATTATTAGAGTTCCAATTTTTTATTTGTTGGATTAGCAATGTTGTAGGGAATACATAATTGGATGTGGAGCTCAACATATTGGCACATGTGATGACATAAAAAATGATACTATAATCATACAAGTATTTATTAGTGTTAAAATATCCATATGTTTAAGAATAGTGTTCCTCTTAGATCAGGCACTGATGAGGTGTTCTAGATGGAAGATAAATTTGATCAAGGTGATAAACAAGTCTGTTGCTAAGGTTATAATAATAAATTGATTTACGTTGTAACTATTAGTGGTGTATCTACATGAAGTCATATTAATTGGTATATAGTACAACCCAATTTTGAAATATGGCCATGAGATTTTATAAATATTAAAAGTTTTGGGGTTGTTGGGTGGATGATATAATTAGTTGCTTGATTTTTTTCTTATGATACTTGATCACAAGATGAATCTTCTACAACTACATTATCTACTTTATAGGACATAAATTCTCCAATTAGTTGACTATTTAAAAATTAAAGTCGTATGATTAGAGTAAATAATGGTTTTCTTTTCCATGATGTAATGGTGCCATTGGCTGACTGCTTGCACAATGACATACAATTTCGTTTCATAGGTAGAACATGCTACATTGTTTTATTGAAGGTTATGGATGATAGGTGATAAGGTACCTATGTTGAATTAAGATTATGCTAACAATATAATGAGATGTATTTGTCTCTCTCTTAAAAGCTTCTATGATGTTTAGTATGGCTAGCACTAGGTTAAAGAAAGGCTCCTCTTGAAATATTCTAATATTTGATATTGAATGGGGATCCATCTGAATGTTGCCTTGCCATGCATGATCTGATTAAGTGGCTATGAAACATTTGAGAATCCAAGGATAAATCTATTGTAGAAATTAGTCAAGCCCAAAAAACATTTGAATTCAAAAAGGTTTATTGAAATAGACTATTCGTGAATGACATGTATCCACAAGAATACCATCAATATCAATTATGTAGTCCAAGTGTGAGATCTCTATCATGGCAAAAGGTATACTTTGCTAGGGTGACTTATGATCTGTGGTAGCATCTAGTGTATACAAAAATTGACACATGATAAATGTGATCCTCCCAAGTCTTACTAAATATGAGGGTGTCATCCATGTAGACTATCATGAAGAAATTCATGAATGGTTGAAAAATATCATTTATTGGGTGCATGGATATAACATGTGCACTCTTTAATCCAAAAGAAATAACCAATTGATCAACCAACCTCTCGTTGGCTTGGAATGATTTTTTCCAAATATGTGTAGAGTTGATGGAGATGATGAATATGACTTGGGATCAAATTTATTGAAATATTGTGCTTCCTCAAGGTGGTCCAAAATATCATCAATGTGAAGCAAATGATACATGTTTTCACTGAGATATTGTTAAGGCCACAATAATCTATGCATAGATTTCATGTATCATCCTTCTTTAGTGTTAATAGGGCTTCCACATGGAGATGAGCTAGGATGAATTTTGGTTTGGTTAATCAATTTCTATTTCTAATGTCATATCTTGTGATTCTCATAGATTGAATGACAATAAAGTTGGTTGTTGCATAGAGCTGAGGTTGGGACTAGGTCAATTTTATGCTCAACAAAGCAAAGGATAGGAACTCACTATGGTTTATTCAAAACATCAAAGTATGGTTATAGTACTTTGTCCATCTACTCAAACCAAGAAAAAGTTTCTAAATTTCACATAGTAATAGAAATATTTTTGATGCGAGGTGTCTTAAGGACCATGAGAAGAAAATTATTTTATGCATGAGAAATTAACTTCTTACATTGTTTACCTTAAACAAGAGTTGTATTTTTCTAAGAAAAGTACTCTAGAATATAATGTATCATGTTTTTAACATTCAAATACCTTTTCGGAGGACAAGTTTGGTATGTTACCCTATGGTAAGTATGGTTTTTTAAATAGAATGTCATAAATACCTATTGGTGCCACATTGAAACCAATTACCATTGTACATATACTTTAATACATACTTGAAAGTACATTGGTGATTTACCGCAATCACCTTTCATGAATCCAAACATCCTTGATCCTAAACAATAGGTTCAAGGATGTTTTATAGTCTAGAGAACTAGGCACTTCACAATATCATATGTAATAATGTTCTTTTTGCTTCTAAAATAAATGGAAAAGAGAAATAACTTAAGCAATGTTAATTAAAACAACACAATAAGCCTAACTATGTAAATGAATAAAGTTTTGTTCATAGATAATGAAAGTTTAAATATTATAGAACATAAATCACTCAAGTAGTAGAGTTAGCAATAACATTTAAACTCTAGTTATAATGCAAAAATTGGGTTGGAATTTATGTTGGACATCAAAGTCCTAAATCTTATTCCTAATATACCCTAAGCAAAGAATAAGCCTATAGGAAATATGAGATCTATAGAAGCATGTAAACTACAATGAACTTTGAACTATATACAACCACACAAAATAGCATTACAAGAGCATATTGAGAAACTAAAATGTTTTTCATTTCAAATAATGATAACACAACATATGGTGTTGGGATCCCTTTGGTGAGTACTCTGTTAAATTTGGTTATTTTGCTCAAAGGGAGACTATCTCTCCACAAGTCCCTATGGGAAAGATGTGGCCAAATTTTTTGATCCCCAAAATTATCCTCTTCCAATGGTCAATGACTCAGAATAAGATCCTCACCTTGGATAACTTAAAAAGAAGGGATGGCTCCTCCCAAATGAATGTGCCCTTTGTTGTAAAGACAAAGATTCAATTGATCATTTATTTATTCACTGTCCCTTTCTTATAAAGTGCTAACTCTGTTACCAGATGAATGCAGTAATGCTTAGGTTTTACAAATTCCTTTTTGGAAGTTTTGGCCAATTGCAGTCCCCTTTCTCTAGCAAAAGATTCAGTTCCCTTTGGTGTTCGTTACTTCCTCACTTCATCTAGAGTATATGGTTAGAAAAAAATACAAGAATTTTTTAATGGAAAGAAAGAGGAACAACAATGGTCTTTCATAGACTTAAGGTTGCGGTCAGTAAAAATATTTTAGCCTAGGATGAGGATGAAGGAATGGAAAACCAAGTTGAGTTGCAAATTACCAAGACTCGGAACCTCCCTCCCCTAAAGCACAAGGAAAATCCGGTTCAAGTTAAAATAAGGAACACTAGATGGCAACCACCCACCCCAAGGATGGTATAAGTTAAACTTTGGCGAAGCATAAAATGGCAACCCAGGTAAGGCTAGAGGAGGAAACATTATCAGAGATGCTAGTGGTAATATTGTTGAAGCAATTGTAGAACCTTTTGGGGTTGACTCTAACCATAATGCAAAAACCAAGGTCATTCTCTCTGGTGTACGGATGTCTCTAAGGCATAACTACATGAAGCTAATTGTTGAGGGGAAATCTTTGAATGTTGTTAACATGTTGAGGGGTTAATAGACCTAGTTGGATCCTATCCAAGAGGATACCAAATCCCTCCTTTAGAGCTATGAAGAAGTGGTGGTGCACCATGTTTACAGGGAATGAAATATCGAGGTAGACTGGTTAGCTAATATAAGGGTGGAGAGTGTTTCTCCCTGTGAGTTGGGGTAGGGAGTTCCCTAAGGACCTACTAAATATTATTGATCATGAGAATAAAGTAAACTAATTGGGTCAAGGGGTCATTTTTTGGAAGGCCTTTCTAGTTGGTATTTCTCTCTCTCATCAAGGTTCACAAGATGTTATCTCACTTGGAGTTGAGAGGGGATCTCCATGAGTCCTGTAGAATGATGAGCAAAGGGTGTTATCTTGGTGTTATCTTTTACTATGTTGTGAATTTGTTAGCTATGTTAAAAATTTGGTGGCTAAGATCCCCTTTTGAAGGTACATTTGAGGCTTTCAAAGCATTGATATGGTTCTCCAATTGTGTTTATTTCAACAGATGTTGGTCTTTCAGCTTTGTTTGGATCTAGTGTAAGATATTGAGCAAATGGCATTATCTTAGAGGTATCTTTTTCTGTGTTGTGAATTTGTTAACTGTATTAAAAATTGGGTGGCAAGATCCTTTCTTGAAGGTAAATTTAAGGCTTCCAAATCATGGATATGGTTTCTCTAGTGTGTAAGTCTCAGAATATGTTGGTCTTTTAGTTTTTTTTTGGCTTCAACATTGGACTTTGAGCAAAAGGCATTATCTTTGTCTATGTGGTGAATCTATTAACTGTGTTATTGGTTGGCCTCTTCTAGGCTCGACTAAGGTATTTCTTGATCATGGTAAGTATCACTGATGGGAATCTTAAGGAGGTGGAAGAAGGTAGGACGCTTATGAAATTACTATATTCCCTTTGATTTGGTTTTCTTTTTTGGCTTCAAAGTATAGGTTGTGTAGTGCTATACTGTATTTTTCAACCTAGTTTTATTATCCAAATCCTAGCTTTTATGTGTTAACTATTGGTTTGACCTTCTGCATTATCTTCTCTTTGTTTTGTTTTGTTGGTCTACTTCTCTAGGTTTTTTATGTTGGGTCTTTAATTTTTCTTCATTTTTCCATGCTCGGTTAAGGTGACTTCTTTGTAAAAGGTTCAAGGCCCTTTCTAAACCTTGTTTTTTCACCCTATCAAAAAAATTACATGTTTCCAAATGGGTTAGATGGAAAAGTTAATTGCCAATTTTGTTTACCATTTGATGCATAGTATATGATAATGGATGCATGCATACTATTCTAACAAAGTGTGGCATCTAGAACTAGATTGATACATTGATGTTAGGCATTTGTCTACATGCAAAGGCTTGTCATAGAAATTAGCCATGATCAACATAGGATTTGGACTCTATAATACACATTAAAATTTGACACTATGTTGGCGTATGTTCAAGGTTTACAACAATTTTCCAAGTGAGATTCCAAGTGGGCACCATTGCCAAAAATTATTGTTTATATTAGCATTTACTTAGGATTTATGCCATTGTTGATGAGGACTCATGTGAACCCTACTCCACTTGAATCAACTTAAGCCACTACCTTAGGATTCCCTATCCTAATATTTGGAGACATTGAATTTTTTTAAATGATATTTGTTTCATAAGTGGAAATTTTCATATGTTTTGCAAAGAAACCCAATGCGAGAGAAGTTTGGAAATACTTATTCCAGCTTAGGTCATCTCTTCTTTGCCATATGTGGTAAAGCATACCCAACAATTTAAATTCTATATATATCTTGATATTTCTTCAAATTGTGTAGGTATCTGCTATGAAATGCATAAATCCTATAATATACTTATTTGCCTCTATTTTAAATGGGTTTCTTTGATATTGTGTTCACATGTTTAATCATTAACTTTTAGCCATTATTGATAGTGTACTTGTGATGTATTATTGTATTGGTTCATGGGTCCTTTTTCACCTTTAGGCTAGAACCTTATATTATATTGTGAGCCAATAAGACATCAATTTTATGATTATTGGGATCAATGATATTGTGTCATTGATAGTATTTAGACATCTACTAACTCAAATTTTCATAAATCAATTTAAGATCCTTTTCATTGTGAATGAACTTTATTGGTGTCTAAGGGCACCATATATTTTTATTATCTTTTTGCTATGCATATTCTTGTTGTTCTTATTTTATAAGACTTTTTGTATGGTTTAATTATGTCAAATAATATTTCTATTAACAATTTCTTAGTGGCATCAAAGTGCATGCAAACTTTGATTACTCAATTTTGATTCCAAATAATTTGCATAATAGGAATTTCTACAAAATGTTGGTTTTGGACTAGCAATAGGGTCTTCTATAAACCCTTAGTTTATTAGGAGTTTTCCCTTAAAAAGTCATTATCCATCCCTTCAAATTTATTTTATTTCAAAGCAAGAATGTTCAAAAGGAATATATTTGGCACCCAAAGGTGTTGAATATGATCATGGACTTGGATAAACCATCCTAAAGTGTTGATATTTTTTGGGTAGGGCTTAGTGCATCATAGATAACTCCAATATCTAGATCTAGATATAAAATGATTTCAAGTGCATTTGACTTCTACATATTCTAGACACGAGTATGGCTAGTTTTTTATATTTCAAATAAAAGTTACACAAGACAAACCATCATGAATTATAAGAAAAAGGCTATCATTTTCAAAATCTATGTAAAATATTATGGTCTTGAATAGTTCAAAATTTTAATAAATGTCTTCATCTTGCTCATTTTAAAAATGCAAAAGACATCCTTGTCACCATAGGAAAATTTTTAAAATTATTTTTTTGAGGGAATGAAAGGGAATATTAAAACTTGAAATTATTTTTTTATATGATTGGACCCATTATCTCATCCTTTATGCTTGAAAGAAGGTAGATGTGTGTCATCAATTCATGCCCTTGCAAAGAGGCATTAGAGGGGTCTCCATCAAACAGTAGAGTCATTGCTATCCTCTCTAGTGGAGCATATGAGTTTCCCAATCCAATCAAATTTGTTTGGAATTTTTCCATTTGGGAGATAGATAGGATTTGAATTTATCAACCCCATGAAATTTGCATGGATATTTTTAGGTAAGAAGGTCATTCGACTTCCTTTTTAGAAACCAATATTTCTCTTGTTTCAAGGAGCATGCAAGGTCCACGTCTAGTCTAGCTAACATAAGGTGGTTGTGATTAGGAGGTCTAGGGTTTAATTATTTTCCAACCCTTCCTTCTCATGGAGGATTTATTGTAATATTTTATGGTTAGAACTTGATGATCCTGCCATGCAGTTTGTCATGACTAACATGACACTCCTTATAGACATCGTGACAACTGATTTGATTATTATTATTTTTACTTTTACAATATGTTCTTACAAATCAAACACCACATTTTTTATCCTCTATTTTCAGTTCACATAAGGATACAAACAATCTACCAAATTAAAAGCATGTGAATGTTATGCCAACATCAAGAAGGAACAATTTAATAATTATTTTTTAAGTTTGACATTACTTTTCAATCTTATCATAAATGGAAATATTTCAAAATCCATAACTCCCATCATATAAGAGTGAAATTTACCCTTTTCTTATATTACACAACTTTTTGAGCTCTATGCATTGCTACCAATTTTGTAATTATATTTTTTTGTTTCAAATCCAACATTATATAGTAACCTAATGGAATCAAAGCCTATCATATCCATATTAAATGGGGTAAATTATACCATTTGGTACAATTAGATGAGGTCATTTATCAGTCCTTTGTACCAAATTGCATATGATTGTATCAAATGACATAATTTGCTTCATTTAATATGGAGATGATAGGCTTCAATTCCATTAGGTTACTATATAATGTTGGCTTTGAAAGAACAAAATAGAATTGCAATACTAGTGTAATAATGCATAGAGCTCAAAAATTCATGTGATATACGAAAGGATAAATCTTATTTTCATATGATGGAGTTATGGATTTTGAAACATTTCCATTTATAGTGAAATATTGAAAATAATGTTTAAAGTTATAATAATAGGAGTCAAAAGATATATGTGTTGGGTACCTCCTGGTGGAGGGTTCCAAATCTTTGTGCCCTGTCTTGGGCAGGAAGGATTTTCTTTCGTTGGTCAGTGTTTTCATTTGTAGAATTCCTTCTACTAACTGATCCTCTGTTAGGCATTCCTGGTTCTAGTTTTGCTATATGGTTTTGCTGATCTGGAAGGCAAGATCTCATGATTCAAATTTTCCGTTAGGCAAAAAATCCTTTAATTTGAATGTGATTCAACTTCGGTGCTTTTATTTGAGCAGGAATTTAAAATTTTTAATGTTTAAATCAAATTTTAGCGCTCTAGTACCAAAATTTGTTGGACTCACCTATTCGATGGATTGTTGGATTCATAATTCAGGTTGTTGTACTTGGATTTGGGGGATTTTTATAGTTAAGAAAAATGTATGGTTTTATTAGATGGGAAGGCCTAATTTGAAATTTCTTTTCAAGCACCCTTGGGATTCTATTGGCTAGTTCTTTTTTGGGTGTTCAGTTTCAAATTTGATTTTCTTTTTCGAAATCGAACGGGATTGCAGGATTTGTGAGATATGATTTTCTAGATCCTTCTATTGAATGTTGGATCGGTTCTATACTTCTCCAATTCCCATTTAATATATTTGTCTTTGTTTAAGTTTGGGGACCCTTAAAAAAAATCCTTTGTAAAAGGTTTGGGGACCCTTTCAAAACCTCTTCTCTTACCAAATAAAAAAAAATAGGAGTCAAAAGATAATGATCAATCTTATAATGATAGCATTATTTTATTTTTATAATTATAGACAGGGTGTTGAAAGGTCCTTGAACCTTTCACAATGAGAACAGAGCCAAGCCTACAATATTTTCAAAAGGGTTAAAAAAAGAAAGCAATCCATGCAGGGACTCAAGACTAGCCAAGCCACCAGGGCATAATGAGAAAAACCCAAAAACAAATCATGAATCTATCCAGAATAATGCATAGACCCCCAATAGAAAAAGGCTCACAAATATCACTGAGAAACATCAAATAAATTTTTCAACTTCTATGGGAAAATTCTCCCTCCAAATAGAGAGATTATCATAGCTTAGCCCTAATTTAGCTAATAAATCAACACTCTTGTTACCTTCTCTAATGATGTGTCTGACTTGAATTTCCTTCAAATTCTGAGAGAATTTCTTAGCTTCCTTAATTAGGTTTAAGATGTTCCAACTAGGATTTTGATCACCAAAAAAGGCCTTAACCACATTTAAGGAGTCCCCTTCAATAATGATTTTTTTACAATTCAAGGATTCCATTAACGCAATGCCTTGATACAACGCCCTTGCTTTCACAAAATGACAAGTTTGATGCTCGAGGTTTTTTGCAAAGGCAAGGAGAATCTCCCCATTGTGATTTCTAAATAGGTCACCTACCCTCGTAGGCCCCATATTCCCTTTTGACGCTCCATAAAAATTAAATTTAATCCAATCCTAAGGCAAGGGTTTCCATTTAATGAAAGTCCTGATATTATCTGGAAGATCTATTATTTTGGAACTTATTGAAAAGACCAATTTTTTCAAGATAGAAATCTCTACTACCCCTCCACGATTGGGAATAGAAGTTCAATTTCCCAAATTTTCAACAATTGTCATTAACACTCTAAGCCATATTGATTCAACATTTCTCTCCATGCTTTTGAAAACTATCATATTTCTCTCCTCCTAAACACCCAAAAGGAGATGTGGGAGGTTAAAGGACCAAAAGGAGCATAATATAGGGTTGACAAATGGAGAGGCCCACTATTCAATGACATCCTGTAATGAACCAAGAGACACCCATGAAACTACCAAAAAATCCATCATGAGAGAAAACACTTCCCTTGAAAAAGGGTATTGGAAAAACAAATGATTGGTGGATTCATCAGAATTTTTACAAAGGGAATACCAATTTATAATTATCATGCCTCTTTTTTGTAGATTTTACACCATAAGGATTTTATCGTAAGATGCCAACCAAAAGAAACATTTCACTTCTAGTGTAAGACCTTTAACCCATATTCTCCTAGAAATAGGGCCTTCCTTCGAGGCATCGAAAATAATCTTATAGGGTGACTTAACTAAAAATAATCAATAATTTTCATTCTTTCAAATTAAGTTGTCTTCATATTTTATGTTCTTTATAACTTTAAGCCTTAATAAATCTTCAATGAGGTTTAAACTCCTCTATTTTGGCATATTTAGATTATGTATTCTATGCAATTTCTAACTTTTTTTTTTTGGTATAAGGTAGAGGTGGTTATAAGGTCCACAAACCTTTTACATAGTCAAAATGGGTTGGTTCTAGCATCAAGCCCGTATAATCAAAATACAAAATGGATATTTCTAAGACCCACATTAAGCCATACTTAGATTCCATAGTCCTATACTTGTCGCTTGACTATTCAGGATAAAACAAAAACCAAACAACACCTAGCACTTACTAATACCACTAGGTTGTTGTACTATACACTTGTCACCTCCCAGGCCCCAGCAAATGGGATGCCTTTTTTGCCTAATTCCATCTGTCGGATTACTCATCATCAACCCCTTTGATCTCCTGATGCTCTAACAGGTTTGATCTTAGCTCTTCTCTAGAAGCCAACACCAATAGTTCTTGAGGGAAGTTATCCTTCCAAATTTGCATCTCCCCAACAGAAACTGTAATATTTGCCATTAGATCCGCCACCTAGTTCCCTTCTCTGAAGGTGTGTTGGATTCGGGCATTAACCAAATGAGATTTATGAATCTTTGCTTCTAGGATAAGCTCCAAGATGGTCCAGCTGGGGTTTTTATCCTCCTTAATTGCCTTGATTATATTAAGTGAATCCCATTCAAAGATAACTTCCTTATAACCCTCAAGTCTGGAAATTCTCATTGCCTGCATGCAGGCTCAGGCTTCTGCAAAATGATTTGTTTGAGTTCCCAAAGGCTCTGCAAAGGCAAGGACCACTTTTCCTTCCTCATTTCTCATAACTCCTCCTGCTCCTGCAACCCCTGATTTCCTTTAGTTGCCCAGTCAAAATTAAATTTAACCCACTTTTGTGTGGGGGGTATCCACTTGACACCATCCCGTGGGTTGGTTGTAATGTCTAGGCCTGGAAGTTCCTCTCCCCAGTTTTGCAAAATCCTCCTTTCCCTTAGAGACATGGTCTCATTTTTGAAGAAGAAAGTTTTCCAGTTTTCTTTCAAAGATCTGATTATTTTATTACCACATAACCTAGGATCTTTCTTACGTCCTTTAAATACTCTCTTATTTCTCTCATTCCATATCCCCCATAAAAAATGGGGTAAGCTAAGCTTCCAGAGCCAAGTCAAAAGTTTCGCCCGAAAGGGGGAAGCCCACTGTATGCAGAAGTCAGACATGCTATTTGGACAGACCCAATCTATATGAAATTTGGATAGGATCATTTGGAAGACTGTACAAGAAAATTCACAAGTTAGAAATATATGACTTACAGATTCTATCACTTTCTCACACAAGATACATCGATTGATGAATTGGAAACCTCTCCTTTGCAGATTATCGTTTGTCGGAATCTTATTTTGAACCGCCAACCAAAAGAAGAAAGCTATTTTTGGGGTTAAATTATTTAACCAAATAATAGAAGTCGGAGTCCAACCATTGAATCCTGAGTGGATTAACTTATAGGCAGTTTTTACTGAATAGATCCCACTTGTAGTTTTGCCCCAAATCGCCTTGTCGCTTCCTTCCCTAGGAATGATCGGGAACACCCTTAAAGCATCATTGAGTTTGGTTAGGGCCACCTTCTCTTGCTCTGACAAATTATGAACTGTGATTTCTTCTAAGAGGAAGTTTCCTGTGCTACAGCAATAAAATCCCCTACTTTTCCTCCCATTTCCTCTGAAAGTTTATGTTGGAGGACCTGAAGGTCTAAGTTATCTTTCAGAGGGGCCTCTTCCAACCACGGGTCTTTCCAAAATTCCACTTGTCTTCCATTACCAATTCTCCATCTGATGCCTTTCCTGACTACCTCCCGACATTTGAGCAAACAATTCCATAAATAAGATCCTCTAGGGAGATTATCAGCTTTCAGGAAGTCCTGATTATTTTTTATATATTTTGCCTTAAGAAGTTTTACCCATCCCAATTGATCATTATTGATAAATCTCCATACCTGTTTTCCAATCAGAGCTTGATTCATTTCTTTCATTCTCTTTAGCCTAAGGCCCCCCTGATCCTTGCTTGCACACACCTGATTCCATGCTACCAACGAAATTCTCTTTCTCTCCTTTGAACCTGACCATAAGAAGTTGCGTTGAATTTGCTCCAATGTAGCTCGGACCTTTGCAGGCATTCTAAATAGAGACATGTAGTAAATTGGAATGCTCTGTAAAGTAGTTTGAACTAATAAGGCTTTTCCTATGGAGCTGAGAAGGCTGCCCTTCCACCCTGCTAACTTTTTAGAGATCCTGTCAATGACTGAGTTCCACAATGTAGCCTTCATTCTTCCTTCAAACATAGGAATGCCTAGATAAGTTGCTGGTAGAAGCTCCTTTCCACAATCGAAGAGGTTAGCTATTCTTTCCTCTCTCCCACCAGGCGTGTTAAAGAAATAGATGCTACTCTTCTTATAGTTTATGTATTGTCCCGTTCTGTCTCATACTTGGTTAGAATTCTCTTCAGCTTCCTAGCCTGAGGCACCGAGGCTTTGGACACAATGATTGTATCATCCACAAACTGTTGGTGAGACACTGGCTCTGCTGTTGAGACTGGTTTGAAACCTTCCACTCGACCATCTGCCACTGCTACTGAAATGTTCCTACCCAATGCTTCCGCTCAAATAATAAACAAGTATGGAGACAAAGGATCTTGTTTTCGCAACCCCCTTTCACTCTTAAAGTAACCGGAGGGTGACCCATTCACCATGACAAAAAATCTTGTAGTAGAGATACAACTAAAAATCAACTTAATCCACTAGGGACAGAAACCAAACTTACCCAAAATCTTGGTGAGGAACCGCCATGAGACCCGGTCGTAGGCTTTATTCATATCAAGCTTTAGTAACATACCAGCTTCCTTACTAGCCACCATTGAATGAATAACCTCATGAATTGTGATGATACCATCCAGTATTTGTCGCCCTTTCATAAAGCCTCCCTGGTTCATATCAATGATGAAAGGAAGGATAACCTTCAGCCTATTGGCGATTGTTTTTGTGAGAATATTCATCAGAGTGTTACATAAACCGATAGGGCAAAAATTGGAAAATTCCATTGCTCCCACTAGTTTAGGGATGAGGACTAAAAATGTAGCATTAACTCCTTCTGGGATTTCCATGTCCTTTTGAGCCTCAATTATAGCTTCCACTACATCATTGCCTAGGATATCCCAAAAATTATGGAAGAAAGTTGCAGGGAAGCCATCCGGTCCTGGGGAGCTGTTACCATCCATGTCAAAAACCACCTTCTTGATTTCCTCCTTTGTGAAAGGACTAAGTAAGAATCCATTAAGATTCTCAGTTACGAGGGGTGGAATGGCTACCAATAGAGTCCTCTTCTTCAATAGTCAGATTTACAACGATTTAAAGTACTCAACCGCTTCCCTCCTTATATCTTCCATATATTTAGTGTTACACCCATCGACCATCTTGATCTCCTTAATTTTGTTAGTAATCCTGTGGCGAAGAGTAGAGACATGGAAGAACTTTGTATTTCTGTCACCCTCCTTTAACCAACGCAGTCTGGATTTCTGCCTCTAAAAGGTTTCTTCAAATCCTAGCATCGTGTGGTATTCGGCTAACAGCTCCCTCTCCTGGTTTCTCAGATCCTCTGTAAGCTGTTCTGACTTCAGCTTCTCTTGTAGTTCATTGATCTTGTTTTTTAGTTCTGCATTTTTAACAAAAATATTGTCAAATAAAGTTTTGTTCCACTCTCTAATGTTAGCCTTCACATTCCTTAGTTTACATGCCACTTGGACCAGTTTCGAACCATTATACTTTTTGTCCCACCATTGGGCAACCAGATCCTTGAGATCCTGATGTTGGAACCACATAAGTTCGAATCGAAAGGGTCTTATGTATCTTTTCTTAGAGTCCTCCCCTATTTCCCATAGAATTGGGTTGTGATCAGACTCGATTCTTGGGAGTGTCATTAATGAAGAGTCCCCAAACCTCTCCAGGCATTCTTGAGAAAGAAGAAACCTATCTAATATGATCTGAATTTGGTTTTCCTTCAATATTTTGTTAGACCATGTATAGGAGAATCTACGCAAGTCCACATCCATTAGCTCATGTTGCTCAACAAAATCTCTAAACTCGTAGATATCAGCAGTTATTCTTTGAGAGCCCCCCAATTTATCTGTAGGATTAAGGTAGCAATTGAAATCCCTCGCCACAATCCAAGGGTATTTGGGGACCGTCTCCCTCAATTCAGCTAGCTGAATCCAAAGAACCCTTCTCAGTCCCTATCTAACTAGAGCATATACATTCGTTAAGATCCACTCTTCCTGCGTGGTTTTATCCACACATAAGAGACAAATAAACCAACTAGACATCAGAATAACTCTACTATCAATCACATTCTTGTTCCACATAACCAACAACCCTCCTGCTTTTCCAGTGGCCTCTTGGCCTACTACTTCAGCTTCTTGCCAAGTCCTATTCTTAAAAGGAATAACTCTACTCTCCTCCATTTTAGTTTCTTGCAGTAAAATCATATCCGATTTGTGTTCTTGTCTAAGAGCATACAAAGCTCTTATTTTTGCAGGATTACTCCCACGAATATTCCATGAAAGAATCTTCATTTATGGGCTTTGGATCCTCGAGCCTTCACCCCAAAGAGCAATACTGCTTGAGTGCCATCAGCCACTCCTCGCTCTGCTTCTTTCTACCTTAAGGCAGCATTGCTAGGTTTCCCTCTTCCTACCGAACCATATCCCCATACATCCGCTCTAGGCCGGGGTTCCTTGGGATTCACTTGGCTTCTAGTAACCATATTGGATAGGTCAGTCTTGGTCTTTGGGGTAATAATCTGGCTTTCCAGGTTAACTGGTCTTTCTGACAGTGGAGATGATTTCGTGCTCTTAGCTTCTTGATTAGTAGATTCTTTTTTCCCTGCTTTGGGGTTACACTGATCTTGGTGGTTCACCTCTTCCTCTTGAGTATCCTTGCCTGTATTATTAGTTTCCTACTCCTTCCTTTGATTTTTCTCCTCTAAATCCTTCTCTTGAGTCTCCTCTACCTCAGATTCCACTTCTTGGCTATCCATCTGATCTCCCTTCGGATGATTTAATGCATCAAAACTGTTCTCCACTGGGATGTTGATCTCCTTGGAATTTCTTCCCATAAATTCCTCTGCAGTACATGGGACCACTTCCACCGAGCCTCCATAGGCCTCCCGTATTACCCAATCAAACTTACTTGCCCCAGGGCGTTGATCTATGGGGTTCTTTCCTTTGTGATTTGGCTCTAAGGCTTGTTGTATCATCTTAGGAGCAGGTTGAGCTTGAGGGTTCCCATCAAAGGGACCGACTCCCCTGTGAGAGGGTTTCGAGGCATAGGTATTTTTGGGAGGAGGGTTATAACATTGCCTCTTGCTTACAATAGGGCGAACAGGGTCTCTGATATTCGAATTTCGAGCTCCACGTCCTTGAGGCCCATGTTGGGTAGGAATAGAGATCTGCGGGGGAGGGATATTATTCTGGGTTAGAGGAGCAGTATTTTGGAGTGGGGGCTGGTTCTTGGAAATGCAGTGGATACCCTGGTGCCCTACCTTCCTGCAAACACTACACTTAAAAGACATATTTTCATATTCAAAGACCTGAGTATGAAGGCCAAACATAGACGACAATATAATGGATTTAGGGAGCTCTTTACTCAGGTC
The DNA here is from genome assembly GCA_028583015.1 of Wollemia nobilis. Lineage (NCBI taxonomy): Eukaryota > Viridiplantae > Streptophyta > Pinopsida > Araucariales > Araucariaceae > Wollemia > Wollemia nobilis. Next base: position 13,027,838 of record JAQPPZ010000442.1, on the reverse strand, counting down.
CACCAACACACACATGCAAGAAGAAAGGAGTCTTGTTTTGATCAATGTTGCAGGATCAATAGCTATTAGTTCTCCAATCTCTGTAGCTATCCCAGCCAAGATTTGTTCATTCCAAAAAAGCAGAGGTAATCCCGGCATCTTAACCCAAATAAGAGCCAAATCCAGTACCTGAGTCCGGGGTTGAAATCGGGGGACCAACGCTTCAGATACAAGCCCCTTTTCCCAAAAAACCAAGGACCTCCTTGGAGAGTCCTTTCCATGTCCTATTCACATTGAAATGTCACCAAAAGAAAACTCTTGGGTAAAGCCTTAATCATCATATCGGCCCTTGGCTGCCATTTTTGGATGGCCCATCTCCTTATGAATTCCAAGTCCGGCCTCACCCCCATAAATTTAGCCACCAGATATGTTCTACCCTCCATAGCCACATGCTGAGCTAAGGTATCCAGGACGTGCAACCTACCATTGACAGATTTTAGATTAAAATAAGAGTCAAATAATTTTTGCTTATCGCGAAGAGCATCAAGATATGAAGGTCTCCAATTGCCAGGTTTCTCTTTGTCTCCTTCCTGGGTCTTCCTTTGATCCTGATGCACAGAGTCCTGGTCCCCCTCAGATATATCTTCAATCGCATCCGCCCAATGCCCTTGGACCGGTTCCAATAGAACTTCCTTGTCCACATCCTCCGCCTGGGGGCCTGCTATCTCACCAGAGCCCCCACCTGCCGCGTCTATTGATCTGCCCTTCGAATCCCCCCACCTAGGGTTTGTTGCCCCTAGACCTCCCGCTCCTCCTCCTTGCTGCTCCATCTGTCACAACTTGCTGTCTCCAAAATCTAGCTTTAGAAATACTTAACCTTAAACATGGCAATTTCTAAATTTTAATCCCATGTTGAATCTGCATATAATCAACCACCTTAGAACCAAACACAGTAGTGGCTATGGGTTTATATACAACCAATTATTGATAGGATATTAGAGATTGATCCTGGATCCATGGATCCTTTCAGAAATTAATAGCATTCCCATTGCCTAGAATCCATCTATACCCTTTGTGGATGATTCTTTTTCATTTTCAAAATATTAAGCCAAAAGATCGATATTAAGGTCAAAGAGGGATCATTCAAGAAATTAAAACTGGTAGAAATATATTTAGCCAACACAATATTCACCCAACCAATGTTTTCCTTCTTAAACAACTTCCATGTTTGTTTCGCCATAAATGCTTCATTCATCCACTCAACCTTTCTGAAACATAGATCCCCATATTTGATTTCTTTACAAACATATTCCCACGAGACAAGATAAAATATTTTCTTATTCTCCAAGACAGACCATAAGAAATACTTTTAGATCTGCTTAATCTTTTGAACTACTTTTATCGAGCCTTGAAAATAGAGAGTAAATAGACTGGAATGCTCTACAGAGTTGCCTTAACTAACTGTGCCTTTCTAGCCTGGCTAAGAAGAGCCCCTTTCCAGCCAACAAGATTTTTTTGAATCCTATCTAAGATTGGGTCCCAAAGGTTCTCTTTCATTCTACCACTAAACAAGGGCATCCCTAAATAAGAAGATGGTAGAGTCATTATCTCACAACCCAAAATTTTGGTAATATTCCTTTGCCTATTGAGGGGGGTATTCAAGAAAAAAAGTCTACTCTTGTGGAAATTGATCTTCTAACCCATCATCTTTTCATAAAAGGTCAAAATATCTTTAACCTTTTTGACTTGGGGAATGGATGCAATAATGGATAGAAGAGTATCATCTACAAATTGGTTATGAGAGATGTGATCAGAGTGTAAATTTGGACTAATACCCGGCTCAAATTTTATGGCTCTATCGAGCATCTTAGCAAGCAAGATGAAAATAAATGGGGAGAGAGGGTCACCCAGGAGAAGCCCCCTTTGGCTCTTAAAGTACCCAACTTATGACCCATTCACTAAGACTAAAAACTAAGACATCAAAATACATTCTTTGATAAAATTAAGCCATTGTTTATGGAACCCAAATTTATGCATAATTTTTATCAAAAATTCCTAGGAGACACATTCATAAGCTTTTTTCATATCTAATTTAAGAAAAAGACCCACTCTTCCACTTTTATCCACATAATGGATGATCTCGTGCATAGTAATAATCCCATCCAATATCTATCTTCCAACCATAAAACTTGCCTGAGTTGGATCAATGATCTTTGGGAGGAATATTTTTAGTCTATTAGCCAAAACCTTGGAGAAAATTTTATACATAGTGTTGCATAGACTAATAGATTTGAAATCATTGAAATCCTTGATCCTGTGAGACTTAGGAATGAACATAAAAAATGTGGAATTAACATCCCTTTGAATATGTCTCATTCTCTAAACCTCTTTCAAAGCATTTACAATATCTCTCCCACAATGTGCCAATATTTCTGAAAGAAGATAGGAGAGAATTTGTCCAGCCCCAGAGCCTTCAACCCTCCCATGGAAAATATAACCTTTTTAATTTCCTCATCTTCAAAAGGGCTTATCAAAATAGAGTTCAACTTTTATATAACCAGTTGTGAAATATTAGATAATAGCTTTATTTCTATCTGTTCATCCCCATTTAATTTCTCCACCAACAAAAACTCAAAGTAGTTTACTGCTTCTATTCTGATTTCATGAATATCAAGAAATTTATGGTCATTTAATTTTAAAATTCCATTAATCTTGTTAATACTCCTATGCTTCAGAGTGGACACATGGAATTTTTTTTTGTTCTTATCCCCTTATTTTAACCATAAGGCTCTAGATTTTTGTTTCCATAGCATTTTCTCACACATCAAAGTGTTGTGCAGGTCCACCAAGAGAGTCTTCTCTCTATTTTTGGCTTCCACTGAAAACTCTCTAGTTTCAGTCTCAATCTCCAAAGATTTAGGTTGGGCCTTCAATGACTCTTTTTTCACATTCACATGATCAAAAATGTCTTTATTCCAGATCTTTGGTAGCATTATCTTTAACATATATTTACTTAATTTAGTTAAAGATATTATAGGAAATTTTTAATTTAAATATTGTTATTCTTAATGAAGAAAAGTTGTAAATGAACATGAATAATTGGATTAACTTATTTGATGATATATTAAATATCACTATCTATTTTGAAAGACAATGTATTTATATGCTTATAAGTGTCCAATTACAATCAAGGAAGAAAAAATAAAAGAACACTCATATAGATAAATAGTACCAAAATTTATTAAGAATTTGTGAGGTTGTTATAGACAAGATATTTTTGGATATCGAAGTTGGGCAGCAAATATTTGCCAATTGCAGTGTTGAATTTCATCTTGACAGAATTTAAATTTTTGAAGGCAATTGATATAAAAGGAGTTGATTGTGGAAACTTAGCAGTTTGAGGAAGATGAAGAATATTTTGATAGAAGAGTAAATGAAGAATATTTTGATAGAAGAGTAAATGAAGAATATCTTTGATAGAATGATAAAGTTGGATATGCTTTAATTAACTTGTTAGAGATGTAACTAGAGCAATGTAATGTTTTTTTTAGTAATGGGAGTGGCCCCCAATAGAAGCCACATAGCTTATTAAAAAAAATAGTATCAAAACAATCTTATTGTGTGTCACTCCATGGTCTAAGTCCATAGCATGATGTTAGTCTAGGTTAGTCTTGCTTAAAATTGAAATAATATAATCTAAAAATATATTAGGATAGACCTTGATTAAAAATAGAGAGAGAGTTAATTAAAGTATTAATCTAAATGTGGAGAAAGAAGTTCTAAGAAGAGGAAGGATTCAAAGGATGAGGGGAATGACTGGGAATAGCTAACAATGTAAGTGGTGTATAGTTGGTAATTGAAATAGAAAAATAAGGAAGTGGGGTTAGGAAAATAAAATGAGAAAGGTGAGAGATGAGCAGAGGGACCAAACCAGGGGAAAAATAAGGGAATCTAAGAAGGAAGGGATTCTTATAAAGAAAAAGAATTTGTAGAAATTGACACTTTAAACCTACATTACATAATTGAATTAAGGGTATAATATCTGAAAGCTTCTTATTAAAGGTAACTAGATATTACCTAAAATAATAAAGGGGTTAATGCTATTTAAATTAAGGTTGTGAGAATTAATAGTTTATACATACATTAGCCTATGCATCTATAAATTATGAATCCCCAACTTATGAAAAAGAGTTTCCATTCATTTTTATATGTCTATTCTTTACAACACTTATGAAATTCTTAAGTGGTTTATGTATTTATATATGGATTATTACTTACAATCCAATATCAATATAATGTTTAAACATCATGTGCAATGGCTAAAGGTCTAGGTGACATGTCAAGAATAGTCATAATTTTCTATATTTTATTTGCCTTCAATATTGTGAGACCTCATAAGAAGGGAGTATGATATATGGGTATCCTATGATGGAATGACCCTGGGTCAAGTGGTAGCTTCACTATGTTCATGTCCAAAAATTGAGCAATGGAGGTTCTCTTGTAAGAAAAAGGGTTAAGAGGATCTTTCTAAAAGAGTGAGTGAGGACAACTCCTCTTTTGGTGTGATGGAGTGTTTCTCCTTCAGAGATCATAGTCCTAGGGTGTTTTCTTTTAGTAACATGGATATATCAAAGTTAATTGGAATTGCATCAAGGCCCAAAGTCAAGTCGTAAATTTTCTATAGATGTAAAATTTTAGGTTGGATGTTTTTTTACTACAAAGAGTGGAGTGGAGGTAAGATCCTTAAAAATAATTAATACATGTGAAAAGTTTTAGATTCAGTTAAGTGCGATATGAAATATAACCTACATCATATTAATATTCTCCTCTAGCTCCCATATTATTATGTAGTCTCACCTTTGGTGTCGCAAATGATGTTATATATTGGTTTGAGTGGTAATAAATTTTGGAGTTAAAGGTGCATATTGTTGATTTTTATGGGAGGTAGTACAACCACAAGATGTAAGATAACTAAAGATAACTATAAACTAATGGCACAATAATATGCAAGAAAATAATAAGATAAACATCTACAAATAACTCATAAATATACCATTAATTAAAGTGATGAAAATAGTACAATGCTATATAATGGAGGACATGAACACTCCATGAACAAATATGAAAGGACTACATTGTACCATACTACTAAACTATAACACACACTCTCTATATTTACTGCTCTATAGAAAACACTCACTATGAGGCCTTTATATAGGAAGATAGATTCCTTGGCCCTTACTCTACCTAAGACTTATGTACATGTGGACTACATGCATATTTACAACTTGCACATTGACACTTGTGCATTTATTACAATACTTGAAGTAACTAACTAACTTTACTCTAAAGTAAACTCCTACTCTAGTTATGTACCAAAGGTGGTACATTTACATGTACCCAAATAATGTAATATACTCTAACACCCCCCTGTATTACATTATTTGGGTATTGAAGACTTTATTCTTCAATATGGATCTTTGATCTTTAGATGTTCTTCAATTTGATCTGGTCCTTTGTATTATCTTTAATTCACATTACAATGTATGGCTCCTTGATTTGGTTCCTCTTATTCTTCTTCTTCTTATTTATTCTTGTCTTTGGAGTTAGTACTTTTATAGGTGGACGTACTATCACCTGATTCTTGTGAAAGTATCTTCTCTTTGCCTTTGTCCTTTTTATCATTTTCCAGGTTTTGTATAGAAGCTTCTGAACACACACTTAAGGCATCATGATAAGATTTTGTGTTAGTAGAACTTGAAGTATCAATACTGCATGAGGATTGAAATATCTTCTCTAGGTATGACTCATCCATTTCTGTTTTCAATTTAAATAATTCTATCAATCCTCTTTTTTCTACATTCTCATCCTTGTAACATTTGAATGTAAGTAATGTCATATATAATATGCTACCAAATTCTAAAGGAATTTTAATGTCACTCTTTCCATTATCAATTACTTCAGTGAGTCGAGCATGTAGATAATATTCCATGGTTTCAAAGTTATCTTTTAAAGCTTCACTATGAATCCTTTTTGAAGTAAGGTCTAAGTCTCCTTTAGACTTTATAAGTAAATTCTTGATTCCAATTTTTATGACACTTGCTCTTTCCTTTCTAATAGTGTTGTTCATATCATTGTTCATTGTATTCCTTGAGGTAGACATCTTTTCTTAGTTTTATGCTTTAAGAACACTTTTGATAGATCCTTTGTAGTAGTCTACCTTATGACTCCCTAGTTTAGAGTATGTGAACCAATTTGATAAAACCTTTCCAGACTTAGGTTTTGTAGAATCCTTATGTCTCCCTAGTGATTAGAATAAGCTATAAGCTTAATAAAGTGCTTAGTAAGTAATAGTTCACCTTTTGAGTTGATTTTGTAATGTTTTGTAAATAACAATAATCAACTTCTATTTCACCTTATCTCTCCTAATGAACTATGCACTTAATTTGAAGTTCTCTATGGTTGGATTTCTTTTGTCCCTTTAGTATGAGTATGAGACAAGTGTAAGTATATAATTCTAACTCATTTAAGTAAATGATGAACTTCCTTTTATAGCCCTTAATATCCAATAGTTTAATATTTCTAAATTCCAATAATCTATTTTTGATGTAGTATTCCTTATAACTCCCTAATTTGGAATATTAGAAATTAATATTTGCAAAATATTGGAAACCTTATACCTCCTAAATTAATTATTTGTAAATATTTTAAGGTTTAGATATTAAGCAATTGATAATATCACTAAAGATGTGTTGTATAATGAAATTGCTTTCTTTTCTTCCTAAGGTTGATATGCAATGCAATAATAGAATTTTCAACATTTAATTTGGCACCTTATAACTCCTTTTAACTTAGGAAAGCAAGATTTAAATCAAGTAATACTTTTACCTTCCTTGTAAGGTATTTCATCCATGTTGATTGGTGTATGGAGTTTGTTCTAAATTCTTGCGCATTCTTGCGAATGACAGAGGCTCTTAAATGCAAATAGGCATCTTTCTCTCCTCTTTGAATAGCACTCAGACTCCTCCCTTCAATGCTTGACCGCGTGCCTTGATTTTACTCTCACTTAATGCTCACTACGAATGCTTCCACTCCACCTTCAAGTTTAGGTGCTTTAAATAGCATGGATGCCTTTCAACTTTGGACAAGTGGCACTTGAGAGTTACGTTAAATATGGGCATTGAGACTTAGGTTCTTTCAATGCTCATTCCTCCTTGCAATGATGATTGTGGCAAGTAACCTCCCAATGATGCTTGTAACCGCTCAAAGATAGATGTTAGATTATCCCTTGAGCGTTCTTCTCCTGGATGTACATTGAGGAATGTGAGGGCACCTAGAATGGTTGTGCCAAGTGGCACAAGATACCTTGGCTTCAGATTACAAGTGGTGCTCAGGTTTCCTACATGTAGACCTTCCCTCCAATATATTATACCTTGTATATCCTTTTCCAACAAATGCTCTTGATAACTTATCTCCAACACCTTCTTTCCAAGCCAACGTAGATGTTGTGTGGGTGGCTCCAACTAAGGCGATGAGGAATGCTTTGATGGAGGTTCTATGGCACTCCAATGGTGGCTATGGATGCTTTGTTTTAGTCGATGGTTCCTCTAGATTCTACCTTGGGTAAAGCTCCTTGTACCTTGCTTATTTGTGCTTGTCTTTAGCGTTGTTTCTTCTACGTTGATAGATGATAGATGATATCCACTTTATGCAATATTTGATGCTATCTCTTATATAGAAGTGCAATAGATAAATGATCTTAATGATATCCCTTGTTTACATAGATAGCAATCGATAATGGCCTCCTTATATTGGCTTTATGTTGCAGTTTTAATGCTTGCTATAGGTGCTTGATTTAATGGTAGATGCGATGTCTTTAGACACCTTGATTCTTACGAAATGTGATCCCTTTGATAGCTTATTTTCTTGCTCGAAATCTACCCATTTACCTTGTTGAAACAACTACCTTGAAATCGATCGTTGTAATGCTAAATCCTTTGTCCTTCTTGTCTGGGGGGTCTCCTAATTATTTTTATGGTCCTCCGGTATGGAATTTTTTTTAGCCTTAATTCTTGATGAGGTGACTTCTTGAGAGCAATACTACTATTATGTTGTCTTATTTTGGTGACTTACTTTCACCAAGATATGCAACAGGTTTTGGATGCTCAATAGTGTCTTTAGACACTTCACTCTTACCCAATTTTGTGCATTGTAACTTCCTTCAATGATAACCTCTTAATGCACTTTAAAACTTAAGGGTAACTAGTATTAATGCACCAATAATATCTCCAAGCTTGATGCTCTTAAGAATAACTAGAATAGTACAATAGTAATCTCACCTTATTGCTCCTATAAATGAATCCTCAAAATAACTTGAAATATGCACTAATTTTCACTGCAATCTAAAAGTACTTAGTGCATCTAAAGAACAACTAGTATAGTGCAATATTAATCTCACCTTATTACTCCTTCAAATGAACTTGAAATATGCACTTAGTAATTGCTCCTTGTAGAGAACTATAATCTCTGTAACTTAATGTAGTCTTCTTTGCTGTAACTAGATAATAGGAAGATGATATTTTTATTTCATTAGAAATATATCTAACTCCTATTTTAATGTGCAGGTATTGACCTGACTTCTGCACTCCCTTGAAGACTTTAAAATGAATCCACTCCTTGCAACTTTAACTTTAATATGGTGCTTAATGAATCTCTTAATAAATCATAGTTTTAAAGTTCAACTAATGAACCTTTTGCACCCAAGTTGCTTACCTTTAATAACTTTTGAGGATGATGGATGTCTTGGTGATTTGATTCACCAAATTGCTATCCCTGACTTGATGATCTTGCAACTCTTCTTAGTTTTCCTAAACAACTTCTAAACTCATCAATTCACAACTTAGTAACTCCTTTATCTTACTACTTAAAACTATAGTATGGTGACTTTGATTCTCCTTCAGGATGCTCTTTGTAGATCTAAAGTTCTATAGCTAGTAATGTTGTCCTAATTGCTGCCCTTTTGCAATAAAATTTATGCACTGAAATGCTATCCTTGAAACTCAAAAATTTGGTAGGGGACTCCCCCAAATCGTAGCTGAGAGTTTTCCTTCAAGAACCCTTCAATATTTTTTTGAAGATTCAACAAACCCCTATCTCCGAATGAGCCTTCTAGCCTTCAATGACAATCTTCAAACCTTTCAGGTTTGGTAGTAATGTTAGGCTCCTTTCTCCTTCAACCTCCTTGTCAAATTTTGACTTCAATCTAGGCCTTCTTCTCAAGAATCTAAAATTCTTGAGGTCTTCACCAATATCCTCCATAATTTGGCAAACTTCTTGCCAAATCCTTCTCCCTTGGGCTTGTTGTCGGATGGTGATAATTGTCCCAAGTTATTCCTTTGGTGGTAAATTTCTCCAATGAGTTCTCCTAGGAACTCCTTTAATGGCCTTCTCTGAATTCTAAAATAAGGCTCTCCAAGCCTTCTCCTTGTTTCTCCTTGAGACCTCACCAAGGTCTTCAATATCACAGCTTCTCTGGTCTTCCAAATGAGACCTTTCCTTCAACCTTCTACTATGGAAGTGTTGGTAATGAGATCTTCCTCTCGGATCTCAAAAATTTGCTATTGCTAGAATTTTGGAATAGGACCTTGCTAGTCCTTCTTCTGCAATCTGCAGGCTTCAATGGAGATCACCAACCTCCAATCTTCTAGAATTGGGAGTTTTGTAACTGGACCTTCTAAGGGTCTCTTTAACTTCTTTAGGCTGATTTCTTCAATCTACTATCTGTAATATTTAATGGAGATCACCAACCTCCAATATTCTTCTGGACTCTTCTCTAGAGTCTCTTGAATCAACAGTAAGGCTACTATGGCCTTTTCTTCTTCTACACTCTACAGGTCTACAATCTCTAGTAATGGGACCTTTTCTTCAGGCCTCCAAATCTTCATTCTTCCATTTGTTGCTTATGGTGCTGGATTGATTCTAAAGAAGATATTCTTCCTAGATCTTTTGTAGGAAGATTCCCAACTCACTTTGAATCTCCTTTTTCCTACAACAAAATATTAGGACTGTAATGGAAGAAACTCTAAATCTAGAGATGACGAATCTTCACTAGTTGATTTGTCAATCTAGTGGAATCCACACTGAGTCCTAGTCTTCACGAGTTTTCCTATAACCCTATGGAAAGACTCTAGCCAAATGTAATCTCAAAAATTCTGTAAATGAGATTTTTAGATTTCTCTCAATCTCACTTGTGGCTCTCCCTATTTCCTATCTGATCTACCATGTGCTCTAATACCACTATTAGCTTTTGATGGGAGGTAGTACAACCACAAGATGTAAGATAACTAATATGAGATAACTATAAACTAATGGCACAATAATATGCAAGAAAATAATAAGATGAACATCTACAAATAACTCAAAAATATACCATTAATGAAAGTGATGAAAATAGTACAATGCTATATAATGGAGGACATGAACACTCCATGAATAGATATGAAAGGACTACATTGTACCATACTACTAAACTATAACACACACTCTCTATATTTACTGCTCCATCTAAAACACTCACTATGAGGCCTTTATATAGGAAGATAGATTCCTTGGCCCTTACTCTACCTAAGACTTATGTACATGTGGACTACATGCACATTTACAACTTGCACATTGACACTTGTGCATTTATTACAATACTTGAAGTAACTAACTAACTTTACTCTAAAGTAAACTCCTACTCTAGTAATGTACCAAAGGTGGTACATTTACATGTACCTAAATAATGTAATATACTCTAACACATATCAGGTCTTGATCAATGGTTTGATGGACAAGTAATATCCCTTGGTTGGTTATTAGTTTGGTTGCTAGGAACATTCAAATATTTCTTTAAGGTGAAACTTGTTAAATTATGTGTGTATTCAAAATAAATGATGTCAAGCTTCAATCCTTTTCCTAGGAGTAATAATAGTGTTGTGCACTTAAATGAATACAGATACATGTTGCAAGATCATAAAATATTCTAAGACATGAAACTTACCAAAATTTATGTGTATTAAAAAAATGGTGCAAAGCTTCTATCCTTTGCATAGGAGTAATAATAGTGTTATGCACTTCAATGTATAAATATACAAGCTGCAAGATCATACAAGATTCTTCTTAGAATAGAAGTTTGATTATATACATGTTTTAATTGCTTATATGGGATTGAAAAGGGTACCACTTGTATTAATCATGACCACATAATGGCATTACAACAACTTGGCTATTACCCAAATATCACTTGGCAAGATTTGAATTTTTATCTCCTCCTTAAAATTCAAGGAATTTAACCGATTGAGCTAATGCCATTTGATTAGAAGTTGACTATATTGCCTTTTGAATAAATTTTATTTTAGTTAAATTCAAAGTTGATTATATTATGTTTCTTTTCTTTTCTATTTGCATAAGACATGTTTGCATTGAACATGTATGTTTTGGATTAAAAATGGAAGGATGAATACAAAATAAATTAAGATTTGAATGTATTATTTTAATTTACAATTTAAATAGTAGTGTACACTCATTGGAAACTAAAATGATTAGAACTATGTTGTTATCACTACTTGTAAAACCAAATTTTTCTCAAATTTCCCATTAAGATGAAAATATTGAATCTAACATTTATCCATTTTTATTAGCTAAACTGTGAGAACTTTTTTTATCAAACCATACTTGATGATTAAAATCTATATTAAGTTTAGCTACAATATTATTGTAGTGGTAAGGGCTTTGGTCTCTATTTGAGAGGTCTAAGGTTCAAACCCCACTCAGTATGAGGGGACCATGACCCCTCATAAAAACATGTGTAAACTCATTGAATATATATATATATATATATATATAAAGTTTAATTTTAACAATAGTATATTGATCCTTGGTGGTAATTAATCATAAGAATACTTTTAATGTGAAATTTGAAAGTGATAAATTTCTCCTTAATATAGATCATTATGGCAAGATCATCTATCCTTTCTTTACAAATATTTGGTTGTGGTGTGATATAGTTTGACTACATGGAGAGAGTTGTGCCCACTGTGATGAGGACATGAGGTATCCATCCAAGCCTATGAGAGGTATTAGACCCTTCCTTATTATCATCCCTACATAGAAGAACAAAGACTTGGTTCTATACAAAGTATAAAGTTTTAGTGCAAGCTCTTTGTTCCATTTCAACTTAGGACATGATAGAAACACCAAAATGATGCCTTTCTCACCTTTCTTCCTACATCTAGGACATGTATCTCCTTTGGGCATGGATTAGCAACTAGATTTATTTTTTATTTTTCCTTAGGTGATAGAGGCCAAGCATGAACTCTATGTTTAGTCATGTCATCCATGAGATAAAAAACCCTTTTAATTTGGTAACAAGCCATTATGATGGAATTCCCAATACTTTTTAGAAATGAATAGAAGCAAATCATTCACTCAAATATTATATAGAAAGCATAAATATATGAAAGAGAAAAGAGTGCATAGGAAGTGTGGAGCCCTTATAAAGAACATCACTAAATCCTTCTTCACACTATGATTTAATTAAGAATATTGATATTTATGGAAATCATACCACCTGTACTTAGGCTAAACGATGTACTACACGGGAGGCAACTATGACAATAGAGTAATGATTATTTGATGAAAACTTAGTCTTGGAAGATTGTTTTGTTGCCTAAGGAAAACAATATTGTTGGCTACAAATGGGTCTATAAGATCAATTTTGGTATTGATGATTACTTATGCTAAAGACTTTTCTCAAAATAAATAAGTTGACTTTATAAACATTTTTATTCTTTTTGCTTGCATGGAGTTCGTTCACATGATACTTTCCATTATCACTTGTCATTTTAGGTAGTTCATGAAATGTATGCCAAGAGTATTTTTCTTCATGAGGACATTTAAGAAGAAGTATATATGTAGCATCAAGTAGGGTTTTTCTAATACAGGTCCATATAATTAGTTTGTAAGCTTAAGATGTTAGAGTATTGCCTTAAGCAGGTCCTTGCACATGGTATGAGATCCAAATTATTTTACATGTGGATTTTGTCATTGTAAATTTGAGCTTGATGTTTATAATAAACATCATGAGGATCAAGTTATTATCATTGTGCTTTAATTCAATGATTTATCATCGTCATAAGATCAACTTCTATGTTTCAAGATATTAAATGACTTTAGGGTTCTTTTGAGGTGATATATTTGGGCCTACTTCATTATTTTTTGGGATTCATATAGCTTAGCATTTTCAAGGATTTATTTATCTTAGCCTCAATATTCTTTGGATTTTTTTTTTTAATTTTAGATGGATGTTTTAAGATAACTCACAACCTATTTTGCTTTTAGGGTAGAGCTTGAGACCAGTTGTTTTATTTCATTTGATATTGTTGTCTATTGGTCCTTGGTGGGTAGATTTTTATTCTTACTCATATCAATGAGACATTTATTTTTCTATCAATATTTGTTCTAAGTACATGCAATAGGCTCATGAGACTCATTAGAAGGCTACCAAGCATATTTTGCACTATATCAAGGTAATTGTCTACATGGAATTTTATTATATAACAAAGGGCCTCCATTGTTTTATAGGGTTGTCAAAGGTAAATTAGGCCAATGATCTTAATGAGAAAAAATATAATTTAGGTAATTTTTCTTTTAGTTTTGGATCCATTTCTTGTGTTTCCAAGAAAAAAAAGACTATATCTCTATATTCCATGGATGTAGAATATTTTAGAGTAGTCCTTGCTGAGAAATGTATTGAGTCGATGAAAATAGTTCTTGAGTAGTTGGGTTTTCCTCACAAAGGCCCAAATATATTATTTTATGATAATTAAAGTACTATCTAGTTGGTTCATAACCTAGAGGAGCATTAGTGGATCAAGTACATCAATATTTAGATACACCATATTTACTAGCTTTATTCTTAATGTTAATAAGTGTTGGTATATATGTCTTTTAGGAATTAAGTTTTGTAATTCTTTGCTAAGGTCATGCCAAAGGCCACCTTTATTAAATTGCTAGAGTGTCTTGGCATAATAAAGTTTTCACAAATGGTGGTTATTAAATAATGTTTTCTTCTTGTGGACTTCATTCATATTTAGAGGGGATGTTGAAATGTGTAATTATTAATTTTGGGTTACAACTAATATTGTACTTGTGTTGTACTAAAGTATTGGTTCACCTGCCATTACTTTACCTTGTAGGATGATCTTTGTATTATTTTGAGATCCAATAACATGTTAATTTGATGGTTATTGAAATCCAACACATTATATTATAGGTAGAACTTATACTTCCACACATATCATTTTTTATTAGTTTATGATTGTATACAAGAGAAAAACACAAGATATATGATCCAATTTATTTTATTTCTTGATTAATGGATCCTTGATTGGCGATGGATAGGCCTTGATGTAAGGTAAGTTATATAATACCCTAAGTTCCTCCCATTCCAATCCATGTCTTAAATACCAGCTAGAAGCCCTTATAAACCACTTAGGAATATTTTGGGTTCATTAGGATGTTTGTAGGATCATTTAAAACTCTTCATTTCACTTGGATTTTTTCATTTTTTATTAAAGCACCTACAATATATTATCAAATCATCTACATTTTTAACCAAAGTTATGTTTCTCCTATAGCACCATCCCATAATGTCTTTTTATACCAAAGAGCCCACATGTAGGTATTCTCATGGAACTAAAGGTAAAACTCAATGAAATCTCATATTTGGGCTTCTCTAGCCCTAATAGACTATTTTGATACCTTCGATATTTTTTGGATTATGGCAAACTATCCCATGTCGGTTAACACTTAAATCAAAGTTGAAATCAAACAATCAAAGCATATAAATATAGTCAAGAGAGTCATTCCATCCATATTTCAACATTTAATCATCAAGAAGTGCATTGGTAGCTCATAGTAGAGTGAAATCTTTCTTCTTCCTTTCTATAATACGATATCAATCATACTACAATCATTTTTCCTACAATTTTTTAAGGATATTAAGAGGGGTAATAAGTTATCTTGCCTTTTTACTTCTAGGCTTTTCAAGGATATTTTTTTCCTTCCATAGTTACTATTATTTTCTTGTAGGATCTCGGTCATGGTATGGAGTCATTAATAAAAGAGGATATCTTTAATAAGCCTCCACAACGAGCATGATAAAAGGTTTAAGGACAAGGATGAAGATCAAGCATCATGTAAGACATCGTCAAAGAGGTTAGTACATTTATTTCTCTTCATCCCTTCTATTCACTTTCCTTTACTTACACTTTATTTCACTTGCATTATTTCTAGTTTGTTTTGCATGGTAATTACTTAGCATATCTTGATAATGTATCACTTCGAATTGAGATGTATGTGAGATTTATATTTCCAACTCATTACTTTACCAATCTACTCCTTGAGATTATACCTTATATTTTTACATGTTTCAATCTAATCTTCCCTATTTCTACCCTAATTAGATGGTTTTACTTGATTTGGGCTTACACTAGTGTTGCTTATATTCAATGTTGTGATGTGCTCTTAGGTTTAACCAATTTGAGTAATAATAGAGGTTTATTTCATAGTTAAGTTTATAGGGCAACATATCATATTTTTACATTATCTTTTCACCATGTAGGTTTTCTTCTTTCTTGTTTATTTAAAATTTAAAAACTGTATTGATTTTATGTGATTTTATTTCTATTGTGAATTATGAGTATACACAAAGTTAAATATATATGAAAAAAAAAAAAAATTAGTTACACCTGTGAGACCAAAACAATCTATGGGACCAATAGCTTTAACACAATATGGGGTATGATGTACAACCCTACGCCCTTTTCGATTCAAACCTTGGACCTCCTATTCAAAGTTCCAAAGTTTAACATCTAAGAAAAAATTGTTCAACAAAGTAAAAAAAAAACTCATCTTCTTATCATCTTTTGGAGTGTATTTCTTTTGTTGTTGATTTTGATGAGAAATTTTTCTATTTTTTCTATTCTCACTTCTTCAAAAAGTTCCATTAGTGAGTTTCTTTTAGAGTGTTCTCATATGCAATCTTGATGTCCTTGTAGGCTTTATATTCCATGATAAAAAAAATTTCATTCTCTGATGTGCAAATGACATATTCGTTCTGACTATGCTTCTTGACGAATTGTCCATCTCCTAGTTTCACATCTAAGATTGTGTGAATTGGATCTTAGTTGGGCTATAAGCATTTTTCTTTCCATTTTATTTTTGCATCTATGTACTTCTTTTGGTTGTGATCCCATTTTTAGTTGAACTTGTTGATGTATAATTATTTTTCTTCTTACATTTTCAATCCACATGAAAAGTCTAAATTTTTTCTTCACATAACGTTTAATTTCTTTATTAAATTTTGGGATATCATGAAATTTAATGCTCCATTTTTCCATCTATTTTTTGTTTTGTTGCGTCCATGTGTCTTTTCTTATATTAAGTGTTTCCTTGATTACTTTTTTGGATACTTGCTATCTTCCATTCTTTCTATTTTCTTTAGGTACCCCAATAGCCTTATCATAGCTTCTTCTTCTAGCGGAAAACTTCCTATTGTAGCAAGTAAAATATCACATGGGAATGATGCTTTAATTCTAAAAATATTTGTAATTAGTTGCTTTTGAATTCTTTTTATTTGTCTCCATTTAAATTTTGATGTGTTGATAGCCCACATCTCACACCCATATAGCACCACTGGAATAACTAATAACCCAAAAACGACCCTAATGGTTTTGCAATCCCACATCTTTGTTTTTTTACCCCTATTTAACAATGAGTAGAGTACCCTCCATCCTACTTGTATTCCTTTCATCCTGCATATTTCCCAATTGAGTTTGCTTTGAAATTCTAACCCAAGGTAATTGTATTATGTTATATATGGTTGTTTATTCTCTCTTCGATTAGATAAGACCATAATTTTAGTCTTGCTAGTGTTTATCTACATCCCAACTTCTTTACAATAATGCTCTAAAGATTTTATATGTTCCTTTAAACTTTCAAGTGTCTTGCCAATAAAGATGAGGTTATTGGCATAAATATGAAGTTTCACTACATAATTAGCCAATTATATTCTCTCTCCTCCCATATTTTCTACCCATTCCTCCAATTTATCAATGTAAAGGCCAAATAAAGTAGGTGACAATGGACAACCTTAGTTTACCCTTATACCACTCCAAAAACACTCTGATAGGCGGCCTTTTGGAGTTTTGATTTTTCCCACCACCTACTCATAAAGTTTGTGTATAGTGTCTCAACCATGGGGTTTTTTTATGGGTACAGTTAGAGACAGTCAAATTTTAGTAGTACGGGAGGCATTATGTACTTCTCGGATACCCACTATATCAAATTTAAAGTAGGTCTTGGGATAGGTTCCAACAAATTTGCTGAGTTTCAAGCGTTGAGATTGCTAATGAAGTATGCTTTAGAGAGAAATGTGAAAAATTATAAAATTTAGAGATTCTACTCTAGTCATCAACTAGATGAATAAATCTACTCAATTAAAAAATAATCTAGTTAGACCGGTGGGAGATGAACTACTGGAGGTAATTTTCCATTTTGAAAATATCTCTTTTACTCATGTTTATAGGGAATTAAATCGAGAAGCAAATAGGTTATCAAAAGAAGATCAACATGTTCCAAAAGGTTTATTACAAATGGAAGAGAACAAGGATGGAATTTCTTCTTTCACCCACATATCATACCCGTAGTTTCTATGCTAGCTCTGGGTTTTTACTATGGGATTTTTCATTTTTATTAGAGTTTTATGAAATATTTTAACTATTTATTTTCTTTCAGTTGGTTTCTTTTTCGTTGATTTCTATCCAGGTTTTGGACATGGAGTTTATTTTGATGATTAAGTATTGATATATAAGGATATTTATCCTTACTATCTCCTTGTTATTTTGAAGACAGATTTTCCTCTCTGATCTATGAGACTATAATTATATTTTGAATCCCAATAATTTGCTTTTATCTAGTTTTTTGTTTGTGCTAAGGCACTGAGAAGTGTAATTTTATTTCATTCTTGAAATAAAATTACGATTTTTTTCTTGTAACAAAAGTTATATATTGGAAAAATGAGAAGATTAATTGTGAGAAGGATTAAGAAGCATCATTGGGATTTGAGGTTGTATAAAACCTTCATATCAGTCTTAGCGAAACACTCTTGTAAAAACACACACCATATTAGCGTGGGAGATGAAAGAGATTACCAATGCAAATAAATATAAGGAAGTGTAAGAAGGCTATACAAATCACTGCACCCAAGACAATCTTAATAGGGATGATAAAATTAGTTTAAGTCACATCCAGAGGCCATTGATACTCAATATGTTGATTAGTATTTTTTTAAGTAGGTTATATGGGCTAAAATAAGCCCCACTTGTGTTACTTGTTTTAATGGAACACAATGTGGTATTATAATAAATCATTGTATCATGACAACCTTATCACAAGAGTGTCCATCATAATGTGAGGATTTGAACTTATGATACATTCATATAATTGTATCTTATTTCATTGTTGTTTCATAATACCTTAGAAAGTGTTTTGATTAATAAATAATATGACTCTTTGTATGCTTTTGAATGCTTATATTAGGACAATTATAGGTTGTTATTGTTTTCAAAGTATTTATTATCTAGGGCAAGTAGTTTGTAACCGATTAATAATTATCCTTATTGAAACTAAGACTCTTTCTTAAGTTATATCTATGAGGATTACATTTTTGTAACCTTCTTGTACTCATCCTAATGATGAGACTAGGTGGAGGTCTTAAAATGCCAATCCAAAATATCATTTTAAAAATAAATCAATTGTAAATTTATATTTGTACTATGGAAACATTCATAGTTTAAGTATTTTTAAACAGTCCCATGCAATTAAAATGGATCCCACTTATATTGGGTATATTTGAAGAAATGATATTATAGTGATATTAAAACAAATAAAATTGTTAAAGACCATCTTATCATGAGAGTGTCCATGATAAGATTATCTTTTGAGTAAAAATAATGTATTCATTCTTGTCCCTATAAAGAATACATTCATTCTTGTCCCTATGAACTTCTTTTCAATTGTGGAGGGTTTCGAAGATGACTATGTGAGGGTTTCATCTATGGTTCAAGTGCAGGCAATGATTGAGGTTGTTTTTCAGGGCCTATGGGCCCTAGCGACCAATTTGTTTTTTTTTTGTTTCTACCCAAGATAATCACAAGGTATGTTGCAGGAGAACCATGATGGGTTAGGAATATATCATTTAGCAAATCTTCATGCTATGGACTTGACTAAAAATTGCTTCCAATTTGCTACCTAAGGAAAAAGTAAAAAGCATAGATTTCCTTGGCATCCAAGGCATGGATTAAAGGGACCCAGAAATAAGTTTCAAGTTGTAGATCAAATAAGAGAAGCCTCCTTATGAAAACAAAATGACTCAAAACTCAAGCAATCTCGATGCTAAGAAACACTCCCAAAACAAATCCATTACGGAAACCCTTGTCGAGGGTAAGGATTTCGGCAATTCAATCCTAAAAATGAATTTTGGGATACCCTCCATGGTGGATAGTCCTAAAATAATGCTAACATTAATATTAAGGTTTCTCGTAGACCTCTAAGAATGCCTAAGATTGATCCCAAAAAAATTAAGTCAGGATGTCCAAAAGCAGTTGGTGGAACCTTAGTTGCTAAGCTAAAAATAGGCGATATTCAAGATGGCATAGAAGATATGGAGAGAAGAGGACTAATTTATCATTTCTTGGGTTTTCATCTGATATTATTTTCTTTTAAAGTGTGGGTTGAAAAATACTGGAAAACATTAAAATGAGTTACAAATATTTGTTTATCCCAATGGTTATTTTCTTGTTACTTTTGCTAATGATGAAGACAAAGAGAAAATATTTCAAGGGATTCCCTGGTTTTTTGGAAGGGTAGGGCTTTTTATGAAGCCTTAGCACACTAAATTTAAATCCAAATAAGAGATACCTTCTACAGGACCTATGTGGGTTAGACTCTTTGGCCTCCCAGTTGAATTCTGGAATTTGGCTGTGTTTTCTACAATCGAAAACTCCTTTGGAACTTTCATAATGACTGTTGATTGTACACATAAATTTGAACATATTATTTATGCTCGAATTTGTATCTTAATGGATTTTAATAAACCTCTTCCAAAAATATCTCCTTACAATTTGGGGAGGACACTTGGGAGCAGGTGGTGGACTATGAGTGTTAGAACATATTACATTATTTGATATATTAGAAGATCAAGGGTTACTTAGAAAAATAGCATAACAAAAAGATCAAAGGTCATTTATGAAATCTATATTATGGACTCTAAGTTCCATAGCTGATTGTATAAGTTCTCTCAATAATAAAAAAATTATATGCATTATTTCTCATGTGTTATGTATGTAACTTCCATTGTTATTATTTTAGTTCATTATATTGTAACTTTATTATATTCAATATTGTGATTATATTCTTGTGAATTTCATATTAAGTATAAAGCTTAAAAATCCATCAGTGGTATCAAAGCTACAACAATATTACTTGCACAAGATCTAAAATTTGCTTGAATATTGAGAGCATTCCTCATGCATAAATTGATTTGAAGTTGCAGTAAAAAGGAGATATGTGAGAAAAGGTCCCATTGAAGATAGAAGGATACTTGAGAAAATATGTCCCATAGCTTACAAAGATAGGATACCCAAGTAAAGTGGTCCCATATAATTCAAAGATAAAGAGGAGACCCAAGGGAAGAAGTTCCAGAATTGGTAGAGATAGGAGACCGAAGAAAGAGGTCTCATGTAAGCCATAGAAGTCAGAAGAAGAGACCTAAGCAAAGATGTCCTATTGACTATTGAAAATTGAAGCATGGTCATTAATCAATTTTATTCTAAATAAGATAGAAGACAAATAAAGAAGAACTCCAAAAGGATTGATTACACCAAGTTTGGGACAATCATTGCCATACGACGACAAGTCCATAGGATATAGAAGAGATCCATTAAAAGGAGGTAAAGATAAAAAAAGAAAGCTACAATATTGAAGGTATCAAGATAAAATATAAGCATCAAAGGAAGAGAATAAGTTAGCATTGACAACAAGTACAAATATAAAGATAAGAACGTGAAGAGAAATCATCTTTTTGCATCACTCTGAAATAGTCGAATGCAACACCATTGACTAACAACAAAGTTTTGTTAGAAATATCTCTAAAAGGTTTAAAAAGAGTGCAATAGCATCTGTAGCACAGAGCACCCTTGAAGAAACCAACATCACCATAAAAGCAAGCATCGCCTAGGCAACCAATGCCATCATGTAGACCAATGACAACGTCATCATGGAAGATAAGCAACATCGAAGCGACCAGCATAGATAAGCGTTACCTAGAAGATCGAGCACCACCAAAGTTTGCCAACCTATATAGAATCCGAAGTGATACTAAATAACACCCAGACCATTCATAGCAAAGGAAAAAAGGTGAAACACCACTTCATAATTCAAATGTCTATCGAAGAGGAAACAAATCCTAGTTAACAATGAGCAAAGGAAGTCAAGAGGAGGATAAATGTTAGTGAATAGAAAATTATTTTAGTAACGTCAAGAGTGCAGAATAACATCTTTCACCCACCAAAGAATTGAAGCTTAAACAAACGTTTCACTCATCAAAGCATTGGTATGTTACCTAGCATCAACCTAAAATTACCATACATTCTACCACATTGCTATAAGGAAGGAGAATGGACAGAAGCTAAAATGTTACATAGAAGATTACTTAGGATCCAGGTGAGGAATACAAAAGCACTCACAAACTCTCACACGATTCAAAGCACAAGTGAAACTGTTCAAAGCCACCAGCGAGTCGCTCACCAAATTGCAGCATCAGGAGACTGTTCAAAACAATACACATTAAGGAGGTATAAATTCAAATTCAAATTTTGAATATTTTCTAAGGTTGAGAGGTAATAAGATTAGTTTATAATTAATTATTGATTTATTCTAAGGTTTAATTTGATTAAAGGAGTAATAAGGAGTTTAATAGGTTAATTAAAGCCTTAGTCATTTTAATTGCATCTTTAATATTTGGAGTGATAAGTAAATATTTAATTTGGACTTTTATAAAAAAAATTATAAAGTTATTTCTTATCCAAATTGCTTTATTATTATTTCATGATATAAAGAATTTTTGCAAATTATCTAATTGTGGAGAGAAGGGTCTTCTACATCAAACCTATAAATATTAAATTTGCAAATATTCTTAGGGAGCCATAAGAAATTCTACGTCATAGGTATAGAAAATCAAAGAAAAATCATTATGAATTACTGGTATATAGATTCTAGAGCCAGTAGAAATATGACTGGGAACAAACAATGGTTTAACACACTACAAGGAAAATATGAGAAACCAGTTGCTATAGCAAATAAGACTAAGGAAAATAGGAAATGTTCTAGTGAATCTAATAAATGGAACAATCAAATGGTATTAGCTCAACTGGTTAGATTCCTCAATATTTCAAGGAGGAGACCCAAGTTCAAATCTTGCCAAATGATACATGGATAATATCCAAGCTTTGTTGTAATACCACTGTGTGGTGATGATGTAAAACAGGTGGGGCTCATTTCAATCCCATATAACCCATTAAAAAAATCTAATAAATGAAAAAGGAATAATTAACAATGTCTTATATGTTCCTGGACTGAATACCAATCTTCTTTTAGTTTCTCAACTCATGGACCAAGATATGACAATAGAATTTAAGGTTATCAATGGAATAAAACAATGTCATATTATTAAACAAGGAAAAATGATAGCTTTAGGGTCCTATAAAGATAATATATTTACTTTAGATACTACAAAAAATTTGGTTGTTTTAGTGAGAATATTAGAGACTAAAGAACTTTGGCATAAACGTTTAGGACATACCAGTGCATCATCTTTAAATGAGATGGTTAAATATCAAATGGTAGTAGGAATACCAAAACTTTCTTGGGAGTCTATTGTATGTCCAGAATGCTTAGCAAGAAAACAACATTGAATACCTTCTGAACTTTGTCAACATAGGTCTCAGAGTTATATATATGTGGTCCAATGAATGTTATTAGTATTGAAGAACATAAGTACTTTCAATTATTTATTGATGACTACACTAGAAAAATGTGGGTATACTTTATGAAGTACAAATCTAAAGCATTTGGTTGTTTTAAACAATTTAAACTTGAAGTAGAAAAGGAATCAGGGAATACTATCAAAACTCTTCATTCAGATAGAGGAGGTGACTTTTTGTGAAAAAATTCAATTTGATTTAGAAGAAAATAGAATAAAGAGATAAATTACTACAACACACCATAACAAAATGGAACTGCAAAAAGAAGAAACAAGTCTATAATGGAAATGATGAGATGTATGATAAAATAAGCTCATCTTGATAATCAATATTGAGCATCTTTTGAAGCTTTTTAATTATTTTTTGAAGTCCTCTCTTTTAACTAGGTTACTTTAATATAAATCCATGACCTAGAATTCTTTCTTATAGTTAAATAAATTTTGGCCTTTTGACCCTTCCTAGCTAAACATGCTTGAGTCATAGTTTCTATTTTAGATAAAAATAAGAGAAAAAGGCTTCAACAATCATTAGACTAATTGATATTAATTTGACTTGGTTTATCTTATCTTCATGAAGCATCAGGGTTTTTTTTTATGAAAAACATCTCATCTTTTAGGATCCATATCTTCACGAAATATTATCTGATTCAATTGATTCTTGGACCAACTTGTGCAGAATTTGAATAGCTTTAAAATGAGTGGTCATATGAAAGAATCTGAGCAATATTGAGGAAGATACGATCCTATGAAGTCAACCATCCGGAACAAGGGCAGTGACGATTTTTCAAGTCGTGAAAAACAAAATTGCAAATATTTGTTAGCTAGGGTTCGGATGATGGGAAGAGAAATGAAGATATAAGACTTTACTGAGGCAAGACATTCTGTTGGGACAAAGAAATTTTTAGCTAAGTTTTTTTTCCTTTCTTTATCTTATAAATTGTGCATACAAATTATTATAAAGTTTTTATCAAATATTATATTTGCTATAGGATATTTAAATAAATTTCAATAGATTTTGAGTTTTAGTTTCCTTTCCATGGACCAATTTATAGTTAAATCCTTAGAATATTCTCTAGTGGTAGAGGTTAGTGAGTGTACCTCAAACAGATCCTTGTTACTCCAAGATAGGGCAGATTTTGGTAAATTTAATGGGTATTGGCCAGGGGCTTCAACCTTGATAAAATGGATTGATGGAAGTTAGAAGTCTCCAGGAGTGATTATATCCTTTCTTTTCAAAGGTTTATTTCTAGCTATTTTTTGTTCTAGGGAAGAAAGAGAAAAAATCCTAAAAGGGGTTCCTTGGTTTATGGGAAGAGCAGGACTCTTCCTTACCCGTTGGTATGAAGGCTTTTCACCTAAAATATAAATCTATCCCTAGTACCTATCTAGGTTAGGATGTTTGTGTTGCCCATTGAATTTTGGGAAATAGATACCTTCAATGTAATATGCAACACTCTAGGAGAATTCCTTGAGATTTTAGATACAACAAAAGATGGATTCTTGACTATTTATGCTCGGATATTGGTCATGATTGATATAAGTAAAGCTTTACCAGAATCAATCATTCTTAAGTATGGGGATAATATGTGGATCCAAACCATATATTATGAAAATATATATTATATGTAGAAGATGTCATGAGGTGGGGCATATTGAGAGATCATGCCCTAAGAAGAGCCCAACATAATCATATGTAGAAAACCGCAAGAGAAACATACAAATGGTTATGGATGAAGATGTTTTTCAACTTCCAAAAAATAGATCTAGAAAAATGAAAGAAAATAAATAGTGGATACCAGTAAGGAAGGATATTGGAAGAAATACCAACTCTTTTGAGGCTTTAGCCTATGAAGAAAAAGTATATCAAATCTTAGAGGACACAGTACAATAGTTTCAATATGTTAAGAAGGAATCGTTTATTCAATATGATCCTAATTTAAGGAATGACATTCTCGATGAACCTAAGGAATGTGTCTCATCCGATTTTGAAGACTCTCTTGAAGTAGAATGCACCATTCAAGAAAAAAATGGTAAAGAAGATGCAATTTTAGAAATTAATACCTCTGCCATTAATAAGGAAATACTAGAAAATGAGTAGGACAAGTCAAAAGCTTCTATAAGAGAGCCAAGAGATGATAAATATAATGAAAAACAAAATTGTGAAAGAATATTGAAGAATAGAATAATAAGACCTACTCATGATATAGGCAAGACAAAAAGAGGAAAACCCTCAAATTATCAAGCAAGATCCAAGGAAGCAAGAGCAAACATAGAGAAAGAAACACAAACTAAGTTGGTTGAACTTCTCTTTACCAAACAACAAAATGATATTAGTAATACGTAGGCGGGGCCAAAAGCCCCTAATGAGACATGATTATCATTTCATGGAATATAAGGGGTGCTAATGCCCCCTCAAAGAAGAGGTGTATTAAGGACCTATGTTTAAGTAATAAGTCTGATATTCTTTGTATCCAAGCAACTAAAATGACAAAAGAAGAAGCTTTAAAAACTATGAAAGCAATATGGACAAGATGTGAATGGGATGCTATGGATTTTAAAGAATAATAGAGGGAATTCTAACTTGTTGGAATCCTTCTAGAACCTCTTGTGTAACCATTCATAAAACTATGCATTGGTTAGTCTCTTTAATCACTTGCTACTTTGTAGATATTCATTTTATCCTTATCAATGTCTATAGACCTACAACTCAGTTAGGTAGATTATAACTCTGGAGTGAAATTGAATCCTTTATGATAAGTAAAGACCAAGAAACCCGATTCATGATCATAAGAGATATTAATGTTATAACCAAGTTGGATGAAAAATTTTAGAGAATTAGGAAATTAACCCAAAGTATGAAATATTTCTCAGCTTTTATTCAAAACAATAATCTATTGGAGGTTGAGTTTGAAGAAGACAACTATACTTGGACCAACAACAAGAGAGGCCAAAACCTAATAGCAAAAAAAATAGACAGATGCATTCTCTCAGATCATTCGCTAGATGAAGGAACTTGTGCTAAAATTAATACCTTAACAAGGATTTGTTCAGATCACTGGCCAATAAGAGTTAAAATGGTGGTTAGTAAATTCAAAAAATATCATATTTTAAATACGAGCAAATGTGGAAATACCATCCTCAATTTGCTAATATGATAGCTCACATGTGAAATTCTTCAGGTAATGGTGGATTGTATGCTCTTCCAAATCAAATTAAATCAATGACATCTAGATTAAAATAATGGAACAAGAACACTTTTAGAAACACTTTTGAGAAGAAAGAAGAACTAAAAGATAAAAATTCTAAAATTCCAAAAGGGTGGACATAATAATCCAAGCTCATAGGAAAGGAAGTTGCTTAGTGAATATCATAATATTTTGAGTACAAAAGAGAAATTTTGGAGATTAAAATCAAGACAGACTTGGTTAAAAGAAGAAGATAAAAATACAAAGTTTTCTCATAGGATGGCCATAGTACAAATATCAACATCTATAATTAGTAGAATTAAATCAATAGAAAGGGTTTGGATTGAAGACCAGAGTAAAATTAGAAAAGAGGTTGTATTTTTATCAGAATATTATAGGATTAGAGGAAACTGAAGTTCTTAATGATAAAATTCTTCAAGATGTTCCTTCAGTTATAACGACTGAAGACAATAGGAATTTGATGGAGCCTATTACTCTAGAAGAAGTTCATTTAGCTCTTTTCTCTTTTAATAAGGATAAATCCCTAGCTCCAAATGGGCTCTTTGCAGATTTTTACCAACATAATTGGGATATAGTGAAAGATTATTTATTGGTGGTAGTGGAACAGTCTAGGATAAAACAATACATACATTATAAAATAAATGCAACATATCTTACCCTAATTCCAAAAAAGAAGGATGTTGAATTGTTTGGTTCTTTTATACCCATAAGACTATGTAATATGGCATATAAGATTATCTCCAAACTGATGGCAAATCAATTAAGGTCATTGTTAGATAAAATCATTTCATAAGAGCAAAGAGGATTTGTGAAAGGGAGACAAATTCTAGATGGGATAGTAGTAGCTCATGAAGTTATACATTTAGCAACTTCAAGAAAAGAGAAAGCAATGATATTAAAACTTGATATGAGTAAAGCCTATGATAGGGTTAAATGAGATTTTCTTTTTGCAGTTTTAGAAAAGTTTAAATTTAGGAAGAAATGGGTTAGATGGATTAAAGCTTGTGTCTCTAAAGTTTCTTATTCAGTGTTGGTCAATGGGTTAGTAAAAAAATATTTTAAAGCCAAGAGAAACCTAAGACAAGAAGATCCTCTATCTTCTTATTTGTTCATTATTATGGCAAAGGTTTTTACTAAGAACTTAAAGAAAGCTTACAAATATGGACTTATAAGTGAACTTAAGGTTATTAAGCTTTATGCAATATCTCTTCATAGGACTTTGTAGGTTTTATCATTGACAATTGTTATCGGTTTGTCTTCTTTTGCCTCAAATGTGTCAAATCATATTTCATGTGTTTCTTGGTACCATAATCAATATACCAAACATTGTCTTTCTATTTGGGATTTGTTTGAGCCATGAGCATCTTGTGTGCCCTCTCAAAATCAAAATTTGATCCTTCTATAGCAACATTTCTCTTTTGTTGTCTATTTATTCTTTGTGGTTTGTTTTGGCCCTTTTTTTGTTGTGGTTGCTTGTTCTTGAACCAAAATTGGTTGGTGTCATGATTGTCCATCTTACGAATATTGTAGTACCTCTTCTATTTTTGAGGTGTTTTTTGTGAGGAATTGGTATTTGAAGCTGTATACACTAAAATATGGTCAATCCTATTAGGCATCCACAAACAATGACTAAATTGACACCATATGGCCCCTTGGGCAGCCCTCAGAAGGCACACAATGGTTCTAGCCACTTCGGATGAGCTTTTGGAGTCTTTTGGTCCAATTTTGGGAGGTTTTGGCCCAAAATTCACCACCATCCCACCTTGGGATGCTGGCAGATTCCCACTGTCCCACCCTAGCATGGTGGTGAGCCATCGTCCCAGGGTGGGACGGTGAGCAAGTTTGACCAAGAAAAAATCAAATCTGGGACAAATGGCACCCATAAACTGCTATTTACCCCACCAATTGAAGCATGCGGATCAGAGGGCACTGCATCCTTATGAAATGCTTCATAATGGAGGCCAAAAATAGATATTCTCTTCCACATCCAGTGCATGCCTCCCTTTTGACAAATGGCGCCTCCTGCCATTCATGCCCTTGCATGCCTTTTTGCACATAAGCCCCTTTGGGCTATAAAATGGATTCAATTTCCACACAAAAATATGGAGAGGAGTTCTAGGATATGCAACTAAGTTTTTTTGATATTTCCCCTCACTTTATTGCGCTCTCTTTCCCTCGAAATCTCTTCTTAGAGAAGGAGGTTACCGGGTGACTTCAAGAGGGTCTTTTGGGCATAAATTTACCATTCGAGTGAATTTCTTCACCAAATTTGATGAAAATACCCATTAGAGTGTTTAGGATCATTCCCTAGTGGGATTGGTAGTAAAATGTGGGCATAATTGGTGGGTATCCCACCCCGGGGTGCCCTCCAATTAGTTGCAGTCACCACCGTCCCCCCAAGACGAGGACAAATCCTTACATAATTTATTTACTATTTTTTATTATTATTCTATACTATCATAGGATGCTACAATTCAAAATTCATTCAATTTGGAGTTAAAGTGGCTGAGACATCACATTTTTAAGTTTTTTGCAGGTTCGTAGGGGCCCATTCAAGCACCCCAGTTGAATGTAGGTGGATATGCACCTCATTTTGGAAATATAAACTCATGGGTTGTCTTAAAATTTTGATTTATACATTATTTCTAAATTTCATGTGTTTTGGACATGTTTAGAGGCAGGAATTGCTTGTCTTGGTCTTCGTACGTTGCAGACAGGCGACGCAAAATCGAGGGGCCTACGGATGCAATTTCAGATCTATTTTTGGTGATATCCCTTAAAAACATCCTATTTAACATCCCCATAAATTTTCAAGTCATTATGAGTTGATTTGATATATTTTTAATATATATGCCCTTTACTAGTCTTTTGGTGCTTGTGGGGATTGCATGTTTTCCATCACACGCACTTGCTATTTAATCATTTTGGCTTCTTTGTGTGTAGGTGAAGGTTTTTAGAAGGCATTAGGAAGTAATACAAGACATCAAGATCAGAGATACAAGCATCGGGGACATTGGCCCGCCCACCTCGATTGTGGGTATGAGGAAGGACACTAGATGTGCACCCGTATTTCTTGAAGGATTTGATCCTTGGGCTCCCAAAATTTGTAACATTTGTATCAAATTTGAGCCCTCAAGGGTACTTCTATGTAACCTTAGATCTGATCCACCAAATTAATAATAAATATGCTCGCTTTATTTCATACCTTGTTGTTTGGTTTTTCTTCCATTTTTACATGCATGCTTCCGTTTTATGCTCATAAGCTATAGATTATAGATACACATATTGTTATTAATAATTAGGTGTACCATTTTTTCCTAATTCATAACCCTTCAAGGAAGATCCCTCCTGAAAGTAGCCTTTTTGCTTATTTCCAAATTTCTTAGAAAACAATGCATTGTTGGACACTTCATCTCTTTAGTTGTTATCTGCTTTGTTTTGTTGAAGCAAATTAACTAACTCTTAAAAAGTGACTTATCTATTAAAACTTGAAGGGAAGTGACCAAAATTCTAAAATATTTTGGTAAAGCTCTCAAAATGATTTAGGTTAAGATCTTATCTTCTACTTTATCACCCATTACATGCATCTTAGGTCTCAGTTCTACAACTCTACAAAGAAACACTTCTACACTTTCTCCATTTTTCATACTAAGAGTGTGAAGTTGGGATTGAAGGTTAAAGATCGTGGCTTTATTCCTTCTCTCATGGATTGTGCATAATGTATCCCATGCATATTTTGTGTGCTCCTTTTCACAAATGTGTGATTGAACTTCATAAAAAGTGGCAAGAATTATGATCATTAGTGCTCTCGCATTAGCATCATCATATGCTTATTTTTTATCATCTATTGTAGTGGGGCATTTAATTTTTCCAGTCACAACATCCCACATATTTTCAACCTGCAATATTGCTCTCATCTTTGTTTTCCATGGATCAAAATTCGAACCTTTGAGAAATTGTGAATCTAACAAGTGTGCTTTAGCAATAGCCATTGTGAGGGTTCCTTATAATACCAAATTGGTCTCCCTTTATTTATATCGCTAAAGTAGTACTGAAAAAGGATTCACTACTATCTTTGACACCTTCTTAAAAAACCTTGTGCATACATAGGACACCAAGTCCCTTAAATACTTGGAAGGTGATTTAGTTGGAGGATTTATACCAAGCAATAGTAGTAAATGGTGTAATAATGGAGTGAATATCAAATAAATTGGCTTTCCTTATTTTTACTCGATGATTTATAGAGAATAATAGCTCAAACATCATTATTGCAGCTATATTAGGTATTAGATGCAGTATCTCAAAGCACGATAGCATCACCTATAAGTGTGGGCCAAAGATACCGTAAATACCAAATGTTGCTTTGTGCAATAAATTGCACAAAAATAGGTATAAATTTGGGGTCTTATTGTTGCCAGAACACAAATATGTTAATGCATAAAACATAATATTAAATGCATTTTACAACTTTTATCATGCCCACAAATTTATGTTTTTGGAAGGTGTCGGATTCAATCGAAAATGCACCTTTTACAATGCCAATTAGGTGTCAGATTCAACCGAAAAATGCACCTTTTAATTTTCCAATTAGCTATCGGATTCAATCAAAAATGCACCTTTTTACAAAAATTTTGCAATTGAATTTGATTTTTAAAAAAATGATATTCACTTCTTTTGTTTTGCCCTTGTTTTGAATTTTATTTGCAAAAATCAACAAATTTTTTGTGGTGTCTCCTTTGTGTTTTTGTTTTGCAAAATAACAAGGTTTGTGCAAAGTTTTTGTAGCCCTTTTTTTTTAAGTTTGCAAAAAATCAATGTCTATGTGGTTTGATTTTTGTTTTGCAAATAACTTTGTTGCCCTTTGAGTTTGGTTTTGATGAGAACAAAATATAATCCCCCTTTAGAAAAAATGCACTTTAATTTTGAAATTAAATAATTAATTGCTTATTCTATTTAATTAACTAATTAATTGATAAAACTAATTAATTAATTAAAATAGAATAAAAAACAAAAAATTATAAAAATTTACCAGATAACTCCATCTCCTTCAGTGCCACCAACCGACACGATAACTGAGGGGGCACAAATCACGAGGTCAATGATAGGGTAGACCAATGGACACAGTGCTCAAGCATGGTAAATGCGATCAATGGGCACGCATTCCAAGGCATAAGTAGTAGCTCCCACATGGGCGTATATTGAACAACTCATCAAGAAACATTATGCGTGGTCACGCATATATGAGATATAACATTTCCCCCACAAACAATGTGGGATAATGCACCCGCTTTGATTTTAAAGAAATAAACCATGAACGAATAAAATATTATACCTACGCAATTTGAACCCATGACTTTGCCAGCACGAATGCCTTATCTCCCTTGGGCGAACTGATTAGGTTGACCAGCTCATCATGAGAGAGCATGATATGCTACTTAAAATCGTACGGTCTTTAATGCCAAGCGAGAGACTCTACCATGTGTTGCGATTTATTTTGCGGTGATACCAAAGATTTTGATTCGCCTTTTAAAAAAATTTGCAAGATGAAAAAAATCATTTATCCTATTTCATTTTTTTGTCGTCGAAGTTGTTTTCTCATTGGCAACCTTCTAAGATCTATTGTAGGTTAATGAACCAATGCTTAATCTATTCAAGATCAAATGAGATCGATTTAAATTTCTCGATCATCTACTATGGTGGATTTACAAATGCATCTACTCTAGATCGTGGTGCGATAGGCGATCATAGTTGTGATAGTGCATGCTATGATATGGGGTTCCATCATCCTGTGAGTGATTCTATTTCTTGCTCGTAGAACCATATTTGTACAACCAATAGAGAGATCTATCAGATTTAGCCTTTTGCAACCTTGTGTGAGGGGTTTTCTGTGATGAAGATCAGAGTTGTGCGAAGTTGCCCTGTTGTAAATGGTTTTGGCCTGTAGTGTCCACTATGCGACTGCTCTGGCCTCATCAACCACTCAAGTTGTGGGGGCAACAAATGATCGAGCATCGCTTGAGATAATCTAATTGTGCCTGATCAGGGTTGTGCGTAGGTTGTGTACTTTGGCTTCGAGAGGTAACGAGCAGGTAACAGGGGATTGCGTTGTACTCAAACTTGTTGCAGTATTTTTTTTAATTTTTTTTATTTAAATCAGGTCTGATGTTGACCAATAAAACAAAAATAAATCAAATAAAAACTCAACGCGAATAGAGACAGCAATTTTTAATAGCAGTAAATAGAGGAAGCATTATAGGGTCACTTGGACATCATTATTTTTAATGGGCAGTATTGTGATGAGATAATCAATGTGTCCATCAACTGTGTATTCCTAATAGACCTCTTTTGCCTAGTTGTAGGCTCACCAAGATGAGCTCATGGTCAGCTATAGGTAAGGCCAATTTTGACACAGAGAATTATGAAGCTCTAATACCAATGTTGGTAAAGTATTAGCATTTTCATTAGAAGATGGTTTTATAAAATAAGTCAGGCTAAGATTAGCCTGAAACAAAATGTTGCTTAAATATTTCCAACAAAATATATTCGAGCTAGAAATAAATAGTCTAATCTAAGGATATGCTAACAAATAATTTGTTAGCATAATAACAATAAAATATATGCTATATTATTTTATATGCACATTGGTGTGTATTATAAAAATAATGCAATAACTATATCCTAACAACATCACCCATCAATAGTTTGTAGATGATATAACCCTTTTTGGAAGAGCAAGGATTAATGAGGTCAGAGCTTTGAATAACTTTTTAAAGGAATATGAAAGAGCATCGGGGCAAAAAGTTAATAGGACAAATCCAAATTTTACTTCCTTAACACTCTTGCTAATATCAAAGTAATAATTATACAAAAGAGAGCTGACCAGGATCTCTGGCGTTTTGGCGGGAATCCCTCTGCACTGTCGACGGCCGTGGCTCTAGGGTTTCAGTTCGAAAACCTCCTTCAGCGTGTTTGGGGTCTGTTGCAGGCCTCTGGACAAGGATCTTTCTGTTTCCCGGAGGGCCCAATGGGGTCTCTTCCCCGGTTCTCGCGAAGGAAAAAATACCTCTTATGCGGAGATTCTTCGAGAGACTCCCGCGTCTTCCTCTCGCCGAAGCTCAACGCAATGGCCTTCCATCTCGCTAGCCAAGAATGCGGGCAAGGGCTCTCCCGGGCACAGAATTAATGGTTGTCTCCCGCAATCTACATCAAGACCGAAAATTGTCATCGAATCCGTAGCCGGTTGAAGACACGATAAACTACCGGACCACGCATGATCCGATTTGCAAGTTCATGGGCATTCGACCCACCCCCGCACTTTTTGCATTCCCCGGGTGAGACAAAACTGGGAGCCAATCGGTGAGTACTCCTTATGGCCCATTAGCAATGGGTATTTCATTATTAGTTTTTCTTCCCTAATGGATAGAAACAGAGCATTTGAATCATAGAAGAGGAGCCATGGCCCGGCAGGGTTATTTGTCCAGCCCATGGAGAGCGGGTTTTGACCCTCGCATTGAACCCACGGCTGTCCCGGTTTGGATCCGTCGTACGCGCTCCCGATGGAGTTTTGGGGTGAGCGGATTCTTGAATTGATAGGCAACTCTCTAGGTAGATTTTTGGGAGTTTCTAAGGATACCATCGAAGGAAATACTGCCGTTTATGCAAGAATTTGTGTAGAATTGGATATTAGTCAATCGCTACCACCTGAGATGGAATTGGAGCTAGCAGACATTCTTGGGTACAACAGACTAGACTATGAAGCCCTACCTTTCCGTTGTAGAGTCTCGTCATTTGCATGGCCATTTGGCAAGGTTCTCGTCCAAATATCTTGAGCACCAATGCGGATGCTACACAGGGAATGTCAAATCGCTCCCGAGGAGGTAAGTCCACTTCGGCCAAGGAACCATCTGTCATTCCCACTGGGTCTGAGGGCCATAATGATGGCTTTGAACAGCAGAAGAGGAGAAGAAACAAAAAGAGAAATGGTAAGGAGCAAGCTCTCCCCAAGCCAACAAATCGGTATGAAATCTTCAAATCTCTTGTGGATCAAGAAGACCAACCTATGGAAGGAGCAGATGGGATCCTTGAGGACAATATTATCCCTACTCATGCTCCTCCTTCCTCAACCCCTGTCCTTGAACAGGCTTTTGATTCCTCTGAGACTTTGCACCATGAAAACCTTGGGACTCTGGTTATCCACGCCCCAGCCCAGCCCGTTATCAAAGATGTTTCTATGGGAATTGCAGAAAAGCTCAGAGAAAGACCAGCTCTTGGAATTTCACAGGTGGAGAAGAGATCGAAAAATAGTAATTCCCAAGGGGTGGGCAGGAAATCCAATAAGGATCTAATCGCAGTGCAAGGGGATAAGCTAATCAATGGAGGACTCGGCAAGAACAATTGATTCGTATTGCTCCCAAGGTTTCCAATGATTATACAATCTTGGAATGTGAGGGGTTTAAACAAAGAGAACCCATCAATCTGCTGTTCAAAGACTTTTAGAAAGAAGTAAAACAGACTTTCTCGCTCATTCAGAAACAAAAATGTCATTAGACCTCATGAGTAAAACCGTCGGCCGAACTGGAGGGGTGTTGGCCATATGGCAGTGGTCGCTCTTGGTGCCTCGGGAGGGATTGCTACTCTTTGGAATCCTTTGGCATGGATAGCAGTAGATCATATAGCCTGGAGAGGGGTCCTAACATCTCTTTTCAAGAATATAGTTACAGTTGAACAAGTCTTAATTACAAATTTTTATGGGGTACAGAATACCGAAGGTCGACGGTCTCAATGGAAAGTCTGTTCAAAACATGAGGTCCTCCCGGAAGATCTTGATTGGATTTTAGCCGGGGATTTCAATGCTAAATTATCCGCTAGAGATCGTGAAGGTGGCATCCCCTGCTCGGATACGAGGGATAGGTCGTTTATTGCCCACGTTCATGCCTTTAACCTTGTTGACATCAAAGGTCCTGGTACAAACTTTACATGGACTAATAAGAGAAGAGAGCCATACAATAGGAGGGTTAAGCTTGACAGGTTTTTGGTCTCGGAGGAAGCTTATGTTAGATGGAATATCAAATTCCAGATCTTGGAGGGCCCAGTTTCTGATCACTCTCCCATTTTGCTGGAGGGAGGGACTATGTCAGGAAAGTATTACAAACCTTTTAAATTTGAAAATTTTTGGTTGCAAAAAGAGGACCTACGAAGGAAAATTCCACAGTGGTGGAAAGAAGGCCGTCCCCCTTTTGGAACAGCTATGTTCAAAATTCACAAACAACTTCTCTATGTTAAGAGTAAACTGAAACAGTGGAAGCAAACTAACAAATCTGATTTCCAGCTCCAACGGGCCCCCTTGCTGGATAGATGGAATGAGGTGCAAAAACAATTCAGAGAAGGAATTATTTCCGAGCATCTTAAATTTGAGGATGACGCCTTACGCAAAGCAGTTGAGGACATTGATAATCAAGAAGAGATCTACTGGAGACAGAGAGCCAGAAATACTTGGCTATTAGAAGGAGACAGAAATACTAAATTTTTTCATCGTTCTGCCTGTGCTAGAAGGCAATTGAATAACATGGAGTTCCTCCAAGATGAGTTTGGAAATTCTTTTGACACTCTTCCTGACATGCACTCCATTTCTATGGAGTACTTCTCAAACCTCTTCAAGGAAAGTCTGCAGCATGATGTGGAAGCTCAAAATGAAGTCATTGACGGAATTCCCTCTATTATTTCTCATGAAGAGAATCAGTCCCTTCTTAAGCCCATAGATCGTGATGAACTCAAGAAGGTAGTCTTTGGGATGTGCACAGGAAAGTCGCCTGGCCCGGACGGTTTCCCTATTGAGTTCTTTCGAGCCTTCCGGGACATCCCGGAGGAGGACGTGTTGGTCGTCATTGAGGAATCCCGAATTAACAAAAGAATGCTCAAGGCTCTAAATCATACCTTTATCTCTTTAATTCCGAAAGGAGAGGGGGGGCTCTCATTTCTGATTTCAGACCTATTGCTCTATGTAATGTGATCTACAAAATTATTTCTAAACTTATGGCTGAAAGACTAAAACCCCTCCTTCAAAATTTAATTTCCCCGAGCAAGGGGGTTTTGTTGAAGGAAGACAGATCTTGGATGGAGTGATCTTGGCTCAGGAGGCTATCCATTCTATGCATAATTCAGGTAACAAAGGAATGTTCATCAAATTGGATATGTCTAAGGCTTATGACAGAGTAGAGTGGGGTTTCTTGGTCAAGATGTTGGCAGCCTTTGGTTTTTCTCAGATCGGATTGCCCGGGTCATGAGCCGTATCTCTACGCCTTCATACTCTGCTTTAATTAAGGGGCTTCCCTCGCCACCTTTTGGAGCCTCTCGTGGTCTCCGTCAAGGAGATCCCCCGCTCTCCTTATCTCTTTCTTATCTTGGCTGAAGGTCTTGGCAGACTCTTCCTGAGAAGAAGACGTCAAGGACAGATTACAAGAATTAAAATCGGAGCCGAAGTTTTGACTCATTTACAGTTTGTGGATGATACGGGCTTGGTGGGAGTTGCCAGCCTCAGAGAAGCAAGAGGAATCAAAGATACTCTTAACGTCTACCTTCGGGCTTCTAATCAAGCCATCAATGATTCAAAATCAAAAGTGGTCTTCTTCAACCTTGATCAAAGGTCGCAAGAGAGAGTTATGGAGATTCTGGGCTTCACTCGGACCTCCCTTCCTGTTGTTTATTTGGGGGTTCCTCTGCACTTTAAAAAACTGACAGCTGATTTCTGGAAGGACCTGCTAGATGGCATCAAAGAGAGAATGAATCATTGGTCTCATAGATGGTTAAGCTATGGGGGCCGATTAACTTTTTTGAAGTCTGTTATTCAGGCTATGCCTATTTACAAATTTTCAATTCTGGCCGCCCCTCCCTCAACTGGAAAGAGTTGGACAAAGCGGCTAGAAGTTTTCTTTGGGAAGGTGCCAATGGAGAGAGGAAATGGGCCTTGGTTGGTTGGGATAAGGTCACCCACCCCAAGGAAAAGGTGGGTTGGGCTTGAGAAGCTCCAAGTTTAACAATCGGGCCCCGGTCGGGAAATTGTACTCGGAGGTGGATTTCTCACCTTCGTCTCTCTGCAGCAGTAATCCTTTCTAGTAAATACTTGGGTACTGCTCCTCCCAATGACTTGGGCCGCTATCCTCCTGGAAGGTAATGGTTCTCTTGTGTGGCAGTGCGCTCAATCTTGGTTCTTGCATTATCAAAGATCAATTGTTCTGGAAAGTTGGGAGAGGGGAGAAGGTCCGGTTCTGGACTGACTCTTGGGATCAGCATCCTCCTATTCTTGCAGTGTTTCCCGATCTGCTTCCGCTAAAAATAGCTCTTGAAGACAAAGGCTGGATTCATATTCAGACCTACTTCACTACCAGCCCTCTGGGGGAATATAAGGTTAAAAAATTTAAGCGGTTGGGTGAATGGCCTATTCCAATCCCCCCGGAGCAGGCCCCAACTCTGGAAAAACTTTTGGCTGAAAGGTTTCTATCTGGGAGTGATGAGGAGGATGAGCTTGCTTGGGGCTTTGGGAACCTTGGGGTTTATTCTGTGAAGGAGGGCTATGCTTCGATCCTACCTGAGCCCCCCCCACACTCTTTTCCCCCGTTCATGAATGGAGGAAGATTTGGCATCCCAAGGGCTGGCCGAAAGTGAACTTCTTTGCTTGGCAACTGATGCATAATGGTATTTTGACCTTTGACAACCTTAGAATTAGAGGCATCATTGGTCCTTCCCAGTGCGTTTTATGTTATAGGAATGAGGAAACTGTGAACCATCTTCTGTTTGATTGCTCTTTCACACAGCAGATTTGGCAACGTTGGTTCTCCCACTTTAAACTTCGAGTGCTTGGAGATCTCGTCCCGACCAATTTATGGGAAAGCTGGAAGAGAGGTAGATTTATTTCTAAAGCTCTTCGTACTCGCTGGGAGATCGGTTTCCTTTTTATTTGGTGGCAGGTTTGGTTGGAAAGAAATGCTCGTATTTTTCGTGAAACCTTCTCTTCGGTGGAGGGGATTTGGCAGATCATTTGGAGCAAAGTTGTGGAAACCGTTGCCATCTATGCTGAGAAGGAAAACCAGCCTGCTTCTAGGCCTTTGAGTGGGAGAGGTGCTGATCTGGAGAGACAGGGAAGAAGTTGTTGGAAACCTCCCCTGTAAGGTCGGGTCAAAATCAATACCGATGGAGCCGCTAAAGGTAATCCGGGCAATGTCGGGCAAGTGGTGTTATTTGCCGTGATCATGCTGGGACCGTGCTATATTGGGAATTGCAAGGTCTGGGATATGCCACAAACAATGAAGCTGAGGCCTTTGCTATTAAATCTGCTTCCATCTGGGCCGTCAAGCATGGCCATAGAAAGATAATCATTGAGTCTGATTCTCAAATCTTGGTTGGTGCTCTTGATTGCATGCGGAACTTTGCCTTAAAAGCTTGGAGGCTCCGGATTTTGGTTGCCCAAATTTTAGAGCTTTGGAAAGAAATTGAGGATGTGATTCCTGTTTATGCTAGTAGATCTCTTAATAAAGCGGCCGATTTCCTTGCTAAGTTGGGTGCTGAGAGAGAGGTTGGGATTCATCTGCATAGCAATTTGCCTGTGGAGAATGTCGAGATCGTACAAGGCCTTGATCAATTCCTCGAAATAATGTGCAAAGTTTTTTTTGCTAAGGGTCCTTTCTGTCGCGATTTCGCGACTTGTTGCCCTGTCGCGGTCGTTGAGTCGGTTATCGTCGCGATATCGCGACAAAGTTGAGTCTTTGTAGTCTCCGGTCGGTTTCTGCGATATCGCGACATGTCGCGTTATCGCGGGTCGCGATTCGGACATGTTGCGTTATCGCGACATGTCGCGTTATCGCGGGTCGCGATCCGCGACATGTTGCGCTATCGCGACATGTTGCGCTATCGCGTGGACGCGATCCCGCGTCTTGTTGCGATATCGCGACATGTCGCGATATCGCGACATGTCGCTTTTCGCGCCTCGCGATTCCTCGACATGTTGCGATATCGCGACAGGTCCCGCCTTCCCGGCGTCTGGGTGGTTAACTGTCGCGATTTCGCGACCCGTTGTGATGCTGCTTCTTTGAGCCGGTTTTTGTCGCGATTTCGCGACGAGTTGTGCCCTCCCGGTCTCTCGGCGTTTTTCTTGCGCGATTTCGCGGCATGTTTGGCTCCTTTGCGATCGGGTGGTTTTCCGTCGCGATTTCGCGACCTTATTGAGGCTTGTTAGTTGCTTTCTTTTTCTGTCGCGATGTCGCGACGCTTTCTGCGGGAGGCTGTCGAGGGCCTTTCCTGTCGCGATTTCGCGACATGTCGCGATTTCGCGACATGTCGCGTTATCGCGCCTGTTGGTGCCTTAGTGGCCGTGTTGGGTTTTCCTGTCGCGATTTCGCGACATGTCGCGGTTTCGCGACCTGTTGTCGTTTCGTGCCTTCCGTTCTCTGTGCCTTGCGGTTCTTAGCCTTGCCTTGGTGCGCCTTCCTTGTTGTTTTGCTTGTGGCTCTGGCTCGGGATGTGTTCTCTCCCGCTTGTATCTGGTTCTTGTTTTAATACAAGTTTTTCATTTTTTCAAAAAAAAATATCAAAGTAATAATTTCCAGGTTGCTTCAAATGGAGGAGGCAAATTTACCTGCAACTTATCTAGGGATGCCTTTATTTGAGGGGAGAATGAGGAGAGAATTATGGAATCCAATTATTAGTAAAGTTCAGAATAAACTTCCAACTTGGAAAGGTAGATGGTTATTGTTAGTAGGAAGAGTGCAGCTAATTAAGCTAGTCTTTCAGGCCATCCCAACATATTATATGTCCTTGTATTCTATGCCAAAATCAAGTGAAAAAGTTTAATCTATATTATGCGATCCTTTTTGTGGTCAAGTTTACATGATAAAAGGAAATTTCCTTTGGTGAAATGGAGCAAGGTGTGTGATGATAAAACTAGGGGAGGTCTTGGTTTAAGAGTTCTTATAGATGCAAACTTAGCTCTTAGAGGAAAATTTATCTGGAGATTGTACAAAGAGAGTCAAAGACAATGGACAAGAATTCTTCTAAGTAAGTATGTTGATCTCAATGACCCAAGTTTAATATTTACTGCTTTCTCTCTACCAAATGGTTCTTCTCTTTGGAATGGTTTAAAAAAATCTATTGATCTTATGATTAAAGGTTTAAGATGGGTGGTGGGAACTGGAGAAAAAATTCTATTTGGATGGATACTTGGTGTGATAAAAACCACTCAATTTAGATCCAATTTTGAAACCATGGATGAGATCACTTCAAGACAAATATGGTGATAGGGTTTCAAACATTTTGTACAAATATCAAGAAGGAAGATACAAATGGAAAGAAGATTTTTTTACGAGTATACAAGACATTGATGCTAGGAGATATTTTAGTAGAAATATAACAACAATGATTATTCCGATGGGAGCCAAGGATAAGTTTATTTGGGAGTTGAATAGCTCAGGAGAATACACAACAAGAAGTGGATATAATGTACAACACCAAAAAAATAGTAATATCACTAGAATATGGAGAGATATTTGGGATAGCCCGAGCATTCCTAAAGTCAAAATGTTTGTTTGTCTAGTAGGTCATAGAAGAATTTTATCCTGGGATAACCTTATGAAAAGGGGTTTTCATGGCCCCTATCAATGCGTTTTTTGTAAAAAGGAGGAGAGTATAGACCATCTCTTGGGACATTGCTCAATAGTCTGGAATCCATGGCAATGGATTCTTAATATGTTTGGTAAATGCATGGTGATGAATGGCAAAATTGAAGATTGGTTAAAGCAATGGTAGAGCACTTATAAAAGTGAGGCTTTACAAACAATATGGGATATATCAAAAGATACAATACTTTGGACTGTATGGCTAGAAAGGAATAGAAGAATATTTAAAGGAAAGGAAAGCAATTTAGAGGTAATGAAAAGGAAGATATGTTTAGCCATAGAGGAGTCTAAACCAACCCTATCAACTCACTCAATCCCTAATCTGGAAGCAAAGAGCCTTGATAGATGGAGTCAAGTCATTAAATGGAATTATGATGTTGGGTACAAGAGAATCAAAAAGAAGGTAAAGAATATAAAGTGGAAACCACTAGATGTGGAGTGGGTTAAATTGAATTTTGATGGAGCATCTAAAGGAAATCTAGGACCAAGAGGAGGAGGAATAATTAGAAATAATAGAGGAGAGATTTTGTCTCATTACACTTTCAATAGTGGATTTAAGACAAATAATGAAGTTGAAGCTTGGGCGACTTTGGAAGGGTTAAAAATATGCAAACAAATGAAATGGAACAAAGTATGGATGGAAGGTGATTCTCTCATAGTAATAAATGCAATTTTGAGGAAAGCAAAGGCTCCATGGAACATACAAGAGATAATTGTGGAAATTCAAGATCTTGCTAAAGAGTTTGAAGAAATCAGGTTTACACATACATTAATGGAAGGTAACAAATGTGCAGATAGGCTAGCCAATAGAGGGGTTTTGATTGAGGATCGTGAAGTTAAATTCTCCTTTCCATGGTTAGAGGAAGTAGTAAGTTTAGTTGAAGCTGACAAGAAAATGTTGATTGCCTAAATCAATAAATGATTAAGTTTTACTTTAATGTTTTCCATTGGTAATATCTACTTTATTTTGTAATAGTAATGTGTTTTCATATAGACTATTTATTATAATTTTTGTGGTTGCACTTGTGTTTCAAGAAGGAAACTAGCAATCCAAATTTGGTAAAGCAAACTATGATAATGCAATGTTTTGGAAATATTACTCTACTAAGATGCAAGGCATAGATAGTAGAGGTGAAGTTTTGGTATTGTGAAGGCTGCTATAGGAAAATGTCAAGAAGGATGCTAAATTCTGGAATATTTGTATTCATATAGAAAATTGAAAAGATCCAAAAAATGAAAATCTAGAATTTAGACATTTTATGTAAAATGATGTAGGTTTCTAGCTATAGCATCTCAATTGAGATGAGAAGTGTATCTATTTGTAAACTCTCAAGCTCTAAAGAAGAGAGTTGTAATTTATCAAGGGTGGGGGACCTAAGTACAACCCCTTATTATCCAGAAAAAAAGAAAAATACTAGGCAAAAGTATTTAAAACAATTGTATACTTACAAAATAAATTGCCTACAAGGATACTCAAGAATGTTACACCGGAAGAAGTATGGTTAGGATGAAAACCAAATATCAAAGAATTAAAAAAACTTGGATGTAAAGCTTATATGCATATTCCAAAACAAAAACAAAAAAGGACAAAACTAGATGAAAAAACTATGTTTGGTATATTTCTTGGTTATGATGATGAATCTGAAGGATATAGGATAATTGATCCAACTACAAAGAAAGTCTATATAAGCAGATATGTAGTTTTTGATGAAAAAATAAGGATGAAACTAAGGAATATAAAGGTGATTCAGAAATCCTTCTAAAATTTTTATAAGAGAAATTATCAAATGAGGAGGCAGAATCAAAATCTCAAGATAAACAAAGTAGAAATATAGAAGTTTCTACAATTCACAAAGGAAGGAACCTATATGGCTTAGAAATACACTCAGAGAATCAAATCTAGAATAGATGCCAAATCTTACTACTACAAGATCTCAAACTCATAGTCTAAGCAGAATAAACAGAGGATTTCTAAGTACCACGATAGAACCAACAACAACACTTCAAGAATTTTATAATTCGAATTGGAATGCAACCATGGAGTTAGAATATTCATCATTGCAAAAGAAGAAAACATGGAATCTAGTGGAATTACCTACAGAAAATAAATTAGTAGGTTGCAAACGGATTTATAATATTAAGTATAAAACAGATGGCTTGCTTGACAAGTATAAAGCTTGATTAGTAGCAGAAGGATATACTCAAACAGAGGGAATTTATTATGAAGAAACTTTTCCACCAACAATTATGATGACTACTATCATAATATTGTGTACTTTGGTAGCACATCATGATTGGAAACTTCATCAAATGGATGTAAAAAATTACAAT
Organism: Wollemia nobilis; assembly: GCA_028583015.1. Taxonomy (NCBI): domain Eukaryota; kingdom Viridiplantae; phylum Streptophyta; class Pinopsida; order Araucariales; family Araucariaceae; genus Wollemia; species Wollemia nobilis. The sequence continues at coordinate 12,984,516 of JAQPPZ010000442.1, read as the reverse complement.
TCTTAATGGTGATTTAGAAGAAGTCTACATGTCACAACCAAAGGGATTTGTTGTTAAAGATCAAGAACATAAGGTTTGCAAATTAAACAAATCCTTATATGGTCTAAAGCAAGCTCCCAAAGCATGGTATATAAAAATCAATAATCACTTGTTACAACATAATTTTAAATGAAGCCTATCAGATCCAAATCTATATACAAAGAAAGTTGGGAATGATATATTAATTCTTATAGTATATGTTGATGATATAGTGATTATAGGAAGCTCAAAGAATCTAATAAGTGAAGTAAAAAGGATCTTGAAAATATTTTGAGATGATTTATTTGGGACTTATGCATTATTTTCTTGGTCTGGAAATTCACCAAAATGAAGACAATATTATAATTACACAGACAAAATATATAAAAAGTCTACTTGAGAAGTATAAAATAAATAAGTGCAAGTCTAAAGATACTCCTATGGAACAAGGACTTCAGTTATCCAAAAATGATGAAACACCTTTTGTTTCAACCATAACTTATCATCATTGGAAGTATTTTGTATTTAACAAATACTCAACCTAATCTAGTTTTTGTTGTAAAATATCTTTCAAGAACCAAGAGAGAGTCATGGGAAAGCTACAAAAACGATACTACAATATATCAATAAAACTACAAATTATGGATTGACATATATGAAGAATTTTAAAAACTTTTTTCTACAAAGATATTCAAATTCTAACTATGTTGGCTCTATGGATGATAGAAAGTCTACATCAGGGTATATTTTTATCTTAGCTTAGGATCAATATCATGGTATAGTAAAAAATATGCAATAACACAATCATTTACTGAAGCAAAATATCGTGCAACTTGTGACGATTTATGGCTATAATTTTTATTAGGAGACCAACTAAAAGGTCATCTATAGGAAGTGTGGAAGGAGCTCTGGATAAAATCCTTGCTTTGGAGCAATCAACACTTGTTGGAACAGAGTATGGAGGACAAATGGAGTAAGGTCTATGTTTTCAAATTTTGGGTAAAATTCATGGAAGCTAGGTGAATGTGGATGGCTCCATGACATATGCATCTTAGAAAGAGCTTTCCGACACTTTTTGAATCGCTTAAAATGGACAAGAGAGGTCAAAGTTATGGCCAAATTACTGAACCACAAAGTTCCAGAATGTATGGGTCGACGTGTTCAAAATTGCTTACAGGGGTATCTTTAAAAGGTCGTAACTTCTTCGTTATTGGGCCAAATTGGATGAAATTAGTATCGTTAGAAAGCTAGTTTCGAGGAGCATATTTCTAGAGTGGTTTCTCAAAAAATGGAGGTCAGCATAGAAAGTTATGGTAGTCAAAAAAGGGTTGTTCAGAAGGATAAAAAATTGGTTGTAACTTCCAGAATTCAATGAGTGGGTTATAAATACCAACACTCATTTAAGAAAAGGGGTTGGTTATAAATACCAACACTCATTTAAGAAAAGGATTTGGTTTTAAATACCAACACTCATTTAAGAAAAGGGGTTTTTTCGGGACAACACATTGTGAGGGCTTTTTGCACATGTGTTTTTCACAACACATTGTGAGGGTTTTTTTGCACAACACATTGTGAGGGATTTTTGCACAACACATTGTGAGGGATTTTTGGACAACACATTGTTAGGGTTTGATTGCTACATCTGCAGTGGGAGAACCGAGAGGTAGAGGAGGAAGAAGCAAGAGCAGAGATTGGGGAGAACAAGCTGAAGAATACAACCAACTGAATATCAGTAAGGATTTGTATCAGTTTTGAATCCTAATAACAATCTATCCAATTTATTTGGGTCATGGTTTTACCCATTTTGGGGTTTCCACGTAAAAATATTGTGTCCTCTTGCAATTTATGATTGTGTGTGTGATTTCATTTCTGTAATATCTGAGTTTTAATTTCAATTTGATAAGTAGATCAGATATCACATACAATCTAAAGCATAAATTCTAAGCATGGATATATTTAATTAACCTAAGTTGAAGGATTAAGCAAAATCTCTGATCTGTTTGAGGAAAGAGTCAAGATTTGGCTCTTTACGGATCAAGTTTGGTATCAGAGCAAATTTTTCTAAAGAATTATGTATGCAAGGTAGAAGATCTCAAGGAAAGGACTTAGCCCCATACAACCTAGATATTGGGAGAAGAAGGATCAGATCTAAGAAAATGGTAGATCAATCAGAACCTAACTCTCCAACAATGTCCAACAAGGAATTCAAGAGAAGATTTCTTGAAATGGAAGACACTCTCCAAAGCTTGATGGAGATGATGCTTTCTAAAGAAGAAAGGAAATCAAGGAAGGGAAGGAAGAAATTAGATTCAGAATCTGAGATTGAGTCTAGTGCTTCCAATGGTGAGAAAGAAGAGGAGGTTGAAGGATCCCACTCCAAACAACCTGAGAATATCTCATCACAACCCTTGATAGTAGATCCATTTAAAATGGAGGTCAAAATTGATATTCCAGCCTATGAAGGGGAGTTAGATCCTAAAAAATTAGATGGGTGGCTGAAGAAATTGGAGGTTTACTTCAGTACTAAGTCTTATACAGAGGTACAATAGATCAACTTTGCTAGATTGAAATTGGGTGGCCATGCTCTCACATGGTGGGAGGCATACTCAATTGGATTGGCAAGAAATCAATAGCCAATTGTAGAAACATGGGCAAAATTTGTGAAGGCTATAAGAGCTCAGTTTTATCCTATTGGCTATCAAGAGAATATGGAGGAGAGATGGCTATTTTTGAGATAGAGGTAGGGCCAAACAATCCAAGAATACACCACAAAATTCAGAAAACAAGTCGTGTTAATGGGTGTTAATCTTCGAGATCCTCAAATTTTTAAGAAATATAAGTGTGGCTTGTCTTATCAGATCAGGATAGAACTGGCATTATTTGATGCCAAGGACATTGATGAGGTATGCATTAAAGCCACATACCTAGAAATGAGGGCCAAAAATCCAATAAAGGATAATAAGGCATCAACTTCATCTAAACCCTCCAAGCTTGCAGAGAAAACCAAGGGTTCCAATAGTAAAGGCAAGAAGAAATCAGGGGCTACAACCACCAAATCACAAAAGGGTGAAAATCATTGCAAGGAATGTAATGTTGACACTCATTCAAGTGAGGACTGTTGGAAGCTACACCCTGAAAAGAGGCCAAAATGGTGGAACAAGGGAAAGAAGAAATCTGCTAATTCTGCCAAAAAGGTTGAGCAGGAGGAAGAAGGGTGTTTTGAGGAAGAGGATGAAGGAAAGGTAGTGTGTGCTACCAAAATTAAGCCTTTAAGGTAGGAGCAGACCTCTAAGAAGGAGGAACAAGCTTTAGAGGCCAAGAAAGAGGAGTTATTTTGGGTCTACATACAAGTGCAGAGGATGAAAGTTACAACATTGTTTGATAATGGATCCCAAAGGAATTTAATTTCTGAGGATCTAGTGAAGTAACTAGGATTGAAGATTGTGGATCATCCACAACCATACCCATTGGGATGGGTGCAGAAGGATGTGGAGCTATAGGTAACCAAGCAATGTACTTTACAGTTTTCTATCAAAAATAAATTCCATGATGTAATTACTTGTGATGTAGTACCTCTTGATATTTTCCAAGTAATTTTTGGTAGCCCATATTTATGGGAAAGAGATGCTTTGTTTAAGTGAAGGCACAATGTTTGGGAGTTGAAGAAAGGTGGAATCACATATGTGATTAATCCCAACAGGTTGGAAAAGAAATTCCAGCTTGTGACAACGCAACAGGCCAAGCATTTGGTGAATGTAAGCAAGAGATTCATGCTATTGATGATAAGGGGTATGGATAGTAATATGCAATTCAGTAAGGAGGTGGAAGCAACCAACTGTACTCCCCAACAAAAGAAGGAATTGGAGGGATTGCTACAAATATTTAGCCAACTGATGCAAGAACCAAAAGGCTTACCACCAAAGAGAGAAGTGGAGCATGAAATTCAGCTCTTACCTGATTCACCTCTACCTAATATTGGGTTGTATAGGTAGTCTGTAATTGAGTCAGATGAGGTGAAGAAACAAGTTCAGGAGTTGTTGGATAAGGGTTTGATTCATCCTAGTGCATCCCCAGCTGGGTCCCCAATTGTTTTAGTCCCCAAGAAGGATGGAACATGGAGGATGTGCATAGATTATAGGGCACTCAATAAGATAACTATTAAGAATCGATACCCACTACCACGAATTGATGATCTACTGGACCAGCTGAAGCATGCAAAGTATTTTTCTAAGCTGGATCTAAAATCAGGTTATCATCAAATCTGGATGAAGATAGAGGACATCTGGAAGACTACATTCAAGACCAAGCAGGGTCTGTTTGAATGGTTGGTGATGCCATTCAGATTAACAAACGCCCTAGCTACCTTCATGAGGCTGATGAATGACATTTTGAGACCTTTCCTGGATAGGTATGTCATTGTATTTCTTGATGATATATTAGTTTTCAGTCCAACATGGGAAGAGCATATTCAGAATTTAAAATCAGTTTTTGAAGTGTCAGCAAGGGAAGATTTAAAATTGAATCTTAAAAAGTGTGAGTTTGGAAAGAAGTCTTTAGTTTATTTGGGTCATGTAATTGGGAATGGAGAACTCAAAATAGATCCTTCCAAGGTGGCTGCCATAAGGAATTGGCCAGCACCAAAGACCCAGACTGAACTGAGAAGTTTTATTGGGGCAGCCCAATACCTCAAAAAGTTTATTAAGGATTTCTCACATATAGCAAGACCTCTGTTACAGTAGCTGCAAAAGAATAGAAATATTATTTGGGGAAAAGAGGAGAACAAAGCCTTTGAGCTGATAAAGGATAAGGTATGCAATGCACCTATGCTTGCTATGCCAGACATGAGGATGCCTTTTGAGATTGAGATGGATGCCTCAGGCCATGCTATGGGGGCAGTTTTGTTCCAGCAAGGTAAACCTATATGTTATCATTCTGAATTGTTTTCAGGGGTTGTTCTTAACTATCCTACGTATGATAAAGAGTTGTTCGCACTTGTCCAAGCGGTGAAGAAATGGAGACATTATTTATTGGGTAAAGAAACCATTGTGCATATGGATCATGAGCCATTAAAGTACTTGCAAACTCAGAGCAAGTTACAATAGTCCAGGCATTTTAAATGGATGGGTTTCCTACAATAGTTTAATCTCCTAATCAAATACAAGAAGGGGAAGACAAATAAGTTGGTTGATATGTTGTCTCGTCCTCCCATAAAGGTTGCTTCAGTTGTAATGGAATTGGAGCCTTTTTCTTTCGAAGAGTACAAGGGGCAGTATGAAGAAGATGTTGAACTTGGGGAGAAGTACAAGGAGTTGAAAAATGGAGTGCAGGGCAAATCCAATGAGGATTTTCATTTGGAAAATGACTTGCTGTTCAAAGGGGGAAAATTATGTGTGCCCAAGGGAGACAAACACTTACAACTGATAAGGGAAGCTCACACATCACTAGTTGTTGGTCATTTTGGCATGCACAAAATAGTAGCTAACCTGCAATGATATGTCTACTGGCCCAATATGCAAAATGATGTGTCTAATTTTATCCATGGATGTGCAAATTGTAGCACAAGCAAACCCAACAACCACAAATTGGGACTATACACACCTTTACCAGTTCCTAATCGACCATGGGAGAGCATTTCAATGGACTTCTTGGGTGGATTGCCAACCACTCGGAGAGGTAATGATTATCTGTTTGTTATAGTGGATAGATTTAGTAAAATGGCAATTGTTGTGCCTTGTAAGAAAACTGTTACAGTAGAAGGTACAACCAAACTATTTTTTGAACATATTTTTGTTCATTTTGGATTGCCTAAGAGTATCATTTCAGATAGATATACTCGCTTTCTCAGTAAATTTTGGCTTGCATTATGGGGAATGTTGGACACTAAGCTGAAGAGATCAACAACATTTCATCCACAAACGGATGGACAAACAGAGGTGGTCAACAGGACAATTGTGCACTTGCTGAGGAGCTATAATCAACGAAATCCAAAGACATGGGATGACAGTCTAGCATATGTCCAATACTGCTACAACCGGGCAATACATTCATCTACGGGATTATCACCATTTGAGGTGTGTTATGGGTTTCTACCTCATTCACCTTTTGATGGAGCCTTTGAGAGTGGGCAAGATCCAAGTAGCTCAGAATCAGAAGGAGAGAAAGCATTGAAGTTCATTCAATGTATTCAGTTGATACAATAAAAAATAGAGGAGAAACTAAAGCAAACTCAGCAGCACTATAAGGAACACCATGACAAACATAGGGTAGCTCATGATTTCCAAGTGGGAGATCTTGTATGGTTGCATTTAAGCAAGGAATGACTGAAGGGAGAAGGTAAGAAATTGAAGCCTATCAGATATGGGCCATTTAAAATTTTAGGCTAGGTTGGGCCAAATGCCTTCCAACTTGAACTGCCAAGTTATATGCAAATGTACTCTATTGTCAATGTGGAAAACCTGAAGTTGTTTGAGCCCTCTTTGTTGGATGAGAGAGAATATGCTCCAATATTGCCTAAGTTGGATGATTTAGTCTTAGCTGAGTTTGAGGAGGTAGTAGAAGATTTAATTTTGGATAGGAAAATGTGGATAACATGCCAAGGATAGGAAGAATTATGGTTGGTATGTCCTAAGGGGAAAATGCTAAGCAAGGCAAAGTGGATCTCCAAGAAGCAAGCGGAGAAACAATATCCCCATTTGAATAAAGATGATTTTGAGGGACCAAAATCCTCCAATGGGGGAGGTCTTGATCAGGAGACCAACTAAAAGGTCATCTACAGGAAGTGTGGAAGGAGCTCTAAATAAAATCCTCGCTTCGAAGCAATCAACACTTGCTGGAATAGAGTATGGAGGACAAATGGAGTAAGGTCTATGTTTTCAAATTCTGGGAAAAATTCATGGAAGCTAGGTGAATGTGGATGGCTCCATGATATGCGTCTCGAAAAGAGCTTTTTGACACTTTTTGAATCGCTCAAAATGGACAACCGAGGCCAAAGTTATGGCCAAATTACTGAACCACGAAGTTCCAGAATGTATGGGTCGACGTGTTCAAAACTGCTTACAGGGGCATCTTTAAAAGGTCGTAACTTCTTTGTTACTAGGCCAAATTGGACGAAACTGGTACCGTTAGAAAGTTGGTTTCGAGGAGCATATTTCTAGAGTGGTTTCTTAGAAAATGGAGGTCAACACAGAAATTTATGGCAGTCAAAAAGGGTTGTTCAGAATGATAAAAAATTGGTTGTAACTTCCAGAATTCAATGAGTGGGTTATAAATACCAACACTCATTTAAGAAAAGGGGTTGGTTATAAATACCAACACTCATTTAAGAAAAGGGGTTGGTTTTAAATACCAACACTCATTTAAGAAAAGAGGTTTTTTTTGCACAACACATTGTGAGGGTTTTTTGCACAACACATTGTGAGGTTTTTTGCACAACACATTGTGAGGGTTTTTGCACAACACATTGTGAGGGCTTTTGCACAACACATTGTGAGGGCTTTTTGGACAACACATTGTCAGGGTTTGATTGCTACATCTGCAGTGGGAGAACCGAGAGGTAGAGGAGGAAGAAGCAAGAGCAGATATTGGGGAGAACAAGCTGAAGAATACAGCCAACTGAATATCAGTAAGGATTTGTATCAGTTTTGAATCCTAATAACAATCTATCCAATTTATTTGGGCCATGGTTTTACCCATTTTGGGGTTTCCACGTAAAAATATTGTGTCCTCTTGCAATTTATGATTGTGTGTGTGATTTCATTTTTGCAATATCTGAGTTTTAATTTCAATTTGATAAGTAGATCAAATATCACATACAATCTAAAGCATAAAATCTAAGCATGGATATATTTAACTAACCTAAGTTGAAGGATTAAGCAAAATCTCTGATCTGTTTGAGGAAAGAGTCAAGTTTTGGCTCTTTACAAATCAAATACATATTGTTAAACATGGTAATAAAAGAACTTCAACTCTAATACATTGTGACAATCAAGGAGTACTAAATTTGATAAAAAATCCAATCATACATGAACGAACTAAATATATTGAAGCTCAATGCCACTTTATCAGAGATCATTTTTAAAATCATCATATCATATTGAAGCATATTCCTATAGAAGAACAGATTGTAGATATTTTCATAGAGGCTTTAGTTCGAAATAAGTTTCAAGTATTCAGAGATCATCTATGCAGATCAAAAGAAGCTCATATCAAATAATGTAATACAAGGGGTGTTAGAATATATTACATTATTTGATACATAAGAATATCAAGGATTCCTTAGCCAAATGTCATAATAGGAAGATCAAAGGTCATTTATGAAATCTATATTATGAAATTTGAGTTCCATATTTGATTGTACAAGTTCTCTCAATAATAAAAAACTCTATGCATTGTTTCTCATGTGTTATGTATGTATGTTCAATTGTTATTATTTTAGTTCATTATATTGCAACTTTATTATATTCGATCTTGTGATTATATTCCTATGAATTTCATATTAAGTATAAGGCTTCAAAAGCCATCAATGAGAACATTCCTTTCTGTTATAAATATGCCATGAATATGGTCATTTGGCTAGTGTCTGTCCAAATAAGATTCCAGATCAAAAGAAAGAGGGCATAAACTTAGCAGGTTTCCAAATGCCTAAAAAGAAAAACACTCAAAAAATTTAGTTATGAATGATCAATCAATATTGTCAAATAATGAAAAGGGGTTCCCACTGAAGCTTTAGTATCAAATCAAAATTGCATGTAGCTAAGGATGGTAGGAGCAGGAGCAGGAGCAAGAGTAGGTATGGACGCAGGGCTAGGGACAGGATTAGAGAACGGTGCAAGTTTTTGGGTGAGATTGGGTTTGGGATCGGGGTCAAGCATGTCAGGGCCCAGTCCCGAGCTAGCAGGACCTTCGGTGGGCCCAGAGGATGGCTCTGTGCCTGATCTGATTGGCGGCCAGGGCGGGGACAACATCTTGGGCCCTGGCCCCCAGGCCAGCCTCGATGTGAGTGCAGGCCTAAGGAAAAAGCCCCCTAATCTTGGGCAGGGCTCTATCTCAGGAGGGAGCAAACCCTCCTATCAGCAGATCTTAGCGGGGACCAAGGCCCCTTCCTAGGCCTGGGGTTATGGCTTTCCCTCGAGGGCACCCACATTTCTATTCATGAGGAGGTCTACACCTCCTTGGTAGCTGGTTCCTTTGCCTCCTTGGTAGGGAAATTCCTAGGAGGGCGCCCAGACATGGAAACCGTTTGTAGATGGGCGGCTACCAAATGGAAGGTGTCCGGGCATATTCAGTTGGTTGCCCTGACCAAGGGTTTCTTCATCATCAAGTTAAATAACAGTGAGGATGCCAAAAAGATCCTATCGGGCAGGCCCTGGTTTTTGGGGCACAAAAGCCTCTTCCTCAGGCATTATGGAGCTGACTTCCACCCCATCACCCAAAGCATCAATTTTGCCTCGGTATGGGTTCATCTCCCAGACCTTCCCTTTCACCTGTGGCACGAAGATGTCCTAAGACTCATTGCTCAGTCGATCGGGGACCTAGTGGCCTTCGACCCTACTACCAATGCAGGATCCCGTATGGTGCATGCCAAATTTTGCGTCAATGCCAATCTCGAATCTGAACTCCCCTCTTTGGTGACCATCTCGTTTGGGTCCTTCTTATGGTGCCAACCCTTGATCTATGAAAATAAACCTACCTTCTGCCCCACCTGCTGCACTCAAGGCCACCTCCCCCACCAATGCCCAGTTTCCAAAAAGGCTGATGGTCCTGTCCCCAAACTTCCTTCCTAATCAGGTCGGGCCCCGTCTTGCGGGCCCCCTTGCGACGACCACATATCCTAGGCCTGGACCAATAAGGAGGCTCCCCCTCCTGCCCCAAAGGACTCTCATGTGGACCCCGATCTAGAGGACGGTCTCCCCCAGGTTTCCCCTTTCACTTCTCCCTCCCCTAGGTCATCTTTTGGGGCCCCGATCCCAGGTTCTCCCTCCCTACCCGCTTTGAATCCCGCCCCACAGGCCCCTGCTTGTGCCCCCCTCTAGGAATGCGAGCTACCCGGGCTCCTTTCCCCGTCGGCTCCCACCTTTGTCGGGGCCCCCTTCTCCCCCCACTCCCGCTATCCCCCCCTTGACCCCCCCGCCCCTCCCGGTGATCCCTACTAGGATTCCTCCCTTGGAGTGCGGATCTAAGAGGTCAGATGAAGAGATCGAAGCTAGTTCTCCTTTCGGGCCCGATGAAGTCAGCCCCAAGATGACTCGGAGTAGGACTTTTGCCACAGACTTTGGCAACAAACTCAAAAGAGGGCAGCCCACCCTGGGCAACCAGTAGACAAGGTTCACTAAAGATGACATAGCCAATGGCTCCCAGGCAACTCTCTCTGATGTTGGTGCAAGCTTCTCCAAGACGGACACCATCCGACCCAAACCCCCTGCTCAGGCCAGGAAGGGGGGCAAGTGACCCCATAAGGGTGTCAAATTAAGCTCATCACCTGGAATATCAGGGGGCTAAATGGGGCCCCCAAGAAAAGGATCCTCGACCAACTTCGTAGGGATCACCGCCCGTCCTTCCTCCTTCTTCAGGAGACCAAAATAGATGACGTTGTTGCCCGACGTGTAGCCCAAGCTACCTGGCGCGATTGCGAGTCCCTGTCTACCCCGACGGCCGGCTCAATCGAGGATTTTTTGTGCATGTGGGACCCCCGATATTTTGAGGGAAGAATTATATCTTCGTCTCCTAGAATAATCAACATTCTGGTCCATTGCATGAAGTCAAGGCACTCGTGGATTCTGTCCAACGTCTATGCTCCTAACAACCCCGTCAAGAAAGTAGCCTTATGGAAGGATATTAGCTTGATGAGAGAAGCCTTTGCCCCCTGCCCTGGATCCTGGTCGGGGACTTCAATAGCCCCCTGTTCCTTTCTGATAAAAGTGGGGGCTCAGCGGTTCAAGGCAAGAGCATGGAGGACTTTGGAGCCTTTATCACCCTCAATGAGCTCATGGACGTCAATATGAAAGGATCCAGGTTCACTTGGTCCAATAGAATAGTGAGAGCAAATCATATACAAGTTAGACTAGACAGAGTTTTCTTGTCCAAGGAAGCCCTTCCCATGTTTGCCGACGCCACCCTATTGGCCCTCCCCAAAATTGGGTCTGATCACAGCCCCCTCCTCCTCGAAATTGACCATCGCCCCTCCCCAAAGAGGCCTTTTCGATTCGAGTCCATTTGGCTGCATCACACTGACTTTCGGGCCCAGGTAGGCCGTTGATGGGCTCCCCTAGTCCCTGGACGCCCCGCTAAACAAGTTTTTCACAAGCTGAGATGCCTCAAAGAGCAACTCAAGGTTTGGAATAAGGAGGTGTTCGGTAATATCTTTGAAAACAAAGTGATTCTTAAAGATAAGCTCGAAGACCTCGAGTCCAGATTTCAAGTAGGCTCCCAAGACCTGGGGCTCAGGGAAGAGGAACACCTTGCTCTCAGTGAGTATCACAACATTCTGGCCAAGGAAGAAACCTTTTGGAGGTAGAATTCAAGATCCTTGTGGCTCCAATATGGTGATGCAAACACTAAGTTCTTCCACGCGTCGACTCTCAGGAACAGGGGTTCCAATAGAATTGCTGAGTTGGTGGGCAGCGACGAAAGAATCATCAAGGAAGAAGAGGACATCCGGGCTGAAGCCACCCACTTCTTCCAAGAGCTCCTGGGTGATAGCCTCCCCATGTCCTCGAAAGTAGTTGAATCCCTTCTGGAACACATTCCTTCTTCCGTCTTGGCCATGGCAAACGAGATGCTTGTGCAACCCTTGTCTGATTCCAAAATCCATGCTGCCACTTTTTTCATGAAGGCTGAGGCGACCCCGGGCCCGAACGGATTCCCCCCCCGATTCTTCCAATATTTTTGGGACATCGTCGGGCAAGAAGTGTGTGCAGCCATTCGGGACCTGCAGACTGCCAGCTCCATCCCCAAAGGTATCAATTCCACTTTCATAGCCCTAATCCCCAAGACCTAGGTAGCCAGATCCCTCTCAGATTTTTGCCCCATCAACTTGTGCAATGTCTTGTATAAAATCTTGACTAAATCCATGGCCTCCTGCCTTAAGGTTATTCTTCCCCTGATTATTGCCCCTTGTTAGGGCAGCTCGATCAAAGGTAGACTGATCACAGATAGTGTTATAATCATGCACAAGGCCATTCACTCGGTCGTCCTATCCAAAAAGGCCTCCTTTCTGCTCAAGCTAGATATGAACAAGGCCTTTGACAGGGTTGACTAGGCTTTCCTGTCCAAGGTCCTCCTCAAGTTTGGGTTCCACCCCTCATGGGTCAGGCTCATCAACAACTGTGTGTCCTCCCTGTGGTTCTCCATCCTCGTCAATGGGTCCCCTGTCGGGTTCTTCCCCAGTTCCAGAGGCCTCCGCCAAGGTGACCCCATGTCCCCGATCCTCTTCATCATCCTGGCTGAGGCCTTGGGGCATACCATCTCGGGCACTGTGACCTGCGGTCTCATTTTGGGCATCAGGCCTGCACCGGGCCTACCCCCTGTATCCCACCAGCAGTTCATGGATGACTCCATCCTCGCCACCTCTGCCTCAATCCCTCAAGCCAAGACCCTCGATTGTATCTTGACCTTGTACGAGGAGGCGATCGGGCATAAAATCAACCTTCGAAAAAGCAAGATTTTCTTCATTCATACTCCCTTGGCTAGGCAGATCAGAATCAGGCAGATATTGGGCTGCACCCCTGGTTCCCTTCCCTCCTCTTACCTCGGGCTTCCTCTGTTCATAGGTGCGTCCTCCAAGGCCCTGTGGTGTGGGGTGATTACGCGAATTCAGAGGAAGCTAGCCCCCTGGAAAGGTCACCTCCTATCGCAGGCTAGCAGAGCCACACTCTTGGCGATAGTCCTGCAAAGCATTCCTATATATTTCATGTTGGTCTTCAGAATCTTGGCCTCCATTGCAGCTCACATCGAACAAATTCAAAAACTATTTCTTTGGTCGGGCAGTGACGATAAGAAGAGGATTCCCCTAGTCTCCTGGCCCTTGGTCTGCCGCCCTAAAGGTAAGGGAGGGATCAGGCTCAGGAGGGTGGTCCTCATGAACAAGGCCCTCTTGTCCAAACACGCCTGGAAGGTGCACACCAATACCCCTGATGAGTGGGTCAACATCATGCACAAAAAATATTTTCATAACCACTCCTTCCTCAGTGAAGCTCAACCCTAAGATGGATCAGTCTTTTGGAAGTCCCTGATATTCACCAAAGACATAATCCAAAAAGGGACCAGATGGATCCTCGGGGACGGAGCCAAGATCAACTTCTGGAAAGATAGATGGATTCATGATGAGGCCTTGACTGCTGACAGAGAGCTTCTCATCCTCAAACCAGGGCTTGCGAACAGAGGGCCCAGAGTGTCTGCCTATCTTACCCAGAACCAGGGGTGGGCTACCTGGAAACCCATCCTAGATCCCAGGCACCCGCTCCAAGCTGCCAGGCTTCAGCGCCTCCTCAAGGTGACCGTCATCCCGTCCTTCGGAGGAATCGATAGATGCGTTTGGCATGGTACTCCTAGTGGAGTCTTTTTTGTCAAATCTGCTTACAATATCCAAAGAGTCCCTGATGAGGCTCCCTTTCCAACCCGACAGGTGTGGGCCAAGAATTTGATCCCCAAAATTAGCCACTTCGTTTGGGCGGCCGTCTAAAACAAGATCCTGACGATCGAGAATCTAATTAGGAGGGGCTTTCAGATCTTGAATAGATGCTTCCTCTAATGTGCTACCTGGGAGTCCACTAATCACCTCTTTATCAATTGTCCCTTTTTGTCCGAAGTCTTGGGCCTCATCCTTTCCCAATTCTCTATCTAGTGGGTGGCCCCCAACTCCATATCTGACCTCCTGTCTTAGTGGCCCAACCCCTTTGCCCATCCCTTCATCCGCTTCCTCTGGGGCTCTTGCCTTCCTCATATGCTTTGGCAACTCTAGCTGGAAGTAATATATTTAGAATTCTTTCCACAAATAACCTCCTAGGTGAGGAAGAGGACATAATGGAGACATAAATCTTAGAAACACGGTTTAAAGTTACAAGGAATGACTCTAAGATAAACCAGGAAATCAAAGGTTTTCAACAAAGAAACAAGGGAATTAATGATCTTGAAATAAATTTATGAGTTTAATTATAAGCATTGTAACACCCCAATATTTTATTTTTATTCATACAAGTAGATGTTTGAATAATAATGATATATTTTAATTATTTTAATTTCATGATTTTTAAAGAATAGCAAGTCTCACTAATGTATTTAACCTATAATATAATGATGTGAGTTGACTTGACAATGAAGGCTTAGGTACTCCAAATAGGAGGTCCAAAGTTTGAATCTCCTATGAACTTGATTATAAAGGCTTAGATATTCTAAATATGAGGTTTAAGATTCAAATCCAAAGATAATACTATATGTATGCCCTTGAGATGGATGACAAAGAATATGATATCTTCTAATATACTAAAGGTTCTTGAACCTTAAAAGTTAATTGACATTTTTTTAATTCATCTATGTTAGTGCAATTGTTAACTTTGTTAGACAAAAAGTGTTTTCCTTCTTCTTTTTTAAAATTAATTATATTGATTGAAACAAGCCTCTTTGTATTACATGATGACCACATAGTGGTATTATAACAACTCAACAATTATGTATGTATCATTCACCAAGATTCAAACCTGCATCTACTATTTGAAAGTTGAGAAATATAATAATTATGTTATAATATTTGATTTTAAGGACACATCTTTATAGACTATAATCTATCGAAAAAATTTGTGGAAATTATGTTGGATGAAAAAACTAAAAACTTAGCTTTTAAGATATATATAGGTTTTCGAGAAAAAAATCTCGAGCTACGTGGTTTAAGGAGGGGGATATGAATACCAAGTATTTCCACCTCTCAACCTTGAAACATAGGATTGCTAACAAAATAAGAGAAATTACATTGGATTATGGTGAATGCCTTAAAGATAAGGAAGAAATTACTACTTCCACGTTATCCTTCTTTCAAGATTTATTTTCTAGAGACAGGGAGGAAGATGGGGATGCTTTAGAGGAACTTCTCAAGAACATTCCCCATGTGGTGACAACTAATATGAATAATGCTTTGAATGCCCCATTTTCTAATGATGATATCATGACCAACCTATTTAGCATGAATAAGGACAAAGCACTTGGGCCGGATGGGTTCCTTTATGGTTTTTTTCAGAGGTTTTGGCACCTTCTTGGTTCAAATATTTTAGAAGCCTTAAGAGAATTCCAATCTTCTTCCTCCTTGTTGCAGGCATGTAATACTACCTTTATTGTTTTGGTTCCAAAGAAACATGGTGCCTCTTCTATTAAGCATTTTAGACCTATTAGCTTATGCAATACCCTATATAAGTTGCTTACTAAGATACTTGCTAATAGGTTTAAAAGGCTTCTCCCTATCTTGATTTATCCTCTTCAAGGTGGTTTTTTCATGGTAGACAGATTGTAGATGGGATCATTTCAGTTCATGAGACTTTACATTTTATGTCCAAAAGCAAGTTGGATGGAATGCTTCTTAAACTTGATATGCAAAAGGCTTATGACAGGGTCTCATGGGAGTTCCTTGACAAGGTGTTGCAGAAATTTGGCTTTGGGGATCTATGGAGGAAGTGGATTAGAGTTTGTATTTTCTCTGCAAAATTTTCTATCATCATCAATGGGATACTGAGTGGGTTTTTTGGGGGTCAAATAGGTATTAGGCAAGGTGATCCCTTGTCTCCATATATTTTCATTTTGATGGCTAAAGCTTTAGGAAGATCGATTCTTGCTACTACCTTGTCCTCTAAGATTAAGGGCATTAGACCTGCTGGTATTGCAGAGGCAATTTCTTGTCAACAGTTTGTAGATGACACTATAATTCTTGGGGAGGCTACTTTAAGAGAGGCTAAGGCATTCCTAATTTTTTATAGTTGATTGAGAAAGATTTCAACCAACAAATTAACTTCCATAAAAGTCAAATATTTTTTATGAATTCTCGGGGGCAGCTTCAACATAGAATTGCAAGGATTTTTGGTTGTGCCATTGCTAACCTTCCTTCTTTATATCTAGGTATGTCATTATTTACTGGAAGGATTAAGGAGGAGTTGTGGTCTCTTGTGTTGGATAGGATTCATGAAGAACACAAGCTTATACTGAGAGGGGGGGTGAATAGTATAACACCCACTTTTTACTTTCTTTTCAAACTAATATCAATTAGTGTCCTTAATTGCAATAACCAAATATAGCAGTGTGCATTAATGACATAGATAGCAATAGTAAGCAAGAGCACAAATCACCACACACAATTGAGACACAATATTTAATGTGGTTCCCCCAATGCGGGGTACTCCACAAGATAATCTCCTTATAATATTTCATGCAAAAATAAGGATCCTTATCCCAAAACAAATGATTATTTTGATCTGTTCAAAGCTAGGCAATCCACTAATCTGATCAAGTAGGCAATCCTGATCTGCTTAGGTAGGCAATCCACTAATATGCTCAGCAAGGCAATCCACTAATCTACTCAGTAAGGAAATCCATTGATCTGCTTAGCTAGGCAATCTTGATCTGCTCAGGTAGGCAATCCACTGATCTGCTCAGGTAGACAATCCATTGATCTGCTCAGCTAGGCAATCCACTTATTTGCTCAGTTAGGCAATCCTGATCTGCTCAGGTAGACTATCCTCTGATCTGCTTCAACAAGCTCACCAAGAACCTGCTCAAAATTTGCTTCAGCAAGCTCACCAAGAACTTGGTCAAATTTGCTCTTGTAAGCTCACCAAGAACTTGCTCAAATCTGCTCTAGCAAGCTCACCAAGAACTTGCTCAAAATATGCTCCAAAAAACTCACTCAGAACTTGTTCAAATATGATTAATAGGCTCACTCATAACCTACTCAAATCTACTCAACAAGCTCACCAAGAACTTGTTCAAATATTGCTCAATAGGCTCACTCAGAACCTTCTCAAATCTGCTCAACAATCTCACCAAGAACTTGTTCAAATCTTACTCAATAGGCTCACTCAGAACCTTATCAAATCTGCTCAACGAGCTCACCAAGAATTTGTTCAAACCTGCTAAATAGGCTCACTCAGATTCTTCTCAAATCTGCTCAACAAGCTCACCAAGAACTTGTTCAAATTTGCTCAATAGGCTCACTCAGAACCTTCTCAAATCTGCTCAACAAGCTCACCAAGAACTTGCTCAAATCTGTCCAAAAATCTATACCAAAGGCCTTCTCAAAGGCTCAATCAATCATGCTCAAGTAGCACTCAAATCTGATCCACAAATCTATGAAGGCAAGGCTCAATGATGAACTCAACAATGAATGGCAATGCACTTTACAATGAATGACAACAATGATCCACAATGATCTCAACAATGTATAACAAAAGATCTCTCAAATGGACAACAACATTGCTCATCAATGTCTCAAGGAACAAGCACAACTCTCTCTAGCAAAGAGTCCTCAAATAGTCAACAATGATCTCCACAACAAAAATGCAAATGTACTCCACAAGTGACTCCTCAATGGTCTCAAATAGTGACAATGGTCTCAGCAAGTAGTCAACAATAATCTTTACAAAGCAATGGCAAAGACCTCCTCAATGATGGCAATATTCTCAATGAACTTCCACTAAGGCAATCATGAAACTCAAACATCAATTTTAATCCATAAAATTGATTCTCTAATCCAGCCACTTTCTCTCAATAGTCAAAGCATATATGTAAGCAATTTGTCTTCAAGCTCAAACCCTAATTCATGTGCATGTCTTCTAACTCAAGGCAGCCAACAACTAGGTCTCAAGATCCTAGTTCAATGTCATAATTAAATCATGCACTAGGACATATATATGTTAAACATTTTCAACCTTATGACTCCCTAATTGTTTAACATGAACAACAAGCACCAATAATTTATTTCAACACCTTATATCTCCCTAATTGTTTTCATACACAGTAAGCACTTATAGTTTTCAATAATTCCTTATGTCTCCCTAAGCACACAACACTCACAAATATTTCCAATAAACACCTTATGACTCCCTAGTTATAATAGCAATTTAATTTAATGCCCCAGAACATTGGACTACCAAATATTTGCTAAGTGCTTGGTGATAAATACCTTTCAATAATACGCTGCCTTCGAAATCGTGCTCTGTTATTCGCTACCTCCCGAAACCTTTGCGATGTGCGCTATTTGCCTTCGAAACTTTAGAAAGTTTATCAAAATTCTTTTACCAAAACGAAGCGCCTTCACACCTTCGTGGGAGTCGAACTTCGTTCCTCCTGCTTAGCGCTATGAAGCGCTTACCACGTGGGCACTGTCCCATGTTGGGACTTAATCAAAATCCAACAATATTAAACCTGTGCTTTCACCTGTCTTGCATAACACTGTCTCTTCACCGTTTCCAATGACGATGACTCCTTTTCTTTTTGCTGCTCTCATGATGACAAAGCTCAATTCATTGCTCTCACGATAACAAAGCTCTCACGACAACTCCAACTTTATTGTTCTCACCACGACTCTCGCTTCGTTGTTCTCACGACGACTCCCTCTCGATTACTCTTTTCAATTCATAATAAAACCAAAGGTTTTAGCCTTGCATTTATACACACTCCCTTCTTGCACATGATGTCGACGGATAAATAAAAAATTGTTTGTAACCTTTGCACGTCGGTGGGAAATTTAATTCAACATTAGACCTTAGGATTTATTAAATAAAAATTTAATAAATCTCCTCCAACTTCAAAATAAGATATCTCCTTCATCCTTTCGAATTATGAGATGAAACTTTTTGCGCCTAGTTCATTTTGAAAACTCCTTTCCATCCAACATGATTTGGTGAAAACTTGGCATAGTGGTTTTAATGAAAAACCCTTTCCAATGGTTTTAATAAGAACCCTGTAATATCCATGCTCTCCAAACTGTCATAAATAAATATTTATGAAGTGCTTTTGCCACCAAAACTTAATGTGATCCATGTGACATCAATGACAACACAAAATGACTCAAATTGCCAACAATTCAACATAAGTTAGCTAGGTGGAAAGGTAATCTCTTGAGCCAAGCAGGTAAGTTGCAATTGCTTCAAGCTACCCTCCAAAACATTTTCGTCTGTTACATGTCCCTTTTCAAAATGCCGTACAAAGTTAGGAGGAGGATTGACCAGATATTTAGGAGATTTCTATGGGCTGGGGTGGAGGATAAACAGAGGGTGTCCCTTGTCTCTTGGGATATGGTTTGCTCTTATAGGAAAGAAGGTGGTCTTGGGATCAAAAATTTGTTGTTGTTCAATAAGTCTTTGATTGCAAAAACAACCAAGAGATTATGTTTTGAGGAGGACCATATGTCGAAAGATGTTATGAGAGGTAAGTATATGGAAAATCACATTCTTTTTTTTATAAGTGTTGCTCCTCCTAGGGGTTTTGTGATCTGGAATGGTTTGCTGGGGGTCAGAAGTTTGGTTATAGAGGGTATGCGATGACATATTGGGAATGGTAAGGATGTGTTCTTTTGGGAGGATACTTGGATTCTTCCTAAACCTCTCTTTCTTAGTCCCAATTTTTATGAGTTGAAGGCTTCTTTGTCACTGAAATATGGAGAAAAATTAATTGATTACATAATCATCACTAATGGCAAGAGGATTTGAAAGCATATAACTTTATATGCAATTGATCTTAATATCCTTCAGAGTTTAGCAAGTTTTGAACATGTTGCTGCAACAATACTTTATTCCTCAACAGAATGACAGGGACTTCCTTTTATGGACTCATTCTCATAAAAGCCTTTTTTTTGTTAAGACTACATATGAGGCCCAAACATTGTCTAGTGGAGGATCTTTTCCAGCAGAAAGGGTTTGGTATCCTCATTTGATCCCCAAGACTGCATTTTTTTTGTGGCTGTGTTTGCAAAAAATTTTTTTGACTATTGATAATTTATGTAAGAAAGGATTCCATTTTCCCAATATTTGTCTCTTGTGTTCTAAGGATGCTGAATTTGTGGATCATCTTTTCATCCATTGTGATTTCTCAAATAAGGTGCTCAATGCTTTATTGGATATTTTTTCCATCAAATGGATATTACCTCAAACTTTCAAGGAACTTTTCACTGAGTGGAAATCCCCCTTCATCAGTCACAACTTCACTAGGGTGTGGGATCTGGTTCTTACTCATTTTTTATGGGGTATCTAGTGGGAGAGGAACAAAAGATTTTTCAAGGATATTACTAGGGATGAATCCTTTGTCTTTAGAAGGATTAAAGCTATGATTGAGAATAACCTAAATGTATTTCATGTTGGAAATGGTAAGGAGGAAGTTGTGGAGAAAGAGGTTGTTGTTAGTTGAAATTTGAATCTAGAGAATTCTATTTCTGTATCCACTATTCAAAAAATATTGGCTACTAGATGGCATAAACTAGCTAAAGGGTGGGTCATTCTAAACTTTTATGAGGCTTCCAAAGGTAATCCCCGAAGGGCTGGTGGAGGGGATGTTGTTAGAAATGACAATGGTGAGGTCATTTGGACTTACGCTGAAGATTATAGTATTCAAACCAACCACCTAGCTAAAGCTAAGGCTCTTTTATCGAGTGTTCATCGGGTTTTTGAGAGGGGCTTTAGAAGACTTCTCGTTCAGGATATGCAGGTTGGAAAGACTTGCAATTGTTTAATCCTAAATATTATTAAGGATATATCAAAGATTCTGGAAGGTATGTTAGAAGTTAAAATTGAGCATATTTATAGGGAAGATAACCAGGTTATTGATGTTATGGCCAATTTGGGGGTGGATAGTTGCCAGTTCAGAATTTATGAAGACAATTTTCCTTCATGATTAATGACAATTGTTGCTTTGGAAGCATTGGACCTACCTATCTAGTAGACCTTTTTATTGTCTTTTTGCTTGGATGAGATCTCAGTTGTGTTCTAGTGATCCTCTCTTTGGGGGGTCTTTTTTGGGGGGTTGGCCCTTTTGCTCCTTGGTGGTTACCATTCTCAAGGAATATGCTTGGTGTTTTGCCTTCATCCTTGCTCTCTGAGTTTAGAGTTTTGTTATCTGCATCTTGATGTATTTACTACCCTTCCAGTCTTATGCAAAAATAGAGCAGGATCGTTGGTGTCTCTAAAATAAAGTTGAATAAAAATTCTCCTTTATGCCCTATTGAGTGGTGGGCTGGTCTTTGCTTTTGGATGACTGTTTTAGTTTAATTTATGTTTCTTTTGGCCTTGGAGGTTGGCCTATGCTTAATTAGCCTTATATTTCTCTACCTCCTCTAATGTAAAAGGTTCTAGGACCTTTCAAAACCTTGTTTTTTCACCATTAATAATATATATATATATACACGAGTCCTTAACCAAAAATAAACTAGGGTTATAGTAAGATGTTCACTTTTTAATTAAATGACATTAGTTTAACCAATTTGATTCCTTAATATTTAAGAAGACCCAAGTTCAAATCTTGTCAAACTATACACGAATAATATCCATCCAAGTTGTTATAATATCACTAGGTAACAATGATATATTAAAGGTGGGATCCATTTCAATCCCATATAACCTATTGAAAGATATCATTTTTTATGTAATTATTTAAATAAATTTTTAATAGATTTGCAATGGCTTAACAGTTTTGAAAATAGAAAAAAAAAAAGAAGCACAATATTTTAAATCAATCCATATCAAAAATATAAATTATTATTATTATTTGGTTGGTGTGAGAAACCATGCGATATATGCTTAGGGTTGAGCATTGTTGACCCCTTATAAGGCCGAGAGCTAAACTTATCAATAAAGAACTAATACACAATCACACGTAGTGGTTTGAACATTGGACCTCTTGAAGAAGAACCAAATGCTGAACCATTGCATTGTGCCCCTTTCAACCTTGGATCTCTTGAAAAAGAGCCAAACCCTAAACCGTTGCACTATCCCCCTTGGGACAAAAAAATAAAAATTGTTTTTTTTTTTTAATTTGAATAGTGTGAGAAACCCTTATGACCAACACTTAGGCTGAGCATTTCCATCCCAACCATGACCCCTCACGAGGTCGAGAGCTAAGTCTATTAATAGGGGATTAACACACCCCACACACACTACAGTTTGAACCTTGGACCTCTTGAAGAAGAGCCAAAGCTTGAACCGTTGTACTTGAGACCAAAAAATATAAATTATTATGAAAAGTTTTTTTTAATAACTTGAAAAGTTGGAGGCACATCGAGGCATCCTTCCTATGAATCGAACTTTGGCTCTTTGTTAAGAGAACACAATGTCTTTTGCCATTGTAGTGTTTTTATTAGGACTACTTTCCTTTTTTGCCATAAGGAACAATAACACCATTGAATGCCGCCATTATACACCTTAGTTCACTGGGTTAAACAAAGTCAATGGAACCCTTGATCCTTTGGAGTAATTAATTGGTAAACAATCGACCACTACCATCCAACCTATCTCTTTTTGAATATATCATTGTTTGAACCTTGGAACTCCAAAAATATGATTTATTTAGTTTTTGAATAGTATGAGAAACCTTTATGACCATCACTTAGGTTGAGCATTTCCATCCCAACCATGACCCCTCGCAAGATCGAGAGCTAAGTATATCAACAGAGGATTAACACACCCCCACACACGGTGCAGTTTGAACCTTGGACCTTTTGAAGAAGAGCCAAAACCTGATTCGTTGTGTTGTTCCTTGGGATCAAAAAATATAAATTATTATGATTTTTTTTTTCTTTTTTATGGGGACACATCGAGGGCCATGTGCCCATCCTTCCTCTGAATCAAAATCGGGTCTCTATTAGGAGAACCCAATATCTTTTGCCATTGGAGTGTTCTTATTAAGATTTTTTTTTTGACATAGGGAATAGTAACACCATTGGATGCCTGCCATTATACACCCTAGCTCACTAGGTTAAACAAAGTCAATGAGATCCTTGATCCTTTGGGATAATCAATTGGTAAACATTCTACTATCCGACCTATCTTTTTCTGAGTATGCCATGGTTTGAACCTTGGAACTCCCCAAAGAAAAGCAAAAGCCCTAACCCGTGTGTTGTCCTTGTCAAACAAAAATTTGAATTTACACAAGTTTTTATGAAGGGTCATGGTCTCCTTGTACTAAGGTTTGAATTTGAGTTTCTTAGATGGAAACTTAAGAACTTACTACCGAGGTTTGAACTTGGGTCTCCTAAATGAAAACTTAAAAAATTATTACTATGATATCGCTTGTAATACTAAATAATTTAAGTTTACACAGTTTTTATGAGGAGTCCTGGTTCCCTCGTAGGAAGGTTTGAACTTGATCTTTTGAATGAAAACCCTATAAAAAAAATTGAGTTTACATGAGTTTTTATGAGAAGTTCCGATCCCTTGTACCCATATTTGAATTTGGGTTTACTAATCACAACCCAAAGACTTACGACTATGGTATCTCTCACAATCACCTGTCAAGATTAAATTGCTATGAAAAGTTGAAAAATATCCCTTTGTTAATAAATTTACAATGAACATAATTTTTTTTTAAAAACACAACCTTTTAAATCAATCCACTCTTAATTTATTTAAATAATTTTTTAATAAGAAAATTTAAATACATAACCTTTTAAATCAATCACTTTTAATTTATTTAAATAATTTGTTAATAAATTTACAATGAGAAAATTTAAAAACGTAACCTTTTAAATCAGTCCATCTTAAAAATAAATGGATATGCAGAGGGTATATATATTGATCAAATTAACCCGCTTAAAAATGGCGCGGTCCCTGCCAACAGTATAAAGTCTTATCGCGTGGGCCATTTGAACGTACGTCTCCTCTCCCAAGGGGCCCGAAATTAGAGTCGCCATCATTGACATCACCGCTAATCAGTTCCATAATAAACCAGGAAAAATTAGAGGTTAACAAGCATAATGAGGTTAGAAAGCATAATCAGCCCAGCCAACATAGATAGACTGACAACCACGCAACAATTTCCACTTTCAAAAGAAAGAAAAGGCCATAAAGGAGAAGAAAAGGAAAAAAGGAAAGAAGGATCGCAAAATTTTCAGGTTCAGAACGTTTAAAAGCCTCTGCCGAGTTTTCAGCAGAGGGATTCGAATTTCTATGCCTGAATTTTAGAAAGTTGGGTGACTAACGATAGTAATAAGAATGGGGCAGGCATTTCGCAAGCTATTCGACACTTTCTTCGGAAATAAAGAGATGAGGGTATGATCTTGCTCAGTCTTAATTTTAATTTCCGTCAAGTTTTTGAAGTTTTTTCTCGCTTTTGAAAATAATGATGAACATGTAGCATATTTTGTGTGGTTAAATGATGTTATATTATTTTATTTATTTTTTTCGCTGTAGTTGTTAGAAGTAAATTGCTCTGGTTTTATGGAATATGTCTTTATAGTGTATTGTGATTAGTCAAGGATTATATTAAGAAGGATTTCCTCTGCATTTCTGTTGGGAAAGAGTTGGATACACGGTCTATGTCCATTGGCCTTTATTTTATTGCTTTATTCTTAGGAAAGGATGTTATCCTTCAGGAGTAGAATGTCTCAAATCGGTGCTAAAACCAGGAAGTACAAAGGGAACAGTTTGCTTGGGCAGTCCCATGGTTTATCAAAGCCTTTGCTTCCTTTTATAAGTTGATATTTAAATATTTTTGATGTCCGGTGGCTATAGCTTGGACTTTGTTCAATTTCAGGGCTCTGACATCGTTCTAACCTGCAGTCTTTATTTCATACATGGGGAATGTATCATCAAACTTAGTCTTTTATTTAATGCATAGGAAATCCAAATAGCAAGGTTCGAATCAGCAAGGTGGGTAAGGTTGTACAAACCTTCGTAACTAGAGTATAGGAGTTTGGGTATATATTGGATAAACAGCATCTTCCCACATTAAAAACTACTTTTCGTTATGTTTAGATTATCTTTAACTTAGAAGTCACGTCTAAAACGCAGCTTTTCTGCCCAGTTTTCCTGGAGGTTGGCGGCTTTATGATGAGGATTATGTCCAGTAGAGCTTGAACCCAGGTCCTCATCACGACAACCACTCTGCCTTGGCACTAGAACGTGGCCCACCGAAAAGGTTGGTGACATTGTGAATTAAAATTTTATGGTCTGCTTTTCTTCATCAGACATCTTCCAGCGTCTCTTTATTGGAATACTGTCTAGCATCGTTGAGCTGGCCAGTTACACTCAATGTTACCAGGTTTGGCGAATTTAATAAAAAAATGTCCGAACTGTGATGATTTTCTGAATAAATTTGATGAACATAATTGGGAAAACAACAGCCAACAGTAAACTCAATCATAGAGGCGTTTGTTATTGAATCTATGAAATGTGAAGTTCTTTATACGTATTTTTATTTATTTTTGTATACTTGCGTCAATAAAAATATCTATTTCTTCGTTCTAAACTTCATGGCAAACTTTATAGCTGATTTTTTCAGTGACCTTTTTTAATTCTTCTCTTTGTTAAATTCAAAAATAAACCCAAACCTGTTAACTTAGGTTACAGCGTACACCAGGCTTACATTGTCGATAATAGAGTTACTCACTTTTGATGGAATTAACAGGTTAACTTTTATCCTTCTAAGTCTCAATGTCTCTTTTCGGCAGTGAGTTTTCTATGTCAGGTTTGTAGCAATTCAACCTCCCAAGAAGTGCAGTGAGGTCCAATGAAACATGACTCACACTGCGTGTGTGTATAATCTGGCTTGATTTTCTAAAATTAACACTGATATCAATTATTTAAGTCATGAGGAAGTCCTTGCAATTGGCATAAAAAATGTGCTGAGCAGACCAGACAGAATGCCCACAATCAAAGAAGTTAAGTGGCAATTGAGAGTATCGATTTTAAACTTCAGTTGTTGAAGATGAAATTTGCCATTAAAACCAACACAAATGGAACTGACATGGTTAGCAACTTTGAAGGTCATATCTCATAAATTAGTTCCTGTTCATAGGTTTTATTTCCTATCATTCTACATTATTTTCATACAGTGCCTTTGTTCTCCAGTATATGCTTAATTTCGGTATATAAACTCATATATATGTATCAGTTAAGAGGACCATATTTTGTCATGGGTTCAATTAGCAGTACTTATTGTGAATAAACATATCCATCTCTAAGATGAATCCTAATTGAAATTTAGTAGGCTTTTTACCAACAATGAATATGCCATGTTTCATGCTTTCATATTCGGAAAGTACCCAGGTGAAAGTCGTTATGAAAGGCAAAGCATTAGTTTTACATGGAGGAATGTAGCTGAATGAATAGTTTCAGTGATCAATTTTCATGGTCTCTTTTAACAATGCTGTACTTGACTCTATTGTTTTCAGAGAACCACATGACGGAAGAATACATTTTTAAGTAAGTGTTAAGTGGATTTCAAATCTATAAAACAAAACAATCAATGCAATCTTATGCAATGCAGGCAATTGTAGGCAGATGAAGGTCTAGGGGTATGCAATCGATCAATTGTCTGTGTGTTAAACCACTTGATAGTGTAAAGTTGTGACCGTGATAAATCTACTAAAGATTCCTCCTTGTAAGATTAATGTCAATTAAGTTGTTTGCCACCTTGTAATCTACTAGTGACATATATGGATCCATTTTTTCCCTCTCTTTAGATTGGTTATGTGGGATTGGAAGGGCCCCACCCATATTACATCATGGCAGCTTATTACGGAATTTCAACGGGCCACTTTATTGTGGTATTACAACAAACTCTATTATCAGGGGCTGCCTTATTGTAGGAAGGTCCATCACAATAGGAGGATTTGAACTTGGGCTGTGCTCATACTATTGCATCTCATTTACTGTTGCTAGACAATGCCTTGGGCATATGGCTTCACTTTTACATCACAAGTCTGTAGCCATATGGATTTTCTTCTTAGTGCTTCTCATTCCTTTTAGTTTAGTTATAGTTAAGAACTAGGACACCAAGGTTTTCCATGTTACACAGACATATGCTTTCCTTATGCATATAAGAGTAAAGTAACTAAAAAGTAACAAAGTATGTTCAGCCGTAGGTTTTTGGCATAATATTCATGCTTACTATAGTTGACCATTGTATGGGCATAGGTATGTCTAAATATTGAAAAAAGTAACATAGAGAATGTGCACTCCTAGATTTTGAAGAATTGGATTTTGACTTTTCATAATATGAGGACAACTTTTTTTGAAGAATGGGTATTGCAGTACGTCTAAAAATTGAAATTGTAAATAAATTAGCCAATTTCCATTCTTGAAGATATTGGAAGATTCATAAATGACAATTCAGTGATATAGGGCAAAATACAGGCCAAATAAATAGAGGAACTGATGCTAGACATTATCTCAATATTTCAGAGAGTAGTGAGATGTTGTGTAGTTGGTGTTACCAAATAGTCTTTGAAGCCTATATCATCATGAAAGGAGGGTGCTGTTTCGCCATTTCAAGTGAGAGGATTGCTATTGTCTTGTTTTCTTAGCCAACAACTAAGATAATCCTGTACATGGTTGGATACATTCCAATTATCCAAAATGCATGTTTCCTCATATGTTATACATATTTGGATTATATATGTCCTGGATGCAACTCAAATATATGTTTGGATTCTATTTAGATTCTTCATTTGGTGAGTTTGAGAGACATTCTGTATACAAATGGTTATCAAATCTCAGTTATTCTTGAATTTTTTGCAAAGAAAAAAAACTCAACAAAATTGAAAAACATACATACCCATTGTCATTGTTACCAGGTTCGGTCTGGTTTGGACTTCCCGGGCTGGACTGAACTGGTTTAGTTCAAGTCAGTCTTTTTTATTTTATTAATTAAAGTTGCAATTTTTTTAAGTTAGTAAAATAAAAAAATGTTCAATTTATAATGTTAAGATTATAAAGTGAACCCTTATAAAGTTAAGCGTTCACTTTATAATCTTAACATTGTAATGTGAACGCATGATTATATCCTCATTTCTCACTCTGGCACAAAGAACTCAGACCAGCGCGCAAAAATCTCAGACCAGACCAGACCAGACCATGCAGAGGCCCACACACGCAAATTCAGCCCTTGATACCACACAGAGGCATACTCGAGATCGCCGTCTTTGGCAGAGGGGGCAGAGGGGGGATGCATACGGTAGCAACGCCCATTTTAATGGAGCATTCCTGTCGGGCCTCAACTATCTCTTTAAAACTTAAATTTTTAAGGGAGCATACCTTGCATTTATTTATATGTTTTCATGAATATATATATATATATATATATATATATATATATATATTTCCTTTTTTCTCTGAAAAAATCTGTAATTTTCATTTCTGAGTTTGAAAAAAAATTACAATGCTATGGGTATGAAGTACCCTCAAAAATTTCAGTTACATCCCATCTAGGAGCTGGTCTAAACTGAACTGAGAGGAGTACTGGCCTCCCTGCTGTAATATCCTACAGTCAACTTACAATCCAGAAACAGAATCCTAATAATAGGACTGACAGGTGGAAAGCAGGAGTAACTTCCTGATCAATCACAGTTCTCGAATGACTCTTGCCTGAGTTCCAAAACTGAGTAGGACTCAGGTTTCAATTCTGAAGACTGACGCTATTCTGAAGCCTGTCTTTCTATAGAATAAAGGTGAGGGTCCCTTTCAAACCCCTTTTTGCTATTAATAGATCTCTGATATGATCCTTAATAAAAGGAGGACTGTGAGGAAACCCCAAGTCCTCTAACCACTTCTTCCCTCTACCAAGTGCCTGCTGGAAGGTTCAAACCATCTTTTGAAAGACCATCTGCTTCTACATTTAGTTCCCTATAGATGTGCTTGTATGAAATTTCTGTTATAGAAGATTCTAATAATTTCACTTGCTCATAGAAAGGACTGAGGAGCAAGTTTTTCATCTCAACATGATTTGCAACCCAACTTATCACTAATTTTGAATCTCCATAAATCTGTAAAGTTGTAATTCCTTGCTCCACTGCTATTCTCATCAAGAGGATCAATGCTTTCCATTCTGCCATATTATTTGTGCCTTCCCCTAAACCTGCCTTGAAAGTGATCTTATGATTTTTATTTAAGTAAAGTGCTCCCCCTGCCCCACACCTGCCTGGCTGCCTTGGCAAGCTCCATCAAAGAAGGCCCATGGCTTCATAGGATCCACTATTAGTGTTCCTATATGCCTGCTCAGTTTTGGTTTTGGGGAGATTTTTAGACTTTCAAAAATGGATTTAATTTGCATTTGCACTTGAATCACTGGAATTCCTTACCTTCACAGCCTGGCATTTCTAGCCAGCCATAAGCCCCATGCCACTATCAAAGGGACACATCTATACTCCTTTAATCCTCTTTCTTTGAACCATTGTTGCATGTTATCCGAAAGGTTCCTAGCAGGCCATTGTCCTTTCCCTTGAGTCAAAGGCAGAATAGAATTCCACACTTCTCTTGCGAAAGGGCAATGAACCAGAAGATGGTCCATTGTTTCTTCTTCCTTTCTGCACATGACACACTGACTTGGTCCTTGCCAGGACCTCCTTTGAAGAACATCCCATGTTAGTGCTTTTTTGGCTAGAGCTAACCAAGCAAAGATTCTAGTTTTTAGGGGAGCTTTTACCTTCCATATTCTACTCCACCACCAAAGCTTTTCCTCATTGTTGTTGTCAAAGCTTGCCTTATACCCTTCTCTGGCCATGTACTGCCCACTTGCTGGATTCTTGGACCATATCAGAAAGTCTCTTTGCTGATTTAGTCTTATATTTGCTCTTTCCAGTTCCTTTGTGTAATCATGCCAAATATGTGCTTCATTTCCTCCCAATGTTAGCTCTTCTGCTGTGAGCCATCCTTGTTTCCATAAATTAGTGCTCTCTGTTGATACCACCTGTGCCAATACCATCTTTCCTTGGCTATGGAGATGATCTATTATGTTTTGTGGAAGCTGACAGTCTCCTTTGCTGCCTAGCCAAGGATCTTTGCCTATCCTTACTTCCTTTCCATTCCCTATTTTCCATGCCAAGAAATTCCCAACTAATGGGAAAGCTCTCACTAGTGCTTTCCAAATAATTGTGGCTTTTGAAACCGATTTATTCTGCAGTCTAATCCAATCTACAAAGGACAAGGTGCCTAAATATTTCTCTTGAATTACTTCCTGCTGTTATCAATCTCCATAAACTTTTTGCTGCTAAAGCTTTTCCAAAATTATGTATATTCTTGAGGCCCCATCCTCCGTCTGATTTTGGTTTAGCTATTCTGTTCCATTTAACTAGTGCCATTGCATCCTTCTGTTTGTTCCCTGACCAAAGGAATTGGAAACACTTCTTCCTTATTTTCTCTACTATTGTGATGGGAATGTAAGCCAGGGAGTGCTAGTAGACTGGGGTGGCTTCCAAGACTGATTTCACCAACGTAAGGCGACCCCCCAATGATAGCCACCTAGTGCACCAAGTGGTGATCCTCTTCTCTATTTTGGTGTATAACCAGATCCAGTCCTGGTACCCATAGTCATTAGGTTTCAGATGAAAGCCTAAATATTTTATCCCTTTATCAAAGTCTACTTGCTTGAAACCAAAAATTCTCATTACTGCTTCTATTTGCCCTGGTTGAAACCTATTGAAGGCTATATCTGTTTTTTGAAGATTTATTTCCATTCCTGTAGCCATACAATATAGGTCCAACACTTCTTTATACTTTGAGGCTTCCTTCAATGTCTCGTTTCCAAAAAGTAAAACATCATCTGCAAAGAGCAAATGGGTAACCTTCAAAGAGTTACCAATTTTGATACCCTTGATCATTTCCTGTCTTTTCTGTTCCATGATCAGTCTACTCAACTCTTCTGCTACCAAAATAAAAAGGAGAGGAGAAAGAGGACACCCTTGTCTCAAACCTCTGGAAGCCTTGAAAAAACTGGAAGCTGAGCCATTGATAAGTACAACAAAAGAGGCTGAATTGATACATCCCATCACCCAATTCACAAAGGGAATGCTACATCCAATTTGAATTAGGCTTAGCCTGATGTATAACCAATTTACTTTATCGAAAGCTTTTGCTAGATCCAATTTTATTACCATTGCTTGTTGCTTCCTTGTCTTTATTGAATGTAGTCCTTCTTGGGCTACCCCTATTGCTTCATGAATCTGCCTTTTACTTAAAAACCCGAACTGTTCTTCTGAAAAATTGTCTGAGAAGATCCCTTTAATTCTCCTAGCTATAATCTTTGAGATGATTTTGTAGAGGGTATTACATAAAGAGATAGGTCTGTAATCCTCGAAAGATTTTGGATTGTCCTTTTTTGGTATCAAAGCCAAGAAAGTGGAGTTTATGGATCCTAGCAATTGTCCCTTAATCCTTGATTCTTCTACCACTTTTAAAAGATCCTCCTCCAACAATTCATAAAAATCCAAATAAAAATCAATTGTCCATCCATCTGGACCTGGACTTTTCCCTTTTTGGAATGATTTGACTATTGAATGTAACTCCTCCTTGGTGATTTCTGAGAACAAAGCTTCTTTTTGTTCCTCATTGACCATCTTGGGCAGATTAAGAACTAGTTTGATTGTCTTTGCTATATTTGCTCTGTTTGGATCTTTATACAAGTCTTTGAAGTAGTTTACTGCTAATGGTGCCAACTCTTGGAATCTTCTCAAAGTGTTTCCATTCTCCCCTTTCATTTCCCAAATTGTGTTTGTATATTTCCTTTGTTTTGCATAATTTTGAAAAAATTTTGTATTTTCATCCCCCTGTTCTAGCCATAAAGCCCTGCTTTTCATTCTCCATTTTGCCTCCTCCCATTCTAACAATTCTCTCTTCTTTTTTTCCAATTCTTTGACTTGCATGATTTCATTTTCTGAAAAAACTTTGTTACCTCTGGTACTGTAAAGCTGATTTAGAGAAGATTCAATTTTAGTAAGTCTTGCCTCCGCTTCCTAATATTTTGCTTTGGCCCAACCTAATGTGACAGATTTTATTCTCCTAAGATTACTAGTGAACTGAAACATGGCTGTCTCTTCTGAGGTTGGGTCATAATGCCTCCATTCTGTTCTTACTAAGTTTTGAAATTCTTCATCCCTCAGCCAAATGGGATTGAATTTGAAAGGGCCTGGTGGTTTATCCTCATCCTTTTCTAGCTGTAAAAGGATTGGAGAATGATCCAACCCTCCCCCTTGATCTATCCATGTTCTCATCTTATCAGAGAAAGCTATGAGCTTCTCTGAAACTAGAAATCTGTCCAATCTTTTGGATATCCCATGTCTTCTAGTTTGATTGTTCCTCCATGTAGGAGCAAGCTTTGTTGGTTCTATATCACATAGTCCAACACTCTGAATTTTGTGAAGGAAAAAATCAGCTAGTGGGTCCATTCTGGCCTCTTCTCCCCATATTTCACTTCTTTTTGTAACAAAGTTTAAATCCCCTCCCACCACTAAATTCTCCTTTTTTAGAAGATCTTGGCCAAAAAATTCCTCCCAGAAAACCTTCCTATCTCCATATGGACCATACATATTTACTATAGTTATAGTTTTCCCTAACTCTTTGAAGTGGAATTTATAATTGACAAGAATCTTTCCATCTCGAGACAATTCCCCTTGATTTGCCATTTGAGTCTATCCCAATAAACTTCCAGCTTGGTAGGAGTGAATTAAGTATAGTTGTTGCCTTTCCTACCTCTAACATGGTTTCCTGAATCAAGATAATATCAGGCTTCTGAAGTTTAATAAGTCTTTTTAGGGCTATCTTTTTGTGAGGAGCCCCCAATCCTCTAATATTCAGAGAGATTATAATCATGGATTACCTAACTCAGGGGGCTGTCCTGCTCTAAGTACCCCATAAATAGATCTTTGTTTACCAGATATAATTTCTTTCTCAACTCTTTTTTGAGCTATTTATTAGATAGGAAATCCTACCTATTGAGGAACCTTGAGTTTGACTGGCTTCAAAGCTCAGCCCCCTTTGAATTTGCCCAAAGCTCTTATCTGCTTTGCCTTTTTTTTGAGATCTTAAAGCATATCTTCCCATAGGAGGCAAAACTTTACATTGAGATGAGGGACTAGAGGGAGAGGAAATCCTATTGATGGGGGATTTCCTAAGTTTACTTCCTTTTCCTCTCTTTGAGGGGGGAAGGTTCTCCATGAGGTTTATTTCTTCTTCCTTTTTATTTTCTAAATTGATCTCAGAGAGTCTACCCTCTTCCATCCCAAACTAAATCCTTGCTTGATCCCTCTGCCTGTCTATCCTCCATTATCTTCCTCCTTTCCCTTGTTGAGGGAGAAACACTCTCTTCTATCCTTCTTCTCTTAGGACTATTCTCTATCTGGTCCTCCAAAACTGATCTCAAGCCAGATTTGTATAGGGAAACAAATTTATTATTTGTATCATTCAAATCATCATGCAGAGATATTATTGGATTACTTGAATCTAGTCCTCCAGGCTCTTTGTCAAAGATCTGCAAAGCCTCCCTCTTCTCTTCTGCAGCTCCCATGAATATTTGTCTAGTTGCTTGGTCATTTTCCTTCCGTTGATTGAGTGATGCCTGTGATTGTTCTTCTGGAGCTCCTGAGGTTGTTGCTTGTCCCTTATCTGCTTGAACTTCTGTTACTATTATCTTCTCTCTGTTACTTGTACCAATGGGAGTTTCAACTTCTATCTGCTCCTTTCCGTGTCTACTGCTTCTTCCTGGTCTACATTCTGCTTTGAGATGACCATACTGGTGGCAGAAACTGCATTGAAAGGGGACTCCAATGTAGTCTAACTTTTGTGTGTGAGACCAACTTCCTGTAACAAATTCCATGTTCTCAGGTAATCCTAGACTTAGGTCCATCTCCACTAAGATTCGAGCTACCGATTTTTGAATGCCATTTAAATTTTTGAGTCCACTTTGAGAAAAACTCCCAAAGAGTTCCCTATCTCCCTCAACATCTTCTCATTCCAATATTCCAGTGGTAGTGCAGGTAACTTGACCCAAATAGGCTAGGTGTCCAATTTTTTAGAGTAAGGATACTATGACCCCATCTCCATCTTCCCTTTTTTATAGTTTTGGCATCTTCTGCTTTCTGGAATACAAAAGCTATCCAACCTTTTGTCATTACATGGTATGTTGGGAGATATCCCAGCAACTCCAACCATGTTGACTTTATCCAATCATGAAGAGTTTTTGTTTTCATCGAGCATCCCATGAACCTTCCCACCAGAGCTTTATCTTTCAATGGTAAAACTTGTTTGAGCATCAGATCTTCCCCCACCACCATTTTAACTATCTCCTTTCGTTTTTTGATGCAGCATTTTCTCTTACCTCTTCCCTTATTTAGATGAGAGGGGTTTCGATTTAAAAACTCCTGGCCTTGGGTCAGTGCTGAGTTTGGGATATTTGCTTTTATCTCTGCTTCTATTCTGCTTCCCTCCGCTTCTTTGAGGGTCTAGTTTGTGGAATCCTTAGTCCTTTTGTTCCAAAGTTCCATAAGCTCCTCTTGGGAACAAAAGATTGATTTCTTTGAATGTTCATCCGGTCCCTCTGTATAATCCACCGCTTCTACTTCTTCATTCCATACTGTTCCATACAACATGCCTTGATCCAATATTCCCTCTGCTCTGCCCTTGTGTAGGTGTTCTACTCTGGACTTTTTTGAAAAATCTGACCACTCTGTATGTTTTTTACCGTTGGCCCCCATTCCGTCTCCTTCATTTTTCTTCTGGCTGCCATCTTCCCTGCATGCCCTTTCTTCATCTCGTGGCTCCTTGCAGCCATTGTTCGCTGTATTGTTAGCTTTCAGCTGCTGTTCTGTTTTCTTCTTCCCAACTGTCGTTCTGTCCTCTGACTCCCTTATTTGTTCAGTCTCTCCGCCGCCGTTCCCTTCTGAAACCCTCTTCGCCTCTGGTTTCTGCCCATCTCTCTTCCGCCCGTCGCTCCCTTCTGGAACCCTCGCCCCATCCATTCTAAATAATTGGTCATATATATATATCTAAAATATACCGAACTATTCTGAACTGAACCAAACCTTCTTAAAAAACCCTAACCTCCAAACTTTTTGGCCTTTTGAACCTCCGAATCGAATTGAACCTGGTTACTATGCCCATCATGAAGAGAGGCAAAATGCCTTCTTTTCACATTGTCATCTCTGAACATATTTAGATGGTTTTGGTTGTTTTATGCTGCAAGGCTTTTTTGAAGCAATGTTGATTCTTGGCTGTAGAAATTCTCTATTTTAGGTATTTATAATATGGATTATATTATCAAATGGCATTAGCTCAATTGGTTATATTCTTCAATTTTCAAGGAGGAGACCTAGGTTCAAATCTTGCCAAGTGGTAAATGCATAATTGCCAAACTGTTGTAATTCCACTATATGGGTGGGGCCCGTTTCAATCCCATATAACCATTAAAAAAATGGATTATTTTTCTTCTCTCCTAATGTTAGTCTAATTCTACAAATATCGATATTTTTCAAGATCAATGATTTTTCTATGGTTTATGATATGTTGTATTATATGCTATTTTTGTATAGCAATTACGATGATTTCTGATTCTTTGCTGTTCTCTCTTTCTAGTTACTAATATGTAGTTTTTATTTCTTCCTTGGTATTAATATATACATTTATGTGTGTGTTAAGGAGAGATAAAACATAGTTGATTCAAATTATGTGTAAAAACAATACAGAGAACACAAGAGCTACCTAGATGACAATTTGGGTGCAAACTCTTGACAGAAGACAACATCTTCCTCACAGAATTTATAGGCTTAGGTATAGAGCAATTATCTCCTGGTGAAATCCATGTTTATACCTATTTCATGCTCGTTAAGAAGTAAATGTAGCTTATCAAATCTATGGATATTAATTTCGAGATAGTATGGTGTTCCTGCATTCTATCTAATAGAATGCATCGTATGATGAGAGCAATTTGCTTAG
Source organism: Wollemia nobilis (assembly GCA_028583015.1). NCBI lineage: Eukaryota > Viridiplantae > Streptophyta > Pinopsida > Araucariales > Araucariaceae > Wollemia > Wollemia nobilis. The sequence goes on along the minus strand of JAQPPZ010000442.1, from coordinate 12,948,619 downwards.
TGCTCATGTGAACCTCAAACATAATATGAATCAATCTAGTTCAATCATAAGCACAGGGGTTTATTTCTTTTCCCAGTCCTGTGATGAGTTGGTCCAAGGTTTTCCCCTGCGATTGTAATTCTTCAATGTGCTCCTTAGATTAGAGCTGAAACCATTTCTGTATTTTTTATTCAGAATATTTGTGAATTTGAAGTCTGACATACCCTTGTGCTTCTTGCTAGCCAAAGCAACATATAATGGCATCTCTTTCTTCCTATCCCAACTTCTTCTAGCCATTGTAGAGTAACAAAGTTTTCGGCACAATAACCAAATAATAAGTGAGTTCATATTGATGCTCAACTAACCAACCGTGATAAACAATGTAATATCTGACTAAAATCTCAATCACATAAATAGTACTGTACAACCAAATGGCTCTTACCACAACAAGCATCAAATCGATCTGAGAAAATTTCATTTGATAAACAAAATTGTACAACCTAGGCAGGCAAGCATTAATTCGATAAATAATTTTCCAAATAACCTTTCATCTTGCCACTTATCATTTAGGTTAACTGCAAGTTGTTGGGATATGGGAGCAGTTCTCTTCAAATCCTCCACATCATGATACATAGTCTATTTTATTTTTAATTTATTTTCAACAACCCATCCATGTTGGTGAGCTAGTCAACTGTCCTTTTGGCTGCCATCTTTGTGTGGGAAGAAGTAATGTTATGAAACAATTACTTAGGTTAAAGATGTCAAAAATTAAGGAGCATACTTGGAATGGCTAGTCATGGACTTAATTTTCTCTTAGATTTCTCTTAGAAAGGGGAGCAAACAACCTTTGACTTTACCTTAATAATCCCATTGGTGGTTATTACTTAATTATGTCAAAATTAAAGCATAGCTTCCAATGGTTATCCATGGACTTAATTTGTATTAGGAAGGGAGCAAACAACCTTTGTGTTTGTCTTGATAATCACATCGGTTAATATTTCTAGCTTGCCTTAATCCTAGCTTAATTGCCTTTCCCTCTATAATATTGTTTGTTTGGACACAAGTTTTGAGTAAACCAATAAATTGGTCTTCCATATTGTCTTTGTGAATAGTAGCCCTTGATATTTTGCAGGTTCCTTCTCGATGGTTTATCCTTGTTGATATTGATGAAACTTCTTAGAGGAGCAATCCACACCGCGTGGCCTAGGATGCTGGCACAAAGGACAACTTTGTAGTTCAGCTTGGGAAGCTAGAAACTTATGTTTTAGAGTTGTGCAACAAAACAGACCACATGTGCTATTTCCTCAAACAACATCATGTTGAATGGAAGAGAGGAACAACAACAAGATGTTGATTAGGATAGAGAGAGAGAGAGAAAAGAAACGAAAACAAAAAGCAGAATACAAGGCCCTTGTGTAGCAAATATGACACCGATGCCAAGACTTAGGCTATAGAACAGGTGAAGGGAATCATGTGCTTTGTGTGCTCGACTACTGGGCATCCACACCTACCTCTAACAATGAAGACTTGCCATGTAGTCAACAATGAGTGTGAAACAAGCACTCTCATTCCTCAAAGGTGTTAGAAGCGGAGGTTTCTACATACTGAGAGTTGGTACTCAAAAAAGCATGAACTACTATGAACTTCCACTACGTCTCAATTGGACCAAGATCTCTCTCACTTTATGCACTAGTGGCTTCCCACCAGTACAACACAAATTTGGACTTTTGAGGGCTGCAAAAGTAAGCTTTTGCACCGCTGAACTTGTTGGTCACATAATATGCTTCTAGTTGGTGGAGTGAGGTGTCTAGTGCCTCAACATTGATTAGGCAATGCATGAAAATGGCAAATATGTAGATAAATTGGGAACCTTATTTATAGATAGTGCAAACTTGAATGAATAGCAAAATACAAGGCCCTCATGTAGTAATGTTGCCAACAATACGAAGACTTAGGCTATAGAACGAGTGAGGGGCATTGCATGATTGGGCATCTATGTCAATGTCTAATTTGAAGACTTTGTTTATATCAAGGTTACCAGGTGCGCGGGTGCGGGTGTGGCGGGAATTGTGGGTGCGGGTGCGGCTAGTTTTTAATTTATATATATATATATTTATCAAAAAAATTAAAAAATAGCTAAAGCATTGTATTTGTTATTAATTTAATTATTTATTACTATATTAGTTATTTAGTGAATTATAATTTTATTTATTATTATTATATTAGTTATCCTAGGAACTCTAAGGAATGAGTCATATCCATAGTGCCTACGGGGTCAGGGAACGTTAATACATGTCCAGGCATCTCCTCCAGCATATCAAGCTCTGACTGTGTGAGTTTTGCGCTGAAACCGTGCAGGACATTAGCGTAGGTGTAAATATGCGAATCCTCGATCTCTTTGATTTGCCGGCCCCGTGCTCCTTTGACAGAATAAAGCAACGATTTATACCAATCTTCGTGAGTTGCGAAAACATTAGGCATTGCAGATTTATCCATATGGACAATATATGTTGACGCACGCTCCACATCTTCTACACCAGTCTCGACCCTATACATATGATAGGCGAATAAAAAGAGTAACAACCCAAGAACGAGACTCCTTGCACCCATCTCTATATTCATCTATACTCTTAGTACCGTGATCCTTCAGGGCCAATTGATGAGATCAAATACAAGTCGTCTTCCATGTTGCGAAGATAGCCTGTGGTTCATGATTGCTATGTATTAAACTAGTTGATTTGGAATGTTCGGGATAAGGGAAAGTACAATTACCACCGTAGAAATAGTTACCATGTTTTTTTTCCTATGTTAATGCCCAAACTGGGTTGGGTGAACTTTGACTGACCACAGGGTTCGGCTTCGCCGAACCTTGAATGATAGGGGTCGGTCAAAGCTGAACCCTGTCAGAACAGGGTTCGGATGGGGTTCGGCCCAGCCGTACCCGATCGTGAACCCGTGATGGTGCAGGTGCGGATGCGGGTTCGCGCACCCAGCCAACTGGGTGCGAGAACCAGGTTACACTGGTTTATATCTAACTTTGAAGACTCCAATTTCTACCTAAGATATATACATATTGAATAACTACCCTATATGAAGTATGTACAATATTAGTTAGAAGAATACTTGAGGAAAGATGGAATAGTTAATCTTATGACAATTATAGAAAAGAAATTGAGATGGATGGTGAATTGTCCTCTCTTCGTCCTCGCCTCACGAGGTATTGGTGCGGCTGGCATTGGGTTTTGGTGATTGACAATAGATGTTGGTGGCTTGTGTCAAGATGGGCGTATGGCATTGGACACATGAAACAGGTTTGGCATTTCTTGGCACCAAGCTTTGCTGTTCCATGGATGACTTGTGCTTGGCATTTGTTGCTTGACTCATCACAAACGTCGTCTTCCTTGATCTTTTGGATGAATCTAGCTTCACTTGGATCAAGGAAATTTTGATTTGACCATAGAGGTCCCATCACTCATGATGGTTATACGATATATATATATATATATATATATTTTGGCGGTGTGGGGTGTGGGAGGAAGGTGAGGGTTTATGAGAATTTGCAATTGTCATTAGTTAATGAAAGTTTGTTAGATAGTAGAATGACTTTTCTTTTCATTAGTGATAGTTTCCAACACTTTAGCATGTTAGATGTAGTATGTTGTTCAAACAAAGTACTAGGCTTGTGTAATAGCTCATATTTTATAATTCAATATAATGAGATATTCTCTATTTAAGCTTATATTTTGTTATATATGGTCATATTTTGTTCTAATACCTTGTTATTTATTCAAAGTAAGTATCAAACTTTGTGTTAGTTATTGTTGTTAGTTAGCACTCACCATCCTTATTATATGATTATGTCATTGCTTTTTATGAGCAATCAATAATGTGTATTATATCCTTATCTTGGTTTTTATAACTTGGTTAGTTATTGAAAGTTTGCTTAATAGCATGACTTCTATTCTCATTGGTGATAGTTTTCAAAGTTTAAGCATTTTAGATGTATTATTTTACTCAAAGTATTAGATTTGTGTAATAAGGCATCTCATATTTGATCATGTATTGTTCTAGCATCTTGTTATTTTGTTATGTTGCAACTCCATGAGGTTTTCCTCCCCTTGGTAAGTTCAAGATATCTCGTCATGTTAGGTTTATGTTAGTCTTTCTCACAAGCTACTTTCTTTTGATATACAGTGGTTATCCCCCATCTTATGTACCTTATTGATTTTCATGTAATTACTAGTTTTTTATTTTGGAGCAATGTCTCTTCCTTTCGTGTTTCGGATTTGCAACTGTGTTGTCTTTTGTGTGTGCAAGTGCCCCCATATATCTTATTGTTTTTCAGTGCAGACATGCTCATAATGGATGCAAATATATTACAAATGGTATTGTAGATCTGTTGTAGATTGGACATGAGGAGTTAAAGTGTGAAATTGAATGAAATTTGTTGGGGCATGAACTTATGGAGCTACCAAAGTTTTCTGGAGAAGATGATATTGATGTTAGAGAATGGTGGAAACAATTTAAATCCTTGTATTCTACTGATTATTGTTGGAGCATGAGGCTTACTTTTTATTTTGGAGGAGAAGCTCTCTCTTGGTTTCAAAGTTTTCTTATGGCCCATAATTATGAACTGACTTGGGAAGAAATAGAGCAAACATTCTTGAGTCAATGGAACCCATATAAAAAGATAGCTAGGCTCTAGGATGAACAAAAGGAATTAAAAAGAGAGTTGGAAAATTTCAAGAAATTGGTAGAAGGAAAAGATAAGGATGATAGTGTGCAGGCTAAGGGAACCACAACTTTGGTGTTAGATAGGCCAAACAATGATCAAAAGGATTTGTTTGAATTTAAAAATTCTATTTTGCAGGTTCATGGCTACATTCAAAGGAAAAAAGGTTAATATTTCCGTAAATCCTAGCAGCAGGTATAATTTCATTAATATTGCTTTGGCTAAGAGGTTGCAGGTTTGAACCTGCTCTAGCCTTGAAAGGGGTCGCATGAATCCAAACATAGTGGTATTACAACAGTTTGGCAATTATGCATGTATTGTTTGGCAATTATGCATGTATTGTTTGGCAAGATTCGAACCTTGGTCTCCTTGAAAATTGAGGAATCTAACCGGTTAAGCTAATGCCATTTTGATAGATACACTCCGACTTGCTTCTACTGCACTTCCATACTTTTAATGCATGCAAGGGATTTTATTTTGTAATATTTAAAATGATGAGTTCTTAAGTTGCATAAGCAGTATGATATATCAGTACATAAACATTGTAGATATATTTTAGTTAAATTAGATGATAGACTGACAGTGATTTCCTTTTCATTCTGTGTTTCCATACTTGTTTTTGCTTTATCCACTTATCATCCTGTTTTACTATTCATCTTTCTGCCTATTTACTGTTTTGATCGGTATCATCTGTTTTTCAGAATCCTTTTTCAGGATCTTTCATTCTATTCTCATCTGCTTTTTAGATTGTCATGCGTTGCTTTATTTCAATGTGTTCTTTGCCATATTGCCTTCTTATTTAATTCTCACTTTCCTGCTTCTATTAGTTAACTTCACATAATATTTTTGTGTAGGTTGTGATGCTTGGTTTAGATGCAGCTGGCAAGACAACAATATTGTACAAGCTACACATTGGGGAAGTTCTATCTACAGTTCCTACCATTGGTAAGTTTTTTTGATTTTAGACTATTTTCATTCCTTGCTTTCAAGGGGTTTTCTTGTTTTCCATGTTCACTTTGCATCTCATAAATTTCTAGCAGTTTTTGCCTTTGATTTAGCAACTTTTTATTTTGAGTTTCAAAGTATATTTGCATTGTTATTGTTGTTATTATTGTTTATAAATGTATCCGATATTTCTCATAGGTAAGTGACATTGGATAGTTGCAAAGTTGGTGCATACCAAGATATTTCATTGCAGTAATAAAATTGGTATTATTTAAAACCTTTAGTTGAGTGCAATCACATAGAATAATGCTGATGACAATACTGAATTCAAAATTTACTTGATCAAGCGTCTGCTTTCAAGATTAGTTATCTCTCTCTCCATGACCACAAGGAAAAAGCGTATATATAGGCGCTGAAATCAAGTGGAAGGAAAAAATACTCATTGCTCAGATAAGGACTAGCTCTCATAGGCGTAGATGTGAAACAGGGAGATGGACAACGCCCAAAGAACAATGGGAAGAAAGGATATGTACTCAATGCAGCACAGGGGAGACAGAGGAACACTTCATCTATAAATGCCCGAGTTTTTCAGATATCCGTGACAAATACAAAGAAACACTTGGGAATGGGTTTATGGCAGATTTATTTGAAGACAGTAAAATAAAAAAGTTGGGGAATTGCTAACACAAATCAGCAGGACAAGGAACAACCTTCTCAAAGATATTAAAGATCATATGACATGATTTGAGTAATTGTACTTCCATATTTGAGGTCCCATAGACCATATTTGGGTCTCACGGACGTAATTAAAATCTTTCATTCATTCATTCTCTCTCTGCAATGCTAAAATCGATACTATTTAAAATCCTTGATTGAATGCAATAACATAGAATAAGGCTCATGACAGTAGTGAATTCAGAATTTGCTTGAGCAAGATTCTGCTTTCTGTGATTAATTGATCATTCTTCATTTTGGTAGAACTCAATTGCAACCCACGTTTATGGTATGTGACATATGTCATTTCTTTTATTCAGTATTGTTAAATTGTTGCTCAGTTTAGATGACAGGTAGATTTGGTAAATGATAGGACAGTAAGGGGTAAAACATGGCCTTGTATATGTGGTAATTCTTAGTTTTGTTATAATCCTAGGTTGTATATAGAATGAAAAGTAAAGTCGCTGTTTATATTCAAAAGCATGTTCAAACATGTGGTGTTAGATCATACAAAGAATCTCACTATGAAGGTCATACTGAAGGAATTGCAAGGAATATTCTAATAGAAGTTAGAAAGCACCTTTTTGTATTGAGGCAGTTACAAAGCACCCTGGATGTCATTGGGAGTTACGAAGAATAATGAGGAAGTCTCACAGCATCTTAGGTGTCATAATGGGTTAAAAAGAACAAGGGAGTTATAAGCATCTACTCTCTGAAATCTAATCTTGGAACAATTTATTAAAAGGCCCTTAAGCCTTTGAGAAAGCAACACTTTGGAGTATTATGTGGAGGGTTGATAAAGATTAGCTTTGGGCATATGCTCTTGGAAGTCTTCTTGTCCTGAGTTGGTGTCCATACTTTGTAGGAAAGTTGTTTTCTTTATGCATTGTTTTGAAAAGCTATTTTATAATTGTAAAGTTTTGCACCAGAGTTTTTCTTGGATATTTTGGTTTTCTTCTTTTTGTCACACAGTCAAGATTTCTTGATTTTTTTTCCCTTTTTGTTTTAATTTCATTTGTCAAAATCAAAAATGAAGAAAAAAATTCATGTTTTTGGTTTCGGATTCTAATGTTCATTGCAGTGTTTCCAGATTGGACTAGTGTTATTATAGACACATTCTTGGCATTATATTTCATAAGACATGCGATAAATTCAATCAGGTTTACCTTTGACAGAAACATGAGTCAAAATCCAAGGATCATGTTAGTATGTACAAGTGAAATACAGGTCAAAACCTACTTGGACAAGGAAACTGAATGCTACAAGTTATATGAAAAGATGCAACATACACCACTTTACTTTCCTTTGCATGAGCTGTGCAGACTAAATTACTAATCTTGGAAAAATCCCAAAACTGCTGTTGAAGGATATAAGCATTTTAAGAATAACATTAAGGAACCCATTTTTCACCTATGGTCATCCATGGGTGCTACTCAACTAGGCATGGACAAACAACATTTAGGCTTAAGTGCATATTCAGCCAATATGAAGAGGGTTGGTTGTCTTGGTCTGATGACTGTTGAGAAATGTAGCTTGGACAGGAACTTCTTGCACAGGCTTCAGTATGAACACGTTAGAAGTGGTTCGAGACATTTTGGATTCTATTTTGAAATTCACTTAAGTGATTCTATTTTGTAATTCACTTAAGTGATTCAATCTTGACCACACATCTCAAGATGAGATGAGATGTAATCTTGACCATACATCTGAATAGATTAGGGTTAGAGAGATTAGGGTTTCCTTTTCAAGCATAAAAGGAGTAGGGCAAGAGTGTTTTACACAATAATAGAAAGTATAACAGAAGGAAGTGAAGGCAAATTGCTGAAGGAGAACAACAAGGCTATTGACCAAGAGGAAGAGTGATTTGCTGGCCAGAAAGGCAGCAAGAGAGCAGTCCGTCCTGCTGTAACTGTAATCTCCTCCATAATATTAAATATACAGGTTCAGTAATAGTTTTGACTTCACCTGTTTATTCTGTTCATTCCACTGTTTATTCTGTTCATTTTCCAGTCGTTAGTGTGGCTGTTGCAATGTTGCATGTTTAGAAACATAGGAAAATAGTTGTCTAGGGTTTGGAAAACTTAACATGGTATCAGAGCTAGGTTTTGTTATTGATATCCTCAAGGGTTTACAACAGTAGATCACTGTTGGTCATTAAAAAACCAGCAGTTGAGGGTTTCATACTTTTGCTTGAAGGACTAAGGTTATTTGCAGGACACCTTTTTTTTTTTGAAGTCATTCATATCAGATCTGGAAGTTTGTGCAGTAGATCTCAGAAATGGCAGCAACTAGCCTTAGATTTGAGGATAGATTGGAAGGTGCCTCCAATTTCTTGCCTAGGAAAGTGAGGGTAGTTTTCTTATTGGAAGAGAATGATCTTTGGGATATTGTCAAGGATGTTGTGACTCCGCCTACAGACCCGCAACAGTTGGCAACTCATAGAAAGAAGTGAAGGCCAAGTGGATGATCTTGGATGTAGTGAAGGATCACCTGATTCCTCACATATCCAAGAAGACTACGACAAAGGATATGTTTGATGCCTTAGTTAGCCTCTAAACAAAAAGATGATATTGCGGAACAAACTCAGATCTATGGAGATGACCAGATCTGACAACGTTACCAGTTACCTAATGAAGATCAGGCAGATTCGTGATCAACTGGCAGCAGTTAGGGAGAAGGTTCCAGACACAGAGTTGGTGAACATGGCACTGAATGGTTTCTCAACTTCATGGGAACCATTTGTCAAAGGCATTTGTGCTCGTGAGCACCTTCCCACCTATGAGAAATTGTGGGATGATTTCATCCAGGAGGAGACTCGGATGGAGTCAAAGGCCAACAAGAAGGGTGGTGACGATAACCTAGCTCTATTTGGGCAAACCAAGAAGGGTAGAGGTAAAGGACCCAACAAGGGTAAGGTAAAGAGTGAGGAGTCAACCTCACAGTCAGGGAAGAAGACTTGAGCAAGATCAAGTGCTTCATTTGTCATAAGCACGGCCATTATACATCACAGTGTCCAAACAAGAAGGGTAAAGGGAAGCAACAACAAACGCAGGTAGTAGCCTCTGCAGAAACTCAGATGAGTGAGTTTGTTGCCAAATTCGAGAAGGATTTCTCGTTGGTCACTTGCCTTTCTACTAGCACAGTTCCGAGGGATGCTTGGTATTGTGGACAATGGGGCATCTCGGCACATGACATCAGCCCGACAATGTTTTACTGGTCTACAAGAGCAGGACTTAGGAGTTCATGTTGAGCTTGGTGATGATGCCAAGTATCTAGTTGAAGGAATTGGTACCATTCCTTTTCGACTCCAATCAGGGAACTCTTTAGACTTTGATGATGTTTTGTTTGTTCTAGGTCTTAGGAAGAACTTGCTTTCAGTTTCGGTTATGAAGGATAAGGGTTATGCAATGGAGTTCAAGAACTAACATGTCCTTATTAGACCAAAAGAATCTAGCCTAGAAACAACACAAGTGATAGGGGTTAGAGAAGGTAGTCTATACAGGTTGCAAGGTGAACCTGTTCGAGCCCTAGTTCATAGTAGTAACAACTTGTGTGAGTTGTGGCACAAGAGGATGGGGCACCTGCATCATAGAGCGTTGCCTATTCTGAGGAAGATAGTCACATGTCTTCTAGAGTTAAACATTGAGCAGCAAGGAGCATGCAAAGGGTGCACGCTTGGCAAGCATGCCAAGGTTGTTTTCCCATACAACGAGCATAGGTCTAAGGAGATACTTGATCTAATGCATTCAGATGTTTGTGGACCGATGTTAGTAGCATTAATTTCATGTAGCATGTACTATGTTTCCTTTATTGATGATTTCGCTCGCAAGACATGAATCTACTTCTTAAATACCAAGGATGAAGTCTTTAGCAGGTTTCAGGAGTTCAAAGCTCTAGTTGAGAACCAAACAGAGAAGAGGATCAAGGTCTTGAGATCAGACAATGGGGGTGAATATACCTCCAAGGAGTTCAATGGTTTCTACAAGCAGGCAGGAATCAAGAGGGAGTTGACTGTTCCATACAACCCACAACAGAATGGGGTTGCAGAGTGAAAGAATCGCTCTATCAGAGGGGCTGCTAGGGCCATGATTCATGACCAAGGCTTGGTGATGCTTCTTTGGGCAGAAGCATGCAACACAACAGTCTACATCCAGAACAGGTTTCCTCATAGGATCTTGGCAGACAAGACACTAGAGGAGGCATTCACTGGTGTGAAGCCAGAGGTGAGTCATTTCCGCATCTTTGGATGTCTAGTTTATATCCATGTTCCGGTAGAGAAGAGGACCAAGTTGGAGCCCTCCATTAGGAAGGGTTTATTTGTAGGTTATAGTGAGACTTCAAAAGCTTACAGAGTCTATTTTCCAGAGCAGAGGAAGACAATAGTGAGCAGGGATGTAAAGTTTGAGGAGGACGTTGCATCCAAGAAGTCCCATGAGCCTATTCCAATGATAGAGAATGAGGAGCAGGAAGCTTCGAAGGTTGAGCCAGGGTCACCAAAGACATCAGTGGTTTCCAGTTCAAGACAACAACCTTCAGGTGAGGAGGAGACATTAGCCCCTTCCAGTTCTATCAAGATACCTCGATGGCTTACACAGACATTGAGGGATGCTCAAGATTATGTTGAGGCTCCTAGCAACATGATTAGGGAGAGCAGACCTCCGAGGAAGTTTCAAAACTACATGGCATTGATGAGTAGCATCATAAATTCCGAGCCTTCCAGTTTTCAAGAGGCAGTAGACCAGCAGGTTTGGCGAGATGCCATGGTGGAGTACACCTCTATCATGAAGAATGATGTTTGGGACTTAGTGCCAAGACCGGGGGGGAAGTCAGTTTTGAGTTCCAGATGGCTCTACAAAATTAAACATGCTACAGATGGCAGGATCGTGAAGTTCAAGGCAAGGTTTGTGGCGAGAGGGTTCTCCCATAAAGAGGGAGTGGACTATGAGGAGACTTTTGCTCCAGTCACCAGATACACTTCCATTAGAGCAATTATGTCTTTAGCTTCATCTATGGGATGGTGGATTCATAAAATGGATGTGAAGACAACTTTCCTTAATGGGATCATTGAGGAAGAAGTGTACATAGAGCAGCCTCAGGGCTTTGAGGTACATGGGAAGGAGTCCCATGTTTGTAGGCTTAAGAAAGCCTTATATGGATTCAAATAGGCACCGAGAGCAAGGTATTCCAAGATAGATGGATACTTGCAGAGTGTGGGCTTCGCCAAAAGTGATGCATATCCTAATCTATATTACATATTTGTTGGGACTGATCTGCACATTTTGGTGCTATATGTAGATGACTTGTTTCTTACAGGTGCAGAGAAGCTCATTGCAGGGTGCAAAGCAGATATGGCAGCTAAGTTTGAGATGAAGGACATCGGCATGATGCATTTCTTCTTGGGCTTGGAGGTTTGGCAGAGACCAGGGGAGATATTCCTTGGGCAGGGTAAGTATGCAGTTGAGATCTTGAAGAGGTTTCGGATGGAGGACTGCAAACCTATGGCCACACCCATGATCACTAATTTGAAGAAGGTGACAACTTCAGATTCAGAATTGGACCCTACGTTGTACAGACAGCTGATAGAATCCTTGATGTATTTGGTCAACACTAGACCATATATATGTTTTGCAGTGAACACCTTGAGTCAGTTCATGGTGGAGCCAAGGCATGAGCATTGGGTAGCAGCAAAACATGTGCTCAGATACTTGAGGGGCACAGTGGAGAATGGTCTAAGATATCTTGGAGATGGTGAAGTGAGGTTGCAAGGGTATACAAACTCAGATTGGGCAGGCAATGTAGCAGACATGAAGAGCATCTCAGGGTGTTGCTTTAGCTTGGATCATGCATGATATCCTGGTTCAGCAGGAAGCAGACTTCTGTGGCACTTAGCTCAACAGAGGCCGAATACATGGCAGCTAGTATTGCTAGTTGTGAGGCCATTTGGCTTCGCAAGTTGCTTACAGTATTGATTGATCAGGAGTTGGATCCCACGGTGATATACTGTGATAATCAGAGTTGTATCAAACTCTCTGAGAATCCAGTATTTCATGACAAGTCCAAACACATAGACATCAAATATCACTTCGTACGAGACAGGATTCAGAAGGGAGCTGTAAAGCTCCAGTATATTCCCACAGATCAGCAGGTGGCTGGTATTCTGACCAAGCCCTTAGTGAAAGGGAAGTTTGAAGCATTCAGTGACAACTTGGATTGGTACAAAATTCCTTCCTCGCTAAGAGGGAGTGTTGAGAAATGTAGCTCGGACAAGAACTTCTTGCACAGGGTTCAATATGAACGCGCTAGAAGTGGTTCGAGACATTTTGGATTCTGTTTTGAAATTCACTTAAGTGATTCTATTTTGAACTTCACTTAAGTGATTCTATTTTGTAATTCACTTAAGTGATTCAATCTTGACCACACATCTCAAGATGAGATGAGATGTAATATTGACCATACATCTGAATAGATTAGGGTTAGAGAGTTTAGGGTTTCCTTTTCAAGCATAAAAGGTTTAGGGTACGAGTGTTTTACACAATAATAGAAAGTATAACAGAAGGAAGTGAAGGCAGATTGCTGAAGGAGAACAACAAGGCTATTGACCAGGAGGAAGAGTGATTTGCTGGCCAGAAAGGCAGCAAGAGAGCAGTCTGTCCTGTTGTAACTGTAGTCTCCTCCATTATATTAAATATATAGGTTCAGTAATAGTTTTGACTTCATCTGTTTATTTTGTTCATTTTCCAGCCGTCAGTGTGGCTGTTGCATGTTGCATGTTTAGAAACATAGGAAAATAGTTGTCTAGGGTTTGGAAAACTTAACAATGACTTTGTAATAGCTTTTGTAGTTAATTGAGGAACCCCAATATTGGATCCTTTGAACAAATAATATACATTATTGTTTTCAGCATGCTATCCATACACTCATAATTCTCTTCAAGACCAAGGCTATTAGTATTTGCATTTCGTATAATATCAACTGTGGGCTGTGCAAATGAAACTACATATTTGCAATCTTCCCACCAATTGTTATCTAATACAACTTGTTTTGCCCTCCTCCCTATCTCTGACTTAGAGTTTGACTATCTATTCCAATCAGTAGCGACTACAATTTCCCTCAAGTCTTCTGCATTTCAACATGCATGCCAAAGCAATATGACAAGTGGCATACCATTTGTTTGCAGACTTAAAAAATCCGGCATACCATCTGTAAATAGCTGACAAAGTATGGCAGTTTCAAATAAACATTTGCATCTCCTTAGCTGCTACAATGGAATCTGAAATCCAACTAATTTTGCATGTCCTTGAGTGTGTCGTTGAGTGCATTTAAATAGGAAGGATTCTAGAAAATATGTTCATAGGCATCCTTAATCAACTTGCCAGCTATGGGGAGCAATCTGTGATGTAGTGGTGAGGCAAAGTGATGCTAGGATGATGACCCATTTCAAACCTTGCTAGGCATGCTCCCTTTGTTAAAATGGCCATGATAATGCAAGCAATTTTGATGGAATAAATACCCCTGACATAGAGCTGCTTAGACAAGTGGTATCCTACGCTCGATAATGTGCATCTCATTGGGTTTGGGCGCTGACTGATTTACCAGGCGAACTAACTTTGTTAAATGGCCATGATAATGCAGCTAGAAAAGTAGGCAAGCCTGGTGGCATTTCCGGGCAAACTTGAATTGAATAGATGCTCCTCAAATAAGGTTTCTTAGACAAATGTTATCCTAAGCTTGATAGTATGCATCTGAGTGGATTTGGGTGTTGACTAATTTACCATGCCAAACAAGAAAATTGCACAACTACGTGGTATATAGGGGCACAAATTTGTGATTACTCGGTCCTTGTGGGGACTAATCTTCTCATTCCATCTTTTATAATCAAAATTGGACAAAGGTATACTTGCATTCTGTTGCTATAATCCACACTGTAAGAAAATGTCGGCCAGCTGAGACAATGGTGGTTATAAGAGTCCTATGATGTATATTGGTCCATCTGTCCATCTTAAAGGTTTACTGTAGCACATGCCTTGTTTGTTTGACCTCACATATTGTCAAATCTATCATAGTGGCTACCTTCTCAACAAGTGATCTGTTAGGGATCAGAAAATTTGAAAATATAATGCTGATATCACTTGGAAAAGATAACTGGTATGAATTTATACTGTTTTTTCTTTGTTTTTCCCCCATGAAAAATCATGGTAGATACAAATCCACAGTCGAAATGGGCACTTTTAGGGGGGGAAAAAACGTCGTCTGACAATATTATAGACTGGAACCCTCTAGGAAAAATTGCGATCCAGCCCGCATTTATCGAGTTTAACCATATTTTGATGTTTAGCACTCAAAATATGAATTTCAAGTTTTAAACTCATACAGTTTTAAGTTTAAACGTATACAACAGTTTATTGCAGTGTTCTATAAAACACCTTACTCTTCAGACTTGCCTCTTAAGTTGCTTTGAAAGAAGATTTCACCAGGTCATATAACATAAATGACATCATTGCAAACTATATTAAAGAATCTTCTGAGGAATTTCTTAAGTCCACAGTCCAAATTGGCACTGTTAGAAGGAAAACATAGTCTGACACTGTTACAGATCGCAACCCTCTAGGGAATATTGTGGTCCAGATGGCATTTGTTGAGTTTGACCATATTTTGATGTTTAGCACTCAAAATGCAGATTCCAAAGTTTTAAATCCATATGGTTTATGTTTAAAGTTACATAAAATTTTATTGCAGTGTTTCCCAACTCTTGTTACTGGACTCCTAAGTTGCTTTGAATAGAAGGTTGCCTCTCTTTTGTGTAAAACAAATGATCTCATTGCAAACTATGTTAAAGAATCTTCTGTGAAGTTTCTTAAAGCCTGCCCCATAAGGGATCACCTGTTGTTTACATGCCCTTTTGCTTCTGGCCTTTGGATTCTCTGCTCTGATTGTTTTCAAGAGCCTTGTATTAGATTGTACTCTGTTAATGATCTTTGAAATCTACGGAAAAGCCCCTAATATTTTCTGAAGATTTTGGAGATGGTTGTTTGCCATTGTAGTCCTGTACTTGTCTAATGGCAGATTTGGGCTAGAGCAGAAGAGAAGAATCTTCCACAGACAGATGAGTTTGTCAGATTTGGCTTTGGGTTTTAGCCTTAGCAAATTAATGTCTTGCTGTTAATAAAAAAGTGGATGCGTTTTAACTACAATAGGTCAGTATCTTGATCAAGTTGGGATTCCCCTTCCCTCAATCATGGAGTAATACTGAAAACAAGCAGCAGGTTTGGGTTCTACTCCCTAGCAATATGTTGAAGATGAACATAGATGTGCTCTCCAAGGCGGATCCTGGTTCAACTGCCATAGGAGTCTGTTGCAATCTCTTTTCAATAATTTGATTGAGGCAAAACCTTGCTAAATGGATTTTTGGAGTAGATGAGCTGATGCTTGACAATGATGATACTTGAAATTCCATCCACAATTATCAATATCTGGAAAAAAATTGAATGTTGATGCTAATCAATTGAATATCCAGGCTTCCATTTTTAATTGGAGCAGAAATTAGTAACCTGAGGAAGATTCTTTTGGGGGTTGGAGAAGGGCAGTTGTATAGGTTGAGATTCTAATTTTGACATTTCTCTAAACTCTAAGATGCCAGCTCCTATGGGGAATATGGGTGACAAGGCAAGGCTTGAGAGTAATCTAACGATGGCTGAATACTTGACATTAGGGGGGTGAGGGCAAATTCAGTGTTGATGCTAATCAATTCAATATGCAGGTTACCATTTTTAATTCAAGCAGAAATTAGTGACCTGAGAAAGAGATCTTTATGGGAAAGGGTGGCAGTATGGGTTGAGCTTCTAATTTCCAACACTTCTCATAAACTCTAAGATGCCAGATCCTGTTGATGCTAATCAATTCAATATGCAGGTTTCCATTTTTAATTGAAGCAGAAATTAGTGACTTGAGAAGGACACCTTTAGGGTTGGGAAAGGGTGGTAGTATGGGTTGGGCTTCTAATTTCCAACACTTCTCATAACTCTAAGATGCCAGATCCTTTGGGGAAGGTGGGCGACAAGTCAAGGCTTGAGACTTGTCTAAAGATGGCTGACTTCTCAAAATTTGAGGGAAAAAAATAAAAAATAAAATAAATATTGAATGTTGATGCTAATAAATTGAATCCTGGGCTTTTATTTTTAATTGGAGCAGAAATTAATTGCCCGAGGAAGACTCTTTTGGGGTTGGGGAAGAGCAGGAATAAGGGTTGAGCTTCTAATTTTCAACATTCTTCCCAACTTTAAGATGCCAGAAGGTGGGTGACAAGTCGAGGCTTGAGACTGATCTAAAGATGGCTGAGTTTAGAAGTTGCCAAAAATCTCTTTTAAGAGGGAAATGTTTATAGTAGTTGTTTACAATCATTGGAGGGTAATGAAATACCTTGAATTTTGTCCAAGACATTCAATCCTTAAGTAAATCCTAGATGAGCTGCTAGATAATGGCTACAACAATGCAGACCAGAATGCTGCCAAGTGTAGATTTAGCTCATGCACTACTCTTGCTTTGAGGACTATATGGAGGGATTTTATGGCAGATGGCAATCTGAATGCTTGGAGGTTACTGCTGCAAATTTCATGTTTTTTTTTTAAATTTCTGTCCATCCTGTTAGTTTTTACTATTATGATGATGCTTTTATCTAGTGTTAATAAGCTTTATGCCAAACATAGGGTTCACTGGTATGTAATGGGTCATATTTCTTTGGCCTATGCCCTGGCAAAATGCCTGTAATATTTCTTGTGTCCTTACTGGTGATTGTTTTCCATGCCATTTATCTTTATTGTGAATACTCTGGAGTCTGGACAATCTCTAAAAGCCCCATTAGTGATGGGGGTGATAAATTGTTAATACAGTGAGTAGTTTCCTAGAGAGGCATGTCACTTGGTACTATGGGTGTTTTAAAAAATATGTTACTATGACAGTGTGGAAATTTGACAAACAACTAATTTCCAATCCTTGTTTCCCATCATCATTCTCTAAGTAAATTTCTCAGAATATCAATATAGAAATTTTTTACTTTTAACCTAAAAATTTAGATCCATAAGGTTGAAGTCCGATTGGTGAGAACGTTTGGATCAAAAAGGGCCCACCAGGGTTTAATTCCCAGGGTACTGTGATAATACAGTTTGTAATGACATGATAATGTGGTTGGTTGAAATATGGTGGTATCATTGTCATGATGTATTATGGGTGGGGCTTGTTTCAATCCCACATAACCACTATATATATATATATATATATATATATATATGTATGTATGTATGTATTGCTTTAAGTTAGGTGTCATGGTATATCATGTACGTATAATATGTTGTGTAATTAAAGGTATGGATTATATTTGTTTGGGTCATTAATGTTTGTGATTAACGAGAGAGTCAAGCAGTCTGTTGCTTAATTAATTGCAATATTGTAACTGACCAAATAAAGTCTATATGCATGCTATTTTGTATGTAAGCTCACATTTTATGTAATCTCAGCTTCGGTTATTTGTATAAGGCGCCTGATATTAAATAATACCTAAAATAGTCAAGTAGCGTTTGTTGGATGGCATACCTAAGGAAGGGCCTATTCATGTGAAAATGTTAGCTTGAACTAATTTAGGTTTTACTTTCTTTTGTGTAAACATTCCCTTGTATTCATTCCATTTCTTCTTTCTCTGTAAAATCAAAATTTTGTCTCTCAGTAATGTTTACTAGGAGATGTATATCCTCACATTTCAAGGTTGTGATGCATGACAACCTTGTTATTTATGTATGTTGTTGCATGTCTATCTCACATTTCTATTATTCGGAGTATATGTTCCAATATTTCTGCTATTATTAGAATATTGTTGTGGTACTGTGCCTTTTTCAAATTCAGGTATGCTGTACGGTCAAACTTAGAATCATCTGAGAGAAAGCAAAGATCATAGGTTGTTGAATATGGTCTTGAATAAGAATTATACATATGTTGAATTGTATGCAAGAAGCTGAGAAGGAGGAGCTGTTGCTGCACCACTCATCTTGTAGGAATAAGATTTCAGATTTCTATCCTCCCAAACATGGCTTTGTATTACAGACACTTATGATTTGTTGTTTCATTGAATTCATTACTGTTTGTTTAACCATGTTTCAAATTCTTAACATCTACTTAAACTAGGTTGTCATTACTGTTATCATTGCAGCATTTCTTTCCAGAACCATATCATGTGTCTTCTATATGACAGACAGAGAATGAACACTTTCTAAATTTTTGATATTCCCCCAAGAGAACTATAGCAAGTATAGACTATTTATGTGCTATGTTATTTCTGTTCTTTACCATATTTTGACCCTTAAAGGTTCAGAAGATTTGTGTTGCTAAATCAATCACTTGCTAAAATAAATAGAACTGGTGAAGCATTCTCACTCCTATCTATGTGCTTTTCCCTTTCAAAATAATGAGCGCAATATTTTAAATTACAAGTCTCAGTGGTCTGTGTGATGCAGGTTTTAATGTTGAGAAGGTGCAATACAAGAATGTTGTATTTACAGTATGGGATGTTGGTGGTCAAGAGAAACTTAGGCCACTGTGGAAGCATTACTTCAGCAGCACTGATGGCCTGGTAACTAGTTGTCCCTTTTATTGAGTGATACTATGGCAAAAAGAATAGTAGAAGAGGATATAAATTGGAAATTTTCTGAAACAGCAAATGGTTGAAATGATGTTTCTGTTTGTATCTGTGATTAGTTCATCTAAAATGTATTATATTTGGGTGTGTTTAATATGGAAATAGACTCTAATTATAAGTTAGATCTTTCAAAATTGCTATACTTGTGTGTCTTTAACTAAAAACACACCAAAGTGATTTAAATTATTAACTCAGAACTTGATTTGAACTAGCATAAGCTTTAATTTTCTTATTCATACTGTCTACATTGTGATTACAAGATAGTCACCTGCACCTTAGTTTGGATGGAGTACTTAAGGAAGTTTTATTGATGTTCTTTTTTTTTAAATTTGGTTATGTTGGATTGAAACGGGCCCCACCCATGTTACATGACCACATATTGGTATTACAACAGCTTGGAAATTCTGCATGTATCGCTTGGCAAGATTCGAACCTGGGTCTCCTCTGTCAAAGTCGAGTAATTTAACTGGTTGACATCATGCCATTTGATTATTATTATTATTTATAATTTATTTATTTCATTTTATGTTTTCCTATAGTGTTGAAACGTAAATGAAGATCAATAAATAGATGCAATTAATGAGAAAAGGAAAACACCGTACGTACGAGAAATGTTTGTATGTATGTATGGAGAGAAACATCAGCTGTAATGGGACAAGACTCAAACTTGATATGCGGATAACTTTTGCATTGTACATATAGGGCCAACAGAGCAGTGGCATTTTGGATTCGTAGTTTAAATTCATAATTTAGTCTGGTCTAAGATACTCAGATTTCTTATGTTAAAGGTTATGATACATCTTGTATATTAAGAATATAGTCTTGGAAAGATAAGTTGTTAATTATATTAAGAGGACTGTGAACAAACCCTTTTTTATGCAAGTGAATGATTTTAATCTCCAAATAACTCATGAGCAAAAGGAAGCTAGACAAATTTGGAACAACTTCCTCCTTAATTTTTAGAGGAAAGTAGTGCAAAACAGGCCTAGACTTTTAATTCCAGCAAGAAAAATCAATATCAAGAAACTCAGTTTCTGCAAGGTCCTCTCTTAGAGAACTTTGCAATGAGATATCCACAAGATAAGGATGAATGCAACACTCACACAGGAAGCAACATATACCCTGGGAAACCCTTTCGGGAAGAACCCAGCAATCAAGGAGCACTCAATGTATTATTCAGTAATCAGCAAACTGCTTTTTACAATACAATTTTATATTATTGACTCCTTCAGTCCCATTTATCAGGAAGGCTGGAAATAGACCTTACACAGCTGTCCTGCAGTAAATAACACTGCTGGAAATAGACCTGCAGTAACACTGCTGAAATACCACAGATTGCTTAATGCCTTTTTTCTTTCTTTTATATGCTCTTAACATAAGACATGAGACAGTTAGGATTTGCAAGTGTATGACGCCTATTCCCAACAACTAGTATGCCAACAAATGAAAACAAATGATTTGACAGAAGCTGTCAAGAGTGAAGCAATACAAATTAATTTGGATGACAAATGAAGGTCAACAAACAGATGCATTTAATGCCAGAAAAGAAACATCATAGAGCAAATATATTATGCATTTGTGGTAGAGTCTACGGAGAGAAACACCATATGTATGGGGATGTGCTTTGAATTTTGTATGCAGATAACTTCTGGAGCTGTATTAACTTCATAATGGCCAACAAAGTAAATTCTGCCTTCATGGTTGAAATTGATTCTGATCTCAGAAATTCAGATAAGGTTATATATCTTGTATATAAAGAACATAATTTTGAAACAATAAGTCATTCAAATTATGTCAAGAGAGGACCACATACAAAATCTATTAAGGCAAAAGTAAGCTTTTAATCTCCAAGCGACTCATAACTATGCTAACAAATGAAAGCAAATGGTTAGACAAGATAAGATGATTCTATTAATGTCCATGGATGACCAAAGCAGGCCAATGGGACTCACTGGAAATATACTGTTACAATGTATTGTTGCAACCTAAGTTACTGTGTTCGGGTTCATGTTTGAGTTTGAATAAGATAAAAATTGAAAAAATTAGCTATAATACTTCACCATGATTGTTCGAAAAAGGAAATAAATATTTTTATTAAAGTAAATGTCTAAAATAAATATAAATATTTATAAATAACTTCATATTTTATAAAAAGATGAGATTGAATTGGATATGTCTCTATGAATGAGTTTCTCTAAGATCATTTTCCTTTGTTGATATCACTTTAAAATTTTCTTTGGTTGTATTGTTCCAACCTTAAGTTTCTATATATGTAGAATGGAGTCAAGTAGATTGGGACTGAAAGACAGAAATAGGACAAGTTTTAGGTTCCCCACCCCCCCCCCAAAAAAATGAAAAACAATCCACCACCCCCCAAAGAACTTTTCTTTCTTTCTGTAAATTTTTTATTTTCCATTGACTGGGTCTACCCAATTATGTTTGTCAAAATTAAAACAAATTTATTTGTATAGGTAGAAAATTGCCAAAGTTTGGATAGTTTTAATAAAATTTTCCTAATATTGTAACACTGGTAGCAACCAAGAAAGTACTAACAAAATAAACTAATCTATAGTAAACTACATTAATGTGAAACTACTGTAGAGCACCAGATTACAGCCGTGTGGGGTGGACTTATAAAAGTTGTCGAGAGTGAAGCAATACGAATTAGTGGTATTTACTATTAATCTTCAGATATTCTGCAGGTTTAAGAAGTATTCCATGTCCGATGTTACAATACACGTGAGCTTGTCTTGCTTAGAAGTGGGTATGATTTTGCAACATGAGAGAGAATGAAAGGTGAAATTCTAGAAGAGCTGCCTAGCTGGGAGTTCAGACAAAAATGCAAATTCATTCTTAGGCTTCTGTACTACAGAGAAGTAGTTTTGTGCTATTCATGACATTGAACTATTCATGATACCGTAGCTACCTCCTATTACAAGAACAGCTTTGCAACTAAAATGAACAGGCAAGATCATACATTTAATTGACAAAGGTTGCACAGACAACATTAACTTAAATGTGGTTGGAGAAGCAGCAAACTTTTATCAGAGTTTTGTAATTCCTTATTTAAAATTTGTGGTCACTTTAAGTAATATATTTATTATTAAACTAAAATATGGTTTTAACTTCTTAGTGCTGCCACATTGATCTTTATGTGCATCTGTGCTTTCATAGAAAATTCAACTGTAGGAAAAGTTGGGGATCAAATAGAGTATGGTATTGGTTTTGTAGCAACTGTTTCTTTATCTTTTGGGACTTTGATATTAAAGTTGCGGGGTGTGGTCTTCCATTCCATTCTGATCACATTGAATTTCTTACACCCAAGGTATGTGCATAGAAAGATGTACATGCCCTTTACGTCCATTATAGATTTTTGACACCAAACTGTTTGTATTCTGCAGATATATGTTGTTGATTCCTTGGATAGGGAGAGAATTGGAAAAGCCAGAGCAGAATTTCAGGTTTTCGTATCCCTCCATGTATTTGGAAAATAAGAAAACGCAACCAGCATAGTAAAATTGAAAAATCGTAGGTGTATTTATTGATCGAAGATTGCATTTTGCAATTTGTTTAAATTGCTATTCTTACTTGAATTTTATCTACCAGGCCATTGTTAATGACCCTTTGATGAGGAACAGTGTAATTCTGATCTTTGCAAACAAACAGGATTTGGTTAGTATTGTGATTTAATTAGGGTGGTATATGCTTCTCACTTTAAATTAGTGATAATTTGATTCTGTAGTGCATCATGATCAATTGCTAAAATTCTTGTTTGAATTAGCAGAAGGGTGCCATGACTCCTGCTGAAGTCTGTGATGGACTTGGTCTTTTCAATTTGCACAATAGAAGGTGGCATATCCAAGGTACTTGTGCTACAAAGGGAGAAGGTTTATATGAAGGATTGGATTGGTTGGCAGCCACTCTGAAGGAATTGCATGCTGCTGGAATGCCTACTTCTGTAGGTGGTTCAGTCATTCGATAAACAAGGGTTTGTATATGCCCTGTGCTAGGCCAATGCTTCCAGATATGGATCTATGGGAAGAGCTATATACGTAAATTCTTTTTCTCATAAGTTTTACTCTGCATGTGTAGTCACACTTGTCTTGGAGGATAAAGGCTTTTACAGATTAATTGTGTTGTATGAATATCTTCAGCTTTTTTTCTGCTGTGCTACATGATGATGCAAAAATGTGGATAAATATTTCAACAGATCTGTTTTTTTCCTTGCATGTATTATAGTGAGAAATATTCCTTGGGCTCAATGTCTTGTTTGTGGATAGAGTGCTCAAGGCCGAGTGGAGAGAATCATATTATCAACTATGTTTCAACTGTCCCATGTTTGTGAATTGATTCTCTCGTTTGCGAGTCCTGATCTTTCCCTTGCTGTTATGTCCAACTTTGAATGGAATTTTTTATTGCTTCTAAGATCTTTCTTAATAGGATCGTGGTTAATAACTCCGTTTAATTTTAGTGCAAATTGCTCTTTTTCTCTTTATCAGTCTGCACTTGGCAGTAAATGCTACTGCATTGTGATATCTCCCTGGTCTAGAAGAGGTCTTTGTTCTCTGTTGCAAACGAATGCATCTTTGGATGACAGTTTTACTCAATTCATATAGAGCTTTATGTGTGATAATTGGAGACCGTAAATGTCATCTTTTTAAAATTGGTTATATGGGATTGAAATGGGTCCCACACGTATTACATCATGACTATGTAGTGGTATTACAACAGCTTGGCAATTATGCATGTATCTCTTGGCAAGATTTGAACTTGCGTCTCCTAGAAAGTGGAGAAATTTAACCGGTTGAACAAATGCCATTTGGTACCATAACTGTCATTTATATGTCCAAGGTTTTTTTTAAATTTTAACTGTAATTTTAGAACATTGTGGTTATGGATTATTTCCAATAAATCATTATTTGACTGTAGTATCCTCGATCAAATTGGAATCCTAAGACATTCCAAAACATTACCTTTTTGCCAGTTTCAAAGGGTAGAGAATAAAATAGCTGCAAGCAAGTTAATTGGCCCATTATTACAGGCACAAATCTAAATGATACTAATGGCCTTGAAGCAAGGAAGAGATTGCAATTAATGGCTCATCCCTAACATTACAGTGTTCTGTTAGTGCAAAGCCTGCTCATTTTTTGGCAGGGCAAATGCCAAAAGCTTTAGAGTCAGCATCTTTCTTTAGTGTGATTCTGTGCTCATGGTGTTGCATGGTCTTGTGATTATGATTTGGAAGGCAATTCTAGAGCTGTCTACTTGTTTGCCCTTGTTTCGATACTTGTGCAATATTTGTTTCTGGTTTTTTTAAGCATCATGGAAAGTGAAAGGAGCACTTGGATTGAAGGAAAAGAAACACAGTAAGAAGGGAAAGAAAATCAAGGTTCAGTTCTGCATCCAACTCATATTAGTAGTTAAAATGACGCACTTTTAGCATTTCATCAAGAAAAAGAAGTAATTTGTAAATCGAATGGTGCATACCCGGAAATAGATTAAGGAAGGTGAAGGCAACCTGATAAACCTTTTGAACGTTGGAGTGTATAAAGTTGCAACTTGGTCAAATCAGAGTGCTTTTAGAATGACTGCAAATCTTGTCCTAGAATTGATTGATTTTGGATGGTAGCTTTGCCTTTGCTGCTCAGAAATGCTAGCAGAAATCTGTGAGTGGTGAATAGAAGATCTTAATGTCTTTTCCACAAGGATTGAGAATATGGATGAGAAGATAGTTGCCAAATGCTCTGGAATGTCCTTCCAGCAGGTTGATGGTAGATTAAGATGGGAAAATCTCAAGCCTGAGATTGGTTGTCAACAGTGATTGATTCCCGCCTGGCTAGTTTCCTTCAGCAATTATTATATGAAAAACCTCTAGTTTGGTTTTTTAAAGATTGTAGTTTGAAATCTATAAGAATTTATTTTGCTTTAAAAGTTCGGGGAGTAATGTTTGTAATGGATGGGGTTCTGCCCATTTTACTTTTTAGCCTTCTGTAAATAGCCCTTGTGTTTACCTTAATATATGGGTGTTTATAGCCATTGTTTTTATCAGTTATAGTCAAAGATAAAATCTGTTTTGTTGCGGTATGGATGGTGTTGTTATGTTGGCAAATTATATAAATTATGATTGACTAAATTAAAATCAAGTTATATGAAATTATTGAAAATAGAATGATACGTATGCAAATAAGGAAAGATCATTCTATGTTAATCAAAAACACTAAATTTATATCAGATGTTGAACAGAATAAGAATAGTAATGAATGAAGGTGGTAATTACATCATTCAGTAACAAATTGGGAGGTGGCCCAAGCAATCCAAGCTATTCCAATTCATTTAAATAAGAGAGATCTTGTGTATGTAATCAAACTTGTTAATTACTCTGCATTTTTTGGATTTAGATTATAAATTGAACAATGCATTTTAAATTTAAATATAAAAATTTACAAAGTATTATCAAATATCTATAAGCACTTAAAGTCGATTTCTCAATTAGTCCATGATGGTGCTATATATAATCATTTGGAAGTTAGTTGTATGCTTGTAAACCCTGAAAAAATTTAGATTTCTCAATTAGTCCATGATGGTGCTATATATAAACATTTGGAAGTTAGTTGTATGCTTGGAAACCCTGAAAAAATTAGGTTCACTTTGATTAGACAAAGGAATCAATGTAAAACTATCTAGAGAAGGGGAAAACTGTTGATAAAGAAATATAGTTAAATTGTATTCACAATCAAATCATGTAATGGGGTTCAATTTATAGAGGTCAATTTATAGAATGAGGTAACAAACTTCCATATTTGTTGGACAGCAACTATAAAACTATTTACTTTAGTCAGATTGGAAGGTCTTGGCAATTTGAGAATGCTCAAGTCTTGGTTTTATGTATACTCAATTCATCTCCAACTGTAAAGCCCAAGAAAACCAAAGTTTTGTAATTTTTTTTGTTCTCTATAACCAAATCATATATTCAATGTATTTCTTCGTAAATGCTTCAAACACTTGCTGGAAAGGGTTCTTATGTTCCTCCAAATGTTTTACTAAAGATTGTTATCTAAAAATCATAAAATAACCAACTAGGAGGTGGAGTTTGTTAGTCATTGTCTTCATAAATGTAGCAAATGTACTTCATAATCAAAATCGAAGTACATGCCACTTATAGAAGGGCCCTTTGTCTTGAAAGTGTTCACTGACTTTGATTATAACTTTCAGTCTAAATTTATTTAAAACACTTGGCATGTTGGTTGTGGTCAAATAAATAATCAATTTGTGAAAGTGAGTACTTATCCTTGGCAATGGCCTTTGATGGGCACTTCTAGCCTTTTTCTAAAACCAACACAATAGATGATACAAGTAGTGAAATGCTTGGATGAATCACTCATTTTTCTAAAAGATCTTATAGTTGTCCTCATCTATAGGGCTTATGAATTGCATGTAAATTTCCTTCTAAAGCGAATATCTCATTGGTAAACCTCCCATGTTTATGAAGCAACAATGGCAAGGATAATTTGAATGAAGTCACAAAAAAGGTAAAAATAAAAATTTCATTATAGTCAAATTCTCTTAAGAAAATCCTTTGGTAAAAAGATAAGCCTTATTATGCTTCAAAGAGCATCTACATCAAACTTGATAGTATAAATCCATTTATAACCAACAATATTGTTGCCTTTGTGAGAGGGAACTAACTTTTAGGTCTGATTCCTCATGAGTGAGTCATACTTTGTTGCTATCGCTACTTTTCACCTAGAACACCTATTAGGATGACTCAATGTATTAGAATCTATTGCTATCGCTACTTTTCACCTAGAACACTTATTAGGATGACTGCATGTATGAGAATCCCTGTGGCCATCCACCTTAGTGAGGAGCATGATGTGCGGGATTCCAATGACATACCTTTTAAACAAATTGCTCAAAGGCTTCAAACATAGATCTAGCTCACTTGCATACAAACCTCATTTTGATTAGAGTACCTAAAGATAAGAACTCATCCACTAAAGCTACAAGGAGGATAGAAGGAGAATTTTGATCATCAAAATTTGGAGATATCCACAACTAAAGCATTGGAATGAGATGAAGCAATTTCATTGACTAAAGTATCCCCATGACTAGGAGACTAACCAAGAGCAATTAATTAAGGTAAAATATTAAAAGGAATTCTATAATATGGATAAGACGGTCCATTATAAAGGACCTCCTCAAAAATCATATCTTTACTAGTTATGACATCATGTGTAGCTGGATCAATATAGTTGGTATGCCCTTGAATCCTCGTTATATACAACAAAATTGCATTTGGAACTCATAGGTCATAGCTTGTGCCATTTCTCAATAGGAATATGGGCCACTAAATCCTAAAATCCAAAATGAAAGGCCTATCCTACTACCCATATACTAAGGAAGGTCACACCCTTGTGGTATAAGCATGATGATGTACATTTGCACAAATGCATTGTTTTCCCTCAAAACTTGAGATATTTGGATAACATTGATAATGGATTTAGCCAATCTCCATGATAGTGATATTTTTTTCTTTCTGCTCCATTTTGCAATGGAGTGTATTGAATGATCTATTTCCAACACATGCAATAATCTCCTCCACAATTAATCCTTAGGAACTTAATCTTCTTCCTATTCTTCTTCTTTGCCAATACATTGAAATATTTATATATAGACTTGATGTTTTAGATTCAAAGAGGCCTAAAAACTCATTAACATTGATAAATATATATTATCCAGAAGAAATGAATAATTATAGGCGACAAATGTCACTGTGGACTAACTCCAAGGGATGAGAAGTATGTTGTGCGTCGATACTCTTGATAATGTTTTCCCAACATGCATCCCTCACACATTCTACTAGGTGGATCAATTATAAGAAGATCATGAACCGTATTGAGATGACTCATGTGCCTTAAGGATCCAAAATTGCTATGTCCCAAGCATTAATGCTACAACTCACTAGTATCATCAACCTTAGCCATCATAGCAACAAATCCCTTCCTATTAAAAGATGAAGAAGCATTGAAAAACTTATACACATTATTTCACAATTCACAATACCTTAATGTAGCTCCCTCAAAGTAACCATCAATGTACTTGACAAGACAATGACCTAGCCAAAAGTATACCTTATTGCTAGTGTGCCACATGATAGATGGAGAGAAGATTGTGTTAATTTTTGGAACATGAAGAACCTATCAATATTTGGTAGTCTTGATAGTATGCCACAATTTGAAACCTACAAGGGTGAGTCATTATTGATAACTACTCTTTGCTTTGTTGACTATTATTGTTAGAAATAAGTTGATTGATTAGTCATAAACCTTGTAGCTCTTGAATTAATAATCCACTACAAATATTAAGAAGATGACCAATAGGTAGAGCGTATGACCATGTGAGCACTATGTGAAGCACTCATATGAATATCTTGTTATGCATCAACTTTTGGTCATACTAAAACTTCTTTGCAAATTCCGTAATCTTTCATATTTGCATAAGTATTTCTTTTGTGGACTTTGGGTCCATGTCAATAGGGTCTAGTATTGTGGTATAAGAATGACTCCCCAACTCAATTGGTAAGGTAGGATGAGTTACGCTTCAGAGTTGTGTATCAATTAAGCCATATCATGTAATTCATACATCAAGGTGCTACATGAAAAAGAGAAATAACATGAGCAATATTGATTAGAAAAACACATAACATGCCAAACTTATATAAATAAGTAAAGCTTTATTTATAAATAACATGAATGTAAATATTGTAAAACATAAAATATTAATGGAGTAGAGTTATCAATAACATTAAAAATTTGGTTATAGTCTTGCAAGTGGTGGGTTGCAATGTTCATTTGTTGTTGAAGCATTGATTCATATTTTGGATCTACCCTAAAGTAAAAGAAGAAGCTGATAGAAAATGCAAGAGATCAAGATGCACCTTAGTTATTTTGGAATTTGAACTAATATAACCATATATAATATAGCTATATGAACTTGTTGGTAGACTAAAATAGTTTCCCTTTTGAATAATTATAGTTCATGTGTCTGTTTGTTGTATTAGGTGCTAGAGTGAAGATGACAATATGGTTTGCTATCAAGTGTACAAAAACAATTGTTAGACATAAGCATATTCTTATGACAAAGTATTGGCATTATGTTTTGACATCTAGTGTCTGTTTAAATGTTGAGGTTAATACCATAGGCATTGGCACCATAGTTAGCATGGGTTCTTGCTTCTACAATAGACGTTAGAGTTGGGTATTACATTAGTAGTTGAGCAAGGTTTGGTGCTAATTTGTCAATCGAGATTCCAAGTGGGTTCCAGGGTGCAAAGGATTGTCTTTGCACTAGAATCCAAGGATACTATAATTGCTAATTATGCTATGAGAAACCCTTGATCCACTCAAACTAATCATCCCCCTTTAAGATGCAATGATCCCCATTACATCTAACTCCAATTGAGGAAATTGACATTGGACTAATCAAGTGTATAACACTTTGCTTGAATGGAAAATTGACCAGTCTTCAGAAGTTTTAATATTTTCTAAGTTCCTTGGAAGGTGCACTTAGTAATGGAATCAATCAATCGATAGTAAGAAGTCAACGTCAAATGATCTAAGATCCAACTCTATAGGATGTCACACAACCATTGGTTTCAGAGGTGGAATGTAAGGTTTGAGAAGTTTAACATTGAAAATATGATGCATTCTAAGTAAGATGGCAAGTCAAGAATGAAAGCATTCTTCCATGCTACACAAACTCTAGCTTAAGGACCATAGGGCAACGATTTGATTTTTTTATGGTGGAAGAAGAAGCATTTCTTCTAATGATGAAACCATATGTAATTACAACTTGAAAACTGAGGGGTGAAATACAAGTCATGGTGCTCATTGTGTTTCTATTGCTAAATTATGAGTACTTATTGAGCATGGTGATGATGCATATGTTGAATGCACTGCAAAAAAAACTCAACTTTGTCCACTTTCTTGGGTCGAATTGAAAGGTGATTGCAAATGAATGTCTAAGGGGGGTGCTAGAGTGAAACCAAAGACAATATTAAAAGGAACTTGGTTAAATAATACTGAATGTATGACAAACTATCATTCCAAGTGCAAGGATTATTATGATTGTATATTTAAAGGTGTACTAGTGTCCTATTGATTGCCTTAGTATGTCCATATATTTAGGTATGGAGTGTAATTATTTGTCAAGAAAATACCATAAGTATTTCCAAAATAGGCTAAAAAACATTGAGTTTCTATTTACCACTATAAAAAGTATACATACATTCTTGAAAAACATCTAAATAGTTTGAAATGTATTAATGCTCTTTTTGCATGGCACAATGATATTCGTCTTTAATAATCTATCAATATTAACAAGAATACAATCACTCTATTGCTTGGTTGATAAGTAGT
Source organism: Wollemia nobilis (assembly GCA_028583015.1). NCBI lineage: Eukaryota > Viridiplantae > Streptophyta > Pinopsida > Araucariales > Araucariaceae > Wollemia > Wollemia nobilis. Next base: position 12,918,150 of record JAQPPZ010000442.1, on the reverse strand, counting down.
GTCACCAAGTTTGGATATGATTTTAAATTTAACAAAGTTAAAATTCAAAAGATATTTTGACAAAGCAGAGAAATCTAAATAAAACTCAACATAAAATTCCATACATATAAATTTATAATTTCATAAAGTTATTACTGGAAATGTTTGATAATTTCCCCATATTAAAGCTTCATTTTTAAATGCGTGTGTGCAAGTATGAAAGTTGTAGAAAGACATTTGAATTCATGTGGGATTTTAGATCAGACAAGTTTATTCCTAGAATTTCAAAGAATTTATTCGAGTTTCTAAAAATAATGATGAATTTTGAAATTCATCCATTCGACAAATCCTATAATACAAGTTGAAAACATACCTAATAGATGTTAAGGAGGAATAAGAAATAATGACTAGAGTCTCACTTTTTTATTTGTTGTATTAGCAATGTTGTAGGAAATACATAGTTTGATGTCGAGCTCAACATATTGGCACATTAAGGAAAAAAAATGTTACTATAATCATACAAGTATTTTACCAATGTTAAAATGTCCATACGTTTTAGAATAGTGTTCCTCTTAGATCATGCATTGATGAGGTGTTCTAGATGGAAGACAAATTTGATCAAGGTGATAGACAAGTCCGTTACTAAGGTAATAATAAGAAATTGATTTACCTTGTACCTATTAGTGGTGTGTCTACATGAAGTCATATTAATTGGTATACAATGCAACCCAACTTTGAAATATGGCCATGAGATTTCATAAATATTAAAAGTTTCTAGGATGGTGGGTGGATGATATAGTTAGTTGCTTGATTCTTTTCTTATGATACTTGATCACAAGATGAAACTTCTACAACTACATCATCTACTTTATAGGACATACATTATTCAATTAGCCGACTATTTAAAAATTAGAGTCTTATGATTAGAGTAAATAATAGTTTCCTTTCCCGTGATGTAATGGTGCCATTGGCTAACTACTTGCACAACGACATACAATTTTGTTTCATAGGTAGAACATGCTACATTGTGTCATTGAAGGTTATGGATGATAGGTGATAAGGTGCCTATGTTGAATTAAGATTATGCTAACAATATAATGGGATGTATTTATCTCTTTCTTAAAAGCTTGTATGATGTTTAGTATGGCTAGCACTAGGTTGAAGAAAGACTCCTCTTGAAATATTCTAATGCTTGATATTGAATGGGGATCCATTTGAATGTTGCCTTGCCATGCATGATTTGATTAAGTGGCTAGGAAACATGTGAGAATCCAAGAATAGATCTATCGTAGAAATTAGTTAAGCCCAAAAAACATTTGAATTCAAAAAGGTTTATTGAAATAGACTATTCGTGAATGACATGTATCCACATGAATACCATCAATGTCAACTATGTAGCCCAGGTGTGAGATCTCTATGATGGCAAATGATGTACTTTGCTAGGATAACTTATGATATGTGGTAGCATCTAGTGAATACAAAAATTGATACACATGATCAATGTGATCCCCCCAAGCCTTACTAAATATGAGGGTGTCATCCATGTAGACTATCATGAAAATTCATGAACGGTTGAAAATATCATTTATTGCGTGCATGGATATAACATGTGCATTCTTTAAGCCAAATGAAATAGCCAATTGATCGACCAACCTCTCGTTGGATTGGAATGTTTTCTTCCAAATATATGTAGAGTTGATGGAGATGATAAAACATGACTTGAGATCAAATTTGTTGAAGTATTGTGGTTTCTCAAGGTGGTCCAGGATATCATCAATGTGAGGTAGATGATACATGTTTTCATTGAGATATTATTAAGGGTACAATAATTTATGCATAGATTTCATGTATCATCCTTCTTTAGTGTTAATAGGGCTTCGACATGGAGATGAGCCAGGATGAATTTTGGTTTGGTTAATCAATTTCTATATCTAATGTCATATCTTGTGATGCTCCTAGATTGAATGACAATAAAGTTGGTTGTTGCATAGAGATGAAGTTGGAACTAGGTCAATTTGATGCTCAAAAAACTAGAGGATAAGAACTCCCTATGGTTCCTTAAAAATATCAAAGTATGGTTATAGTAATTTGTCCATCTACTTGAACCATGCAAAAGTGTCTAAATTTCACATAGTAATGAAAATCTTCTTGATGCGAGGTTGCTTAAGGACCATGAGAAGAAAACTATTTTATGCCTGAGGAATTAACTTCTTACATTGCTTACCATAAACAAGAGTTGTATTTTTCTAAGGCAAGTACTCTAGAATATAATGTATCATGTTTTTAACATTCAAATACCTTTTTGGAGGACAAGTTTGGTAGGTTGCCTTTGGTAAGTATGGTTTTCTAAATAGGATGTCATAGATGCCTATTGGTGGCACATCAAAAACCGATTACCATCATACATATATTTTAATACATACTTGATAATACATTGGTGCTTTACCTCAATAACCTTTCATGAATCCAAACATCCTAGACAATAGGTTCAAAGATGTTTTATAGTATAGAGAACTAGGCACTTCACAACATCATATGTAATAATGTTATTTTTGCTTCTAAAATCAATGGAAAAGAGAAATAACTTAAGCAATATTAATTAAAATAACACAATAAGCCAACCTATGTAAATGAATAAAGTTTTGTTCATAGATAATAATAATATAAATATTATAGAACATAAATCACTCAAGTAGTAGAGTTAGCAATAACATTTAAACTCTAGCTATAATGGAAAAATTGGGTTGGAATTTATGTTGGACATTGAAGTCCTAAATCTTATTCCTAATATATCCTAAGCAAAAAAAGAAGCCTATAGAAAGTTATGAGAGATATAGAAGCATGCAAACTACAATGAACTTTGAACTATATACAACCACACAAAATAGAATTACAAGAGCACACTGAGAAACTAAAATGGTTTTCATTTCAATAATGATAACACAACATATGGTCTTGGGATCCCTCTCGTGAGTACTCTGTTAAATCTGGTTATTTGGCTCAAAGGGAGACTATCTCTCCACAAGTCCCTATGGGAAAGATGTGGCCAAAATTTTTTACCCCTAAAATTACCCTCTTTCAATGATCGATGATTTAGAATAAGATCCTCACCTTGGATAACTTAAAAATAAGGGGATGACTCCTCCCCAATAAATGTACCCTTTGTTATAAAGATAAAGATTCAATTGATCATTTATTTATTCACTACCCCTTTTATTATAAAGTGCTAACTTTACTACTGGTTGAATGCATTATTACTTGGGTTTTACCAAATTCCTTTTTGGAAGTTTTATACCAGTGGTAGTCCCCTTTCTTTAGCAAAAGACTTAGTTCCCTTTGGTGTTTGTTACTTCCTCACTTCATCTAGAGTATATGGTTAGAAAGAAACAAGAGAATTTTTGATGAGAAAGAAAGAGAAACAAGAACGATCTTTCATAGACTTTAGGTTGCAGCTAATGAAAATATTTTAGCCTGGGATGAGGATGAACGATGGGAAAACCAAACTGAGTTGCAGATTTCCAAGACTTGGAACCTACCTCCCCTAAATCGTAAGGAATATCAGGTTCAAGTTAAATAAGGAATACTAGACGACAACCACTCCCTAGGGATGGTATAAGTTAAACTTTGACAAAGCATCAAAAGACAATCTAGGTAAAGACTGGAGGAGGAAATATTTTTATAGATGTTGGTGGTAACATAGTCAAATCAATTGCAGAACCTTTTGGGGTCGAATCTAACCATAATGTGGAAACCAAGGCCATGCTCTCTAGTGTGCGGATGGCTCTAAGGCACAACTACATGAAGCTAATTGTTGAGGGATATTTTTTGAATGTTGTTAACATGCTAAAGGGTGTGAATAGGCCTAGTTGGATCCTATCCAAGAGGATACAAAATCCCTTATTGAAAGCTATGAAGAAGTTCTGGTGCAACATGTTTACAAGGAAGGAAATATCAGAGTAGACTAGTTAGCTAATATAGGGTGGAGAGTGTTTCCCCTATGAGTTGGGGTAGGGAGTTCCTTAAGGACCTACTGAATATTATTGATAATGAGAAGAAAGTAGACTAGTTGGGTTAAGGGATCATGTTTCGAAATGCCTTTCTAGTTGGTCTTTCTCTCTTTCATCAAGGTTCACAAGATGTTATCTCACTTGGAGTTGAGAGGGGATCTCCATGACACCTATAGAATGATAAGCAAAGGACGCTATCTTTTACTATGTTTTGAATTTGTTAGCTATGTTAAAAATTTGGTGGCCAAGATCCCCTTTTGAAGGTAAATTTGAGGCTTCCAAAGCGTGGATATGGTTCTCCAATTGTGCTTGTTTTAAAATATGTTGGTCTTTCAACTTTGTTTGGCTCTAGTGTAGGATACTGAGAAAAATGCATTATCTTAGAGGTATTTTTTTCTATGTTGTGAATTTGTTAACTATATTAAAAATTGGGTGGTCAAGATCCTTTCCTAAAGGTAAACTTGAGGCTTCTAAAGTGTGGATATGGTTCCTCAAGTGTGTAAGTCTCAAAATATGCTGGTATTTTAGTTTTGTTTGGCTTCAATATAGGACTTTGAGCAAAGAGTATTATCTTGGAGCTATCTTTGTCTACGTAGTGAATTTGTTAACTATGTTTTTGGTTGAGCTCTTATAGGCTCGTTTGAGGCATTTCTTGATCATGGTAAGGATAATTGATGGTAATCTTGAGGAGGTGGAAGCGACTATGATGCTTATGAAATTACTGTATTCCATTTGATTTGGTTGTCTTTGTTGGCTCCAAAGTATGTGTTGTGCAGTGTTACTAGTGCTATCTTGTATTTTTCAACGTAGTTTTGTTTTCTAGATCCTAGATTTTCGATGTTGAATAATATTTTGACCTTCTATGTTATCTTCTCTTTGTTTTGTTCTGTTGGTCTGCTTCTCTAGCATTTTTATGTTGGGCATTTGGTTTTTCTTCAATTTTCCATGCTCGATTAAGGTGACTTCTTTGTAAAAGGTTTAGGGCCCTTTCTAAACCTTGTTTTTTCATCCTATCAAAAAACATTACATGTTTCTAAATGAGTTAGATGGAAAAGTTGATTGCCAATTTGGTTTATCATTTGATGCATAGTAGATGACAATGGATGCATGCATATTCTTGTAACAAAGTGTGGCATATGAAATTAGATTGAGACATTGGTTCTAGGCATTTATCTACATGCAAAGGCTTATGCCATAGAAATTAGCCATGATCAACATAGGAGTTGGAATCTATAATACACATTAACATTGGACACTATGTTGGCATATGTTCAAGGTTTACGACAATTTTCCAAGTAAGATTCCAAGTGGGCACCATGGAAAAAAAAATAATTTATATTAGCATTTACTAAGGATTTATGCCATTATTGATAAGGACTCATGCGAACCCTACTCCTCTTGAATCAACTTAATCCACTACCTTAGGATTCCCCATCTTAATATTTGGATACATTAAATTTTTTTAAAATGATCTTTGTTTTATAAGGGAAATTTTTCATATGTTTTGCAAAGAAACCCAATACTAGAGAAGGTTAGAAAATACCTCTTCCAGCTTAGATCATATCTTCTTTGCCATATGTGGTAAAGCATACCCAACATTTTAAATTCTAGATCTATCTTGATATTTCTTCCAATTGTGTAGGTATCTGCTATGAAATGCATAACTCCTATAATATACTTTTTTTGCTTCTATTTTAGATGGGTTCCTCTAATCTTGTGTTAACATGTTTCATCATTAACTTTTGGCCATGATTTCTAGTGTACTTGTGATGTATAATTGTATTGGCTCATGGGTCCTTTTCACCTTTTAGGCTGGAACCTTATATTATTTCATATGTTTTGCAAAGAAACCCAATACTAAAGAAGGTTGGAAAATACCTCTTCCAGCTTAGATCATATCTTCTTTGCCATATGTGGTAAAGCATACCCAACATTTTAAATTCTAGATCTATCTTGATATTTCTTCCAATTGTGTAGGTATCTGCTATGAAATGCATAACTCCTATAATATACTTTTTTTGCTTCTATTTTAGATGGGTTCCTCTAATCTTGTGTTAACATGTTTCATCATTAACTTTTGGCCATGATTTCTAGTGTACTTGTGATGTATAATTGTATTGGCTCATGGGTCCTTTTTCACCTTTTAGGCTGGAACCTTATATTATATTGTGAGCCAATAAAACATCAATTTTATGATTATTGGGATCAATAATATTGTATCATTGATAGTATTTAAACATCTACTAACTCATTTTCATAAATCAATTCAAGATCCTTTTCATTTATTGGTGTCTAAGGGCACCATATATTTTTATTCTCTTTTTTCTATGCATGTTCTTTCTTGTCTTCTTTTATAATACTTTTTGTATGGTTTAATTATGTCAAATAATGTTTCTAATATCAATTTCTTGGTGGCATGAAAGTGCATGCAAACTTTGATTACTCAATTTAGGAGCTTGGTTTATGGAATTGATTCCAAATAATTTGCATCAAAGGAATTACTACAAAATGCTGGTTTTGGACTAGCAATATCTTTTAGGGTATTCTATAAAACCTTAGTTTCTTAGGGGTTTTCCCTTAAAAAGTCATTCTCCATCCCTTCAACTTTGTTTTATTTCAAAACAAGAATGTTCAAAAGGAAAATACTTGACATCCAAAGGTTTTGAAGATGATAATAGACTTGGATAAACCATACTAAAGTGTTGATATTTTTTGGTTAGGGCTTAGTGCATCATAGATCACTTCAAGATCTAGATCTAGGGATAAATTGATTTCAAGTGACTTTGGCTTCTACATATTCTAGATACAAGTATGGCTAGTATTTTATATTCTAAAAAAAAGTTGCATAAGATAAACCATCATGAATTATAAGAAAAGACCATCATTTTCAAAATCTATGTAAAATTTTATGGTCTTGACTAGTTCAAAATTTTAATAAATGACTTCTTCTTGCTCTTTTTAAAAATACAAAAGACATCCTTGTCACCATAGGGAAAAAATTAATTTAATTTTTTTTTAGGGAATGAAAGGAAATATTAAAAATCGAAATAAATACTCTATATGATTGGAATATGAAGTAGGTACATGTGTGTCATCAATTCATACCCTTGTGAAGGGACATTAGGGGGGTCTCCATCAAACAATAGAGTCATTGATTTCCTCTCTAGTGGAGCATATGAGTTTCCCAATCCAACCACAGGGTTTGAATTTATCAACCCCATGATTTTTGCATGGATCTTTTTAGGTAAGAAGGTCATTCGAATTCCTTTTTAGAGACCAATATTTCTCTTGTTTCAAAGAGCATGCAAGGTCCACGTCTAGTCTAGCTAACACAAGGTGCTTGTGATTAGAAGATCTAGGGTTTTATTCTTGCCCAATCCTTCCTTCTCATGGAGGATTTGTTGTAATATTTTATGGTTGGAACTTAATGATCCTACCATGCAATTTATCATGACTAACATGATACTCCCTATAGACATTGTGACAATTGATTTGGTTATTATTATTATTTTTTTACTATTGTAATATGTTCTTACAAATCAAACACCACATTTGTTATCCTCTAATTTGCAGTTCACATAAGGGTACAAATAATCTACCAAAATAAAATCATGTGAAGGTTATGCCCACATCAAGAACAAACAATTTAAAAATTATTTCTTTAAGTTTGACATTTCTTTTCATTATTATCATAAATGGAAATATTTCAAAATCCACAACTCCATCATATGAGAGTGAAATTTACCCTTTTATTATATTACACAAATTTTTGATCTCTATGCATTGCTACCAATGTTGCAATTCTGTTTTGTTGTTTCAAAGCCAACATTATATAGTAACCTAATGGAATCAAAGCCTATTATCTCATATTAAATCGGGTAAATTTTGCCATTTGGTACAATTAGACAAGATCACTTATCAGTACTTTGTACCAAATTGCACATGTTTGTATCAAATAACATAATTTGTTTCATTGATTATGGAGATGATAGGCTTCAATTCCATTCGGTTACTATATAATGTTGGCTTTGAAACAACAAAATAGAATTGCAATACTAGTGTAATAATACATAGAGCTTAAAAATTCGTGTGATATATGAAAGGGTAAATTTCATTTTCATATGATGGAGTTATGGATTTTGAAACATTTCCATTTATAGTAATACTGGAAATAAATGTTTAAAGATATAATAATAGGAGTCAAAAGATATATGATCTATCTTATAATGATAACATTATATTTTACATATATTTACTTAATTTAGTTAAAGATATTATAGGAAATTTTGAATTCAAATATTGTTATTCTTAATGAAGAAAATTTGTAAATGAACATGAATAATTGGATTAACTTATTTGATGATATACTAAATATCACTAACTATTTTGAAAGACAAATTATTTATGTGCTTGTAAGTGTCCAATGCCAACCACGGAAGAACACATAAAAGAACACTCATATAGATGAATAGTCTCAAAACAATCTTATTGTGTGTCACTCCATGGCCTAAGTCCATAGCATGATGTTAGTCTAGGTTAGTCTTGCTTAAAATTGAAATAATATAATCTAAAAATAGATTAGGATAGACCTTGATTAAAAATACAGAGAGTTAACTAAAGTAATAATCTAAATGGGAAGAAAGAAGTTATAAGAAGAGGGAGGATTCAAAGGATGAGGGGAGTGAGTGGGAATAGCTAACAATGTAAGTGGTGTATAGTTGGTAATTTAAATAGAAAAAGAAGGAAGTGGGATTAGGAAAAGAAAAGGAGAAATATGAGAGATGAGGAGAGGGAAACAAACCAGGGAAAAAATAAGGGAATCTAAGAAGGAAGGGGTTGGTATAAAGAGAAATAATTAGTAGAGATTGACACTTTAAACCTATATTACATAATTGAATCAAAGGTATAATATCTGAAAGCTTATTAATAAAGGTAACAAGATATTACCTAAAATAATAAAGGGGTTAATGCTATTTAAAATTAAAGTTGTGAGAAATCATAGTTTATACATACATTAGTCTATGCATCTATAAATTATGAATCCCCAACTTATGAAAAAAGAGTTTCCATTCATTTTTCTATGGCTATTATTTACAACACTTATGAAATTGTTAGGTTGGTTATGCATTTATATATGGATGACTACTTACAATCCAATATCAATATAATGTCTAAACATCATGTGCAATGGCTAAATGTCTAAGCGACATGTCAAGAATAGACATACTTTTCTATAATTTATTTGCCTTCAATATTGCAAGACCTCACAAGAAGGTAGCATGATATATGGGCACCCTATGATGGAATGACCCAGGGTCAAGTGGTAGCTTCACTATGTTCATGTCCAAGAATTGAGCAATGGAGGTTCTCTTGTAAGAAGTGTTAAGATGATCTTTCTAAAATAGTGAGTGGGGACAACTTCTCTTTTCGTGTGATGGAGTGTTTCACCTTCAGAGATCATAGTATTGGGATGTTTCCTTTTAGTAGCATGGATATATCAAAGTTAATTGGAATTGCATCAAGGTCCCAAATGAAGTAAATTTTCTGTAGATGTAAAAGTTTAGGTTGGATCCTTACTACAAAGAGTGGAGTGGAGATGAAATCCTAAAAAATATTTAATATATGTGAAAATTATTAGATACAGTGAAGTGCTTTATGAAATATAACCTACATCATGATAATATTCTCCTCTAGCTCCAATCGTGTTATGTAGTCTCACATTTGGTGTCACAAATGATGCTAGATATTGGTATGAGTGGTAATAAATTTTGGAGTCAAAGGTGCATATCAGGTCTTGGTCAATGGTTGGATGGACAAGCAACATCCCTTGGTTGGTTATTACTTTGGTTACTAGGAACATTCAAATATTTATTGAAGGTGAAACTTGTTAAATTATGTGCATATTCAAAATAAATAGTGTAAAGCTTCAATCCTTTGCATAGGAGTAATAATAGTGTTGTGCACTTAAATGAATGAAGATACATGTTGCAAGATCATAAAATATTCTAAGACATGAAACTTACTAAATTATATATGTATTAAAAAAATGGTGTAAAGCTTCTATCCTTTGCATAAGATTAATGATAGTGTTATGCACTTAAATGTATAAAGATACAAGTTGCAATATCATACCAGATTATTCTTAGAATAGGAGTTTGACTATATACATGTTTTAATTACTTATATGGAATTGAAAATGGAACCACCTGTATTAATCATGACTGCATAATGGCATTACAACAACTTGGTTATTCCCCAATGTCACTTGGCAAGATTTAAACTTGAGTCAAGGAATTTAACTAGTTGAGCTAATGCTATTTGATTAGAAGTTGATTATATTACCTTTTGAATAACTTTTATTTTAGTTAAATTCAAAGTTGATCTATTATGTTTCTTTTCTTTTCTATTTGCATAAGACATGTTTATATTGAACATCTATGTTTTGGATTACAAAATGAAAGGATGAATAAAAAATAAATTAATATTTGAATGCATTATTTTAATTTACATTTTGAATAGTAGTGTGCATTCATTGGAAACTAAAAGGATTAGAGCTATGTTGTTATCACTACTTGTAAAACCAAATTATTCTCAAATTTAGCATTAATATGAAAACATTGAATCTAACATTTATCCCTTTTCATTGGCTAAACTATGAGAATTTTTTTTATCAAACCATACTTGACGATTAAAATCTATATTAAGTTTAATTTTAACACCAATATACTGATATTTGGTGGTAATAAATCATAAGAATACTTATAATATGAAATGTTGTAGATGACCAATTTCTCCTTAATATAGATCATTATGACAAAATCATCTATCCTTTCTTTACAAATATTTGGTTGTGGTGTGACATAGTTTGACTGCATGGAGAGAGGTGTGCCCATTGTGATGAGGACATGAGATATCCATCCAAGCATATGAGATGTATAAGACATTTCCTTATTATCATCTCTACATAGAAGAACAAAGACTTGGTTCTATACAAAGTATAAAGTTCTAGTGCAAGATACTTGTTCTATTTCAACTTAGGACATGATCCAAACACTAAAATGATGTCCTTCTCACCTTTCTTCCTAAATCTAGGATAAGTATCTCCTATGGGCATGTATTAACAACTAGATTTATTTTTTATTTTTTCTGTAGGTGATAGAGACCAAGCATGAACTCTATGTTTAGTCATGTCATCCATGAGAGAACAAACCCTTTTAATTTGGTAACAAGCCATTATGATGGAATTCACAATACTTTTTAGAAATGAATAGAAGCAAATCATTCACTCAAATCTTATATAGAAAGCATAAAGAGACGAAAGAAAAAGAGTGACAGGAATTGTGGGGCAGTTGTAGGCACCATAAATAATCATTATCCATAGATAATATTGTATAACACTCTAATGATAAATGAGGAGTGTGAGGATGGTATTTATAGCAATAAGAAAATCCCAAAATAAATCATAAATATTAATCTAAGCTAACATAACATGTGGGTTTCAAGTTAATTACAAATATAAATAAGGTTTAACCATAACAAGGTTAACCATGGCCCATTGGGATTACATAATAAAATATTATAAAATATTAAATACATTGCACAATAAAATGCCCTTAGGCCTATACAATACATCGTACAATGTCAACTCTTGTCTGTGAATCAGATTTTAAATTCAACACCCCCATAATCTAAAATAAGGGGCCAAGGATAGAAGAGATTAGTGACAATAATATCTTCCACCATAATGGATGCCCTAGTGGGTCTTTGCAATTGAGGTAGATCCATCTGAGTCTCCCTCATCATCTAAAAGACATCCACCCTGTTTAAAAAAGTTAGCTTCAATCTTCTATAACTTCAACAAGAAATTCATTGTTGGACGTCCCTCCCTTTTTGTAGTATCTACAAGTGGTCTTCGATTTCTTTGAAGACTTAGCATTTCCTATGGACCCTTGGGTCTTAGTCTCTTTATATTATATTTCATTCCATGAGCCTATATGTGAGGAGTTCCATCACCACAATTTCACATTGCAATAAGAAAGTGAACTAGAATAGAAAAATCTAATAAAGAGTAAGAGTCTTTTGGGATTACAAGAACATAGGAATCATATGATCTATTAGGTTCAATCTCTGAAAGGAGGGGGAGAGATTAGCAAGGACAATATTAACATATTCTACATCATATTTCTTTTTGCCTCCAAAAGATGCAATATCTACCCTCAAAGCCTTGAATCTTGCAATATAGTCCTCAACATTATCAAACTTAGCTAGCTTAAGAGAAGAAAGCTCTAATTCCAAGTGACTTACTTTAGTAGTATTAACCTTTCCAAAAAGTTCATGCAACTTTGACCATATCTTGATAGGGTCACTCTCTTTTTTGATATGGAAAAGTAACTCTGGTTCAATTAGCAAGGAAAACAAACCTAGAGCCTATTCTGTCTTTTGGTGTTGAGCTTCATCATCAAGTACCACTACTTTATCCTCCTAAAAAATACACCATAGGTTCATACTTCATAGTAGATAGATTATTTGAGCTGACCAAATACTATAATTTTACCCATTAAGATAAGAAACTAGGCTTTGTGGTCCATCTTACATAATTTTACCCCTAACACTACAACATGTCTATGAACTAATGCCACTAGTGCATAGAGCTTGAAAAATTATGCAATTTAAAAAAGGGCTCAAAACACTTTTGAATGTAAAATTTATGACCTCTAGAAGATTTACCCTAATGAACCACAAAAATATTACATCTCCAAACCATAGAAAAGAAGAATCCAATCGCTTATAGCCACTTGATAATCCCAGATTCACTGGTGTGGTCCACTATTTTTTCATTAATTTAACTTCCTTGAAACACTCAAATTACGACATGCAATTAGTTATATTTATATATCAAAAGGTGGTTTTTATGGTAAGCAATAGTTGCATGTTGGCCACATTATTAGCCCAAATTTATTAATTTATTGAAATCACCAACCAAACCTTTTGAGTGATTTAAACACGAGCCACCGTCCACCCAAAACCCTTGGGCTAGCTAAGGCATCAATGCACTACTTGAGGCACTAGAGATACTACTGCATATATGCCTTTAATATAGAAGTAAGAAGGGCAAGAAACATAGAGGACATGATTCAACCCCCTAATATCCAAGCACCAAAATATTGCATAACCAATTGTGCACAGGCTTCTGTTGCAATGAAAGCAATAGGTTTTCCATAGAAAAGTTAATTTTCCATGTTGTCTCCATAAGAGAGCCACCATAGAGGATTGAACACATGACCTCCACCCTCATGCTATAGAAAACAATATGCATGTTGTTGGGCCACACAGACTATTGAAAGTCAGGAGGACAAGTCCTACTTGTCCCTCCATTTTTGTTAAGGCAAATAAGAAAAATGGCTCCATGCCATTTCAAACAAAGATACCGTAAATTTCATTCATCCTCCATAACCACTTTACTAGAGCTATGACACAGGCCAAATAGTCCAACACATCTATAAGAGCATTGTCAAGTCCACATAGAACTTGATAGTGGTTTTGACTAACACAAGAAAAATAAAAGGCATCAAACTAGAAAATTTCAAATTCAAATATTTTCCTCTACTTATCTTCCTTCCTGTCATAGCCAAGGGAAAGAATAGAGTGACCATTCAAACTAAAATTTTATTTTTTGATCATGGAATCAAATATGTTTTGATAAACAACAAAGCATAAAGGATTTTTAACAAGGATTTCAAGATAATTACGAACTTGGGTAACTTTTTTTGTTTTTGTCCAGGAAATGGGAAGAAGGATTAGAGGATCTAAAAAATTCTTTTGCATGACCAAGATATGTAGCTCCATACCTATTCTAATACCATGATCGAATTCACAATACTTTTAAAAAATAATTAGAAGCAAATCATCTACTCAAATCTTAGAGTAAACAAAAAAAATAAAAAAAAGTAACATAGAAATTTGTAGGCACCCATAGGCACCATAAATAATCACTTTATGTAGATTATATTGCATAACACTCTAATGATAAATGAGGAGTCCGAGGAGGGTATTTATAGTAATATTGAAACCCCAAATTACATTATAAAGTTTAACCTAAGTTGATATAACAAGTGGGATTTAGGTTAATTATAAATATTAAATAAGGTTTAACCATAACAAGGTTAACCATGGCCCATTGGAATTACATAATAAAATATTACAAAATATTAAATACATTGCATAATGAAATGCCCTTAAGCCTATCCAATACATCACATAATGTTGGCTCTTGGCCATGAATCAGATTACAAATTCAACACATTCATGGTTTGATAGAGATCATATACCATGTTATATGCTAAAGATATTTGTGATTATCACAGCCCTAATGAATGTTAACATTATCAATTGAGGTAGATTTATTTGATTAATCATTAAATCTAAGTTTTGAGTTAATAATGGAGGTCTTATAGAATTTCATGAATTAGGTATAAAGAAAATTTAAACAAAATAATATATAGATTTTAGTCGAATGAATGGTAATTATGTTAAAGATAATGGGATCCTAATTAATTACATTTGAAATATTTTATTAATGATTGAGTTCAAACATTTGATACGTTAATTTCACATTTGATGTTTTATTTCAATTCATCTATTATACGCACCCGTGCAGACACACAAAATCATGATATTATACATAATTTTTTTTGAAAATACTTCTTATTTATTCTAGTGTTAATCCTAGAATGATCTTTAGGGAATCAATGGGCCTCTTTATGATAAATTAAAAAAATAATAGCATCATGTTGTATTTAAATTAGAAAAGATTTGGATTACTAGCATGAATTATTTGTAGGCTTACAATTTGTAAATATATAATCTATATTTTCTCAATAGAATTATTAAGGGTTATACAACCTATATCTATCTATCTATCTAGAAAATACAGAAATGATCAAAGTTGGTGCTTAATTTTTTCAACGAGTTTACACAGGTTTTTATGAGGGGTCTTGGTCCCCTCATACTGAGTGGGGTTTGAACCTTGAACCTATCAAAGAGAGGCCAAAGCCCTTACCATTGTAGTAAGCTTGCAGCTAAAAGTTGGTACTTAATTATAATAATAGTTAGTTTTTAATAAATATTAAGAACCATTAATTGATATCACATTAAAGGTAGATATGTGGAATCTTTAGCAAGATAGGCAAAGGAAGCTATCAATGGCTAATATTAAAATTTAGCAAGATAGGCAAAGGAAGCTATCAATGGCTAATCTTAAAATGTTCTTGAAAATAGTAATTGTTGTAATAGTTTCTCTAACTTCCAATTATGTTAGACTATGTTATGATCACGTTGAAATTTAGTTTTATGTCTCTTCCTCTTTGTAAGTTCTACATTATGGGTTGGATTACTTAAGGTTACATCTTATAATGAGTTGTATCTCAAGGCTTATTCCTCATATAACCATTTTTCCTTTTAAACTATCCCTTGAATGATATAATTTGCCATGTCACTTTTATATTTAAAGGTTTCCTTTAGGATCCTAATGAGTGGTGGTGATTAAATCTATATGTTAGAGTAGTAATTCAATTTAAACTTGATTGAGATTACCGTCTTATGTATTAGCAAAAGCACTTTTTGATCTTGAGGCCCCTTAGGAAATTTAAGATTAGAATCCAATCCTAGATATCCTTAGATTTTTTAAATTAAATTTTCACTGGCAAAATGATTGTGTCTTTAATTCTAATATCTTCTAAAAATTCTTTGGTTTGAAGAAAATTTAGGTCATTATTATACTTTGTCAAATATTTTACTAAAGCGTTAGACCATTATTATTAAGTCATTTGTTTTGATTTGGAATTTTCTTTGGTTTGGATAGGCCATCACACAATATTTATTATCTTTATATGACTTTTTTCATTTTAATTTCATCACAACATTCACATGTTTACGGAGGATTTGAAGGTGTTGCATCTTGATGATTTTCTTAATTCTTATCCAATATCAAGTGATTGAGAAATATAGGAGAGATTCCACCTAATGTTCAACCATATCCAAAATATACCATACCTAATTCAACGAATGGTTCAAAGTAGCCAAAACTCTAAAGAAACCATTCTATGGGTATTGCATAAAGAAGGTTTCAAAAAACAATACTATCAAAGCAAGATATAAAAACTTGAAGAATTTGCCAACTAATTAGTGTATAACAATCCTTCTTGCTTTATAGGATGGAAGGGACACCTCCAATGGTGTATATGTGGTTGTGTACTTATAATATTTGTATTTGTCTTCCTTTTAGGAGTGGATTGTTGATTTCAAAGCTACAAGACATATGACTAAGCATCATCATTTGTTATACTACTATAATGAATACCACATCAAAGAGGAAATTATTATTAGAAATGATTTGACCTTACAAGTCCTAGGTTTTGGTGTTGTCACCATTGGCACCACCAAATTGGGAGAGGCTTTTTATGTTCTAATATTTAGACCACATGTTCTCTCCATTTATCATATTACACACAAACAAGAAGGTGAAAGTCTTGTCAGATTGATAGGTAGCCAAGGATATTGATAATTACTTCAAAATGGTTTCTTCAGGATATTGCGATGATGTATATAATATATATAAGTTTAGTAAGCTTTTATATATTTAGATGAAAAAGGACTGGATTCCATGGTGGGTAAGGTTGATATTAGTAAGCTATATCATTATTAGTTGGAACACATTAAATTTGAATCATTGAGGGACATGACTTGTCTTCATATGGTTGATGATCTTCCATAAATTGGTCCAACTAGTGGAGTATGTGAGGGATGTACAAGGAAAACATTACCGAAAGTCCATTCCTAAGGGTAAATTTTGGAATGACTCTTAGTATTTAGTCCATAGTAACATTTTTGGGGCTCTATATGGGATCATTTCACTATAAGCAATATATTTTATCATATTTATTGATGAATTTTCTAGGTGCATTTGGACTACACCTCCAATATAGTGATAAATTATTTGCAAAGCTTAGAGCTTCATTGATTGAAGTAGAAAGTACACTAACAATTTCTTACTTCTTATGGCATTGTTTGCAATGTATTATTCACTACATCCCTTAACAAATATGATAGTTGAGTGGATGAATAAGGCCATCTTAAAAATAATTCATATTATTATGAGCAACAATCTCAAGTTTTTTGAGAAGCATTACGTTGTGCAACTTACATCACCAATGGAACACCCACTTATGTTGTTAATGGTATGACCACCTATGAGAGATGGACATGATATAGATATTTTACTTTGTAGTTCATGATATTTGTTTTAGTTGCATGTGCACATATTACTATTGAAAATAAAAAAGTTTAGCTTGATAGTCACATATATGTTTTCTAGGTATACTTAGGAGTCTAAGGCATATTGACTCTATGATCTAGCTACTCAATGTGTGATTATAACTTATGGGTCTTTTGGACCTCTCCTAACTCTTCTTATTGACTCTTATCAATGTTATTTAGCTTCTATTGATAATCATCCTTTGATTTTTGATATTGGTTAGTCTTTTAGTCATGTGGATACTTTAGTTTTTGATGTCCATCCTCCTAACACTTCAGTTGTGGGTATTCCTTTAGATTTTTATGATGTGTATGCTCCCCTATCCCCTGATGTTTCTTCACTTAATAAGTTCTCACCTTATGGGAGTCTTTTGGACAAGGCTAGTCCCATATCCAAGTGGGCAAAGTCCATTGTACAAGTCATCAAGGAGCCCTCATAAAGAACATCACCAAATTCTTCTTCACACTATGATTTAATTAGGGAGATCGATATTTATTGAAATCATACCACCTCTACTCAGGCTAAATGATGCACTACACAGGAGGTAACTATGACAATAAAGAAATGATTCTTTGATAAAAAACTAGAGTTGGAAGCTTATTTTGTTTCCTAAGGGAAAGAATATTTTTGGCTACAAATGGATCTATAAGACCAAGTTTGGTCTTGATAATTAAATATGCTAAAGGTTTTTCTCAAAACAAATAAGTTGACTTTATATATATTTTTACTCTTGTTGCTTGCATGAAGTTCATTCACATGATACTTTCCATTATCAATTGTCATTTTAGGTAGTTCATGAAATGTATGCCAATAGTGTTTTTCTTCATGAGGACCTTTAAGAAGAAATATATATGTAGCATCAAGTAGTATTTTTCCAATATAGGTCCATATAATTAGTTTGCAAGGTTAAGATGTTAGAGTATTGCTTTAAGTAGGTCCTTGCAGATGGTATGAGATCCAAATTGTTTTACATGTGTATTTTGTCATTGTAAAGTTGATATTGATGTTTATAATAAACATCATGACGATCAAGTTATTATCATTGTGCTTACTGTAGTGCTAAGGGCTTTGGCCTCTCTTTGGGAGGTCCAAGGTTCAAACCCCACTTAGTATGAGGGGCCAAGACCACTCATAAAAACCTATGTAAACTCATGGAAAAAAAGTTATTATCATTGTGCTTTAAGTCAATGATTTATCATCGCCATAAGATCAACTTCTATTTTTCAAGACATTAAATGAATTTAGGATTCTTTTGAGGTGATATATTTGGGCCTACTTCATTATTTTTGGGATTTAGATAGCTTAGCCTTTTCAAGGATTTCTTTCTCCTAGCCTCAATATTCTTTGGATTTTTTGTAACAATTTTAGATGGATGTTTTAAGATAACTCACACCCTATTTTGCTTTTGGGGTGGAGCTTGAGGCCAATTGTTCTATTTCATTTGATATTATTGTTTATTGGTCCTTGGTAGATAGATTTTTGTTCTTACACATATGAATGATACATTTCTTTTGTTGTCAATATTTGTTCTAAGTACATGCAAAAGGCTCATGAGACTCATTAGAAGGCTACCAAGCATATTTTACACTATATCAAGGTTATTGTTTACATGAAATTTCATTACATAACAAAGGGCCTCCATTGTTTTATAGGGTTTTCAAAGGCAAATTAGGCCAATGATATTAATGAACAAAAGTATACTTTAGGTGATTTTTCTTTTAGTTTTGGATCCATTTCTTGTGTTTCCAAGAAACAAAATACTATATCTCTATATTCCATGGATGTAGAATATTCTAGAGTAGTCATTGCTAAGAAATGTATTGAGTCGATGAATATAGTTCTTGAGTAGTTGGATTTTTCTCACGAAGGCTCACTATATTATTTTATGATAATCAAAGTACTAACTAGTTGGTTCATAACCTAGAGGAGCATTAGTGGATCATGTACTTCAAGATACACCATAGCTTCATTCTCAATGTTAATATGCATTGGTATATATGTCTTTTAGGAATCAATTTTTATAATTCTTTGCTAAGGTCATGCCAAAGGCCACCTTTATTAAATTGCTAGAGTGTCTTGGCATAGGAAAATTTTCACTAATGGTGGTTATTAAATAATATTTTCTTCTTGTGGACTTCATTCATATTTAGAAGGGATGTTGAAATATTTAATTATTCATTTTGGGTTACAACTAATATTGTACTTGTGTTGTATTAAAGTATTGGTCCACTTGCCATTTCTTTACCTTGTAGGATGATCTTTGTATTATTTTGTGATACAATAACATGTTAATTTGATGGTTTTTTAAATCCAACACATTATATTATAGGTAAAACTTATACTTCCACTCATATCATTTATATATTAGTTTATGATTGTATACAAGAGAAAAACACAAGATATATGATCCAATTTCTTTTCTTTCTTGATTAATGGATCCTTTTATTAGCGATGGATAGGCCTTGATGTAAGGTAAGTCATATAATACCCTAAGATCCCTCCCATTCCAATCCATGTCTTAAATACCAGTTAGACACCCTTAGAAACCACTTAGGAACATTTTGGGTTCATTAGGATGTCTATAGGATCATTTAAAACACTTTATTTCACTTGGGTTTTTTCATTTTTTATTAGAGCAACTACAATCTATTATCAAAGCATCTACATTTTTAACCAAAGTGATGTTTCTCCTATAGCGCCATCCCATAATGTCTTTTTAAACCAAAGAGCCCACATGTAGGTATTCTCATGGAACTAAAGGTAAAACTTAGTGAAATCTTATATTTGGGTTTCTCTAGCCCTAATAGAGTATTTTGATACCTTTAATAGTCTTTGGATTATGGCAAACTACAATGGCCCATGCAGGTCAACACTTAAATCAAAGTTAAAATCAAATAATTAGAGCATATAAATATAGTCAAGATAGTCATTCCATCTATCTTCCAACATTCAATCATCAAGAAATGCATTGGTAGCTCATAGTAGAGTGAAATATTTTTTCTTCCTTCCTACAATCCGATATCAATCAAACTACAATAATTGTTCCTAAAAATTTCTAAGGATATTAAGAGGGTTAATAAGTTATCTTGCACTGTTACTTCTAGGCTTTTCAAGGGGATTTTTTCCCCCTTCCATAGTTACTATTCTGTTCTTCTAGGATCCCGATCATGGTATGGAATCATTAATAAAAGATGATATCTTTAATAAGCCTCCACAAGGAGCATATTCAAACATCAAAGGGAAAAAAAGGTTTAGGGACAAGGATGAAGATTAAGCATTATGTCAAACATCATCAAGGAGGTTAGTACATTTATTTCCCTTCATCCCTTATAATCACTTTACTTTTACTTACACTTTATTTCACTTGCATTATATCTAGTTTGTTTTGCATGGTAATTACTTAGCATATCTTGATAATGTATCACTTAGAATTGAGATGTACGTGAGATTTACCTTTCCAACTCATTACTTTACCAATCCACCCCTTGAGATTATACCTTATCTTTCTACATGTTCCAATCTAACCTTCCCTATTTCTACCCTAATTATATGGTTTTACTTGATATGGGCTTATTTATATTATCTTTTCACCATGTAGGTTTTCTCCTTTCTTGTTTAATTAAAATTTAAAAACTGTGTTGATTCTATGTGATTTTATTTCTATTATGAATTATGAGTATACACAAAGTCAAATATATATGAAATGAAATGAAATAATTTTAGTTACGTCCATGAGACAAAACAATCTATGGGACCAAGAGCTTTAATACAATATGGGGTATGGTGTACAACCCTACTCCTTTTTCAATTCAAACCTTGGACCTCCTATTCAAAGTTCCAAAGTTTAACATCTAAGAAAAAATGTTCAACAAAGTAAAAAAGCTCAACATCTTCTTATCATCTTTTGGAGTGTATTTCTTCTATTGTTGAATTTGATGAGAAATTTTCCTATTTTTTTTATTCTCAAATTTTCAAAAAGTTCCATTAGTGAGTTTACTTTTAGAGTGTCCTCATATGCAATCTTGATGTCCTTGTAGGCTTTGCATTCCATGATAAAATGTTTTTCATTCTCCGCTACTCCTGTTGTGCAAATGACACATTCGTTCTGACCATGCTTCTCGAGGAATTGTCCATCTCCTAGTTTCGCATCTAAGATGGTGTGAACTGGATCTTAGTTGGGCAATAAACATTTTTCTTTCCATTTGATCTTTGCCTCTATGTACTTCTTTTGGTTGAACTTGTTGATGCATAATTATTTATTCTTCCTACATTTTTAGTCCACATGACAAGTCTAAATTTTTCCTTCACATACCATTTAATTTCTTTGTAAAATTTTGGGACCTTATAAAATTTAATGCTTCATTTTCCATATGTTTTTTGTTTTTTTGCATCAATGTGTCTTTTCTTCTATTAAGTGTTTCCTTGATTACTTGTTTTGAAAACTTGCTATCTTCCATTCTTTCTATTTTCAGTAGGTACCCCAATAGCCTTATCATAGCTTCTACTTCTAGTGAAAAAGTTCCTATTTTAGCAAGTAAAATCTCACATGGGATTGATGCTTTAATTCTAAAATTATTTGTAATTAGTTGCTTTTGAATTCTTTCTATTTGTCTCCATTAAAATTTTGATGTATTGATAGCCCACAACTCACACCCATATAACACCATTGGAATAACTAATAACCCAAAAGGACCCCAATCGTTTTCCAATCTTACATCTTTGTTTTTTTGTTGCCCCTGCAGAGTGTCCTCCATCCTACTTGTATTCATTTCATCCTGCATATTCCCCAATTGAGTTTGCTTTGAAAGTCTAACCCAAGGTACTTGTATTATGTTACTCCCTCTAAACGATATCCTTCAGATAAAATATATGGCTGCTTTTTCTCTCTTCAAGTAGAGAAGACCATAAGTTTAGTCTTCCTAGTGTTTATCTACATCCCAACTTCTTTACAATAATGCTCTAAAGCTTTTAGATGTCCCTTTAAACTTTCACATGTCTTGCCAATCAAGATGAGATCATTAGAATAAAGAAGTTTCACTACATAGTTAGCCAATTATATTCTCTCTCCTCCCAACTTTTCTACCCATTCCTCCAATTTATCAATATAAACGTCAAACAAAGTCAGTGACAATGGACAACCCTATTTTACTCTTATATCACTCCCAAAACACTCTGATAGTCCTTCTAGAGTTTTGATTTTTGCCACCATCTACTCATAAAGTTTGTGTATAGTTACTCTGTAGTTGGTTGGTATGCCAATTTCTTCCATTCTTTTCCATAATTTACCTCTAGGTATTGTGTCAAAACCCTTTTTAAGTCCACAAAACAACAATAAACTTCTCCTTTTTCATTCCATATCCTCTCTATTAGGTGCCTTAAAGTAATGCAGTGATCTATTGTTGAGTACTTTGATCTAAATCCTGCTTGCCCTATTGTTGTCCTTCCTTGATTTTTTGCCCACTGATTGATTTTGCTTTCTACTTTGTTGCCAAACAAATTTAAAAAAAGAGGATTGTTGGTGTTCATTTTTATACAATGGTATAACTAGGCTGGTTATCTATTGCTATGAAGAGCCTAATTTAATGATGCCATTAAAAATAGTTCAGGTGTATGATGCTAAGATGTCAACCTCACACTTGAGATGTTCAGCTTGAAAACCATATATCCAAAGCTTTACCTATTGCTATTTCTTATTGCCCTTCTTCACATCTTCCAAAGAAAAAAGTTTCTCAATTGTATTAGTTATAGGAAGGATATCTTTTTCATGTTTTCTCTTATAGAATTACTTCATAACCCCGCATAACTCGAGAAGCTCGTAAAAGCTGCAAAGCATGTATCTATTCTAATTGAAAGCATAAAATTCGTCTATAAACTAGTTTAAGTAAAACTGTCATGTAAAATTGTTTCAATGTTTGTATGTTAGTGTGAAAGGTCCAATTTATAATTGATTATTATATTCATTTGTTTCTTAAGCTGAGAATATATAATGTTTTTTTTGAAGGAGGAAGAGAAGTATAATTGGGTACGAGGGCTATCCTAGGTTTGAGTTTCATTAATAAGAACCTTAAAATATATCAATTAAACTGTTTCAATAAAAGTAAAACACATATAATTAATATTGACGAACTTACGAAAATAAAATAAATCATAGTTTGAAAAGGCATAACAATAATAATGCAATTGCATTCAAAAGATTCCATGTAATAATTTGGGTGATTTTTTTTCCCTTTCCCTCAAAGACAGTCCATTACTTAGGATACCCTTACCCTTAAAATGGAAAAGTGACCGTCATAGGTAATCTACGTTTCTTTCTTTTGCAAAAAGTTGATCTAATACACTCATGCATGATTTTTACTTGCATTATACAGGTCTTTCCTGAATTTACTATTAACACACATACATTAAAAATTACAGTTTCCACTTATGATTTAATGCTGGTTTAGACTTTGCTACCCACTCATTTTACTTGCAACTGTTTACATTAGCTTTGAATGATAATAGAATCTGGTGAGGAGGTCATAGCCTCCTATCAATATCCTACTACAAGGAAAAGACGATGGAAGATAGATCAGTGCAATTGCTTCCACTCTGATGAGAAGTATAGCCCTTTCCCAATGGTTATATTGAGAGCAGTTCTTGACATGTATTAAGTCCTTAATATGTCCACATAGCAAAAGATGAAGCTGCTGACTAATGCATCGTATCTTTGTCATAGAAAACACTGCTTTCTACTTTCATATTCTTATATCGCTTGGCAAGAAAGATGTATATGCAGAGGTTGACTGCACTAAGTGTGGCCAAAAGCCAATAATAGTAGTCCAAATGAATTTGTTCAAGTTGTCTGAGAACCAACTTCCTTCATCACTTAAGCTGCTAATATTATCAACAATGGCGATAATAATGCTACTTAGGAAGCTACCAATTCCGAACACACTCAAATACACTGCAATACCCAAGCTTCGCATTGCCTTGGGCATCTGATCATAAAAATACTCTTGCATTCCGACCATTGCAAATACTTCCGATATGCCATAAAGCATATACTGTGGAAGCAACCAAAATATGGTCATTGGAACTATTGCATTGGGCATGTCTACTAATCCATGATCCTTCACTTCTTTAAGTCTTTTGATTTCTACCAAAGCTGCAACAATCATGGCAACAACAGAAAAAAATATGCCAATTCCTATTCTTTGTAGCAATGTTATGCCACGCTCATGACCTGTAAACTTTGTAGCAAATGGAACAAGAACCCTGTCATACAGAGGCACCAGCACAAGAATACTTATTGCAATCAGACACTGCAGGGATGCTGGAGGGATTTGAAAATGTCCTCTGATTTTTCTATCCATTGTCCTGCCCTGTTTGGTGAAGAAAGTCTCTGATTGTGCATATACAACACCATACATTAAACATGTTACCCAAATAGGAATCAACCTTGGAATAAGTTTCAGCTCCTCAGGTTCTGTTTCTGCAGAGTTACTGGCTGGTTTCCCCCCTTGCTCATCTTCAACTATAGCTCTGTCAAGAGACCTAAGTCAAAAGAGCAAAAACATTTAAAATAGCACACCTTTCAGCTGACCTGAAACTCCCCAATTAGATCATAAAAATCTGACACAACTACTACTTTATCCTAAATGAAAACAGATAACTTGAACACTCAAAAAAGAGCAACTAGATGATTTAATTGAATGACAATGTAGCGTATACACCAACTTTATACTGTTTAAGTTTAAAGAATACAACATTTTGTTGCAATCATCTATAATTGTCTTCCTTAAGACTTGCCTCCTAAGTTGTTTTGCACGGAAGGCTGTCGTGCAAAATAAATGACCTCATTCCAAACCGTGTTGAGGAAACTTCAAGAAGTGTCTTGAAAAATACCCCATAAACTCAGCAGTTCATTTAAAAAAGCATAACTTAAACAGTCTTAATACGCCTTATCCTTGACTGACTGCTTAATTTTAGTGAGAAACAATAATTAGTTCAGGTCTATAGCTGACCTTAATATTTGTCACAAAGACAGTTTTCCTTATACAGGTCTGATGGAAGGAATGGTAAACTATTAAAAACTATATGTGCTCTATAGAGATCTTGCATCTTTGTAATGTGATACATATGTTGAACATTCAATATTTGTGAAGAATTGAAAAAAAGGCACAAAGCTGCTTACTTGAGGTTGTCTGGAGAAAGGAGACTTGTTCTTGATCTTCCAAAACTTTCAGATACTGCTTGCCGAACACAAGCAAGCAGATTGCCAGTGGGCAGTTTGCGCCGGTAAAATCTAGAGCCACGAAGGAACACAAAGAGGGCTAGTCCCATTGCCACAGTTGGGAT
The DNA here is from genome assembly GCA_028583015.1 of Wollemia nobilis. Taxonomy (NCBI): domain Eukaryota; kingdom Viridiplantae; phylum Streptophyta; class Pinopsida; order Araucariales; family Araucariaceae; genus Wollemia; species Wollemia nobilis. The sequence continues at coordinate 12,892,515 of JAQPPZ010000442.1, read as the reverse complement.
TGCAAATCCCACTCCCCATCCTACATTCTCTTCTATGTACAGAATTACTGAGAGTGCTATCAAAGCACCACTACACTGGGCAAATTACCACCAATTAAAAAATGAACTCCTGTGCTTCCTCTCTTCTGGGTCCTCACCATCGAACTGGTCTGCACCAAAAGCTTCTATACAAGGTTTGTGCCCTCCTGTACCCAGTGCTATCAAATACAGGGAACAGAAGAAAACCCCCATCTGGAAAGGAGTGGCCTTCGGACAAATAGTTGAAGTTTCGTTACATGGGGAAGGTTTTAGAAATGGCAGGGACACAGATGCAGTTAAGGAAATCAATCCCTGCAAGAAGAAAGGCAGCTGGTTGTAATCCCATAGCAGTCTCAACTGGCTAATTAAAAGTACTATGAGAAACACAGAAATCTGTGATGGGAGGATACCCATATGGGTTGATCTTTATCCAATAATAAGAAACAAAAAAAATGAAAAAATGTTAGGCCATTTGAATTTCATATTGGAGTTAATTGGATGATTAAAAATATCATATAGGGTAATCAGAATTTCATATCATTTTGAACTGGGTAGTTTAAATTTTTATAGAAAAGGTCAGAATCTGTAATGGGTGATTGCAATCCAATGCCATTGTCAATTTAGAAATTAATAAAATAACATAAAAAGTACGTAAATGGACAAGGATGGAGTAGGCACATGGATTTTCAACAACTGACCAGCAGATAAATAAAGGAAGAAACAAGAGTGGTCCAATATCTGCCCCAATATGCATCTGCAACGAATGCCCCCAGGAAAGGAAGTAGAGCTGTAAATCCAGACCACATGTTCACATTTTTGGCTGCAGTGGCAGTGCTTTCATGGAGAACATCAGTGAGGTATGTTATTAGATTTGAGGCTATGCCATAGTAGCTCATTCTCTCTACCACCTCAATTCCTAGCAATAAACAAATCAAAGGATGGATGGGATGAGCTTGCAATTCTTTCAACGACAATAAAAATTTTGTGCTATTGAATGAGTTAAAAGGATGCAGATCAGGAAAAGACTTACCTATTATAAAAAGAGATGCCTTCCATCCCCCTTGTTTGGGATCACTGCTACCATCTTTATGTTTAGCTGAAATTCGAGGTAAAAGCGCATCCTCCATTTCTGATTCCGCTGAAGAATATGATGAATATAGTTCTGAAGTCAATGCACAGACATGATTTTTAATCTCTGAGAAGATTCTTTCAGACTCACTATTTGGCGAATGAAATGACCCAATCTAAGATTTGTTAAATCTTAAATTAAAAGATTGCAAGAAGAGAAGGGGAAAACATTAAAAATCGTTGTTGCTGTTTTATCTATCTATATTAATTAGAGGTGTCGTAAACATTAGCAAAGTATTTCATGTTCTAAATAATGGTAGAATTTATGTATCAGACTACAAAAACATTAAATAATTAAGTAGTGGGATGCCAGAAGTTTATGAATTTTATTATTTGTTGAACTTTTTCTTATTAGTCTTCTTGTGAATATAGGATTCCTCAAGACTTTTTCTTTTTATGAAAGTAATTGACCTTCTTAAGTTTTGGCTATGATACTTTTTTCAAGAAAATTAATACTCTTATTTTTAATAATATATTTTTAAAAACTCACTATTGTGTGCCCCTAAATAGTATGGAGGAGGGTCATGATAAGAATTGTGTGCCCCTAAATGTCGGCGGGTTCTTCAAGAAACTCACTATTAGTAAATGTAAATATAAAATTTTATGATGACAAGGGGAAACTGGTGAACATTTAACAGTCAAACAATGTTGGATGTGTAGGCCAACACACGTCTTATACGTTACACCTCGGAAGACTCAACTCATACACAAAACTTGTGGAGGTGGTTTGAGTTTGACGGTCACCTTTGACAAATTGGTTTTGGACACATGCAAGTTAAGCTATGGAGTACCTACTGAGTCTACGTAACACCTTTGTTTTTCATACATACATGTTTAATATACTAGAATTCTTATCTTTTATTATAATACAAGATGTGCAATATAGATGGCGATAGGTTGAATATCTTGAACAAACTGAAGATGAAAACGGCGCATCATAAAAATAACATTAATAAAAAAAAAATCAATGGGTTTGTAATGAGCAATTTTTAAATGTGAATTTATAGTGTTAATTAAGGGGTTCTAAAGTAATTGTAGTAAAGCTTCATTATAATGGGTAAATTTAATTAGGAAGATAATTTGATCAAGAAAGTAATTTGAAAAGGAGACGTAGAAGTTAAGGACCCTCATTACTTATAAAGCAGTTTATGCTAGAAGATCATTCAAGATGCAACCAACAAAGAGTCTTTGTTGGTGACTAATGTTAAATTTGAAGCTCCTCATGCCACAAACCTTGGTCAATCCATCGGATCAAAATAACAAAGGTTTACATAGCCTTTTAGGAGGCAGCTAAGATGAGTTTTGTTATGAATAGGAGTCCTGGAGCCCTTTAGGTGACAACTAAAGGACTCCGCTCATGGTAGGACTCCGCCCTATCCAGAGCTTACAAACCTCTCTTTTATCCAGATAGGAAGGGTCACTTGCCTAGTTCTCTTCTGCATCTAATCGTGTTCGTAGTTCCCTGGTGAATTTGCAAGTCATCGTCAGTTAGTGATCCTTAGGAACTGAACTCGATTACATGGAGGAAGAAAATGGGGTAACTCAAGGTGATTGAGTGGAAAAATGATAAGGAAAGCTCCCTCTCCCTTAAAAGGAGCTTAACACTCAAAGAGAGGCAAATAGTGGAACATCTTGAAGATTTCAAGTTGTGAAACTTCTGCTAAAATTTGAGGCTTCTTGGTCTCCACAAAGTCCACCTCAAGATCCATGGTAGAAGAGTGGCAAAAAATTGAAGAGGGGAAAAACACCTAGGAACATGCCCACCAGAGCTTGGAATCTAGTGGTATCGGTTATCACTGGGATGTCAATGAAATAACAAGGAATTGACCACTAACGAAAGGCACAATGTAAAATATGGTGATTAGAATCTCAAAAGGTATGCTAAGGAGGAGCTTCATCGAAAGGGGGCGGTCAAGATGCAAAGAGAAGTAAGACTCTGACCTTAATTGGACCATTGCAATGACCTAAAGCTACCAGGTGCAAGGAGAAGAGTGTGACCCGATGAACCACATGCGGGTGGTCATGATGCTTGGAGCATAAGGACCAGATCTAGTCCCTAGTAGTTCAACTAGTACACCCGATGGGACCTGAATCACTATATTCATCCCTTGATTAGAAGATAGATTGAGGTTTCGATGAAGGCCTTGGTCCCATGCTTATTGAAGCACTACAAGCATTCACCTGACAACTCCCTTGGTCAAAGAATTGACTAAATTTAGCAGCTTCGTTGGAGATAACCTTGAAATCTGCCACAAATTATTTTCAAATAGAGGTCTTGGTGGAGGTATTTATTCATATGCTTGTTAAAGTATCACCAAGCACCACCTTTCATTTGGTAACCTTGTGTGAACCAGAAGATGAATCTATGACTAAAATTTAGGAGAATCTTGGCATGCAATGACTAAGGCCCCCTAGTCCCCCTTATTCCACTAGATATTTGGGATCCAATCCCCACTATAGCTCTGAAGTCCTTGCTCGAGTTCATCGAAGATGATGCAATCACATCAATGAAATATTTACATCATATGGTAGGCCTTTGTGTAGTGCATAACATGGATAAAAAAATGTAGCACTGAGACTTTTAGAAACGTCTTTCAAAGATAAAGCACGAGAATGGTGCATATCGCTCCCCTCACATTCGATCGAAATATGGGACCAACTGGCCACCCAACTAGTAGAAAAGTTAGGGGAGAAGACAAACAAAGTATCCTTGTTGGAGCACCTATTAAATATCAAGTATAGAGGCAATGGATGATTTCAATACCTGGTTCCACAAAACGTGGTATAGTGTCCTAAATAACATCAAAACCCCCAGGTATGACATTCATTTTCTATCTTAAGTTATTCAATTTAAATATTACCACGATGATCAAAACTTGGGGAGGAAAATCCTTGCCAATAGCCTATCAAATGGCCATCTAGGAAAAAAATGACCTCATCCAGATAGGAAGGTTGGATCTTAAACCCCCAAAGCCTTTATCCCCTCAACCCTTGTACCTATTGCTACTTGCTAAACAACCCGTCGTCTCCCACTTCACTCTCCCATTAATCCAGATTCCTCCCTTTCCCCTTTTCATCCAGCCCCAAATTTCCCATCCAAAGTCAAAATAAAAGAGATAAGGAGACTCCAAGCACTTTATAAGGAGTTTTTAATTTTAAGAAGTCAACAAAGCAACCAAGGATTCTAGTATATGGAGCCTTAGGGTTTTTCCCCTTAGTACCTGAATCAAGAAAATCCGATCATGAATGACCAACCATTTTTGAGGATCAATCTTTATCATCATCTTGAGCAAAGCTTATAGTCTTCTATAGGAACACAAAGGGAAGGAGCATCCATGACACTGACCCAATGTTGATTGGATTATCACCATGCCATCTACACTCCAAATATTGCTCCCTTGGAATAGGTTATAGTCATGTGGAAAGAAAAGGAAGTGTGTGCAGTAGATGATCAAACCCCACTGGTTGATGCTCAATGAATATAGAAGTCAATCAGACCTCAAAAGGCCAATCGAACCCAAAGCCACTAAAAGTTTTTGGGAGAGCTGAGTGACTAAATAAAAAAATCCTTCCACTACTGTGAACATTTTGAGGTCACAACTATCGAATCCTCTGTTAAACATCAACGATGATACCTGGGATCTCTCGGAGGTATTTAGGTTAGTAGAAGACATGCCCTAGTATCCCTACCAATAAAGGACCTAAAGGAAACCCTGATAGATCAGGGGGAGCAAGAGTTAGAGCAATGTAAAGTTGTGCAGAATCCTAACCTAGTGGTCAAAAAAATTAGGGTGGAACCCTTTTGCCTATCTTTGATGGTCAAGGGCGAGTTGGTACTTAGTTGCCTAGTTGATCCCACACTTAGCACCTCCGCATTGCCAAAAACTGTAGCATGAACAATAAAATCAACTATGCAAATAACTAGAAAGGAGGTGGGGCAATTAGGCAAAGGGATTAATCTATTTATCGATGTCTTGGTATCACTTGAGGATTGTCTCCTCGAGAACTTCAACCTAGAACTAGAAGATTATTAGGGGATAGGATGGGCACAAAAAGTCCTACGAATATAGTTTGGGGCCAAAGCCATATTCATGAGTGTAACCCATTATAAGCATGAGGAGACGCTATCCATGAATGACCTGGCTACCAAAAATGACCAATGGAGGAAGAAGGGTGAATTCAGTCTAAGGGCGAAGCTCAATCAACCCGCATGAGAAATCATTGGTTATCAAAGTTAGGGACTTTGATTTTGGTAATACCTTCGAGCACATCAATATGGGTTAAGCACTCGATACAAAGGTCAAATCATCGAGCCTCTAAGTCCTTGTAAATTATATATAATAATAATAATGATAATATTTTTTGACGTGTTTATCTAGTTGTTGTAGGGCACGAGCGAGTTTAGACCTGTAATAAGAGAATTAGATATCCTACATGTTTAAAGGATAAGGTTGATAGAGTCAAGGTATGCACACCAACCCTCTTAGGATTAGTAATGAAGATCATTTGATAGAAAGAAGAACAACTTCTATAATCAAGTGTAAGGAGTGAAGGATGATAATGTTCCCCACTGTCTAGGCATGAGGGAAAAAGTCTTTCCATATCACCTTGTCATCAAAAGATTAACACAAGGGGGATGAACTTCAAGATTCATCCTAAGAGACAAGGCCTTTAAAATGAGTCATACTCTTTCTAGTTCTCATAAAGTTCCAAGTAGATTTGTCTTTGACGCCATCCTTTCCCAACATTCATTTTTGTTGCAAAAGCCTCAAGATTTACCCTCATTCTAACTCCATGCAAAATGGACAAGGCTCTTTTCTTTGGGTTTCTTAACTCCTGCTAGCAGGAGTTCCCTTGTGAGTCATCAAAACTGTAGTAAAGAAGAAGATAATTTTGATCAAGAAATCCATTTGATGTGACTAAGAAGAAACAAGATGTAGAAGTCAAGGACCTTTACTACTTACAAAGCAATTGATGCCAAAAGACCATACAAGGTGCAACCAAAAAAGAGTCTCCACCTTTGACTGATGCCAAATTTGAAGCACCCCATACCATGAACCTTAGACAACCCATCAGACAAGAATATCAATAGTTTATAGAACCTTTCCAGTGGCAACTAATATGAGTTTTGTCATGAATAGGAGTCCTAGAGCCCTTTCGATGATAGCTAAAGGACTTCACTCATGGCAGGACTCCGCCCCATCCAGAGCTTATGGACCTCTCTCCTCATCGGATAGGAAGGGTTACTTTTCTGACTCTCTTCTACATCTAATGGCGTTTTTAGTTCCCTTGTGAGGTTGCAAGTCATCGTCAGTTAGTGACCCCTAGGAACTAAACCCAATTACATGGAGGAAGAAAGTGGGATGACTTGAGGTGATTGAGAAGGAAAGCAACAAGGAAATATTTCTCTCCTTTAAGAGGAGCTTAGTACTCAAAGAGTGGTACAGAGTGGAACATGTTGAAGATTTCAAGTTGTGAAACTTTTGCTAAACTTTGAGTCTCCTTGGCCCCCATAAAGTCCACCTCAAGATCTATGGTGAAAGAGTGGCAGGAAGCATAAGAGGAGAAACATGCCCAAGGACATGCCCATCAGATCTCAAAATTTGATGGTCTTGGTTATCACTAGGATGTCAATGAAATAACAAGGAACATGCCACTAACAAAAGGTATTTTCCACGAAGCAAAATATTTTGCCCTAATCAGACCACTGCAATGATATAAAGTTGTTGGGCATAAGGAGAAGAGCGATGACCCAGTCCTAGTCCTACCCCAAGCAATCAGACACAACCTCCAAGGCAACAATTAGACCATTTAAAGTGATGACAAGAAAGGAAGCCCAAGGAGCAATACCAAACCTAAGGTATTAATGAGGAAGGATCCCAAAGATCTAATCATGGGAGATCTCTAGTGTAAGGGAGCCTGATGACATGGCAAGAGATCCATCAAGCCAACCTGCTAGTAATATTTATGGCTATAGTTCCCTAAAGCCGCGAAGATTGCTCAACATTGATGTTGACTAGCTCGAGCAATTTTAAAATGAACTATTTTGAATTTCTACACAAAGTTTAGGGGAATTATTCCTTGCTTCTTCTCATAAATCTCCTTCTCTTTCTTATTATAAAGGATTGAAAGCTAGCCATGCATGTGCCTAGTATTTGACCTTGTATGGGGTTTTCTTTCAACCTCTTTTGTATTATGGCCTAGATCGAGCCTTGGGTCATTCAAGTTGATTAGTTTTGAGTCTCTTTTTTTGGCACAAATGTAAATTGATTATTATATATATGGGAAGCTATGACTATTTTTATTTCTATCTTGGTTTTTTTGTATGCTTATTTGGTATAACTCATGTTTGGGGAAACTGTATTCCTTGTGCACTGTCAATTATGATGCATGTGTTCATTCAACTCGTCGTATTGCAGGGAGTTTAAGACATTCAACACATCTCCTCATTAGAGTAGGTTTGCTTTGCCTATTATTTTAATTTCAATCATTTACTATTTTTCTTCTAACCCTTTTCTCAGTCAAAGACCCACTAGATTAGACTAGCCTAGAAAGATAGCAGTGCGTCAGAGATCACATCCAAACAAGGAGCCATCCTTGGTAAAAACACCTAGAGGTCATCCGGTGGAGTCACATCCCACGCTCTCCAAACTTTCCAAATTGGTGCTCCACACGTGGCATGAGTTCCAGATGCACCCAACGAACCATGTGCAGTGGTCATGGTGCCTAGAGCATAAGGACCAAATTCAGTCCCCAATAATAACCTTCAACATTTATTTAATGGCTTTGGGGTAAGTTGTGAAAAGGAAGGAATCTTACAAAATAAGTCATATTTTCAATTTTAAGAGTAAACCTTATTATTTTAGGAGAAATGTGTTTGATAGGATGCGATTGAGGATTGTGGGCCTCATATTTGGCATTTCGAGTTTTTGTTTGTATCTTCATAGAATTTTGAAAAATGAAGTGCTTTTGTGTGGACAAGTATCAAAGAAAGATCATTCAATGGATCCCTAGTTGGAGTAAGGATGCTTTAATTGAAGAAAGTAATATTTTATTAATCAAAGATAAAGAAAAGAAGTAATCTATGGAAAATTCAATCAAGACAATAAATGATACTTTAGAAGTGATTGTTAAGGATGAAATAATTGAGCATGACATAATGATTCTTAAAAGAAGAGGGCTAATCTATGAACTCAATGTTTACCAACCAAGTTTTCAAATATTTGAAAGTGGGTTGAAAGAAAATGAAGGTTAAATTTATAGTATTTTGTGACTTCTCTTCTTGAAAGATTTTTTTCATTAATCCTCCTAGTTTAAAATTCAACAGTCGAGCAATGGGTAACAATTTATTGTTCATGGGGGGTTGGCTTGTATTTAATATTATGGATGTAAACATTTTGTAGAGATATAAACTTTAGAGAAAAAAAATCTTGAAAGGGTTTCTTGTATGGATCAAGTTATTTAGACTTTTGAATGAGCTTATCAACATGGAGTTTTTGAAAATATTGGTAGTATCTTAGGGAAGTTTATCCAAGTGGAATAGACTTATATGAAGTGGGATCTAGTTGTGTATATGTGGATAAGTATTTCCATGGATCCTTCAAAATATTTGCATAAATCAATCATTATCAAATTTGAATTAGTAAAATGGGACCGGTGGAGTATGGACACATTGCATTTTGATGATGCATATGCCATGAGTCCTGAAACTTGACAAGAGAATGAAAAATGAGAATAATAGAGAATTATGAAAAGGTATTGGTCATAAGACAAGCATAATTGAAACAATGGAATAAAATAGTTGTAAAAAATGACTCATAGCTAAGGACACTTCACTTTCAAAAATATGAAAAAGAAAGAGTACATGCCTCATTAGATGATAAAGGTTGTTATTAATAATTTACAAAAAATGATGTACTATATGAAAAACTGTAATGTAAGAGATCAAATTCAAAAGGGTCCACAACTATAAATAAAAATTTTAGGATTAATTTTCAAAGGGAAGAAGATGGAACATGGTTACAATGAGTTAGGTAAATTACTTCCATCCTATCCAACCAATAGAGAATAATATTCTTGCAATAAAAATGAAACTAGTATAGATGTTATCCCTTGTAGTCTTAAGTGTCCAAGGTAGCATAAGATGATAAATCAAGTTGAAAACAACTCAAAAAATAGAAGAGATCGATGAGGATAAAAACATTGGTAGGAATGGCAAGAAGAGAGAAAGACCCCCAATGTATAATCAAGTATAAAGCGATGCTTAGAAGGAAATTTATTTGGAAAGCCAAAATCAAATAATACAAATGTTTATAAGAAGTATTATTAGACACAAAAAAAATAAGAAATAAGGATGAAGGTGGTATCTTGGAACATATAAGGTATAGAGATGGTTCAAAAAATATTTATCAAGGAATTAAGAGGCTATATTTTTGGTTGTCTTGTTTATTCAAGGTAAAAACGAGCAATTATAAATGGAGGGAGGAATCTAAAAGGATTTATATGTAAACATAATTTATTGAAAATATCAACATATCTACAAGGAACTAGTAAATCACAATGTCAATATTATACCCAACATAATCAAATGTTTGAAGGTAATTACGATGGATATCATCTCAATTAAAATAATAAAAAAATTTGGTAGAGGAAAAGTATTTTTCATAAGTGTAGGAAGAAAAAGGAGCTAGTGTTAGAACTTAAGCTTTGAATGAATTTGCATTATGGAAGAAAAAAGGCATTTAAATACAATAGAAGCCCAAATATGACATAACATCCTACAACTACCCTTGTCACTTAATGAACCTTACAAATAATGTACTGAGGGGTTACTCAACTTACACTCACATTATACATGATGTAATAACTCCTAACATTCCCCCCCATTATTACATCATAGTTTTAGTGAGGAAACTTCAGAATTTTTTAAATTTGACTTGTCCTAGTGGTGTAAAGAAGTACACTCTTTGTTCTTGAGTAGGAAATAATGTGTTGGATATTCTACTGTTGAATATGTTTGTTGGAATATATTACATTATTTGGTTCTTTACTAATGTACCTTCATGGGTACATATTTAGATTAGAATTATATTAGGAGTTAAATAGTTTATTAGAGCAATTCAATAAATGTACAAGTGTTAGAATGTGCAATGATGTAAATGTACATGAGTCTTAGGTTGAGTAAGGGGAAAGGAATCTATCTTCCTATTGTGAGAGATTAAAGTGTGGTTTTTGGAGTGCATAGGTTAGAGTAGTAGTAGACATCATGTAGATATTTTTCATAAGAATGGAGAGGTAGTTACCTCCATTCCATAGCATTGTAATTTTTGTGAGCTTTCTTATATGAGCATTTCTCAAGCATTGTATCAAGTTTTATAGCATATTTTCATGCATGTTAAGTTGCCATTATCATAGTTATAACATTGAATGCTTATTTTCATACTTGTGGCTGAATTTCCTTTAAGTTTAAAGCTCCAAAAACTAACAGTGGTATCAAAGCTACAGTAGATAAAAGGAAGTAGAGAGAGCCACAAGAGTGATTGAGAGGAGATTGTAAATCTCATTTTCAGATTTCTGAAATTGTTATTGGCTAGAGTTTTTCCATAGAGTTGTAGAAAAACTTGTGAAGACTAGAACTCAACATTGAATCCACTAGATTGGCAATCCAACTAGTGAAGTTTATTTTCTATAGATTTATAGAAATTTCTATTATCATTGCCTAACACTTTGTTGTAGAAGAAAGAAGATTCAAATAGAGTTGGGAAGCTTCCTACAATAGCTAGGAAGAATATCTTCTTTGAATCATTTCGGTACCTGAAGCAACAAGTTTGAGATTGAAGATTTGGAGGCCTAAGGAGAAAGGTACCATTGAAATATTTGCAGATTGAAGACTCTAAGTGGGAGATTGAGAAGAGATCTAGTGGTCAAGGAAGCCACATTGAAGACTACAAATCAAGGAGGAGGTCCTAGAAAGAAGACCCCATCGAAGAAAATACTCAAGGAGAAGAGTCCTAGTGAATATTGGATATTGGTGATCTCCATTGAATATTGAAAACTGCACATTGAAGAAGAGGTCCTTAGGACCTATTGAAGAACTTTCATAGTGGAATATTGAGAATATAAAAGGACTAACAAAAGTCCTATTGCAAGATTTTAGTAGCAGCAAATTTAGGATATCCAAGGAGGATATCTCATTGTAAAACTTCCATAGCTAAATATTGAAGAGATCAAGGAAGGTCTCATTGAAGTTTTAGAAGCTACAATATTGAAGACCTTGGAGAGGTCTCAAGGAGAAACAAGGAGAAGGCTTGGTGAGCCTCATTGGAAGAGTTCCTAGAAGAACTCATTGGAGAAATTTACTATCAAGGAGAAGCTCCTGTTAGTAAAAGAGTTGGGACAATTGTTGCCATCCGAAAACAAGCCCAAGGTAGGAGGATTTGGCAAGAAGTTTGTCAAATTTTGAAATACTTTGGAGAAGACCTCAAGACAATCAGAATATTGAGAAGAAGGCCATTAGATAAGCCAAGAGTGAAGTCAAAATTTGACAAGAGAAATAAGACAAATAAACCACCAAATCTGAGAGATTTGGGGATCATCATTGAAGGGTTCTTGAGAGAGATCTCAACCATGATTTCAATGAGTTTGGTAACTGCTTTACAATTTGAAAATTTTCAGATTTGAGGACAGAAAAAAGGTAGCAGTTTGGGCAGCGTTAGTAGCTGCTAAATATCAGATTTCATAGGTACATCAGGGAGAAGTATTGAAGCCACCAAGTTACAGTTTTAGGAAGCATATTAGTGAAGTGTTAAAGTTGCAAAAAGGTGTGCAAGAGAGCTATTTTTGGATAGCCTAAAAGAGCTACAATATAGTCTACAAAAGGTAACAATTGAGGTGACTTAAATCACCATCATCATCAACATCTATGAAGATAGAAAGGTATGCAACAAAAAGGTGCAAAAGTTCATTAGTTGAGCTTTTTATATTTGGTTTCTTTTCAAAGTTATTAAGCACCTGTTACAAATTTTAAAGGTTGCATAGATAATAGTTATTCAAGTCTTCAAGGTAAGTGCAGAAGTTATAGTCTAAAAGGTTCAAACCTGCACATAGAAGAAAATAGAAGTTAGGTATATTTTGAGAGAAAGAAACATATCAACATTCTATTACTTATTCTAAGAAAAATAAGACTCTACATATTTGCATATTCTATAGTGCAAAATACAATATTAAAAATCTTGGATTTGTAAGTGAAAAGAATAACCAAGCAAGGAAGGTATTGCCAAGAGTGTGAAGGCAATAGTTGCTTCAATCCATATCAGCCAATACATTTTGAGAAAGAAAGAGGCTCGGTTTTAAGAGCACAGGGAGGCAAACGTCTACATCATCCTACTCTATGTTTGCATAGCATCAAGATAGAACCATTCAAAAGGGATCTAAAAGTGAAGCTTCCTCAAGGAAAGGAAGATAGTTGTGGTCTAATAGCATCCACCTGCATTCATCACCTAAACAAAGCAATATTACGTACAAGTTGTAGATAGCAAGGAGGTGATAGCAATAGAAGGAAAAATACGTTTGATTGAAGACATAAATAGTCTTTGGAGAAGACATAAGAAGGTGCACTAAATAGCCTTTGGTGAAGGCAAGGAAAGGTTCATCTAAAAATTTGTGGTGAACACACATCAAAGAGGTATAGCAAAGTATACCTTAAGCAATGCCATTAGGGTCGTGTAAATAGAGTTGAAGACCATACACTGCAACAAAGAGGAGACATCCAAAATATTTGATGTATACCATATCAAGGTACTAAAATCACCATATCTAGGTGCAACAAGTTATGCAAGAGCAACATCTTAATGAGAGTCAGCTGCCACATCAGATACCTACATTGACACAAGGATAACAAGATTAACACAATGCAAATAGAGTATATCTTGTTACTGTTGACAATTTTGTCACATTTCTTAAGGGGTAGAAAAAAAAAAAAACAAGTTTTGTATAGTAAAGTTTTTTGCTCTTTGTTTTTATTTTGAAAAGATGCAGCAATTTTGGCTTCCAATGCCACCCCTTTGTATATAAAAATAGAAAAGAAAGAACTTCACTGCCAAACAAGCTAGGGAAAAGAGCTTCACCGAAGGAAAATGAAAAGAGCTTCGCACCCGAAGCATTTCCAGCACTACTTCGGGTAAAAGTTTTGCGAAGTAGTTTTCACCGAAGAAAATACAAGGAAAAAGAATGAAACTACTTCGCGCCCGAAGCATTTCTAGCAGCTACTTCGGGCGAAAGTTGAGCGAAGCGGCATTCAGAAGAAAAGAGAGCTTCGCACCCGAAGCATTTTCAACACTGCTTCGGGTGGAGTTTTTTGCGAAGTAGTATCACTGAAGTAAAATACAAGAATAGCAATAAGAAGAACTTCGGGCCCGAAGCGCTTCAAGCAGCTACTTCGGGCAAGATTCCTGCGAAGCATTGTGCCGAAGAGATATACAAAGGAGAAGGCAAGAAAACTACTTCGCATCCGAAGTATTTCCATCAGTCACTTCGACCAGAAAATCAGCGAAGCGAAACTCAAGGAGCATTGAAAGTACTTCGCCGAAAAGTTGCCGAAGTACTCACTTCGGGCCCCTCCATCAGCGAACCATTTTTACTTCGCCAAAATCTCATTGCGAAGCATTTGCTTCGGCTAATTTTATGCGAAGTACTTCTACCCGAAGTAAAAGGATGCAATGTCTTTTGAAGACAATTGCTTCGGCCTAAATCTTCCCGAACCACATTTTCGAAAGAGGATCGCAGCGAAGCATTTCTCTAAGGCGTCAGCGAAGCAATTTGGTCAGCGAAGCGACAAAGACGAAGAGGCCCATTTTGCGAAGCGAATATGCTTCGGCACTCCCCGCCCCCGAAGCAGTTTTGCGAAGCTCAATTTTGCGAAGTACATACCAAAGAGGAGTTTTTTGCTTCAGCCCAGAACCATTGCGAAGCGAAGTTGTGAATGAAGACTTAGCGAAGCGCTTCACGGGCACGCGTTCCAAGCTGGGTATTTTCTCGAGGTGATCAAGTGCCTCATAAATGCAATTTTTCATGCCCGATAAGCCCGCTGCTCATTTTTGGCAATCAAAAACGAAGTATCAAGCCATGATGGAGAGCCCGACGAGCATGGCGGCCACTCGAGCACCGCACCCGAAGACCAAGGACGTCTAGACGGCTCATCAATGCACCTTTCCATGGTTGACCCGGTTGCAGTTGCCAGTTTTGGTAACAGATTTGAAAACTCGATCACGAGAGCCTCGGGGAGCCGATTCTCAGGGCTCGAGGGCGTACTCTTCTCTGCTATGTAATTATGACTCAGAGGCCCGGGTCCTCTATAAAAACCCAGGCATTGTAATGGAAAAAGGGGGGGAACTATCTGCTAGAAAGTTGCTGTAACTTGATGTCCTGCGATTAATACAAAAGAGCTTTGAGCTCAATTCTTCTCTTTTATGCTACCTTTTGTGCTTGATTCTTTTGTCTTTCTTCGTTTATATATCGAGATGCTGAACCCTGCGTCCGGTGTGTGATCGGGGACTGTACCCTGAAACTCGTTCTGAAGGATACATAGGAGTTGAAAGACGTTGTGTTGGCTTTCTTTTATGCTACCTTCTGTGCTTGATTCTTTTGTCTTTCTTCGTTTGTATGTTGGATGTTGAACCCTGCGTCCGAGGTGCGATCGAGGAATGTACCCTGAAACTCGCCCGAAGGATACATAGGAAAATCTACATTGCATTTCTTCCATTTATCTTTGGTGTTCTTTGCTTCTATTCAAGTTGCTAGTTGGTGATCGTGCTTCCTGTTCTCTCCCACCTTACATCACCAATTTCTCTAACCCTAACTCCTTTTATCTCTTTCCTGCACCCTTATCTTCAAACACCCAAGTAGTTTAGCATAGGAGCCGGCCTTTCTCCGGATATTGGCACGAAGGGCATCTCTTCCCTTCGGCCTTTCAATGTTGGTCCAGGTCTAGGGCGCATACACTAACTCAAAATCCTTTCCTAGGCAGATTTGATGACCAATAGTTTTTGGCACGCCCGGTGGGACCGACTGTATCTATCTTAGAAAGATCCATAACCAGTCAAGGTCCCATATTTTAATGCAAAACCCATCTTCACCGGGGCCCATAGTTCTAACCAGTTCTCGGTGTGACCCGGTCAGTCTCACCTAACTAGTGGTAGTGAGGACTGATGCCCTCATTACTTGAAAGACTCTTAGCATCTGGCGACTCTGTTTACCCAAGAATATTTAAGTCGAAAAGACCAGTACCAAAAGTCTGTGCCTTCATGCAAACAAGATGGAGAGTTAAGAATAGAGGAGAGGAAACCGAGTTCTTTGAGCTAGATATTGACGCCTTCGGGGAACAATCAAGGTTGATCACCCCTGAGTCATTGTTACAAGGAACATCCTCTGTTGGCAGACAAGGCTCAACTTTTGATAGTACAACATCTAGTTTTCCTCCCAATCCTCCCAACTCTCCGAAGCATCCTAGTCCCTCCATTCCTATTAGTTGTCCTATTAGCAGTCAAGGGGGAGCTTCGGGAATTCCTATTTCTCAAAATCCAGGAGCAAGTATGGCACAACAACAACAACAACAACAAATGCAGCAGCCACAGCCACCCAGGTTGTGCCCGACATGGGATTCCTTGTCACCACTAAATTTAGCAGGACAAGGGCAAGTGCCGCCTGCTACTATAAAGAAGATCCCAACGTTCGATGGGATCGGGAAGACTACTCTAGAGCATATCCAGGACATAATATCTCTGGCGGTGATCCATGACATTACGGAAGAACAAATTATGGTAAAGCTTCTGGTTCTTTCCCTTAGAGGAAAACTCCTCTACTGGTACAGATCTCTACCACCCGGTAGCATTACGGGATGGGACCAGTTAGCTGGGCAAATGATGGGAAACTTTAACGAGTCTTTCGATCCTACTTCTCTTCTGCATCAGTTCACTTCGATCAAGAGACATCCATAAGAAGAAATCATAGATTTCAATGTTAGGTTTGCTCGAACCTGGCAGAGAGTACAAGTTGGCCTTCGGCCAACCGACGAAGCTGCAACGCTCTATTTCCTTTGGGCTTTCAATCCCGATATCAGTCTCATGGTAAGATATTCTAACGTTAATACTTTTCTCGAGTTGTATGAGTTAGCCAAGAGAGCAAAAATGGATTTGATAGCTATGGGCAAGCTTCCCCAAAGGATGTCGACGCCCATACTTCTCGAATTCTTACAATTCCAGTATGCAAGCGCAGCCGCTTCGCAAATCTCCACAACCCCTGCACTCCCGATTTCATCTTGGAATCCGAATCCTGTCGTGTCTCAAATCATCGCCCCACAAATTCATTTCCCTACATTTTCAACTCCACAACCCACTGTCTCTTCGGCATTTCCTGTGCTGCCAGCACCACCTCAACACCCCGCCCTTCCTCCAATACCGACAATGGCTTCATTGCCACTCGCTCCAAAAGTCGATGATATACAAACTAAAATTCTACAAGAGATGCAGTCTCTGAACTCTACAGTTCAGATGTTGTCCAACGACATGACAATTGTGAAGAAGAAGCAAGCACAGTAGGAATTCCTACCGAGAAGACCTTATCCTGCGCCTGCGCTTACCAAGGACCAAGCAGTCCAGCAAGGGAAGGCTTCGGCGAGAAATGTTGCAATTGATGAAGCTCCGAGCACTTTCGATTATGTATATTGGTGCTCTACGTGCAATGATCCGCATGAAGAGAATACCTGCACCCTACACCAACACTATGTACAAATGCTGGCAAACAGTAGTCACAGCGGTCAAGTGAACGTCATTAGGCAGATGAGTCAGAACCTGGCAATTGGCGAGGAGGAGCCTATTGCAGTACTTACCCGAGGGGGAAAAAGGACAATAGAAGCGGATGCTACTCAGCTGGCTCCTGCAAAAGAGCAAGTTCGACCTGAGAAAGGACAATCATCTACTTAGGCCTCAAGTGAAGCTCCTCCGCATTCACCAATCAAAGAAAAGGCTCAAAAGGTCTCTGTCGAACCTCCTCAGGTAGAAACCAAGGAACAGGCTAAGGAAAAACTCAAGTTTCCTTCGCTGACTAAGCGACAAAGGGTGGAAGCTACAGAGCAGTATCGCACAAGATATGAGCCCAAAAAGGAGCCCGAAGCACTCAAATCCTTGGCGTATAACATTGTAGAAGAGTTGAAGAAGATTCCGGCCAAGATCAGCCTGTACGATGCACTGCAACTACCTGGCCAAGTGGACCTGCTGCAAGAATCATTGAAGACAATCAAAGCAAAAAAGGTGGCACCGCTTGCTCTTGTACAGACCTTATCCACATCCATCACGGGGAAGAACAGACCACCTCCATTCTACTTATCCCTACAAATGGAAGGGTATATTGTGCATAATTGCATGATCGACTCTAGGGCCGCTACAACAGTAATGCCGAGAGCAGTCTACGAAGAAATAGGGATGGAATATACGTGAAGCAGCCAAGGTGTACTCCAGTTGGATGGTACTCCAGTGAAGACTGTAGGAGTGATCAAGGACATTCCTATCCGACTACATAAGATGCCTCAGATCACAGTCATACAAGAGGTGGTGGTAGTCGACTTGGAGCCATATTTCAGTATGTGCTTGTCAAGGGAATTCACGGCAAAGATAGGTGGATATCTGTCTATGGATTACTCCCATCTGGAGATTCCATTCAAAGGAAAGAAGGTGAAGATCTACAATGAAAAGCCTTCTTCCTTTCTCGTACAGAAGATGTCCGAAGAAGAAAGTAGCGAACCAATGAATGCAATGGTGGAGGAGATAGAGCAGGTAGACCTGGTCGAGGAGTCTCTTGCGCAATTAAGCTATGAAGATGAGTTTTCATTGGCAGACTTCAACGCCATGGTGGAGACCGAGATAGGATGTTATGCAATCGCCAAGCCTAAAAATCACTCCCAACCAGGGAATAGAACAAGTGCCCAGGAAGAACTATGGAAGTTGTTCTTCGATGGTGCCCGATGTAAAAATGGTGCTAGGGTAGGGATTCTTCTAATTTCACCCTCCGAAGAGCAAAAGGAATATTGCTATCGGTTGACATGGAGCTGCACTAACAATGCAACAGAATACGAAGCATTGTGCCTAGGACTTAAGAAAGTTGATAAGTTAGGCATAAAGCATCTCCAAATCTTCAGAGATTCTAAACTGGTTTGCAACCAGGTCACAAATAAGTGTACTTCAAAGAAGCATTATCTAAAATCATACCGCAATAGGGTATGGGACCTGTTCGACCAGTTCGAATCTCTCAATCTGCAGTCAATCCCATGAGAAAAGAATCGACATGCCGATGTTCTGGCATCCATCGCAGCCAAGTATTCTCCAGCAGAAGACATGGTGCACAAGCCTAGAGCTATGAGGATGATCTATAGACCCTCTGTCCCAGACAAAGATCTACATTGGCAAGTGTTTGACAACGACGAGCAGATTATAAATTTCATGATCCAAGAAGCCGCCACAGTCGAAGACCGAAGCTCTAATGAAGGAGAATATGAAGGGCTGATTCAATTGAAGAATAACCATGTTCCCAAGGGACTAATCACCCTTGAAAGCCTCTTTGATCGAAATGACCGAGCTCTTTCTCACATGATCAAAGTCAATGAAAAATAGTATCAGGATTTAGAGCTTGAACCTAGAAAAGCAATAAAGGTTGGGACCGACTGCACTCCAGAGGAGATAGAACAGATACAGAATCTATGCAAAAAGTTTTTTGATATAATTGCTTGGTCTTATCAAGATCTCCGAGGATACAATCGACAGCTGGTTCAACACACAATCGAATTGCAGGAGGGGGTCAAACCCTTTCGACAAAAGCAAAGACCGGTTAATCCCAAGATCGAGGTCCTAATGAAGGCCGAACTCTTGAAGATGCTCGAGGCAAAGATCATATATCCCATCAAGCACTCTTCATGGGTAGCGAACCTGGTCCCAGTCAGAAAAAAGAATGGAGATATCAGGTTATGCGTGGACTTTCGCAATCTAAATCAGGCATCCCTCAAGGACCACTATCCTCTCCCACAAATCGATCAAATTTTGCACTCGATGGCTGGAGCTCAACGCTTCTCTCTGCTCGATGGTTTTTCTGGATACAATCAGATTTGGGTCAGGGACGAAGACCAGCACAAGATGACATTCACCACCAAGTGGGGGACATTCGCTTACCAGCGAATGCCATTTGGCCTTTCGAATGCTGGGGCCACTTTCCAGAGAGCGATGGATCTTGCTTTTGGTGAGCTTCTAAATAAGGTCATCGTCATCTATCTGGATGACATGACCATTTTCTCCCAAAAAAGGGAAGATCATCCACTACATATACAACAAGTTTTCAAAAAATGTCGAGAGTTCGGCATCTCGATCAATCCAAAGAAGTCCATATTCGTAGTCAGCAAAGGAAAGTTGTTGGGACATGCGATATCAAAAAAAGGCCTCACTGTAGATCCTGACAGAATCGAGGCTCTAATGAAGCTCCCACTTCTCGCAGACAAGAAAGGACTTCAATATTTCTTCGGCCAGATTAACTTCGTGAGGAAGTTTGTCCCCGACTTCGCCCAAGTCATCAAGCCAATGTCCCAACTCCTGAAGAAGGGCACCGAATTTAGCTGGACGAAGGAAAGAAAGGAGGCGTTCGAAGAGATTAAGGCCCGGATCGCTCAGGCACCGGTCCTAATTAATCCTGATTACAGTCGAGATTTTATCATGTATGCTATAGGAGAGCCCGAAAGCTATGCTGTTGTCCTGACACAAAAGGGGGAAGATGGCGAGGAGTGCCCCATCGCGTTTCTGAGCCAAGTGATCAACCCCCATGAAGAGAAATATAATTTCATAGAACGCCAGGTGCATGCAGTAATGAAATCCCTCAGAAAATTCAAACAGTTCATCTCTCAAAGTCGGGTCACAGTCTTTGTCATCCACCCCGACGTACGCAATTTCATCATCCAAGGAGAGTTGGGAAGTAAAAGGGCTGGTTGGGTGAACAAGATACAGGAGTTTGACATTGAGATCAAGCCCACAAAATTGGTTCGCGGTCGTGCATTGTGTCAAGAATTAGCGAAGAGCGCAGCAGTCGAGGCCGCAGAATCTCAGTGGGATGACTTACCAGCCGAAGGATGCTTCGCTAACCAAGATGAGGATGAGAAAGACTGGGTCAGTGAAATAGTTGAATACTTCAACATTGGTAGTTGTCCTTCGCATCTAAATGCTTCACAGCGAAGGCATTTTAGGATGCGGTCCTCCCGCTACACTCTGCATCCCGAAGGCCTATTTTTTAGGAATATTGATGGGGTCCTTCTCAAATGCATCAAAGACGATGATAAAAGAAAAGTCCTAGGAGAGTTCCATTCGGGGCTATCTGGAGGTCACTTCGTAGGAAGGACAACGACCCTAAAGATTATCAAAGCAGGTTATTATTGGCCCACACTCTTCGTCGATGCCTTCGCCGTTTGTCGTAGATGCGAGCAGTGTCAGAAGTTCACCGGTCGAAGCAGAAATGCTTCGATGCCCCTTCACCCGATACAGGTAGAAACTCCCTTTCAGCAATGGGGGTTGGATTTTATAGGAGTCGTATCACCAAACTCCTCCGTAGGACATAAGTTCATCCTAACCGCGACTGACTACTTCACCAGGTGGGCCGAAGCGATTCCTACCAAACATGCAGATCAAGAGACTGTAGTCACCTTCCTAGAAGGATTGATCACCAGGTTCGGCATCCCCGAAGCAATCATCACAGACAATGGCCCTGGCTTCACAGGTGCCAAAATTAATGAATTCTTCTATAGATATGGGATATACCATAAAGTATCCTCCAACTATTATCCACAAGGCAACGACTTGGCAGAATCCACCAATAAGACTCTTTTGAGGATGCTAAGAAAGCTCATAGAGACAAACAAAAGGACTTGGCACCTCCTTCTAGATCGGGCCTTGTGGGCCGATCAGATTTCTATCAAAAGGTCGATCAAGACTTCGCCTTATGCCCTGGTTTATGGTAAGGAGGCCATCTTACCCATTCATGTGGAGATCCCCGCACTGCAGCTGTTAGAGGCAGAAGATGGGGTTAGTCCGATGGAAAGCAGGTTAGCTCAGCTGCTGTGACTAGAGGAAGATCGCGAAGAAGCATACCGAAACTTTGCCAAGCATACTCAGGTCACCCGAGACTGGTTCAAGAAGAAATCATCCGATCACACATTCAACGTAGGAGATCTGGTATTGAAGTGGGACTCTTGGAAGGCCAAGCCTGGGAATCACGACAAGATGGATGCCTTTTGGGATGGGCCATTCGAAATTATGAAGGTGAACTCGGCCAATTCATTCATCCTCAAAGATGCAGATGGTCAAGTCTTGCCGATCTCCGTCAATGGTCTTCATCTGAAGACTTTTCACCACTAAGGTAAAACACAATTCTTCTCTCTAAAAAAAAAAAAAAAAAAATGCATGTGTATATATACTTTTGTATATAATTTGCATATACATCCTCTTCCAAGAAACCAAAAACCAAGTAGCACATCCAAATCCTCTTCGGGGACTTTTGATGCAAAGTAGCAAGTGCAAGGAGGTTCGCTGCGAAGTAGGTTACTCTCAAAAGGACCGAACCAAAGGCACAAAAGAAGCTTCGCACCCGAAGCATTTCCAGCACTACTTCGGGTGAAAATTGTGCGAAGTCGTTTTGCCGAATAAAAATGCAAAGGGCCGATAAAAAGAGCTTCGGGCCCGAAACATTTCAAATTCCTGCCTCGGGCGGAAATCATCCGAAGAGGCAACTTCATCGAAGAAGAAAAGTCTAGGCCATGATTCAAGTTTGACCAAGGTGGAAGGACTTTGGGCCCGAACCATTTTCGGTAAACACTTCGGCTAGGAAACCAGTGAAGCAGAATCCAAAGAAACATTGAAGATTACTTCGCCAGAAAGTTGCCAAAACATCTACTTCGGGCCTCCTCATACCCGAACCATTTCTACTTTGGCGAAAACCATAGTGAAGCATTCACTTCGGCTAGTTTTCGCTCGAAGCATTTTCGACCGAAGTTCTGGCAGCTGAGAGGAGCGAAGCATTTTGAAGAAAGGAATGTGTTTCGGCCCAAATCTCCCCGAACCACATTTTTGAGCAAGGATCACCGCGAGGCATTTTCAACATTGAAGTTCCTCTTCACCGAGCCGAACACGTGCGAGGTGGAGAATTCGAAATGTGCCTCGAAGAACGTGCCAACAACGGCCTTGAAAGGAGTACAAAGCGGATGAATTTAAGGAAAAGGGTTGGTGGAGCACTTCTCGAGATGATCGAGTCAAAAAAGGGAAAGGAAAAGCTCGCACCAAGGTACGAGGTGGCAGCAGGTGGCGTCCCCAGTACGAAGTGTAATCATCAAAGCATGCAGCCCTGTGTACCACGTCGCTGCAGAGTCAATTTGAGAATACGACAGCCTCTTTCGTCCGAAGTACAAATTTAATTTTAGTAGGTGCCATAAATTCAGGTGGTTGCCTTTTTAGGCTATAAAAGTGAATTCCTGGCAAGAGGGAAGTTATTTGTCCATCAGTTAGAACTAAACTAAGAGCCTTCGGATATTCTACAACTCTCCCATCCTTTGCATCTGGCCATTCACATTAAAAGCCCTCTGTATCAAGAACTCTACTGCTACCACTAGCAACATGGGAAAGAAAAACTCTAAGGAAAAGGGGAAAGAGCCCGAAGTTGCAGGCCCCGAAAAGACAAAGAAGGGGAAGGAAGAGAGAAAACGTACTCCGAAGAAGCTAAATCCTCCCCTTCGACCCGAAAAGTAGCCAATGGAAGAGGGGGACGACTCGGAGGAAGAACAACTTGTGGAGCCACCAATTGATGGGTGGGAGAAGATCCGAGACACACAGCTCTCTAAGGGTGTATCCGATCTTCGACGCACCATAGAGTTTATGATGAGCAGGCTCACACCAGAAAATAAGAGAGCTACCGCATATTACTCCCAGATCTATTGGTTCTTAACACCGCCTGCTCACCATTGTCCCGAGTTGATCTATGCCATCGCACAAAATTACCAACCTGCTACCAGGCAGGTGTTAGATGCTTCGGGACACAAGCTATTCTCCATCCTGAAGGAAGATGTACAAGCAGCCTTCGCACCACAGTAGGGCCCGCCCAAGGGCTATTCTGTTCGCAATGTCCTCCTAAATGAACAAATGGAGAGATTCACCTCCAACAACTACATATTGAAGTTCCTGCAGGAGAATCTCAAGAGCGGGCTACCTTCAAACAAGCTGCCCCAGATGCCCTTACCCTTGGAGGCTTTCAAAAATACCGATATTTTCTCCATCATTGCATGGGTGGCGGGCTTGTCAATGGATGCTTTAGTACAGCCCTGGTAGGTGTCTTTGGCCGAATGCATTTCAAGAGGGGAGTTTTATGCCCCTGATGCTTCAAGGCCGAACACCAACCCAGTTTTCTTTGACTAGGCGGAATGGGTGGCCCAAACCCTGCATACAAGGCTCGCTAGCATGAAGAATTCAGCAGCAGGCCAGTACTTCGCACCCTATTCTTTTCTTGTCTGGTTGTACTTCTACCAGGTTCATAAGCGTTTTCCCCATATCGCCATCTCTCCAAGCGGCAAGGATGGAAATCCTCTGCCAGTGTATCAATGGACTCCCCTCTTATTGAAGGAGGAGTCCTATTATTCTTTTAATCAACAATTTTTGGGACCCGCCATGCATCTGTTGAAAGGTTCTTCTCCTCGGGTACCACTCAGTTTGAGAGATAGAGTGGTGTTGGGAAAAAAGGGGGATGTCTTCCAATTGACACAAGGACTGGTGATTCGCCTATTCGGCTTCATAGGGAAGCCCTTCCTGTTACCAGTCTACCCCTCTGAATATCAGTTCGCATTGGAAGTCGCTCGACAGAGTGACTCTACAAATGCAGTATACGGCCATGACCGAAAGTGGGCACATACCTGTGACTTCCCCTTCAAGATGGGTGTAATCGAAGTCTTTGCCCTAAAACAGGGCATGTTTTCCTGGAGGAAAAGCTTGCCGATTTTGGCCTACTCCAGATTCCTCAACAATGGCTCTATGATCCTTTGGGCGTGATGAGGGATCATTTAAAATTCAAGAACTTCCACATCTGCCCTCACCCCGAAGTTGTGGAACAAAGAAATAACCCCAATGGAAAAGACCTGGAGTGGCATTTAGAAAGGATGAGGACATTGCCTCCATGGCATGAGTTCTATCCTATGGAGGTCGAGTTCGACCCTGATCAGTCTCCCCTCCCGACTCTAGGCTCCACATTTTGGAAGAAAGCAAGGGACGATTTGAAGGAGGAGGTAAAATACTAGAGCGAGGAAAAGCTTCGGGAATGGTGGATAATGAGAGTCCATCGTCAAAAAATGAACTCCTATGGACTCTTAGCATCGGATAAAGACTTCACAATTCTTTATGACTCCAATGTCGAAACCTGGAAGTCTATATCCTTTCCAGATTTTGTTCCCCCGGCCACCCCAGGGTCAGGTGAAAGTCCAGGAGGTGCTAAGGATGCTTCGGAGGAAGAAAAGGAAGTAGGGGTCGAAGCTACGCCTGCAGCACCACCATAGAGGCCATCGAAGGTTCATGATACAAGTGCTGAAGAGGCAGAGCAACCATTGGAGAGGAAGAAAAGGAAAAGGCAGGAGCAAATTCAAGTGCCTCCGAGCCACCCAAAGTGCCCTCGCACAAAGCCTACAAGTACTTCTGCTAGATCCCCTGCATCAGGCCCGGTTGAAGCAAACATTGAAGATGCAGGGGCACCAAGTGCTGAGACGGTCCCCGAAATAGATATCATTGATGTGGAGGAACTCCTCCAACAAGAGAAAGATCCCGAAGCAGAAGTTGTGGAGGTCGGGAGTGATGAAGCCCAAGAGGAACAAGAGCCAACCACACAAGAAGTTACCACAACCACTTTTCCAGGAGGGCACGCAGGTACGCACTCTCTTCCCTTCGCTTCGGTCTCTGATACATCCATGGCAGTCCCGAGTGGAAGCCCTCATCAATCTCTCCATCCCCCACAGGGTCAATCCCCCACTCAAAAACTGCCCATCGCCAGCCCAATCTTGCATAGCCCCACTCCTCCCGAGTCATCCGACCAGGATAAACCCGTTGAAACCACTTCGCCTACACCAAGCCCCGTAGCCCACTCTCCCATAGCTCAAAGCATAGTCCCGCTCGTCGAAGTCCCCGCCACACCAGTTTCCGAGCCATCAGGGGAATCTTTCCCCGTTAGTTCTTTATATTTGTTCACACCTTTGGCTGGAGATTCGGCCTTCTCTAAAATAGATTTATCTTCAATAAAGGAGTGCCCCCTGGCTGAAAAGCTACTCCTAGCTCGATAGAATACAGAGAAGATGCTAAAGGAGGCAAGAAAGAAAAGAGGGAAATCTCTGGCCCAAGTTGAAAAATGTGCGGTTTTTGACTTGAAGGGCGAAAAGTTGCATAAGGTGAGGAAGGTCCCTAAGGTCCAGAAGCCTCTGGATGAAATGACTCCAGCTGACTATGACTACCAGGAGAAGACCAAGGACCTGGAGCATCTAAATATAGATGACGAATCCGCATCCATGCATGTCAAGGTTGAAACTTTTTGAGCACATGCGAATATTGCCAACCAGCGCAGGTTTGAAGCAGAAAATGCCAACATCAAGTTGGAAGAAGAGCTGGCTAGGATTCGCTCTGAGCTGGAGGATTCAGAAGCAGGGTAAATTGCTCAAAAGGGAAACACATGCCCTCAAACAACAAATTCTACAATTGCAGACTTCGGTCGAGCAACAAGCACAAAAATAGGCCAAAAATGAGCTAAAAGCCAAAGAGCTCGAGAGCAAGATCTTGCAGTCCCAGCAGCAATTGTACGAAAAGGTAAACCTGGAGTTGTTCGACAAAGGTAGGATCAAGGAGATCCGCTCTCACCTACTCAAAGGTTTTAGATCTCGGGCCTCCAGTGCCCTGTCAATTTTGATTTATGTCACCGAAGCTCAGCATGCCATCGCTAAGAAGGGACCAATAGTTGATGAGGTGATCCAAAAAATCAAGAGGCGACTCAAGCTTGCCTTTGAGGTTCAAAGCATCAGATATCAAGACCTATAGGTCACTGCTATGAGTCGAACGGCTAGGGATTGGTCTACTGCCCAAGCCACTGTTCGCGCTTTCTTCTCCAAGGTGAAGAAAGCACAAAAGGTGAAAGACCTCCTTGATATATTTGAGCAGGAGCAACGCACATCAATGAGCTACTTTGAAGACCTTTCTTCTTTGGGTTTCCCGAGTTTCACAGACGATGATGGGAACCTTCTCACTAGGGAAGAACTTAAGCCGGCATGGCTCCATTTTGAAAGTGACGTCTCCAAAATTGATGAGTGGGAAGAGCCAGTCACGGAGGGACAGGTCACTGACTTCATCCTGAGACATTGCAAAATTGTAGCCTATCTGAATGACCTAGGTGCAAGAATCAAACACGTCGACATAGGGTAGATTGATCGGTTCCATGTTCTGGTCAAGGCACTCGAAGACCAAGAACCATTTTAGAAAGGGGTTTGGGCTCATGTTCGTCGAACTATGAAGAGAATCCATGACCGCCTTGTCCCATCACCACAGCAGGAGGCCACGCCAACAGATGAAGGAGCAGAGGAGGAAGAAGAAGCAGAAGAAGAGGGAGGACAAGAACCAGTGGTAGAGCCGCTCCCAGAAGAAGAAGGAGGAGAAGGATCGAGAAAGGACTCTGGCCCAATGGATCAAAGTTAAAGGGTCCTCCCACCGAGACGAGCTCGTTGCCCCGCGAGCCGCCAAGAATGTTGACAATTTTGTCACATTTCTTAAGGGGTAGAAAAAAGAAACAAGTTTTGTACAGTAAAGTTTTTGTTTTTTGAAAAGTTGCAGCAATTTTGGCTTCCAATGCCACCCCTTTGTATATAAAAATAGAAAAGAAAGAACTTCGCTGCCAAACAAGCTAGAGAAAAGAGCTTCGCCGAAGGAAAATGAAAATAGCTTCACACCCGAAGCATTTCCAGCACTACTTCGGGTAAAAGTTTTGCGAAGTAGTTTTCGTCGAAGAAAATACAAGGAAAAAGAATGAAACTACTTCGCGCCCGAAGCATTTCTAGCAGCTACTTTGGGCGAAAGTTGAGCGAAGCGGCATTCAGAAGAAAAGAGAGCTTCGCACCCGAAGCATTTTCAACACTGCTTCGGGTGGAGTTTTTTGCGAAGTAGTATCACCGAAGTAAAATACAAGGATAGCAATAGAAGAACTTCGGGCCCGAAGCGCTTCAAGCAGCTACTTCGGGCAAGATTCCTGCGAAGCATTGCGTCGAAGAGATATACAAAGGAGAAGGCAAGAAAACTACTTCGCATCCGAAGTATTTCCATCAGTCACTTCGGCCAAAAAATCAGCGAAGCGAAACTCAAGGAGCATTGAAAGTACTTCGCCAAAAAGTTTTCGAAGTACTCACTTCGGGCCCCTCCATCAGCGAACCATTTTTACTTCGCCAAAAGCTCATTGCGAAGCATTTGCTTCGGCTAATTTTATGCGAAGTACTTCTGCCCGAAGTAAAGGGATGCAATGTCTTTTGAAGACAATTGCTTCAGCCGAAATCTTCCCGAACCATATTTTTGAAAGAGGATCGCAGCGAAGCATTTCTCTAAGGCGTCGACGAAGCAATTTAGTCAGTGAAGCGGCAAAGACGAAGAAGCCCATTTTGTGAAGTGAATATGCTTCGGCACTCCCCATCCCCGAAGCAGTTTTGCGAAGCTCAATTTTGCGAAGTACATACCAAAGAGGAGTTTTTTGCTTCGGCCCAGAACCATTGCGAAGCGAAGTTGTGAATGAAGACTTAGCGAAGCGCTTCACGAGCACGCGTTCCAAGTCGGGTATTTTCTCGAGGTGATCAAGTGCCTCATAAATGCAATTTTTTATGCCCGGTAAGCTCACTTGCTCATTTTTGGCAATCAAAAACGAAGTATCAAGCCATGATGGAGAGCCCGACGAGCATGGCGGCCACTCGAGCACCGCACCCGGAGACCAAGGACGTCTAGACGGCTCATCAATGCACCTTTCCATGGTTGACCCGGTTGCAGTTGCCAGTTTTGGTAACAGATTTGAAAACTCGGTCACGAGAGCCTCGGGGAGCCGATTCTCAGGGCTCGAGGGCGTACTCTTCTCCTATGTGTAATTATGACTCAGAGGCCCGGGTCCTCTATAAAAACCCAGGCATTGTAATGGAAAAATGGGGGGGAACTATTTGCTAGAAAGCTTCTGTTGTAACTTGATGTCCTACGATTAATACAAAAAGCTTTGAGCTCAATTCTTCTCTTTTATGCTGCCTTCTGTGCTTGATTCTTTTGTCTTTCTTCGTTTATATATCGAGATGCTGAACCCTGCGTCCGGTGTGTGATCGGGGACTGTACCCTGAAACTCGTTTTGAAGGATACATAGGAGTTGAAAGACGTCGTGTTGGCTTTCTTTTATGCTGCCTTCTATGCTTGATTCTTTTGTCTTTCTTCATTTGTATGTTGGATGTTGAACCCTGCGTCCGAGGTGCGATCGGGGAATGTACCCTGAAACTCGCCCGAAGGATACATAGGAAAATCTACATTGCGTTTCTTCCATTTATCTTTGGTGTTCTTTGCTTCTATTCAAGTTGCTAGTTGGTGATCGTGCTTCCTGTTCTCTCCCACCTTACATCACCAATTTTTTTTTTATTTCTCTAACCCTAACTCCTTTTATCTCTTTCCTGCACCCTTATCTTCAAACACCCAAGTAGTTTAGCATAGGAGCCGACCTTTCTCTAGAGATTGGCACGAAGGGCATCCCTTCCCTTCGGCCTTTCAATGTTGGTCCAGGTCTAGGGCACATACACTAACTCAAAAATCATTTCCTAGGCAGATTTGATGACCAACAGTTACCACAGATAAACCAACATAAGATATCATAGTTGGAAAAACACAATATAAAAGGAGTAATCGTTACCAAAGAAACATAAAAATCCATTACACATTGTGCCATTTATATCGAGAGAATCATCGAAGTTGGAGGAGAAAGGCATATTAGATTTAACTATCATAGAAGAGCAAAATAACCTAGAGTAGTTGGCCAAAGGCAAGCACTAAAGCTTTAAGCCTTATTTGATACGTTGAAGGCAAATCACATGTAAAAAGGAGATTGGATACTTGCCAAGAATTTGCAAGGAAGAGAGTTCCATTTGGCACAAGGAAGGCATTATCACATAATGCCCATGACCAGGAAGAAGGGCACCCATTCGAAGTAATGCTCTAAGGATACCAACGTAGTACATAATGCCTCAAGGGATAATATCATTGCTCATAAAATCAACACCACTTGTATTAACTTATCAATAGTTTGTAACACTTCAGATTCACATTCAAGTTGGCAATAGTTGTCTTGAACCCTACTCGTCTAGTAACACCCAATGGAAGTAACGTCTGTTGCCTTAAATAATCATGATATTTGTGACAGTAGAAAACCATATTAAAGACATCTACAAGAGCATGTAACCAAGCAAGAAATAAAGTAAGAATATAGAACAAAGTCAAGTGACATTAAAGGAGCTAATATAGTCATAGAGAAGCACGCAGCTTGTAGCAAAGCTTGTTAGTGAAGAACACCGATTGATAGGAGATAGCAGTAACATCAAAGAACATATATCACCATAAAGAAGAATGCAAATCAGCCTATAAAGAATAGAGGCCATCATAGAAAAGAGCACCGATCAACATACTATTGTTGGAGAAGAGCACAAGGTGATCGTCGAGTTTAGTTGAGTGCATATCATAGTGAACAACGCATGTTATAAAGGTAATATTAAAGTTTTATTACTTTTACAAAGCTTTGAGGAGTAATAAGGTTATACATATTAATTTTGATATTAAATTTCATAATCTAGGGATATTTAGTAGGAGTTATAAGGTAATAAAAGATACCCTAGAAAGCACATTGCTTACTTTGAGAAGAAAGAAGAAATTAGAAGCATTAAAATATTTATTATTAGTGCTTCAACTATTTGCAAATTTTAACAAGGAGATATAAGGTTAGTAAAACTAATTTGCAAATATATAATATTTCTAAAAAACTTCTAACTTGGGAGATATAAGGAATCCCACATCAAACTTATATATTAGAAGTTTAGAAACCTATCATAGCATTGATTCAAAATTGAAGTTTATTGCTTGCATCAAATACTAGTTGGAAAGTGAACTTATTAGTCTCATACTTAAAGAAAAGAGACATAAACAATCCAACTAAAGATATTGAAAGCTTATTCTTTGAAATTGCATTTATAATATTCCTACAAAAAGAGATATATTGTCATAGTAAGTGATAGAAGTTGAGCTGAAAAACTAGGGCATCATTTGGGTAGTCGAAGAGATTTCTGGTTACTGTGGATTTGAAGACAATATTGCTGCCCCAGGAGGGCCCAATGGGGACACCTCCGGATCCTCTTATAGAGAGACATAGTTCTTTTGCAGATTTGTTAAAGGATAAATCTCCATCAAATACTGAAGAAGCACAAAAAACTGCATTAAAAATGCTCTTTACTGCTACTGGAAATAAATCAACATCTCAACGAGTTAATGGATTCTTGCCACAGTCAGAATCAAGGCCAAATATTTTCATTGAGCAAAGGATGGTTGAAGAAAAAGTTTTATATAGAGCCAATCATGATTTGATCTATAAATTCATGGGTATTCGCCCTACCCTGAATTTTTTGCATTCCTGGGTCCGACAAAACTGGGAGCCTCTTGGTGAGTATTCTTTATGGTTTATTAGCAATGGATATTTTATTATTAGTTTTTCTTCACTTGTCGATAGAAATAAGGATTTTGAATCAGAAAAGAGGAATCATGGTCCGGTAGGATTATTTGTTCAACCCTAGAGAGTGGGATTTGATCCTCGAATTGAACCCACTATTGTCCCGGTTTGGATCCGTTTGTATGCACTTCTAATGGAGTTTTGGAGTGAGCAAGTATTGGAAATTATCAATAATTCCCTTAGAAGACATTTGGGTGTTTCCAAAGACACAATAGAAGGAAACATAGCTATTTATGCAAGATTATGTGTGGAAATGGATCTTAGCTAGCCTCTACCGGTAGAGGTGGAACTTGAACTTGCAGGACTATCTTAGATTCAACAACTGGATTATGAGGCATTGCCCTTTAGATGCAGATTTTGCCACAAATATGGGCATTTGGCCCGATCTTGCCCAAATAATATGAACATAAAAATGGAGGCTCCTCTAGGAATGTCAAATCTTCCTAAGGAGGGTAAGTCAACAATCAACAAAGAACCAACCAATATTTCTCAGGGTAAAGAAGCACGGGGAGATGGTTTTGAACAACCCAAAAGAAGGAGAAGGCAAAAGAAAAAAGATGGTAAAGAGCAAACCCAACTCAAGCCCTCCAATAGGTATGAGATACTTAAGACACTAATGGACCAAAAAGAACAATTCATGGAAGGAGGATGGGAATAATGAAAATAATAACAACCATGTTCAAGCTCCTCTTTCATCTCCCCCCATCATAGAGTAGGTAATTGATTACAGTGAGTTACTGTAGTCAGAGAGTGCAAGGGCATTGATAGTGCATAACCAAGAGCAACCAATAATTAAGGATGTCAGCATGGGCATAGCAGAAAAGAATAGAGAAAGGCCAAATTTAGGGATAACTCAGGTGGAAAAGATATAAAAAAATAGCAACTCTCAAGGAGTGGGTATAAAATCAAATAAGGAATTGATAGCAGTTCAAGGAGACAAACTGATCACTGGAGGATTGGTGAGGCCAATATATTTTTACTACTCTCAAGGTAACCAATGATTATACAATCATGGAATGTTAGGGGTTTAAACAGTAGAACCCATCAATCTACTATTCGAAGACTCTTAGAAAAATGTAAAACAATTTTTTTGCTTATCTAGGAGACAAAAATGTTGTTAGATCTTATGTGTAAAACAATTAACAGACTTTGGAGCAGTGCTGGTCATATGGAAGTGGCTGCCCAAGGTGCCTCAGGGGGGATAGTTACTCTTTGAAACTCTCTTGAATGGACTACAATAGAACATATAGCTTGGAGGGGTGTTCTCACATCACATTTTAGAAATAATGTCACAGCTGAACATGTTTTAATCACAAATTTTTATGGGACTCAAAACCTAGATGGTCAGATGCATCAATGGAAAGTTGTGCATAACATGAGTCTCAAGGGAAGATTTAGACTGGATTATTGTTGGGGATTTTAATGCTAAATTATCCTCTAGATATTAGGAAGGGGGAACCCCAATTTTGGACCCAGGGGATCGACTTATGATTGCCCAAGTCCAGGCATTACACTTGGTGGATATTAAATGCCTTGGAACCAAATATACTTGGACTAATAAGAGGAGGGAGCCACATAGCAAGAAGGTGAAGTTAGACCATTTTTTGGTTTTAGAGGAGGCATTTGTAAAATGGAATATAAAATTTCAGATTTTGGAGGGTCAAGTTTTAGATCACTTTCCCATTTTTTTGGAAGGAGGGATCAAGACAGTGCAACATCACAAACCATTTAAATTTGAAAAATTTTGGTTACAAAAAGAGGAACTTCGAAAGAAAATTCCATAATGGTGGGAAGAAGGTCTCCCAACATATGGGACAACAATGTTTAGATTCCACAAACAACTTCATTATGTCAAAGATCAATTGAAATAATGGAGGCGAGCTAACAAGACAAACTTCCAGGTCCAAATAGCTCCATTGGTGGCCAGATGGGATGAGATCCAAAAAAACTTTAGGGAAGGAACAATTACAGAGCAGCTCAAAGAAGAGGATGATGCATTGCGTAAAGCGGTTGAGGACATTGACAACCAAGAGGATACCTATTGGAAATAGAGAGAAAGAACCACTTGGTTATTAGAAGGTGATAAAAATACCAAATTTTTCCATTGGATTGCTTGTGCTAGGAGACAGATGAACAACATGGAATCTCTTCAAGATGAGAACAAACACTCCTTTGATACAATTCTAGGTATGCATTTCCATTCAATGGATTATTTTTCTAAACTATTTAAGGAAAGTATGGTGCAAGATGAAGAGGCTCAAAAATAAGTTATTGCTGTCATACCCTCTGTTATCTCTAAAGAAGAGACCCTACTTAAACCCATTGATAGAGAGGAACTAAAGAATGTAGTCTTTGGAATGAGCACCAAAAAAACACCAAGTCCAAATGGATTTCCAATTGAGTTTTTTTAGGCCTTCTGGGATAAATTGGAGGAGGATGTAATGGCTGTTATAGAGGAGTCCAAAGGTAGTAAAATAATGCTTAAAGAATTAAATCATACTTTCATTACCTTAATTTCAAAATGGGAGGAGGGGGTACATATTTCATATTATAGACCTATTGCCTTATGCAATGTCATATATAAAATAATCACAAAGGTAATGGCTGAGAGGCTAAAACCTCTTCTACATAGCATTATATCCTCGGAGTAAGGGGGTTTTATAGAGGGTAGGTAGATCTTGGATGGTGTGGTTCTAGCTCAGGAGGCAATCCATTCAATGCAAACATCTGGTAATAGAGGAATGTTTATAAAATTAGATATGTCAAAGGATTATGATAGGGTGGAGTGGAGATTCTTGTCAAAGATGATGGCAGCCTTTGGTTTCTCTTAGGATTGGATAGAATGGGTCATGAGTTGTGTTTCTACTCTGACATAATCAGTGTTAATCAAGGGTCTTCCCTCGCAACCGTTTGGAGCTACTCGAGGCCTTCATCAAGGAGATCCTTGCTCTCCCTATATTTTTATCATATTGGCTGAAGGATTGGGTAGACTCATCTTGAGGAGAAGACAACAAGGTTTGCTAACAAGTATTAATGTGGGTGAGGAAGTTTTGACTCACCTACAGTTTGTGTATGACACAGGATTGGTGGGAGTGGCCATCTTCAGGGAAGCAAGAATTATTAGAGATACACTTAATGTCTACCTTAGGGCTACAAACCAAGTCATAAATGATAAAAAATCCAAAGTGGTCTTTTTCAATCTTGATCAAAGGCTTTAGGAAATTTTTTTAGAGATATTTCATCTCAAATTGCTTCATCATGGAGTTTTTTAACTCCATATTCATTTTAGTGTTACTACCCATAAATATTAGATCATCCACATACAAAAATACTATGAGAATGTCTACTCCATGCTTTGGGTAGTATAGAGTTGGTTCACTTTTACTTCTAGTGAATCCATACTCACTGAAATAGCCATCAATGCGTGAGTACCAAGCTCTTGGTTCTTTCTTGAGGCCATAAAGTACTTTTTCCAATTTGTAAACAAGGTTCTCCTTTCCTTGTTCTTGAAAGCCTTGAGGTTGTTGAACATAAAACTCCCCAGTCAAGTATCCGTTCAAAAAATCACTTTTCACATCCATGTGTTGAATGTTCCATCCTTTATGGGCAGCTAAGGAAAGAACTGATCTGATTTTCTCTTATCGTGCAACAAGAGAAAATTTTTCCTCATAGTCAATGCCAAATTTCTGAGTAAAACATTTTGCTACTAATATTACCTTGTGCCTCTCAATGCTTCCATCAACATTGTATTTGGTCTTGTAGACCCATTTACATCCAACACACTTTTTTCCTTTGGGTAGCTTTACTAGCTACCATGTATCATTATTTTTTATAGAGGTTATTTCCTCTTCCATGGCTTCTTGCCATATATTTTGAGTACAAGCCTTCTCATAGCTAGTTGGTTCTAGCTGTGCACTAGCCAATAAAGCATAATTGACTACATCTCCCTTAGGATCTTGGGAGTTATCATCCCCATACAATTGTAAATTTTCAAGTTGCTGCAAAACTGTATTCATTTCACTAGCTTGTCTTCTAGTGAATCTTCTTTGGAAATTTTGATCCAATATTTGAAAATATGGATGATGTTGTAATGTTCTTTTGCCTCTTGATGGAGAGTCACTATCTATATCCATCGGTGAAGAACTTACTGATATCTGTGGAGAAGTACTTGGAGTGGCGGTTGAAGTACTTGATGTAGTACTCCTTCTTGGGCTTGGAGGGGGTGGTGTGCCTTTGTTTTTCTTGGGAGATACCTACTGTACTTATTGTACCTATGAAGAATTTACATCTTGGGACTCATCATCAACAAAAATTATTTGATGACCTCATTCTCCCCCTTCATCAAAAATTACATCCTTGGAAAGTATAGTTTTATGAGTCTTGGGATTGTAGAGTCTATATGCTTTTGTAGACTCACAATACCCTACAAATATACAAGCTTGAATTTTGGAATAAAGCTTCTTCCTTTTCTCATCAGGAATGTGTGCATAATATAAAGAACCAAAAAATTTAAAGTGCTTTACATTGGGTTTCTTTCCATACCACCCCTCATAAGGAGTGATGCCATCTAAACTAGAATTTGGACTTCTATTTAGAATGTATACACTGGTTCTTACAACATCAGCCCAGTACATATTAGTTAGATGCTTAGTCTGAAGAATCGTTCTCGCCATCTCGACTATGGTGCGGTTCTTTCTCTCGGCCACACCATTCTGTTGTGGGGTATAGGTAGTGGTGAATTGCCTTTTTATCCCACTTGCTTTACAATATTTCAAGAATTATTTTGAGGAGTACTCACCTCCTCGATATTTCCTAAGAAATTTTACAAAATACTCACTTTGTTTCTCTACATTGTTTTTGAAATCTATGAAGCAATCGAAAGCTTCATCTTTATGTTTCAAGAAATAAATCAAACACATTCTATGGAAATCATCTATAAAAGTGAGAAAATAGGAATTGTTTCCGATACTCTTTGTCTGCATTGGACCACAGATGTCCGAATGCACTAACTGAAGTGGATAGTTGGCTCTCCATGCTTGTCCTTTTGGAAACTTAGACCTTGAGTGCTTTCCCAAAGCACATCCTTCACATACCTCCTTTTGTTCGTTGATTTTGGGAAGTCCTATCACCATATCTTGAGAAGTTAACAGTTTCAAGGTAGCAAAATTAAGGTGACCATATCACAAGTTCCAAATCACACTAGGATTAACTATAGCTACATTTTCAAGTTGATCTCCCCCTGGCTCACCAAATTTGAGAGGGAATAATCAATTCTTGGTCATTGGGACCTGTGTGATGATACTATTACAATTTTTTTTATCAAGAATGATACATTTTCCTTCATCAAAAATAAATTTGTAATTTTTCTCCATCATTTACCCAATGCTTAGCAGATTGTGTTGGAGCTTTGGAGTGTAATAGATGCCATTCACTTTCTTTAGACCTTCTTTTGTTGGAACCTCCATGGCTCCAATGCCTTCGAATTGCAAAGCTTTATCATCCTCTAACTTGATGTGGGATTTATAAGTAGAATATAGAGTAGCAAATATATTTTCTTTGCCAATCATATGGTTTGAGTAACCAGTATCCAAAATCCATGTGTCATTTAAATTTTGTTCTGATTGTCCATATGAAAGAAAAATATTAGAGGTGTCATATTCTTCACCATAATTTCCATATTGACTGCTGTTGCCTTGAGAAGATTTTGACCAGTAGTCACGAGCAAAGTGACCTGGCTTGCCATAGTTAAAACAAGTTGTTTTGGACTTGTCACTTCCTCATCCTTGATTTCCACTTTGTCCTAGATTTCCTCCTTGATTTTGGTTTCCACCTTTGTTTTGATTGCCTCCTTTGTTGGAGTTGCCTCCTCTATTCTGATTTCCTCCTCTGTAGTTGCCTCAGCCTCTACCTCTTTGCTGGCATCTACCTTGACCTCTTTCACGTCCTCTTCAAGTATTTTCATTGGATGTAAAAGCTTTATCATCGCCTCCATAGCTGGTTGAAGGAGATTCCTATAATATCTCTTCATGATACATTAACGACCCAATTAATGCATCAAATGTTAAAGTGGAAAGATATTTTGACTCTTCTATGATTATGGCTATGTGATTCCATATTTGAAGAAGTGTTCGTAACACTTTCTTTACTATTGTTTCAGACTTAATTTCTTCGCAAAGAGAAACCATTTTATCAACTACTACTTTCACTCTAATGCAGTAGTCACCAACTTTTTGTCTTCTTTCATTTTGAGATTTTCAAAATCTCGTTTCAATTTTTGAAGCCTCACTTGCTTCACTTGATCACTTCCCTGGAATCCATCTTTCAAAGCTTTCCACGCATCTTGTGCAGTTTTACAAGTAGTTATTCTAGGGAATATACTCTTCTCCAATACTGCTTGGAGATGATAAAGAGCAAAGGAGTTTCTCTTTTGTGCTTCTTTCTTTGTTTTCTTATCTGCAATACTTAATGTTTTCCAGTATATGGGTTCGGTGTAACCCTCTTCCAATATGTCCCACAAACCTTTCCCTATGAGTAAGGTCTTCATTTTGATAGACCAATACTCATAATCATATCCATTGAATTCTAGAATAGATAAATTGTTAT
This sequence comes from Wollemia nobilis, assembly GCA_028583015.1. Taxonomy (NCBI): domain Eukaryota; kingdom Viridiplantae; phylum Streptophyta; class Pinopsida; order Araucariales; family Araucariaceae; genus Wollemia; species Wollemia nobilis. Next base: position 12,854,907 of record JAQPPZ010000442.1, on the reverse strand, counting down.
GTGAGGCCATAACTGTTATAAACTAAAACACTCTCTTTATTTCTAGGTTACAATAAAGAACTCTATTTTTTTTTTAAAAAAGGAAGAAATAAGAAGAAAGCAAAGATTACAAATTTAAGTCAAATCTGACTTGATTCACTATTTCAATGCGTGCTTGTTCCTCTTGCTGGGGCGCTGCTATTTCTTGATTCATGAAATTATCTGCTACTTGTTCTTTGTCGTCACTGATCAATATTATCTCAAGTGATTCTGGTTCTAGAATTTCTACTGCATTACTGTAATGAGTATATTCAGATTCTTGTGGTGCAACTTCTATGGATTTAGATTGCTCAAATTGACTCCCAAAGGAGTTATCTTCAAAGTTTGCCTCGTACCTTGAGTCTGGATGTCTCTGGTGTGCTATTATCGCATTCTCGCAACTGACTAAACACAGTATGTAGCCCATAAGCTCTCACTTTTTCATCAAAATTTTTGGTGTTTTCTCTCACCAAAAGTGCACATAGGGCATGATAAAAACCACTTGGTCTTATCATCAATGCCTCTTTACAAATTTCAGTTTGATCTTTTGTCTCTCTTACAAGGAAAAAACACTAAGCCTCTCAGGCTTGTTACACAAAATTTCCAGTTTGTATAGCCTTCTATACTATCACAGTATGCTTTTACACTATAGTTTTTGATTCCTCGAATCAAGTGAAAAGCCCCTTCTTTTACAATAAATTGCCTCTTAGGCAATGTCAATTTTTTTTTATATAGTCTATTATAATTTTAAAAAAGTTGTAATTATAAGTTAAATAATAATAAAAAATATTGATTTTCTTAAAAACTTAAAAAAAAACAATATATTTTAATATTATTATTAAACCTATATAAATTTTTTAAAAAAAAAATTATATAAAAATTAAAAACTATATATTAAAAATTTTCTATCTCCGACCTTTTAAAACTTAACCTTATGCAAAAAGGATTAATATGTCAATTCGATCTCGACCTCATGCCAACAATAAGAAATTAAATCACGTTGGGTTTCAAACCTACGACTTCCCCTCTACAGAATAGCGCACTCACCAAGTGCGCTACAAGCCTCTTTAGGCTTCAAACTGACGGGCGTAGTATTTAAACCGATGGGCAACAATTTTAAACAAAAAAATTTATAGTTTCTTTATCCCACATGTAGTAGTAATTGGGCTGCGAAGGGGTTTAAGAGTACAAGGGATCACAAGGGTATTCGATTGCATTTGAGAAATCGAACCTTACCCTTTTGCTCTTCGTTGGGCGAATGCCCTTCTACCACATCGCCACCTTGTGTTTCGCTTGCCACATGTCTTGCTTACTGTGTTTGCCACATCACCTCCTTACTATGTCTGCCACATCACTGTGTTCACCACGTCACCTCCTTGCCATGTGTCTGCCTATGGTCAGATCACCACGTGTCCACCTTTGGTTAGCTCACCACGTGTCCACCTCTGGTCTGTGTTTCACCAAGTCACCTACTAGTCACCAAGAGAATCATGCTTGGTGTCCTCTGGTCAGCTAATCAACTTCAAACCACGTGCTCTCTGCAGGTCTCCTTTCAACCTCGCCTTGGTGTGCACTCTGCAGGTCCTCTCGATCTCCTTGAGAATCGTACCTCCAATGGGCTCGATATTGTGGGTCTTCTTGACCTCCTCGAGATCCATGCCTTGCTTGTGGGTCTCCTTAGGCCTCCTCGATATTCATGCCTAGCTTGCATTGAAACCCTAAACACCCTCCGCTCTGATACTAGATATTGTAATCACAAATCAATATGCAAAATTTCACTATTCATTATGTCAAAGTCAAAATTACAAAGTATTATATAGTGTCTATATAGTTGTTGAGAGATATTTGGGAGAGAAGAAATAGGGAGGAAAGGAAAAAAGAAATAGGAGTCAAACTCTTCCTGCTGTCCATGCCGTCCAATCCTGCTGACTTGGTTGTCGTCCAATGAGGTAAAAGGGTAAGGTCAAAACTTACAGTTGAAACAAATTTTTTACCATTTTACCATTTTAACTTCCAACAAATGAATGTATGGTTATGCCTTTTTATTTGAGCAATGCACCTACTACATTTTTTGCACCTGATGAATGATGCTCTATGACCATTCACAAGGTGTTTTAAGATTATCTACTTGGATGAAACTTCATGTTCAATAATATAGAGGAGAATAATTTATACCATTTATTCTAAGTTCTATACATCTTATGCAAGAACAAGATTCAAGTAAAACTACATATATAATTTCAATTTCATGAAGATTTCTTACCTAGGATACATAATTGGCAACCATGGCATACATGTAGATCCAAAGAAAATACATGTAATCTAAAAAATCCTAATGAAAATTAGAATATTTTTAGGCTTGGCATACTTTATTATTGACTCATGTTGGGTTTATTATGTACCTCATTGGCACTTAATTAGGTCATGTGTGGGAAAGTGAATTTCCACTAGATGAAGTGAGAATAGTAAGTGTTTGATAAGCTCAAATAATACCTTTGCTCAAATACAATGCCATCCATCCTAGATATCACTTAGTATTTTAAGGTTGATACTAATGCATCTAATTATGTACTTGGTTCTATCCTAATTTGGAATGAAATATAGTGGCATATCATTATGAGACAATTACTAATATAACTCAATACTACTCATTGTATGAGTAGGAGCTATATGCCATCACTCAAGGTATTTAACAATGATACCACTATATCATGGGTATGGAAACCATCATTCATTATAATCATAGGTACCTATATTTACTTTACACATAGTTTATTAGAGAATGCACACTTTACAAAGTGGATGAATTACTTGTAAAAATTTCATAGGTTGTGATTGAGCATCACAAGGAAAATGAGAAATATGCAATTGACTACTTAATTCATTTTCTAGTACAAACACTACTTACATTTTTCAATGCTAGAGGACATAATATTAATTCTTGAAAGGTACTATAGCTTCATGATATCCACTTTTCCACCATACACCACCAGTTTATATAGGATAAACTAGCACCAAATCCTCACCTTAATGACAACTTATATTATCTTGGAAAACTTTGCATGCATTTTGCTAAACTATGATAGTTTCTAATATGGTAAGCAAACAACTCCAATGTTGTGGGAAACTTTAACATAAATAAGACACTTATGATGTTATGATAACCCTTCTACTAGCCATACATACCAAGAAATGGAGCTCTAAATCATGTCTTATATGACATGCACTAGTGCCAAAACAATAAACAAGAAGTTGTGGCTTTATTGCTACAAGTTATTTATAGGCATTAGGAATTTATCAATATGGATTATCTCTAAGGGTGGCCAACCGCCAAGTATCACAAGAGTGTTGTCATTATTGAGACTACAGAGCTATTATTTTAGCATGCTTGAGTTGAATTTGGAATTACATACTTGATTGTCTTAGATCAAGATGCCATCCCTTGGATAAACTTGACATTAAGCTTCAATATTTTATAAATTTCAATCCATAGGCTATTGGATAAACTATAGTGGTGAGAAAAATTCTAGTGCATCTATTACAAATGTACAATAATTAATATCCTTGAACATGGGATGATAATATTCCATACATACAACATTATTACAATACGAATTTGTATAGTTTGAAAATTCATAGTTCATTTTAGGTATATTTTGGACTTTAGATAAGTGTATCCATGGACATTTCCTTCCACATCCTTACTAGTTCCATGATGCTAGTAGAGGTTAAAAAATAGACATGACTAAATACTTTTTATAGTAAATTCAACCATTTGGACTCAAATATATGAAATATTTGAGTACCACCAATAAAAATACAAGAAATACCATTATTGACACTTAAATCCATATAGATTTTAAGTTGGAGATAAGGTTTGGCTCCATTTGAAGAATAAATATTTATTTGGACCACACTAGAAGATCAAACCACTACATTATGGTCCTTACACAATTCAATGTGTGACAAGCGAGAATATTTTTATTCTTTATTTGACATCTTCCTTGGGGATGCATCTAGCATTTCATATAAAATCCTTAAGTCATATCATCATCGTCTACTAGAAACTACAATAGTACAAAATCCTATAAACTTGAATACCACTTAGAACCTGCAATAATAGATCAACTGGTTGATGTTACCACCAAGAGTTTTCATCATGGGTTACACAACCTATTTAGGGTTGTTAATAATGGATAATTTATAACAATATTAAATAGTATATGTTTGACTAACTCAAGTATTTATTTCTATAGTTGGAGGCTGATGCAACAAGGACTATTATTTTACAACTGGATATGAATGATCTGAACAAGGAAGGGTTTGATTAAGTTCTCAAGGATAATGACACCATAATAACTTATATTATAGGCCTTAACACCCATATAGAATTCTAATAAAATATGCTATTTACATACTACTTGCAATTTTAAACTCTTCATAGCACTAACTTGCAACATAATAACGAATACGACACTAACCTTTCCTTGGTGTCAATAACTTAGGAACCCATGACCATAGACATAGAGACTTGTGTCACCAATATCACATGTCATGCTCATATGCTAGCATACATAGAAGGCATATTTATGGTATAATGAAGAAAATACACAATTATAATAATCCAATATTTCCACTTGGTATATTACAAACATGTGCCAACTCTAGAAGAGGTAGAATGATTAGTTTTGTAACTACCATTGAAACTACTTCTTGATCAATTAGGAGCCAAATCATTTCACCTCTAACTTAATTTATAACTATTGTACATTTGTATATAGATTTAAAATATATCTTATCAAATGGTTTTTGGTTTATTTCTATTCTTCTTCACTTGTTCCTCTTTGTCATTTATATCTTCACATCTTTCTCCTTTTTTCTATTGTAAAACCATCATGTTCTTGTGGTTCCTAAGATTTGTTTTGCTACTTCTATGACTACGTAGGAATAAAGGGTACCTACACCTAGTGTGTCAAACTTAATGTATTAATTATTTTGTGTTGTTTCTATTACTGCTATATGATTCTTGCATACTATATTTTATTTACATTTACATTATCTATGAATAAATATTTTCTTGTTTTGAGATTTTTTGTTGTGCTCTATTCTATTGCAAAACTATACGCATAATTAATATTGTACCACAAGTTGGTTTATAGATTTTTCCTCTACACCAACATATCTTAAGCCTCACAATGCATATCAACTTATGAATTTCCAAGCTCAAATCTTAAGTTAAGTGAACCTCTGCTTCATTATGATAAGAAAATTATTTTTTATTAATGTCTCAATCTACTATGTCAATTTCCTCAAGAAGAATGATAAAAAACAAAATTTCTTTCTTAATTTCACTTTGAACATAGCTATAATTAAAAGAACATAAGAAAATTAAGATATATTTTTTTATCTAAGTGGATATTTCTCCATTGTTTCAAGTTTTTCCTATTGAGAAAAAAATAAAGTTTATGTATGTTTTATAGTCATAAAATTTATATTATTTATATGAATTAAAAAGATGTTACTATTGAAATATTACTCTTACACATTTTTAGTAATATTCAAGAGAGTTATTAGTAATAAATATCATGTGATAGTAACTTCTATTTGTTTTTAGTCTTATACAAATAACTCCTACTTTTATCCTCCTTTTTTAGTAAAGCCTAACTTTTTTTTTTTGTATTTACATGGTGGAATCGATAGCCGCCACGAATCCGGGCAGGCTGTCCAACTTTTATGGCCACCACAGTATTCTGTGCTATCTGCCCTGGAAGCCACCACACAGATCTTCGCGCAGTTCGCTCCTATAACCACCATGTAACAATCATTTTAAACCTTTTACGCCACTGAAAGCACCAGGAAAGGGACAAAAGTTCAGTCCGGCGAGGCTCGAGATTTGAACCTTGGACCTCCGCCCCTCTTATGGGGTTTGGATGAACCAATTGGTCTACACCTTGAACCTCAGTAAAGCCTAACTTGGTAGAATGTTTTTTTGAATTTATAAGTGAAACAATTATATTTATAAACTATATCTTATACTTGATATGTACTATTGACTACAAATATATATCAAATCTTGATTGTGTTATCATTTGGATATCAATTCACATGTACTAATATTTATGATTTATATATTATTTTTTTCCAATATTTTATATGTAATGGGGTAAGAACCATGATTCATTTATGCAAATAGTTTTATCCTATAAAACATTATAACCAACTTAGATCCTTCCCTTCTAATTTCTAAAGAACACAACTTAAAAGCTATATATATATATATATTTTTATTTGTGGAAAACATCCCAAAAGGGATGCCACTTTCGGGTAAGACCCAAGGAGGCAGGGGTATCCATTCCGCCAAAAATGCCCAGGACTCGGACCTGGCCTACCACCTTTGACATACTCAAGGAGCAAACAAACACACAAAACCAATTTAAAAATAAGTAAATAACAACAAAAATAATAAAATAAAATAAAAAACATGCTCCTTGAGTGTGTCAAAAACAAAAGCACAACCAAACACGCACAATAAGATAAAAGAAACCACAACACAAACCACATAGAAAAACACAAGAACCACATAACAAAACACAAACAAGACAAAAACAATAGAACACTACAAAGACATAACCCAAAAAAACATGAAAAATAAACACAACCAAAACCTAAAAAATTAAAAAAATAAAATAAAAATAAAAATAAAAAACAACCAACAACAGACAATAAACAAAAACAAAATACATAGAAAACACTCACACATAAAAACACGAAATAACACAAACAAAGAGAAACCCAAGAACAAGAACGAAAAAAAACACAAGAACAATAACAAAAAACATAAAAAAAAAAAAACAAAACAACAAAAACACAAGAACAACAAAAAAAAACACAAAGAACACAAAAACAAAACAAAACAAAAGAACCCACCCACCTTAAAAAACTAAACAAAAAAAACAAAAAAGAAAAAAGAAAAAAATGAACAAAACAATGACCTATCTAGACCAGAAGACTATTAAGGCAAGAATCAACAGAGGAAACAAAATAAAGAATAGAATGAGCTAGGGAACTAAAAAAAACTGAATGAACCAAAGAGAAGCAAAAAAAAAAAAAACAAGAAGAAACTAGGTACCTTCGAACCGGAGCCATCCAAAGAAATGATAGAAAGAAGAGCTTCCCTAATTTGAGAAGCCCACCATATAGGAGGGTGGCCATAACAAGTAAGATCACCTTTGTCCAAAGCCCAATTAGCTAAAGCATCAACACTCTTGTTTTGATCTCTGACCACATGATTGTAATCAACTTTCAAAAATCCCATCTGGATTAACTGAATCTTCTCAATAATTCTTTTTATTCTCCAATCCACCTTATGATTCTTAGAAGGAGTCTTCAAGAGATTAATCATAAGTTGAGAGTCGGACTCAACTAACACCTTTTCCCATCCAACCTTAGTAGCCTCCTGAAGGCCTCTCGAGGATACCATACCCCTCAGCAAGGTTATTGGAAAGAATACCCAAATTCTCAGCAAAAGTAAAAACCAGGGAGCCATCCGAAAGTCTACCAATTCCTCCCACACTGGCTTTTCCGGGGTTCCCTCTAGAGGCTCCATCGGTATTGACTTTTCCAAAATCCTTAGGAGGAGGTTGCCAATTTCTAGTCCTATCCATCTTACTAATACTCACATTCCCTTTAAGTTGGTTGCCCTTAGAAGGTTTAATCTTCAATCTTTGCATCACTTGATCCCATCTTTGGTGGGAGTTTTGGGGGTGATTAAGGAGTTGATGGACTGATTCAACTAAGTTGGCTATGGTATTTTGCCAAATATAGTGAATATCCTTCCTATCTTGATTAAAAATTTGGTTGTTCCTTTCATTCCAAATATTCCAAAGAAGAATGGTAGAACCCATCCAAACTAACCGCCTAATAAAATGATCAACACCCTCTTGATTAGGCCAATCCCTCCAAAGTTGTTCAAAAGTAAAAAAATTGGACCATTGTAAGCCAAGTAAAGTGGCCATTCTCCTCCATAGCTCGGAGGCTAAAGTACACTCAATAAAAATATGGTTGATATTTTCTACATTCTCTTCACACATTTCACATCTAAAAGGGCCATGAAAACCATGCTTCATAAGTTGCTCACCAGTAAGCACCCTACGATGCAATAAAAGCCAATTAAAGAACCTCACCTTAGGCCAGAGCTTTTGAGCCCACAATCGAGAAAATATGTCAAAAGAATGGTTGGGATTATTATGGCATAAGGTCAAATAACCTTGAGCAACCGAATACTCACCCTTAGTAGTGTTGTTCCATCCAAAACAATATTTTTCATGGGACCAAGAGAGGGATCTCATATGAAGGATGCCTTGGATATCTTGTCTTTGCCTTTCTGGGATTTGAATAGGCCGGTCCTCAATAGGGATCCAATATCTACCAACCTTTGAATTACCAGTATGGTACCGACAAGTAATTAGCCACCTTTATCCAATTAGCTCGGTGAAGCTCCTCCATCCAAGGCCTCCAATCGGGAAACTGAGTTATCAAAGGCTTGTGACCATCCCAAGAATCTGTCCAAAAATTTGCATGTTGACCATTATGAATGATCCAAAATAATTTTTTCTTTATCAAATCCTCACCAGTCTTAAGAACTGTTAAAATGAGATAACCTTTGGTAGGAAGTTGATAGCGAACAAGGTCTTCAGGACTTTTGTTCTCGAGCATATTTAGCATGGAGATTATTGGCCCAAAGAGCATTGGGGTTATGCAACATCCTCCAATATAATTTAGCAGCTAAAGCTTTGTTGTTATTAATTGAAGACCGGAATCCTAACCCCCCTTCACTCTTAGGAAGACATAAAGTATCCCATTTCACCAAGGCCCATTTTATTTTCTCCTTAGTACCACTCCAAAGGAAACGATGACTGATTTGATCCAATTCTCGAAGAACAGCCTTTGGGATATTCAAAACGGAAGAAACATAAATAGGAATAGCTTGAAGGACTGATTTTACCAAGGTGATTCTACCCCCAGAAGAAAGCCACTTGTTGGTCCACTTTCCAATTTTCTTCTTGACTTTGTCCAACAACCAATTCCAATATTTATTTTTCTGCCTTTGAATATTTATGGGAATACCTAAATAAGTGATTGGAAGAGAGGTCTTCTTATATCTTAATTTATCCAAGACCATGGATTCCTGTCTAGCAGAGCAGTGAAAGAAAATAACTTTAGATTTGTCTTCATTGATCAACTGCCCAGATAGCCTTAGAAAAATAGCTAATGATTTGCTTAATATTAGAAGCTTCCTTAATCGTAGCTTTACCTAAAAGAGTAGAGTCATCCACAAATTGAAGATGAGAGATAGGTCTAGCTCCATGAGCAATGGTAACTCCCTCAAGGGTTTTGTTTTCCCTCTTTTTGGTTATAGTCCTACCCAAGCATTCAACAAGAATGATGAATAAATAAGGGGATAGCGGGTCACCTTGCCTAATACCTCTGGAAGCTGGGAAATACTCGAGAAGGCCTACCATTGATAAGAACTAAGTAGGAAACTGAAGAGATACATCCCATAATCCAATCCATCCAATCCTTAGAGAAACCAAATTGCCTCAAAACTTTGATAAGGAAGTGCCAATCCACTCTGTCATAAGCTTTGGATAAGTCTAACCGAATGAACATGGAAGGAGAATTTTGCATATCCATGGAATGGATGGCTTCTCGAGCAAGAACTATCTCATCTACTATTTGACGTCCTTCCACATAACCCCCTTGCTCTAGGGAAATAATCTTATGCAAAAGAGGCTTCAACCTTTCTGCCATGATTTTAGTAATGATTTTGAGAAGAACATTACATAAAGCAATAGGTCTAAAAGCTGAGATATGATCAACCTCTTGAGCTTTTGGAACAAGAGTAATATAAGTTTTATTGATAACCTTCAAAATTTCTTTGGCTTTCCTGGCTTCTTCCACCACCTCTAATAAATCAACATGAAGGATATCCCAGAACTCTTGGTAGAACTCAATAGGAAAACCATCAGGACTTGGGGTTTTCCCTTTTTGCATTTAAAAAACTACTTGTTGAAGCTCATTGATAGTAACAGGAGCAGTCAAAATAGAGTTCTCCTCAGAAGTGATAAGAGAAGGGATTGCTTGAAGAACATTATGTTGAGAAGCTGAGTCAAGAGGAGTAGCAACAAAAATATTGGAAAAGTAATCAACAACAATAGAGTTCATGCCATCCCAAGTATAAACAACATCTCCAGAATCTGATTTTAAGGAAGAAATAAAGTTGTGAGATCTTCGAGCTAGAAGAGATTTGTGGAAGAAATTTGTGTTTCGATCTCCTTCTTTGAGCCATTGAATTCTAGATTTTTGCTTCCATAAGATTTCTTCTCTTTTTTCCCATTCCTCTAACTCGAGTTGTGAGTTTAATTTCATTCGCACTTCTCTTCTCTGTGAGGCCATCTAAACGGATTTTCTTATTCAAATTTTCAAGATGAGCAATAACTTCATGTTTTTTTTATGAACATCCCCAAACTCTTTCCAGTTCCAAGTCTTGATTTTGGATTTAATGTATTGCAGTCTTTTGGCAAAATAGAACATCTTAGTCCCATGCCTAGGTTTACCTTCCTTCCACCATTGTTGCACACGAGGTCTGAAGGAAATGTCTCTAAGCCACATTAATTGAAAATGAAAAGGAGAGAAACTCACATTGGTTTTCCACATTTCCACCATGATTGGCCAATGATCCGAACCAACATTATTAAGAGTCTTCACTTTAGGAATGTGACCATGGATTAAGAAATTTTTAGAGAGCAAAAACCTATCCAATCTCTCCATTATACAAGCTAAGCCTTGCCTTCTGTTAGACCAAGTCATAAGGCCATTATCCAGTTGGATATCCACAAGATGGAGGTTTGCAATATATTCGCTCATGAGGTCGGTGCTTTTGTCCAAATTTCTATTTCCCCCCTTTTCTCATCCAGAGAGAGGATGGTATTGAAATCTCCTCCGATCAAGATCCAAGATTTAGGAAAATGAGAGATAATATGAGTAATATCCTTCCACTGTCTTCTTTTTTCCTCCAAAGAAGTCGAAGCATAAACAGTAATGCTAAGCATAATCTGGTTGGAATGTCTACTTTGAATAGCTATAGCCAACAAACCCCAACTGCCAACCATATGGTGAATAACTACCTCTTTTGGGTCCCAAAGACAAGCAATGCCACCCGAAGTCCCTTGGGAACCGAGGGAAACCACTTTTCCAGCTGGCCAAATTTTATCGGCAATTAAGTCCATATCCTCCATTGACATCTTTGTTTCTTGAAGGAAAACAAGATGTGGATGATTTATCTGAATCATTCTTCTAATTTCATTTTGTTTTGAAAGACTCCCTTTGAGTCCTCTAATATTCCAAGTGATGATCTTCATTAATACCAGGGCTAAAAAATTTGGGAAGGGCATTAATCTTACCTTCCTCTACAAGCTTTTCACCTTCTTTTACCATATGATATTGATTGGTCTTGCGACCTACTTTTTGATTAGAATCCATCTTCAATTTTTTTTTCCCTGTTTCTTGACTTATTCCAATTGAATCTGAGATGGCTTCTAACCTTGAAGAATGCTCGTACACAACCAAAATTTTACTAGATGGTTCAACGGAGTCTATATTGGGACCTGCATTATTTGAAGTTTTGACATTTGAAATATTGTTTTTCTTGTGTAAATTTTCTCCTTTTTTTTTCTGTTGAAAACCTTTGATTTGTTGGTTTGTCTCTGAGTTCTTCCCTTCATATTTAAATTGTGTTTCTAAGATTTCAGTTTCCATTATTTCCTCTTCCTCACTTGGGACATCATTTGTGGAAAGGATTTCAAACATATTAGCAGATGACTTTGATTGATCCTTCATAACTGGTTTTTTTCGAGTGTTCTTCTTCTTAGGTATTTGGAAACCCTCTGAGTTTATATCTTCTTTCTTTTGATCAGGAATTTTATTTGGGCAAGCACTGGCCAAATGACCATATTCATGGCAAATTCTACAACGAAAAGGAATGTTCTCATAGTCCACTACTTGCTCCCAAGTGTCTTCCCCAAATTGTAATGTGATATTTTTAGGTAGGGGTTTGTCAAAATCCATTAAAACACAAATTCGAGCATAAATAATATGTTCAAAATTTTGAGTACAATCACGAGTCATCATAAAAGTTCCTAAAGAGTTTCCAATTGAAGAAAAAATAGTAGGATTCCAAAATTCAATAGGGAGGCCAAAGAGTCTAACCCACACGGGAGCTATAGAAGGCATCTCTTCTTCGGCTTTAAATTTAGTATGCCGGGGCTTCATGAAAAGCCCTGCCCTTCCAAAAAACCAAGGACCCCCTTGAAAAGTTTTCTCTCTATCTTCATTATTAGCAAATAAAACAAGAAAATAACCATTTGGATAAATAGAGATTTGTAACTCACCTTTAGTTTTCCAGATTTTTTCAGCCCAGACTTTGAAAGTAGATAGACTCGGACGAAAACCCACGAACCGACAAATTAGTCCTCTTTTTTCCAAATCTTCAATGCCAGTCTGAATGTTACCCATATCAAGCTTAACAATAGGAGTTCCATCGACTGCTTTAAGACATCCTGACTCCATTTTCCTGGGATCAATCTTAGGCATTCTTAGAGGTTTATGGGAAGCCCTAATATTGATATTAGCATTGGGCTGAGGCTGTCCACCATGAAGGGCATCCCTAAAATTCATTTTTGGGACTGAGTCTTCGAAATTCTTACCCTTGATAGGGGTTTTCACAGTAGAATTATTTTGTGGGTGCACCTTAGCACCAGATTCACTTGAGATATGAGCCATTTTTTGATCAACTACTTGAAACTTGTTTCGTGATCTCTTTAATCCTTGCCCTAGACGCCGTGGAAAGGTATGGTTTTCACTTTTCTTTTGTGCAGCAAATTGGAAGCCGTTGTCACTCAAGTTCACAGTATGATCTATTGAAAGACAAATTTCTAACCCATATTGTATCCCCTGCAACATTTCTTGCTAAAATATTGAGCATAAACCACAAAAATATTGGTCGCTAGGGCCCGAAGGCCCTAAAAACCAACCTCTGGAGCTGCTTGCACTCAACCCAGATGAAACCCTCGCATAGCCGCTTGCCAAATATATCGTTCACACATAGGGATGCGCTAGGATCTGTGTTGCTCCAAATGATATGAAAATTGGTGGAGACGTTCTAGGGTTTTTCAGGCATCTACCCTCAAAATTTTAGCTCAATCCGAGTCCGGATGAGTGAGATATGGCCGAAACGAGTTCGGCAGTTTGGGCAGTCCTACGAAAAATGTCTAATCAATTTTGACTCATCCAAGAAAATTGTAACTTCCACAATCCCTTTCTTTTCATTCCCTAAATCAAAGCCCCATAACTTCCCAACTTAAAAGCTATATTGGGTCTAAGGCATTCTTGCCATTTAATCCATGATCATCTCATTTTTTAGAGTCTCTTCAAGAATCACGTTAGATTTTTCCAATATCAACCTAAATAGCATTAAATTAAGTTTGTGTAAAAATATAAATTTCTTTGAATCCATCGTATTCGACCCAGATGAAAATTTAAACTCCTAGTTTTGGCTCATGTGCTACTCTTTGTAATGGCATATATTTTTTCTAATAAATTTGGTCATTTATTTTATATTTCATAATACTTTTAGAAATGAATAGAAGCATAAAAATCACCACGAGTCTTGTGTAAGAGAATATAAAAGCAAACTAGAAAAGAGGCAATAGAGGAAATTGATAAAAAATAAGACTGGGGTTCCATTGGGAACCTGAATAATAGATTATATTAATGTCAGACTAATACAATGAATCAAGTGGTTGAGGGGAGTTTATACCAAAATATTATAAAAAGTATTTTCATAACCCAAGCTAACATAACATAAGGCTTTGAGGTTAATTACAAGTTACTAAACCATTTCTTATTACACGTTAGACATTAAAATGTTTTAGTCAAGGTTAACCATAATAGTGGATTAACCAATGCCTCTATAGATAGATACATTAAATCATAGCAAAGTACGTTGCATGTATCCTTACATAGTGATTAGATAGTCCATTGTAAAAATTGTTCAATAAGGTCAAATTACCCATATTCCAATAACACCATAATTTGAACTATGGGATATAGAGAAAAGATATTAAAAATGATAACATCTCATCCATAATGGATGCTCAAATGGGTCAAAGTTAATCTAAGCATTCCTCATCATCTAGAAGACTATAGTGTGTTCTAATGAGATAGAATAATATAAATATTCTTTATTTGTTGGAATTCTATCATTTCCCCCTTAGAATGAGAAGAAATTATTTGAATATCCTAGAAGATTGTCATTTCCTACTTTAACAAGAACATTACAGGTTGTAAAGACCATCATAGAAATATACATGTTCTACCTATTATAAGTCCTTGAACAAATGACACCAATGCAAATATATATATATATATATATATATATATATATATATATATATATATATATATATATATATATATATATATATATATATATATATATATATATATATATATATGTTTTAAAAAGGAGCTCAAAACACATTTCTATGCAAAAATTATGGCCTCTAGAATGTATGACCTCTAAAATAGCACTAGCAAGATTTTTTTTATTTTTAATTTTTTAAATTCCTTCCATTTTTCTACAAGGAATAGCAATAATAAAGAATTCCTTCTTCTCCTCCTTATGATAAAATAATTTTATTAATCTTTAGAAGATAATTTGAAGAGAGTTTGTTCATGATTCTCATGTCATTGAATATGACTTATGAATACAAACTAGAGATTCTCTCTGATATAAAAAAGGAGATAGATGCTTCAAAATAATTTCTCCACATGACCAAGTGATACTTCCTGCCATAAACCCTCTAGAAATAAATAGAAGTATGATATTCACCATAAATATTATGCAAGATAATGGAAAAATTAAATATAAAAGAGTCAATAGATGAAAGAGAAGATTGGGGTGCCATTGTGCAACCAAATAATATATTACATTGATGTCACACTGATACAATGGATCAATTGGTTGAGGGATATTTATATCAAATCATCAACAATAATAATTACATAATCCAAGCCAACATAACAAGCTACTAAACCCTTTTGTATTATACATTAGATATTAAAGAAGTTTAGTCAAGATTAACCATAACAATGTCACTATGGCTAGATAAATTAAGTTATAGCATATTATATTGTGTATGATTAATTTAAGGTTTATATAATGATTATATCATTCATTATTGACCTTGTCCACTAAGGTTAGATTACCGATATTCCAACAATTTATTTGAAAGACATCATATTCTACCTTTGAAACAACAATAGTTAGAATCTAAAAGTAGAGTGGAAATAAAAGAAGTGAAGAAATATTTCAACACATGATCTTTATTTTTGTACATTATTTCTATTATCTCTTTTAAAGTAATATTAAAAAAATTAATTTCTAATAAAAGTTAAGAAGTATAGATGTATATTTGAAGACAAAAGGAGTTGAATATACTTGGTCGTTGCTCATATTCATAACCACTAATTTGTTAATCAAATGCTTCATAATGCATGGTCATAATATGGATATTTTGAAGACTAGATCCCATTGTATTATATATTGTCTTGATTTCACCATCATATGATACTTTAAAGTTTGGTCATCGTCAAATAGGTCTTAGATCATTTGGGTAGGAAAACATCATGATTAAAGTTTTTTTTAATTTAGGATTGGACTTATGTATGAATACTTTTTGTATATTTTTTAATTGTAATATTTTTATAATTCTATGATCATTGGAGAGTAGACTTAGGGGACCATTTCACCATACTCTACATAACTTGTCTTTATGAAATCAATGTATATATTTGCAATAGAAATACAATCTAATATAATCAAGACAACGCCAAAATACTTAGTAATAGAAAAAAAGATGCCACTCATAGAGGGGAAAAACATAAAAAGCATGATGAGGTGCCTATAGAAACCAATGATGTCTTTCATTAATAAATACAAAATAGAAAATTGGTATGCAAATGATTGGTTAAGTGGGGGCATACGTATTCCCATGATACAATAAATGGATCCTTATATAGTCAAATTGACATATCATTAGTTCATAAAATAATACAATGATCATATAGTAAGGTGAATATAGGTCCAAGGGGTAAATAATAAAAAAATACAATTTAATATTAAACATGGCCTAAAGTGAATATTAACCACATCTCAATATTCCATCTTAAAAAGAATGAAAGTCATGGAGAGATAATATTATCAAACTATTAGAGAGTGATTTGAAGAGCTACATTGAGTGAAGAGAAAAAAAATTGATTTGAGGAAGATTGCAAATAAGAAGGATATTTTGAAGAAGAATTTGAAATAAAAGTTACTCAAATAATTAGAAGCAAATTGAAGAGATTGGAATGAGAAGAGTTGTTGGGAGATTGATATGGTGTTGAAGAGATTGTTGAAGAGAGGAAGAGATTGAAGACATGAGAAGATTAAGGTATTGAGGATATTAATTTGTTTATGGATATTGTTGTGTTGAGAATGTGACAATATTGAACAAGAAGAACAAGAGAGGAAGAGTGAGAAGATTGAAGAAGAACATGAGACTGCTAGAGAAAATATTGAAGAAAAAGTGAATATTGATTGTGAAAGGATGAGTGAGATTCTAGACATAAGATTTAAACATGGAAGAATTGCTAAAATATTGGATTGTGGAGATTAGAAGCAGAAGTAAGAATATTGGAAGGAGATAGTTTCTAGGAGAGGAACTCAAAATAAGTAGAGGAAGTGAATGTTAGAAAAAATAATCCAATTTTGGGATTAAATTGTAAATTCACCTAAGTATAAAGGTGAATAATAAAATTAGGTATCTAGGCTTTATAATAAATTAAATAGATAGGTATTTAATTTATATTTATTAATATGTATATATACTTAGGTTAGAATAATATATATTAAGGTATATGGATAAAATAAATATATACCTATATTTATTTTATCCTACACCTTAATATTATTATTCCTACAATTACTACATAAAAATAATTTCAATATCTAGTCTAATTCTAGTCAACTCAAAGTCAAAGGTGGCATGGCATGAGACTTGAGTGTGACGACATGAATGGGGCACATAATAGCATATGGTATAGGTGCAATGGCATGTGGCATGAGTATGGTGGCATGTGGCATAAGTATGGTGGCATGTGACATAGGTGTGGTGGCACATGTTGTGGAGGTTTTCCTCCATGACTATTTTCCAACGGGAGGATAGCCCAAACTATATATTTGGGCTAAAATCCTTGTGTTGTAATAGTGCTAACTATATAGAGAAAAACAATATGAGCCAATTGCACAAATTAAATTTGAGGAAAAATGCTTCTATATTTTGTTGAAGATAATGGAGACACGATTTTGGTCATGGTTTTTCCTTTTATAGGGTTTTCTACATAATATTGGTGTATTTTATGTGGTTTGATTTATTTCTATCTTACCTTACATTTTAATTTTAATTTATTAAATTTTATGCTATTTACATTTGTGTAATATATATACTTGACATACTAATAATTTGTTGTTTGAGTTTGTTTTAATCCGTTACATTTAGGGGATTTTGTTTACTTCCCTCCTTCATTTGATATTAAAACCTAGGTTCATCTCTGGTGAGTTCTCTAATTTTAGTTTTAGTAATTTAAAAAAGAATTAGAAGCTATGTTACAATTTAATCTGGCATTTATATTTTGTATAAATTTAATGTTAGATTATATTTAAAAACTCTCCTTTATTGATTTTTTTATGATAAAGTTATAAATATATATATAAGATGGTTTGATTTTTTAGATAAAAAAGTTAGAGAAAAAGAGTTCTTTTTATTTATATATTTAAATGATCTCCATTTAAATATTGTATTAATTTAAAAGTTTTTAAAGTTTAATAAGTTGTTAATTTATTTAAAACTTATTTTTGGATGTGACCTGCCTCACGTCATGCCGCATGACTGGCCAACGCCAAGCCCTAACCTATGCATCCATCGCTTGATAGGCTATCGATGACAACTATGGTGGCAGTATAATGACATCCAACTAGCAACTAAGTGGTAGCCAAACAACAACCACTGGCAACTCATTGGTAGCACAATGTGCTAGTCGACAACATCCCTTAAGGCTGTGTGGTATGGCAGGGGGATCTCGAGCCTTCTCCACCCCCATTATTTTTTAATAAGAAAATAATATTTAAAAAGGGAGGATGGTAGGCCTATGGACGCTCCCCTATTTTAAAAATTTTTTAATTTTGTGGTGGGGTCCACAAAACCCCTTTTTTTAATTTTTAAAATTAAAGGTATTTGAATATTTTTTTGGAAAAATAAGTTGTAGTTTATTCTTATGTTTTGCAAAATTACTTCTACAATCATACTAACATGTTTGTGCTTTCAATCATGGCCTTTAATGATATTGCTAGCTTTACCCCTAAGCATATTATTGAAGGAACAAACTACCATATTTGGGAGCCTAGGATGAGGGTGGAATACCAAGCAAGGCAACTTTGGAAGATCATGAACAAGGAGGAGCCACATTCCCAAAAAGGAAGAGTACTTGAATCATAGAATGTAAAAAAAAAACAAGCCCTTTCTATGTTATTTGTGGCTATAAGTGATGAAATATTAGTCCATATTTCTAATTTTTCTTTTGTATATGAAGCATGGGATGAGTTAAAAACCATGTTCACAGGGTCAAACATGGGTAGAAAATTTTCCCTTCTTTCAAAATTGTTTAACACAAAAATGTCATGTGAAGAATATGTTGTAATATACCTAGCTAAAATGAGGGAAATTAGGACACAAATACTTGCATGTAGTTGTGAATGGGTGAATGAAAATCTCTTATGTTTCATTGTACTTATAAATCTCACTGAAAAGTTCAAGGATTTTGTAAATGTTCTCCATATGAGATTTGATCAAAAAGATAATCTACCTACATTAGCAGAGCTCTCCAACCTACTTATTCAACATGAAAGCTACAAGAAGTTACCAAGGTAAGTGAAGGTAAGTATCCTAAGTCTATTTATATTGCCTTGAATATTCATAAAGGTAACAAACCTAGAAAGTGAAACAAAGGTAACTACTTTAAAGTTAAGAATCAAACTAGTTCTTCAAAACCTAAGTTTGAGAAGAAATCAAAGAGCAATAATCCTAAATTTAATGGTAATTGTAACTTTTGTGGCATTTTTGACCACAAAGAAAATGATTGTTACAAGAAGAAGGTAGCCTCCAAAAATATAAAGAGCAAGAAGGGAGGTAAGCAAACTAATAATGTTGCTTTAGTTCATGCATTGACTTCCATTCATGATAAAATAGACCATAATTCTTGGATTATTGATTTAGGATGCACTAATCATATGACTAATTCTAAGTCATCTTTTACTTCATTAAAATTAGATTACAATGATGTAGTTACTATTGGGGACAATTTCCAAATTGTTGTAGAAGGAATTGACAATGTTAAGATAGGTACAAAAGTATATAATGATGTTTTGTTTGTTCCTAATATTACAACTAACCTACTTTCTATAAGGAAATTAGCTTCTCAAGGAAGAAGCATTCAATTTTGTGATAATAGGTGCATCATAAAAAACAATGTGAGAGAGATTGTTGGAGAAGGTATGCTTTCCAACAACTTGTATGTATTATCTCCACATCAAATTTTAGGTAAACATTGCCTTGCCATGTATATTGAAAATAATTCTAAATTGTGGTATAATAGATTAGGACATATAAACTATAGAAGTATGATTGATATGTTTAACAAAAACATGGTAATTGGTCTTCCTAAAATTGAAGCTAATGGAGGACTTTGTGAGGCTTGCTTATTATCCAAGCAACCTAGGACTAACTTCTTTTAAATCTTCTTATAGATTGCAATTAGTCCATTATGATCTTATGGGTCCATTTCAAGTTAAATAATTAAGTGAACGTTTATATTATTTAACTTTTATTGATGATTTTTCAATGTAAACTTTGATTTACTTTTTGAAAAACAAGTCTCAAGTATTTGAATATTTCAAATTTTTTATGGCACTTGTTGAAAATGAAATCTCTTTATCCATAAAAATATTAAGGACTGATAATGGTCGAGAGTATGTGAGTAATGGGTTTAACTCTTATGGAGCAATATTGAGGGAAATACAACCCTGTGAAGTCAACCATATGGAATAAGGGTAGTGACGGTTATTCAAGTTACAAAAACAAAATTGCAAATATTTGTCAACTAGGGTTCGGATGATGGAAAGAGCAATGAAGGGCTAGGAATTCAATGAGGCAAGACATTCTATTTGGATAGAATTTTTCAGCTAAGTTTTTCCCTTCTTTATCTTAGAAATTTTGCATGCAAATTATTATAATTTTTTTATCAAATATTATATTTTCTATAGGACATTCTAATAAATTTCAATAGATTTTGAGTTTTAGTTTCCTTTCCATGGAAAAATTTATATTTAAATCCTTAAAATCATCTCTAGTGGTAGAGGTTAGTGAGCACACCTTAGAGAGATCCTTGTTGCTCCAAGATAGGGAATTATTTAGTAAATTTAATGGGTATTGGTCAAGGACTTCAACCTTGAGAAAATGGATTGATAGGAGTTGGAAGTATCCAGGAGTGATTCTATCCTTTCTTCCCAAAGGTTTCTTCCTAGCCATTTTTTGTTCTAGGGAAGAAAGAGAAAAAATCTTAAAAGGGGGTCCTGGTTTATGGGAAGAGCATGACTCTTCCTTACCTATTGGTATGAAGGCTTTTCACCCAAAAATGTAAATTTATCTCTAGTACCAATCTGGGTTAGGATTTTTGGGTTACCCATTGAATTTTGGAAAATAGATACCTTCAAGGCAATAGGCAACACTCTAGGAGAATTCCTTGAGATTTTAGATACTACGAAATATGGATTCTTGGATATTTATGCTCGAATATTGGTCATGATTGATATAAGCAAAATTTACCAGAATAAATCATTCTTAAGTATGGGGATAAGATGTGGATCCAAACCATAGATTATGAAAATACATATTTTAGATGTATAATATGTCATGAGGTGGGGCATATTGAGATGTTATACCCTAAGAAGAGCCTAGCATAATCATATGTAGAAAACCGCAAGAGAAACTTACAAATGGTTATGGATGAAGATGATTTTCAACTTTCAAAAAATAGATTTAGAAAAATGAAAGAAAATAAACAATGGAGATCACTAAGGAAGGATATTGGAAGAAATACCAACTCTTTTGAGGCTTTATCCTATGAAAAAAAGTAGATCAAAACTTAGAGGACACAATACAACATGTTCAACATATTAACAAGGAACTGTCTATTTAGTATGATCCTGATTTAAGAAAGAACATTCTCAATGAACCTAAGGAATGTATCTCATAATATTTTGAAGACTCTCTTGAAGTACCATGCACCATTAAGGAGAAAAAAATTGGTAAATAAAATGCAGTTTTAGAAGTTAATACCTCTACCATTAATAAGGAAATACCAAAAAATATGCAGGACAAGTTAAAATATTCTATAGTAGAGCCAGGAGAGGATAAATATGATGAAAAAAATTATGAAAGAATATTGAGGAATAGAATAATAAGACCTACTCCTAATATAGGCAAGGAAAAAAGAGGAAAACCCTCAAATTATCAAGCAAGATCTAGGGAAGTAAGAGCAAACATAGAGAGGAACAAAAACTAAGTTGGTTGAACTTCTCTTTACCAAACAACACAATGATATTGGTAATACACAAGAGGGGCCAATAGTCACTAATGAGATATGATTATCATATCATGTAATATAAGGGGTGCTAATGTCCCCTCAAAGAAGAGATGTATCAGGGACCTATGTTTAAGTAATAAGCCTGATATTCTTTGTATCCAGGAAACTAAAATGACAAAAGAAGAAGTTTCAAAAACTATGAAAGCAATATGGACAAGATGTGAATGGGATGCTATGGATTCTAAAGGAGCAACATGGGAAATTCTAACTTGTTGGAATCCTTCTAGAACCTCTTGTGTAACCATTCATAAAACTAGGCATTAGATAGCCTCTTTAGTCACTTGCTATTTTGCAGATATTCATTTCATCCTTATCAATGTCTATGGACCTACAACTCAGTCAGGTAGATTAGAATTTTAGAGTGGAGAAGTAAAGACCAATAAATCTTGATTCATGATCATAGGACATTTTAATGCCATAACCAAGCTAGATGAAAAATTTGGGGGAATTAGGAAATTAACCCAAAGTATGATAGATTTCTTAGCTTTTATTCAAAAAAATAATCTATGGGAGGTTGAGTTTGAAGAATACAACTATACATGGACCAATAATAGGAGAGGCCATAACCTAATAGCAAAAAAAATAGATAGATGCATACTCTTATATCATTGGCTAGATGAAGGAACTTGTGCTAAACTTAATACCTTCAAAAGGATTGGTTCAGATCATTAGCCAGTAAGAGTTAAAATGGTGGTAAGTGAATTTAGAAAAAGATCACATTTTAAATATGAGCAAATATGGGAAGACCATTCTCAATTTGTTGATATGATAGCACAAACATGGAATTCTTCAGGAAATGGTGGGTTGTATGTTCTTCGAAAACAAATAAAATTAATGACATTTAGATTAACACTTTTGGAAATATTTTTGAGAAGAAAGAAGAACTAAAAGATTAAATTTCAAAATTCCAAAAAGGTGATCATAATAATCCAAGCTTAGAGGAAATGGAGTTTCTTAGTGAATATCATAATATTTTGAGTAAGGAAGAGAAATTCTGGAGATTAAAATCAAGATATACTTGGTTAAAAGGAGATAAAAATACAAAGTTTTTTCATAGGATGGCTATAGTACAAATATCAACATCCAAAATTAGTACAATTAAATCAGTAGAAGGGGTTTGGATTGAATATTAAAGTGAAATTAGAAAATAGGTAAAGTTTTTTTATCATAATATTCTAGGATTAGAGGAGACTAAAGTTCTTAATGATAAACTTCTTCAAGATGTACCTTGAGTTCTAACGAATGAAGATAATAGGAAATTAATGGAGCCTATTACTTTAGAAGAAGTTCTTTTAGCTCTTTTATATTTTAATAAGGATAAGTCCTTAGGTCTAGATGGGCTCTCTATATATTTTTACAAACTTAATTGGGATATAGTGAAGGATTATTTAATGGTGGAAGTGGACCAGTCTAGGGTAAAACAATACATACCTTATAAAATAAATGCAACATATCTTACTCTAATTCTAAAAAATAAGGATGTTGAATTATTTGATTCTTTTAGACCCATAAGCCTATGTAATATGGCATATAAGATTATCTCCAAAGTGATGGCGAATCAATTAAGGTTATTGTTAGATAAAATTATTTCAAAAGAGCAAGGAGGATTTGTGAAAGGGAGATAAATTTTGGACATGATCATAGTAGCTCATGCCATTATACATTCAACAACTTCAAGAAAAGAGAAAACAATGATCTTAAAACTTGATATGAGTAAAGCCTATGATAGGGTTAAATGGGTTTTTATTTTTGCAGTTTTAGAAAAGTTTAGATTCGATAAGAAATAGGCTAGATGGATTAAATCTTGTGTCTCTACAATTTTTTATTCTGTATTGGTCAATGGGTTAATAACATAATATTTTAAATCCAAGAGAGGCCTTAGACAAGGAGATCCTCTATCTCCTTATTTGTTCATTATTATGGCAGAGGTTTTGAGTAGGAACTTAAATAAGGCTTATAAATATGGGCTTATAAGTGGACTTAAGGTTAGTAATAACATCGACAACATCACCCATCAATAGTTTGTAGATGATACAACCTTTTTTGGAAGGGCAAGGATAAATGAGGCTAGATATTTGAATAAATTTTTAAAGGAATATGAAAGAGCATCGGGTTAATAGGACAAAATATAAAATTTACTTCCATAACACTCCAGCTAATATCAAAGCAAGAATTTGTATGTTCAAAATAAAGAGGTAAAATTTTCTAGCAACTTATCTAGGGATGCCTTTATTTGAGGGGAGAATGAGGATTGAATTATGGAATCTAATTATTAGTAAAGTTTAGAATAGAATACCAGCTTGGAAAGATAGATTGTTATCGTTAGTAGGAAGAGTGTAGTTAATTAATTTAGTCTTATAGGCCATTCCAACATATTATATGTCATTGTATACTATGCCAAAATCAGTTGAAAAAAGTTTAATCTATATTATGCAATCCTTTTTATGGTTAGGTTTACATGATAAAAGGAAATTTTATTTGGTGAAATGAAGCAAGGTGTGTGATGATAAAACTAGGGGAGATCTTAGTTTAAGAGTTCTTATAGATGCAAACTTATCTCTTAGGGGAAAAATAATCTAGAGATTGTACAAAGAGAGTCAAAGACAATGGGAAATAATTCTTCTAAGTATGTTGAGCCCAATGACCCAAGTTTAATATTTATTGCATTCTATATATAAATTGGTTCTACTCTTTGGAATGATTTAAAAACTCTTGATCTAATGATTACAAGTTCAAGATGGGTGGTGGGAACTAGAGAAAAATTATCTATTTGAATGGATACTTAGTGTGATAAAAACCACTCAATTTAGATCCAATTTTGAAACCTTGGATGATATTGCTTCAAGACAAATATGGTGATAGGGTTTCAAAAATTTTGTACAAGGATTAGGAAGGAAGATACAAATGGAAAAAATATTTTTTTACAAGTATACAAGACATTGATGCTAGGAGGAAATTGAGTAGAAAGATAACAACTATGATTATTTCATGGGGAGCCAAGGATAAACTGATTTGGGAGTTGAATAGCTCAAGAGAATATACAACAAGAAGTGGATATAATGTAAAGCACCAAAAAAATAGTAATATCACTAGAATATGGAGATATATTTTGGGATATCCCAAGAATTCCTAAAGTCAAAATGTTTGTTTGGCTAGTAGGCCATAGAACAAATTTATCTTGGGATAACCTTATGAAAAGGGGTTTTCATGACCCCTCTCAATGTGTTCTTTGTAAAAAGGAGGAGACTATAGACCATCTCTTGGGATATTTCTCAATAATTTAGAAACTATGCTAATGGATTCTTAATATGTTCGGTAATGAATGGTGATGAATAGCAGAATTGAATATTGGTTAAAGTAATAGCAGAGCACTTATAAAAGTGATGCTTTACAAAAAATATGGGATATATCAAAAGATATAATACTTTGGACTGTATGACTAGAAAGGAATAGAAGAACATTTAAAGGAAAGGAAAGAAATTTAGACGTAATGAAAAGGAAGAAAAGTTTAGCCATAAAAGTGTCTAAACCAACTCTATCAACTCACCAATCCCTAATCTAGAAGCAGAGAGCCTTGTGTGAGTGCAAAAATGAAACACCAATAATATAATAGATAATAATCAATACACAATATGGTGCAAAAAAGAGAATATTTTATTGATATAAAGGGAAGAGCCTCAAATATCCAATGCTACAACACAATTTTATACTGATATAAATTTTACAATTGTTACAAATCTAGGGTTCTCTGAAATCCTAGTCAACAATGCTAGTGGTGTCTTCAAAAATCATCTTTGATCTCAACAAGAGTGAGTGGGATTTTTGGTATCCTCCGCAGGACCACTCCAGCTTAAACAACTACCAAAATGAATGTTCTCCTTGGATTTGCACACAGAAAATAACAACAAAAGGTTAGTAACACCTGTGAGGGCCCCACTACATGAGACCCTAAAAAATGAAAGCTATAAAACCCTAGTTGCAAAATGGAAATACTATAAATATATCTAAGAATAATAAAATGAATGCAATAACTCTTTACCTTGCTTATATTGACTTATCGCTTCTATTTTCGTTGTTGTTGTAGCATATGATGATGTAGATGTGCTCTAATGGCACCCTAGGGCCGTAGAGCAGCAAATCAAGGATGGGAAACACCCACGGGTGCTTGGTGATGATGGGAAGCACCCTAAGATGCTCAGGAAATAATGGTGGATGCTAATAGAGCATTGGTGGGCGTTCGGGGAAGTGATGCAGAACCTACAAAGCATATCTGGCTTGCACGAGGGGAACGACAACGGGTATGGAAGATGCGATGGGGAGCGACAATGGCAAATGATGGTGGCAACAAGATTTGAAACTCCAAATAACTTAGAGAATTCAAAATCTTAGGGGTTGAGTCATAAAAATTACTCCTATTTATAATATTCCCTAGGGCATGTTAGGGTTTCAACGACACAATTTGTGTGGTCAAGATTAAAACATGATAGAGGGTGAAGATTAAATCTGGGTAGGTAGCAGGATTAAGGCAGATGAATGGCTAGGATTAGATCATGATGGATAGCTAGGATTAATTCATACATATATACATATATTTATTAAATATATAGATATAATATATAAATTATTATTATTTAAATACGTATTAAAAAAATATATTTAAATAATGGGTAAATGTGGTGGGAAGCTATGGATGAATGACAAGTGGCTAGATTTTGGTGTCTACACCTTGATATATGAAGTCTAGTCATTAAATGGAATTATAATATTGGGTACAAGAGAAGCAAAAATAAGGTAAAGAATATAAAGTGGAAACCACCAGATGTGGAGTTGGTTAAATTAATTATTGATGGAGCATCTAAAGGAAATCCAAGACCAACAGGAGGAGGAGGAATAATTAGAAATAATAGAGGAGAGATTTTATCTCATTATGTTTTCAATAGTGGATTTAAGATAAATAATGAAGCTAAAGCTTGGGCAACTTTAGAAGGGTTAAAAATATGCAAACAAATAAAATGGAATAGAGTATGGATGGAAGGTGATTCTATCATAGTAATAAATGCAATTTTGAGGAAAGCAAAGGTTCCATGGAATATACAAGAGATAATTGTGGAAATTCAAGATCTTGCTAAAGAGTTTGAAGAAATAATGTTTACACATACATTAAGGGAAGTAAACAAATGTGCAAATAGGTTAGCCAATAGAGGGGTTTTGATTGAGGATTGTGAAGTTAAATTCTCCTTTCCATGGTTAGAGGAAGTAGTAAGTTTAGTTGAAGTTGACAAGAAAATGTTGACTACCTGAATCAAATAATGATTAATATTTAATTTAATATTTTCCATTGGTAATATCTGCTTTATTTTATAACAATAATGTGTTTTCATATAAACTATTTATCATAATTTTTGTGGTTGCACTTGTGTTTAAGGAAGAAAACTAGCAATCCAGATTTGGTAAAGCGGACTATGATAGTGTGATGTTTTGCAAATATTACTCTACTAAGATGCAATGCATTGGTAGTATAGGTGAAGTTTTAGTATTATGAAGGCCGCTATTGAAAATTCCAAGAAGGATGTTTAATTCTAGAATATTTGTATTCATATTAAAAATTGAAAAGATCTAGAAAATGAAAATAAAAAAATTAGAAATTTATGTAAAATGATGTAGGTTTCTAGCTATAGCATCTCAATTGAGATGAGAAGTGTATCTATTTGCAAACTATCAAGATCTAAAGAAGAGAGTTGTAATTTTTCAAGGGTGGAGGACCTGAGTACAACCCCTTATTATCCAACAAAAAAAAATATTTTAACTCTTATTAACTTGAAATGGGCATTTCAAGACAATTCACATGCCCATATTCACCCCAAAAAAATGGGGTTGCTGAGAGGAAAAATAGGTCCATTGTAAATATGGAAAGGAATTTCTTCCAAAACTAGCCTAATTTCTTATGGATTGATTTTTTTTTACTTTTGTATATTTTCTTAATAGGTGTGCCACTAAGGCACTAAATGGAGTCACTTCATTTGAGGTTTGGTTTCAAAGGAAACCATCAATTAATCATTTGAGAATAATTGGGTGCATTGCTTATGCACATCATAATAATTCAAATGATATTAGAAAATTAGATGATAGATATTTGAAATGTGTGTTAGTAGGTTATGATAATCAATCCAAAGGATATAGATTATATAACCCTAATAGTAGGACTATCTTTGTGAATAGGGATGTCACATTTGATGAGTCTACTTTATATAAATCTAGTTCTTTTAGCATTGATGAAAATTCTCCCTTAGAAAATAAAACTAAGAGACAAAAATGGTTAGAGCAAATAACCAAAGACTCTATTTGGTGAAATGTACAAATATATAACTAGAAGCCAAACATCAAGTATAACCTTAATGGCTAAAATTCAAAATTTGAATGAACCTCAAACCTATAATCAAGCTAAAAATGATCCAAATTGGATCAAATATATGGAACAAGAATTCAATTCTCTTATCAAAAATGATACTTGGGATTTAGTCCCAAGGCCTTCTAAGAGAAATGTAATAGGTTGTAAATGGGTATTTATACTTAAGTTAAATTCTTTAGGAGAAGTTGACAAACATAAGGCTAGATTAGTAGCAAAAGGTTTCTCACAAAAGTATGGAGTAGATAATGAGGAAACTTTTTCTTCGATTGCTAAAATACCTACAATTAGATTAATAATAGCATTAGTTGCTACTTTTAATTGGAAATTTTATCAATTAGATGTAAAGAGTGCATTTCTTAATGGCAACTTAGATGTTGAGATTTATATGGAGCAACCTCAAGGCTTTGAGAACCTAGAAAAGCCAAATTATGTTTGTAGATTAAAGAAATCCCTATATGGACTTAAGCAAGCTCCAAGAGCTTGGTATGATAAGGTTTCCAAGTATTTTTCTTCAATTGGTTTTAATAAGTGTTATTCTGATCCAGATTTGTATATTTCTAGGAAAAATAATAGCATTACTATCATTGTTTTATATGTAGATGATTTACTTTTAACAAGAAACAATGAATATATGATTGAAATATATAAAAAGCAATTACTAAATAGATTTGAAATGACTGACATGGGTTTGTTGCATTACTATTTAGGCTTGCAAATCTACCAACAATCCCATAATATTATGATTTCTCAATCTAAGTATATATTAGAAATCTTGCAAAGGTTTAAAATGAAAAATTGCAAATGTGTTTCTACTCCTATGGTTTCTAGAAAATTTGAAATTAATAAAGATTCTAAGCTTGTAGATAAAACTCAATATAGGCAACTTATAGGTAGTTTACTCTATCTTACTATTTCTAGGCCTGATATTGCTTATGTTGTTAATGTGATGGCTAGATTTATGCATAAGCCTTATGATGTTCATCTTAATGTTGTTTATAGAATACTTAAATATCTAAGTGGAACTACTAATTTAGCTTTGGAATATTTAAGTAATTCTCATGTAAATTTGTTTGGTTATTGTGATAGTGACTATGCTATGGATAATGTTGAAAGAAAATCCACAAGTGGATATTGTTTCTCCTTGGGATTAGGTGTGATCTCTTGGTGTAGTAAGAAACAACCAACCATAGCACTCTCCTCAACTGAGGTTGAGTATAGAAGTGCTACTCTAGCATGTCAAGAAGCCATTTGGCTTCAAATACTACTAACAAAAATTGGGTTCAACAACAATAAATCTATCACAATATTTTCTGATAACCAATCTTCAATAGCTTTAGCAAAGAATCATGTTATGCATCAAAGGACAAAACACATTGAGATTCAAGCACACTTCATTAGGGAGAAGGTATTATATGGGACAATTAAACTCATATATTGCCCCACAAATGAGAACATTTATGATATTTTCACAAAACCATTAGTAGAATCTAAATTTTCTTACTTTAGAAGTAAACTAGGCCTAAAAGAATTGCCCTCAAGGGGGAGTAATGCATAATATTGTGTGATGTTAATGCATAATATTGTGTGATGTCAATTATTTTAAGTGTTTTTTTAAGGTTTTGTGAATTCTATGTTGATGGATGTATGCCACTTATTTTTTCCATGTTGATGGAATATGTGTGTGCCATTTATTTATCCATGTTGATGGATGTTATTTTTTCCATGTTGATGGAATATGTATGCCACTTATTTATCCATGTTGATGGATGCTATTTTTCCATGTTGATGGAATATGTATGCCACTTGTTTATCCATGTTGATGGATGTTATTTTTCCATGTTGATGGAATATGTATACCACTTGTTTATCCATGTTGATGGAATATATATATGCCACTTATTATTGATGTTTTTCATGTTGATGGAAACCTTATTTACATGCCATATTATATATATGATTATTGACTCTATGTCATGTTTTTTTCTTTTGTAGATCCATGTTGATGGATGGTGCCTTGCCTATTGCCACACAACTTGGAGTCTCTACTATGCCATTGTTGAAGAAGTCTTTGCCAAAATGTATGCTCCTTGGTAAATTGGTTCTTTGGAACCTCACCTCTTGTAAAATTGTATTATAACCCCAAAATTAGATTAAGGGGGAGTGTTGGAACAAATAATCCAATTTTAGGATTATATTGTAAATTCACCTAAGTATAAAGGTGAATAATAAAATTAGGTATCTAGGCTTTAATATAAATTAAATAGATAGGTATTTAATTTATATTTATTAATATGTATATATATACCTAGGTTAGACTAATATATATTAAGGTATATGGATAAAATAAATATATACCTATATTTATTTTATCCTACACCTTAATATTATTATTCCTACAATTAATAAATTAAAATAATTCTAATATCTAGTCTAACTCTAGTCAACTCAAAGTCAAAGGTGGCATGGCATGAGACTTGAGTGTGGTGGCATGTGTGGGGCATATAATGGCATGTGGTATAGGTGCAGTGATATGTGCAAAGAGTGTGGTGGCATGTGGCATAAGTACGGTGGCATGTGGCATAGGTGTGGTGGCACATGTTGTGGAGGTTTTCCTCCATGGCTATTTTCCAATGGGAGGATAGCCCAAACTATATATTTGGGCTAAAATCCTTGTGTTATAATAGTGCTAACTATATAGAGAAAAATAGTATGAGCCAACTATGTGAGCTAATTGTGAGACACTATTGTTTACTTGAGACATTGGTGATTTGCACCAATCACATTTGAGGAAAAAGGCTTGTATATTTTGTTGAAGATAATACAAAAGTGGAGATACGATTTTGGTCGTGGTTTTTCCCTTTATAGGGTTTTCCACATAATATTGGTGTCTTTTATGTGGATTGTGGTAGAACCCTGAAGGTTATAGCATAATTTTAATAAAAAATTATTAAAATAGCATCTAAATTAAAAGAATCACTTTTATAAAGAATCACTATTTCAATGGTAGGAAGGTCCCTCCAATGCATTCAATAAACAATTATATATTCTTCTTCATGGATGATTTGATATGGATTCCTCTCATATCATATATATAGACTTTTTCAATCATGACCTTTCAATCATGACTTTTCAATCATGACTCTTCAATCATGACTTTTCAACCATGACTTTTCAACCATGACTTTTCAATAATAATGAAATATATAATTAAAGTAATAAATAATAATTAATAAGTAATGTTAGGATGTGGGATTCTAACATGCCACCCTCATTAAAAGGAGCTTTGTCCTCAAAGATCAAATTGAGGAGCTTCATTGCTTGTTTTCAAAGTTGAATTTGCACAAGTTCTTGTACTATCTTAATGTCACTTTTTTGAAGGTAAGGATATCTTGAAGGTCGGAGTATTAGTGGGGGGTTTCCAGGAAAAATAGTAGAATATTCCTTAGGATAATCATGATGACGATGGGAGGGCAACCCTTGGGGTCCCTCAAACACTTCAGAATGATGCATCAAAAGTGGTGGTAACGCTTCCAAATCCTTTTGTGGTTCCTTGGTAGAGCCAATGGAGAAGGAGTGTGTAGTCACTCTACGTTGGTTTCAAATAGGTTTGGTCATGTGGTGAGAACTCACTATTGGTGAGGAAGGTGTGTGTAGGTCTTGTAAAGTGCATATCTGATTGGCATTGATCACTTTGGGTATGTCTATCTCATCCTTGTTTGATGTATCAATCACTTCCAACATGTCAACCCTATTGCTGACATTGGTGGGATCAGGTATTTCGTATTTCTTGCTCATTGTCCTTGTTTTCTACATCTTCCTCATCTTTCTCATCTTCCTTAGCTTCCACTTTGGTATTTATTAGATACTCGATATCGCTCAAAATACCATCAAGAAGTTCCATTTTTTTATTGTGATCTTGTTCATTCCATCTTCTAAAGTCTGTGATGTCACTTTTAATTTCCTTGATTTTGATCAGTGCATCCAACCTGATTGGGTCAAACATGGTTGGGTCCAACATGGCTCTGATACCAAATGGTGTAACCCTAAAGGTTCTAGCATAATTATAATAAAAAATTATTAAAATTGCATCTAAATTAAAATAATCTCTTTTATAAAGAATCACTGTTTCACTGGTAGGAAGGTCCCTCCAATGCATTCAATAAACAATTATATATTCTTCTTCATGGATGATTTGATATGGATTCCTCTCATATCATATATATAGACTTTTTCAATCATGACTCTTCAATCATGACTTTTCAACCATGACTTTTCAATAATAATGAAATATATAATTAAAGTAATAAATAATAATTAATAAGGTGGCATGTGGCATAAGTATGGTGGCATGTGGCATAGGTGTGGTGGCACATGTTGTGGAGGTTTTCCTCTATGGCCATTTTCCAATGGGAGGATAGCCCAAACTAATTATTTGGGTTGAACTCCTTGTGTTATAATAATTCTAACTATATAGAGAAAAATAGTATGAGCCAACTATGTGAGCTAATTGTGAGACATTATTGTTTAATTCAGACATTGGTGATTTGCACCAATCACATTTGAGGAAAAAGTCTTGTATATTTTTTTGAAGATAATACAAAAGTGGAGATACGATTTTGGTCGTGGTTTTTCCCTTTATAGGGTTTTCCACATAATATTGGTGTCTTTTATGTGGTTTGATTTATTTCTATCTTACCTTACATTCTAATTTAAATTTATTAAATTTTATGCTATTTACATTTGTGTAATTTATATACTTGGCATAATTTGGGAGATTTTGCTTACTTCCTCCCCCTTTAGTGAAGAAGATATTGCTAAAGGATGTGGAAGAGGATAAATAGTGGAGGAGGTTTTGATAAATATGGAGGATGAGATTTATTGGATGTTGGAGTGAAGGAAGTCTATTGTATGAAGATAATATTTGCTAGAGTGAAGATGTTATTGGCCTATTGTTGAAGGGATAACTTGTTGGAGATAAAGCTTGCAAAGCTTGCTGGAATGAACGTTGGACGCTTGGAAGTTCAAGTGAAGATGTTGAGTGTTGTAATTCAGACATGAGGACATTGAGTGCTATAATTCAAACCTAATAATATTGAGTGCAACAACATTAAGAAGTTGAATAGAGGGTAGTAGATTCATTGGACTCTAGTAACACTTGGTGGAAGTAGACATCGAGGGTAATGCCTAAAAATATGAACAGTTCAGAAAACGCCTTAATTTGAATCAAGAAGTACAAAAATTAAGGCAAAATGTTAAGATTTTATGATTATGAAAAGGTATGATTTATGTGATATTTTGAAAGTCATAAGTATTTATAGATTAATAATTAAATTTTTTTTTTTTGGTAAGTAAGAGAATATTATAATTAACACCGGGTTTTAACTGGTTGACCCAAAACCATTTTACAAAATAGGGTCCACTGACCAACTGGACAAAGGCCAAGCCCTAAAAGTTTAAATTGACAACAAAAATGGCCAAGACCTACTCTTCCATTAGAATACAACCAAACTAAACTATGGAAGCCTAATATTATGGCCATCAGAAAAGAAAGACGCAAAAAAGAACTAACAAAGACAAAAACTAATCATGCAAGCACCATGCAGAGTAGCTTGTGCCCATATAAAAATAATAGAATATGGTCAAAAAAAAAAAACATCCCATAGAATGGACAGCCAAGAGGCCAAGCAGTCTTCCTTGTAGTCCTCATCTAACTTCTTATCATCGTTCTTGCCATCATCTTTAGATTTTGCCTTCGACTCCTTGTGCCCCTGGAACTGTTGGCTATAAAACAGAAGATTTAGGGAATCACACAAATCAACAACTGCACTGATGAGGCCAGATAGACTCTTCAACTGGTTGATACTCGTTGGAGGTCGATGAAATTGTCATCTTCTCCAAGACTATTATGGTGGGGTCTGGTGCCTCATTGTCAGGGATCTCCAACACTTTGTTATTTCTTGCTAGGGCCTTTTTGCGACATCGAATCCAAACACACCTTGGGAAATACTTGAGGCCAAAGAAGATTTTTCCCATGCATGAATTTGTAGATAAAAAACCTATATCAATGCCCCACCAGCTGCAAAAAACACTAGTCACATGAACAAAAAAAACAAATATGACAAAATCCATTATAAGGTTCAAATTTTTTTTTTTAAAAATGCCCCCATTTTCTGTCATTGATCCACTTTGAGCCTTCCAATCTAAAGTTTTTCATTATCTATCACCATTGAGACCGCATGAGGAAGATTTTCAGTCCACGTGATCAAATTTTCTGCTACAATGCCTTCATTTGCCAGCCTATCACCGCCATGTTTGCTTCCCGAAGGTATGCAAAATTATGGCCTCAAGTCGGTCATGAATTAGAGCCCTTGCTTCATGGATGTAGTCATCAAATCTCCAAGGAGCTCTCTTAGTGTTCTTTAGAAGATTTATAATAATAAGAGAATCACCTTCCACCAACAGTTTCCCCGGATAATTCTCTGCCACCTTGAGGCTCCTCCAAACTGCCCTTGCTTCAGCCACATTGTTAGTTTGAGCTCCAAGATGTTCAGCAAAAGCTACAAGCACCTCACCCTTGTGGTCTCTAAGTAAGCCACCAGCCCCAACTTCACCTGGTTGCCCCTAGATGCCCCATCAAAATTTAACTTAATCCACCCTAGGGGGGTGGGGTCCATGTGATCATGGTTCTAGGACAGACTTGAGGATGATTGAGGCCATAAGTGAGAGGTAAGTTTAATGACCGGCCTAATGAAGCTTCAAAAGGATTTGGAGGTCTAGATGCTGCAGGAACTAAACAAGTATTCTCATTAGCATATGCTAAAATTTTTGACAGGACAGAGGATGACTGAGAAACCTTATCCAAGAAGGCCCGACGATTCCTTTCCAACCATATCTGCCACAAGTAGTGATGAAGGCAGATCTTCCACATATACCTAAGACGCCTATTCAAAAATGGGGAAGGCCACTGGACAAATAAGTCAAAAATGGACTGAGGATGGACCCAATAAATATGAAACACTTGTAACAGACCTAACAAGATTGAGACAGAAAAATTACAATACGTAAAACAAATGATCAATAGACTCCCACTCATACATACAAAGATAACACCTATTAACAACAATCACACCTCTTTTTATTAAGTTATCCATGGTGAGGATCTTATTTTGGATGGCCAACCATGCAAAAAACCCAACCTTCGGAACAATGCTTTTGGGCCAAACTTCCAAGTGAGGGAAAGTAGGTTCATCATTATCAATAAGCATCAGATAAGCAGCCTTGACAGAAAATTCCCCATTGTCTGAAGCTTCCCAGATAAGCTGGTCCTCAAGAATGCCAGAAGGGAGTAAAGACTGCTTTAATTCATTCTCCAAAGATTATTGATGCCCCTGGTAGATCATTATTCATTATTGGCTTCCATACCCTTCTATTGTTTGACAAAGTAATAAAATCTGCAACTTTGGTACCAAAAACTTCAATTGTCCAAGCTCTAAGGGTTGAAATGATGGGGTCTGCAGAGAGGGGATAGTCCTTTAACCATTTGTGGTCCCAAAAATCAATGTTTCTTCCATTTCCCAGCTTCCAACGTAGCCCTTTGCTTAGCAAGTTTTTAGTTTGAAGGATTGATTTCCAAAAAATTGATCCCCTGGGAGGAAAGGAATAACTTAAGAATTCAATTTCTTGCAAATACTTTCTTCTGATTATAGTAATCCATTCTGCATTTGCATTTGTCAAAAGACGCCATGCTTGTTTGGCCAGGAGGGCCATGTTTAAATGTTGTATTCTCCTTAGCCCAATACCTCCAAACTCCCTTGGTTTGCAAACCCTATCCCAGGACACCAAGTGAAAGCGCCGCTTAGATTCGGAACCGACCCATAGGAACCTCTTCTCGGATCTCGCTCAATTTTAGTGTAGACACTTGTAGGAGCTTTAAAAATAGAGAGAAAGTAGACAGGGATGCTTTGAATGGAAAATTTGGTGAGAACCGCCTTGCCAGCCTTGAGATAACAAATTCCCTTTCCATCCAACCAGCTTCCTCCGAATTCTTTCAATTACATTAGTCCACATGGAATCGTAGGCTCGCCTCGTAAATAAAGGAAGGCCTAGGTATGTGGATGGAAGAGTAGACACCGAGCATCCAAGAATCCTAGCAATCTTAATCGCCTCCGAATGGGAGTGTTAAAGAAATAAATTTTACTCTTTGAAAAATTTACCTTTTGCCCCGCAAAGATCCTCATATAGCTCTAGAATATGTTTTATGACCTTAGCCTCAAAAACCGATGCAAGAGTTAACAACAAAGTATCATCCACAAACCGTTCATGTGTAATCGCCCGTGTTTGTGATGATGCTTTAATTCCCGAAATAAGACCAATATTACAAGCAACTTTGATTGTCCTCCCAAGGGCTTCAGCCACAATGATAAACAACATGGGAGAGATAGGGTCACCTTGCCTTAGGCCCCTTTTACTTTGAAAGTATCAAGCAGGAGCACCATTAACAAGGATCGAAAACCAAGGTTTCATAAAACATCCTTCCAAAAGCTTGATCCATTCATGATGAAAACCAAATTTCTGAAGAATGGCAGAGACAAAACTCCAGTTTATGCGGTCATAAGCCTTGTTCATATCCAGCTTGAGAGCAAAAGCAGGTTTTTTAGTCTGGACTACCGAATGGAGGGCTTCATGAACCGTTATGACCCCATCAAGGATGGACCTTCCAGGGACTGAACCGCCTTGACAAACATCAATAAACATAGGAAGGATCTTCCTCATTCTATTTGCAATTGCCTTGGTCAAAATTTTATAAACAACATTACAAAGGCTAATAGGTCTAAAATCCATCATAGATCTAGGAGTAGGAATCTTTGGGATTAAAGCAATAAAAGTGGAGTTAAAACTTCTCGGAATATGCTTTGTGGACTGAAATTCCTTGATAGTAGCACATACATCAAAACCTACAATATCCCAAAAAGCCTCGAAAAAACGAGGTGAAAACCCGTCTGGACCTCGGAGCTTTATCATGGTTCATTGAGAAGAGGGCCTCTTTGATTTCTTCATCCGTGAAAGGCTTAATTAACTCCCCATTCAAGTCATCAAAAATTAAATGAGGAATATGGTAAAGCATTGATTCTCAAGCTAAGGCGTAACCGAAATGTTCTTCTCCTAAAAGATTCTGAAAATAGGAAACCGCTTCATTTCTGATTTCATTAGGACTAGAAAGGAATGATCCATCATCTCTAACAAGTTCTTTAATTCTATTGTGGCTTCTGCTCCTTAAGGTTGATGCATGAAAAAATCTTGTATTGGCATCACCTTCTTTTAGCCAGGTAGCTCTAGACTTTTGCCGCCAAAAAGTCTCCTCGCAGCTAGAACATTATGGTACTCAAGCAAGGGATTTCTTTTCATCCGCCTCGTAGGGAAGGGTCCGGCAATCCCTCTTCAAGTTTTTTCTCAATGGTTGATAACCTTTCAGAGATGGCTTTCTTGTTTTCAAAAATATTTCCAAAAATTTCCTTATTCCGGATCCTTAGATTTTCTTTCACCACTTTAAGTTTCTCGTGCTAATCCGAATGAAGGCTCGCTCCGACAAGAATGCCGCCACCACCGAGAAATTCTGTCTCCGAGATCGTGGTGGTGCATCCACATAGATTCAAACCTAAAAGGCCTTTTGAATTTTGGAGTCTCTTCAATTTCAAGTAAAATCGGGTTGTGGTCAGACCCAATGCGAGGCAAGGACAACATATTTGCATCCCCAAAAGATTGTATTGCTTCCTGTGACAAAAAAACCTATCAAGCTTTTCCATTATAAGTTGATTTCCAAACCTCCTATTGCTCCAAGTAAATTTAGCATTTTTTAATTTGACATCCAATAAATTGTTGTTGTTGATGAAATCTTGAAAGTCCTCCATACTTCTTGCTGGAATTCCTACTCCCCCTTTTTTATCATAGGGGTAAAGAGGGGTATTAAAGTCCCCCGCCACTATCCATGGGATATCCTGAAAAGCTTCCTTGAAATGACTGAGTAAATTCCATAGATCAGCTCTCCCAGATATAGAATTAGGGGCGTACACATTTGTTAATATCCAAGAAAGGTCATTAACCTTATCCTTAAAAATAATGCTCATTACCCTTTCCCCCAATTGAATAACCTTGCCTTCCACCTTCCCTCGGATTCCATATACAAAGAAGACCACCTGAGGTTCCATTGGCTTTGCAAAAAATTGCTTCTCCATTTTTCCAGATATTGAGGGCAATTTTTCTAGACAAAACTTCATCGACTTTAGTTTCTTGCAAAATAAGAATAGTGGGATCAAAATCTCTTCTTAAATATTTGACTAACTGCCGTTTAGGAAGGCCATTGAGCCCCCTTACATTCCAGGATATGATCTTCATTTGGAACTTTTAAAGTTTTTTTCCTCTTCCCCCGCCTTGGACTTGAGGGGGCTTAAGAATTTTGTTTTCTTCAAAGGGAAGATTTCCAGCTTGGTGGAAACAGAGTAGTCCGAATTCCATTAGCTATCTCATCTTGGACCTCTTCTTTCCATTGTCGGGCATTTGACTTTCTTCCCTTTTTTTTCTCACCTCCACAATCAATCATGGGGGATTTCATTGAGCTTCTAGTCCTGCTTCTGGCTAAATTTGGTTTGGGTGACTCGTTGGATAACAAGATCGGAAACCCCTTCTCTCGGATTGGGACAAAGACAAAGGTGAAAAATGTCGCTTGGAAGGGCTGATTAACTCTGAAAGCACTTTTTCTCTTTCTCGACAGTAAAAGGACTCATCATTAGGGCATTCTTTATGGCCAACAGGAGGAGGATTGGAAGGTCCAGATTTGGTTGGGGAGTCAAGGTAAGCAGGGAGACCAAGAATTATATCCTCAACATTAGACCCTTCATTCTGATTTTCCTCTGTAATTATTTGGTTTTCAGCCAAAATGTTAAATTTATTTAGATTCTCGAAAGGAGAGCATACCTTTTGTTGGTCGAGTTTGTGATGTAGCAATTTGCTTGTCCTTACCATTGTCCATGTGAAGCTCAGCCTCATTCTCCATTTGTCCCAAACCAGAGGCCTTTGCCTTTTCAACATTTGGATCTTTAACCCTGTACATTCCTGTGTATTTGCCATTATTTCTGAAAGACTGCCGCTTGGAATCATTATTCCTAGGAAGGGTTTGCTAGCTTCTCAAAAAAGAGCATTGTCCTTTGAGATGGCCTTGAATATTACAATCAGAGCAAAATGCCGGTCTATTTTCATATTCGATGACCTGTAATCTTGTTATATTTCCATATTCTAACTCCACATGAGTAGGAAGCTCGGATTCTAGGTTTGCATTTACACAAATCCTAGCATGCGTCATTCTGGTGCGTGCAAGGGTTGGATTATCAATGGCCACCAATTCCCCTATGGTCTTGGCAATACCCTGAAGAAAATACTCATGCCACCAATGAAACGGGAGATTTGGGAGACGGACCCAAATGGGGGCAAAGTTTATGCTCGCTTTTCTCGGGTCAAAATCCTCACCCCATCTCCTAAGAAAAAGACTTCTTCGGCCCAAGAACCAAGGTCCTCCTCGTTAGAATACGACTAGCATCTTCACTATTGTTAAGGCGTACCGCAAAAACCCCCTTGATAATGCAATAATCTCCATGTGTCCGAAGTCTTCCACTTCAAGGATGCCCATCGTCGAATCGTTTCAATATCCGGCCCGCCCCCTATGAATTTGCCTACCGAGAGAAAAATTTTCCATCGATATAAAGTCTGCCATTACGCTTTCATGCACGGATACCTTCTGCCCATTGGGAGTGAGAGGTGGTAAAGAATGTAAGGAAACCCTATTGCCACCTTTAAGGGCCTGTGCAAAAGACTTATTGCCCTCATAATTCTTGATGTGGGCCTTCTTATCAAAAATAATATCGTGGGGTTCGTGTCCCTCTAATTTTTTAAAACCCTCGTTGTCCTTGTCACTCGTCCACCCGCTTCTTCCTCGCTTGCTTCGTAACCTTGCTTGTTCCCTCCTTGAGCCTCACAGCCTTCCAGGGGTTTGGAAACCCCGTTTCCCACCTCCAACAGAATGAAAAACATGTTTGCAAAAATTGCACCTGCCTCTGCTCCCGCTTTGCTCCATTCCTGCCTCCGCTCCTGCCTGCTCCTCCGGATTGTTAAATAAATTTAAATATATACCACTATCCTGCCTCTTCTTAGTATTAGTCCTGCCTTGAAGACACCTTATGAGTAAGGAGGTAAAATGAATTTAAAAAATGAATAAATTAATGAATGGGAGATATAAGGAAACCAAATGTTTGAAATTTGAATTAAAGTGTGAATTAGTTAGAGTGCGGATTAAATTTGTGAAAACTAAATTTGAATTTGGGATATAAAAGGAGATTAAATTAATTGAATTTTAAAAATTGATGAATTGAAATTTGAAGAAATTTGAGATTTCAAAATTGAGTGATTTGAAACCATGAATTTAGGAGTTATATGAAGAGGATAAATTAATTTAAAATGATTTGAAAATGAAGTTAATTGATTTGAAGAAATTGACTAAAGAAGAAGAAAATTAGAAAATTAAATTTGGGAGCAATAAGGAATTCTACATCGAAGGAATTAAATTTTTTCAAAATGAGTACATCAAGATCATACAAATTCAAAGAACTAGGCTTCATTAAAATAATTTTTCAAAGACAAAGAATTATGAAGACAAAAATTGAAGACTAAAAGTCTTCACACCAAATAATGTAATACAAGGGGGTGTTGGAGATATTACATTATTTGGCATATTGAAGTACCATGGAGTACTATTGTAAATATTAGATTAGAAAGTATGTTTGTCTAAAGTATGTATCAAAGTGTGAAGAGTGTTATGTGTTATGTAATAAAGTGTGGAAGGTTTCAAGAGTATAAGGGTGAGGTGCGCAAGGTGTTAAGAGTTCAAGTGAATATTCATAGATTATAGGTGTCAAGTGTGGAAGTGAAGAGTCATAAATATGTTTCAATATGTAATATAGGATGTTATGTAATCATGTGAGTTTTATCATAATATGAGGCATGTGAAGAGTTTCATCTCCTAGGAGTTAGAGGAAAGCAAAAGTTAGAAGTATTATTATATGTTGGAGACAAAGATCCATTCAATGTATAAAATTTCTATGTAATGTTTTATGATTTATGAATTTAATAGTGAAGTTTCTTATTGTGCAATACTTGTGTTACTTGTGGATGTAATCTTATGTGAGTGGTATTTGATCTTAGGGAAATTTACCTGTGAGATAAATTGGCATAATTTCCAACACAAACATTCCTACTTAAAGGAACTTTCTCACACCAAATTAATCCTCCATTTTAATAAAATTCATCTTGAGCATGACCTTGGTCAGGATATATAATTTGATCTACTATTGTTATTCACACTAGGTCAAATAGATGTTATGAATACAGTTCATACAAATATGCGTGGTCCACTGATGTGCCATTGGATCATATAAACCAATTGAGTAATTATTTAATTATCACAAAACAATATGGTGGGACCTTTCTAAGGAAGAACCATATGATTGAGAATCATATAAATCCACCTAATATGCTTCTTAGACTGGACAACACTACAATATTTTGATTTCATGAAAGAAAGAGATATGGTAGTATACTTATTCTATTTTTTTATTGTTAAAAACACACACACACCCTTCCTATGGTTTGAACTTGTATCTACTTTATGAGAACCCAAATACATATCAATAGGGTGTCCTAATATAGACATACTTATTATAGTTTAATATATAGGTCTATATTGATAGAAATATGAAAATATAAGTGGACTTATATATCAAATATCTATATCAAAATATCCTTGAAACACAATGGAATCTCCAATGGAATAATGATCCTCTATCTAAATTTAATCCTTTACATGAAAAAATATCCTCTTAGCATCCTTCTAATGACTCTTATTATGATCTTACATATGGCTAGAATATAAATAAATAGAAAATGATTTGTTTGGCCTAGTGCAAGATAGGTATAGAAGACTCCTCACAAGGAACGATCGATAATGACATCAAACAAAAATTTGGAGCAATAAGTATGCAATTTGGAATCAAAATCAAGTAGGTCTAAGTTAAGTGACAATCCTCCATGCAAAAATGTTGTAGTAGGTCCAAGGTATACTAAGGCTGAGAAAGAAATATCCCTAAAAATATTGAACTATTCAATTGCCCAAAAATAGTGAACTAAGCCCCATTTTTTTATTATAAAGGAGTCTTAAAGCCTTGGCTTCATATTAAAAATAAAGGAAGACAATATTATAGTTATTATTCAATTTGTTAACATAAAATATAATAATGAGAATTTGTCAATCATAATTCTTAATGTAAACATCATTTCCTACCTCTCACTACCAATGCCTAAATTCTATGGAAAAGGTGACTACTTAAGCCTCTATAAGAACTTGTTGAATTTAGAAACTAGAGGTGTAGGTATATCTTAGAAAAACCTAGAAATTCTTGCATATATATCATATCCTAAAGGTTCCCTTAGACAAACACACTCTTGACATCCATTTGATGAACCTCCCATTATAGCAAATAAAAAATGAAAAGAATCATATGAATGGAGTCTATGCAATCCACAGAGGTACAAATATCCATGGATTCAAATCCTCCTTTTATGAAATCCCTTAGCAATAATATGAACCTTGTGCTTATAAAACTAACCATAAACACCAAACTTGACCTTGTAGACCCATATTCAACTAATACTATTCTTTCCTTGGTCAAGGAAACCAACTCCTAAGTTTGATTTTTCATAAGA
Organism: Wollemia nobilis; assembly: GCA_028583015.1. Lineage (NCBI taxonomy): Eukaryota > Viridiplantae > Streptophyta > Pinopsida > Araucariales > Araucariaceae > Wollemia > Wollemia nobilis. The sequence goes on along the minus strand of JAQPPZ010000442.1, from coordinate 12,811,814 downwards.
GAATAATATTATGCATGTATAGTTACCTTCCACTTTGGGACATCCCGTCACTTGATTACAGGTTGTAGGATATCCAACATCATCTAACTTGGTAAGCAATGGGATTTGCATTCATGATCAATCCTTTTGGATATGGGATGATATGCTAGAGGAGTAACAAGAGGCTAGAAACCACCAATAGGAAATAGCTACAAATAAAGACACCTTCATATCATTATAATCTAAAGAAATATCTAAAACCAAATATGTATAAGAAGGATGATCAATATATACAATTGAAGTGCTAATTAAAATAGAATTAGTTGCAATATTCAAAATATCCAACTGAATGGGAGTTACATCATTAAAATCCTCCAAAATTAGAGGAACATTTATGATATATGAAATTACCACTAGAAGATGATCTAAAACTAGATGATTGATAATGAGTATCAATAGGGGATAAATGAGATATAAAGAATAAAAAATATCTAGGAGAGGTCCTGGAGTTCCTAAAAAAGAAATCTCGTTGAACTCAATATCTTACCCAATGACAACATATAACTTAGATGTACCATAAATTGAGTATAATTTTAGCTCCCCACTTTATCTCATAAGAATGCATTTATGAATATTTGACTAATATTTATGTAAATTCTCCTTAGGAACATGTGCCTAATCTATCAAACTAAATATCTTGAGCTGCAAATTTAAGAATTTTCTCTTGTCGAAATCTTATAGGGAGTCAAAATTTTGATCATAAAGGTTGATATCCTACTAATAAAATAACCTACATAAAGCACTACTTCATCTCAAAAATTTAGCTTCAAGTGCTTTGCATGCATATCATTCCTCCATTAACATTGATTTATGCTAAGGCACTTAGTCTAATTATAGGGCTTCACATAGTTAAAAAGAAGACTTTGATGGCCTTATTGTGGAATATGACTCACATCTCATAGTGAATGCATTCAAGAAGGAATCAATGAACCTTTGGAAGCTTGTTCCCCCAATGGAAGAATTCAATATGGTTAAGATTGATAGTAAAACCGAGTTAGTCCATATTATTTATGAAGATATTTTCCTTCCTAACAAGTTGACCAACTTGGTAGTAGATTTTCCTACTCACTTCCATTTAATTAAAATATTAGAATTAAGTAACTTTCCTAGTAAATAAATTTTGACAATTAATAATATCATAAATATATCACACAACACTTGTAGTTGGTTTTGGTATCCTCATGAATTATTGTCTTTATTATTCTTATGATAAGGTTTTTTATATGGTGTGTTAGTGCATGTTTATCATTCAATGGTATTTGATTTAGATGCTTGTATATAAATCTTTATCATTTTTGGATAGTCCCCTATAGAACCCTCATTTGCTTAACAAAAAAACATAAAATAAATTGAATTTCAAATTAATAGTCTCTTTAAAAATTATAGTTAATTCTCACTACACGTAAAAAATACATTATTTTTTTGCGGTTGGAAGCAAAAGTTGAATCAGTGAACAAATGCAACCTCCAAGGAAATTTTTTTGAGAAGTGGAGGATGAAAGTCATAAGAAAGTTGGATATCTAAAAATTGGATGTTTATAAAGGTCTGACCAAATATGAAAGGCAAAAGATCCAACGCATGAAGTTTTGTGATCATATGGTAAAAGTCTCGAGGTCAAAAGATAATAAAAGCCTCAATGTTAGATGGTGAGGAAACTTCTGAAGGTAAAATACATCCATGTTCCAAAAATGTAGGAGATACCTGCATGGAGGGTCGTTGGCCCCCTATATTCCCCAATCAGGGTCATGGCCTTGGACCCCATACATTGTGCTAAGGTGTACAATCTTATAGGAAGTACAATCCTTTCCTACAAAATAATATGACATGTCTTTCAAAAAGGACAACAATAACATGCGAGCCATAGTATAAGTAACCTGTAGATATAAAGCATTAAATGAAGAAATATTTCTCATCGAAACTATGAGAATCCTCAAAGGATGTATATTTGAATAATAATAATAGTTGCTCATACAAAGACTTAAAACCATTTGGAATTTATGATTCCAAATCCAAAAACCTTGGGGAGACCACTATCTTAAATGAATGCATGATTTGACATCAAGAGCAACAATCATCTTGAAATATCTACATGAGTTTTTGAAGGAAATCCTCCTCTTTGTAATCTATAAATAGTAGTAGTTTAGGCTTTGTAAAGTTTCGATAAGTTCATAAAACTTTTCTTTTATTTATCTTTGTATAACAATTTAAGGAATTTTGAGTGGCCTTGTGGGAAAACGAACGCCTGCTTTGGCCAATCTTATGTAATATATTTTGTTGTATATATATATGTATTGGAGGCCATGCGTCTACTTTTAAGTCCATTTGTCGATCTCATACTTGGATCCACTTTTAATATGTGTGTGTGTATGCATCTTGTGTTTATGTGCTTATCTATGTCGAGGAAAGGACAATGTTCATGCTGGCACATTGAGTTCAGACCTATTGTGCAAGGAGATATTATTTGATCTTTGGTGAATCACCACCCTTTTTAGCCTAGGTTTTTACTTTCAGTTGCCTTTGCTTTCTTTCTCTTACCTTTTTTTCCTTAAGCTGTTATCAGGGTTATGCATGAGGGGTCTGTCCTATAATGTATTTATAAAAATGGGGTGAATCAATCTTAAAATTGAGGCAAATAATGTCCAAAATCATGTAGAAGACATGGTGAATTGCCTTTTTTTCTACAAAAAATTATAAAAATATGGTGAATTTATTATAATATTTCAAAAAAAATGTAAAAATTTAAAATGTACTAAATTAAATAGAATTAAAGGCCATGGTAACATTGAAAGACTATACTTTTATTAATATATATGATCGATGAAATCATAATTGATGACTAACTAGCAATACAAATGGTGATTGATGATAGACTAGCAATACAAATGACGATTGATGATAGATTATAAGTAGCAATACAAACGATGACTAATGATACACTATAGGTAGCAATACAAATGATGATTGATAATAGACTATAGTATAAAGGTAGTAATAAAAATGGTGATTGTTGATAGAATACAGTATACAGGTAGCAATACAAATGACGTCTGGAAATAGACTATAAGTAACAATACAAACAATGATTGATGATAGACTATAGGTAGCAATATAAACTACGAATGATGATAGACTACATGTAGCAATACAAATGATGATAGACTATAGGTAGCAATACAAATGGTGAATGACGATAGACTATATGTAGCAATACAAATGATGATAGATGATAGAATATAGATAGTAACACAAACAACAATTGATGATAGACTATAGGTAGCAAGACAAACGATGACTAATGATAGACTATAGGTAGTAAGATAAATGATGACTGATGATAGACTATAGATAACAATAAAAATAATTATTGATGATAGACTACAAATAGCAATACAAATAGCGATAAACAATAGAATATAGATAGCAACACACACGATGATAACACTATGGACAACAAACTATCTACAAAAACACTATGGAGGACAGACAATCGACAACAACTATATTGAAAACTAAATAATGTTGATCATTTGCAACATAACCAATAACTAACAATTAGTAGCAACATCACATTAAATTTTACCATGTGTCAAAACCACATTAAATTTACACATGCAGAGAGCTATAAAAAGGTATGCATAGTTGTTTATTATCTTTTTGCACAATAGAGCATAGTAAAGTAAAGTAGAGAATACCCTAAGCCTTCCAACCTATTACCTTACCTTAATATGTTATTTCTATTGGTATTATACTCTTCACTTTCATGTAATACGATTTGGTGAACTAGAAAATCCTCAACACTAGTAGTATGCTCTTCACTTGCACATTTCCAATCTGGTAAATTAGAAACTAATTTACGTATTTACAGTATTCTAAGCCCTGAGCCCTCGAATCTTATGGAATTTTCCAAGACTTGTAGCAATGAAAATATCTTCATCCATTAAAAATTACCTTAAAAAATGTTGTTTTCCCACTCATTTCTAAAATTCTAACAACACTAGGATACATCGCTACTTGGATCACAAACTCTGATCTTCAAGGATTAGTCTCAATGCTCCAATACAACACAAATAATAATTTATTATCTAGGATTGTTAGATCATACGACCATGATGGGTCGATGGTCAACATAAAAATCAACAACAAGACTCTCTCTTTCACTCTCAAACCTTTAGACATCCAGATATTGACAGGCCTCCCATACAAGGGTGTTGAACCCATCACTAGAAAGTACTCTTTAACTGATGAAGATAAAATATACTTGGAGATCAAATTCAGTCTCTCATTAGATTTTTTGATAGGTATAACTCTCCCTCTTCCAAATCTTATCTAAAGTTAAAATTCCTTGCATTGAATAAGTTTTTGAAGTAATTATTAATTTTATCTTTTAATTTTTTTGCAGTTCAATCTAATCCATCTAGAAGGGGCTTGCAAATTTCAAATGTTATAAACAAGTTCCTTAGAGTTGTCATCGAATTCTTCCAAGCAAATTTTTTTTTGCAAGGAAGAATGATGAACATTCCATTATGGGCATTGGCCTATTTGGTTCGATGTTTTACCCACACCAAATTTGATTGGAGTTCCTATCTTTCAAATTGCATCATAAGTGATCTTCATAAATCCCATACAAACACTGGTGCCACTGTCTCCTCATACAAATTTTTACTTTGTTTTTTTATGAAGCTTATTATAATGTATAGAATACCTCAGTACCAACCTCACTACACCCAGACTTGAGGACAATTGGCTTGATAGTCGAATAGGTGCAAGTAAAATTAAAATTTTGAATAAAGTAATGATTATTATATTTAAATACAGTTTTTAAATTTTTAATTTATACTTGAATGCAGAAAAGAACATCCTCATATTCTACTAGAAGGGAGGCTGCAATAAGATATCATATGCCATAATCCACTAGAGATTCTAACACATTGCCAAAATCAACACCAATATTTACAAGAACTGCTAAACATTATAGGTCTTCTGCATCTTCTATTTCTTATGCAGATCCTTCTACAACTACACATCATGTGCTAATCGATATTGAAGAAGTGAACCAACCCACGCATACAATAACTAATCTTACTATTTCAAACTTTGGTTCAATGTCATGTAATTCATTTAGTTAAAATTATAGTTAGTTTTATTGATTTTTTTAATGTTTTCAATGCAACACCATACCAATCCATCAATTTAGATGGAATTGGATTTATAGACCCAAGCAATCCAATAGGTCACATCTTCATCCGATAAGTGGAAATTAAACTAAATTAATAACCATTTAGTTAATTAAGTTTAATTGCATCATTGTTTTACAATTATTTTTAATAAAATTTTATATTAATATTTTATAGGGGCAATGGGGTAATCATCTCATAGAAGACAACATATGATGTTGCCATCACCTCCATCATGACCACAAATTTTGAGGGGTCAATGCATGCATGGTAGAAAATTATTTTCTATAAGGGGTTAGGGAGGAGCACATAGCCAAAATTTTTCAGACTTTCCAAAAATTTCTCTTGGAAATATTTTTAGTCTGTGAGGAATTTCATAATTGGATAATCCTCCACTTGATGAGGATTATTTGTTTCAAGGTAGCATTCTTGATTTCTTCAATGTGACTAATGTGCTTCAAGATCCATAACTATAAAAATAAGCACAACAAACTGAAGAGTTAGTTGCCCCTTCCAAGAGTTCATCCCCTTCCCATCCAACTGGCGAAACACCTTTGTTAACTAAGGATGAGCGATTGAATTTTTCAAAAAAAAAATATTCTCAGACAATTGTGAGGCAACCATTAAAGAAATGGTTCTTCAAGATATTTTTGAAATGGGAGAGTGGGAGTATTGGACTAAATTTCTTATCAAGGAACTTAATGCCTGATACAAATACTTTTCAAAAAGAGAGCATTTTTCTTTGGTGGAGCACAAACTAGAAAAGTTTGATGTTTTATTACATCAAGCTAAATCTAGAAAGGTAAAGGCCACCACTATGTACAGTGATGAGATTTTATATCTTATTTTGAATACGTTAGAGAACCTGAATGTTGAATCCTAGACATATTTTAATCAATGGGTTATTAACAAGAAAAAAGTTGAAGTTGCAGAGGCTGCAAAATATGTAGCTGAGGTAAGTCATCATAATTTTGTTTATTCATTTTATTTTTTTCATACATTTATCAACTGACATATTTTTACTTTTCTCTTATGCAATCCAATTTTGATAATCTACATAAACAGGTGAATAGCCTAAATGTTTATCTAAACAATGCCAAGAAAAATATGCAAGGTGCTATTAAATTGAAAGAATGATTACATATCACCATAAAAGAGAACAACACCTTCAAGAGGATTATAAAGGAGCATAATTTAGATCTTGAGATTTGACTTAAGAAGAAAGAAAAATAAATGCATTTAACATTAAAAGATCCTGCTAAAGAAGAAAGGGTATTATTGGTAAGTTTTGACACAACACAGGAAGGCCTGATGAGAGCTAGTGTGCTTCAAGGGCAAAATGGTGAGGAAAGACATGAAGAAATTCAACCTCAACCTCCTAGAGAGCCAACATCTACTTCAGACCCCCTAACAGAAGAGTAAAAAAGTAAACACACAATTCACTAGTTGACTATAAATTTTGTTGTATTGTAGTCAAAAATTTTGTAAAATGTAATGATATGTTTTTCATATTAATAAAAAAGACATTTTCAAAATTTATCTTATATTTTTAATTATTTATATTTGTGTATAGTTTTATATTTGTTTCCTATTGGCACTATGAAAATTTAAAAATAAGGATGTTTAAAATTGATGATAATGATGCAATTATGTTAACAAGGGATTGATTTATTATGTTGGAATAATGATATATTTAATGTAGTTGTGCTTAGAGAAACTTTAGATTGGCCCCAAGTAACTATCTATGGACTCTATCACTCTAAAGTGCCATAAAGGACTTTCTATAGTATAGTTATTTGCAAAATAGATGTACCTAGGGGGACTTTAAATTTACATTATACAAATATCTAAGGACTCAATTGAGCCATAGAGGGCTTTCTACAATACATATATTTACAAAATAGATGTGCCCAAGGGTACTTGAAATTTACCCCAAATGAATGTCTCAAGACTTTGATGTTCCTTATAGGACTTCCTATAATACAAATATTTACAAAAGATACATACCTGGGTGGATTTAAATTTTGCCCAGATGAATGTTTGAGGACTTTATTGTACCATATAAGACTTTTTATAATATAGGTATTTACAAAGTAGATGTGCCTAGGGGGACTTTAAATTTACCATAAGTAATTTAGTTGTAACATAGATGTTAGGAACCCATCCTAATGTTATTTTGTAATTCTCATTTACTTATGTAATGACCCACTTCCAATGTGGGGGGTTCCATTATAATGTTATTTCGTAGTACTTTATAATGTATGTGGCAAGTAAGACACCTAGCCAAGTGGTGTCATCTCATGTAACCATTATCAAGATTGTAACCAATGTTTGGTAGAATATTCTAGCTCAAGTGGCATTTTGCATGTAAGCCAACTCTTGAGCTTAGGGTTAGGGTTGCATGAAGTATTTTCTTTAAAAGCTATGAATCCATGTACAAATATATCTTTTTGCAATTTAATGAAATATTGAAGGAGGTTGCCCCCTCGAAGAGGCCTGTGAGTCTGAGTTATTTGTGAGATTGTTTTAATACTGCAATTACTTTTTGCATAGTGTTATTTTGTTATTTGATGTATTTCAGTTATTTTTTAGTATTTTGTGTGAGTGAGCTTTATTTTAATAGTAGGTTCCTAACAAGTGGTATCAAAGTGCTTTACAGGGTCGAAAACTGTTATGATTGTGATAATTATTGCTTAGCCATTTCTATTTGTTAGGTATAATTTTCCTGTATTTTTTCATTATGTTTTATTTTATTTAAAAACCAAAAAATTAGCAAAAACCAGAAAAGACCAAAAAATGCATTTTTTTTTAGTAGTTGAGTAGGCTAGAAACCTTGTGCTAGGAATTTTAAAATATCATGAAGGAGATATCATTATTGGCTAAGCTAGATAGCCCATAAAGCATCTAGTGAAGTGAGGGATGATTAGGCTCCAATACCCATGCCTCAAACAACACTCGCACACAAAATTAAGCTCCACACATCTTTGGGTGTATCGATATACCATTTTAGGATTAAACAAAATTTTATCCAGTAGGAAGATTTTTGGCCTTGTATCATCCATAGTCCATGAGACACTTCTTAGATGATTACCCTCTCGTATTGTTAGAGAGGAAAATAGTGTGCTAAAGGGTATGTGTGGAATCCTCCTTGGGTAGTGGCCTAAAGTATTGGTCTTAGAACTATTGTTTGTCACTGCAGTATAACAGAGGGCCTATGGGTTACATACTCCTCTTTCTAGCATACCTTAGTTCTATCAAAAACTTCAACCTACAAAAACAACATCTTCCTATTCTATTGAACCTGTATTCACGACCACCAAAAAGTGAACTTACGGAGGACTTCCCTATCACAGAAGAATAAGCTTTACATGCACCAAAAAATCAAGACAAAGTCTTCAAGTGTCTAAAATAGTCTAAAATATTTTAGTGCCATATGAGTCAGTGGCAATAATAATCAGATCAGTGATAGTCGGGTTAGTGACAGTAACAGTCAGGTCGATAGTGATGATAATAGTCATCTATAACAATTAAAAACTATAGGTGTTCAGGGTCAAAAAAAGAACCATTAGTGTCAGTAATTGCACAGTATAGAGGATCCTAGGGTCAGTTATGTGAACAGTGTAAGTAACTACAATACAAATGATAGGGACAGAGACAGGATAGTGATAAGGTGGTTAGTCGATAAAATGCATAGGTCAGAGATAGTTGATATGGTAACCAACTTTTGAACCATCTCTCCAAATAAAAAACCAACCACACCAGTAGACTCATCAAAACATAGGATAAAAAAAAGTCTAGGGTGTCCAAAATCTATGTTGTGGGATATAGCTCATTTTAACCATCTTTTTGAGCTGATCATTTTGATATATAACACCCAAGATCTTTTTTGGACTCCTTACTAAAAATAGTAACTCCTAAAATCACACTTCTGTTTTTAGTAATTTAGTAAAAGAAGTTCAATACTATCCAAAATGGCTACTGGAACTTGTGGAAATCAAAAAGAGATAGATCAAAACCTCATTGTTGAAGTCCTTAAAAAGAACCATTGATAGCATGAACATAGCAAATCAAGCCATGAGGGAAGAACTTCAAAATTTTAGAGATGATTATGATACCTCCCAAACCCGCCTAGAATAACAACTTGCAAATGTTGAATCTAAATTGCAAGGTGGTCCAAACAAGTCTGAGTATCACAGTGAACAATCTCAATTTGATCAAGGTAAAGGGAGGACAACAAATGACTCTCACCCTCACTATGATCGTGATCCTACCTTTAAGATGACTAGATTAGAATTTTCTAAATTCAACGAGAAGGATGTAGATGGGTGTTTATGTTGTGTTGCTCAATTTTCTAAACTCCATGATGTCACTAGATATTACCAAGTTTAAATTGATTCCTTCAACTTACAATCTGAAGCTTTACAATGGTACCAATTGTAGGCCCAAAATGACCACATCCTTATAAATTTTTTGAAAATATTCTAAGGCATGAATATGCTCCTAGCTGCTGAAGATATAGTGTATTTTAGAGCGGTCCAGCGTAGGATGCTCCAATCCGTTCAACACTTAGTTATTTTTTGTAGCATAAGCAAAGTTTTTCATGCCACTCAAGACTTAGTGTATTTTGTAGTGGTTTGGCACAAATGTTCTAATCTGTAGTCAAAACAAGTCAAAGTGGTGTAAGCATCTCCCAAAGTGCAGATTGGAGAAATTACCCCATCCCGTGCACTAAAGCTACTAAGTGTTGCAGATGTTCCATGTCGCTAAATTCCATGTCTATTCTATAGTGGAATGGTGACATGCTCTACGCTGCTAGGCAAAGAGGTTAAAACACCTAATAAGAAGTACAAGGTAGTGGAATAGCGCAAAGTGATATTTTACACTGCTTCCTAAGCAAATTGACGACATGCTCTATTATGCATTCAACTTGGGTCAAAGCTAGAGGAGCGAATATCGAGGAGTGTATTACGACACACTCTATATCATGGATACAAAAGAGAAATAAAGTAATTTGAATAATTAAGAGAGCGGATTGGCAACATGCTACGTCTCACCTGATACTTAGTGTATTTCTCATAAATTCTCCAATCTGTTGGATAAAGTCATCCAAGATGATGTCAACATTCTTTTTAGAATGTATTGGTAACATGTTCTATGTCGCCTGTCTGCAAATCATTATTGAAGTTTAATCGCAGTCATCCATGAGTTACATCAACGGTGGATATCATGCTGACATTTTCATGAATATACAAATGCAGATTCTTGGCAAACGAGAACCAATCAGTTCGATGTTGGAAAAATTAAAATACTTCATGTTATTCAATGAAAGTGACCTTGCTCAAATAGCAAAGGTGTACAATCTGATTCATCAGATCATAACAAATTGAGTTGACCTCAGCCACACAATTTTATCCTAGTAACAACTTATGATATGATATATTATTCTAATACCCCCCTTAAGTGGTACTATGATGTATCTAACACCCCCCCTTAAGTGGTACTAGGAGGTAGTTAACAAATAAAAAAAGTGGCATATCCACAAATATGAGTCCTAACAAAAAGGCCTAATAAGGTACCCATGTACAATATATCTATAAGAAATTTTTGCTGAAAGATGATGAAAAACCACAAGGGAGAAAACCACCTTCCAAAATAGAAGGAGAAGAAGGAAAATGTGGAAGTAGGATGGAGAGGAAGGAATATTTCCTCTTCAACCCCCCCATGACAACTTCCATCAAGAATCCTGCAAAGGATTTATCAGATGTCTCAAAAAAGAGAAGCCTTGTTGTCGAACTGAATGAAACTTACTTCCAAACTGGTGCTTGTGATAATGAACAAGGCTATGAACCATGAAAATGAGTCACTAAAGAAAACCCCCTGAAACCAAAGTGTCTCACAAAAGGAGAGTGAGAATATAGGATAGAGAAAGAACCACAAGAATCGCAAGGGTAGTCCAAAATGACTCCACAAGCATAAGTATGTGGTTTCCACCTATATGAACATAATGGGCTAATAACAAGGTCCAAAACTTGTGGACAAATAGCAAAACAAAGGGATCAAAAAATGAAGGGCACCAATGTAGTTGTCGAACGTGTCCTTATGGTGACCTCCTCATCCTACCAGAATGCATGGGTAACCAACCGCTACAACCGCTAGGTGATATAGAGTAGATGACTATATACTAGGGTCATATATAAATACTTAGGAGTGTCGGGTTCAATCGAGATTGCACTCCATGATACAATAATATTTGAGCCACAATAAACTATGAAAATAATTTCAGGATTGAAAATGGACAACACCATCTTGTTTGGCTTAGAAAAACCATTTCGATGACTATAAATACCCCTCTATTGGGTTTCAATGTAACCTTCATCTTGCAGGAAAACAATAGTCTTCTTCTTTCCCTTACAAAGGAATATTCCAAAATATTGGAATAAAGCATGGTTTGTAAGAAAATTCCCTCGCAGCATAATCTTTTTTTTGTTGGAAACATTAAAAAATTCAAAAAACTAAAAAAAGTTAATTGGACCCATTTTGTCGGCCACTTAATAAAGTTATAAAAAAACTTTATTAAATACAAAAAAAATGGTCCCTTTCCTTTATTAAAATAACCAAAGTGGTCCTCCCTCACAAAAATCTAGCTATCATGTGGATCCTCCATATCTTTGCTTCTTGCATAAACAAGAACCAACATTTTGCCACCGATGCAAGGAACAAACACGACGACGGCGTTTCCGACGTCAAAATTACCAGGGACGTGCACTTGGAGAGCCTCGATGTATACATAAACACATAGTCTATGAGGGCGCTAAGATGGTCTAGGTTAAGGTCAAGGCTCCTCATGGTCCAATGGAGAACGAGATCGTGGGAGTCTTATTACACATTGTTCATGGAAAAAAAATGCTTTTGATGCCTCTTCTTCTGCTCTGATACCATGTTGGAAAAATAAAATACTTAGGATATGATATATTATTCTAACAACATAAATTTATCCTAGTAACAACTTAGGATATGATATATTATTCTAAAATTCGAGCGGGTAGACGAAGCGTCAATGGATCCAAGAACCAAGAACCTGGGTAGTTGTAAATCTATGGTAGGAGAAAGTCCTCAAGAAAGCTAAATGGTTTAAATCTTATTTCTAACAACTTGGAGTCTAACTACCATGATAGAACCAGCAAGTTGTAGAGTTGAGCTACCATGGCGTGCGACATCGAGCGGATTTCTCGGGCCCTGTAGGTGAATGAAATGATGCCACCTCAGTATTCTATTGATATGGCATAGTCTAAATCCTTGTAATGTTCCACATATTTTCTTTCATTGTAATACTATATATAGAGGTCGAACCCTCAATTTTTAGGGTCGGCTCTAGAGTTTTTGCTTGCCCTATTGTGTAATATATTTTGCAAATTAATGGAAGGATCATTACTCAGATTTTTGACTCAAGAATTTTCATTTTAAATATATTTATTAAGAGGTTTGAGTTGTGAACTACATTTCTATCAATGTTATTATGGTTAGTTCATTCCACCTATATTGGATTACTAGTTGTAAGGTAATTGAAATCTATTCATAGTTAGATCTGTGCTAGCAAGAAGTTTATTTCTGTTAAGTCTAAATATTGATCTATTATGCTAAATTGGATTGTTAGTATCATAGATGTTGAAATTACTTCTTGAAGCACATCTCTATTTTTATTCTATTGTATGAAGATTATTTTGTTTTGGGTGTTGCTAATCCTGAGTGTGGGACACTAGAAATAATTTTTTGAAAGGTTTTCCCTATGGATGCCTATGTTTTTAGCCCTATCCAACCACTGTTTACTCATAATTTCTTAACCCTAAACCCTTTTCTAACCCTATCTCTCAAAACCATTATTGAGCTTAATCGAGTCAACACTCTATAAGTTGACAAGGAACCAACCTACTCTGGAGGTTGGGTTGAAGTAATATTTGGTACATCTAATGTTGAGTTCTGAGCTATGAATAGCGAGTGTGAGCTTGGTCAAAAATATAGAAGATAGATAGTTGTAGTATCAAGTTTACTTGATGTCAATTCGGATCCCAACAGTTTTGGCATGGCTAATGGGACCTGTTTACAAGAAACACTAAAACCCATATTATTCTTTATTGTCTATATCATTTTCCAAAAGAATCAATATTTGATGAATTTTCTTGACCTTGCTAAGCAAAGAGCATCAAATTCACCTGACGACTGCCTAGTCTGTGAAACCAGAAAAGTTATCCTTGTAGCTTGCAATTTTTTCATGAATACTAGGTCATCCACAAGGAATAATCCAAACTCCTTTTTCTATTTAGAGCTACCTTTTAGAGGGTCTACTATCATAAGGGATTTGAATTAGGATTTTCATTCAGACAAAACTCCTCTTGAGGTACATCCTGCAATACACCCAAGGCCACCTCCAACAGGAGCTACACCTGGGAATATGGCCCAAAATCAAAATCAAAATGTAGTTCCAAATCAGCCTTTGCAAAAGTATACTAGCTGGAATATAGTTGGTCCCCTTAGACTGGACCATATGCATGATATTCCCCAAGTTGTGTCTAAGGACATCCCCACCTATGATGGATCTAGTAAAACTTTATATGAATACTTGCCAAGATATTCTAAAACTGACAATAATCCACAATATAAAAAATGAATATGTTATTGTTAGAATCCTAGCCCTGTACTTTAGAGGAAATATTTTACATTGGTTCAAGACCCTTGAAGACAATACCATTACCTCATGGGAAACGTTAGCTGAACCCTTTGTGGAAGAATTAAATGATTCTACTGATCCTTTTTTCCTCCTTAATCAATTCACATCCATGTAAAAGCATCAACAAGAAACTGTTTCAGACTTCAACTTGAGGTTTAGTAGGACCTAGAAGAGGATACCTCCTAAAGCTAAACTAACTTCAAGCCTCGCTTTCATGTATTATATCAGAGCCCTCGGATTAGAGTTATATCTACAAACCCAAAAATATGGAGTGGACACCTTTCCACAGGTCTACAATGTAGTTGTTCATGCTAAAAATATCCTTATTAATGTGGGAAGATTACCCCCAAAAGTTATGTTGCCCTACAATTTGAAAACCCCCAATGTCCAAGGTCAAGTAGCTACACCATCCTATATGGATCCTCCTCCCTTGTCATCCCCACTTTCACAGATGAATCCCATTCCTCACTCAAAAGTATCCCCTGTTGTTGTTCTTTTCCCATCGCTTCCTTCTCAAATATCCCAAGAATCTTCTGTCCTCCTTGATATTAAGAATACTTTGAAAACTCACAGCAACAAGATGAATTCAATGGAGAAGAGAGAAATGGAGATATCTCAACAAAGGATATTTCCTTATGTTAATAAGGATCAAAGACCTGGTCCCAACAATAGCACTAGGGTCAGAGTGAATGCAATACAAGAAGATCCTGAATGTTATTCTAAAATAAGTCTAGTAAATGTGTGGTGTCTAGTGTGCAATGATCCCCATGATTCACAATCTTGTGTTATGTACCAACACCATGTACAGTAGGCTATGGAGAAAGTAGAGAGAAATTAAAAAGGAAGAGTGAATATGCTCTGGCAACCAGATCAGATCATGGTTGGAAAAGATCTTGATGAGGATGGACCCATTTCTATCATGACAAGGTTAGGAAAGAAAACACTGCAGGTTGACCCACAAAATATGGGTCAATTTTAGGTCCCTTCTCAAAATAAGAAGGATCCACCTTCCCAAAGTAGTGATACATTCCCTATATCCCAAACCAATGAAAAGAGAGACATGGTCCCTAGAGGCCAAGAGAAGGAGGTCAATTTTCTCAAAATATTTGAGAAAGAAAATGAGGAGATAGAATGAGATCCAAGAATGAAGCCCAAGAGAGGCTTAGATTCCCCTCCATTACCAAGAGGTAGAGAATTGAGGCCACACAAAAATATAAGAGAAAGTATGGTGACCTAGAGATAAGGCCTAAGAGACCCACCTTTGCCAAGTTTGAATATAATATTATGGAGGAAATGAAGAAGATACCATCCAAAGCTAGCCTATATGATACTCTCTTCATTCTTGGCCAAATAGACCTGCTAAAATCTTCTCTAAACAAATATCCACAGGAAAAGTAGACCACCACAATCCTCAACATGCCCTCTAAAAAGGACAAAATATCTCCTACCACTTTAAAGAACAAACCCCCTCCCTTTTACATTTCTCTAAGGATGGAGGGGTGGATTATTTGCAACTTCATGATTGACTCAGGGGCTTCCACCACAGTTATGCCTAAAGTAAGTTTATGAGGAGATGGGTATGGAATATACTAGATCCTACCCTAGAGTTCTACAGTTATATGGGACACTAGTGAAGACGATGGGAGTGATAAAATATATCTTGATGAGGCTACATAGAGCACTTGAGGTAACCATCATGCAAGAAATAGTGGTGGTGTATCTAGAGCCTTATTTTGGCTTGCACCTTTCAAGAGAATTCACTGCAAAATTGGGAGGATACATGTATATGGATTACTCCAACATGGTGATTCCTTTAAAAGGAAATAGGATAAGAATAACACCAGAGAATCCTGTCTTATCACATTAAAAAAATTGAAGAAGACATGTGCAATCTCACTCCTATAGAAGAATTTGAACTAGTGGACAACTTTGAAGAGTTGGAGATTAAAGATGAGCTGCCCTTCATAGAGGATTATAGTCAATTTGAGATAGGTATGGGTGCATATAGAGTTTCCACATAAATATAGAAAATAATCCTTGCTATATCTAATCGGTCCTTGAGATAAAAAAACTTGGACCATGCACTTTAATGGTGCAAGATGCAGAAATGGTGTTGGTGTTGGTGTACTATTACAATCCCAATCAAAAGGGACAAAGAGTTTCACATATAGGCTAACATGGTCATGCACTAACAATGTTGTAGAATATGAGGCTCTATACCTTGGGCTAATGCAGGCTAAAAGCATGGGCATCAAGATATTGAATATATATGGTGACTCTGAATTGATTGTCAATCAGGTAAGAGAGAGGTGCAACAATAAGCACCATTACCTAAAGGTATATAGAAATAGGGTATGGGATTTGATGGAATCCTTTGATGCCCTAAATATTAATTTTATTCCCAGAAAATAGAACACCTTGGTTGATTCCTTGGTAGTAAGGGGAGCTAATTTCAACCCTTCTATAGATATAGGAGTTACGAAAGACAAAGGGATCAAAATTATTTTCAGGCCTGCGGTACCAGACAAGCAAATTTTCTGGTAGGTCTTTGAAAGTGATGAATAGATAATTGATTTTTTGGTGAGAGAAGCCTATTTATCTACTATTCAAGAGGAAAATATTGAAGAGATAAACCAATAGGATGTCATCCAACTTAAGAATAATCATATACCTAGAGGGTTGGTTACTCTAGAAAACTTGTTTGACAATGAAGATAGGAAAATGATCAAATCCATGGAGATCAATGAGAATATCTACAAAGAAATTGAAATTAAAAAAGAAAATAAGCTCAAAGTTGGAGTCTGATGTTCTCCAGAAGAAGAGGAGGATATCAAAGCTTTATGCCTAAAGTACCAAGATATTGTAGCTTGGTCATATGAAGATCTTAAAGTATATGACAAGAAGGTCATCCAACACACAATTGAGCTAGAGCCAAATGCAAAACCCTTTAGGTAGAAATAGAGGCCTGTGAATCCTAGGATTGAAGCCATAATGAGAGAATAACTATTGAAGTTGCTAAAGGCTAAGATCATCTATCTAATCAAGCATTCAACTTGGGTAGCTAACTTGGTACCGATAAGGAAGAAGAATGGTGACATTCGCTTGTGTGTAGATTTTAGAAACCTCAATCAAGCATCACTAAAGGACCACTATCCCCTCCCATAAATTGATCAAATATTACAGATTATGGTGGGAGCAGAAATGTTATCACTATTATATGGCTTCTTTAGCTACAACCAAATTTGGGTGAAGGATGAAGATCAATTTAAAACAACATTCACCACAAAATGGGGCACTTTTACCTATTAGAGGATACCTTTTGGGTTGTCTAATGTAGGAGCCACCTTCCAAAGAGCAATGGATTATGCCTTTGGAGAGCTGATCAACAAGGTCATTCTAATATACTTAGATGACATGACTATTTTCTCCCATGACAAGCAAGACCACCTGGCACATCTAGAACAAGTATTTTAGAAGTGCAGAGAATTTGGCATCTCTCTTAATCCTAAGAAGTCATTTTTTGTAGTTCATGAGGGAAATTTGTTAGGCCATGTGGTCTCCAAAGAAGGTATGGCCATTGATCCAGATAGAATAAAATCCATCCTTGCCCTTCCACTTCCCATGAATAAGAAAGCTTTGCAGTCCTTCTTTGGTCAGATAAACTTTGTCAAAAAATTCATCTTTGATTTTTCTTAGAAGGTGAAGCCTATATCAGAACTACTAAAGAAGAATGTAGATTTCAAATGGACTAAAGTGAGAAAGCAAGCCTTTGAAATCATCAAGAAATCCATTGCTACAGATCTAGTTCTAGTCAATCTAGACTTTAACAAATATTTCATTCTTTATGCTTATGGAGCTGAAGAGAGCTATGCATCAGTGCTCACCCAGAAGAATGATGAAGGAGAAGAACACCCCATATTATTTTGGAGCCAGAATCTTCATGAATATTATGTCAAGTATAATTTTATTTAGAAACAAGTATTTGTAGTAATGAAGTCATTGAAAAAATTTAGGCAATACTTGGTTCAAAGTAAAACCCTGGTTTACATGGTTCACCCAGATGTGAGAAGTTTCATTTTACAAGGTGAACTCGAAGATAAAAGAGCTAGTTGGATTACTAAGATCTAGGAATATGATGTGGAAATTCATCCTACCAAGATGGTAAGAGGTAGAGCACTATGCCAAGGTTTAATAGAAGCAACGATTTCAACATAGATGATAGCTTATCAATCAACAATAGAAGGTCAAATTGAAGATCTACAATTAGGAGAATCAGACTGGGTGGATTAGATGACTAAGTACTTTTTGATTGGAGTGTGTCCACCTAATATTAACCCATCATAGAGAAGAAGATATAGGCTTTAAGCTTTGAAATATGTCTTATTACCATAAGGTCTATACAAGAGAAACCTTGATGGAGTCCTCCTAATATGCTTAAGAGATGATCAGAAATAAAAGGTCATAGAGGAGTTTCATGGAGGATTATCTGGTGGAAATTTCTTAGGAAGAGTCACAACTTTGAAGATCATTAGGGTAGGTTACTACTGGCCTACCATTTTTGCTGACACCTTCAAAGTTACAAGAGCCTATGATGAATGCCAGTAGTATGTAGGAAGAACAAGGAATGCATCATTCCCCCTCAAGCCAATTCAAGTTGAAGAACCCTTTCAACAATGGGGGTTGGACTTCATAGGGGTTATCAATCCAAATTCCTCAACTAGGTACAAGTACATTCTGATTGCTACAAACTACCTCACCAGATGGGTAGAGGCCATTCCTACAAAGAAATCAGACCAAGAGGTGGTGATAGATTTCATGGAAAGCTTAATCACAAGGTTTGGTGTTCCAGAATCTTTGGTGAGCAACAATGGACCAACATTCATAGGAGCTAAATACATTGAGTTTGATAGCAAGTATGACATCACCATAAAAAAATACTTCTAACTACTACCCCCAAGGAAATGGATTAGCAAAATCAACTAACAAGAATTTGCTAAGAATATTGAGAAGATCATTAGAGGGTAACAAGAGAAGTTGGCACCTACTACTGGAACAAGCTCTATGGGTAGACATGATCACTATAAAAAAGTCCATTAAGACCACCCCTTATGCCTTAGTATATGGCAAAGAAGTAGTATTACCTATGCACTTGGAAATTCTAGCCCTAAAGTTGGTAAATATAGAGGATGAGTCTGAAAAATCTAGTTGAAAGTAGGTTGACACATTTATTGCAGCTAGAGGAGAAAAGGACTCAGGCATATGAGGATTTTCAAAAGCATTCATTTGACATCAAGGCATGGTTTGATAAGAAATCCAGGTTTAGAAATTTCCAAGTTGGAGATTTTGTCCTTAGGTGGAATGTGGAAAGAGCTAAGCTAGGGCACCATCATAAGTTTGATTCCTTCTGGGATGGTCCTTTCAAAATAGCAGAGGTTAAGGAGACCAATATTTTCCAGCTTGAAGATCTTGAAGGAAACATGTAACTGATCTCGGTCAATGGTTTCCATATTAAGCTCTACTTTGATTAAGCTAAGTTCATTGTAATATATGTACATATTTTTTGTATCATATCCTTTTTCCCTTTACTTTAAAGTTTTTATTTTTTGAAAAGAGTGCTATTTTAAAAAAAAGGGAGATAAAATTTTGCTTCAAAAAATCAAAAGTTATAAGTTGTAAAATAAGCTAAGACGACAGTGGAATACACCATTGTTCCATGCTGCTCTCAAATAAACTAAGACGATAGTGGAATACCGCATGTGTTCCTCTCCGCTCTTAAAAGTCTAAGGAGACAATGAATTACAGTATGTGTTCCAATCCATTGGAGTTCGTGAACATTTTAGAGTGGAAACCAGACACTTGTGCTACGTCGCTCTCCAAAGAAAGAAATATCTACAAGTTGCTATGCAAGTTTCCCGCACCACTCTAAAGGAAAGAAAGATGATGAAAGACACCACAAGCTCAGCAAAGTGCTTCATGCCTTAACCAATCAGTGAGTGATGTAATGTCTCCAAGCCACCAAGATGTATGAGTTTGAGTTGAAAAGCATGCAAATGGATAGTTCTCACAGTGACCACATTAATGGCGGAAGGTGTACATGCAATAGCATTTAAAAGTGCTCAAAGTGAAAATCTCATTCATTTGATGAAAGCAACACCTACCTAGTAGAAAGAGAAAATAAAATAGTAAAGCATTATTTGAAAATACCAGAGAAAGAATGCTCTAAGAATTTCCATGAAAATGGCCTTCGAAGAGACCCAGGAAGCAGAGCCCTCGACAAATGAAGAGTTGGGCAATTACATTGACAAAGTAGAAGCAGTGGCTAAAACCATACTGGTTCTCATAGAGATAACTAAGCTCAGAAAGAGCATCAATGATAAATATTGAAAAGGTGAAGCCTTGACAGTCTAAGGTACTTGTGTTGTTCGCTCTTTTTTATCTTTTTACATTTGTGATTTGGTTCATCCTTGTCCGGATTTGATAGCGGCCATTGTAAAATTCTATGACCCAAGGGAAAAAGTGGTAAAGATAGCTAAGGGTAAAATTTTTCTTTAACATCACTGCCAAGGCTTGTCATGACCTTTTCACTCTAGGAGTAGAACCACCCGTAAGGCCTAAAGAGTTTAACATATCCGAGCAAGCTAGATATTACTCTTTAAAACATCATGCTCATGAAGGGGAACCTTTTAGGAAGTGGGTTTATAGCCAATTCAAAACCATTAAACCCAGGAGAGGATTGCCCAATACCCCAATTCCAATTGAGCAGTTTGTCAGCCCAAAATTGTATTCCATGCTAGCTTGTTTAGAGGGTTTGGATTCTGACTAATTTGTGAGGGATTGGAAAATAGCCACTGCTTACTACATTTTGAATGAGAATATGTACAAACCTGAAGTAGAGAAGAAAGGTATCAAGGCCATTTACTTTGACTGGCTAGCTTTCCTTACCAAATGAATGCATGAGAAATTGGTGAGGATGAAAAGGGATTCAAAAATGCCCTCTTTTTGGCATTTTTCAAGTTTGGTTTGGATGTTCTATGTTGCTATAAGGCAGATGATGCCCTGGATTCTAGTAAAAGAGAAAAATGACAAGGGTGACCCTATCCCTGTATATTATTGGACTGCTCATTTGAGGAGCACAAAGTCCTTTTACAAGTTTAACCTAGAATTTCTAGGGTCAGATTTAAAAATTATGTATGGGAAATAACCTAGATTACCACCTCTAGCCAGATAATTTTTAAGAGAAAAAGGCACCAAGGAAGGGGACTGGTATGTTCTCACATAAGGCATAATTATTAGACTGTATGGATTCACTGGTAAGCCTTTTCTACTACCTCATTTCATCACGAATAAATTGTTAGCTCTAGAATATTTGAGGCAAGTAGATTTCATTAATATGAATTATGGCTCTGGTAAGAAAAGAAGATGTTTGTTGACCTACCAAAATATCGATGATATAACTATTACCAGAAAGGGCCAAGGTGAAAAAATCACCCAAGTATTTGGATAGGTTAGGCCTATTTTACATCCCACAACGGTGGAGATATGATCCAAATGATAAATTTTGCAAGAGAAACATTGCTCTTAATGGAGAGAAAGCCCACAAATTTGAAAAGACCTCAAGGCCACATTTTGAACAAGGGAGGAATAATAAGGAAAATGCCCCATTAGATTGGAATGTTGCCAAAATGGAACAACTTCCCTCGTAGTTTGACTTCTTTGATAAGATAGTTGATTTTGATTCAGACAACAATGAAATCCACCAGTTGAAGGAGTCTAAGATCAAAGAGCTTGAAAACAAGAAAAAATGGGATGAAGGTAAAATTGTAGACTGGTGGAGAATGAGAGTGGAAATCGGCATGGAGAAATCCAAACTTGGGTGAGTAATTGATGATGATTTTTCTGAGAGGTATG
Organism: Wollemia nobilis; assembly: GCA_028583015.1. Classification (NCBI taxonomy): domain Eukaryota; kingdom Viridiplantae; phylum Streptophyta; class Pinopsida; order Araucariales; family Araucariaceae; genus Wollemia; species Wollemia nobilis. The sequence goes on along the minus strand of JAQPPZ010000442.1, from coordinate 12,789,968 downwards.
ACAAGAACATCAAAACTTGGAAAGTGAAGGACCCCAAGAATCTGGTACTAATTTACAAGAAAGCACAACCAGGGACAAATTCTCCTTCTCCACCTTCACAAGAGGAAACTTAGGAGGAAGGGGTTGATACTCAATTAGCTGCTACTGAAGCTCTTAAAATATTTGAGCCCTCAATAGAACAACTAGATAAATTCCCTATAGGGACACAATTAATGAGTAAAATACATTATTATAATGACAGGGCCATTAATACAGAAGTTATTAAGACAGTAAGTAGGCCCAAGTGCCTAGCCCTGGGTGGAGATCCCCTTAAAACTGAGATAGATTGGAATAAGAAGGATGAGGACTTCATGTTTACACCAGTGAGTTTCACCACTGTAACCACAGTTGAGCTGAACCCTATTTCTGAAGATGTAGAAGAGGAAGGGCCTTCCGGTGAAGATACAAAGAGTGATAAGCCGATAATATTTCGAATTTTTAAGAGAAAAACTAAAAATGCACTAGAAGGGACTCAGAAAGAGGTTTGTAAGAAACATAAAATGGATAAGGGAAAAATTATTGAGAATACCCTTGTCTTAGTTGCAAAAAAATTGGTACAACAAATACAACAACAAAGTGCAGAGGTGGCTCTAGAACTTCCTACATCTATAGGTGAAGGTATAATTTATATCCCTTCTTCTCCTTCTCCTCCTCTTTCCCCAAAGAAAACTTCTTCCCATTCTCAAGATAATGTCAAAATAAAAGTGCCTTCTCCCCCTCATAATTCACCACCTATCTCATCAGTAAATACAAAGGGCCAAGCCAATCCATCTCCTCCACATTCATATGAAATTCTAGTTTCATCATCCTTAGTAATACCACCTTTACCATCGCAACCTCCAACATCATCTAAAACACATGTTGTTTCATCCACACCCACTCACCCTTCTTTGAGTTTCATTTTAGTTTCCATGTCTTTTCCCATTGCAACAATAGTAATAGCCACATATTCAACTATGATCACTACCACTCCATCATCATCAGCTATTGAATCTACCCTTCCATATCTTATAGCTTCTCCTCCTCCTACAAGTTATCCCACACTAGATTATTTTCAAAAGGAGAAGGAGGTTTCATAGAAAATTTAAGATTTTTGGGTAGAGAAGCTATCCAAGCCTTCAAAGAGGATGGCTACAAAGAGAAGTACAATGTCTATTGACCTAGTTTCAAGGTAGAGAGCATCTAGGTCTATTATTCCTTTGGTGAGTAAGCTTGAAACAGAGATGACTATGCAAGACTATCATCTAGAAGAATATACAAAAGATATTGAGCAACTACCTATTGAAGATGAGCTGGTTATAGCAAAATATCACTTAGAGACTTTCTATGTCAATATTGATATATACAAGGAGAAAGTCGATAAGTTGGAGAGGATGATAGAAAAACTAGAGAAGACAATCAACAACCAGAAGTAGGTTGAGAAAGTTGTCAAGAATGAAGTGAAAATCTGGCACAACAAATTCCAAGAGGCCATCAAGATCAAAGATCAAGTTGAGGAGTAGAAGAAGAAAAATGAAAAATAGGTCAAAGAGATACAGGACTTGAAACATCAACTGCATATTGAGAAGGCCAAGACCTCAGGCTTCTCAAGAGTAGGGGTGAAGAAGGTAAGGAAAGAGCTATGGTTCGAAGTTTTGGAGAAATGCTCTGAACTACAACCCATCATAGATTATATGGATGATGCCAGCCATTTTCTCCAGAATACTCAAGAAGACTTGGACAAATTCACTCAAGAGCTACAACCCATGGTGATTCCAGTAGAGAAAATCTACAAACTGGTAGATAGTAGGCTCAGTGATACTGCTAAACCAATCCCCAACAAGGAATGGAATACTTCTATATTGGCTTCCAGAGTAATAGTAAAGAAGAATAGATCACTTCAAAAGGCTTGGTTGTTGTATGATAAAGTGGAGAACACAATTTGAGATGTGGTAGACATAAATTAGGAAATGGTTCAGTATGGATTTAAAGGACTCTGGCTTGAGAATAACACTCTATTATCAAAAGAAGAAATCAAAAAGAGTGTAGCTTCGAACCTCCAAGATGAATCTAAGATTGATGCCTGGAAGGAGCCAATCGATCAAGGACAGGTCTCCCAGATGATAATTGATTTAACTAGACTCAAATATTTGATGGAAGACTTGGTGAACAAGGGAAGCTCCAAAAATTATGAAGATACTACCAAATTGGAGTTCATCCATAAGCAGCTTAAGGAGACTTCCAACCCTTTTGAAGTAGTTTGGAAACAAGCCTTGTAGACTCTTGAGCTGATGGTCCAATTATTTGGTACTGACGACTGAGAAAAAGGATAAGGAACAAGATTCACTTGAAGAAGAGGAGGTTGATCAAGATAAAGAGGACAATGGTGTAGAAGAAGCTCAACAAGAGGGTGAAGAACTAGATAGGGTTGCTACAGACCCTCAAGAGGCACAAGCATAAAGTTTTTTTTCTTTGAACATTTTTGTAGTCATGTAGAAGTGTTGTATTTTTGTTTTGTTTTTGACTCTAACACTGTCAAAAGACAATAATAAAAGCATGAGGCCAAAGAGAAGAGAATGAAATTTTTGTGAAGGTATTCATATCATTTTGATGAAGCTTAAAAGGGAGAGCGTAGCTCTATTTTTCTTGATATTTGAGTAGTTTTGAAGGAGTGACGAATATCTTTATTTCTAGTATGATCTCGATATGAACCGTTATCCTCTGGGTGGCTTCACAAAGTTTTTAGAGGGTAATGGTCATATAGAAATTATTCTATGAAGCATTGCTCAAAGATTTATATTTTTGACTCCTGATACCCAATGGATAAGACTCTAAGTTCGATGGCTTTGCAAGCAAATCCACCCAAGAGGCACCAGAATGTAGGCCCAAAATGGCCACATCCTTAGAAAATTTTTAAAAAATATTCTAAGGCATGAGGATGCTCCCAGCCACTAAAGATATAGTGTATTTCAGAGTGGTCCTAGTGCAAGATGCTCCAATCCGCTCAACACTTAGTTCTTTTTTACAACATAAGAAAAGTGTTCCACATCACTCAAGACTTAGTGTATTTTGCAACGGTCTGGCACAAATATTCCAATCCATAGTCAAAACAAGTCAAAGTGATGTAAGCATCTCCCAAAGTGCGGATTGGTGACATTATCCCATCCTTCACACTAAAGCAACTAAGTGTTAGAGATGTTCCATGCTGTTGAATTCCACATCTATTCTAGAGCGAAATGGTGACATGCTCTACGTCACTGGGTAAGAAGGTCAAAGTGAATAAGAAGAAGTATAAGGTAGTGAAACAGAGCAAAGTGACATTTTACACTACTTCTCGAGTGGATTGGCGACATGCTCTATTTCATACTCAACTCGGGTCAAATTTGGAGGAGCATATATTGAGGAGCGGATTATGACATGCTCTACACCATGAATGCAAAAGAGAAATAAATTAGTTTGAATAATGAAGAGAGTGGATTGGCGACATGCTACATCCCACCCGATACTTAGTGTATTTCTCATGAATTCTCCAATCCATTGGCCAAAGACGTTCAAGTTGATGTCAACATTATTTTTAGAGAGGATTGGTGACATGTTCTACGTCACTCGTCTACATAGAGCATTATTGAAGTTTAATTGCATTCATCCATGAGTTGCATCAATGATGGATATCATGTTGACATTTTCATGAGTATACAAAGGTAGATTCTTGGCAAATGAGAACTAGTCAGTTCAAGCAGGTAGATGAAGCATCCATGGAGCCAAGAACCAAGAACCTAGGTAGTTGTAGATCTATGGTAGGAGAAATTCCTCAAGAAAGTTGAATGGATTAGATCTTGTTTCTAACATCTTGGAGTCTAACTACCATGACAGAACTAGCAAGTTGCATAGTCGAGTTGCCATGGCGTGCAACATCGAGTGGATTCCTCGGGCCTTGCAGGTGAATGAAATGATACCACCTCAATATTCTACTGATCTGGAGTAGTCTAAATCCTTGTAATGTTCCACCTATTTTCTTTCATTGTAAAACTATATATAGAGGTTGAACCCTCGATTTTTAGGGTCATCTCTAGAGTGTTTGCTTGCCCTATTGTGTAATATATTTTAAAAATTAATGGAAGGAGCATTACTAAGATTTTTGACTCAAGAATTATCATATTTGATATCTTTATTAAGAGGTTTGAGCTATGAACTACATTTCTATCAATTTTATTATGGTTAGTTCATTCCACCTATATTGGATTACTAGTTTTAAGGCAATTGAAATATGTTCATAGTTAGATATGTGTTGTCAAGAATTTTATTTTTGTTAAGTCTAAATACTGATATATTCTGCTAAATTGGATTGTTAGTATCATAGATGTTGAAATTACTTCTTGAAGCACATCTCTATTTTTGTTCTATTGTATGAAGATTATTCTATTTTGGGTGCTGCTAATCCTGAGTGTGGGACACTAGAAATAATTTACTGAAAGGTTTTCCCTATGGATGCCTATGTTGTTAGTCCTATCCGACCATTGTATACTCATAATTATTTTAACACCTAAACCCTTTTCTAACCCTATATTTCAAAACCATTATTGAGCTTAATTGAGTCAACACTCTATAAGTTGACAAGGAACCAACCTACTCTAGAGGTTGGGCTGAAGTAGTCTTTGGTCCATCCAATGTTGAGTTTTGAGCTATGACTAGTGGGTGCAAGCCTGGTCAGAAATATAGAAGATAGATAGTTGTAGTATCAAGTTTACTTGATGTCAATTTGGATCCCCACTAATGGTTGTAAAACACCACCCCTAATCTTTCTTGGGAAGACTTTGAGTCTTAATTACTCACTCGGTTTAGCCCTAGTGAGTATTATTATTTTCTAAGAGTATTGACGAAGTTGAAACAAACTTCGACAGTTCGATATTACCAAATACAATTTGAGAAATTGGCCAACAAAACTAAGGGATTGAATGAAGGGTTCTTTATGAGTTGTTTCATTAGATATATAAGGGATGATCTCCAAGCTGAGGTCATGATGTTTAAACCATAATCCATGATGTAGGCTATCAAGTTGGCTCGTTTGGCCAAATCCAAATTTTTAGCTCAAAGGCGGATATCTAAATTTCCACACGCTAGACCCTCCTTCCCTTATAGATTCCAAAATAAAAATGAACAAAAAATAGTTGCACCCAAATGTCTAACTACAACAAAAATAGATGTGCAACATGCCCAATGGTTGTGCTACAATTGTGATGAAAAGTTTACTTGTGGGTTTAGGTGCACCCAAAATAAGTTGCTCCTCATAGATGATGATGAGCCTAACAATAGTGACACAAGTGATGATGAAATAGAACTAGTAGAGGAACCACCCCAACTAGAGGAAGAAAGCCAAGAATAACCACATGCTGAAATTTTTGTCCATGATCTTACTGGCATTACTACTCCCAAAATCATGAAAGTTGTGGGTTATTTCAAAGGCCTACGTCTTACCATACTGATTTATTATGGTAGTACACATAAATTTATTTATCCCTGCATTACCAAGTAGGCAAATTGTTACGTACATACATGTAATTCCTTTGAGGTTATGGTAGCCAATGGTGGGACCTTACCTTGCAAAGGTAAATGTCATAATTTTAAAGTAAAAATTGGGGAATATGAGCTCAAACAATATATGTTTGTGCTTAAACTAGGGGGATGTGATATAATGTTGGGAGCTCAATGGTTGGGCACATTGGAAATCATCTCATGGAAATTTTTTGAGATTTGGATGCAATTTTCATAGAATGGACAGTCCCACACTCTCCATGGCTTAAAAGCAGGGCCTTCATAGATTATCAGTTCAAGCCAAATGGAGAAATTATTAAAAAATCATCTTAGGGAGTCATAGCTCAAATATTTGCGATCCAACCTGACCCTTCCAAGGAGGATTCCATTCCCATAGATTTGCAACTTATTTTGGCCAAGCACAATTCTATTTTTGCTAAACCATTAGAATTACCACCTCATCATACCCATGACCATGCTATTCCACCGTTAGCTGGCAATGCACCACTCAATATTAGACCATATCAGTATCCTCATTATGTTAAGTTCAAAATTGAGAAGTTAGTACATGAATTGTTAAAAGTCAGTGTCTTCGTCCAAGCAATAGTTCTTACTCTTCTCTAGTTTTATTGGTGCACAAGGAAGATGGGTCTTGGTGGTTGTGTATCGATTATTGTGAGCTCAATAAACTCACCATCAAGGATAAGTTTCCTATTTCGATTGTGGATGAATTATTAGATGAACTACATGGAACTATATACTTCTCCAAATTAGACCTTCACTCTAGTTATCATCAGATCAGGATTAAGGATGAAGATATTTCTAAGATTGCTTTCCATACTCATGAATATCACTACGAGTTCTTGGTGATACCATTTGAATTGACTAATGCTCCTTCCACATTTTAAAGCCTTATGAACAACATTTTTCATCCATTCCTTCAAAAATTCATCCTAGTTATCTTTGATGATATTTTGGTTTATAGTTGCTCTTGAGAAGAGCACCTCGACCATGTGGATCAAACTTTATAGTTGTTGGCACAACATCAAATTTTTTCTAAGAGATCCAAGTGTTCCTTTGGTTTCATGGAATTGGATTATTTGGGATACAGTATCACCAAATATGGCATCAAAGTTGATCCCAAGAATATTTAGGCAGTTCAAGACTAGCTGAAATCCATAATCTCAAATAACTTCAGGGATTTTTAGGGCTTACAGGTTATTACCACAAATTTATTCGTAATTATGGTAAAATTGTGGCTCCCCCCACTTCCATGTTAAGTAAGGACTTTAATACTTGGAAGGGACCCACTGAATAGGATTTCCTAGAGTTGAAGCATGCTATGACCACCACTCCAATCTTAGCCATGCTAGTTTTTTTCAAATATTTTGTCATTGAAAGTTACACTTTTGATCATGGTATTGGTGTAGTGTTGATGCAAGAAGGGCGACCCTTAGCTTTCACCAGTAACACACTCTCTAGCTGTAATCTAAGAAAGTCCACTTATGCCAAGGAGATATTGGCAATTTTGCATGCGGTAATCCATTGGTGATTGTATCTCATTGGGTGTCATTTCTCCATTAAAACTAACCATCATAGTCTTAAATGCTTTTTGGAGCAATGAGTTGCCACCCTCGAACAACAAAAGTGGATATCTAAACTCATGGGCTATGATTATGATATCACCTATAAGAAGGGCAAGAAGAATATTGTGGTCGATTCTCTCTCTTGCCAATTTGAGGCTCTTAGTATGTTATGTTCCATTTCATCGCCTATCCCCAAATGGATTGATTCCTTACGCCAAGAGGCCCTTTAGGATTCTAACTTGCAAAATTTGGTTGCCTCCGTACATGTTGAGCCTACTTCATGCTTGAGCTATATTGGGATGGCCATAATTTGCATTACCACCAATGCCTTATTTTTCCCCACACATATCCACTTTGAGAACTTCTCATGAAAGAACTACATGCATCTCTATATACATGCTATTTAGGATTTCTCAAAACATATGAGCGGCTTAAGCGCACTTTTTATAGAAGGATATAAAAAAGGACATTCATAATTTTTTGGTGGCTTGTAATACCTGTCAATGGATGGAAGGTGAAACAATACACTCTCCAAGCACTCTTAAACCATTTCCCATTCCTTACAAGGTTTGGATTGATATTTCCATGGATTTTATTGAAGTTTTACCTAAGTTCGGAGGCAAATCCGTTATCTTCATGGTAGTGGATCATCTTTTGAATTATGTGTAATTTTATTTCCTCTCCCATCCTTACACAACATCCACCATTGCCCAAATTTTTCTTTATTCTATCTTCTGCCTTCATGGTATGCCCACCTCCATTGTGTCAAATCGTGACCCAACCTTTACTAGTCATTTTTGATAAAAAATGTTTAAGTTGCAAGGAACTCAGCTCAAAATGAATTCAACTTATCATCCACAAACGAATGGTCAAACTGAGATTGTCAATAAATGTTTGGAGACCTACCTTCATTACTTTGCATCTAATCATCCTACTCAATGGGTGAAGTGGCTTCCTTTAGCCGAATGGTTGTACAACACTTCCTATCACACAACAACCAAGGTTACCCTTTTCAAGGTATTTTATGGGCACCCTCCACTCATGCCTCCCTCTTACATTTCAACTAGCTCCAAGTTCCATGAGGTTGACACTACTCTTATTCAAAGTACCGATGTCCTCCACTAACTAAAGATGAATTTGGATGCGACCCAAAATTAGATGCACCAACAAGCTAACCAACATCGTTTTGTGTGTAGCTTTGATGTGGGTGATATGGTTTTCCTTCACTTGAATTTGTACAATCATCTCTCGAACTTCATAGGTGCCAAAAAATTATTGGGAAATACTATAGGTCCTACTAGGTTTTACAACAGATTAGTACCATGACTTACAAATTGACCCTCCCACATACCTCCAAGCTCCATCCTATTTTTCATGTATCCTCTCTCAAAAAGGTTGTGGGCACTCAGGTATAGGTTCAATTTGCACTCCCAAAATTAGATAAAGAAGGTTCTATATTGCTCAAGCCTAAATAGTTATTGGATCATCATACTTGCACTCTCTACAACCACACCATTATTTGTTAGGAATTCACCATGTACAAACAATACACAACCTATGCGGAAAAACAAATAATAATAGCGACAATGGAAAAACAGTTCAAACCCTAGTTAAGCAGTGCAATAAACAATAAGCAATCACACAAATGTAAGAGACACAAGATATACGTGGTTCGGGCAGTGTACCCTACGTCCACGGAGAAACAATCAGTCCTTTGTATTATTAACAATACAACAATCTTCTCCTCTTGTACAATGTCTCCTCCCCTCTCTTCCTCCAAACCAGAAAAGAGCATTCCGCCATAGAGGCAGTCTTTACAGTACAAAATATATAGAGATTCATGGCTTTTCCTCTACCCGAAACCACATAGTGGTGTCGAAATACAATGAGCCAAAAACATGGGCTGATAACCACCCATACGCTTATCACGTTCTTATGACAAGTGTTTTTCACCAAGAAAATACAGTTAAATTGCCAACCATAAATTTTCAATAAAAAATTTCTCCATCAACAATATTTAATGGTAATTAAATATTTAATGTTAATTAAATATTTAATGCTGCCCCTTGGAACCCCGTTCAAGGGCCTATTGTTGATCATTGCCCATCAACAATACTCCTTGGCAATTAATTCCTTTCTTATCAATTTGGCTCCATTACCTAACAATCTCCCACTTGGAGACAAGATTGATGCAACATCCCTGCACCCTAGGACTGAAAGTTTCTCATAACATGACCTTACTCCTTAAGGCCAACCGAAGTAGAGCAAAAGCTCAACTTCTCCCTGGTTACAATTTTAGTAAGCATATCAGCAAAATTTTGGGAAGTGTGAATCTTACCCAACTTTACCAAACCATCCTCCATTGTTGATCGAATGAAGTGATACCTCAACTGAATGTGCTTTGTCCGTGAGTGAAAAGCAGAGTTCTTCGCTAAATGAATGGCACTTTGGCTGTCACTCCAAAGTGTCCCATCTCCTTGCTCCTGACCCAACTCCTCAATCAACCTCTGAAGCCATATGAACTCTTTGGCACCTTTCGTGATGGCCACATACTCAGCCTCCATAGTAGAAAGAGCTACAACACGTTGTAGCTTGGATATCCAACTCACTGTTGTACCTCCAACTGTGAATACATACCCAGTAGTGCTCCTCCCACCATCCAAATCACCTACCATATCTGAATCCACATAGCCCTGTAACTCAACTTTGGAACCTCCAAAATTCAAACAGAATTTTGAAGTCCCTTTCAAATACCTGAGTATCCATTTCACTTCTTGCCAGTGAGATTTACCTGGATTACTCATATATCGGCTCACAACTCCCATTGCTTGGGCAATGTCTGGTCTTGTACACACCATAGCATACATCAAGCTCCCAACTGCTGAAGCATAGGGTACCTTCCTCATGTACTCTTCCTCCTCCTTTGTCTTGGGACATAGCTTCTTTGAGAGCTTAAAGTGCTTTGCAAGAGGTTGGGCTACCGGTTTTGCATCATGCATATTGAACCTCTTAAGCACCTTTTCCACATAATCCTCCTGAGACAACTTCAGTGTTTTCTCCTTCCTGTCTCTAGTGATTCTCATGCCAAGGATTTGTTTGGCCTCCCCCAAATCCTTCATGGCAAATTTACTTGCCAACTCCCTTTTCAATTTCTTAATATCCTACATATTGGATCCTACCACAAGCATATCATCAACATACAATAAGAGAATAAGGAAGTTACCATTTCCTGTAGCCCAAAAATAAACACAATGGTCACTCTGGCTCCTAGTAAAATCATGCTCAATCATGAAACTATCAAACTTGAGATACCATTGCCTTGGAGCTTGCTTCAAACCGTACAAGCTCTTTTTTAGTTTACACACAAGACTCTTCTTGCCTTTGACCTCAAACCCCTCCGGTTGGTGCATGTAGATCTCCTCCTCCAAATCCCCATGAAGGAATGTTGTCTTCACATCTAACTGCTCAAGATGAAGATCTTCTACTGCAACTATACTCAAAATAGTCCGAATTGAAGTCATTTTTACTACAGGTGAGAAAATGTCATCATAGTCAATACCTTTTCTCTATGCAAATCCTTTCACAACAAGTCTTGCTTTGTACCTCTTGCTGCCATCAACTTCGTCCTTCACTCTGTACACCCATTTGCAATGCAATGCCCTTTTGCCCTTGGGAAGCTCAACCAAATCCCAAGTTTGGTTTTGAGTCAATGAGTCCATCTCATCCTTCATAGCATGCTCCCACTTACTCCTAGTTTCCAATTTCAAAGCCTCATGAAAGCATTTCGGTTCACCGACATCGATGTATAGAATGTAATGTAAAGAAGGATAATACTTATCAAGTGCATGTCTTAACCTTGTAGATCTCCTTACTTCCTATGGGGATGATGGTGGAGTAACATCAATTTCCTGTTCACCTTGCTCTTCCTCATGAGCACCATGTTCATCAATCTGAACAAGAGGCTGTCTTTTTACACCATGCTCTGGGATTGCATCCAAGTCAACAAACTCAGGTGCATCCTCTTCAACCTGTATGTGCCTATCCTTGTACAACCTATCCTCATTGAAAATCACATCTCTACTCTTGATAACTTTTCGGCCAACGTTATCCCATAGCCTATATCCCATCTCATCCACACCATAACCAAGAAAATAGCACTTTCTAGACTTTGCATCAAGCTTACTCCTATTTTCTTTATCTATATGGGCAAAAGCCTCACAACCAAATACTCTAAGGAAAGAGTAGTTTACAGGTTTACCTTTCCAAGTCTCCTCTGGAATGCCTCCATCCAATGCAGTACAAGGTCCTCTATTTATCAAATAAACTATTGTATCAACTGCACTAGCCCAACAGAACAATGGCAACCCTGCATGCAATCTCATGGCTCTGGCACGCTCCATTATAGTTCTGTTCATCCTCTCCGAGACTCCATTCTCCTATGGTGTCCTAGGAGTAGTCTTGACTCTCCTAATTCCTTCCTTTGCACAATAGTCCTCAAACTCCTTGCTGCAATATTCACCACCATTGTCATATTTAAGGCATTTTACTTTCTTACCTGCCTCAATCTCCACTAATGCTCTCCACTTTCGAAAAATGTCAAAAACATCATATTTATGCTTGATTGTGAAGATCCATGTCTTCCTACTGAAATCATCAATGAAGGTAACATAATAAGAGTAGCCCTCAAGAGAAAGTACCGGTGAGGGACCCCACACATCCGAGTGAACTAACTCTAATTTCTCTTTCTTCCTTTCTGGACCAACCTTCAGAAATCTTACCCTTTTCTGTTTTCCGTATACACAACCTTCACAGAAACCCAAATCAACCTCCTTGAGTTTTGGCAATAGTTTTCTGGAGTGAAGGATTTTCATCCCTTTCTCACTCATATGACCCAACCGCAAATGCCATGCTTTCGCATCATCCTGAGCAGCATAGTTCAATGTACAATAAGATGAGTTCTGCAATAAATACAAAGTTCCAGTCAACTCACCTTTTGCAATCACCATTGAACCCTTTGTCACTCTCCATTGCTGGTTTTTGAAAGTAGTGTTGCATCCCTCCAAATCAAGTGCACTGGCTGAAATCAGGTTCCTCTTCAGATCAGGAATGTGCCTAACATTTTTAAGCACCCAAATATTTCCATTTGGCAACTTTACATTCATCGTGCCAATACCCACAATCTCACATGGACAGTTATTGCCCAACAAAACCTCTCCATAATGACCTGGAGTATAATCAACAAAGTACTCCCTATGAGAAGTGACATGATAAGAAGCTCCAGAGTCCATAACCCAATACTCACTCGTGCAATTTGTTGCAAGAATCAGGGCATCCTGATAAATTGCACCTGCAATGTTTACCTCTTGAGCATCATTTCCACTATTGTCCTCATTCTTCTTTCTATCTTTGCACTCCCTCTTGAAGTGTCCACTCTTCCCACAATGCCAACAATCAATCTTGCTTTTGTCTCTACTTTTAGATCTACCCTTCGATTTTCCTCTGTTCTGGATTTTTCCTCTAGCTTGGCCTTTTCCTCTTTCTCTGTTTCTGCCTCTACTTTCTGTAGATAGTGCTACTCTAGATGATGAAGCCTCCCCTGAGGATTTTCTCCTCATATCCTCACTGAGGATTGTGCTAATCACATCATCAAACACCAGCTTTCTAGATCCAGGCACAAAATTACTCACTACCATTACAACGCTACCCCACGAGTCTGGTAGTGAACAAAGAAACCCTAAAGCCATAACCTCATCATCAAAATCAAGCCCTACAGATTTTAAAGAACCCATAACAGCATAAAACTCGTTAAGGTGTTCTTGGATAGATCCACCCTCTTGCAACTTCATAGTAAATAGCTTTCTAATCAAGAAAATTTTATTTGAAGTTGAGGGTTTTTCATACAACTTAGCTAGTGTATCCATGGCTCCTTTGGTGGTCTTTTCCTTCCCGATGTTGTATGCAACAGAATCAGCCAGGCTCAACCGGATCACCCCTAGTGCCCTCCTATCTATCAGATCCCATTCATCATCATCCATCATCCTAGGTTTACCATCAGTCTTCCCTTTCAGAGCCAAGTACAGATCATCCTTCTGATACAGATAATCCTCCACTTTGGTTTTCCACATACCAAAATTTTGTCCAGTAAACTTCTCCAGTTTAAACTTCGAACTTTCTCCCATTTCTCCCACTCGAACAGAAAACTCTCCTGTGAGTGCCCTTTCCCAACAAGACAGCTCTGATACCAGTTGTTAGGAATTCACCATGTACAAACAATACACAACCTATGCAAAAAACAAATAATAATAGCGACAATGGAAAAATAGTTCAAACCCTAGTTAAGCAGTGCAATAAACAATAAGCAATCACACAAATGTAAGAGACACAAGATATACGTGGTTCGGGTAGTGTACCCTACGTCCACGGAGAAACAATCAGTCCTTTGTATTATTAACAATACAACAATCTTCTCCTCTTGTACAATGTCTCCTCCCCTCTCTTCCTCCAAACCAGAAAAGAGCATTCCGCCATAGAGGCAATCTTTACAGTACAAAATATATAGAGATTCATGGCTTTTCCTCTACCCAAAACCACATAGTGGTGTCGGAATACAATGAGCCAAAAACATGGGCTGATAACCACCCATACGCTTATCACGTTCTTATGACAAGTGTTTTTCACCAAGAAAATACAGTTAAATTGCCAGCCATAAATTTTCAATAAAAAATTTCTCCATCAACAATATTTAATGGTAATTAAATATTTAATGTTAATTAAATATTTAATGTTGCCCCTTGGAACCCCGTTCAAGGGCCTATTGTTGATCATTGCCCATCAACAATACTCCTTGGCAATTAATTCCTTTCTTATCAATTTGGCTCCATTACCTAACATTATTGAGGTCCTTATTCAGTGGTATGGACTTTAGGCAGAATATCCTACATGGGAGTCCCTTCACCAGCTCCAGCACCAATTTCCTCATCTTCAGCTTTGAGGATAAAGTTTTTTAAAGGAGGACATGTTAGGATCCCGTCCTAACATTATTTTGTAATTCTCATTTGCTTATGTAATGACCCACTTCCAATGTGGGGGATTCCATTATAATGTTATTTTGTAATACTTTGTAATGTATGTGACAAGTAAGGCACCTAGCCAAGTGGTGCCATCTCATGTAACTGTTAGCAAGATTGTAACCATTGTTGGGTAGAAGATTCTAGCTCGAGTTACATTTTGCATGTAAGCCAACTCTTGAGCTTAGGGTTATGGTTGCATGAAGTCTTTTATTTAAAATCTATGAAGCCATGTACGAATGTATCTTTTTGTAAGTTAATGAAATATTGAAGGAGGTTGCCCCCTTGAAGAGGCCTACAATTCTAAGTTATTTGTTAGATTGTTTCAATACTACAATTACTTTCTGCATAATGATATTTTGTTATTTGATGTATTTTAGTTATTTTTCAGTATTTCGTGTGAGTGAGTTTTATTTTAATAGTAGGTTCCTAATAATAGAGGACTTAGATGTAGCATAAAGAAATTTAACTTTTATTAATTTTTATTAAAAAAGCCAACCAATGTTTAAAATGCTTAATCAAGAAAAACAAGGCTATAATATAAAACATAAAAATTTATGATCATAATTAAAAATATTGTAAAAAATATCAAAATTGATAATCCAATAAGCCAATTTTCATAATTCAATAGACAAAGATGTTTACAACTAATAACAAATACTATCAAAATTATCAAATGTTAAAAATATCACATTGGAGGAAGTTGAAACAGACACTTCTCAGCTTGTCCAAAATAACTTGTACATGTAGCTAATATTTGTGTCTCCACAATCTGATCATTGTAAGTATCATTATCCTCATTATCATGAGTATTAGTGATACATATTCTATCTACTAGAGATTTCCAATATGCCAAAGCTCTGTCATAAGGATACTTGTCCACCTCATAAGATGAGACACATATTCTCAAACAATTTTCTAAATTTTTATCCAACCTATTACAAACTTTAGATTTCAAAAAAGATAATGCACTAAAGACACTTTCATATTCCATAGATCCCAAAATCATTGTTTGACACAATTCATATAAGCGAAAATATTCACTCATTGTATGCTCTAAAACACTATTGGGATACAATTTTTTCCACAAACATGTAATAGAACTTGGTTCATGAGGGTTAGTCAAATGTGAAATTTGATCAACCATTATCAATCCAAAATGGCCTAATTGTTTTGTCAAAATTTCTTTATTGATAATACCATTGACTTCCACACATTTAGTGAAATTTTTAACAAAATTACCTATATATTTTATAAAAAACTCACTTGCACTATTGTAGTTAATACCAAGACCCTAGAACATGGGGTTAACCACACCCATGATCTTAAGCAATTCATCTCTTTGAAAATGATCTCTTATTTCTCTTATCAAAGCTTCTGCTATTTTTATCAATTTAATCATTGTATTTTTTTAAAACTACATCAAATTCATTGTATGTTATGGATATTTGTTCAACATCATCTATAACTATATTCGATCACTTTTCAAAACAATATAAAGGTATCTCCTTTCCATGAAAATTAATACAAATATTACAATTAATGTTGAACTTCAAAAAGCTTTTTGGATCATTAACATTTGTTAAAGTTATCCAACTATCAAATAAAATATTCATAAAATTTTCTTCGGATAAGTATAACCTAGTAATACACATACATATTTGTTTTCTCATCTTGATGAAATTGACAATATAAATGGATCTTTCTTGTGCAATTTTTATCAAAGTATTCATTTCTTACAACATTGGAAGAATACCACATAATGTGAGTAGTGTTTCCAAGTCAGTCATACGGTATAGAAAATATTTTGCCTTATCAATTGCCCTATGATTTGCATACATAAACCCTGCTAAGGATTGATATTCTTTAAAAACTCTAGATTTAGGTTGAAACAATGAAATCCACCTAATATCTATATCTTTTAACAATTTTTTACCTTCAGTAACTCCTAATGCAAACCATTGAAACTCTACAAACCTTTTTGGATTGCATGAAAAATAAGCATGTATTTCACGAACAAGTTCTTCCACTCTCACAATATTTTCAAATGTGCTCATAATTTAGTATGCAAGATTCATCCTATAATCCATGCAATGAATGGGGATCATATATGGGATAATTTATGTCTGAATTCAAACACAAATACCATTTATGTCTTTACATTATAGCAACACCGTTAGCTCTGACACATTAACTTACTGGCTATTGTTACATCATCCATTCCCACGATATCCTTTAAACTTGTTACAACAACATTGTAAATTTTTTTTGCATTACAATTTTCCACCATATTATGTAGTTCTAGTAACTAAGATCGACTTAAATGATTTTAAAATGTATAAACATGCATGCAAATCCAAGATGTATTGTCAACAATAGTTACCTCATCAATTGAAAGTAAAATTAATTTTGCATGTTTTACTTTCTCTCTCAGGTCCTACTCAACCAATGAGAGACATTTTACCATTTTCTAACCACTTTTATCTGACCAATGGGCACAAGGAAGGTTCTACACATCAGTTAATTGAAAATAGATGCTTAAAATCGATAAAATTAGACATAGATCTACTAGGTCTACCATTTTTAAGAATAGTATATACAACAATCAACTAAAAACTTTTTGAAACTAAAGTGGTTTTATGATTTTTTTGAAATTTAGCTTGAATCATTCCACCATTCTCAATGAGAGTTTTTATTGTGTCATCCCTTTTTCATAGTCTTCTGCATATCTTACATATACGCATTCTGATGTATCCTTCCACATAATTGTTTTCTTAGTTGTTCCATCACTTTATTTTACTGTCACATAAACTTTCTCATAATGTTTTTTCATTGTATCCAACTTAAGTTGCATATTATGACCCTTTCCTATTTTTTAACTACAAATAATGCATCTATATTATATTGGCATATCATTACTATTCTTTGACTATACTGGCTTAATAAATAGATATTTTGATGACCATTCAAGCTGAAATGTCCTTCCAATAGTCCACCTAGTTAACTTTCTACGTTTAGGTTTTTGAGTAGAAGATTCTCCAAAAGTTTGTATTTTAGTAGAATGATCATTTTTTTATTGGTTGGCGTGTTAGTTTTAGTAATCTCTTCAAGTTGTTGTTGCATATCATTGTTACGAATTTTTTTATGTGGAAGCATCTCATTCTCAAGAATATCTTCAAGTGGAGGCATATCAAGGTCAATAGTGTTTTTTGCATACAAAGGTGTTCTATATCATTTTTTAAAATTACTTACCAAAATTAACTATTGAGTAGGTAAAATAGGTATATACCTTGAATTTGTACAGATGTTGATGGCTCACTTGATTTCAATATATGGCTAAAATATTTTAGGATACTCTTTTTATAGAAGATTTGCCTCCCTTCTTTCCATTGCTAGTAGGTGTCATTGTACTTGTATAGAAAAAAGTATTTCATGTTAGAAAATGAACATGATGTTGAAAAAAATTATGAAAATTCTATAATTACTATTTCTTGCACTGCTTGTCCGTAAAACATTCCAGCTATCGAGTGTCTATTGTCTATTCCTTCTATCATTCATTCATCGCCTATTTATGCTAGCACTCATCTAATTTTATCACTTATCTATTATTTATTCTAATATATTTTGTGTTATTTTCTTTATTGTCGATCATTTACTATGCCTATCATCTGTTCTACCTATCGTTCGTTCTGCCTATCTTCCATTTTTCCTATAGTATGTTCTATAATTATGTTATTGGTCATCCATTTTTCATTTGTTCATTCTATCGTTCGTCTACCATTCGTCTATTCTATCGTTCTGCTACCGTTTATTTGTTCTATTATTCTGCTATAATTTTATCATTTTTCTACCATTCTATCATTTTTTACCGTTTATCCATTCTATCATTCGTCCGTTTTACTACCCTTCATCTATTCTTTCTATTGCTTAACTATTGTCTATTTTGCTACCTTTTGCATGTCTTCTAGTGTGTCTAGTGTAGTTTAAAGCAATGATAAGGGAAATCTAACCCATTTGTTATATTTGCTACAACTCCTCTATTCCTACTACTACTCATGTATTATTGGTACAAGTAATTTTTCACTCCTACCAGTCATCTCGAGGAGAATCAATGTTTAATATGTAGGAGTATCATTGTTGCATTAGGTATATATATTGGTGGTATAATAGGTGATTTTTCAATATGAAAAAATATTTATAATTTCAAGGCGAAAAGGTCTAATATTTAGGTAGGAATGTTGATGATTTAAACTTAAAATGGTTAAATTTTATAAATTCGAGGTGAGTTGATCCAAAAAAAATTGCACCAAAAAATTTTGGGTGAAAGGGCCTCAGTCAAGGGTCCCCATATTTTCCAATTCCAAAATTTGAAAATCCAAATATTCATTAGTTAATAATAATTCGTTGTTATACATAAACTTGGTTGTTAGATTAGAAAGTGCACCAAAGATCCCATATTATAAAGGAGTCAACCTTTGTCAAAAATCTAAAGGTCCCTAATTGAGCCAAACCCCAAACTCTTAGTACTAGCCCTATTGTGTCACTCTATGCAAGGTGTGATCTGCCCTGTCTGCCTGGTCCACACCATGTTTGATGGAAAGGACAATCAAAGAAAACAACAATATAATGGCATACCCAATGGAACCCCAATGACACATCATTGGTACCACAATCATGATAATAAGATAGACCTAGAATTGGTGAGGGTATTTGCCTATCCCACTTGTTGAAGTGCTTCAAAATCACCTAGCGACTTCGCTTGAGAATGAATATCTAGAAGAATCTACATGAAGGGCATCAAATTGAATTTTTGGTGAAGGCCTCAGTCTACCTACTTCCAAAACAAATAAATTATTCACTTGGTGAATTTATTCATACCAAATAATCCAATAAACTATGAATTTTTTTCAACATGGAGAAAAATAAACCCATTACAACCTCTAGTTACACTAGATGTATGAGATGACATTCCAATGTTTGCACTCTTGAGTTTACTATATTGCATTGGTGAAGGACTGTCAACCCCATGGCAACGTCTACAAGACATGGTCTGGTTGTACCAATTGCACAATATCATAAAGTTGAACATGGCTCTAATACTGTTAGGGAAATCATTTAGAAGGAAGGCTCATAAGGGGTATGAATATCTCTCTACACTCAATTGATGAATGGGACTATCTTGTTGCCTTGTTCATGAATGAATTTAAAGAGAGAGAGCAACCAACTTCAGCTATCTAGCCTACTACTTGTCAATCTTCTCTCACTTAGCAACCTGCTACTTTTGACTAGATTACAACAATATGGAAAGAGAAAGAAGAATACATGGAGGTAGAGAAAGTAGTATCCAACATGCCTAAAAAGTATATAGACAATTAGATGGTCCAAAGGATGGAAGAGGAAGTGGAGTCCACTTCCTCTAAAGTGTTTGAGAATACAAGCACAAGTACTTTTTTGAGCCAAAAGGAAGAACCTTTCCCCTCCAAGGGCACAAAATAGGCAAAGGATCTGACTTGGAGGTGGAAGATACATGCCAACATGGTCAAAAATAGAAAGGGAGTTAGCATTGGTACTGGTCCTACTTCACCAAGAATATTTTTAATCCTTGGTAATAGTTCGTTTGCACCAAGGAGGATGTTGGAGAGTCCCAATTTCTTAAGGATAAAAATATTTTACCCAAGGAACTGGAAAAAGAGAAAGAAAAAACACTTGAGTAGCTAGTGGGAGGTCTCATTCAACTTCATTTCCAATGGATAATTCCATCCATTTAACCCTTGTATATATGTGTACTATATGTAATATATAGTAATAAACATAGTTTTATAATATTGTAGAAGTTTTGATAGTTGTAGAGATCTAAAATTATAGGCTAACTACTGAAATTCTTACCTCTTCTTTTCTTTCCTAATGTGGTTTCTTCTCCTAACTTCATACCTAATGAAATAGGCACTGGTTTTTCTAGGTTCCTCATTTTATATAGGCTGAATATCCCCTACAAGTCACAAAAACTATAGTGAATTCTTATTACACACAAAAATACATTATTTTTTAGCAACTAGAAGCAAAAATTGAAGTGGCAGAATGCAACCTCCAAGGAAAAAATTTCAAGAAGCAAAGAGTGAAAGTCGCAAGAAAGATAGATATTTTGAACGTTAGATGTTTATATAGGTCTGACCAAATATGAAAGGCAAAATATCTAACACATGAAGTTTCACAACCAAATGATAAAAATTCCTAAGGTCAGGAAATAATAAAAACCTCGATGTCAAATGGTGAGGAAACCTTCAAAGGTAGAATACACCCATGTTAGAAAAATGTAGGGGATTAAATTGACTTTGGGGGATCTTGCCCCCAAACCCTATACATTGTGTTGACGTGTATAGTCTTTCAGGAAGTACAATCCTTTCCTACAAAAGAATATTATATATCTCTCAAAGAGGACAATATTGGCATGTGAGCCACAATAGAAACAACCTATAGATTTGAAGCATTAAATGAGGAAATATTTTGCACCCAAACTATGAGAATCCCTAAAAGGAGGTAGATGTAAATAATAATAGTATATTATCATCCAAAGACTCTAAACCACTTGGCATATATGATTTCAAATCTAGAGACCTTAGGGATACCACCATCTTAAATGAAGATATGACCTAGCATCAGGAGCAATAGTCATCTTGAAATATCTACATGAGTTTTAGAGGGAAATCTTCCTCTTTGTAATCTATAAATAGCAATATTTTAGGCTTTGTAAAGATTCAACAAGTTATAAATATTTCTTGTCATTTCTCTTTGTATAGCAGTTTGTAGAATTCTCAATGGTATTGTGGGCAATCGAACCCCCGCTCCAAGCATTATCTTATGTAATACATTTTGTTGCATTTATATATATTGGAGGCCATGCCTCTACTTTTAAGTTCATATGTGGATCTCATGCCCGGATCCACTTATCTTGTGTGTGTGTGTGTGCATATTATGTTTTTGTACTTATCTATTTCAAGGAGAGGACATCGCTCATGTCGACACATTGCATTCAAACTTGTTATGTAGGGAGATCTTATTTGATCTTTGGTGCATCACCATCATTTTTAGCCTAGGTTTTTACTTTAAGTTGCTTTTGCTTTCTTTATCTTATCCTTTTCCCATCAAGTTATTAGATTAGAAAGTGCGCCAAAGATCCCATCTTATAAAGGAACCAAACTTTGTCAAAACCTAGAGGGCCTAGAATGAGTTGAATCCCGTGCTCTTGGGATTGACCCTATTGTGTTGCTCTGCACAAGGTATGATCTACTTTGTTTTCGTGGTCCATGACATGTTTGATGATAGGTACAATTGGAGAGGAAAACAATAATAAATGATCATATATATATATATGGAAAGAAGGGTTTTGAAAGGGTCCCTGAACCTTTTACATCTGGAAAAGAACCTCAGAGAGAGGCCAATAGAGTAAACTTCCAAAAACAGCAAGGGGGAGAACCTCCTAGGTCCAACAACAAAAAATGAGGGGACATAGAAATATTAAAAGGAAATTTAAATATAGATGTGTAAATAAATTCCTTTTCATAACCTTTTTTTTTCAATCTAACACATAGCATCATGTTCCCTCTCTTGCAATAATGACTTTATAGTGGAAAAATATTGAAAATACTACTATTAGGTTTTATGTTCTTGTCAATACTATGGCAACGATTTGATTATGATTTGATCAATGTTATATTGATGATATATCAATACTAGATGTTATATCGATGCTATGACAACTAGAAGTGTTGCTAAACCCATAAATAAAAATTGCAAATGATAATGAAGATGATAAATTAGAATACTAGAGATATGAATATGAAAAAAATGAGTTATAAAAAAATTAATAGGTTTTTATAATCTTAAATTTATTTTAATATTGAGGATAACAATAGTTAGCACGGAATGTAATGATGCACTCAAAATAAATTAGAATATCGGTAATTATGTAGCAATTTGTACTACAGGAGCTTCAAGAGGTACTACAATATTATAACATAATCACAAATGACATGGATAATTACTTGAAACAAGAAGTAATAAAAAATTTGGTTTTTTGTAGGAAAGAATAAAATATAAAAATCAGAGTCATAAATGTATATGCTCCAAATGCAATTATTTATTCAGGATAAATGAAATAGATCAAATAATGATTCACAATGCAATCTCTATATCCTCGAAGTAGACTTCAACCCAACTTTATCTCCCTTGAAAAATAATGGTGGTATTCATGGATATTCTATATCAAAAGGATGATTTTGCATTCATTGTCAATCTAAATAGCCTTGTGGATGTTATTTCTAAAACTTTTCATTATAAATCATATAATGGACATATTGGATGATCTTATCAAATCATATTGGATTTTGATGGGTATTTGGAATATCAAATATTTTGATAACATATTCAAAATAAATGAGACTACTAACTCCAAGATCATAGATTTACAAGAGAAAGTGAAAAACAATGAAATGAACCAATATACTTGTGTAAGAAAAATGATTACGTTAATATTACTTCAACACGTTAGAAAATGGAATAGTCATATTGGGCTTAAAAATCCATGAAGATATGGCTAAATAAGGTTAACATAAATACAAAAATTTCTTATGCTACTGCCAATACACATTTATCTCTTTGGAAGATTAAAAATATATCAACTCCAAGTGAAAAATTACAAAGGAATAAGAAAAGAATAGAAAAGAAGCAATTACTTATTTTAAAGGTGTTCTATTAGATGTTGGGCATGATATAGATATAGAGGTCGAAGATGAGATTTTGCAAGATATTCCATCAATTTTCACACAAAGGTAAAATGAAAGCTTAATGAGGAACACCTTAATGGAAAATCTACAAGAGACATTTTTTCTTTTCACCATGGCAAGATGCTTATCCCTAATGGATTTTCTATAATTTTCTTTTAAAAATTTTAGGATACGTTGAAGAGTGATATGTTGGTTTTGGTTGAAGATAATAGGAAAAAGAAGGTTACAATAAGTGAAATTAATGTCATATTTATTGTATTGGTTCCCAAGAAATATGATATAAAATATCATGATAATTTATTGAAGTGCAACATTCTTTGTAAGATATTTTCAAAACTTATGGAAAATAAATTGAACACCATTATAAATTGCATTATCTCAAAGAAATAAGTTTATATTTTTCCATGGTAAATAAATTCTTGATGGTATAATCATTGCACAAGCTTCAATCACGAAAAAACCAGGTATTCTTGTAAAATTGAATGATAATAAAGCATATGATGGAGTTTGATAAAGTTTCCTATATAATATTCTAAAAAATAAAAAAGGTATAATTCAGGTTGGTGTGAATGGGTTAGTTGGTCACTCCAAAATATTTTCTTTTTTATCAATGATTCCTTTCCTAGTTATTTTGAACCATCCCATTGATGTGACTAGGGTTAGTCGTTATCTCTTCTCTTTATTAATCTTGTCAAGGAACTAGGAAGATCTCTTTCAAAGGTAAAAATAAAAAAAATCAACTTGCAACAAATAGTGCCTTCTAATATCATATCCAAATTGTTGATGACACTTTTGTTTTAGGTCATTCCTCAATTAGTGAGACCATATAATTCAAATCAATATTATTAAGTTGTGAAAATGCTACTTGATGGTTGGTTAATATGATAAAATGTAGGATCCTTTTATCAACAATGCCTTTGATTTACAATATATTATTCTAGATATTTTAGAGTTTAAAGTTAAATTTTTTTTATCAACATATCTAGGTATTCCATGTTACAACTCAGTGTTTCAATACTTCACATTATGCAATGATGGGTATTTAAGTACATAGAATGTCTATTTTAGGTATAACAAACTCTCAACCAAACTTGCAACTACCTTTATCCTATACTACATGCATATGCCTTGTGAGGGGTGGTTATACCACTTGCCACTTCACTTGGGCTATGATGTAATTTTTATCATATTCGATTGTCCTTGGTGGGGTATTCGTACCTCACGAGGAGTGACACAATAGGGCTGCAATTTAGAGCATGGGTTTTGGCTCAATCGAGGGCCTTTGAGAGTTTTTTACAAGGATGCCTCTTTTTTAAGATGTGATATTTCAGGTACACTTTAACTTAACAAGGAAAAGAGAAGAGAAATAAAAGAAAAGTGACTCAACAAAAGAAAAAGGTGGTGATGCACCAAATAATTGGCTAAGATATTCCCGCATAACATGCTTGAATTCTATTTTCCAATGGTGAACGCTTCCACTCCTTGGCACAGTTAAGCACAAGTGAACTTCACCCACGTATGTGTGCATAAGGAAATGGATTCGTGAGGAGCCATAGATGGATAAACTAAAAATTAATGCAAGCTTACCACACACACATACACAATCGAAACTAACGAACAGGTAAAAAATATAGACACACATACACACAGAAATGGTTCCATAGGAAGTCACATATGACTAAACCAAAAATTGATGTAAGCTTCTATATATATGTATATGTGCAAGCAATTGTTTACAAAGATTGTGTCAGAAGTAGGGGTTCGAATTTTCCCACAAGCTACTAAGGAGCCAACAACTCTACATAAATAAATTAAAGGAAAGCTTACAAGAGGATACAAATGTAAACTTTTCAATCCTTTACAAAGCTAATACTACTACTATTTATAGATAATAAAGGGGAGGATTTTCCTCCAAAACTCATGCAAATATTTCAAGGTGATTTTTGCTTCTGATGTTAGGTCATGTTTTGTCTAAAATGTTGGTCCCTCTAAGGTTTTGTGGATCATAAGTCATGCATGTCAAATTGTCATGAGCCCTTGGATGAGAAACTATCGTCTTTATTTCCATCTACCCATTTTTGGGTATTCCCATCATCTGGGCACAAAAGATTTCTTCATTTAATGTTTTGGATCTATGGGCTACTTTTGTTATGGCTCTCATGTTTTTGTTGTACTTTCATGAATATATGAGATATTTCCTTCTAGGAAAGGAAAATACTCCTCAAATAATGTGCACCTCATTAATTTTAACTGTCGATGCATCAATGTTTTCTTCTTTGAAAGTTTTCTCATCACTTGAAATCAGGACCGCTTGACATCGAAACTTTTGGACTTTTTGGTCTTAGGTACCTTTATGTCAAAAATTTCATTCCATGTTGATCGTGACTAACAATTTTTTGAATTTTTGGACATCATTCACTTTCAATACTTGCCCTTAGATTGTTAGATCTTTTGGTCAGAGGTTTATTTTATGCTTGTTAGTGGCTCAAACTTTCACTTTTTCTTGCCAAGTAAAACATGTAAAGGCCCATCACTATAGTTTTAGTGGCTCTCAAGGGATATTTAGCCTACTAAATATAAGGAATCCAAAAAAATTGGTGCCTTAGTCCATTAGGCATGGAGTCATGAAAAAATATCCCCTTTTAAAAGCAAATATTTTAGCAATCAATCTGCATTTTTTAAATTTTGCAACGGTTAGAGCTTCCACTATATTTTGAAACTGAGATCACTCATATCTTACATAAGTAAAAATATTCAAGTGAGTGGACTTTATCCATTGGGAATGGAGTTAAAAATACCCCCCTCACTCATTACTTGAGATTTTAATACTTTCTTTTCTTCCAGTTTCATGGGTGAATTACTTTCACCTCTGTGGAGCTCAAGTTTTCGAGTAAATTTTGTGGCTCAGATAGACTAGAACTAGTGATAAAATATCCTCTTGTTGAAGTAGGATTGGTAACAATGCTAAATCCTTTGTATTTTACCCAATTGATATGCATCTTCCACCTCTTGCTCAGATCTTCTACCTCTTTTGTATTTGTAGAGGGGAAAGGTACTTCCTCTTGGCTTGTATAATTTCCCAAGCTTATTTGCTTAAACATTTATGAGGTAGTGGAATCCATGACCTCTGCTATCCTTTGGTGCTATTTGTCATCATTTTTGTGTTAGGAGGTACCAAAAACTACTATCTCTTACTCCATTAAACTTTATTCCTTTTCCTATATTGGCATGATATGGTCAGGAGTAGCAAGTTGTTGAGTGATAGAGGAATATGAGGTAGTAGTTTGGATAGTTGGGTTTGAAAGCTCCATCCTCTTGAATTTATTTATGAATAGGATAACAAGTTGATCCCATTCATAAATTGAGTATGGGGAGAGGGAGTAGAACCCCTTACAAAAATTTCCTTCAAATGAAGTCATAAGCAACCTCAAAGACACATTCTTCTTTGTCATGTTGTGCAATTGGTGAAAGTAGACCATATCTTGCATGTTGGAATATATTACATTATTTGGTTCTTTACTAATGTACCATCATGGGTACATATTTAGATTAGGAGTTTATTAGGACTTAAGTACTTTATTAAAGCAATGTAATAAATGCACAAGTGTTAGAATGTGCAATGATGTAAATGTGCATGTAGTCCACATGTACATAAGTCCTTAGAATAGAATAGTGAGGTGTCATAGGAATATTGAAGGCAAAGAGTTGCATCTCATTATAAATAGGCCTTCATAGAGTAGAAGTGAGAGAGGATTTTGGAGTGCATAGATAGAGTAGTAGTAGATACAATGTAGATCCATTTTTGCAAATATGGAGAGGTTGTGACCTCCATTGAATAACATTGTATATTTTCATGAGCTTTCATTAATGGCTATTTCTTGAGTTATTTTTGAAGTTTCTTATCATATTTTCATGCATATTAGTTAGCCATTATCATAGTTATAACATTGCATGCTTATTTCCATACTTGTGGTTGCATTTCCTTTAAGTTTATAGCTTCAAAAGCTAATAGTGGTATCAGAGCACTAGGTAGATCAATAGGAAATAGAGAGAGCCACAAGAGAGATTGAGAGGAGATTGCAAATCTCATTTTCAGAATTTTTGAATTTACTATTGGCTAGATTTTTTCCACAGAGTTGCAAAAAAACTTGTGAAGACTAGAACTCAACATTGCTCTCACTAGATTGGCAATCCAACTAGTGAAGATTGTTTTCTATAGATTTATAGAAATTTCTTTTATCATTACCTAATACTTTGTTGTAGAATAAAGGAGATTCAAAGAAATTTGGAAAGCTTCCTACAAGAGCTAGGAAGAATATCTTCTTTGGAATCAATCTGGTACCTAAAGCAACAAGTTGCAGAGTTGAATATTTGGAGGCCTAAGGAAAAGGCTCCATTGAAAGAATTGTAGATTGAAGACCCCATTGAAGGAAGGAGAGACTCTAGGAGAAGAGTCCTAGTGAAGGGGGAGGAAGGATTTCTAGAAAGGAAGAGGCCTCTTTGGAGAGTGGTGAATATTGGAGATTGGTGATCTCCATTGAATATTGAAAACTTCACATTGAAGAAGAGGTCCATAGAAGGCCCTATTGAAGAACTTCCATAGTGGAATATTGAGGATAGAGAAGGACTAACAAAAGTCCTATTGCAGATTTTAGTAGCAACGGATTTAGGAGATCCAAGAAGGAGATCAAGGAAGGTCTCATTGAAGTATTTTTGAAGCTGTAATATTGAAGACCTTGGAGAGGTCTCAAGGAGAAACAAGGAGAAGGCTTGGAGAGCCTCATTGAAGGAGTTCCTAGAAGAACTCATTGGAGAAATTTACTACCAAGGAGAAGCTCCTGATAGTAAAGAAATTGGGATAATTATCGCCATCCGACAACAAGCCCAAGGGAGAAAGATTTGGCAAGAAGTTTGTCAAATTTTGGAGTAGTTTGGAGAAGATCTCAAGACTTTCAGATTCTTGAGAAGAAGATCTAGTTTGAAGTCAGAATTCAACAAGGAGAAAGGAGATAGAGAAACCACCAAATCTGAGAGATTTGGGGATTATCATTGAAGGGTTCTTGAGAAATATCTCAGCTACGATTTGGAGGAGTTTCCTACCAAATTTTTGAGATTCAAGGACAATGTTTCAGTGAAGGTTTTGACTACTTTACAATCTAAAATTTTTTAGATTTGAGGACAACAAGAAAGCAACAATTTGGGCAGCATTAGTAGCTTCTAAGGTTCAGATTTTAGAGGTATATCCTGAAGGAGTATTAGAGCCACCAAATCATAGTTTTGGGTAGTATATTAGTGGAGTGTTAAAGCTACAAATAGGTGAGCAAAAGAGCTATTTTTGGACAGCCTAGAAGAGCTGCAATATCATCTACAAAAAGGTAGCAATTTAGGTGATTCAAATCACCATCATCATCATCATCTATAGAGGTGAAAAGGTATGCAACAAAGGTGCAAAATGTTCATTAGTTGAACTTTTATATTTGGTTTCTTATTAAAGTTTATTGAGCACCAATTTCAAGATTTAAAGGTTGCATAAATAAGTTTCTATTTGAAGTCTTCAAGGTAGTGCAGAAGTTATTGTCTACAAGGTTCAAACCTGCACATAAAAATAGAAGTTAGATATATTTTGAGAGAAAGAAAAATATCAACATTCTATTGACTATTCTAAGCAAGAGAAGACTCTACAGATTTGCATATACTATAGTGCAAAACTTTATTGAAAAGCTTGGATTATTGAGTGCAAAAGTAACCAAGCAAGAAAAGTATTGCCAAGGGTTTGAAGGTAATATTGACTTCAGTTTTATCTCAACATTTTGAGAAGCCAAGAGAGTTGGTTTAAGAGCATAGGGGGCAAAACGTCTACACCATCCTATTCTACGTTTGCATAGCACCTCATTAGAGCCATTCTAAAGAGCTCTAAAAAGGAAGTATCTCCAAGGAAAGGGAGATAGTTTTAGTAGCATCAACCTACATTCATCACCCAAGCAATAGCAAATATTACTTACAAGTAGAAGATAACAAGAAAGGTGAAAGAAATAGGTAGAAGGTATAGCTATACTAAGGATGTCAAGTTGAATACGTCTAGCATCAAAATAGCCTTTGGTGAAGGCAAAAGAAGGTACATATGATAGCCTTTGGTGAAGGCAAAGTGAGGTACACTTGATAGTTGGAAGCCTTTGGTGAAGGCATCATAGGATAAACTCAACAACATAAATTGAATGATGCAAGCATCGTAGGGTTCTATCCACGTAATAGAAGCATTGGGAGTAGCATCATTGGCACCAAGAGTAAGCATATTTTTTCCCACACAACTTGCACCAAAGCAAGCATTGCATTCAGCTAAGATATACAATGTGGAAGTATTTACAGGTGGTAAAGCAAACTCAGGAAATTTGCACCATCTAGACAAGGAGGAGACACATCAAATTTACAATGCAGATCCTCCAAGTTTAACTCAGATTCAAGGAGTTACCCATCATTGAAGCCACCACATACATCTGGTTGGCACTCTTTAGGAGCATTGGAAGGATAATCATCTCTACTAGAGAAGCATTGAGAGAATCACCATAATTTCTCTCCAATAGAAGCATTAGGAGAATATCGATCAATTGAAGTGCTGGACTACTATCAAAACCTACAGTGAATGAGCATTAAGCTAGCAAGGTGAGAGCATTTGTATAGCCAAGGGAGTTAGGGCAAAGTGGTGAAGGAATTACACCACGTGGAAGAAGGCATCTCATGCAAATAGTAGAAAGTCACCACTACATCGAAGATACCTCAAGCGCTCAACATAGAAGAATACCTGGATGCAACATCATTTGTATAATGCTCTTGAAGAAGCATTAGTCATAGGTCTGAGGCATTGAAGGTAATGAATAACTCTTTTAATGCCACTTGTAATTCAATGTTGGAAGAAGGTGCAGTAGAAGCATTTGGAAGGAGTTAGATAAAGCAAGTGCCACTTGGCACCATCCTTCCTACACCATGTTCTAATCCTATAGAAACACACCTTAAAAGAAGCACTTGTGCAATGCTCATAGAAGGGACGTCAATTTGAAGATAATAGAGCGAAATTAAGGTAGCATTAAAGAGTCTATAGCACATGGAGATCGAGGAGTGATAAAGCATTTTAGTTTACTTGTTGAAGAAGAAGTGCATAGGTAAAAATATCGATGTTGAAGGGTAAGCTCACCAGTTGAATTGGAGTGCACAAGTCAACATATAGACATCAAAGAGAAGCACGCTCATTGATTGAAGAGAAGAGCGTAGGGTCGCTTGTGAATGTTGGAGAAGGCATACAATTCAGTGATGAAGGAGTGAGAGTTTTACGTAGCATCTCAAAGTTGACAAGGAGTCAACTACCATCAAGTCATAGGAGTTCAAGTTGATTACAAAGAACTTGCAAGTCCGAATTAAGCATTGGAAAGGTAAGAGTTATATTGCAAGTTTATTAAGGTTAAAATCAACTAAACTTTATACTCTAGAGATATTGAATGATAGGAGTAATAAGGTGTTAATCTCTAGAAAGCATTTTTATTATCTTGAGAAGGAAGTAGAAAATAGAAGCATTAAAATATTTATTATTATTGCTTCAAACATTTGCAAACCATAAACAAGGAGACATAAGGTTAGTGAAATTTAATTTGCAAATATTTAGTCTTTCTAAATTTCTAACTTGGGAGATACAAGGAATCCTACTCCAAATTGAAATTGTAGAAATTTAGAAACTTCATTATACAAAGGTAGAGGTAAGTCAAACTCTAGATTTATTTAAAAGTTGGAAGATTGATTTTATTAGTCTCATACTCAAATTGAAGAGACATAGAGAATCCAACTTAACTATCTTGAAGATATTGAGAATTTCTATCTAATTGCATCTTTGAGCTTTCTTCAAGGAAAATAGTTGTTTAAAGAGTTGAACATTATATTGATCTTGTCATCACATTACTAGGGAGACAAAAGGAATTCAACTCAAAACTAGAAAGCTAAGCATATTATTAAATTTCTTATCCACTCAATATTTGCAAGATTAAAGGATATTTTTACAAAATTTGAAAATTGGAAAAGTTTTTTTCAAGATTGATTCTACAAATTGATATGTATTATATATATATATATATTTAATCACTAGGGAGTTATAAGGTAGACTACTCTATCAAAAATATTCTCAAAAGAACCAAAGTTCCATTGATCAATCATACACTTCAAGAATTGATTCAGTCTAGAATTCAGATAGAAAGATACAAAATCTACAAAGTAACATAGTCTACTCAAACTAAAAGAGGAAGAAATATGTCAACCTCAAAGAATACATCAAACAATGATATGAACAACACTATTAGAAAGGAAAGAGCAAGTGTTATAAAAATTGGAATCAAGAATCTACTTATAAAGTAGAAGGAGACTTAGATCTTACTTCAAAATGATTCTATAGTGAAGCCTTAGAAGAAAAATTTACAACCATGGAATTTTATCTTCATGCTAGAATCATTGAAGCAATTGATAATGGAAAGAAAGATATTTTAGTTCCTCTAGACTTTGGGAGCATTCTATATATGGTTTTTCTTACACTTCAAAATTACAAAGAAGAGAATGTAAAGCAAAAAGAATTAATTGAATTACTCAAAGAGAAAACAAAGATAGATGAATCCTTCTTAGAGAAGATATTTCAATCCTCATGCAGTATTGATACTTCAAGTTCTACTAACTCAAAATCTTATCATGATGCCTTAAGTGTGTGTTTAGAAGCTTCTATATACAACCTAAAAAATGATAATAAAGGACAAAGGCAAAGAGAAGATACTTTTGCAAGAATCAGGTGATAGTACATCCACCTATGAAAGTGCAGTAAGTGACCTCAAAGACAAGAATGAAGAAGAAGAAAAAGAGGAACCAGATCAAGGAGGTATACAGTGCAATGTGAATTAAAAATAATACAAAGGACCTGATCAAGATGAAGATTATACAAGAGATGAAGACCTTATTGAAGACTAAAGTCTTCAATACCCAAATAATGTAATATAGGGGGGTGTTGGAATATATTACATTATTTGGTTCTTTACTAATGTACCATCATGGGTACATATTTAGATTAGGAGTTTATTAGGACTTAAGTACTTTATTAAAGCAATGTAATAAATGCACAAGTGTTAGAATATGCAATGATGTAAATGTGCATGTAGTCCACATGTACATAAGTCCTTAGAATAGAATAGTGAGGTGTCATAGGAATATTGAAGGCAAAGAGTTGCATCTCATTATAAATAGGCCTTCATAGAGTAGAAGAGAGAGAGGATTTTGGAGTGCATAGGTAGAGTAGTAGTAGATACAATGTAGATCCATTTTTGCAAATATGGAGAGGTTGTGACCTCCATTGAATAACATTGTATATTTTTGTGAGCTTTCATAAATGAGCATTTCTTGAGCATTGTCTAAAGTTTCTTATCATATTTTCATGCATATTAGTTAGCCATTATCATAGTTATAACATTGCATGCTTATTTCCATACTTGTGGTTGCATTTCCTTTAAGTTTATAGCTTCAAAAGCTAACATTACAGATGTTCCTACAGAGTTGACGATCCTTCACCATTATAATATGGAATATTTTGGAGTATAGATTTTGGATAGTCATCCCAAACATCTGGTGGCAACAAAATTTGCAAGGAGATTCTTTTGCTCCATGTTGAAAAGTTCACAATGAATGACATGTTCATGTTCTAGCATGTAGCCTCCATGGTGGAGCTTTCATAGTCTTTTGGGTTTTTTGACTTAAGCGGAGTTGTCAAGTGAATTTAACATTTGCTTTGAGAGAAAATAGATTGAGATCTTCACCAGAAAATCAATATAATTTCTTCAAATAACACTTCTTTTGATGTTCATTCTGGAGCAGAGTTTCCAGGTGAATGCAACTTCATTCTTCTTGAAATTAGGTAGACTAAGGCCTTCATCAAAACCTTAGTCTAATATATTTAGCAATAAATTCTTATGGTATTCATTATAAAGTAGAGTCACCATATGAGTAAAGAGGTGCTTCAACAAACATGAATAGGAAAATAACCTCACCAAGTCTAAGCCTAACTTGTTGCAAGTTTGGGACCAATGATACATCACTGGGATCCCAACAAATGTGACATTAAACTATTTCCATATTCGATTGTCCTTGGTGGGTAATCACACCTCATAAGGAGCAACACAATAGGGTCATGACTAAGAGCGTAAGGTTCAACTCAATCAGGAGCCTCCAAGGTTTTCTTTAAAGGTTGGATCCTTTTTAAGATGTGATCTTTCACACACACTTGAACTCAACAGGAAAAAAGGGAAGAGAAATAAAATAAAAATGGCTCAACAAAAGAAAAATGGTGGTGATGTGCCAAAATATCTGCTAATTTATTTCTACATAACAAGCCTGAATGCTATTTGCTAGCGGTGAATGCTTCCACTCCTCAAAAAAATAATCACAAATGAACTCCACCCACATATGCACATAATAAAATGGGTCCATGAGGAGCCACAAATGACTAAACCAAAAATTAGTGTAGGCTTCTCACACACACATACACAAGTGAAACTCATGAACAAGTAAAAAACCATAGACACACACATACACATATAAACAAGTCTACAGGGAGTCACAAATGACTATACAAAAAATTAATGTAGGATTCTATATATATGCAAGAAATTATTTACAAATATTGTGCTAGGAGTAGGGGTTTAAATTTACCCATAAGTTACTTAGGAGCCAATTGCTCTACAGAAAGAAATGAAAGGAAAGCATACGATACAAATGTAAATTTATCTATCCTTTACAAAGCTAATAATACTCCTATTTATAGATTACAAAGGGGAGGATTTCCTTCCAAAACTCATGCAAAAATTTGAAGATGGTTGTTGCTTCTGATGCCAGTTCATGTCTTGTCTAAATTATCAGTTCCTCTGAGGTTCTTTGGATCTGAAGTCATGAATGCCAAATGGTACTAAGCCCATGGATAAGTAGCTACCATCTTTATTTCCATATACCTATTTTTGGGTATTCCCATCTTCTGGGATCAAAATATTTCTTCATTTAATGTTTTGGATCTACGAGATACTTCTGCTATGGATCTCATGCTACTACTATCCTTTCATAGATATATGAGACATTTCCTTTTAGGAAAGGATAATACTCCTCAAAGAATGCGCAGCTCATGAATTTTGACTTTTCGAGCATCAATATTTTCTTATTCAAAATTTTTCTCATCACTTGAAATCAGGACCGCTTGACATTAAAACTTTGGAATTTTTTGGTCTCAAGTACCTTTATGTCAAAAATTTCATTCCTTGTCTTTTGATTGATACTAAAAAAATTTTTACTTTTAGGACAACCTTCACTTTTGAGACTTACCCTATGATCATCAGATATTTTGATTGGAGGTTTATTTTATGCTTGTTCATGGCTCAAAATTTCACTTTTTATTGCCAAGTAAAAGGTGTAGTGAGCCATGACTATAGCAATAACTCCTAACATTACCCCCTTATTACATCATAGTCAAATATTTATTTTTATCTTGACAAAAATAATTTTTAGGGTGATTTTAAAATTTGAGATAGAAATCTCCCCTCTTAATGTAGACTTTCTACTTTGATGGTTAGGAGTATCGGGTTTCACCAATCATGCACTCCAAAAATACATTTATTACTTATAATAATTGAATAATTTCTAATAATTCATAGATACCATTTTTTATCCTTAATGCCTAAATTTAGGTCCTTATCCTTTTGGTATTGTTGTTGATAGAAATTGACTTGTTTAGCAGGTTGTAGCTATAGTAGAAGTTGAAGTGCTTCTTTTCTTCTTAGATTTACTTTCTTGAAATATTTCAAGGATTTGAGTCCTCGAGGTATTTATGCTCTTTGAAGTTTATTTTCCATATACCTAGATGATTTTTTTAATAGTCTGTTGTATTGATCCGTATTTTGGAGTGGCATTGTCTCTATAGTATTTAAATTTTTTTATTTTGGATGAAGTGTTTACTTGTTGTCTTGAATTTTTTACAAGTTTCTCAATATTTCTTTTGCTTGTTCCTTTCCTTTATTTTAAGCTTCTTCATTTGTTTCTGTTTCAATATTTCTTCTTGAAATATTTTGTTGTTCTAATGTCTTTGCTTCAAGTTTTTCTATGTATTTGTAATGCACATCTTCAATCTTAGGTGCTTGAATCTGCTTTGATTTATCATTCTTGTTCTCCTTTGGCTTGGAGTGATCAACTAGGCTCTTGATGTCTCTAGTTGTGTTATATTGTAGAGATATTTTTGTATGACCTGGATAATTTGAATGAATTGAAGTTTCTCAACCTATAATATGTTTGGTTACTTCTTCATCATGCCAAAATTGATTTGATTGACCTACTTGTTCTTGTGCAATAAACACGACTTTCTTCTTAAATTTTTTATTTTTCTTATTTAATTGGATTCTCTTTAGCTATATTATTTTTATGTGCCTTTATCTAAGATTTATTTTGATTGTCTAAAGATGATTTGTCTTGCTGTTGATTCATATATTATAAAGGTGATCCATTTTTGAATGGATTATGCCAACATTCTTTCATTGTGTGACCATTTCTACCACAATTTTAACACATCTTTTGTGTGTGGAAAGTATTTCATTGAGAATCACTTCTTTGATATCTTTGAAAATTGTTTCACTATTGGAAGTGTTATGGGGGTCTTATGTCTCTTCTGAATGGTTGCTTCTCTCTTTAATTTATAATTAGTAATTGTTCTTATTTATCTATTGTATGTGAGGCCTTTACTTTTTGAAGTAGGTTCACTAGCTTTTCAAAGTTTGATGTTTTCTAAGTAATATTTAATGTTGTTACAAAAACATTCTACTTTTATGGGAGAGATCTCAAAATAATTGGAACTAATATTTTTTCAGATACTTGAGTTCTTAATGCTTGTAATGATACTCATAACTCTACAATTTTTTTCATGAATGATTCCAACTTTTCTCCACTCTTCATCTTCAAACAATGGATCTAGCTCTGGATAAATAGAATTTTATTTTGATTTGTTACTTCAAAAATTATTTTTAGCTTTTCTCATACATCTTTGGTCGTGGTTGAATCCCAAATGTATGCTTGGATCTCATCTGCTATTTTGAACATGATGATTAATCTTGCCTTTCTATCTACCTTGGTGAACTTTGTTTGATCTTCTCTTTTTGTAGTAGGATAGGTAATGGTCCCATCTACTACTTGTCATACTTCCTCAAACTCAAGTTGTGTTCTAAGTTTGGTTTTCTAGGAAGCATAATTATTACTCCTTAGTATTTGGGAATTAAGAAACAAGAACTTCAGTGCTCCACTAGATATGGTACACTTTCACAAAAATTAAATATTTTTCTTTTACTAAATCCGCCTTGAAAAACACTTTTTGACGAGCATATAAGCCTATACTAGAATTTCAATTGATGCTTCAAAAATTGTGAGAAAGAATTATCTTGATGAATGAAGGTGTGTTCTTCCTTGGGATTTATACTCCTTTTTTTGAAAATTTCTTCAAAAAATATTAAGGGCACCTTTTTGCAAGCATTGCCTTTTATGTTCTTTTAATCACTTTCCCACTTGAAGTGTTTGATAAATATTTAAACTTGGCTTGATGTAAGCGCTTCCTTATGTGTTGAATATTTTATCTTGGGAAAAATTAGGTCATATTTATATTAAAATACACTCTATTTCAACGTTGATATTGTCAGTGCTCCAACTGCACAAGCTTTCTTTTTATCTGATTGGCTCTGTCTTTTGTGACTTCTCTTTCTTTGAAATTACAATATTCTAAAAATATTTGAGTACCTATATTGAGGTTCCTGACATTATCAAACATTTTCCTTTGTAATATTTTAATTCAGGACTATTTGCCTTGAATTTTTTCTTTTGACTCGTTGTTGCAAATGTGAATAGGACTTAGAAAAATCCAGTTTTTTCTAGTCCTAAGTGTAAACACTCCTAGGTTTTGTCGGCAAGATTTGTCGGCATCAATTTTTAATTTTTTCCTATTTTCTATTCTCCCTACCCTCCTCCTATATTCCCTCTATTCCTTTCTCCTTATCCCTCCATTTCCTCCGTTATTCCTTCTTCCTCCTTATCCCTCCAACTCCCTTTCCCCTTATTCCTCCAACTTCCCTTCATTTCCTCTCCTATCCCCTCCGTCGACTTCCTCCCTATCGCCTACATATATATTCGTTATAATTTGCAATGTTAGAGTGTCGATTGTCATTGTAATAGTGCTGCTGCAATTTTATTAATATTAAATTATTTAGTTAATTTAATGTTTTACCTCCTGGTCCAAATTTGACATTTGGTATCAGAGCCAGTCGGGCATGGTTCCCGAGGTGAGGCCAGTCGGGCACGAATCCCGAGGCAGGTGTCAGGCACGGAGGTCGAGGCATCACCAACAGATTTTGGCATAGATCTCGAGGTGGATCGGGCATGGATTTTGAGACGGATCGTGCGTAGGCTCGGCACGTGGATCGAGGTGACGACACATGGCAGCGACACGTAGATCGAGGTGACATCGAGGCGACAAGTGGCGGTTGACGCAGCTGACGTGGCAGCCCATGGATCGAGGCAGAGAGGCTGACGTGGCATGGCTGGTGAGCTGACAGAGGACACGTGGCACGACTGACGTGGCGGCAGTTGACGTGGCAGGCGAGGTGACGTGGCGACGATTGGTTGGTCGAAAAGGGTGCCACTTGGCAGATGTGCATTGGTCCACGTGGCAGTTGTTTATTGGCTGCGTTTGTGGCAAAAGAGCGGGATCTGACTGCCCGAAGGCAGTCGAATAACCCTGTGCGCCTTCGGGTATAAAAATCCCACCTGCGCCTCCGCGCAGTGCATGTGGGATAAACAAAGGCAATTTTAAAAAAAAAAATTTTTTCGTCGTCGTGCTTGAATACTACCCCGCGTGCCTTTTACGACACGTCCAAGGGGCGTGGTGCAGCGGACAGGGCGGTCCGCTAGCGGGGAGAGGTCCCGGGGTCGAATCCCGCCGGAGAAAAAAAAAATTGTTTTTTATTTTTTATTTTTAAAATTTCAGACGGCGGGGGTTTAATACGGCGGACATTCCCTTTGTTTCCAGCGGAGCCGCGTGGTGCAGCGGCTAAGACCGCCCGCCGGTGTTTGGGAGGTCGCGGGTTCGAATTCGCCCGCGTGAAAGGTAAAATTTTTTTAAATTTTAAAGGTTTTAAAATTTTTTAAAGTTTTTAAATTATTTAATAATTTTAAATTATATTTTTTTAAAATTATCTTTTTTAATAATTTATTTAAAAGGTAATTTAAAAAAATATAAAAAATTTATTAAATTTTTTTTAAAGACTTTATAAAAATTTTAAAAACCTTGTTTGAAGAGCATTTGTGAAAAAGGAGAAATAATGTGCCCTTGAAATGTTAGATGATCCGGTCAGTGGGGTGCTATAATGCACTTCTCTCGATTTTGAGAAGAGAGACACCGGAATCCTTTGATGAAAGGGTTCAACGATCGAGTCTCCATACGGTCTTTTGTCACTTGGAAAATCAGGTGATTGCTCATCCGAGGAAACCGGATTCAGGGTACGAGGGAGATTCTGAAGACAACATCTTCGGACAAAGGATTGAAGAGTCCGAGACCATGGAAGTTGTACCAGAGGACCAAGCAAGTGCCAGTCATACACCTGGTGTACTGGTAGCAGAATCAAGTGAGAGCTATACACCACGCTCTCCTGAACCAGAAGCAGCAGAAGAAGAAGAAGAAGAAGAAGAAGAAGATCCAGAGGAAGTGGATCCTGAAGAACCTGAGGTCATGGTCATCAGCAGCAGTTCCGAAGCCGAACCTGAATGTTCTAAAAATGCGAGATTTGATTTGAATCATTAATCTCTTTGTACTGCTTTATATTGCTTGTTTGCTTCAAATAAAGTTTGTTTTCTGAAATGACGTCCAATACTAGTCTACCGATTCCTGAATTCAATGGAGGAGACTATGAGTATTGGTCAATTAAAATGAAAACTCTTTTGATAGGAAAAGGTTTATGGGATGTAGTCGAAGAGGGCTACACTGAACCTACTGCTGCTGAATGGGCAGCTTTCACTAATGCTGATAAAAAGGCTAAAAAGGAAGCTCAGAAAAATAATTCTTTTGCCCTTTATCACATACATGCTGCCCTAGATAAAAGTATTTTCCCTAGGATTGCCTCTTATGTAATTGCACAAGATGCCTGGAATGCCCTGAAAGAAAGTTATAGAGGTAGTGACCAAGTAAAGCAGGTAAAGCTGCAAACATTGAAACGAGATTTTGAAAATCTCAAGATGCAAGAAAATGAAAAAGTGGGAGATTACTGCATGCGAGTGAAAGTCGTAGTTGATAAAATGGTCACACTAGGGGAAGATATTAAGCCAGAGGTTATGGTGAAGAAAGTGTTGAGAACACTTCTTCCTAAGTGGAATTCAGTTGCAATAATTATTGAAGAATCCAAAGACTTAACCTCGTTGTCTTTTGATGCCCTAACTGGTTCACTTCTCTCACATGAAGAGAGGTTACAGGAAACTCCTACCACCAGTTATGGAGGAGATGATAAAGCTTTTGCCTCACATGAAGGAAGAGGTAGAGGCCATGGCAGAGGACAACAAAGAGGGAGAGGCAGGAATAATCAAAGAGGAGGAACTCCTAACGAGAGGAGGATCATCCAACGAGAGGAGGAAATCGAGAATAGAGGAGGACAACGACAAAATAGAGGGAAACAATCAGGCAAAGGAAAAGGAGGAGATAAATCAAAACAAGTTTGCTACAATTGTGGCAAACCTGGCCATTATGCTCGAGATTGTTGGTCAAAGTCTTCGCAAGGAAGCAGCAACAACCAGAGCAGTCAGTTTGGAAATTTTGGAGAAGAGGAAGAGTCCACAAATCTCTTTCTTTCTTATGGCCAGACAGAGCAAAATATGAATGATACATGGATTTTGGACACTGGGTGTTCAAATCACATGAGTGGCAAAGAAGAACTCTTTGCTACTTTAGACTCCTCATACAAATCCAGCATCCGATTGGGAGATGACAAATCATTGGCAGTTGAAGGCATTGGAGCCATGGAGGTTCCAACGAAAGAAGGCGTCAAGCAAGTAAGTGATATCTATTACACACCCCATCTTCAACACAATATTTTAAGTGTTGGTCAAATGCTAGAAAAGAATTACAAGTTGATTTTTGATGAGGGTAAATGCACCATTTTTGACAAGAACAATAGTAATAGAATCATTACACAAGTGCCAATGTCAAAGAATAGATTATTCCCTTTAAAGTTTGGCCAGCCAAGGGGAGATAAGTTAGTAAATGTTGCTATTACCAATCCAAGTGTCCTATGGCACTTGAGATATGGTCATTTGAATTCAGCAAGTTTGAAAATGCTAACTTCACAAGCAATGGTAACTGGACTTCCCAAAATTCAAGATAGTAAGGAAGTCTGTGAAGGGTGTGCCTTGGGCAAGCATGCCAGATCAAAATTTCCTCATGGACAAGCATGGCGGGCCAGCTATCCACTCCAGTTAGTGCATTCAGACATCTGTGGTCCGATGCAGACCAAGAGTCTAGGTAACCACTCTTACTTCCTACTTTTTATTGATGATTGCACAAGAATGTGTTGGATATATTTTTTGAAGCATAAGGATGAAGCATTTGCATGCTTTGTTGATTTTAAAGCAAAAGTTGAAAGTGAGAGTGGATATTCCGTAAAATGTCTTAGATCAGATAAAGGAGGAGAATACTCCTCTAATCAGTTTTTGAATTTTTGTAAACATCATGGCATCAAGAGGCGGTTCACAACTGCCTACACTCCACAACAAAATGGTGTAGCAGAAAGGAAGAATCGCACCATTGTGGAGATGGCAAGATCAATGCTTCAGACAAAGCATTTGAGTAATTCATATTGGGGAGATGCAACAAGGACTAGTGTTCACATCTTGAACAGAAGTCCTACTTCAAGTTTGAAAGGGAAGACACCTTACCAAGCTTGGTATGGTAAGAAACCAAATGTGAAGTATTTCAGAGTATTTGGTTCATTGGCATATGCTCACATTCCTGATGAGCTGAGAAAGAAGCTTGATCCAAAGAGTCAGGCATGCATTTTTGTAGGATACTGTGAAAACACAAAAGGTTATAGACTCTACAATCCTACGACTCGAAAGATAGTGATTTCAAGGGATGTGATTTTTGATGAAGGAGGAGAATGGGGTAAGCCCCAAATATTCAGTGATGTTGAGGCCACTGATGTAATTTCTCAGCAGGTGCAACCACAGACACCACAGAAAGGAAAGCAACAACCACCACAGAAAGGAAAGCAGTCTCCTCCAGATCCAGATCCAAGTTCATCTTCTGATTCTTCTTCTTCACCAAGTCCTTCTCCACAGCGATCTATACGTTCCTCACCAATGGACATTGATTCTCCATCCAAAGGTAAGAGAACTCTACAGTATCATCCATCATCTCAGATGTTGGATAAAATTTTTTCAAGAAGATACACTAGGAGTCAAGCTAGTGAAATGGAATCTGTTTTACATAGATTAGAAAGTATGCACTTGTATGGTGATGATGACTCCCAGCAGGAACCTAGGGGAGATCAAGTTAACTATGCTTTGTTAACTAGTGCACAACTTGAACCTTCTAGTTATGAGAAGGCTTGTACTCAAAATATTTGGCAAGATGCCATGAAAGAGGAGATAACCTCTATAAAAAACAATGACACTTGGGAGCTCGTGAAGCTTCCTAAAGGAAAGAAATGTGTTGGATGTAAATGGGTCTTCAAGACCAAGTTTAATGCTGATGGAAGCATTGAGAGGCATAAGGCAAGATTAGTAGCAAAGGGTTTTACTCAGAAATATGGAATTGATTATGAAGAGACTTTTGCTCCTGTAGCCAGACAGGAGACTATCAGAATAGTTCTTGCCTTAGCTACAAATAAGGGATGGAAAGTTCAACACATGGATGTGAAAAGTGCATTTCTAAATGGTTACTTGACAGAAGAAGTGTATGTTGAGCAACCACAGGGATTTGAAGAGCAAGGTAAGGAGCACCTTGTTTACAGATTGAAAAAGGCACTCTATGGTCTCAAGCAGGCACCAAGAGCTTGGTACTCACGCATTGATGGGTACTTCAAAGAATTTGGGTTCACCAGAAGTAGAAATGAACCCACTCTTTACTACCTACAGCAAGGAAATGACATCCTCATAGTTTTCTTGTATGTGGATGATCTCATATTCATGGGTAGTAATGAAAAACTGAATATGAAGTTCAAACACTCCATGATGGAGCAGTTTGAGATGAAGGATCTTGGCTTAATGCACTACTTCCTTGGAATGGAGGTTCATCGATCAGATACAGGGATCTTCATCTGTCAACATAAGTATGTTCGGGACATGCTTAAGAAGTTTGCTATGGAGCATTGCAAACCAGTTGCAACTCCAGTTGGACATGGGATCCAATTAAGCAAAGATGATGGAGCATCAAAAGTTGACGTGACCACTTTCAGAAGCATGGTTGGGAGTTTGATGTTTCTCACCAACACCAGACCTGATATACAGTATGTTGTTTCTCTTGTTTCTCGATTTATGTCTAACCCTTCTGAGTTGCATTTGCAGGCAGCTAAGAGAATTCTTAGATATGTAAAGGGTACTTGGGATTTTGGAATCCATTACCAGAAATGTAACACTATCAAGCTTGTAGGCTTCAGTGATAGTGATTGGGGTAGTAACATTGATGACAAAAAATCAACCTCAGGGAACTGTTTTAGTCTAGGATCGGGACTAATAACTTGGAGTTCCAAGAAGCAGACAGTAGTAGCACTATCTTCAACAGAAGCTGAGTATATAGCGGTCACTCATGCTAGTACTCAAGCTCTATGGCTACGAAAGGTATTAGAAGAACTTGGAGAGCAGCAAAGTGGTCCAACAAAGTTATTCTGTGACAACATTAGTGCCATTCAGTTGGCATACAATCCTGTCCACCATAGTAGATCCAAGCATTTTGATATGAAGTACCACTTCATCAGAGATATGGTGGAAACTAAAACTGTTGAGCTTCACTATTGCCCCACTTTGGAGAATGTTGCGGACATCTTCACCAAGGCGCCGGCTAAAGCTCAATTTATAAAGCTGAGAGATTGTGTAGTTAGTTCTCTCAACTTTAAGGGGGAGAATGTTGCAAATGTGAATAGGACTTAGAAAAATCCAGTTTTTTCTAGTCCTAAGTGTAAACACTCCTAGGTTTTGTCGGCAAGATTTGTCGGCATCAATTTTTTAATTTTTCTATTCTCCCTACCCTCCTCCTATATTCCCTCTATTCCTTTCTCCTTATCCCTCCATTTCCTCCGTTATTCCTTCTTCCTCCTTATCCCTCCAACTCCCTTTCCCCTTATTCCTCCAACTTCCCTTCATTTCCTCTCCTATCCCCTCCGTCGACTTCCTCCCTATCGCCTACATATATATTCGTTATAATTTGCAATGTTAGAGTGTCGATTGTCATTGTAATAGTGCTGCTGCAATTTTATTAATATTAAATTATTTAGTTAATTTAATGTTTTACCTCCTGGTCCAAATTTGACACTTGTCACACTAAAAATATCTTCTTTCTTGCACAATTTGCATACTGGAAGGATATATTGTATTTCTTTTGTCTTGTCTTACCAAATGCTATATTGCTTTATCTAATGTTTTCTTTACCTTTTTATGTTTGGCACTTTACTTTGTTTATAGTATGGTGCCTCGACATTGTGTATCTTCTTTTGGTTCTTGTTATCTAGAATGCT
Source organism: Wollemia nobilis (assembly GCA_028583015.1). Taxonomy (NCBI): domain Eukaryota; kingdom Viridiplantae; phylum Streptophyta; class Pinopsida; order Araucariales; family Araucariaceae; genus Wollemia; species Wollemia nobilis. The sequence continues at coordinate 12,746,181 of JAQPPZ010000442.1, read as the reverse complement.
TCTTTGCTCTGTGTGTATCTTTGATGTGGAGTGTTGAAACAAGGGTGTCTTGCTTGATAGAAAATTTACTAATTATAAATCTCTCACAGGGTTATTTTTACACATTTTTATGCCTTTATCTTTGATTCACATGGGCACCTCGATTTTATTTGTTTAGATATCACCAAGAACCTATTTACAGGCGATTTTCTAAGATGTTCACTCTTCAAAAAACTTCTTCATGGGCTTCTTTCCACAATTTTTTCGAGTAGCACCAAAATTATGTTGCTAAAATTGTACTCTCCTCATTGGCATTGGCATCTTCTATTTGCCTATCATGGATGCCTATGGAATATGCACTTTGTTGTCTTGAATTTAATCTTCCATGCAAGGTTGCACTTTGGTATTTAACGCAAGTGACTTGTGTATTTTCATGCAATTCTTGCTTCTTTTAACCGTTATTCCAATATTAGAACGTTCATATTTACTTTAATAGTGAAAAAAATTATTTTACCTTGTTGTTAGCTCTAGTTGAGATGGCGACTTTAGGTAATTTCCTTACGTTTTCTTCCCTATGTTGATCATTTGACTTTACCCTTTCTTGCTTCTGAGATTTGTTGTGTTCCTCTAGGAATGTTTGTATAGTATTTTTCTTCTTGAGGGAAGAATTAATAAAATATTCTTTGGATGCTTCCTCTGAGACTTGTTTCTTGTTCTTTCTTCAATTGGTTGTTCTAATTAGCACTATTGGACTAAAATATGCCATTGTTGTGGAAAGGCGTTGCACCCATTTATTTTAGCCAAAGTATAGAAATTGGATGAAACAAGATTGCTCTATGTTTCAACCTCTAGAGAAGACCAACTCCTTTGAGATTATTTTTTTGGAAAAAGGCATAGGAAAATATTATGGGTTAGGAAGGGATAAGGGTAAGAGAGAAGGTTTGAAAGGTGGTCAAGGTATAGTGTAACAACATTGGATCTTACAGAGTAATTCACTATCTAACCAATTACATGGCACTTAAAAAATCATCCATTATCAATTATGATTATAGGTTCACTCAACTCATTACATTTAGTTTAATTATTACAAGAATTCAAGAAATTAGCAATCCAATAGGCAATTGAATATCACTTTAACAAAATAAATGAAGCGTTGAATGTAAAAAAAATGACTTAAAACAAATGTATAAAGGCTCTAATAATTCCAAGGAAATTTATTGTTAGCAATCCAATAGGTAATCCAAATAGCAGAATTACTTTAACAGAATACACTAACAATTAAGTGTAACATAAATGACTTAGAGAAAAACATACACATAAAACTTGCAAACGCACAATAATGGAGACCAAACAACTATCACTTTATTGATCAGCAACAATTACAATGCAATACTAGGCAAGGACTACAGAGCCAGACCTTACAATGAGATATTTGCTCATAATTATAGTTTACAATTTCAACATTTCTTGGTGGGGATATAGTTGTCTGGTCATTTGGATTACAGACTAGCATGAAACCAGAAATGTTGATGTGGCAACCTTAAATTTTATCTTGAGCATGATTTTAAATTTATCCCATTGATCTACAACTATCTTTTGCAAGTGGTTGCATTATTGGAGCCATCATTTTCAAGCTTAATTGTCTTTAGCTAGAATTAGCTAGCAAGCACCATGGCGGTTATAGGTCTAAAAATGACATCTAATTGAAATCTACTGGAAACCAGGCTCTTTATTTTCTTGCAAAGCTCTTTTGAAGTTAAATCACAATTTTGAGTAGTTTCAACCTCGGGTACTTTTTCTTTTACATTATCTTCTTCATAGGTGTGATATTGGGCTCAAGCTTGCTAATGATGATGTCATCAGCTTAGGCAGCATGATTTCAAGCACCTTTTAGCTTTATTAGTTTTTATCTCGATCACAGACACTTTTGCCTTTCTTGCATAGTCCTAGGCTCTTTTTTATTTGTTGACATCATCGCTAGGAATTGTGTGGTCTTTATCACCGCGGCCACGGATAATCTTCAATCATTGACTTATGCAATCTCGAGCGATCAATCCCTCTAACTAACATCATTGCATTGAATAGCCCAATTTTGGGACATCGTGGTCTCGAGAATTATATTTTTAATTCCTTATCCCTTTCTCTATATCTTGTACTCTTGCTTCGGCTTGCTAACATCACATTCAACTTGGATGTTATTTCGAGTATTTTGAGCTTAGATGCTTATTTTTCCCATTTTTGTGGGGACAAAGCTCTGTGCTAACATGGCTGCTAATGCAATTGTAATTTTGAAGCATCTTGATCCTGTGCTAGTCTTATCCTCCAACACTTAGCAAAAAAAAATTTAAGGGTTTTCTTTGCTTGTGCTAATATGGTCAAAATTTGACCCACATGTTTGGTGCCTCTAAAATAATTTTTGCTTGTGGGAATTAGAACTCAAAAGGTCTGCTTCCATTAGGTTTGGAGTCAATGTGATAATAAAATGGAATGTGAGTGGTATTATTAAATGAAATGAAAGTGGTTTGTCTCTGAAATGTGAAATAAAGCGATAAAGTTATTTACGTAAAGCAAATGTGAACAATGTGTTAATGAGATGTGAGATGATGTGGAAGCAAATGAGAGCAAGTGTATTTTACCTTGTCTAATATTACAAATGGCATGTTGTTGTCTTGACATACATTTTTCTTCCTTTTATCCTTATTGTGGTGGAGGTGTCATTTCATTAGTTGTTGCTTTCTTTTGCACTTCTATAGGTTCATTAGGTGTTGCTTGATCATCTAGAGGCCTCACGTCGAAGGCAATGGTGAATTACCTTATATTCTAATAAAAATTTATAAAAATTTGGTGAGTTGAATGTTTTTTTGTTTCATCGGACCAGTGAGAAACATGATCTGGGCTTGAACTAGGTGCAAAACAAGATCTGAGCTTGGACCGGGTGTAAAACAAGACCTAATTTAGAAAAAATAATTTTTTTCTACACAACATAATCGATGCGTACGACAATGATCTTGGGGTGGTTACTATGTCAACACAAAATCAGAAAATATTTTTTACAGTCAAACCATCTGATATCCAGAGATTGATTGGACTTCCACAGAAGGGTCTCGCTACAGTATCACAAAATCTTATTCTCAATAAAAATAACAAGGCTCTTATCTCTTCAAAATTATTTTCAGGTATAATTCTCTTCATTTGATTATCTTAAATTTTATAATTTAAAATTTGTTGTCACCTAATTTTTTTTTGCAGCCTCTATGGCGAAGTCCAAGAGAGGGTTAACCACTAACTCTATTTCAAATGATGATTTCAAGGTAATTCTTGAATTTTTCCAAGCAAGATTGTTTCTGCTTGGAAGATCAAAGATTACATTTTGGTTGTTGGCTTATATTATTCATTGTATACAGTACCATGAGAGATTCAACTAGTGTACATATATTTTTGATCGAATCAGATCAGAACTTTATACTGTTCATACTACACAGTTAGATAAACCTCTCACGGTTGCTTCGATAAATTTTATTTTAGCTCTTTATTATGAAAGTTTTCATAATTTGGAGGATACTGGTTCACCAACTGTTTTGCACACTAAATTACAAAGCATTGCTATGACTACCGAAGAATTGAAGGTAATTATTCTATTTTTCACCAATAGTAATTTTTATATTTTAAGATGTTTTTAATTTATGTTTTAACTTTGTTTTTGCATCTAAATATAGAGTAAGGTAGTCATCACATGGGAAAAGAAATATGTTGGTGTTAAAATTCACATGCCAGAGGATTGTGGTGATTCAAAAGGGACAATGATTGACTTTCAACCACAGAGACCTCATAAACGGCAGAAGCCGGCTTCTTCTCCCGCTTCTCGTCAACATGTGCAATCAAATGCCATGGAAGGTGAATCCAGTTATGTTTCACCAAGGATGGGTAAGTTTACTGTTTCAAGTTTTTTTTTATTCATTACCATTTTTATTTAGTTGAAATTATATCTATTTTTCATTTTTTAGTTTTTTTTTTTTCAGTTTTACGCAAAACCACCACAAACACTCGCACCTAGTTGTCTCCATAGGTTGAAGGGCAACACGAGATCTGTTCATCGGGTATGTGAGTTTTTTAATTGTTAATTATAAATTTTATCTCCTTTAATTTTGTTTAATAATATCTTATTATAATATATTTAGGTCCCTCCCCATAATTTCATGAAATAAGAAATAAAATGATGCCACCACCACCACCACCAGGTTCAAAAACCACCACCAGGTCCAACACCACTAGGTCCAACACCTCCAGGTCCAAAACAACAACAATTTATGCGAGGTCAAATTGTTGGAAAAAATCTTGATGGACCGAGATCACGGGGGGACCCACACATTTTTACACACAAGGATAGGCAACTGCATTTCTAGCTTTTTTATTTTCAACAACTAGTGCTTCTTTTAAATATGTTTCGACCTTCAGTTTAGATGTGCCATAATTCGATCAATATTATCTTCTACAGGGGAACATTGAAGGGTTAAAAGTGTTAGATATGGTAAATTTGCAACCAGAACTAGATGCTCAGATAATTCCATCATCACCTTCTGACACCTCTGATTCTGATCCTGAGGATGAAGAAGTTATAGTGTTTGAATATAAGTTGGTTTCTGATGGTTGTTATTCATTGATCCAGGATATTTTACTTGAAAAAATGAAAGAATTGAAGGTTTGGGAATTGCGAGCAAAGATCCTTATCAAGGAAATAAATGCCCACTATAAAAATTATGATAAAAGGGAAGAAATTTTTGCCCTGGTCAAAAACCAACCTAAGAAGCTTATTGGGTTTCTACAACAAGCCCAATCAGGATCGGTGAATACTTTTGTTTCTTATGATGACAAAATTTTAAAGACTATGTTGATGAAGTTAGAGAACCTGAATGCTGAAGCCTAGGTGTACTACAACCTATGGGCTTCTGATAAGAAGAAATTTTTAATTGCTGATGTTGCAAGAGATGTTGTGAAGGTGAGGCTTTAAATTCAATCAAATTTATCATTATATTTTACTCTCGACTACGGACTAACTAAGTTTTTCTTTAATTTTAATGCAGGTAAATTTCTAGAATTTATAGAAACAAGTTAATTTCTTGGCTATTAATCTTGAGGCTACAAATAAATCAATATTGAATGTGATAACAATGAAGGAGACCTTATAGACTAAGGTTAGGGATAATAATTATTTAAAAGCAATTATCCTCGAGCATAAAATGGATCCAAATATCTTGCTTAAGAAGAAGCTTAAACAAAACGAACATGTAGTCCTCGAGGATCCAGCCAAAGATAATAGATTGTTGTTGGGGAGCTTACAAAAGGTAGAGGAAGGCCTCATCAGAATGGGAGCACTGAACCATCCTGAGTAGGTTATTGGTACAACAGATAAGGGAAAAGAACCTACAACTTTGGAAGCATCTCAAAGTAAAGGAGATGCAGATATACATGGAGCATCTCAAACTCAAGGAGATGCAGATATAGAAGGAAATACTGAATCTAAAGGCCTAGGTGATCCATGTGCACAAGGAGGATCTGAATCTGCCCTTGCTCACCCTTGAAAAAAATGCTTTGTTGTATTACGTTTCATTGTGGGAAGAAATTTTTGGATGGTGGTACTGGTTGTATAAACAATTTTGTACTGTTTATTTTCTATGCAATTAATGAAAAATGCTTTTGTTAATTTGAATTCTATCACTCATTGGTTGTTTCTATTTATATTCATGTGTTGTTTTTTAAATTTGTAACGATTCAACTATATTCACTAAGAGTTGCAGGTTTTTGTGCTTTAAGAGTGTCTTTAGAAACTTGATGCAAACTAGATTTTGTACCTTTTCTTCAATGCAAAAAACTAATTTCTTTTGAGAGTAATAATAGTGCAAATGAATCTAACAAATTCTACTTTTTAATGCACTAACAATTTACACCTTATCACTGCAATATACTCTCAATAAAATGTACTTAATCAATTTTCCACAACTAATCAAGAATAATTTGAAATGAACCTTCAAATATTTTACAAATTCTATCACTCATTGGTTGTTTCTATTTATATTCATGTGCTATTTTTAAATTTGTAATGATTCAACTATATTCACAATTACAATCTGAAAAGAAATGAATGATTAAACTATATTCACAATTCAACTCAGTTATCCCATACATTAATATCAGTACACTATATCTTTGATTCCTTATGTTGTAAATCAATTATGAAAGAGAATTCTATCTTTTACATCATAAAATATATAATTTGAAAGACAGTGCTGAGTAATAAAGAATAAAATTTCAATTCAAATAGATGAAATAATCTTGTAATGACAATAAACACATTCATATTGAACAAGGTTGTAAAATCTTGTAAAAATTACAATTCAGGTAACTAAAACAAACAAATACTATGATATAAATGCAATTAAATCTATTTCAAAAATAACACTGGATCCATAAACAAACATTCTTGGATTATCCAGAATCCCAAACCAGTTAGCTGAAACAAACATTCTCAGCTTGTCCAGAATCACTATTGTGAAATCTGATATCAAATAAATTCAAATTTATTAATTTTGTGATATACTAGAAAAATCACAATACTAGAAAATTCATAAATCAGGTATTTGAAACAAACACTTCTCAACTTGTCCAGAATCATTACTTTGTGTAGCAGTTATCTGTGTCCCCACAATATGATCACTGAAATCATCATTATCATCATTATCGTTCGTATTCTCGGTACCCCTTCTGCCTACAAGGGAATTCCAATATGCCAATGCCCTATCATAAGGAACTTTGTTCAACTGATACGATGACACATAAATTCTCAAACAATTTTCTAAATTTTTGTCCAGCCTATTGCGGAGTTTAGATTTAACGAAAGATAGTGCATTGAAAACCCTCTCATCTTCCATAGATCCCAATATCATTGTTTGACATAATTCATATAAACAAAATTATTCACTAATAGTATCTTGCAAGACACTACTTGGATACAATTTTTGCCATAAATGTGCAATGGAACCAGTCTCATGGATGTTACTCAAAAGTGATGTTTGTTCAACCATTGTTCCACCAAAATGTGATGACTATTGTTTTAAGAGATCTTTGTTGAGTATACCTTTGATTTCAACACCATTGACTTCCACACTTTTACTGAAATGATTGATAAGTTTGAACATATATTTAACAAATAAATCATGTGCAGAATTGTATTCAGTACAAGGACCCCAAAACATGGGGTTAACCACACCCATTGCCTCAAGCAAGTCATCTCTTTGAAACCATTCTCTTATCTCTTTTATCAATGATTTTGCTCCTTTAAAAAAAAATTATCTTTGTTTTGTGTAAAACAACTTCAAATCTATTGTGTGTCACAGGAACTTGTTCAACATCATCAAAAACTATACTTGCCTGCCTTTCAAAATAATACAAAGGTATCATCTTTCCATGAACATTAATACAAATATGATCACTGATGTCAAACTTCAAAAAGCTTTTTGGATTGTTTACGTTTGTCAATGTATTCCAACTTTCAAACAAGGGATCTTCAAAATATTTTTTGGAAACATATAACCTATCAATAATCACACATATTTTCTTTCTCATCCTTATGAAATCAACGATATAGATGGATCTCTCTTGTGCAAGTTTAATCAACCTATTCATTTCATGTAACATTGGAAGAATACCACATAACGTTAAAAGGATTTCGAAGTCAGTCAAATGGAACAACAAATCTTTTGCCTTATCAACAGCCCTACGATTTGTGTACATCAACTCTATTAATGATTGATACTCTTTAAAAACTTTGTGTGCAGGTTGATACAGTGAAATTCACCTTGTATCCACATATTTTAATATTTTTTTCCTTCTATAACTCCTAGTGCAAATTGTTGAAACTCTGCGAACCTTTTTGGACTGCAAGAAAAATAAGAATGTATTTCATGAATAAGGTCTTCTACTCTTGCAACATTTTCAAAAGAGCTCATGATTTTATATGCTAGATTTACTCTATAAGCCATGCAATGAATGGGTATCATATATGGGGCAACTGACATTTGGAGATGAACACAAAGACCATTCATGTGCCCTTGCATTATAGCAACACCATCAGCTTCGACGTATATTAACTTTGTGGCTATCTCTATATCATTCATTCCTGCAATATCCTTTAAACTACTCACAACAACATTATAGATATTTTCTGCATTTGAACTTTCCATCATCTTATGTAATCCTAGCAAACTAGGTTGCCTTACATGATTTTGAAATGTGTACACATGCATGCAAATCCATGATGTGTTGTCCATGGTCATCACCTCATCAATAGAAAGTGATATGGCATGTTTTACTTTCTCCCTCAGGTCCTCCTTCTCAACTAATGATAGACATTTTTCCATTTCCCAACCACTTTGATCTGACCAATGGGAACTAGGAAGGTTTTGCACATCGACTATTTCAAATAGGTGCTTATAATCACTAAAATAAGACATGGGTCTACCCTTTTTGAGAATATTATATACAACAACCATCTGCAAACTTTTTGAAGCTAAAATGATATTATGCATTTCTTGAAATTGGGATTTAATCGTTCCACCTTTCCCAACAAGAGATTGTTGTTTTTTTAAGTGATTTTCATATTCTATTGCATATATGACATGCATACATTCTAATGCATCCTTCCACTTAACTTATTTTTTAATTTTACCATCACTTCCTCAAAATTTTACATAAACTTTGCTAGCATATTTTTCTATTGTATCTTTCTTATTTTGCAGCTTGTGATCCTTACCTAGTTTCCAACTACAAATTTTGCATCTACATTATTTTTGTTCAAATTGGTTGTCCATGGAAGGGATAGACTCTATCCATGGAAATTTTTTTGCCCATTCATATTTAAATGCCCTTCTAATAGCCCAGTTAGATGTCTTTCTCTTTTTAGTATTTTTGCTTGAAGATTCAAAAGATTCTTTTAATGTATTTTATTTATCACTTTCATTTTCAGTTGGCTTTTCCGTTTGAGGAATATCTTCAAGTGTTTGTTGGATATCATTGTTAAGAGAATTTTCATTATGAGGCATCTATTGGCAAGGAATATATTCAAGTGGAGGCATATTAGGGTCAATAGGGTATTCTGCATAGTAGCATACAATAATATTCTTTATCATTTATGCATTTAACCAAAAAAACTTACAAACAAGAATATGATTCATATCATCATGAAATATGGATAGAGGCACATGTTGTGAGTTAACTATTTGAGAAAGAAAGCATTATTTAAAATAATCATTGAATATAGTTGTTGGCAATTTGAGTTATTTTGTGTTGTCATTGATGTCACATGGATCACATTGAGTTTTGGTGGCAAAAGCACTTCATAAATAATCATTTATGATATTTTGGAGAGCATGGATATATACAGGGTTTTGTGGCACAAGAGGCATATAATATTTAATTTTTAAATATTATATTAATGGTTTTTATTAAAACCAATGGTAAAGGTTTTTATTAAAACCAATGGCAAGGGTTTTTATTAAAACCGACGGAAAGGTTTTTAATTAGACCAATGGAAAGGGTTTTTATTAAAACCATTGGAAAGGGTTTTTCATTAAAACCAATATGCTAAGACTTCTCCAAATGATGATGGATGAAAAGGTTTTTTCAATTAAACCTAAGTGCAAAAAGTTTCATGGCAAAATTCAAAAGAACGAAGGAGATATCCCATTTCAAAGATAAGAGATGAATTATTAAATATTTATTTAATAATTCTAAGGTCTAAGTTTAAATCAAATTATCCGCCGACATGCAAAATTTAGGGTGGCAAATCAAATTTTCCGACGTCATTCGAAGGCATTCGAAGGCATATAAAACAACGAAAAACTTTGGTTATTTTGTTTTGCGGAGAAGAGAGAATAATTAGCGCATGAGAGAGTCATCGAAAGGAGGCAGCGGAAAGGTAAAATAAAGTATTGAAATCGAGGGCAAAGATAAAATAGGAAGCCACTGGATCTGACGTCACACTGGACAGGTAGCGCAGTTGGCAGGGCATCATCTTTGCACAGGAAAGGTCTGCGTTCGAATCCCGCCAGGAGCAAAAGTTTTTGAGAGAGATTATTTTCGTTTTGACAGCCGAGCACAAATATTAAAGGAAGTGTTTGGGATTAAATCCCAACGTGGGCCAGTGCTCACGTGGTAAGCGCTTCACAGCGCTAGCAAGGAGGAACAAAGTTCGACTCCCATGGAGGTGTGAAGGCGCATTGATTTTTGGGCAAATCGTTGACGAGTTCGAAGGTGATAAAGGCGCATTGATTTTTGGCATAAGCATTAACGTTTTTGAAGATTGCGGAGGCTACGATCTACGTCAAAAAGGTATTTATCTCTAGCGCATGGTAATATTTGATATTGCCAAAGTTGTGGTGCATTAAATCATTTCTGCCAAAACTTAGGGAGTCATAAGGTATTTGTTGGAAATAAATGATTATTGTGTGTGCTTAGGGAGTTATAAGGTGTTGAGATATTATTTGTTATCTATGTGTACATAGGGAGTTATAAGGTGTTGAATTAAATAATTGAAAATTGTTGTGTGTACTTGTGGAGTTATAAGGTGTGAAATTAAATAAATAAAAGCATAGGTGCTTGTTATTTATGTTAATGAAATTAGGGAGTTATAAGGTTGTAAAGTGTTGAACATGTATATGTCCTAGTGCATGGTTTGATTATGAAATTAAACTAGGAACTTGAGACCTAGTTAATTGCTATCTTGAGTTAGAAGACTTGCACATGAGTTAGAGTTTGAAGTTGAAGACAAATTGCTTGATTATGTGCCTTGGCTTTTGAGAGGAAGTGGATGGATAAGAAAATCAATTTTATGGATAAAATTGATGCTTGAGTTTATAATTGCTTTAGTGGAGTTCATTGAGAGTATTGCCACTATTGAGGAGGTTTTTGCTATTGCTTTGAGGAGAGTATTGTTGGTTACTTGTTGAGTACATTACCTCTATTTGAGACCATTGAGGAGATCTTTTGCTAGTCACTTGTGGAGATCATTGTTGGCTATTTGAGAGCTCTTTTCTTGAGGGAGTTGTGCTAGTTTCTTGAGAGCTTATTGACATTGCATGAGGAAGATATTGTTGAGAACCTATTGCTATCACTTGTGGAGATTGTCCTTGGTTGGTTGAAGTTCTCATTGTTATTGCTTGGAGAGTTTTCATTAGAGAGCTCATTTGCCATCCATTTGAGAGTACATTGTTGAGCATTGTTGTCATCCATTTAAGAGAGTATTTGTCATACATTGTTGAGTACATTGAGATTGTGGCTTGAGCTTCATCCATATTGAGAGAGATCATTGCCATTCATTGTTGAGTTCATCCTTGAGCCTTGACTTCGTTGATGTGTGGTTGAGATTTGAGTGCTACTTGATATTGATTGTTTGGGAACTATTGTGGATGTGTATTGGTTGAGCCTTTGAGAAGGCTTTTGGGATAGATTTTTGGACAGATTTGGGACAGCATTTGAGCATGATTGCTTGAGCCTTTTGTGAAGGCTTTGAGGACATATTTGGGACAACATATGAGCATGATTGCTTGAGCCTTTTGTGAAGGCTTTGAGGATATATTTGGGATAACATATGAGCATGATTGCTTGAGCCTTTTGTGAAGGCTTTGAGGATATATTTGGGATAACATATGAGAGGATTGTTTGAGCCTTGTGAGAAGGCATTGAGGTAGATTTGTGAGCAGTGAAAGAGATAGAACAAAAATAGAAAAACTCATCAACATTAGTTGCCTAGCTAAGCAGATTAGTGGAGTGCCTAGTTGAGTAGATTAGTGGAGTGCCTAGTTGAGCATATCAGTGGATAGCCTAGCTGAGCAGATCAGTGGAGTGCCTAGCTAAGCAGATCAATGGATAGCCTAGCTGAGCAGATTAGTGGATAGCCTAGTTGAGCAGATCAGTGGATAGCCTAGCTGAGAGATTAGTGGATAACCTAGCTTTGAGCAGATCAAAGTAATCATTTGTATTGGGATAAGGATCCCTATTTCTTTGTGAAATATTATAAGGAGATTATCTTGTGGACTACCCCATATTGGGGGAACCATGTTAAATCTTGTGTCTCAATTGTGTGTGATGATCTGTGCACTTGCTTACTATTGCTATCTATGTTATTAATGCACACTGCTATATTTGGTAATTACAATTGAGGACACTAATTGATATTGGTTTGGAAAGAAAGTAAAAAGTGGGCGCTATACTGTTCACCCCCCTCTCAGTATAAGCTTATGTTCTTCAATTGGTATCAGAGCGGGTTCCTTCGAAAAGGCTAACATCTTGAGGGTAGATTCTACAAGAACATAGATGGCTTCACAGAATGGATCATCTACAAGTAAGGCTCCACTATTTGATGGTAACAATTATGCTTTCTGGAGCATGAGAATGAAGAACTACTTGATATCACAAGGATATGAGGTATGGCAGATGGTTGCAAAAGAGTATAAGGTTGAAGGTGATCCCGAGATAGATAAGACTATCAAGAAATTGGTTGAGATCAATGCAAGGGCAATGAATTGTATTCTGAGTGGGCTACGTGAGACAGATTTTGCAAAAGTCATGGTATGTAATTCAGCTAATGAAATGTGGACCAAGTTGTGGAATACCTATGAAGGAGATTCCAAGGTAAAGTTGGCAAAACTACAAACTCATAGAAGAAGATTCGAGGAATTGAAAATGGAAGATTCTGAAGATATTACAAAGTTTTTACTTAGAGTTGATGAGATTGCTAACATCATGAGAGGCCTAGGATTTGAGATGAAAGAATCGGATGTTACTCAAAAGGTTTTGAGATCACTTCCCATGAAGTATGATGCAAAGGTTTCAGCGATAGAAGAAACAATGGATATTGACAAGCTAACAATGGAAGAACTACAAGGAACTCTCACAACTTATGAAATGAGGATAGAAAAGCATCAAGCTAAAATGAAAGAAATTGCATTCAAGACTTTAGAGAAAAATAAAGGGAAATATCCAGAAATAGATAGTGATTCAGATAATGATGAGGAAGCTAACTTCATCAAAAAGAAAAAGGTCTTCAAAAATTACAGGGATATGAAGAAAGTCAAATGCTACAAGTGTGGTGATTATGGTCACTATGCAAACAAGTGTCCACATGAAGAAAATAGTGATGATGAAAAATAGGGTCACAGTAGAAAAGAAGAAGGAAAGCATAAGCATGACAAAGATGACAGGTACAAGCAAAGCAAGCATGAGAAGAAGAAAAGTTTTCGTAAGACAAAGAAAACTTTCTACATTGAAGAAGAAAATGATAGCTCAGATCACAACGATAGAGACAAGTCAGATGATGAAAAGGAAGAACATCTATTCCTAGGAATAGAAGGTGAAAGAGAACAATATTTTGTGTGTGGTCAAAGAGATCACAGATCAGGATATTGCAATGGTTTCAGTGATAGTGAAGATGAAATGACACATCAAGGAAACATGCATGGTCAAAGAAATCATGAGAGTTTGTTTGTTGTAGAAGATGATAGTGATCTCAATGATAGTGAAGATGAAGAAGGGTTTTTCTATGGGATAAAATAAGTAGATGAAGAACTTCCACTCCAAACAGAAGAAGTTAAACAAGAGGATATTTCAAGAAAGATAGATGTCTCAATTGATCTAAAAGAAGACTTCAATGATATCCATGAGCAACTACAAGAGGTTAAGGAGAATCTAAAAGAATTGAGATGCTTTATACTTGAGAAGGTTGATCCATCACATGATTCAAAAGGCCAAGACATTTTCACTGAGAAGGAAACATGTATTTCAGAGACAATAGAGATGGATGCCAGTTTACTGTTTGACACAAATGAAGAGAAAGAAGAGGAAGGTTCCAAAGCACCAAAGGTCTCATATTTCAGGTTTGGGGAATCACACTCAAAAGGAAAGGAAGTTCTAAAATATGAAAGCAAGGAAGCACCTAAGATTCATGAAGAAAGTTCCAAAGCTCCTATGGCTCCAAATATCCAGTTTGGATCTTGTTTTGAGATAGGTGAATCAAGTTCAAGAGGCAAAGAAATTCTTGAAGAGGAAAGCAAGGAAGAAGTTAAGGAAGAGGATTTAGATACTACAAGGAAGGATCAAAGATACAATGCACAAGTCAAAGATGATCACAAGGATAATGGTCAAGAAAGGTATGAGGAACCAAGGCATGAACAAAGGGCTTTTCAAGGACATTGTTTTTCTTGTAATGGATTTGGACACAGGGCTATACACTGTAGGGTCTATGGATCAAAGAAGTTTGATTTTTCTAGAAGGAACTTCAAAGGAAGAAGGTATGTTTTTCAGGGACACTACTTCTTATGCAACAAGATTGGTCATAGAGCTTCTCAGTGCAAAGAAAATGAGCAACATGGTTTTGGTCTTAGAGCTACACAATTCAGAGGTCATGGTCATAATGATTATGAAAACAGAACCTCACAATACAAGGTTCAGGAAAGGAATGGATATGGAAATGATTTCAAGAAAGAATTCAGAACATGGGCACCATCCAAAGGCTACAATATCAAGTGTTTTAATTGCAATAACTTTGGACATATTGCAAAATGGTGTAGGACTCAATTCCAAACAGGTTCAAGACAAGAAGTTCAAGCAGTCTCAAGGCAAGAAGGTCAAACAGGTTCAAGACAAGAAGATCATGTAACTCATCAAGAAAAGGATATCAGAAAGAAGTGGAAGGAAGTTGACAAAGGAAAGGAACAATGTAATATGGGAGTAAAAATACTCCCACCCCAAAATTAATCACCTCAAGAGAGAAGGTGGTGGAGGGGCTAAGCTTAAGAGTCATATCTTTTAGCCCCATAGGTGTCCCTTTTGCCATTGATGTCAAAGGGGGAGAGATTTGAGTAAGGGGGAGAGCATTGAGTTAGGGGGAGCAGCCTCCAAAGAGAGCATTGAGATAGGGGGAGCAACCTCCATAGAGAGTATTGAGTCAGGGGAGCAGCTTTGATTCTCAGAGATGGTTTTTGCAGTGATTGTGGTGTTTTGCATTAGAGGTGTTGCCATCAATGACAAAGGGGGAGATTGTTGGCAATTTGAGTTATTTTGTGTTGTCATTGATGTCACATGGATCACATTGAGTTTTGGTGGCAAAAGCACTTCATAAATAATCATTTATGATATTTTGGAGAGCATGGATATATACAAGGTTTTGTGGCATAAGAGGCATATAATATTTAATTTTTAAATATTATATTAATGGTTTTTATTAAAACCAATGGTAAAGGTTTTTATTAAAACCAATGGCAAGGGTTTTTATTAAAATCGATGAAAAGGTTTTTAATTAGACCAATGGAAAGGGTTTTTATTAAAACCATTGGAAAGGGTTTTTCATTAAAACCAATATGCTAAGACTTCTCCAAATGATGATGGATGAAAAGGTTTTTTCAATTAAACCTAAGTGCAAAAAGTTTCATGGCAAAATTCAAAAGAACGAAGGAGATATCCCATTTCAAAGATAAGAGATGAATTATTAAATATTTATTTAATAATTCTAAGGTCTAAGTTTAAATAAAATTATCCACCGACGTGCAAAAGTTAGGGTGGCAAATCAAAGTTTTCTGACGTCATTCGAAGGCATTCGAAGGCATATAAAACAACGAAAAACTTTGGTTATTTTGTTTTGCGGAGAAGAGAGAATAATTAGCGCATGAGAGAGTCATCGAAAGGAGGCAGCGAAGAGGTAAAATAAAGTATTGAAATCGAGGGCAAAGATAAAATAGGAAGCCATCGGATCTGACGTCACACTGGACAGGCAGCATAGTTGGCAGGGCATCATCTTTGCATAGGAAAGGTCTACGTTCGAATCCCGCCAGGAGCAAAAGTTTTTGAGAGATATTATTTTCGTTTTGATAACCGAGCACAAATATTAAAGGAAGTGTTTGGGATTAAATCCCAATGTGGGCCAATGCTCACGTGGTAAGCGCTTCACAACGCTAGCAAGGAGGAACAAAGTTCGACTCCCACGGAGGTGTGAAGGCGCATTGATTTTTGGGCAAATCGTTGACGAGTTCAAAGGTGATAAAGGCGCATTGATTTTTGGCATAAGCATTAACATTTTCGAAGATTGCGGAGGCTACGATCTACGTCAAAAAGGTATTTATCTCTAGCGCATGGTAATATTTGATATTGCCAAAGTTGTGGTGCATTAAATCATTTCTGCCAAAACTTAGGGAGTCATAAGGTATTTGTTGGAAATAAATGATTGTTGTGTGTGCTTAGGGAGTTATAAGGTGTTGAGATATTATTTGTTATCTGTGTGTACATAGGGAGTTATAAGGTGTTGAATTAAATAATTGAAAATTTTTGTGTGTACTTGTGGAGTTATAAGGTGTGAAATTAAATAAATAAAAGCATAGGTGCTTGTTATTTATGTTAATGAAATTAGGGAGTTATAAGGTTGTAAAGTGTTGAACATGTATATGTCCTAGTGCATGGTTTGATTATGAAATTAAACTAGGAACTTGAGACCTAGTTAATTGCTATCTTGAGTTAGAAGACTTGCACATGAGTTAGAGTTTGAAGTTGAAGATAAATTGCTTGATTATGTGCCTTGGCTATTGAGAGGAAGTGGATGGATAAGAAAATCAATTTTATGGATAAAATTGATGCTTGAGTTTATAATTGCTTTAGTGGAGTTCATTGAGAGTATTGCCACTATTGAGGAGGTTTTTGCTATTGCTTTGAGGAGAGTATTGTTGGTTACTTGTTGAGTACATTGCCTCTATTTGAGACCATTGAGGAGATCTTTTGCTAGTCACTTGTGGAGATCATTGTTGGCTATTTGAGAGCTCTTTGCTTGAGGGAGTTGTGCTAGTTTCTTGAGAGCTTATTGACATTGCATGAGGAAGATATTGTTGAGAACCTATTGCTATCACTTGTGGAGATTGTCCTTGGTTGGTTGAAGTTCTCATTGTTATTGCTTGGAGAGTTTTCATTAGAGAGCTCATTTGCCATCCATTTGAGAGTACATTGTTGAGCATTGTTGTCATCCATTTAAGAGAGTATTTGTCATACATTGTTGAGTACATTGTTGAGCATTGTTGTCATCCATTTAAGAGAGTATTTGTCATACATTGTTGAGTACATTGTTGAGCATTGTTGTCATCCATTTGAGAGAGTCATTGCCATTCATTGTTGAGTTCATCATTGAGCCTTGACTTCATTGATGTGTGGTTGAGATTTGAGTGCTACTTGAGAGTGATTGATTGAGCCTTTGAGAAGGCTTTTGGGATAGATTTTTGTGCATGATTGGTTGAGCCTTTGAGAAGGCTTTTGGGATAGATGTGTGGACAGATTTGAGACAACTTTTGTGCATGATTGGTTGAGCCTTTGAGAAGGCTTTTGGGACAGAATTTGAGCATATTTACTTGAGCCTTTTGTGAAGGCTTTGAGGACAAATTTGGGACAACATATGAGCAGGATTGCTTGAGCCTTTTGTGAAGGCTTTGAGGATAGATTTGGGATAAAATATGAGCAATATTTTTTGAGCCTTTGTGAAGGCTTTGAGGATATATTTGTGGAAACATATGAAGGATTGTTTGAGCCTTGTGAGAAGGCATTGAGGCAGATTTGTGAGCAGTGAAAGAGATAGAACAGAAATAGAAAAACTCATCAACATCAATTGCCTAGCTGAGTAGATCAGTGGAGTGCCTAGCTTAACAGATCAGTGGAGTGCCTAGTTGAGTAGATCAGTGGATAGCCTAGCTAAGAGATCAGTGGAGTAGCCTAGTTGAGCAGATCAATGGATAGCCTAGTTGAGTAGATCAATGGAGTGCCTAGCTGAGTAGATCAGTGGATAGCCTAGCTGAGTAGATCAGTGGATAGCCTAGCTGAGCAGATCAGTGGACAACCTAGCTTTGAGCAGATCAAAGTAATCATTTGTATTGGGATAAGGATCCCTATTTCTTTGTGAAATATTATAAGGAGATTATCTTGTGGACTACCCCACATTGGGGGAACCACGTTAAATCTTGTGTCTCAATTGTGTGTGATGATCTGTGCACTTGCTTACTATTGCTATCTATGTTATTAATGCACACTGCTATATTTGGTAATTGCAATTGAGGACACTAATTGATATTGGTTTGGAAAGAAAGTAAAAAGTGGGTGCTATACTGTTCACCCCCCCTCTCAGTATAAGCTTGTGTTCTTCATATACAACTAACTTTTCAAAAGTCAAAAATCATTTGTACCTTTAATTTGCTCCGATGTTGATGGCTCATTGGATTTCTATGTATTGCTAAAATAATTCAGGATACTCTTTTCAACAGGATATTTGGCCCCCTTCTTTGCATTGGCAGTAGGTGATATTCTACTTGTAAAGAAAATATTTTTCAATTTAGAAAAGTAATAAAATGGTGAGATTTTAATTCTATGAGGGCTCAAGATAATGTAGTAATTAGAACAAACAAATGGTGGTTTGGTATAAAATACATACCTGTTTCTAGATATGGTTTTTTGTGTTCTTTTTGCCACTACACTGGAGATAGCACTTGTAACTCTAAGAAGAGCATGAAACTAATCAATATACAAATTCAAATCAATGTAAGAAAAAAACTTGTGTATGTGAAACAGAGCATCACAATGTCCTTAGAGAACCGAAGTAATTATCTACTCATAATCTTGTAACAGGAGCATATATCAATAGAAACATAGAATCAAAGTGTTAACAAAAAGAGAGAAAATACGAGAAAACATGGAGAACATTGACTTATCTTATTTCTACAACTCATATTCTCTAAAAATAAAGCATTGAATTATCTTATTTCTACAACTGCTTCAACTCATATTCTCTAAAAAAGCAAAAAAACACATCATAGATTCACAGTTTTAAGAAATAGAGTACCTAGTGCAAAAAATGATCCGAAGGTAGATGCGATTGGAAAAAATATCAAAAGTCAACCCATTCTAAGAACAGTGTCAATTGCATTCATATGTCAGGTCTTCTGTAGCTAGTGTAAATGTTGGTCTCTGTACAGGTTACTACAAAATGGTGTTCCAGGTACAGAACAAGGACCCAATGTCGATCTGGTCACAAAATATCAATCGGATGTTGGTCCGTATGTAGAAAAGATACCAGATGTCGCTCGGGTACATAAAAATAACAGGTGGAAGATCCATAATTAAAAAAATTTCAGGCCATATTATACTCGAACGGCTACAAATTAGTTCCATGTGGTGGTTCGGGTACAGAACAAAGTCAGGATGTCGATCCTAGTGTATAGTTGTTCAATTGTTTTGTCTATCGATTTGTGTGCAAAACTATATGAAACGGATGACTTTCAGCTCGATTGCATAACAGCACCCGAATATCAATTCGGGTATAAAAATGTGTTTGTCTATCGTTACGAGTGTAGTTATGGCTTTCATTTTGGTCTGTGTGGAGTTTTCAACCGTATCGATGGGTTTTGGAACCAGATTAACTTCGATGGAATTCTACAACAGATCAAGTATAATTTTGATTCGATTGTGAAAAAATATCACTGGCATGCTAGTTATTTATAGTGTTATAGTTGGCAAGTTGGGTGGGATAAATTACAAATTTTAAAAATTTAAGGCGAAAATGGTCCACAATTTAGGCGGGAATGTTGGCGAGTTTAAAAAAAAAATTAATACTATTATCAACGAATGGCGAACCGACACCTAAAAAAAATCTAAAATTTTTGGGCGGAAGGACCGACGTCTAGGGTCCCCCAAACTTTCCATTTTGAATTTGTTTAAATGTAAATATTCATTCTATTGGTAAATATTTGTTATTGTGCATAACCTGGCCAATCCACTCTATCATAAGCTTTGGATAAGTCTAAATTAAAGAACATAGCAGGAGATTCTTTCATTTCCATGGAATTGATGGCTTCCTAAGCAAGAACTATCTCATCCACTTTTTGATGCCCTTCCACATAACCTCCTTGTTCAGGGGAAATAATATTATGGAAAAGAGGCTTCAACCTTTCTGCCATGATATTAGTAATGATTTTGAGAAGAAAAATACATAAAGCAATAGGTTTAAAAGTTGAGATATGATAAGCCTCTTGATTTTTAGGGACAAGAGTTATATAAGTTTATTGATAACCTTCAAATTTTCTTTGGCTTTCCTAGCTTCTTCCACCACCTCTGATAAATCAGCATGAAGGATATTCCATAACTCTTGGTAGAACTCAATGGGAAAATCATCAGGACCTAGGGTTTTCCATTTTTGTATTTTAAAAACCACTTTTTGAATCTCATGAATAGTAACAAGAGCAATAAAAATAGAGTTCTCCTCAAAAGTTATAAGAGAAGGGATTGCTTGAAGAACATTTTGTTGAGAAGTCGAGTCAAGAGGAGTAGCAGCAAAAATATTGGAAAAGTAATTCACAAAAATAGAGCTCATGCCATCCCAAGTGTAGACAACGTCTCCAAAATCTGAATTTAGGGAAGAAATAAAGTTGTGAGATCTTCTAGCTAGAAGAGATTTGTGTAAGAAATTTGTGTTACGATCTCCTTCTTTGAGCCATTGAATTCTAGAGTTTTGCTTCCATAAGAGTTCTATTTTTCCCATTCCTCTAATTGAGTTGTGAGTCTAATTTCATCTGTAATTCTACTCTCTGTGAGGACATATAAATGGATTTTCTTATAAAAATTTTAAAGTTGAGCAATAACTTCATGTTTTTTGTTGAACATCCCCAAACTCCTTCCAGTTGTAAGTCTTGATTTTGGATTTAATATATTGCAACCTTTTGGAAAAATAGAATATCTTAGTCCCATATCTTGTTTTACCTTCCTTCCACCATTGTTGCACTCGAGTTTTGAAGGAATTGTCTCTAAGCCACATTAACTGAAATTGAAAAGGAGAGAAACTCACATTGGTTTTCTAAATTTCCACCATGACTGGCCAGTGATCTAAACTAGCATTGTTAAGAGTCTTCACTTTAGGAATGTGACCATGTATTAAGAAATGATCAAAGAGAAGGAATCTATCCAATATCTCAATGATACAAGCTAAACATTACCTTCTATTAGACCAAGTCATAAGGCCATTATCTGGCTAGATGTCCACAAGATGAAGGTTTACAATATATTCATTCATGAGGTCAGTGCTCCTATCCAAATTTCTATTTCCCCCCATTTTATCATCCAAAGAGAGGATGGTATTGAAATATCCTCCTATAAATATCCAAGCTTCAATAAAATGAGAGATAATATAAGTTATATCCTTCCACTATCTTCTCTTTTCCTCCAAAGTAGTTGGAGCATAAACAATTATGCAAAGCATAATTTGGTTGGAATGTCTATTTTGAATAGATATAGCTAAAAGACCCCAGCTACCAACCATATGGTGAATAACTACCTCTTTTGGGTCCCAAAGGTAAGCAATGCCACCAAAAGCCCCCTGGAAAATGAGGGAAACAACTTTTCTAGCTGGCCAGATTTTACTAGCAATAGAATCCATTTCCTCTATTGACATATCCATTTCTTGAAGGAAAACAAGATGTAGATGGTTTATCTGAATCACTATTCTAATTTTATTTTGTTTAAAAAGACTCCCTTTGAGTCCTCTAATATTCGAAGCAATGATCTTAATTAATACTAGGGCTAAAATAGTTGGTAAAGTAATTAATCTTACCTTCCTCTAAAATCTTTTCACCTTCTTTTACCATATGATGTTGATTGGTCTTGCGACCTACCTTTTGATTAGAATCCATCTTCAAAAAAATGTCCCTATTTATTGAATTACTCCAATTGAATCCGGGATGTCTTCTAACCTTGAAGAATGCGTGTACAAATCCAAAGTGTTGCTGGAAGATTCAACAAAGTCTGTATTGGGGCTTGTATAATTTGAAGAAAGATTGTTTTTCTTTTGTATATTTTCTTCCTTTTTTTTGTTGAAAACTTTTGATTTGTTGGTTTGTCTCTGAGTTATTTCTTTCATCTCTAAATTGTGTTTCTAAGATTTCTATTTCCATTATTTCCTCTTCCTCACCTAGGGCATCATTTGTGGAAAGAATTTCAAACATATTAGTTGATAACTTTGATTGATCCTTCATAACTAGTTTTTTCTGAGTGTTCTTCTTCTTAGGCATTTGGAAACTTGTTGAATTTGTATCTTCTTTCTTTTAATCTAGAATTTTATTTGGGCAAACATTGGCCAAATGACCATATTCATGGCAAATTCTACAACGAAAAGGAATGTTCTCATAGTCCACAACTTGCTCCCAAGTGTCCTCCCCAAATTGCAATGTAATTGTTTTAGGTAGGGGTTTGTCAAAATCCATTAAAACACAAATATGAGCATAAATAATATGTTCAAATTTTTTAGTACAATTAGCAGTCATCATAAAATTTCCCAAAGAGTTTACAATTGAAGAAAAAATAGCCAAATTCCAAAATTCATTTGGGAGTCCAAAGAATCTAACCCACACAGGACTTGTAGAAGGCATCTCTTATTCAACTTTAAATTTAGTATGACAGAGCTTCATAAAGAAACAGGGACCCCATTGAAATATTTTCTCTCTATATTCATTATTAGCAAATAAAACAAGAAAATAACCATTTGGATAAATAGAGATTTGTAATTCACCTTTAGTTTTCCAGATTTTTGCAGCCCAGACTTTGAAAGCAGATAAGCTCGAACGAAAAACCCAAGAAACGATAAATTAGTCCTCTTTTTTCTAAATCGTCAATGCAAGTCTGAATATCATCAATATCAAGCTTAACAATAGAAGTTCCAATAGTTGCTCTAAGACATCCTAAATCAGTTTTCCTTTATCAATATTAGGCATTCTTAGAGGTTTACGGGAAGCCCTAAGATTAATTTTAGCATTAGGATGAGGTTGTCCACCATGGAGGACATCCCTAAAATTTATTTTTGGGGCCGAGTCTTGGAAATCCTTACCCTTGAAAGGGGTTTCCATTGTGGATTTATTTTGAGGGTGCACCTCAGCACTAGATTCTTTTGAGATCTGAAAACTTTTTTTATTAACTACTTGAAACTTGTTTTGTGATCTCTTTAATCAATGCCCTAGATACCAAGGAAAGGTATGTTTTTCACTTTTGTTTTGTGTAGAAAATTGTAAGCCATTGTTAATCAAGTTCATCGCATGATCTATTGAAAGGTAAAATTTTAACCCATACTGGATCCCCTGCAATATATCCTGCTAAAATCTTGAGCAAAAACCACAAAATGTTGGCTAATAGGGTCTAAAGGTCTCAAAAAATAACCTCTGGAGCTTCTTGCACTCAACCCAGATGAAATCCTCACACAGTCGCTTGCCAAAAATCTTGTTCACACATAAATATGTACTAGGATCTATGTTGCTCCAAATTATCTAAAAATTTTTGGAGACATTCTAGGGTTTATCAGGCATCTACCCGTAAAATTTTAGCTCAATATGAGTTCGGATGAGTTAAATATGGCCAAAACAAGTTTGGTAGTTTGTGCAGTTCTACAGAAAAAGTTTTTCCTTTTTTTTCAATAATCAGTTGTTGTTAGGCTGTATTTGTGACCTACTGATAAATTTGGGTTAATGACTTTGATGAAGTCTAACCCCCATTGTTGAAATGGCTCTTCTGTTATGATTCGACAAAGTGGCAATGAAGCATTTTTATTCCTTCCAACATACCTTTGACATTTTTTGCAAGATTGGGCCACTTTGAACAAATCTGCAAAAATTATCGACCAATAATATCCAAAAATTATCGACCAATAATATCCTGCCCTAAGAATTTTAGCAGCAAGACCTAAATAATGCCCACCAGATAGGCCTAAATGAAATTTTATCAGTATTTCCTATAGCAAATAAGGACACCATCAAAATTCTTCTTGTATAGGCCTTCTCGTAATGACATATTTTAGAGCTTGAAGCCTAACCTTCTTCTTTGTGATGCATTCAATCCTTCAATACATCTTCCCATATGAAAATATGTAATCAATCCATCTACCCAATCAAGCCTTTCTACATTTTTCCTGATCCTAGGATCATTTTCTATGTCATTTTAATTACACATGATATAGCCATGTTCTACTGAAGTAGCTAACTATTGACATAGCACTTAGTCTTTTACCAGTTTAGTAGGGTGAATCTCTACATCATACTCTTGGATTTTAGTAATCCATCCAACTCTTTTATCACCCAATTCTCCTTGTATGATGAATTTTTTGACATCTACATAGACCACGTAGACTATGGTATTTATTTATTACAAGTAGTGTATGAACTTCTTTAAAGACTTCATGACTACAAATACTTGTTTTTCTATGAAATTGTAGTTCTTTTGGTAATCATGAAAAGTCTAGCTCAAAAAAAACATTGAATGTTCATATCCTTTGGCATCTTTTTGAGTTAACATTGTAGCATAACTGTCATCAGATCCATATGCATACAAGATAAAATATTTGATGGAGTCTAGGTTGATCAACACTAGAGCTTTTGTGATAGCTTATTTGATCTGCTCAAATGCTTTTCTCCTTTCCAATGTCCATTCAAATATAACATATTTATTTAAAAGCTCTATCATAGGCTTAACAATTTGTGCAAGTCTGATACAAACTTTTAGATAAAATTTATTTGCCCAAAGAAATATTGCAAAGCTTTTTTGTTTAAGGGGAGAGGAGAGATAGGATAAATTGAATTCTTTTAAGATCAATTGTGATACCTTGTTTTGAAACTATGTGGCCCAAGAGTTTGCCTTCATGAGCAGTATATATCGATTTCTTTGGATTCAATGATATCCCAAAATCCTTGTAGTTTTGAAAGACTTTTTCAAGATGTTCGAGGTGCATATTCTTGTCATGTGAAAAGACTATCATATCATCTAAATATATTAGAATTATTTTATTGACTAAATCTCCAAAGGCTAAATCCATGGCATGTTGAAATTTTGCTCCATCATTTGATAGCCCAAATGACATCCTTTGATATACAAACGTTCTCCATTTTGTAGTGAATATTATTTTGTGTTGATATTTATCTTTTACCCATATATGATTATATTTTGAAAAAACCATCTACCACTAAGAATATTTTTGCACCTGCCACCGTTTGGAAGAATTGATCAATCTAGGGTAAAGGATAATGATCCTTTAGTGATACCTTATTCAGGTTTCTGAAATCAATGGAGAGGTGAATGTTTTTGTTCTTCTTTATCACGGGCACTAAATTTGCAACCCATGTAGAATGCTTAATTGGATAGATAATTTTGGCATTTAGCAGCTTGAGAAGTTCTTGCTTCATGGTTGCTTCTATTTTTGGATTGACTAAACTATGTTTTTGTCTAAAGGGCTTTGCATCAAAGGCTAGTTCAATCATATGTTGAATTGCATATTTATCATAGACTTAGAGGTCATCATAGCTCTATGCTATTATTTCTTGATTCTATATGAAAAATTATTTGAACTGATCTATTTCTTTTGCAGTACAATGAACTTTAATTTTTAGATTTTTACCTGATTCAAACTCAATTTCTTTGTAGGCTTGTTCTTCTATCTTCATTCTTCAAATTATTTTTCTGTCATTGTTGTCAAACAAGCTTTCCAGAGTGATTAGCCCTTTGGGAATATGATTATTTTAAAATTGGATGATATCTTCTTGATCAATTTCTTGTGATACTTCCTCTTGTTGGGATAAACAGACTGTTTCTCTTATCAAAAATTCAATGATTTTATGGTCATCTTCAAAACTTGCCAAAATATCTCTTTGTCCAGGATAGACAACCTAAACACCAACTTTACTTTGTTTTTCTTCCTTGAGCCATATTAAGTAGCAAACATGTAATTTTTTCCTTGAGCAACGAGCACATCAGCTAACTAATTCTGCTCTTGTAGAATAGCCTTTATGTTCAAAGCCTCAAAAATTTTCATCAAATCCCACACCCTGTTATGGTATGCTTTCAAGTAATGATGTCTGCTATTGCATTTTTTATCACTTGATTTACAATAAGCTCAAAGTCATCATAGACTGTAAACAATTTAGTTCCTATTTTCTCTGCTTACTTTAAGCCAACACACAAGGCTTCATATTCAACAGTGTTTTTGGTGCAACTCGATGTCAGCTTGTAATAAAAACTCTTTATCTCTTCTAAAGGATAAACTAGCACGAATCCAGCTCTAATCATATTTTTACATCTAGCTCTATCAAAATAGGGTTTCCAGAGCTCTGACTTACATAGTTCTTGATTTGAAATTGTTGTAATATTTTTGTGCTTTGAGCTTGAGATACAATATGTGCCAATTTTTGTCTCAACTAAGGCATTAAAATTCTTCAAAGAGAATTCATCTTCTATTTTTAGTTTGTCCATAATATCTTCCAGCAGATAACCCTCCTTGAAGATAGTGTTGATGTACTCATCTTATTTTATTTCCTCAATGTGATAAGTGGTAGGCTTTTTTAGAATAATTTTAATCTTCTTGCCTTTATGTGGAATCATCATGTGAGAGTAGTCTAGGTACATGTAGCCTTCCAATTTAATCATGAATTCTCTTGATAGACAAAGGCCAAAATATAGCTCTAAGTCAACCACAACTATTTCTTGTATCACGATGATTTTTGGCACTCTATGGAGTGTCATAGGAACATCTTTGATTACTCCAACTATTTTCATAGGAGTATCGTCTAATTGGAGGACCCTAGGACATGAGCGAGTATACTCCATACCCATAATATCGCATACTACTTTAGAAATTACAATAGTAGCTGCTCCAGAATCAATCATACAATTATGAACCACCCACCCTTCCATTCTCAAAGATACGTAGAAAGGGGGCGACCTATTCTTCATAGTCCTTGGTCTCATTGTATCTTGAGCAAGATTAAACTTTGAAATTGTTTGATCTCCCAAAATGACTTTCTTCAGTGAAGCTCTGAGTAGATCTATTTGTCCAAGGATCATTAGTGCATCATACATGCTCACTTTAGGAGTATTTTTTAACTCTTCTACTATATTGAAGTTGGGTGCTTCTACTAATTTTTTTAATTTCTCTTTTCTAGTTTATCAAACATTTTTCTATATTCCTATGTAGCCTCAATTCTCTATCTCTTGGTGATTGGAGGGAATATGAGCTTATCCCATGCCTCCTATTTTGTATTATAAAACTCTTATTTTACCGTCTTTAACTGCTTTGAGCTAGAGGGGTCCTTCTGTGGTTTTGATGCAGTTGGAATTATTTTTTATTCCTTCTAAGTTGGAATTTTCCTAATCGCGGGCACATTTTGCTCTTTAAGCTTTTGCAACTGAGACGAGACCTTGAAGGGATCCAAATTCTAGGGATCCACTTGAATTTGATTTTTGCCAAACCTTGTCAACATGAAAATGTATTCCTCTTCCAAAGGATCTTAGGTGAGCATGATTTGCTTTGGCTCCCACAACATATTGACTTGGCCTTTTTGAGATCTTTTAGCTTTTTTAGCGGCCAATTGTGCATGGTGTTGATACATGATGTAGATATTTGCATTGTGGTAACCACTACAAACTAAACATCAAGGATGGTTCTTTGGTTCTTAAGTAGATGGATCTTCATATTGGTATTTGTTATTTACTCTTTCAACAGTATTATTGTTTGAAGTATTCTAGTATTTAGCAACATATGGGAATCTTCTGAATTGGGACCTTTCTGCTTCTCTTTTCTCAATTGTCGTCATCATATTATTCAATGTTTTGAGCGTAGACAATACCTTTAACATTATTGGTGACTCTTTAGACTCAGAATCTAGTAATGTTGGCAATGTAGGTATCGGAGGTAATATTTTTCGTGCAAGAACAGGTGCAATTGTAGAAAGAGAAGTAAATGAGATGGGAGCCATGGATGATTTATTTTTCTAATATGATTGCGCTATATCTAGAAATTATGGAATTATGACCCTTGGAGGTAATCTTCCTATGGAAATAAAAGTATTCTCAGTTGTAATAGCAGCTTGATAAACTTGAGGGAAGTCGGTTATATTTTATTTTTGGATATGCAATCCCAATTGGGGCCTAATGCTCTGATATAATATATGTAAGCCAAAGGACTAGGTGGTATGATATTCTAAGGGATTATTTTACATTTCTACTGAATCTAAGATTAAAATTAGTAATTGCCTCTTGAGTATGTCTATGTATGATAGTAATTTGGGTGAGCACTGAAAATGGATCTGCTAACTCATTGAATTCTTCCATGAATGGTCTAGCCAAGTCAACCCTTGAATGGATTCTATTATCTTTTAGAGTTTGATAAAAATTAAGTATTTTTCTTCGAAAGGACATGGTGAGAAGTTTAACTATCATGTTTTCATCTCTTATATTATGGATATTTCTAGGGACACAAAATATTGACAATTCTCAAAGGTGGTTTTACTTGTGCCATCATAAATAGGAAGGGCTTTAAGCGTGGTTTCTGGAATATCATTAGCATTTGCTAGACCTAAGGATCTTGTGGTATTCCAATTAGGGAAGTTAGGAGGAATCTGATTTATTTTTAGAGCCATAATTCTAGGACTTGATGATATTGATGGTGTAGGATAATTATGGGGTGAATAATCTGCACTCTGCAGACAAGACTCAAGGGCTGAAATTTCAACTCATCTTGTCTTAAAAGAGGGTAATTCTATGAATAACGGTGGATCCTCTAACTACTTGGTTATAGACCTTGTAATCATATAAATAATGAGATAAAATATGCATAATTTATGAAACTTGAACAATTAGAACCGATAATTTAACCTCGATATAATTTTGGGTTCTATATTTTTAATGGGAGTTGCCAGATGAACATACAATATTTGCTAATGATATCAATACTGTTCACCTAATCTTGAACTATCTAGGTAGGTGAGATAAATTTGATCGCTTGGTCCCACCGAGCATGCCAAAAACAACTATACTATTGGACTAAATTTTGTCATTGTTGTAGAAAGACATTGCACCCATTAATTTTAACCAAAGGATAAAAATTAGATGCAAGATTGCTCTATGTTTCAACCTCCTAAGAAGACTGGATCCTTTGAGATAATTTTTTTGGAAAAATGGATAGGAAAATATTAAGGGTTAGGAACGAGTAAAGGGTTAGGAAGGAGTAGAGGGTTAGGAAGGTGTAAGGGTAAAAGAGAAGGTTTGAAAGGTATTCGAGGTATGGTGTAACAACATTGGATCTTACATAGTAATTCATTATCTAGCCAATTACATGGAACTTAATAGATCATCCATTATCAATTATGATTACAGGTTCATTCAGCTCATTTCACTTTAATTATTCCAAGGATTCAAGCAATTAGAAATTCCAATAGGCGACTAAAGATTTGCTTTAACAGAAAAATCTAAGTGTTGAATGTAACATAAATGACTTAAAACAAATGTATAAATGCTCTAATAATTCCAAGGACTTTAATTTTTAGCAATCCAATAGGTAATCCAAATAGCAGAATATTTTAACATAATACACTAACAATTAAGTGAAACAAAAATGACTTAGAGCAAAACATACACATAAAACCTGCAAACGCACAGTAATGGAGACCAAACAACTATCACTTCATTGATCAACAATAATTACGATGCAATACCGGGTAAGGACTATAGATCCAACCCTTATAATGAGATATGTGCTCATATTAATAGTTTATAATTTCAAATTTTCTTGGTGGGAATACAACTGTATGGTCGTTTGGATGACAGTCTAGAAATAAACCAAAAATGTTGATGTGGCAACCTTAAATTTTTTCTTGAACATGATTTTGAATTTAGCTCGTTGATTTGTAACTATATTTTGCAAGTAGTTGCATTATTGGAGCCATCATTTTCAAGCTTAGTTGTCTTTAGATAGAATTAGCTGGCAAGCACCATGGAAATTGCAAGTCTGAAAATGACATCTAACTGAAATATGCTCAAAAGTGGGCTCTTTGTTTACTTATAGGGCTTTTTTGAAGTGAAATCACGATTTCGAACAGTTTCGGCCTCGAGTGTTTTTTTCTTTTACATTATCTTCTTCATAAGAGCGATCTCGGGCTCAAGCTTGCTAATGATGACATCATCAACTCAAGCAACATGGTTTCAAGTGTTGGCAATTTTGGGTATGTTGCCTAGCTTCATGTTTGTGAGTTGTCATTGATGTCAAAAGGAGTTTGTGTTGATGTCAAAAGGAATTTGTGCTGATGTCAAAAAGAGTTTGGTGCCAAAAAGATCTTGAAAGTTCCATGATGTTTGTTTAAGGGTTTTTATTAAAACCATGGTGACAAGGTTAAAGGTTTTTCTTAAAACCATCTGGACTCATTAAGGGTTTTTATTAAAACCATCTTGGCTTAATGAAAAGGTTTTGCTCCTTGAAAAAACCTTAAAAGTCCATTTTGATTATTAATAAATAAATTAACTCAAACCTTTGAAAAGGTTTTAAGTTAAGTTTATTATTAATAAAATAATAATTATTAATTTAATAATTATTATTGAAAGGGTTTCTAAACCCTTAGCGGCGCTCATGTAAAAGACTTACCTCACCGACGTCAACTTGCATGGGATGAAAAATGCAATGTTTGAAAGGAGCATCGACGTCAATTTGCATGGGATGAAAGACTATTAAAGGGCATTATTTCCTAAGGTTTTAAGCACCTTCGATTTGTGCGATTACCTTCAAATTTGTATTGCTCTGTGACCTTCGATTTTGGATTGCTCTATGATTTTTGAGTCTCATTTTTCTCTGTGTTAATTTTTGATTTCGTGCGCAGTGAGGAAGACAAATCTGGTCTGTGTTAAATTCGGATTTCGTGCGCTTGTGAGGAAGGAAATTTTGGTTGTCTTTTGTGAGCAAAGGGAAGGTAAAACGATGAGTAGCGCTTGAGAGTTTCATTGGGCACTTGTGCTCCAACGATGGAGGCAGTGGAGCGAAGGCGCTCGCTAAGCAGAGGTGTCGAGTTCGATTCGCGATAGGCGTGTTTCAGTTTTTTCTTGGTCACGGTTATTGTGCATGTGGTACGATGGTTGCTTTGGGCCATGAGTTTGGAGGAGGAAGCACTTTGGCGCTTATGTTGGTGTCTCCACACTTCTCCTAAGGTTGGAGAATTGATTTTTGGCCAAGGTAGATCTTTTGTTGATAATGTGGAATATTTGATTTGACTTGGCAATTATTGTTGGTAATTGGATGGAGGTATAAGGTTAAATAGAAATATTGCTTTGACATTGTTATTATTGATGCTTAATGTTTATGTGGTAAATGCATTTAGAAGTAAATGTATTTTAGGAGTTATAAGGGTTTAAGGAATAATTGTGCTTAATGTCATATTGGGGTTAGAGAGCCTTTGGAGTTATTGAGTGGATATTCTCTTGTAATTATTTTTTGAGGTTGAAGTTATTTTGTGATATATTAAGTAGGAGTTATAAGGTGTAAAGGAATATTGTTGATATGTATATTTGTGAGTTTTGATTATTGATGAGTTGGAGTGATAAGGTGTTATTAGGACTCTTATCATTGTGCATTATTCCATTGTTGCTAACTCTAATTTGTGGCAAATTGAGAGTTAGTGTTGTGACATAATTTTGAGTTCTCCTTCTTCATCAAAGTAAAGGTATGGGCACATTCTTCCATGGTTATTATTGATTGATGGTTTTCTAAAAATAAGTTTGGAGTGAAAAGGATTAAATTAAGTTTCCTTATTTGGAGTGGATCTTATTTTCTGAAAGTGGAAGTATTGATTATGCATTATGAGATCATGATGAGTTTATGAGTTATTGCATAATTCTGGTTTATGAGAGTGGAAGCATTTGAAGTTTGCTTTAGGGTTTTTGAGTGAGAAGCTTATGCCATTGCTATAAGTTGTTGAAACCCTAATTGAGTTGTTTGGTTGTTGAGAGTTTGGTTTTGAGATTGCTTCCATTGAGATTGAGTTGATCAAGTTATGCTTTACTTGATACATGAGTTGGGCTTGCTCCTTTGAGATTTGATTTTATCAAGTTGTACTTTGCTTGATAAACTTGGTTGTGTGGTTAAGTTGAGCATTCCCATTTGAGAGAAGTTGGAAATATCTTGAACCCCTTTTTGATGCTTAGAGAGAGATTGCTTTGAGTTCTTGAAAACTAACTTGGCTAGGGTTTGATAGCAAGTTATGGTTCTATGTTGGAGGAGTTGATTCCTTGATATTGCATTATTGACAATTGTTGGGTTGTGGTTCAAGATCTTGTGAAAGTATACTACTTCTATCTTTATTCTGATTTGAGAAAGAGTTTGTTTTTGAGTTGAAGGATAGAACATATTGAGTCTCTAACAATTCTCTTTATGCTCCTATGAGATTGATTTGAGTTGAGATTGAAAGTTGAAGGATAGAACATATTGAGTCTCTAACAATTCTCTTTATGCTTCTATGAGATTGATTTGAGTTGAGATTGAGAGTTGAAGGATAGAACATATTGAGTCTCTAAAATTTTTATTTTTTATTATTGAGTCTTAACAATTCTCTTTATGCTTCTATGAGATTGATTTGAGTTGAGATTGAAAGTTGAAGGATAGAACATATTGAGTCTCTAAAAATTCTCTTTATGCTTCTATGATATTGATTTGATATGATTGGATGAAACACATTGGGTCTCTAACAATTCTCTTTGTGTGTTCACATTGGGCAAGTTTCTTGGTAAACTTGCTTGAGCTGATTTGGGCAAGTTCTTGGTGAGCTTGCTAGGACTTATTTGGATAGGTTCTTGTGGAGAACTTGTGGACTGATTTGGATAGGTTCTTGTTGAAGAACTTGTGGATATATTTGATGAAGTCTTGGTGGAGACTTGTGAGCAGTTGTGATTGATTTGTTCAAGATTTTGGCTTAAGTTTGGGATAGATATGATAGAGATTTGAGAGCAGATTTGTGTTGGACCAGAGGACTGAGTTTGGTGCAGATTTGTGATAGAGTTTGAGAGGACTTGTGTTGGACCGACCGATTGTGTTTAGTATAGGTTTTGATGAGTAGTTGTGGAGGTGATCAGTGAGGACATAAGTCTCTAGAGCTAGAGCAAGGAGGACAGGACGTCTTCTGTGGAAAGGAGTTCCACCTGCTAGCGGTAGAAGAGGTAGTGATCTTCTGAAGTATCATTTCTAGAGCTTTGGGGGATAGGACATCTCCTTTGGGTAGGAGGCTCATAAATACTTCTTTGGGGGATAGGACATCTCCTTTGGGTAGGAGGCTCATAAATATTTTATTAGGGGAAGGATTCTCCTTTGGACAGGAAGTCCATAAACATTGTAATTGGGAAGGATTCCCAAAGGATTTGATTGAGAAAATTTAGTGAAATATTTTCTCTCGTGGAGTAGCCCACCTTGGGTGAACCACGTTATATTGGTGTCTCAATTGTGTGATGACTTGTACTCTGGTTTGATTACTGCTTTGATTTTGCTATTGGTTCATTGCATTGCTTTCTGAAGTAAAAGGAAAAAGTTAAAAAGTGGTCTTATACTGTTCACCCCCCTCTCGAGTATAAGCTTGTGTTCTTCAATTGGTATCGAGTAGGTTCCTTCGGAAGAGTTTCACAGCTTGAAGGAAAATCTTGAAAAGAACACAATGGATTTTACAAGTGGTAATTCAACACCTATTCTTGATGGGACAGATTTTGGTCTATGGAGCATAAAGATGAAGGTTCATCTAATGGCTCTTGGAAATGAAGTTTGGGAAGCAGTTGAGTTTGGGTACACTATTCCAAAGCTCCCTCCTACTACTAAAGATGAGAAACTTCTACATCACAACAATTCAAGGGCAATGAATGCAATTCTGAAAGGTCTACAAAAGGCAGATCTTACAAAGGTGATTCATTGTAATACAACAAAGGAAATGTGGGATCAATTGCAAGTGGTTCATACAGGTGATGCAAATGTCAGAAAAGCAAAATTGAGATATTACAAAGGTATGTTTGAACAACTCAAGATGAATGATGAAGAAAATATTAGTGACTATATGCTTCGTATGGATGAGATTGTTAATTCCATGAAGGAACTAGGTCTTGAGCTTGCTGAAAATGATGTTTGTGATAAAATTTTGAGGTCTCTTCCAAATAGATTTAGTGAAAATATTTCAGCTATTGAGGAAGCCAAGGATTTGGATAAATTGAAAAAGGATGAGCTTCATAGTATACTTGCAGCTTTTGAGTTAAGAACTAAAGTGGTACCTGATCCTAAGAAGGAGGCAACTTTCAAAGCTACCAAGAAGTCCAAGGGTAAACAACAAGAAGATAGTGATGAGTCTTCTAGTGATGAAGAAGCAAACTACAATAGGAAAGGCAAGTTCTCAAGAAAGCACAAAGGTATGAAATCTGTTAAATGTTTCAATTGTGGAAAGTTTGGTCACTATGCTACTGACTGTCTGAAACCCAAGGATGATTGTGATGAAGAAAAATAGGATTATAAGCACAGGGAATCTGAGAAGCACATGTATCAAAGGAAGAACATAAATGAGCAAAATAGTCAAGGGAAGAGGTACTTC
Source organism: Wollemia nobilis (assembly GCA_028583015.1). Lineage (NCBI taxonomy): Eukaryota > Viridiplantae > Streptophyta > Pinopsida > Araucariales > Araucariaceae > Wollemia > Wollemia nobilis. The sequence continues at coordinate 12,711,739 of JAQPPZ010000442.1, read as the reverse complement.
CAAAAACACAAGAAAAGTTTCTACACAGACAAAGCAAGTAAGTGTTCTAGTAGTGATGATGGAAGTTCTTCAAGTGATGATAGAAATGAGATGTTGTTTCTAACAGAAAAGGAAGGAAAAGAAAAGAGGAATAGATTTGTTGTGCTTAAGTGCTTTAGATGTGGAAATTTTGGTCACCTTGAGGATGATTGTACAAATGATGGTTTGAATTCTGGTAATACTATGTATGAGGATGCTTCAAAAAATTATGAGGAAGATCTTCTTATGGCTTTAGATGAAGGTAGCACCTCTAGTGGTAAGAAATCAGAAAAGGATATTGATGTTTCAAAAGGTAAACAAATAGAGGATGTTTCAGAAAAGGGAGAAGTAGATCTTGAGGCTGAACTTGTTAATGCTCTTGATGTGTTAAAGAAAGAAAGAAAGAAATATGCTAGACTCATTGATAGGTTTGATGAATGTCATTATGAAAGAGATGAGCTTATAGGGAATCTTGATATCTCTATAGCAAAGACACAGGAACTCAAAGAAGAGTTGGCAGCTAGGTCTCTTGAGTGTAAAGAGTTAAAACATGAAGTAGCTTCCTTGAAAAAGGAAACTAAAGAGTACAAGGAGAAGCTTTACAAGTTTGAAGAAAGTTCCAAGAAGGTAAAATCAATCATCAAGGATCAAAGAAGGACAACAGATAAAATAGGTCTTGGTTTTGGAAAGAAACAAAAGGAACGAGGTTGAGGAATCTAGTATGAGCTCCCAAGAAGAAGATGGTTCAGATGAAGAGAGTACTTCAGAGAGTAAGTTTTCATATGGTAATTCAGATAGCACAGAATCAAAAAATAGGAATCAACATAAGGGGAGAAATACTAAAGGACCTATGAGGTCAAGGCAAGGAAATTTCAATGGAAGATGTTTTGCATGTCACAGGTTTGGACACATGGCTTCACAGTGCAGGGCTCAAGCAAGACAGGTTAATGGAAATTTTAGAAATGGTAATTTCTTTCAAGGGTATTGCTACTCTTGTAATCAGTTTGGGCACAAGGCAGTTAATTGCAGGGTTAACAATAGGAACAGGTTTGGTCCAACAAAGAGGATTCAAAAAATAGGTACATCTCAAAGGAATAACATTGTCAAATGTTATAAGTGCAATAATGAAGGACATACAACCAGATGGTGTAGAGCAGAAGTTCCAAGGTACAGGTTCAGGGCTATGAATAGGAACATGAATAATGGTAGGAACATGAATAATGATAGGAATAGGAATAATGGCTTGGACAGAAATAGGGATGAGAATATGAACAAGAACAAGAATAGGGAACATGGACAAGGATATCAAGAAAAATCATGGAAAGGTAGCTATGGACATTGATGATGATCAGTGCCTAATGGGAGTTTTACTCCCACCCCAGAATTAATCACCTCAACAGGAGGTGGGGGAGGGGCTAAGCTAAGAGGCTCATTCTTAGCCCTGAGCCCCAAAGGTGACCCTTTGCCATTGATGACAAAGGGGGAGAGATTTGAGTAAGGGGGAGAGCCTTGAGTCAGGGGGAGCAAAGCTTCAGAGGATGGTTTTCAGTTGGTTTCAGTTTTGACAGTTGGCAGTGGTTTCAGTAGTGGTTTGCCATCAATGACAAAGGGGGAGATTGTTGGCAATTTTGGGTATGTTGCCTAGCTTCATGTTTGTGAGTTGTCATTGATGTCAAAAGGAGTTTGTGTTGATGTCAAAAGGAATTTGTGCTGATGTCAAAAAGAGTTTGGTGCCAAAAATATCTTGAAAGTTCCATGATGTTTGTTTAAGGGTTTTTAATTAAAACCATGGTGACAAGGTTAAAGGTTTTTCTTAAAACCATCTGGACTCATTAAGGGTTTTTATTAAAACCATCTTGGCTTAATGAAAAGGTTTTGCTCCTTGAAAAAACCTTAAAAGTCCATTTTGATTATTAATAAATAAATTAACTCAAACCTTTGAAAAGGTTTTAAGTTAAGTTTATTATTAATAAAATAATAATTATTAATTTAATAATTATTATTGAAAGGGTTTCTAAACCCTTAGCGGCGCTCATGTAAAAGACTTACCTCATCGACGTCAACTTGCATGGGATGAAAAATGCAATGTTTGAAAGGAGCATCGACGTCAATTTGCATGGGATGAAAGACTATTAAAGGGCATTATTTCCTAAGGTTTTAAGCACCTTCGATTTGCGCGATTACCTTCGAATTCGTATTGCTCTGTGACCTTCGATTTTGGATTGCTCTATGATTTTTGAGTCTCATTTTGCTCTGTGTTAATTTCTAATTTTGTGCGCCAGTGAGGAAGACAAATCTGGTCTATGTTAAATTCCGATTTCATGCGTAGTGAGGAAGACAAATCTGGTCTATGTTAAATTTAGATTTCATGTGCTTTGTGAGGAAGGAAATTCTGGTTGTCTTTTGCGAGCAAAGGGAAGGTAAAATGATGAGTAGCACTTGAGAGTTTCATTGGGCACTTGTGCTCCAACGATGAAGGTAGTGGAGCGAAGGCGCTCGCTAAGCAGAGGTGTCGAGTTCGATTCACGACAGGCATGTTTCAATTTTTTCTTGGTCATGGTTATTGTGCACGTGGTACGATGGTTGCTTTGGGCCATGAGTTTGGAGGAGGAAGCACTTTGGCGCTTATGTTGGTGTCTCCACACTTCTCCTAAGGTTGGAGAATTGATTTTTGGCCAAGGTAGATCTTTTGTTGATAATGTGGAATATTTGATTTGACTTGGCAATTATTGTTGGTAATTGGATGGAGGTATAAGGTTAAATAGAAATATTGCTTTGACATTGTTATTATTGATGCTTAATGTTTATGTGGTAAATGCATTTAGAAGTAAATGTATTTTAGGAGTTATAAGGGTTTAAGGAATAATTGTGCTTAATGTCATATTGGGGTTAGAGAGCCTTTGGAGTTATTGAGTGGATATTCTCTTGTAATTATTTTTTGAGGTTGAAGTTATTTTGTGATATATTAAGTAGGAGTTATAAGGTGTAAAGGAATATTGTTGATATGTATATTTGTGAGTTTTGATTATTGATGAGTTGGAGTGATAAGGTGTTATTAGGACTCTTATCATTGTGCATTATTCCATTGTTGCTAACTCTAATTTGTGGCAAATTGAGAGTTAGTGTTGTGACAGATTTTGAGTTCTCCTTCTTCATCAAAGTAAAGGTATGGGCACATTCTTCCATGGTTATTATTGATTGATGGTTTTCTAAAAATAAGTTTGGAGTGAAAAGGATTAAATTAAGTTTCCTTATTTGGAGTGGATCTTATTTTCTGAAAGTGGAAGTATTGATTATGCATTATGAGATCATGATGAGTTTATGAGTTATTGCATAATTCTGGTTTATGAGAGTGGAAGCATTTGAAGTTTGCTTTAGGGTTTTTGAGTGAGAAGCTTATGCCATTGCTATAAGTTGTTGAAACCCTAATTGAGTTGTTTGGTTGTTGAGAGTTTGGTTTTGAGATTGCTTCCATTGAGATTGAGTTGATCAAGTTATGCTTTACTTGATACATGAGTTGGGCTTGCTCCTTTGAGATTTGATTTTATCAAGTTGTACTTTGCTTGATAAACTTGGTTGTGTGGTTAAGTTGAGCATTCCCATTTGAGAGAAGTTGGAAATATCTTGAACCCCTTTTTGATGCTTAGAGAGAGATTGCTTTGAGTTCTTGAAAACTAACTTGGCTAGGGTTTGATAGCAAGTTATGGTTCTATGTTGGAGGAGTTGATTCCTTGATATTGCATTATTGACAATTGTTGGGTTGTGGTTCAAGATCTTGTGAAAGTATACTACTTCTATCTTTATTCTGATTTGAGAAAGAGTTTGTTTTTGAGTTGAAGGATAGAACATATTGAGTCTCTAACAATTCTCTTTATGCTCCTATGAGATTGATTTGAGTTGAGATTGAAAGTTGAAGGATAGAACATATTGAGTCTCTAAAATTCTCTTTATGCTTCTATGAGATTGATTTGAGTTGAGATTGAGAGTTGAAGGATAGAACATATTGAGTCTCTAACAATTCTCTTTATGCTTCTATGAGATTGATTTGAGTTGAGATTGAGAGTTGAAGGATAGAACATATTGAGTCTCTAAAAATTCTCTTTATGCTTCTATGAGATTGATTTGAGTTGAGATTGAAATTTGAAGGATAGAACATATTGAGTCTCTAACAATTCTCTTTATGCTTCTATGAGATTGATTTGATATGATTGGATGAAACACATTGGGTCTCTAACAATTCTCTTTGTGTGTTCACATTGGGCAAGTTTCTTGGTAAACTTGCTTGAGCTGATTTGGGCAAGTTCTTGGTGAGCTTGCTAGGACTGATTTGGACAGGTTCTTGTGGAGAACTTGTGGACTGATTTGGACAGGTTCTTGTGGAGAACTTGTGGACTGATTTGGATAGGTTCTTGTTGAAGAACTTGTGGACAGATTTGATGAAGTCTTGGTGAAGACTTGTGAGCAGTTGTGATTGATTTGTTCAAGATTTTGGCTTAAGCTTGGGATAGATCTGATAGAGATTTGAGAGCAGATTTGTGTTGGACCAGAGGACTGAGTTTGGTGCAGATTTGTGATAGAGTTTGAGAGGACTTGTGTTGGACTAACTGACTATGTTTAGTACAGGTTTTGATGAGTAGTTGTGGAGGTGATCAGTGAGGACAGAAGTCTCTAGAGCCAGAGCAAGGAGGACAGGACGTCTTCTATGGAAAGGAGTTCCACCTGCTAGCGGTAGAAGAGGTAGTGATCTTCTGAAGTATCATTTCTAGAGCTTTGGGGGATAGGACATCTCCTTTGGGTAGGAGGCTCATAAATACTTCTTTGGGGGATAGGACATCTCCTTTGGGTAGGAGGCTCATAAATATTTGATTAGGGGAAGGATTCTCCTTTGGACAGGAAGTCCATAAACATTGTAATTGGGAAGGATTCCCAAAGGATTTGATTGAGAAAATTTAGTGAAATATTTTCTCTGTGGAGTAGCCCACCTTGGGTGAACCACGTTATATTGGTGTCTCAATTGTGTGATGACTTGTACACTTGTTTGATTACTGCTTTGATTTTGCTATTGGTTCATTGCATTGCTTTCTGAAGTAAAAGGAAAAAGTTAAAAAGTGGTCTTATACTGTTCACCCCCCCTCTCAGTATAAGCTTGTGTTCTTCATCAAGCACCTTTTAGCTTTATTAGTTCATATCCCAGTCTTGGGAACTTTTTCCTTTCTTCTGTGGTCCTAGGATCTTTTTATTTTGTTGATGTCATCGCTAGGAATTGTGCAGTCTTCAACATAGCGGCCTTAGGAGGTCTTTGATTGTTTACTTATGCGATATTGAGATATCAATATCTTCAACTAACGTCATCGTCTTGAATAGCCTAATTTTGGGACATTGCGGTCTCCAACATTATCATTTTTATTTCTTTGTCCTATTCTTTTGATCTCGCACTCTTGCCTCGGCTTGTTGACATCACATTCAACTTGGACATGGTTTCGGGTATTTTGAGCTTAGATGCTTGTTTTTTCATCCTCGTGGGGAAAAAGTTTTGTGCTAACATGGCTATTGATACAATCATGGTTTTGGAGCATCCTGATCCTATGCTAGACTTATCCTCCAACACTTATCAAAAAATGTTTTAGGGGATATCTTTGCTTGTGCTAATATGGTCAAAATTTGACCCACATGAACCTTCAATACTTTGAACCAGTCTATTGTTGGTTTTTCTTTATGGCTTTTACACTTTCCTTTGCCTTTTAGGTGTTCCTTTTGTGAGCTCTATGAGCTTGTAATATTTGTACAACTTTTGCAGAATGTGATTGCTTTTTAATAAATAATTTTCTTGTTCGTGTTTGGAACGAATTGATTCTTTTTTTTTGGAGTATGCTTATGCACCTTTGAAGGGCAATTCCTCTGCCACTTAATTCTATTTTCTACTTGCTACTAATTTGTAAGATACAACCTTTTCTGGCCTTAAAATGAATTTAGACTCTTCTTAATACTTAAAGGCTTTTGCCTTTCTGGTCTTTGGTAAGGATTTCTCACGCTGAGACCTTTCAAAAGTTTAACTTTTTAGAGTTCTTTCATGGAATTTAGCTTCACGAAGATGATTACCTCTTTTTTTGAGGTTTTCTTTAATCAATCTTCAATAGGGTTGTTTTACCCTTGAAACTTATTTTCTTAGAGTGCTCTTTTGTCTTCTTTGTATCGAAGCTAGAGGAGGATTAGGAGAATTTTTCTTCCTTATACATACTCTGATACCATATGTTAGAACTTAATGCTTCGTGTTAGCTACCTAAGTATATATATATGTGGAGATATAATATAATATTGTATTATAGTGTGGGTTACATAAAAATTTATAATAATATATAATATTGCCATATTATAATATTATGCACTTTGTAACTCATGGAAGGTGAATCACCACATGGGTGACCTTCTAATTCATAGAAGTTGAACCATAACATTTTTGTATTAAAAAATATGCACCCCCAATTGTAAAGGAAGTCCATATAGCAAGTATTATTTGTAAGAGTCTTGGCTCATGGAGCTGGAGATCTTGTAGAGTGATTCCTTAAGGAGTATTCTTGGTGTTGCTCTACCTCAAGGGTATTATCTTTATTTTAGTGTGTGGATTGTTATTGTGGAATTAATTGTAGATGCATGTTTGACATTTCTGCAAATTGATGAATGAATTATGGTTAATAAGAAGAGAGGTCCATAACACTTTGATACTTTGCATTATGCAATGATGGGTATTTAAGTACATAGAATGCCTATTTCAAGCATAACAAACTCTCAACCAAACTTGCAACTACCTTTGTCCTATACTACATGCATATGCCTTGTGAGGGGTAGTTATACCACTTGCCATTTCACATGGGCTATGATGTAATAACTCATAACATCCTCTTCTCAAATAGAAAACGGGTAATATTTGGGGTTCAACTTTTGATAGAACAAAATTTTGCTTAGCTTGTTCAAAAGGTAAGTACTTAACCATGAATGGTAGACCATAATTTATAAAGGTTGCATTGGAATATATCCCTATATATGATATCAATTTCAATTTCACCAGTAGATATAACATTTGAATTTGACAAAATCCAAAGAGATCTTCCTTGGAAAGAATGTGATGAGAATTTTGGATTTCCTCTTTGTATATGAGATAGGGTTTGTAGAGGAAATAACATTGAAGGTGCAATCTTATGAAATTGGATGAGTTGGGAATTAGGGCAAAAACTTTGGATGGATATTATTCAAAGATTAAGGAAATAGTTGAGCATTTCAAAAATATATAGGCTTAATGATACAATAAAATTAAGGAAATATATCCTACCATGACATTCAACAACATGGAACTACATCTCTTAGAGTTTGTAATTAATTAGGAAACATATTAGATGGTGGGTTAATAAGAGGCAGTCTAAAAAAACTTTAAGTGTGATTATTGGTTAAAGCCTCACCATCCTTCGTTAGATTCAAAACACTAACCATTGGCTTAAGCATCTTTAGCTTGTAGAGGTTCAAAAGTAAAAAATTATAATGATGTGACCAACAATTCTATATCTTGAAATATTATTAGTAATGTAATTGAAAGAGAGGATCTCAAAAAAGCAATAGATGAGTTATAAAAGATGCTTTAAGAGTTCTATATCTCCCTTCTTTCATTTGATGATAAGTTGGTTTGGAATCTATCAAAATATGGTGTATACTTGATCAAGTTGTGATACAAGGCTTTGGAACAATCAAAATCCACTACTCCCAAGGATTTACCTTGTAGGAACATTTGGTTCATTGAATATCTCCGTAAGGTCTCACTATTCCTTTTTTTTTGTTGAAAGTGACTTGATATTTTTTAAATAAATAATAGGAGTACACTATTCACAAAATAATGGGTGGTAATGAAGCACACCCCATAAACCTTATACTATAGATCCATCCCAGAACCTTCTGGTCCTGGAATAACTACAAGAAAACAAACATACCAACAGAAAAGGGCAAGAACCCACTAACACTCAAGTTGTCATGGGAATGGATTTGGTTGGAAGGGGGCCAGGCTCCTCAAGAATAGGCTTCCAACCAGATCCATCACCTTCATAATGTTGCCTAAGAGTGACTTCAACTGTTTGAAATGGTATAGTGATTGGGTTTGCCCATCTTGATGAAGATCCCCAGTCCTTGAATTGGGTGGGAGGGGGGTGCACTATGGAGATATGATGCCAACTCTAGTGTGGTGCTCTTAGTGCCTAGGATTACAAGAAGCTACAGTCCATCCTTGAGATCTGTTTCGACCTTGATTTCTCTGTTGGGATGGGGAGGGAAAAATATAAGCCACTATGCAAGGAGCATTTGGCCAAATAGTCCAAAAAAGTCAACAAATGTTGAACTTCGAGAGCAACCTTGTTGGCTTGCACTTGAATCTGAAGTAAGACATTAGAGCATATTAGATCTTTTGTATAAACCAAAAAATCAATAGAAGCTTGTTGTTTAGAAAAAATAGCAGTATTGTAATTTTTCCAAATGTCAAACAATATTTTCTACTCTAAAAATATGCCAAATTTATTTAATGATTGTCGGTATGCTGGTCTTATCACAAAAAAAAATCATGTGGCATGAGAATGGCCTGAGCCTAAATGGTTTAAAAAAATCATGAATCCAAGTCCAGGCCAATTGAGCTTTGGAGCAAAATGAGAACATGTGCTTGATGGACTCCTTGCAATGAGAAAAAAGGACATTTAGGGTTAGTCATTTCTAAGTGAACCAGGCATTCTCCTATAGGAAACTCTTGAAAAAGAAGACACCAAGAAAAATGAGCCACTTTAGGCTCTAGAACGACATCCCAGACAGTGTGGAAGTGATTTTCCATTCTTTGTTAGTAAACTGGATATTCCATTTTTCATTAAGCCTCGATACCATGGGTAAATGGGGTGAAAGCCATGAATACCCTTTGCAAGGCTTATAACTCCTAAAACAAATGTCCAAGCACCACTTCCAATCTTTCCACCATGGGTGGAGGCTCATAACCCCAATCTTGTGAAGCATATCATGGGGAACTGCATCTTTGACTGCCTAGAATGTCTCCTTGTCTTGTTCAGAGAGGTTAAACTGGGACTTGGTTTCCGTCCACGAGAGCCAAGTTTTGGTATGTTTGGAAAAAAGGTCAAAAATGACCTTTATGCCTTTGTGGAAGAAGCGTAACGCCTGAATCCAAGGAACTTTGGCTAAAGGTAGGTTCTAGTAGGTAAATATGGAAGACCACTAGATTGATTGTTGGTTGATGGAGAGCCCATAGTTAAAGTTGTTATTGTTCCATTGAAACCAACATTGGTAGGTAAATATGGGGGACCACCAAACTAATTGTTGGTTTATTGAGAGCCCCTTGTTGAAGTTGTCATTGTTCCATTGAAGCCAAGGTCTAATAGCTTCCCAAGATTTCCAAATGCTTTTGGCAACAAAGGTGCCCTGAATCTGAACGAGCACCTTCATAACCAAAATGGAGTGCAACTCAAGTCCTTTCCAAGATTTTTGCCCTTGAGGGGAGCCAAAGGCTATGCAACTGCAAAGTAGAATTTTCCATGCGTAATTGTCTTGAATAGCTCTAATAATCCACTTTGCACATAGAGTTGTCCTCTGTATTTGGGTGTCCAAATTCACTCGCTCACTTCTCCTTTGGTTAACAGTCCAAAAAAAAAAATTTACATGGGACAATTGGGAATGAAAAGGGTATCATGGATACTTGAAGTGTACTTGGTGCAAGGAGAAGCTAGAAACATCAAATCATCTACTTCTTCAATGTTCCTATGCTTCCATCATTTGGGGCTACCTTTTCAAATAAATGAGAATCTATTGGGTTAGTCCCTCAACATTAGAAGAAACGATGAATAGTTGAATAAATTGTTTCAAAGCTAAGGCATTAACCATTTTATGATGTATTGGCCCTCTTATCATTTTTTGGAATCTATGACTTGAAATACATAATTAAATTTTATCAAATGGCATTAGATCAACCGGTTAATTTCCTCAACTTCAAGGAGGAGATCCAAGTTCAAATATTGCCAAGTGATACATTGATAATATCCAAGTTAGTGTAATACCATTTCATGGTGATGTAATATGGGTAGAGCCTAGTTCAATCCCATATAACCAATTGAAAAAAAATAAATAGTTGAATTTTCAAAAACAAATCTTAAACTTATATTCAAGTTTGGATTCTTAGTATTGCCTCTTTTGCAAAATGTTTACAAGGATTCTTACTATTGTCTCTTTTGCAAAATGTTTACAAGCATCGTGGTCATTTGAAGTCTTTGGTAAAAAAAAAAGACTCGTTAACCTCTTATTTACATGATTTAATAATACATGTGGAGTTATTTGAGATATGGAGTTAATTCAAAGGATTTGCATCAATCTATAGTAAAATATAAATGTTTAAAAGTTGGGTTCATCATACTTAAACTTGGTGCTTCTAACATAAAAGCCAAGAAAATTGATGGAGGTAATGTTTTTTAGTTAATGAAAGGAAAAAATGTACTTAGAATCATATGAAACTTCAACAAACAACAATGTGAAGGTTTTGACACTTCTAAAAATCAATATAGCCATTATATATATATATGGACATATTTTAATAGAGAAGCATTCTTATATTATTTATTTTTATTTTTTTGATACCAAAGAATCGATAACAAACATTATCCCCAAGGTTTCTGCCTCTGACCACAGGTCAAATCATTGAAGTTGCCTTTATAACCCTTGCCTCTCCTCAATATACATGACCCAAAGTGAGAGAGACCCTCGTTGTTAGTCTCACAATGACACTGAGAGGGGGGTGAATCAGTGTGGCTCTTTAAAACTTAAAAACTTCAACTCTTAAAGCCAAAACAATGAAAACTTAAAACCACATAAAGCAAATATAACAAGAGAGCATCACACAACACAAGATGTACCGAGGTTCACCAGTTTTGGCTACTCCTCAAAAATTGACTGTTTGGACTCCCATCCAAATCCAGCCTTTGCAAAATACCAATTTTACAATCAATTTACCAGCACCCACTGGAAGGAGCACCAACCCCTGATTTATCTGCACCAACAGAAAGGAGCACCAACCCCTGATTTACCAACACCAACTGGAAGGAGCACCAACCCCTGATTTATCTGCACCAACAGAAAGGAGCACCAACCCCTGATTTACCAGCACCAACTGGAAGGAGCACCAACCCCTGATTCCAAGCACCAACTTGGACTTTTTGAAGCTAGAAGATTGACATAAAAATGCCTTCACATTTACAAGACCCTGACTGGTCTATTGCTCACTCCACATCGCCCACAAATCACATAACACACCCTTCTCGGTCGCTTGTTGCGCACCTCTCGCTCTCCTCTCACTCTCTTCTCGCGCTCCTCTCGCGCACTTCACAGAATAAATTCCCCAACTGAAATTCTCCAAGCAACGCTCCTTTTATAACCATATTGTCTCTTTGTAACTCCAGTTGTAACTCCTTCTTTCATTTCTCATACGCCACTTGTCAATTGTAACGCCTTCTATATGTAACTCCTTTTGTATATATAGAGTAGGCATTTCGTTAAACACGTTACATGCAACGAATTGACACATATACTCCTACCATGACTGTTCGTCTTCTCGGTCATGATTGTTCGTATTCTCCTTAGTGACTGTTCGTTTTCTTTTCTGTGCATGCATGCGTTTTCATTTCTATTTTTACGACTGTTCGTTTTCTCCTTCTTCGACTGTTCGTTTTCTTCACTTGGGCATGTATGCATTTTCTCTGTAACTGCACCTACAACTGACGTACTGACTTCAGTTAACTCTTCTTATTTTAGTTGCATGATTTTCTTCTGCAACGGCCCCTGTAACTGCCATATAACTTCAGTTAACTGTCACATATCTTATTTCGGTTGGGTTCTCTTCTTAGCTCGCGAAAACACAACATGTCACGATATCGTGACACTTTCGCCTCCTTGCTACTTTTCTTGGTTTGAACCCATGAAAACACATGTCGTGATATCGCGACACTTTTGCCTCCTTGCTACTTTTGTTTGCTTGTACCTGTGAAAACACAACATGTCGCGATATCATGACACTTTTCACCTCCTTGCTACTTTACTTGGTTTGAACCCACGAAAACACATGTCACGATATCGTGACACTTTCGCCTCCTTACTCTTCCTCTTTACTTTTGTCACGATATCGCGACACTTCTGCCTTCTTACTTTCTCTCTCCTCCTTTAGTCATGAAAATGCGACATGTCACGATATCGCGACACTTTCTCTCCTTTGCTCTTTCTCTTGCCTTCGGGTCGTGAAAACCCGACATGTCGCGATATCGCGACACTTTCTCTCCTTTGCTCTTTCTCTTGCCTTTGGGTCGCGAAAACGCGACATGTCATGATATCGCGACACTTTCTCTCCTCTCTCTCTTGCAATATGTCATGAAATCGTGACACTTTTTCTTCGTACAATCTCTCTTGCAATATGTCACGAAATCGTGACACTTTTCTTTCAGACTCTCTCTCTTGCAATATGTCACGAAATCGTGACACTTTTTCTTCCGTACAATCTCTCTTGCAATATGTCATGAAATCGCGACACTTTTTCTTCCGACTCTCTCTCTTGCAATATGTCACGAAATCGTGACACTTTTTCTTCCTTACTCTCTCTTCAATATGTCGCGAAATCGCGACACTTTTTCTTTCACTCTCTCTTCGAATATGTCATGAAATCGTGACACTTTTTCTTGCGACTCTCTCTTGCAATATGTCATGAAATCGTGACACTTTTTCTACTTGCCTTTTTCTCTCCCAACATGTCGCGAAATCGTGACACTTTTTCTTCCGCTTTCTCTCTAACATGTCACGAAATCACGACAGTTTTGCTTGCTTGCGCTTTCTCTCCGAACATGTCATGAAATCGTGACAGTTTTGCTTGCTTGCGCTTTCTCTCCAAACATGTCGCGAAATCGTGACAGTTTTGCTTGCTTGCGCTTTCTCTCCGAACATGTCACGAAATCGTGATAGTTTTGCTTGCTTGCGCTTTCTCTGAACATGTCGCGAAATCATGACAGTTTTGCTTGCTTGCATTTCTCTCAAACATGTCGCGATATCGTGACATTTTTTCTTCAACATGTCGTGATATCGCGACACTTTTCTCCTTTAAACAACATGTCGCGATATCGCGACATTTTTCTTTCTTGCTCAACATGTCGCGATATCGCGACAGTTTTTTTCCTTGTGATTTTCTTTTGATTTTTAGCATATGGGCCACTTCGGTCTTCTTGGACAACCGTAACAACTTCACCCAAACATCGAAAACATCCTCATAAGCATTTTAACATCACTGTACACTATCGAAGAACCACTGAACTCCTGTCCACTGCATCAACCGATCTGTCCGATCGTGTTGACAACAATGACAATATTGTTGTTGCACCTTGCTCAACAATCTCCCCCTTTGGAATTGTTGGCAACACACGTGCAATTTCCTGTAATTCTTCTCCCCCTTTGACAATAATACCAAAGGGCTGCTGCAGACTCCCCCTGAGTCCATGCACAACATTCTCAAGCACAAATTATTATAGTTAGAAAAAATTACAAATATGAGCAAAAAGATAATCAAATATATAAATGCTCCCCCGAGAATGTGGTCTCGATAGCTAGTCGGTTCTTGGGAAGCATGACCACTCCTAATTTATTGCGAAGGTATCCGCTACTGACTGGTGGACCTCTCTCCAATTGTTATATTATAGAAGACTCTGTCTCTCTACTGCACTGACTGGTGGACCTCTCTCCACTTGAAGAATCCTCACTCAGATCTATCTTCAACTGTGTTGGTTGTTGGATCTCTATCCATTGAGACTCTGTCCTCTGTACTCTGTCAATAGGCTCACTAAGAACCTACTCAATAAGCTCACATAGAACTTGCCTGCTCATAACAAGCTCACCAAGAACTTGCCCAAATCTACTCTAGTAAGCTCACCAAGAACTTGCCCAAATCTGCTCTAGAAATCTGTCCCAACACTGTCCTCAAATATTTCCCAAAGGCCTTCTCAATGGCTCAATCAATCATGCTCAAGTAGTACTCAAAATGAACTCAACAATGAGTGACCAAAAACCCAGAAAGGAATTAGAGATTAAAATCTACCTCAATCTCACTCGATGGAATAATTTATTTCATAGAACTTTAAAAATCACTTCACACATAACTTGACTAGGCTCAATCAAATCAACTCAACCAATCATCACAAGGGACAACTCTCTCTCACACAACCCTAGTCCAAGTATGTATCAACCAACTCAAACATTTCCAACAATGCTCAACCACAAATATCACATAACAATGATACTCATGTTCTTTTCTAACTCAAGTTCTTTCACAACCAATGGGCTTCAACCACTATGCTTATAACTCGTTCCCTACCTTCATCAACTTTAACATCGGCACTCTCCACAATTTTCTTTAGCCTCTTGACTGCCACCTCCTCCGTGACTAACGACTTTGCCTCGCATCCGTTGTGCAGCTCAATGTCTCTGGTTTCTAACGGCTGCCATGAATGTTTTCATCGTCTACGCAGGTATTGACAGTGGACCATTATATCTAGCGTTGGAACCTCAATCTACGCGTAGTCATCAACTCTCGGTATTCTGCTTCTTGCTAGGGCATATGTCAGGGCTACTCAATGTCTTAGACGAACGTTCTTCACGCGATTCCAGGGAGCATTTCTCCTCGCTGCGATCAAGGGATTCCTCGGGCAATATCTCGCATTTCTCAAATAATGCAAGACTTTCTTAGTTGCATAGGCATCTTGTCCTCCTTGACGCTTCACCACTTGGGCGCTATTCTCTCAACGTCTCTGCCTTGCATGTGCCACTTGGCACTCTTGACCAACTGGGTGCTAGTGCCACTTGTTTGCTTTGACTCGGCATCTCTTTGATAACGGCTACTTCTTTAGAGAAAATTAATGCTCTCTTATACCAAACGATGTGTTGTATTTTTGGTTAAGAACCTCACGCCTTCCCCCCCCGGGGAGACACCCCGGGGGGTTTTTTTTAAGCCGGGGGTTTCCCTGTCCCCCCTCGATATTGTTAGTGAATTGAGACTACTCACAACACGGATTCTATTTTATCTGCAGATTGGGAATGTTACAGGCTTCAAAACCAGCACCTGCCGACTTATGCTTCCATGACACGTCGACCATGTGCTGCATGTTCTATCTCGAGATAACGCCTATCGACTGCTTGCATCGAAAACCTAGTTGTTCACCATGTTGTTCTGTTGAAGCACATCAGTTTGATACTATCTCCACAAACATCTACATGAACTGAAACACATTTTGACAACTATACGACAACTCCCCCGACTACTTTCCTTTCATCCTCGGATAACCACACAAATACATAGGAGCATTAAAATAAAACTTTAGCATTGCTCCCCCTGAGGATGTGCTCCCTGGAGCTGCTTAGTGCAATAGAGGAGTAATCTCCTTCAGTCCAAGGAGACACGATTTCCTCTCTTCTTTCTTTCTCCAAGATTTCTTGAACTTGGGCTTGAGTTTTTCAATCTGCATCCCTATTTTGAACCTTTTCGTGAACTTGAACATTTCTCTTGGGTGGTTGTCTCTTGTGCATCCTTGATGGATGATTATTTTCCTTTCTTTGATGCACATGATTTCTTTCCCGTCTGTGTTGCATTCTTTGTGTCTGATGAAATCTACTGTCTTGCCTTAGATTAGATACAAAAGTTCTTGGACAAAACCTTGCTATGTGCCCATGACCATTACATTTAAAACATTGCACATGGTGTTCAATCGGAATAACAGATGTATTTCTACCAGCATAACTCTTTGATCTATTATTCAATCCACAATAAATTGCCTTGTGACCATAATGGTTGCATCTAAAACAATAGCCATTAAAAGCATTATTATGAATAGAGTGAGAGTGATAGAACCTCTTTTGTTGTGGTTGCTTTGTTGTAGATCTCCTTTGATATTTTCTTCCTTTTGAAGATTCAACTTCAGACTTTTCTTGCTTCGATCCTTCAACAGTGAACTTCTTCTTCTCTGCATATTTGGAAGATGAAGGTTGTTCAGCTTCACATCCAAGACCAAGCTTACACATGGGGCTTCTTTGTTGCCTTATCATTTTATCTAGCAACTCTGTGCTCTTCTCAAATTTGAGATTTGTATTGGCCTCTTCTAGTTGTTTCTTCAATACAACAATCTCCTCTTCTTGTTTGCAGCAAACAATCTCTTTCTCATTGATCTGTGACTTGAGAGTTTCTTCAATCCTTTTGGACTCTTCTACTTGTAGCTTTAGATCACTAAAAACTTTGTTAGATTCCTCTTCACGTTTGCTACATACATCGACTTTATCATCCAGGTGTGACTTCAAGGCTTCTTCTATTTTCTTGGCTTTATGAATTTGTAAGAAGAGATCTTCGATCTTATCCCCATATTCTTCCAACTTCTTGGACAGTCTTCTATTCTTTTTCCTTTCTATATTCAACTCTTCAAGTGCAGCGATCAACTCACCTTCTAGATATACTTCAGCCTCAAGGTTTTCATCACATACTTCAGAATTCACTTCTTCAACCTTTTCTAGTTCAATTTTCTCTTCCACAGGAACTGAAACTGATTGAGATGCCTTATTTGAGGAGGATCTATTCTTCTTACCCATTGCGTACTAATCCAAGATCAACCCTAGCTGATTTAGCCTGATAAGGAAAGCGGCTCCGATACCAATTGTTAGTCTCACAATGACACTGAGAGGGGGGTGAATCAGTGTGGCTCTTTAAAACTTAAAAACTTCAACTCTTAAAGCCAAAACAATGAAAACTTAAAACCACATAAAGCAAATATAACAAGAGAGCATCACACAACACAAGATGTATCGAGGTTCACCAGTTTTGGCTACTCCTCAAAAATTGACTGTTTGGACTCCCATCCAAATCCAGCCTTTGCAAAATACCAATTTTACAATCAATTTACCAGCACCCACTGGAAGGAGCACCAACCCCTGATTTATCTGCACCAACAGAAAGGAGCACCAACCCCTGATTTACCAGCACCAACTGGAAGGAGCACCAACCCCTGATTTATCTGCACCAACAGAAAGGAGCACCAACCCCTGATTTACCAGCACCAACTGGAAGGAGCACCAACCCCTGATTCCAAGCACCAACTTGGACTTTTTGAAGCTAGAAGATTGACATAAAAATGCCTTCACATTTACAAGACCCTGACTGGTCTATTGCTCACTCCACATCGCCCACAATTCACATAACACACACCCTTCTCGGTCGCCTGTCGCGCACCTCTCGCTCTCCTCTCACTCTCTTCTCGCGCTCCTCTCGCGCACTTCACAGAATAAATTCCCCCAACTGAAATTCTCCAAGCAACGCTCCTTTTATAACCATATTGTCTCTTTGTAACTCCAGTTGTAACTCCTTTCATTTCTCATACGCCACTTGTCAATTGTAACGCCTTCTATATGTAACTCCTTTTGTATATATAGAGTAGGCATTTCATTAAACACGTTACATGCAACGAATTGACACATATACCCCTACCATGATTGTTCGTCTTCTCGGTCATGACTTCGTATTCTCCTTAGTGACTGTTCATTTTATTTTCTGTGCATGCATGCGTTTTCGTTTCTATTTTTACATTGTTCGTTTTCTCCTTCTTATTGTTCGTTTTCTCACTTGGGCATGTATGCGTTTTCTCTGTAGCACTGTAATACGACTTGAGTTAACTCTTCTTATTTTAGCTGCATGATTTTCTTCTCAGGCCCCTGTAACTGCTATATAACTTCAGTTAACTATCACATATCTTATTTCGGTTGGGTTCTCTTCTTAGCTCGCGAAAACACATGTCGCGATATCGCGACACTTTCGCCTCCTTGCTACTTTCTTAGTTTGCTTAACCCGCGAGAAACACAACATGTCGCGATAATCGCGACACTTTCCTCTCTTTTGTTTGCACTTTTCTTTCTTTTAACTCGAAACAACATGTCGCGTATCGAACACTTTCACCTCCTTACTCTTCCTCTTTACTTTTGTCGCGATATCGCGACACTTCGCCTTCTTACTTTCTCTCTCCTCCTTTAGTCGCGAAAATGCGACATGTCGCGATATCACGACACTTTCTCTCCTTTGCTCTTTCTCTTGCCTTCGGGTCGCGAAAACGTGACATGTCGCGATATCGCGACACTTTCTCTCCTTTGCTCTTTCTCTTGCCTTCGGGTCACGAAAACGCGACATGTCGCGATATCGCGACACTTTCTCTCCTTTGCTCTTTCTCTTGCCTTCGTCACGAAAATGCGACATGTCGCGATATCGCGACACTTTTCTCTCGGACTCTCTCTCTTGCAATATGTCACGAAATCGTGACACTTTTTCTTCCGTACAATCTCTCTTGCAATATGTCACGAAATCGCGACACTTTTTCTTCCGTACAATCTCTCTTGCAATATGTCACGAAATCGCGACACTTTTTCTTTCGGACTCTCTCTCTTGCAATATGTCGCGAAATCGCGACACTTTTTCTTTCGTATCTCTCTTGCAATATGTCGTGAAATCGCGACACTTTTTCTACTTGCCTTTTTCTCTTCCAACATGTCGCGAAATCGCGACAGTTTCTTCTTCCGTACTCTCTCTCGGAACATGTCACGAAATCACGACAGTTTTGCTTGCTTGCGCTTTCTCTCCGAATATGTCGCGAAATCGTGACAGTTTTCTTGCTTGCGCTTTCTCTCCGAACATGTCATGAAATCGTGACAGTTTTGCTTGCTTGCGCTTTCTCTCCGAACATGTCGTGATATCGCGACAGTTTTTCTTCCTTGCATTTTCTCTTCGCTTTGGCCGCAAAACTACATGTCGCGATATCGCGACACTTTTTCTTCCTTTCATTTTCTCTTCGCTTTGGACCGCGAAAATGCTACATGTCGCGATATCGCGACACTTTTTCTTCCTTGCATTTTCTCTTCGCTTTGGACCGCGAAAATGCTACATGTCGTGATATCGCGACACTTTTTCTTTCTTGCTCAACATGTCGCGATATCGCGACAGTTTTCTTTCTTGTGATTTTCTTTTGATTTTTAGCATATGGGCCACTTCGGTCTTCTTGGACAACCTGTAACAACTTCACCCAAACATCAGAAACATCCTCATAAGCATTTTAGCATCACTGTACACTCTGAGTAACCTCTGAACTCCTGTCCATTGCATCAACCGTTCTGTCTGACTGTGTTGACAACAATGACAATACTGTTGCTGCACCTTGCTCAACATATGGACATATTTTAATAGAAAAGCATTCTTATATTATTTATTTTTATTTTTTTGATACCAAAGAATCGATAACAAACATTATCCCCAAGGTTTCTGCCTCTGACCACAGGTCAAATCATTGAAGTTGCCTTTATAACCCTTGCCTCTCCTCAATATACACGACCCAAAGTGAGAGAGACCCTCGATGGCTCAAGCTTGGTACCGTTGTCGTCAAGGTGGTGCACACTCAACAAACTCAAGTCAGACTACTACCTTTGTCCAAATTGAGCAATGCCCCCAAGGTTTGAACCTAGGTCTCCTCTTCGTAAGTGTCCAAAGTCTTTTCAATCCACCTAACCCTTGGGAACATTCTTATATTATTATAATTGTTGTAAAAAAATAGGGAAGTGGATCAATAATTACATTATTTTTAAAGTCAAGTAATATCTCAAAAATGTCAACATATCTATAAAAAGAAAAAATGTGGTGAAAAATAATTTAACCAATAAAAACCTTGTTGAACTTCTGGTCAAAAGGTGGTTTTATCTTTTGATGCAAATGATCTTAAACTTTTAATAAAGAAAAGTTATGATTTAAGACAAATAGAACTATATCTTCCACATTAAACATATCTTAGGCAGCCTAAATAGAACTTAAATGATTTAATAACAAATATAATATTTTGATATTTTAATTAAACATTTTTTTTAGTAGTTGAGTGATGTGAGAAACCCCTACGAGATGCTTAGGACTAAGCATTCCTATCCCAAACATGACCCCTCGTAATCAATAGGGGATTAACATGACCATACACATTACATTATTTTTAAAGTCAAGTAATATCTCAAAAATGTCAACATATCTATAAAAAGAAGAAATGTGGTGAAAAATAATTTAACCAATAAAAACCTTGTTGAACTTCTGGTCAAAAGGTGGTTTTATCTTTTGATGCAAATGATCTTAAACTTTTAATAAAGAAAAGTTATGATTTAAGACAAATAGAACTATATCTTCCACATTAAACATATCTTAGGCAGCCTAAATAGAACTTAAATGATTTAATAACAAATATAATATTTTGATATTTTAATTAAACATTTTTTTTAGTAGTTGAGTGATGTGAGAAACCCCTACGAGATGCTTAGGACTAAGCATTCCTATCCCAAACATGACCCCTCGTAATCAATAGGGGATTAACACAACCATACACATTACATTATTTTTAAAGTCAAGTAATATCTCAAAAATGTCAACATATCTATAAAAAGAAGAAATGTGGTGAAAAATAATTTAACCAATAAAAACCTTGTTGAACTTCTGGTCAAAAGGTGGTTTTATCTTTTGATGCAAATGATCTTAAACTTTTAATAAAGAAAAGTTATGATTTAAGACAAATAGAACTATATCTTCCACATTAAACATATCTTAGGCAGCCTAAATAGAACTTAAATGATTTAATAACAAATATAATATTTTGATATTTTAATTAAACATTTTTTTTAGTAGTTGAGTGATGTGAGAAACCCCTACGAGATGCTTAGGACTAAGCATTCCTATCCCAAACATGACCCCTCGTAATCAATAGGGGATTAACACAACCATACACATTACATTATTTTTAAAGTCAAGTAATATCTCAAAAATGTCAACATATCTATAAAAAGAAGAAATGTGGTGAAAAATAATTTAACCAATAAAAACCTTGTTGAACTTCTGGTCAAAAGGTGGTTTTATCTTTTGATGCAAATGATCTTAAACTTTTAATAAAGAAAAGTTATGATTTAAGACAAATAGAACTATATCTTCCACATTAAACATATCTTAGGCAGCCTAAATAGAACTTAAATGATTTAATAACAAATATAATATTTTGATATTTTAATTAAACATTTTTTTTAGTAGTTGAGTGATGTGAGAAACCCCTACGAGATGCTTAGGACTAAGCATTCCTATCCCAAACATGACCCCTCGTAATCAATAGGGGATTAACACAACCATACACATTACATTATTTTTAAAGTCAAGTAATATCTCAAAAATGTCAACATATCTATAAAAAGAAGAAATGTGGTGAAAAATAATTTAACCAATAAAAACCTTGTTGAACTTCTGGTCAAAAGGTGGTTTTATCTTTTGATGCAAATGATCTTAAACTTTTAATAAAGAAAAGTTATGATTTAAGACAAATAGAACTATATCTTCCACATTAAACATATCTTAGGCAGCCTAAATAGAACTTAAATGATTTAATAACAAATATAATATTTTGATATTTTAATTAAACATTTTTTTTAGTAGTTGAGTGATGTGAGAAACCCCTACGAGATGCTTAGGACTAAGCATTCCTATCCCAAACATGACCCCTCGTAATCAATAGGGGATTAACACAACCATACACATTACATTATTTTTAAAGTCAAGTAATATCTCAAAAATGTCAACATATCTATAAAAAGAAGAAATGTGGTGAAAAATAATTTAACCAATAAAAACCTTGTTGAACTTCTGGTCAAAAGGTGGTTTTATCTTTTGATGCAAATGATCTTAAACTTTTAATAAAGAAAAGTTATGATTTAAGACAAATAGAACTATATCTTCCACATTAAACATATCTTAGGCAGCCTAAATAGAACTTAAATGATTTAATAACAAATATAATATTTTGATATTTTAATTAAACATTTTTTTTTAGTAGTTGAGTGGTGTGAGAAACCCCTACGAGATGCTTAGGACTAAGCATTCCTATCCCAAACATGACCCCTCGTAATCAATAGGGGATTAACACAACCATACACACTCACCCCACACACTCTCACCCACCCATGCCGCAGATTGAACCTTGAACCTTCCAAAGTCTTTACCGGTACAATTAATAAAACTAATATATTATATATAAAATTTGATATTATAATTACTGAATATAAAACACATAAAACTACAATTCTATACCACCTTGTTAATATATATATTTTAAAAAATTTAATAACTCTTAACAAAATGAGATAGATAGATGGGTATTAACCTGGAACAAAATTCTATTCATGGAAATATGTTACTAGACTTGCAACATCACATTAACCGGTTAGAAAGTCAAAAGGACCAACCCCACACATACCCAAACTGAATATTAATAAGAATGAAAGTCAATTTTTGTCTTCTTTTAAATTAAAAATAAATAAAACACATCTCATCACCATAAAACATTTGATTTGACACAAGTGCATAACGAGCTCTGTGATACCATAGATTCATTACAAAATCATCAAAGAACATCCCATCCAAGCAATCTCTACCTCTTCAATACCTTGCAGCCCCACCTTACGACTCTGTCTGACCATGGACTAAAAAAAATTATTGTAAATCCTCCTTTTAAAAGAGGAGAGGAAGGAACCACGTTTTTAGCAAAAGGAATCGCTTTTCCTTGCACTTCTGAGATACTACTAAAATTGGAAGAGTATACGAAGATTCCTCGCCCTTTCCTAGTAGACGTGCTCCCTATTCCAACGTACAAATTTATAAAACTTTCAAAGGCATATAATAATAATTAATTATTAAACATGTCAGTTTGCTTTGCTTCACACTTTATTTATTTCAAAACCCTGCAGAGAGGCCAATCACAGCAAATCACCCAAACAAACAAAATAAGAAACAGTCACAAGCATTCGGCCCTTCTTTGGATTTTTTGTGTTTACCATTAACTTTATCGACTAAAAAATTATAAAAATTCCGTATCCAATATTTTACTAATTTAAAAAAAAAACAGGAGGGCCCTACATTCCATAGCTAGGCTCTATATATAAACAAAAATCCCCTGTGCTTGTTTCCATGAATAATATCTGCTGTGGGCGCTTTTACTATGAGCAATTTCAAAACCTGTAACTAGTGAAAAGGATAAAATCATCCAGATACCCTCCTCGAATCTAGGCAGTGGACACAAAACTATTTAATATAATTCATATCAGTGGTCAGTGGGGCTTTCCAATACGTTGATGTTTATATTTACTATTAGATCTTTAACTTTTTTCTGGGGAATTCACCCTCCAAAAGGGTCTTTTTAATGGCGCATTTATCCTCCGAAAAGAAGTGACAAGACTTCACCTATCTTATCACATTCATTTTACCGAAGAGAGAGACGGCAAACCTGATTTCGACATTTTGCAACTTGCCACTAAAGGAGAGAAACTTGTAAAACATTTATTTTCAAGTCGGCAAGGCTCAGAGTCTGTAAAACACTTTGAAAAAATCGACTCATTTTGTTTACTGTAAATGATAAGACAATCCATACGCCGCTGAAATCTCCTCTTACTTACTTCAAACTAACTCGGGGAATGCAAAGTTTATTTGTTGTTATTTCATCTGAACGTAATAGTAACACTAACTTCAGGTCGTGAAGTACAACCCTAACTAATGAAAAACAGTATATTAAGCTGAAGGTAAGACCAAAAAACTATCAAACCCAAGCCACAGGATCTTTGACACAGTAATACGTCTTAATATTTTTCCTCTTAAGCTTTCTTATCACAATCATTTCACCAGCGAAATGTATATTAAGAGGAAAAAGAACCAAAAAAAAAAAAACCTTGTCCTTCAAAAATATTTACAGATGAAGATAACATTTTACCTCATACAACTCCTGTATTTAGTAAAACTGTAAATAGTTTACAGTTACCGGTCAGAAGTTACAGTTTCTGAAATATACAGCACACAGGGTTTCCCTAACTCAAGAAAACGCCAACACTTTGCGTCTCTTGACGGACCGCCGGCTCGCTCCTCCAGCCCTGAAAGCGGTAGGGCTCGTGACGTCGTAGATGTGAGCTATGGGTTTGTAACGGCGCCGCGCTCCTCCGTCAACACCGTCTGCAGTATCCCTGGCCGTAAATTCACCCCTCCCCCCCGGGCCGTCGGCAGCTGCGGCGCCCTTTGATGCCGTTTTCCTCGGCGCATTCCTGCCGTTAGCGGCAACAGCGGCGTCGGCGTCTGAAACGAACTTCCGTTTAAGTAAACAACTGCTGGCGTCTTCTCCGTCTTCCACCGCCTCCGTCGATTCCAGACTCTGGCTGCTCAATTGCAGAAGCTGCTGCGCCGCCTCCAAGTCCGTCTCTGTCATGTTGTCCGTCGTTGACTGGTGATCCGCGCAAGGGCGGCTGTGGCTCCATCCGTCTTCAGACGGAGCCCTAGAAAAAATTTAAGTCAAAAAAAAAAGGACCGTTACCCTGATATAATATATACACAAAAAAAATACAAGAGGGATGGATATTCACAGACTATAACGTTACCTGTGACTAACGAACTCGCAGGGAATTACTACCAGAAGCTGGCCTTCCTTTGCAATCATCATTTCCATCATCTGCAGCAGCGACCGACCAAATACCACTACAAAGCTGGAGCGAGATCTGATTTTTGTTTTTGTTACCTCGGATTTTGATTGCTGGAAGGTTTTCTATCTGTCGCTCTCTGCTTTATTTTACTCCCATCCTTTCCTTTATTTTAAATATATATAAAAAAGTTTAAGTCGGCGATAAGCGTGTTCCTCCATCTCTCTGTGCCTTAAATTTGAATCGGCAAAATATCCATGGGGAAAGAAAGACATGTGGACGGGGGTGCTTTTAATTTGAGGGGGAAAGGGGGTCGTATGCTTGTTGTAACGTTGCTTAGCATCTACGCCTTGACTTTGTCTTTTTCTTCCTTTGTGTTGGGTCTATGGGAGATCTTAGCCAATAAAGTTTACTGCACATTCCTTGGGTGCTACAACTGCCTTCTGCTTATTCGTCGAATCATCTACTTTTTTAATTAAGTATAGTCTTATAACTCAAATAAACGGGTAGGAAACTAAGGTGATAAAAAGTATGGACTTTCTAAGTATTTTTAGACGTTATTCTTTGTTGGGTCCCTATGGAGGGAGGGAGAACATTTAATTTCTTGAAAGAAGAGACCCCTAAGCGGGAGGACATTCAAAATTGTGTGTCCCTTGAATTTTGAGTAGGGTTCCCATTTTAAGGGTTAAAAAAAATGTTGTGAGGCTCCGTTAAAGCGGGTTATGGGGCTAATGGTGAGGAGGATACGGACGATGAGGATTGGCAAGGTATTATTGTGGTACGAATTTGTAATAAGTGACAGCCCTTAAGAGCGCCGTAACTGCAGAAGAGGTATTAAAGTGGAAGGAAATTGCAACGAAGATTGGTGGAACGTGGAACATGTGGGCCTCTAAGTTGGACTTTGTTAGTGTAATGGGAGTACAACATGGGCCTGCCTCAATTTTTTTTAAACTTTTTAGTTTTTTTTTAAGATTTTAAACGTCTTTATCTATTTAACAGGGCCATCGTATGTAGTCGGTCTCCTTTTGTTTTTAAGTTCGAATATTTATGTAAAATATATATGATTTTATTTAGGATTGTATTTGGTTTTTATTTTTATTTTTATTTTTGATAAATTATTATAAAAATTAGAGTTTGAGAGTTATAAATAAAGTATATTTAATTTATATTTTTTTTATAAAAGTTTTTTTTTTTTTTTTTTAGATTTTCTTAAAATAATAAATAAATAAATATAAATATTTCAAAACTTTACATTTTTTTTTGGTATTTTTTTAACATTGTTCACAATATTGAAATTTCGCCTCTATTGTCTGCACACCCGTATTTTAGTAGAATAATTTTTCCAAAACTTTGTGATATCATAAACCAGTTTATCATATCTTAAAAAAATTAAAACTTCTTTTATATCATATAATTTGTAATATTAAAACAAAAATTTTGGAAACGTCTTATACTTTTAGTAACCAAAAATCAAATTAATATTTCTCTTATTTGATAGGGCTAGAGAAACCCTAAAAAACCTTAACTACAAAACTCACTCCATTCAATAAGTGTTCATATATACAATTCCAAATGACACACAACATTTTAAATGGTTACATCTTTGTCAAAGTCTTAAAATCCACTCGAGGCAAACCCTAGTTAGCACTTCACTCAACATTCCAATGACCTTTGTGCCATAGTCTATCTACAATACCAATAGACAACCCCTCAATTTCTTGATCCGACACTATGTGAGCAAATATAAAGGATTTTTTTATAAAAAAATACACAACGCGCACCATTATGCCAGAACAAGTGATTTTCCATGATGTACACAAGAACTAAAACTCAAACCACACGGAATTGCATGATGTACACAAGAACTAAAGCTCAAATCATGCGGAATTGTACAAACACGATGCGATTTGAACCTTATTTCCAAAGAGAGACCAAAGCCCTAACCGTTGAGTTTTTCCCACTTAGACATATAAAAGATTTAATATTAGGAAGAACCATGATTACGTATAAAATATTTTAGGTTAGAAAGATTTTTATTAACGACAAAGAGTGTTATATAGATAGAATTTTAGATTAGGAAAAATATTGTTAATAGATTTTAGAATAGAGAATATATTGTTGACTGTCAAGGACACTCTAAAGATGGGGTTAGATGGATTGGTAAGTTATGACCCTTATTAAGAAACTTAGGTTATTAGCAAGCCTCACCTAATGGTGTTAGGAAGATTACCACGAATAAAGCTTTGAGATGTAATCCAAGAAGAACAAGTATGATGGGTATAGAAAGACTTTTAGATGACAATCATGTCTTCATTTTTGCGAAGAATTTGGGTGTTCTCTTTAATAATTTAGTAAAATCTTATGCTCATTGATCGGTTGAAAGATCCCACTAAGACCCTTTCTTGGGACTTGCATTTACAAAGAGTAGTGGAAAAGATTCGTAGCCTTTGGACTAGATTTAGGACAACTAAATTTTTTCAAGTCCCTCACGAGCAAAACAAGGTAGTAGATTCTATGGTAAATTGGACCCAAGATCGAGGAAATCTAATTTGTTATAGAGACCTCCCTAAATGGTGGGTGCATCAAATCAAGGAAGACCTCTACCATATCTTACATCTTGATGTTAGTAACATTGATTTATGTGTCTCTTGACTTTTTATTTGCAATAGCTTAATGCAATTAAAGCATCATAACCAATCCTATGAAAGCCTTGTTTTCTTGCAAGTGGCATTGATGTAACCTTCTTGCTCACTTTTTATTAATAGAGTCTTTTTTTTTATCCAAAAAAAAATAGCCTTTAATTTATTTATTTTAGAAGTAATTACAAGAAACATAGCAAAAAACATGACTTTTTTTAAGTGTTTGGGATGGTGGAAGGGACCTTATAAGATGTCAACATAGAATTTAAATTTAAAAAATGTTATTAAATAGTATGATTTTAAATGGTTAAATATATGAATTGTTAGGTAATTGTTAGATAATAATACTATTACATGGTTTGTTAAAGTATTGTGTTATACAATTACTCTATACTATATATATTATTGAAATAAAAACGTATATAATACATAAGATTTGATCATCACATTTTTTTCTTTTAATTTTTACCTTACCTTTAAAGTAACTGTATCTTAATTTGGGTCGTAGAACAACTTGACTTTATTATGATTGATCCATTTCTCGAGTAACAAATCTAATTATATCATCCTATAGATGCTCTTATTGTGTACTACCATTCTACTAGGTCCCATCCATTTTAGAAGCAACTTACTAGGGCTTCTCTTGTGATGTGCACCATAGGCAAGGACCAAATCATCAACCTATGATGGAATCCACTTGTTATTGTTATCAAGTAATTCATCAAGCTTTATTTTTTGTTGTTGTTGTTGTCTATTGTTTCATGTTGTATCTACTTTAATTGATATAATTATGTTACTCTATCTTAAATAGATTCCTTTCCATTCAATTTTGTATACTATAACTTTTAAAGTTGGAATTTCTTGCTTATTTGGTAAAATCCCATAAAATAACTTATTGTGATTGTTTCAATAGCCATATATATCCATTTTACTACATAAATATTATCATTCCAATTATTTATATATGTTAATGTTATATTTTCTAGCTTAAGTATGACATAACATATGGTTTGCATGCTCTACCTACCTATTAGTACCTGACTTATAGTTGTTGGTCTTCATATATTTGATGCAAAATATTTTTATCACTTTCTCTATCACCTCTTTGATGACCAATGCTCCATGATCTACTATAATTTTTAGTAGTTAATGAAACCTAGAACCTATATATTTCTTCCTTGGTCTCTATTTTCATGGTCTAGCTTCAACCTATTTTTTGGATAATTAGTGGTAACGATAACATACTTCCTTTAGTGGTCGGATGGAAAAGTTTAATAGTATCAATATCCCCATTTTCAAAGGATCCTAAAAGAAAAATGTACTAATAGTTTCCTATAATTTCCAAGTGACTAGCACACATCACAAGTGTTATAGTAATTAATACAATGCTTGATTATCTTTGGTCAATGATAACCTACATCTAAACCTCTCTAGTGGTAGTCTACCCAAAGAATTTTCCTTAAAGTGTCCCATCATGAAACTATTCAACCAATCTTTTCCATTGTTCTTATCTAGCTATTTCTTGATATTCTCCATTTGATCCTACCTGATATAGTACTCTTGCAAAATCTAGTAGAGACAACTTACTTTCTTTTGATCTTTATTTTAGTACCTTCTAGAAACTTCAACACATTCAAATAGTTTCATATATCTTATATTTATCTAGAACCACCTCAATTAAAAGTATTATTTTAGGAAGAAAATCATCTTTATCCCAACCAATACCTATCCCATTATATGCACAAGATAATTTATCTACATTTACATGTTTCCTTCTTAATGTAGTTTCAATTCAAACTCATATTCTTGTAATAGTACTATCCATCTTGTATTTCTACTAAATAGATTTGGTTTATTTATAATGCAATGAAAAGTAACCTGGACAAATAGTGAACAGGAAAAGGAAATAAAAATCTTGAACTTCTTTTGAACATTAATGTTAACAGTATCCAAAGAATCTAACCAAGGATAACCAAGAACAATATCCACATCTGTAATGTCCCCTCTTCTAGGCAGTCAGTGTACCCGGGAGATTAGCCTATACACGAGCTCCCGTAGGCTAAGTCAATTGTTGGGGAGCCATCTGGAGAGGTTATTATCTTCATCAGCTTACAGAGAGCTCATGTTTGCCGGTCGTTTGGGCTTATTTGGAGATCATTTGACTGGACTTGCTATTTTTAGCAGTGTTCATTTTTAGGGTTTCGGATGACGACTTCAGCACAGTATTATTCTTCGATGAAATGGGTATCCGGAACCATTCACGGATTGTTGCTTTGAGGAGCAGAGGTCCAGTATTTTAATGGGTGAAGTTATATTCCATTAAAGTGATTTATTATTTAATGACTTTATATTATGAAATCACTTTATGGATGTGAAAGGGGCCACTTTATAATATAATGTTATAACGTTAAGTTATAACTTAAAAAACAACTTAAAGTGGTATGCCTAGGCCAAGGGGGGGGACGTGGCCCTCTTTATGATGTAAAGGGACATAAATTAAAGATATTAAAAATAAATAAAAATAAGTATGTGCAACCCTAATTAGGGCACCCAAACCCTAATTGCACCTTTATATTTTGGAGTTGGGCCTCATTTGGGATATAGAAAAAAGAAGATATTGTTTTGGATTTTGGTCTCTGAGGAGAATTTGGGAGTTTCGGCATACCGGCTCTTTGGGTTGTTGGGGGACAAAAACCTCCTTCATATTTGAGCATTTTTGGGTGTGAAAGATCACCCCTAGATGTTTATACAGTTGGCTTCATTTCAGAAGTTAGGATTGTGCTTCATTATTCAGAACTCTGGAGCTGGGGTTTCCACACAGAGTTATTGAGCTTCATATTGGGATTCTGGCATACCACATCGAATTCCATTTTTCAGAAGGGTTGAGCCTTCAATCAATTATTGTATTGAGTTTTTGCAGGGATTTTATTGTTGAAGAAGACATCATTGTTGTTTCATTTTCATCCCTAGCTGCCGCACAAATCATCAAATATTATCTTAGGGTTTGGAGATATTTTTATGGGTATTGTTGAGTTGAAATCCTTTGCCCTAAGCGACCCTTGAAGGGTGTTTTTGAGATTTAAAAGAGTTGGGGATTATTTTATATGTGTGTCATACATTTTTTGTTGTACAAGTGTGTCGTACCATGTTTTTGATCATAACACTTGGAGCAATCAACAATTGGTTTTGGGTTTTCTCTGAGAAACTTTTGCATATAGGACAATGATGTTTGAGTCCTTTGGTGAATGCTTGTTGTAGGGATTAATTTTATAACAACAACCATAGTTATGGGCACATGAGGATTTGATTTTCAATTATGGGTATGACTTTTCTCGCTGCTACAGGTTATTATGTGATGAGAACGATATTATTTCATTGAAATAAATCAAAGGGGAAGTTCCAGTGGTCAGTGGTTGATCATATTTGGGAAGGGTTTGAATATCATATGAGATTCGACAAGCCCATGAGAGGACTGAGACAAGGAGCTTGCTGCCCAGTTGCTTTAGTACCCAAAATATTCATACTCTTTTCTACAACAAAATTTTCTCTTGGTGTTCCAAGGTATTTTATGCTTGATATTTCATTGGAATCTCAAATGAATGTTGTTCTATGTTGAAACCATTACATGAGTGGTTTGCTACAGCAGTCCATTATTTGATAGAAATAATAACAGATTTAATAATGTCATTGCTTGTTTATGCAATTGTTAAAGGCCTCTTGATCTAGTCACATATTGTCATAATTGTTTAGTTGAAACTGGCTATCAAATGTTATAACTTTTGTCCATGATACAAACTTGCATTATCTATTGATATCAAACATTGCTAGTATTGGAAAAAATTATAGTGCTCCTACACATCTAGAATTCCAAACTAGGGGTGTACATTATAGTGGTATCAGAGCTCAAGTTCAGCCCTGCCAGCCTGGTATTGAACTATGGCTCTAGTCAGTGTCGAAAAAGAATGGCACAGGAAACTATGGTTTGTAGGTAAAAAATTTGAACAGTTACTACCGTCAGATGATGATGCTATTGTCATCCTGAATGAAATAGAGGAATGTTTGGCCATGGTGGAATAACAACCTTCAGTGGAGTGGTAGGTTGCCATACTTCCTACACTGGATACCTTGAGCCAGGATAAATGGATGACACATTCAGATGATAGGATAAGACTCATTGTTACTTGTTGTTTAAGTGAACTCACATGGATCATAGCTCTAGAGGCACCATATGAGGATACAAAAATGAAGGAAATTATGCATACGATTGTTGATAGCTTCCAAGGATTGAGTGATATCAAAAGCCCATTGTTTGGTAAGAAGGTAAAGAATTTGGAGTTGATGGCCAGTCTTCGTTCTAGTAATCTATTGATTGACTTGGGTTGTGATAGTGATATCTTCCGTATGTGTTATTATTTCATATCTT
Organism: Wollemia nobilis; assembly: GCA_028583015.1. Classification (NCBI taxonomy): domain Eukaryota; kingdom Viridiplantae; phylum Streptophyta; class Pinopsida; order Araucariales; family Araucariaceae; genus Wollemia; species Wollemia nobilis. The sequence goes on along the minus strand of JAQPPZ010000442.1, from coordinate 12,680,071 downwards.
CTATTGGTGAGGAACATGATGAGTTCATTTGTTGTGACATGGAGGACATCATGTCCTTAATCATTGATGAATATAACTCCATTCTACAGCCTCTGTTAACCTTGTTATTAGCCATTTGGAGGTAGGACAAGGTTTATTCTTCTGCAGCACATATATTGGTTGACATTGTTGTAAGAAGGTGTAAGAAGAAGTTGAGAGTCTACCTGGACAGCGAGGAGAGTTGGGAAGAAGAAGAGCTAGAATCAAAAAATTCACATGAGGTAGGTGTGGAAAATTCATAGGTTGATCTAGTAGATAGGGCTGCACATACAGATGATGAGATTGTACTTCATGAGGACACCAGATCAGCACGAGCTGACATTCACCCATCACATCTTGGTGATGGTAGTACAGGTGAACACGGGTTGTATTCTCAAACCCAACCCATTATGATGTATGCACCCGAGAGATACATATTCTTGGGTGATCCACAAAGTGATTTGTAGTTAGGATCAGACAGGCATAATGCACATGATGGTGATGTTACAGGTTTCATAGCAACCTTTTTCGATGAGCCTATACTTGATTTTTCCAATCATAACATAGTTGAGTTTGTTGTTGATCATAGATCAGATTATCATGATGGTTCACCTCATCAGGACAGCCAAGAAGACTTGACGAATGATGGGTCTAACGCTGATTGTAGTTCATCTTCAGATTGTGTGAATGATGAGTTTGATGAGGATGGACACAGGGAGGCACATGAAGCTTGGAAAAGCTTGGAAGACACTGCTGAAATTCATGAGGTTAGTTCTGATTTTTGTCTGAATTGTAGTAGCAGTCAACATAATATTTATGACCATGACAATTTGGATAAGAATTGGAAGAACCAACTCACAGTGTCTGTTGAAGATGAAGTGCACATGTTGTCCACCACTAATGACACTAAGAGGATGCTCGAGGACATCATTCATAAGGCCCCTAGGAACCAATATGAATAGGTGGTTTCCCTCACTGATTTGAAACACATCAAAGGTGCACTAGAGGAAATCAAATCAGTGTACTTGTAGGTAATACATGATAGGGATACAACTATCAAAGTTGCAGATGTCACCTTGGATGCTTTCCATGAGAAAGAGGATGAGGTGGATAGACTATGTTTGGATCTCAGTTTGGCTCACTATTCACTGTTCCAAGCTGAGAATCAGTCTTCAGAGGCAGCCATAGATAGGGGGCAGGTAGCAGAGGTGAGATGCATAGAGATTCAGTAGTTGGTGGAGGGCATTGAGGAACTCCATGAGGACTCTTTGTTGGGGCCTAGAGATTCATGCTACCCTTAGATTGAGCATGATGACTATGAGTTTGGCCTTGTGGATACATCGCAGGGAGAGGAGACATTGGGTGGCTCAATAGAGGCTGAGGTGGAGTGGTCATGTGTTATACGGACATGCATTCCTGACTTCTATCTAGTTGATGTTCAGACCATTTGTGGTCGGGTGCAGTTTCAGGGTGATAGGGCCACTTTGGAGTTGAGTTCACTCACCCAGGATCATATGCTTGTATCTATGAGCTTCGAGGATGATGGTAGGACCATGTTTTGGGTGAGGGTTGATTACGGGTTGGAGTGGTATGTTGTCGTTCACTCCTTGAGCAGCCATGACATTTATCCATTTGTGCTTATACAAGTGGATTGGAGAGAGGTACTGAGCCTAGCTTGGAGACTGGTGGACTTGTTGATGTTTGGGGAGCACTGGTACTCATGGGATGTCCTATTTGACTCAGGGAGTCAGAGTATCACTATGGATTATTCAGTTTCTTATGGTCGATACATTTTTTGGGTGGCCAATTACAGTTCTACCCTTGCTATCTCTGACCCTATCGGTTGCATAGCAGAGATTGGTCACCATTTGGGTTGGCATTATCCGATGAGATTCATTGAGTATCCTACTTCTGTATTGAGCATAATGTTTTCTCAAGGGCTCAGTTCTATTATGATCAGTGGGAGTGTAGGAGTGGACTGGATTGAGTCACTCGTGTCGGAGATGTCACCTGGGGCAGAGCTCAGACTTTATGGGCATACCAGTTTAGTCTATGAGGCTGAGTTTCTTGTTGAGTTGCAGGAGTGGGATGTGGATGATTCTTCGGATGTCATACAGATTAGTTTACACCCAACTTGGTTGAGTTTGATGATGGATGACATCTTCCCCGAGGGTGTTTGGTCTACTGTAGTTGATTGGGTGGCATGGGATCATCCAGGTCACTTCTGGAGTACGTGTGCTGAGCTGAGCTGGGTAGGTGATGGTTATGGAGGTGCTCCTAGTGTTGGTTTGGTAGTGGCACGTGATGTTGATCTCTTGGTTATGTTGTGGTATGAGATATTTCGATCCAGTTTAGTCAGGCATGTTGGTGCCAAACTCGAGAGAGATTACATCAGGCTATTGCAGTTGGGACTTCTGCAATTCCATCTTGTTAGAGGAGCAGTGTGGTGCAACGTCAGCTCGATGGGTACTTTTTGAGGTTGTTATGGGATCCAGGTATTCTATGCGGCCTCATCTGGGATGCAGACCACTGACTGGGTTATGTTTGGGCATTGCTTGAGGATAAGCAATATTTGGGAAGGGCGGACTGTAATGTCCCCTCTTCTAGGCAGTTAGTGTATCGGGGAGATTAGCCTATACACGAGCTCCCGTAGGCTAAGTCAATTGTTGGGGAGCCATCTGGAGAGGTTATTATCTTCATCAACTTACAGAGAGCTCATGTTTACCGATCGTTTGGGCTTATTTGGAGATCATTTGATTGGACTTGCTATTTTTAGCAGTGTCTATTTTTAGGGTTTCGGATGACGACTTCAACACAGTATTATTCTTCGATGAAATGGGTATCCGAAACCATTCACGGATTGTTGCTTTGAGGAGTAGAGGTCCAGTATTTTAATGGGTGAAGTTATATTCCATTAAAGTGATTTATTATTTAATGACTTTATATTATGAAATCACTTTATGGATGTGAAAGGGGCCACTTTATAATATAATGTTATAACGTTAAGTTATAACTTAAAAAACAACTTAAAGTGGTATGCCTAGGCCAAGGGGGGGGACGTGGCCCTCTTTATGATGTAAAGGGACATAAATTAAAGATATTAAAAATAAAAAAATAAGTATGTGCAACCCTAATTAGGGCACCCAAACCCTAATTACACCTTTATATTTTGGAGTTGGGCCTCATTTGGGATATGAAAAGAAGATATTGTTTTGGATTTTGGTCTCTGAGGAGAATTTGGGAGTTTCGGCATACCGGCTCTTTAGGTTGTTGGGGGACATAAACCTCCTTCATATTTGAGCATTTTCGGGTGTGAAAGATCACCCCTAGATGTTTATACAACTGGCTTCATTTCAGAAGTTAGGATTGTGCTTCATTATTCAGAACTCTGGAGCTGGGGTTTCCACATAGAGTTATTGAGCTTCATATTGGGATTCCGGCATACCACATCGAATTCCATTTTTCAGAAGGGTTGAGCCTTCAATCAATTATTGTATTGAGTTTTTGCAGGGATTTTATTGTTGAAGAAGACATCATTGTTGTTTCATTTTCATCCCTAGCTGCCGCACAAATCATCAAATATTATCTTAGGGTTTGGAGATATTTTTATGGGCATTGTTGAGTTGAAATCCTTTGCCCTAAGCGACCCTTGAAGGGTGTTTTTGAGATTTAAAAGAGTTGGGGATTATTTTATATGTGTGTCGTACATTTTTTGTTGTACAAGTGTGTCGTACCATGTTTTTGATCATAACACTTGGAGCAATCAACAATTGGTTTTGGGTTTTCTCTGAGAAACTTTTGCATATAGGACAATGATGTTTGAGTCCTTTGGTGAATGCTTGTTGTAGGGATTAATTTTATAACAGCAGCCATAGTTCTGGGTACATGAGGGTTTGATTTTCAGTTCTAGGCATGACTTTTCTCACTACTGCAGGTTATTATGTGATGAGAACGATATTATTTCATTGAAATAAATCAAAGGGGAAGTTCCAGTGGTCAGTGGTTGATCATATTTGGGAAGGGTTTGAATATCATATGAGATTCGACAAGCCCATGAGAGGACTGAGACAAGGAGCTTGTTGCCCAGTTGCTTCAGTACCCAAAACATTCATACTCTTTTCTGCAATAGAATTTTCTCTTGGTGTTCCAAGGTATTTTATGCTTGATATTTCATTGGAATCTCAAATGAATGTTGTTCTATGTTGAAACCATTACGTGAGTGGTTTGCTACAACAGTCCATTATTTGATAGAAACAATAACAGATTTAATAATGTCATTGCTTGTTTATGCAATTGTTAAAGGCCTCTTGATCTAGTCACATATTGTCATAATTGTTTAGTTGAAACTGGCTATCAAACGTTATAACTTTTGTCCATGATACAAACTTGCATTATCTATTGATATCAAACATTGCCAGTATTGGAAAAAATTACAGTGCTCCTACACATCTAGAATTCCAAACTAGGGGTGTACATTATAACATCATCCATCTCAACAACATGAAAATCTGAATGTAAAACATATTTATCTATGGTGATCTTCAAATCTTCAAAAATTTGAATATTTTTGCCCTCAAGTTGTATGCCCTTAATTTTTGTTGTTTGAACCTGCAACCTCTTAGCCAAAGCAATATTAATGAAATTATATTTGTTGCTAGGGTTAATGAAAATAATAATTTTTTTCTTTTGAATGCATATGTGAACTTGCAAAATAGACTTTTTAGACTCAAACAAATCCCTTGGTCCACTTTTTAATTTATCTACTACCAAAGGTATGGTTTCCTTCGTCTGCATACTAACATTTTTTTACCTCCCACCATTTTAAAAATTTCTAGCTCTCTTTTTAGTTCCTTTTGTTATTTTTGAAGTGTGTTTATTTCTTCTACATAGCCTTTGAGTGTATCCTTCAAATTAGCTATCTTTTTGTATGGGTCCCTTTGAATAAAAAATGGTTGCTCTATTTTATCCCAAGTTAGTTCACATTTATGGAATATACAAAAATTATAAAACCAAGAGCAATATTCTCCACCAAGATAGTGAGGAAGCATAAGTTTCCAATAAGAACTATGATACAAGGATTTAAAATTTTACCACCAATCCCTAACATCAATATCATCTCCAAAAATATTTGTAGCTCCATAAGTTCACACCCCAAGATAATGCAAACTAGGGTTTCATAAAAATATATATCTCCTTACTAATTTGAAGCTAAATTTTCACATAAAATATTACATCTACAAATTTTCTTCAAATAAAATAAACTACAACTGATTTGCTTACCCCATCTAACAAATTTTATCTTCCAAACAAAATCATGGATTACAAATTTATCACTACCCTTGTTTTGAATGTCTGAATTCATAGGATCATATCTCCCTCAATACTAATTAGATTCCTTCATATGAACACTCATTTTAAAGCTCTTCAAACCTTGTACAAAATGATCCTAGAATCATCTAAATGAAATAAAATCTTGCAAAGATATGGCTACTAAAAGATGATACATTTTCAAAATAAAATCTACCCTAATTTTGCAATCCACAAAAAACAATCCCCACTTTGCTAAATTATGAAAATTTATTTTTATAAAAATAAATAATTCACCACTATGCAAAAACTATTAAATCATTCATCTACAATAACAATCCACAGAATGAAATAGAGATAGATAATACCCAATGTAGGGCAACACCAATAATATTCCTTAAGGAATAACTCCATAAGATCTCCCGAGATGAGAGCGCTACTTAGAGAGGGCAAATATTAGGAACCTACTATTAAAAATAAACTCACTCATACAAAATACTAGAAATAACAAGAGATTCATACAATAAAAAATTATCACAATATGGAAAGTAAATGCATAATCAAACACTCTCACAATAAACACAAAATCGTAGGCCTCTTTGAGGGGGCAACCTCCTTCAATATTTCATTAATTTGCAAAAATATACATTCATACATGGATCCAAGTATTTTAAAGATTCACTTCATGCAACCTAATCCTAATCTCAAGATTTGGCTTACATACAAAATGCCACTTGAACTAGAATCTTCTACCAGCTAGCAGTTACATTCTTTATAACAATTACATGAAATGACACCACTTGTCTAGGCACCTTACTTGCCACATACCACTACAAAATATTAAAAAATAACATTATAAAGGGATCCCTACGTTGGAAGTGGGTCATTACAATAATCAATTAGGAATTATAAAATGGTGTTAGTATCGGGTCCTAGCATGCACTTCCTCTTCAAAAAAGCTTTATCTTCAAAGTTGGAGATGATAAAATTGGTGATGTAGCTACTGGAGGGATTCCCACGTAGCATATTTTGGTTGTAATTCTTGCCATTGAATAAGAACCTCAGTGATGACACAATTATGGAGAGTATGCGTCCTACGATCTAAAATCTGATCTAACTTGAGCAAGATAGAACCCTCTTCATACAATTCAAGTAAAGAAATTAAACCTGTATGTGATTTCCTAGTACCTTCTTGAGAGGATACATGAAAGACAGGATGAATATTGGATGTAGATGGTAAGGCCAATTTTTAGGCAATGGCACCAATCTGCTATAAGACTTGGTAGGGACCACAATATTTGGTAGTGAGCTTTTGGCACTAACGCAATTGAAGATATGATTGTTTGTATAGTTGCAAACAAAGGAAGACCATATCGTTGAATTCAAAAATACACTTTGTACGGTGTTGATCAACTTGTTGATGCATTCAATTTTGGGCCAATTCCAAATTCAACTTTAATTGATGGAGGACTTTGACATGTTGGTAGAGTGTAGTGTGAATAGCATAGACTCTGGAGCTGCCTGGAATATAGGATAAGGGTGTTGACGGAGGCCGACCATAAACTGCTTCAAAAGGTGTGACCTTAGTTGTAGTGTTATAAAAGTGATATACCGCCACTAAGCCAAGGGAAGCCACTTTTCCCACTATGTAGGATGATTAGAGGTAAAACAACGAAGATAGATCTCCAAACATTTATTGATAATTTATGTTTGACCATTTGTTTGTGGATGGTAAGATGAACTCATTTTGAGTTGAGTTCCCTGCAACTTGAATAATTCTTACCAAAAATTACTAATGAAGGTAGGGTCACAATAAGACGCAATGGAAGTGGGCATGCCATGAAGATGAAAGATAGAATCAAGGAAAAATTGGGTGACTAAGGAGGCCATGTAAGGATGGGAGATTTGGAAAAAATGAGCATACTTCATGAGATGATCCACTACCATGAAAGCAATTGATTTGACTCCTGATTTAGGTAGACCTTCAATAAATTCCATGGAAATATTTGTCCAAGTCTATTCGAGAATAGACAAGAGTTGAAGAGTACCCAAGGAAGGTATTGTTTCTCCTTTCATCCATAAACAAATGTCACACTCGATCATAAAAGTATGAATGTCATTCTTCATACCCTTCCAGAAAAAAGTTGGCTTAATATTTTCATAGGTCTTGAGAGACCCTAAATGGCACGTAGTGGGTGAAGCATGCACTTCCATCATAATGAGTTCTTGAATTGGAGACGTGCAAGGTAAAATAAGGCATTGGAGATAGTGCAAATCTTATCCATCCCAAGTGTACCTTGGACATGATGTAGGCTCTGTTTTAAGCGAGGCAACCAAAGTTTGCAATTATGAATCCTATAATACCTTATCCCGAAGAGGAATTATCCATTATGGTATGGGCGCATAAATGACACATAGCATACTTTGAGCTTCAAATTGGTGAGAGAGAGCAACCACCATAATGTTATCTTTACCCTTTTTATAGGTAATATCATAATCATAGCCCATGAGCTTAGACACCCACTTTTGTTTTTTGGGGGTAGCAACCTACTGCTCCAAGAAGTATTTAAGACTTTGATGATCCATTTTAATGGAGAAATGTTGCCCAATGAGATAAGGCCACTAGTGAGTAACCACATATAGAATTGCAAGCATCTCCTTTGTATAAGTTGATTTGTCTATATTTTTTCCTAAAAGTGCTTTACTAGTGACGACCATAGGACACCCTTCCTGCATTAACATAGTTCCAATACTATTGCTGGAAGCATCACTTTCAATTACGAAGGACTTGGAAAAATTTGGCATCGCTAAGATGGGAGTTGTTGTCATAGAATGCTTCAATTCAAGGAAAGCCTTCTCAGCTAGACCTGTCTAAGTAAAAGCATTTTTCTTTAACATGGTTGTTAAAGGAGCAACAATTTTGTCATAGTTGCAAATGAATTTGTGGTAAAATCCTGTGAGGCCCAAAAATCCACGAAGATCCTTTAGAGTGTGAGGTTTCATCCACTCTTGAATGACTTGAATATTCTTAGGATCAACTTTAACTCCATCCTTGGTGACAATGTGTCCCAAATACTCTACTTTAGTCAACCCAAAAGAATACTTGGACCTCTTAGCATAAAGTTGATGTTGTGCCAAAATTTGTAGAGTCTGGTCCACATGGATGAGGTTCTCTTCCTAAGAGCAACTATAAACCAAGATATCATCAAAGAAAACTAAGATGAATTTATGAAGAAATGGGTAAAAAATATTGTTCATGAGGCTTTGAAATATGGAAGGTATATTTGTCAAGTTGAGGGGCATAACGAAGAATTCATAATGACCCTCATGAGCACAAAATACGATTTTGGAAATATCTTCATCCTTGAGCCCGATTTAATGGCACCTAGAGCGAAGATATAATTGGAGGAAAACATAGACCCATACAACTCATTTAGTAATTCGTACACCATAAGGATAGGGAATTTATCCTTATTGGGGAGCTTATTGAGATCATGAAATCGTTACATAATCATCAAGACCCATATTCTTTCACACCAAGAAGACAAGAGAAGAGTAAGGACTATTACTAGGTCGAATGACTCTTGCTTTTAATAATTCCTATACTAACTTCTCTATTTTTTACTTAAGGGTATGAGGATATTTGTACTGCCTAATGTTAGGTGGTACATTGCTAGGAACCAATGGAATGGCAAGGTCATGGGATTGATGTGGAGGTAATTATGATGGTTCAACAAAAATTGCATTGTGCTTTATCAAAACATGTTGCAAATCTTCTAGAATGTGGTCCACCTTGGAAGTATATGGTTGGATTGCAAATATCTGAGTGATGACCCCACAAGAATATGTTTTCAATAACTTCTCCATATAGTTTGAGTTGATAATCTGAGGAGGCCTTGCTTATGAACCCTAAAGAGTGTAAGACCATCCATTTTATGAAAACTACATCCATAGCTATACAAAATTTCATGCGATGGTTCCCAATGTACCTAGCCATTGAGCTCCCAATGTAATATCACATCCCCCTAATTGTAGAGAAAACATATCAATTTGTGAGCTCATAATCCCCTATTTTCAATTTAACATTACAACATTTACCTTTGCAAGGTGAAGCCCTACCATTTTCCATCATAACATCAAAGTAATTAAATGTGTATGTAAAAATTGGCCTTCTTAGCAATTCGAGGATCAATAAAGTTATGTGTTCTTCCTAAAGAACATAAGCTTATACTAAGAGGGGCGGTGAACAGTATAAGATCAACTTTTACTTTTCTTTCTCAAATACTATTATCCAATATTAACAATGGCAATATTAATAGCAATAATAAAAGCAATGCACAAATCATCACACACAATAGAGACACCAATTTAACTTGGTTCACCCAATGTGGGCTACTCCATGAAGAAAATATTTCACTAAAATTTTCTCAACAAATATCTTGGGAATCACTTCCATATTACAATGCTTACAGACCTTTGTCCAAAGGAGACACCAATCCCCTAATGCTCTGATTTGTGGATCTCTATCCACAAGATAAATCTTTCCCCTTTTATCTGGTTTGTGGAACTTGATCCAAGAGAACTCTTTCTCCTCAACTGGTTCGTGGATCTCTCTCCACAAAAGAAATCTATATTTCCATATGGTTCATAGATCATACTCCACAAGATAACTCTTTCCCCTTGCTCTCGTTCGTGGAACTCTATCCATAGGAAAACTCTTTCTCCTATGCTCTTTCTGGTGATCTTCTAGAATACTACTGCCCCCACTACATTGGCTTGTGGATCTCTCTCCATAGAAGACCTTTATCCTCACTTAGAAGACCTCTATCCTCACTATCTTGGCTAATGGATATCTATCCACTAGAGACTATTTTCCTCTGCTCTATCACCTCCAAAGCTTGCTCTCAACTCTGTCTTAGATATGCACCAAACTTTTTCCCAAGTGTAGTACAAATCTGCTCTAACTTTATCTCAGGTCTAGCACAAACCTGCTCTCAAATCTACACCAAAATTTATCCTCAAGCCTTAACACAAAGCTTGATTCAATCACAAATCAACTCTACTTAGATTTACCCCAAGCCTTAACACAAATATTGAAAAAATCAATCAACCAACTCTATTCTTAAGTCTTCATAAAGACTTACCTCAAATCTACCTACAAGTCTTCACCAAGACTTGCCTCAAATATGCCCTCAAGTCCTCTCAATAACTTGCTCAATCTACTCTCAAGTATTCACCAAGACTTAATCAAATATGTCTACAAGTCTTCACCAATACTTACCTCAAATCTATCTTAAGATTTACAAAAGCTTGCTCAATTTTATCCTTAAGCTTTCACAAAAGCTTACACAATTATATCCTTAAGCTTTCACAAAAGCTTACTCAAAATTGTCCTTAAGCTTTCATAAAAGCTTACACAACTCTATCCTTAAGCTTTCACAAAAGCTTACTCAAATATGCTCAAACACATGCTCAATACAACTCACAAGATATGCTCAATCAATCTCAAATATTACACACAATGCTATCAATTGCTTTGTCTAATATTCAAAGTAATTCCTTTAACTTGAAGTAGTTTAGACATATTCTATTCAGAATTCGTTTAACCTCTGGAACATATAGAGAATGATGTACTCTATCAAAAACTCAATATATTCTACTCAATCATTAAGTCTGTCGCTTTCACAAATCTGATTTCTAATGTTTCACTCAATCATTCAATCAATGAAACACAACTTGCTCACAAACCCTAAACAAGTATTTTCATACCTCTTCAAACAAAGAGCACAATGTGGGTCTCAAATCCTAACTCAAATAATCTTCAATATCTATCTCCAATGTTCTCTAAACATTCACCAATCATGCATATAAAAACTCAATCAAATATTTCCAACAATACTATCAAACAATCCTTTTCACTCCACCTTATATTTCACAACATTCTATACCACAAAACTTCAATCAAAATATGATGCGCCCATACCTTTTTATTTTTATGGAGATATGTCTTCAAAATATTTTTTACTCACCACAAAAACTTTTTCCAATTCTAGGTTAGATAGCAACAGTCTATCTCAAAATCTCCACAGGAATATTTTACCTCAACAAATATTTCACCATACAAAAATTTCAAGACACAGATACACCTTATTACTTATTTCTTAAAAACAAATCCGCAATCAATAGATTATACATTCACTCAAGCAAAACAACTATAATGACAATATCCCTAAAGCTCCTTTTAACTCCAACTTAACATAGAATAATCCAATCCAAATTTCAACCTTCCAAATACTTTAATATTCTAACTCAAAATAAATTTCAAATTACAATAATAAAGTCCTTTGAATACACCTTATACTCTCCAATTCTTAACCCAACATACATACCAAATTACACCAATAAAATTCCTTGCACACACCTTATAATCTCCAATTCTTAAATCAACATACATACCAAATTACACCAATAAAATTCCTTGCACACACCTTATAATCTCCAATTGTTAATCCAAAATATAGCAAAAATAAAAATTTAATCATACCTTAGCCACTTTAATCAAAAATATTTTGCATGCCTCAAAACACTAACATGCACTCCATGCGAATCGAACTCGCGTTCATCGCCTGCCTAGCGCCTTAGCCTTGGCTAGGCTACCACTTGGGCTGCACGTCCACGTGAAAACCACTATGCGCTCACCACCTTTTATAACATTTGCTGACACCAAAATATTTTAAAACAAAACACTTCTCTCTACTGCCACCGGGAATCGAATGCGGGACCTTAGTTCCACCTATGCCTTACGTTTCCAAGCCTTGCCACTAGACCAACCGAGCGGATGGTAATGGTGACAAGCACCCTTCTCCCTTTATGCATCCACAATCTCCCTTTAGCTTTTTTAAAAACCTTCGACTTCCTTTGCTCACAAAAAATCACATCAAATAATTTTAACCTTTCGCATATGCAATATCGGAGACTTGCATTATGTCTTCAAACCATATGGTATAAATACCATATTCCTTCCTTGCTCGAACGTCAGTGGGAATAATTAAACTTAATATTTTGCACCCAACCCTTACTTAGGGTTATAATTTTTTTTTTGATAGTTATAAGTGTTTGTATTTATAGCGGGTTTTAACAAGGATCCCAAAACCTGATTACATAAGCAATGGGCCTAGGGCATCAATCCCTTGAAACTGAACACCAAAACAGAAATCCCACCTAGCGGTAACAGTAAGCATGGAACAATCCCTCTTAGCGGGAAATAAACAAATAAGAAAGAAAGTAGTTTTGGAGATCCCGCCCAGCGGGGAGTAGCCAAAAACCACCATCGAGAAGATCTCGCCCAGCAGGAAGCACAAAAAAACTATTACAATAAAATCCCACCTCGCGAGAAGCAGTCAAAACCACCACAAACAGTCCCGCCTAGCGGGAAGCAACAGGGAAATCCCGCCATCTGGGAAACTAGAAGAAAAGAAAGGATCCCGCCTCGCGGGAAAATCGATGGATTTGGCGGATCCCGCCCTGTGGAGAAACCATCCCGCCCATCAGGAAAACATTTAGTTCAGCGAGAGCCATCCTGCAGGAAGCCGACAGCCAGCCCAGAGAGGATCCAGCCCATCAGGAAGTGACCAGAGAGTTGCACCACAAGGAACCCACCCCGGGAAAACAAAAGAGGATCCCAGCAGCAGGGACCAAGAATCCCGTCCAAGCACAGAGCCCATCGAGGATTCACAAGAAAAATGGGGAAGCTGTCCAAACCCTAAACCGTCACCTCCACCGCACCGAGAAACGCAGGGGACCAGATCCACGCGAATAACCTCCAAAAAACCCCAGGGGGAAGCCTGAGGGAAAAAGGGAAGGGATCCCCAACCAAACAGGGATCCCTGGGAAGCACCAGTCCAAAAAAACAACCAAGGAAACCCTAGCCGGCCGGGAGGGGCGCAGATAGTGGAGAAGGATCTCCCCCTAGGAGATCATCTGCAAACAACCACTCCCCGGGAGGGATGACCTGGGTTGAGCCAGGGACTGGGCAGGAACCAAGAACCATGGGAGGGGGAGCAGGGGAGGGACCAGAGCCCTCCCCTCTCTACTTTCTTCCCTCTCCATCTCCCCAAGATTAGCATGTTTTTTCTACTTAGGGTTATAATTAATTTATAAGTAACCTTAGGCTTTTCTTTTAACCCTTAATATTATAATAATAAATATTATAATATATTTCCTTTGGACCTAGGTGTTTTTTATTTTTTTAACCTTAGGCCTTATCTTAACACCCTTAATATTATAATAATAAATAATATAATATTATTTCCTTTAGGCCTAGGTATCTCCTTCCTTCAAGGTATTTAGCCAACCTTTTGACCAATCATGTGAAGCTTTAAACCAAATATCTTGGGCTTAAAATATAAATATTTTAACCCTCCTTTTGTCAATCCCTTGCACTAACTTTTGACATCACTGACACTGATTCTTGACATCAATGACAACACAACTACTCAAAATTTTCAACAATCTCCTCCTTTGTCATTGATGACAACCCTTTTTCTTTAACCATTCCTTTTTTTTTTTTCCAATTCTGCTCGCCCTGAGAAAATGCTCTGTCTAACTAAATGCTCTCCTCCTAACTCAAATCTCTCCCCCTTTGACATCAATGGCAAAGGGACACCTTTGGGGATAAATATAAGACTCTTAGCTCATCCCCATCCCCACCTCCTCTCCTTGGGGTAGTTAATTTTGGGGTGGGAGTATCTCTACTCCCAGCATACACTACTATTTTTCTTTGTCCACCTTCTTTCTCAACTGATCCTTCTGATTATTTTGAGTATTCTTGTTCCTGCTTGTATCTAGAAATTTTGTTCCGCACCACTTAGCCATATGCCCAACATTATTGCACTTATAACACTTAATTTTATGATTTCTTGAAGGTGCAAATATCTTGAAGTTCCTCCTGGTGAAGCCATATCCATTCCTATCGTGAACCCTAAAATGGATTGCTTTATGACCAAACTGATTACAAGAGTGACAATACCCTTGAAAGAGATGTCCATTTCTAAAATTTCTCCTGGTGAATCCATATTCCTTATTTTCATGTATCCTACACTACATAGCCTTGTGACTAAACTTGTAATATGAGAAACAACATCCATTGAAGAAGTCTTGCCTTGACCCCATTGGTCTCTTAGTCCTTTCTTCCCTGTGATATTTCCTATTCCTTATTTGTGCATTATTCCTTTCTTTATTGAACCTTCTATTTTTCAACTTATCCTCATAAGTCTTACTTTCTTACTTTCACTCTCTTTTTCTGAAGCTTCTTCTTCTTTGGAGCTTGAGATTGACTCCTCTCCTCATTCTCTTTGTTCCTCTTCAAAACCAAGTCATGTCTTATTTTATGAAGATCTTTGTACCTTGATAATCTTATCCAAGGTCTTTGAGCTTCTCCCAAACCTGTGTAGCTTATCTTTAGACTCTTTCACTTCCTTCCTTCCTGAAACTACCTCATGCTCTAATATTTCACATTCTAAGACTTTTGCTTGTAACTTTTCTTTAAATCTTCTTGTCTTAGCTATTGAGTTTGTCAAATCTTGTATAAGCTTTTCTTTCTCTTCATCACATTCTTGAAATTGACTCTTGAGTTTTGAATTATGCTTTATAACCTTTCTTAATTCCTTAAGAGTAGAAATAAGCTTAGCTTCTAGATCAACCACTCCTTCCTCTTCATTTTTTGATTCTTCCTCTACTCCTTTGTCTTCAAGAGCATCCTCATATCTTTCAATTTTATCTTCAATAGGAGCACTTCCTTCTTCCTCTATTGCCAAGAAGATAATTTCTTCTTATTAATTACCTGAAGATATATTTTCACTATCACTTGAACTCTTGCCTATCTTATCTGCATAAAAAATCTTCTTATGCCTCTGGAAAAACTTCTTTTGATGCTTTTTTTGTCCATACCTATTTTTATTTTGATACCTGGATCTTCTTGCTTCCTTGTTATTATGATCCCGTTTCTCTTCACTACTGCTACTTCCATCTTCTGGACAATTAGATGCATAGTGACCATATTTACCACAATTGAAACACTTAACTATTTTTGTACCTCTGTGCTTTCTTGAGTCCTTGTTCCTTCTACCATAGTTTGCTTCTTTATCTCTGGATGACTCATCACTTGAATCTATGTTCTTATATTTTGTTTTCTTTGCTACTTTGAAGGCTGCCTCTATCTTGGGGATAGGATCCTTTCCTATTATTATCTGAAAAGCTATGAGAGTTCCATGCAGCTCATCCCTAGTCAAAGTTTCTATATCTCTTATTTCTTCTATGGTTGAAACCTTTTCACTATACCTCATAGGGAGTGACCTTAAAACCTTTTGACAAACATATGATTCTTCAAATTTAAATCCAAGTCCTTACATGGAGTTAACAACCTCATCCACACGAAGTAAATATGTAGCAATATCTTCCTCATCCTTCATCTTCAAGTCTTCAAATGTTTTCTTATGATTTTGCAATTTTACCATCTTGACATTTTTGTCTCCCTCATATATTTTATTCAACTTTTCTTAAATCTCTTTTGTTGATGTGCAATGCATAACTTTTAAAAACTCGGTTTCATGTATATCACTTAAGATTACATTCATTACCTTTGCATTATACATATGTAGGAGCTTACCATATTTATTTGTAGGAGGACTAGCTAGAGGTGTGTATCCATCCTCAACTGCTTACCATATCTCATATCCTTGTACCATCAAGTAAGTCTTCATAATTACACTCTAAAAAGCATAATTGTTCCCATCGAACAATGGTGTCTTATTTGCTAAAGATCCACTTTGAGATACCATCTATGTTCCTGTAAGCTTTTCTTTCAAGATGTTAAACTATCCTGAAGAAACCCGCTCTGATACCAATTAAAGAACACAAGCTTATACTGAGAGGGGGGTGAACAATATAAGATCAACTTTTATTTTTATTTCCAAAATAATATTATCCAATGTTATCAATTGCAATATCAATAGCAGTAATAAAACCAATGCATAAATCATCACACATAATAGAGACACCAATTTAATGTGGTTCACCCAATGTGGGCTACTCCATGGAGAAAATATTTCACTAAAATTTTCTCAACAAATATCTTGGGAATAACTTCCCTATTACAATGTTTATGGACCTCTATATAAAGGAGACACCAATCCCCTAATGCTATGATTTGTGGATCTCTATCCATAGGAGAAATCTTTCCCCTTTTCTCTAGTTTGTGGAACTTGATCCAGGAGAACTCTTTCTCCTCAACTAGTTCGTGGATATCTCTCCATAGAAGAACTCTATCTTCCTAGATGGTTCATGGATCACACTCCACAAGAGAACTCTTTCCCCTTACTTCGGTTTGTGGAACTCTATCCACAAGAGAACTCTTTATCCTCTTCTTTGACTAGTGTTATTCTATAAGACTATTGCCCCCACTACTCTGGTTGGTGGATATCTCTCTATAAAAGACCTCTATCCTCACTCAAAAGACCTCTATCCTCACTATCTTGGATAATGGATCTCTATCCATTGGGGACTACTATCCTTTGATCTATCACCTCCAAATATCACTCTCAACTCTGTCTCAGATTTGCACCAAACTCTATCCCAAGTATAGTATAAATATGCTCTAACTCTATCTCAGGTCTAGCACAAATATGCTCTCAAATCTGCACCAAAATATATCCTCAAGCCTTACCATAAAGCTTGATCCAATCATAAATCAACTCTACTTAGATTTACGCCAAGCCTTTAACACAAAGCTTGAAAAAATTAATAAATCAACTCTGCTCTTAAGTCTTCACAAATACTTACCTCAAATTTGCCTACAAGTCTTCACCAATACTACCTCAAATTTACCCTCAAGTCCTCTCAAGAACTTGCTCAATTTGCTCTCAAGTCTTCACCAAGACTTGCTCAAATCTGCCTACAAGTCTTCACCAAGACTTACCTCAAATTTGTCGTTAAGCTTTCATAAAAGCTTTCTCAATTCTATCCTTAAGCTTTCATAAAATCTTACACAACTCTATCCTTAAGCTTTCACAAAAGCTTACTCAAATCTATCCTTAAGCTTTCACAAAAGCTTACACAACTCTATCCTTAAGATTTCACAAAAGCTTACTCAAATTTGCTCAAACACATGCTCAATACAACTCACAAGATATGCTCAATCAATCTCAAATATTGCATATAATGCTATCAATTGCTTTGTCTAATCTTCAAATTAATTCCATTCTTGAAGCATTTTGGACATATTCTATTCAGAATTCGTTTAACCTTTGAAAAATATAGAGAATGATGTACTCTATCAAAAACTCAATATGTTCTACTCAATCATTAAGTCTGTTGCTTTCACAAATCTAATTTCTAATGTTTGTACATTCACTTCAATATCACTCAAAACCAATGCTCAAGAAGTTCCACTCAATAATTCAATCAATGAAACACAACTTGCTCACAAACCCTAAACAAGTGTTTTCACAACTCTTAAAAAAAAGAGCACAATGTGGGTCTCAAATCCTAACTCAAATAATCTTCAATATCTATCTCCAATGTTCTCTAAACATTCACCAATCATGCATATAAAAACTCACTCAAATATTTCCAACAATACTATCAAACAATCCTTTTCACTCCACCTTATATTTCACAACATTCTATACCACAACACTTCAATCAAAAGATGATGTGCCCATACCTTTTTATTTTTATGGAGATATGTCTTCAAAATATTTTTTACTCACCACAAAACCTTTTTCCAATTCTAGGTTAGATAGCAATAGTCTATCTCAAAATCTCCACAGGAATATTTTACCTCAACAAATATTTCACCATACAAAAATGTCAAGACACAAATACACCTTATTACTCCTTTCTTAAAAATAAATCCCCAATCAATAGATCATACACTCACTCAAGAAAAATAACTATAATGACAATATCCCTTGAAGAACATAAGCTTATACTGTGAGGGGGGTGAACAATATAAGACCACTTTTTAATTTTCTTTCCAATCAATATTATGC
This sequence comes from Wollemia nobilis, assembly GCA_028583015.1. NCBI lineage: Eukaryota > Viridiplantae > Streptophyta > Pinopsida > Araucariales > Araucariaceae > Wollemia > Wollemia nobilis. Next base: position 12,661,697 of record JAQPPZ010000442.1, on the reverse strand, counting down.
AATGTAAAGATAGAAATATCAATAGCAGTAACCAAAGCAATGCACAAATCATCACACATAATAGAGACACCACAATTTACGTGGTTCACCCAATGTGGGCTACTCCACGGAGAAAATCTTTCACTAAAATTTTCTCAATCAATATCTTGGGAATCTTTCCCTATTACAATATTTATGGACCTCTATCCAAAGGAGATACCAATACCCTAAATCAAGTTCATGGATATCTATCCACAAGAGAACTCCTTCTCCTCTGCTCTGGATGGTGATCCTCTAGAAGACTACTACCTCCACTACATTGGCTTGTGGATCTCTCTCCACTGAAGACTCTTGTCCCCACTTAGAAGACCTATCCTCATTGCCCTAGCTAATGGATCTCTATCCACTAGAGACTACTATCCTCTGCTATTTATCACCTCTAAAGCTTTGTCTCAAATCTGCACTAAACACAGTCCTTCGATCTAGTACAATTTTGCTCAATCTATGTCTCTGGTCTGGCACAAACCTATCCTAAAATTTGCACCAAACTCTATCCTCAATTTTTTTCCTTAAGCCTTAACTCAAAGCTTGACTCAATCTCAAATCAACTCTGATAGATCTGCCCTAAACCTTAACTCAATGTTTGAACAAATCAATCAATCAACTCTGCTCTCAAGCCTTCTCAAATACTTGTCTAAAATCTGCCTTGTAAGCTTCCTCAAAAGGTCACACTAATATGTCCACAAGTCCTCTCTAGAAATTGTCCAATTTGCTCAATAATTCCTCTCAAGAACTTATCCAAATTTGCTCAATAAGTCCTCTCAAGAACTTATCCAAATATGCTCTCAATCTGTATTGTAAGCTTCCACAAAATCTAAATATGTCCATAAGTCTTCTCAAAGACTTGCCTAAAATTTGCTCAACAAGTCCACACAAGAACTTGTCCAATATTATAGAAACATAAAGAGAATTTTTAGAGACTTAATATGTTCTACACTTATCACAATGCTTAATTAATTTCAATCACTCTCTTAGAAACATAAGGAGAATTGTTAGAGACTCAATATGCTTCAATTTCAACTCAATGCTCAATCACTTTCTCAAATCAATTCAGAATATAGAATAGTTTTTTTTATGGAACTTGAACAATCACTTCACACACCCACTTGACTAGACTCAACCAACTCTACTCAACAAAAAACTCAATGAAAAAACCCTTTCTCACAAACCCTAGTCCAAGCATATGATCACTCACTCAAAATATTTCCAACAATGCTCAACAACAAATATCACATAACAATGATACTCATGTTCTTTTCAAACTCTAGTTCAAGTTCTTTTCTCAACAACTCACTTCAACAACAATGCTTATAAAAAAATATTCACATAGAAATGATACTCAAACCCTATTTCAAGTTCTTCACACAACCAATGGATTCAACAACAATTCTTATAAAACAAGGTTTTAACAACAATCTTTATTCCAAAAAACCTTAAAGCATTAACTCAACACATTCAATAAGAAACCCTAATCAAGTCCTTTTCACTCCAAACTTATTTTCTAGAAAACCAATCAATCAACTTAACTATGGAAGAATGTGCTCATACCTTTTCTTGATGATGAAGGAATCTCATAAATCTACCACCATCACAAAAACTTATTTTCCAAGCTCAAAGAGATTATAAGATGATAAATTTTCTCAGAATATAATGTAAATATCAAGACGCACATACACCTTATCACTCCATATTTAATAAAACATTCATCAACATTTACAAAAATAATACACCACTTACACCTTATAATCTCCCAATTAAAATAACATTCAATGCACTCTTCTTTTCAAAATAAATCAATGCTAGAAGTTCCCTCCATCATTTTAAAACTTCAATAAATCAATGTGACACAAACACTTTATTTATTAAAATAAAGCTAACACCTTATTCCTCCAACTTATCAAAAAATAATTTTCAACTAACAATCCTTTTAAGCAACCCTTTTAACTCCAAACTTTAGGCAACACACAAAAATAATAATCAAAATTTATTACCTTACCTTGGAAGGGATTCGAACTCACAGCGCAGCCTCAACCAACGCCCTAGCCGCGGCTCCAACCGCCGTGCGAGCTAGGCGCTCGCTTGGGGAGTAAAGAGCACCATGTTCTCCAAAAGACTCCTTGCCTTGCCTAGCAAAATAATGTATGCCTTTCCTTTGGTGCTTCCAACACTAATGCAACCACAAAAAATGATGTTGTTGCATTTCAAACACAGGTATCCTAGCACACAAACACTCTAACCATTGTCCTCTTGCCACTAGGCCATGCTGCCTAGTTGGCGCTTGGTAATTTGGTGTTGTTCCCTTTAAACCTTATTCACTAGCGCTAAAACACAATAGTCGCTTCTCTTATTCTACATGAGTTCAACACAATTGCACGCATTCATTAATCGAGCAAAAGGATAAGGTTTAATGCCTCTAAGGCATTGGTATATATATTGAATTTCCCTCCTTCATGCATAACGTCGATGCTCGAACTTCCTCCAAACTATTAGACGTCGACGCTTTTTATTTCCATTTGAATTTATTAATTTATAAATTATTTAAATTCATTTGAATTTAAATTTTATAAATTAATTCTTTAAAACCCTTTGGTTTTATTAAGGCCATCTTTCATTGTACAACTTGGTATAAATAATATTTATTTATAAAATTTAAATTCACTTTGAATTTAAATACTTTATCAAATAAATATTAAACCTTCCTTTAGCTTTTCAATAATCTTCCTTGGGTTTTTATGAAAAACCTTTTAACTTATGCTTCCACATAATATTAAAAATATTATGAAGCCCTTTTGCCTTTAACCTCTGCATTGTTCCTCTTGACCTTTGACATCATCAGTGGCTTATTCCTAGACATTAATGACAACTTTGTTTCTTGACAAATTCCTTGACATCAATGATGACTTCATTCCTTGACATCAATGACAACTTGACTTAATGACTCAAAATGTCCAACAATATCCCCCTTTGTCATTGATGGCAACCCAAATTCTTTTTACTGAAAACTTTGCTTTTCTTTTTTTGCTCCCCCTGGGACATTTCTCCCCTAGGCTCAATGCTTTCTCCTTTTTACTCAAATACCAAATCTCTCCCCCTTACTCAAATATCTCCCCCTTTGACATCAATGGAAAAGGGTCACCTTTGGGGCTCGGGGCTAAGAATGAGCCTTTAATATTAGCCCCTCCCCCACCTCCTCTTGAGGTGGTTAATTTTGGGGTGGGAGTATTTCTAATCCCAAAAAGCACTGTTCTTTACATTTATCCTCTTTTCTTCTTATCTGATCCTTCTGGTTCCTATGATTGTTTCTTTCCATGTCCATGTTACTATTTTTGTTCTTTTTCATATCCATGTTACTTTTCCTGTTCATATCCATATTCCTATTCCTGTTTCTATTCCTGCTCTTATTCTTGTTCATATCCATGTTCCCGTTCCTGTTCTTGTTTATACTTATTTCTGGAATATCTACTCTACACCACTTTGCTATGTGACCATCATTATTGTACTTATAACACTTAATGTTATTATTCCTTGGAGGTGCAAATTTCTTAGGATTTCTCCTAGTGAAGCCATATCCTCTTTTATCATGAACCCTACAATTCATTGCCTTGTGATCAAACTGATTACATGAGTAGCAATACCCATGGAAAAGCTATTTGTTCCCATATTCCTGTCTTTCATGTGTCTTGCATTGTGAAGCTATGTGCCCAAACCTGTGACATGAGAAGCATCATCCATTGAAGAAACTTTGCCTAGACCCCATTGGTCTCTTAGTCTCTTCTACCTTATCTTGTTTCCTGTTCCATCTGTTCCTTACTTGTGTATTGTTCCTTTCCTTGTTGAACTTTCTATTGTCCAACATATCCTTAGAAGTCTCACTCTCTTTTACTTACTTCTTTTGATGCTTCTTATTTTATGGTGTTTGAGATTGAATCTCCTTTTTTGCTTTCTTGTTTTCTTTGTTCTTCTTTAGAACTAAGTCTTGTTTTGGTGACTGATGACTTTTGTGCATTGATAATCTAGTCCAAGATCTTTGGAATTTCTTCAAAATTGTGCAGTTTGTCCTTAGAGCATTTTACCTCCATCCTTAGTGAAACTATCTCATGCTCTAATATTTCACACTCTAGATCTTTTATCTTTAATTTTTTGGCCATACCTTCTTCAATGTTTCTTGCCTCTTCAACCTTGATTTTAAGGTTAGTGAGTTCCTATAGAAACTTTGCTTTTGCTTTCTCATATTCTTGAGCTTGAACCCTTAATCCTGAGTTCTCCCTTTTTAATTCTTCAAGAGTAACCATAAGTCTTTCACATTCTATCTCTTTTACCTTTGACTGTTCAATCATACCTTCTTCAACTCTTCTTGCCTTTTCAACCTTATTTCTCAAGTCAGAGAGATCTTGTAGAAGCTTTGTCTTACATCTCTCATCCTCTTGTATTTGAGCCTTCAATTCTAAATTTTTCCTTTTCAATTCAACAAGTTCCTTAAGAGTGGCTTCCTCTTTTTATTTTTTTGAATCCTCCTCTTATTTTAATTGGTCTTCAATAGGAGTATTTTCTTCTAATACTGAAAGTAGAGTTTTTTCTTCATACCTATTTTGATTGTCCTTATTATCCTTTCTTGAACCAACCTATAAGATTTCATTTTTGAGAATATCATCTTCATATTCATCGCTACTAAATCCTATAATAACTTGCATCATGATCGAGTTGACCACAAACAAAATATTCTTCACCTTCTTGTGGATAATAAGTTGCATGGTGACTTGTATTCCTACATATGGTATAAAAATTTATCAATATGATATTTTCTCCACTGCTTGATTCATCTCTTGAATCTATTTCCACTTTTCCTCCCAAAACAACAATATCAAATTCATATTATTTTTCTTTCATGACCATGTGTGTTCTTTTCTTCTTGTGTCTCATGGTTTTGCCTTTGCTTTTCTTCTTGTATCTCATGGTTTTGCCTTTGCTTTTCTTTGCCATTTGTGTTCTTTTAAGATCTTCCTTCAAGTTGTTAAACCTTTTTCGAAGGAACCAACTCTGATACCAATTGAAGAACACAATATTATACTGAGAGGGGGGTGAAAAGTATAAGACCACTTTTTACTTTTCTTTTCAATCAATATTATGCAATGTAAAGATATAAATATCAACAACAATAACCAAAGCAATGCACAAATCATCACACACAATAGAGACACCATAATTTACGTGGTTCACCCAATGTGGGCTACTCCACGAAGAAAATCTTTCACTAAAATTTTCTCAATCAATATCTTGGGAATCCTTTCTCTATTACAATGTTTATGGAACTCTATCCAAAGGAGATAAATCCCTTAAATCAAGTTCATGGATCTCTATCCATAGGAGAACTCCTTCTCCTCTACTTTGGTTGGTGATCCTCTAGAAGACTACTGCCTCCACTGCACTGGATTGTGGATCTCTCTCCACTGAAGACTCTTGTCCCCACTCAAAAGACCTATCCTCACTTCCCTGGCTAATGGATCTATATCCACTAGAAACTACTATCCTCTGCTCTCTATCACCTCCAAAGCTCTGTCTCAAATATGCACTAAATACAGTCCTTCAATCTAGTATAATTCTGTTCAATATCTGTCTCTGGTCTGGAACAAACCTATCCTCAAATCTGCACCAAACTCTATCCTCAATTTTTATCCTCAAGACTTAAATCAAAGCTTGACTCAATCTCAAATCAAATCTGTTGGATCTTCCCTAAACCTTAACTCAAGGTTTGAAAAAATCAATCAATCAACTCTACTCTCAAGCCTTCTCAAATACTTGTCTCAAATATGCCTTGTAATCTTCCTCAAAAGCTCACACTAATCTATCCACAAGTCCTCTCTAGAACTTGCTCTAATCTGCTCAATAAGTGCTCTCAAGAAGTTAACCAAATCTGCTCAATAAGTCCTCTCAAGAACTTATCCAAATTTACTCTCAGTCTGTATTGTAAGCTTCCACAAAAACTTTACTCAAATATGTCCACAAGTCTTCTCAAAGACTTACCTCAAATCTTCTCAACAAGTCCACACAAGAACTTGTCCAATCTCATAGAAACATAAAGAGAATTTTTAGAGACTCAATATATTCTACACTTATCACAATGCTCAATTACTTTTAATCACTCTCTTAGAAACATAAGGAGAATTGTTAGAGACTCAATATGCTTCAATTTCAACTCAATGCTCAATCACTTTCTCAAATCAATTCAAAATATAGAATAGTTTGTTTTATGGAACTTGAAAAATCACTTCACACACCCACTTGACTAGGCTCAACCAACTCTACTCAACCAAACACTCAATGAAACAACCCTTGCTCACAAACCCTAGTCCAAGCATATGATCACTCACTCAAAATATTTCCAACAATGCTCAACAAAAAATCTCACATAACAATGATACTCATGTTCTTTTCAAACTCTAGTTTAAGTTCTTTGCTCAACAACTCACTTCAACAACAATGCTTATAAAACAATCTTCACATAGCAATGATACTCAAACCCTAGTTCAAGTTCTTCACACAACCAATGGTTTCAACAAAAATGCTTATAAAACAAGGTTTTAACAACTCTTTATTCCAGAAAAGCTTGAAGCATTAACTCAACACATTCAATAGGAAACCCTAATCAAGTCCTTTTCACTCCAAACTTATTTTCCAGAAAACCAATCAATCAACTTAACTATGGAAGAATGTGCTCATACCTTTTCTTGATGATGAAGGAATCTCATAAATCTTCCACAATCACAAACACTTCTTTGCCAAGCTCAAAGAAATTATAAGATGATAAACTTCCTCAAAATACAATGTAAATATCAAGACACACATACACCTTATCACTCCATATTTAAGAAAACATTCATCAACATTTACAAAAATAATACACCACTTGCACCTTATAATCTCCCAATTAAAATAAAATTCAATGCACTCTTCTTTTCAAAATAACTCAATGCTAGAAGTTCCCTCTAGCCTTTAAAACTTCAATAAATCAATGTGACACAAGCACTATTTATTAAAATAAAGCTAACACCTTATTCCTCCAACTTATCAAAAGATAATTTTCAATTAACAATCCTTTTAAGCAACCCTTTTAACTCCAAACTTTAGGCAACACACAAAAATAATAATCAAAATTTATTACCTTGCCTTGGAAGGGATTCGAACTCACAGCGCAGCCTCAACCAATGCCCTAGTCGTGGCTCCAACCACCGTGCGAGCTAGGTGCTCGCTTGGGGAGTAAAGAGCACCAGAATCCTCATATTGCCTAGCAAAAGAACATGCGCCTTTCCTTTGGCACTTCCAACACTAATGCAACCACTAAAAATGATGTTGTCATGTTTCGAACGCAGGTCTCCTAGCGTCCAAACACTCTAACCACTGTCCTCTTACCACTAGGCCATACTGCCTAGTTGGTGCTTGGTAATTTGGCACTATTCTCTTTAAACCTTATTCGCTGGCGCTAAAACACAACAATCACTTCTCTTATTCCACACGAGTTCAACACAATTGCACGCATTCATTAATCGAGCAAAAGGATAAGGTTTAATGCCTCTAAGGCATTTGTATATATATTGACTTTCCCTCCTTCATGCATAACGTCGGTGCTCAAACTTCCTCCAAACTATTAGAAGTCGACGCTTTTTATTTCCTTTTGAATTTATTAATTTATAAATTATTTAAATTCATTTGAATTTAAATTTTATAAATTAATTCTTTAAAAACCTTTGGTTTTATTAAGGTCATCTTTCATTGTACAACTTGGTATAAATAATATTTATTTATAAAATTTAAATTCACTTTGAATTTAAATATTTTATCAAATAAATATTAAACCTTCCTTTAGCTTTGCAATAATCTTCCTTGGGTTTTTATGAAAAACCTTTTAACTTATGCTTCCACATAATATTAAAAATATTATGAAGCCCTTTTGCCTTTAACCTCTGCATTGTTCCTCTTGACCTTTGACATCATCAGTGGCTTATTCCTGGACATTAATGACAACTTTATTTCTTGACAAATTCCTTGACATCAATGATGACTTCATTCCTTGACATCAATGACAACTTGACTTAATGACTCAAAATGTCCAACATCCCTAAAGATCCTTTTAACTCCAAATCAACATAGAATATTTCAATCCAAATTTCAACCTTCCGAACACTTTAATATTCTAACTCAAAATAAATTTCAAATTACAATAATAGAGTCCTTTGAATACACCTTATACTCTCCAATTCTTAACCCAACATACATACCAAATTACACCAATAAAATTCCTTGCACACACCTTATAATATCCAATTCTTAAATCAACATACATACCAAATTACACCAATAAAATTCCTTGCACACACCTTATAATCTCCAATTCTTAATCCAACATATGGCAAAAATAAAAATTTAAGCATACCTTAGCCACTTTAATCAAAAACATTTTGCGCACCTCAAAAAGAACTTAAATGTACTCCATATGAATCGAACTCACGTTCACTGCCTGCCTAGCATCTTAGCCTTGGCTAGGCTGCTAGTTGGGCTGCGCGTCCACATGAACACCACTATGCACTCACCGCCTTTTATAACATCCACTGGTGTCAAAACGTTTGAAAACAAAATACTTCCCTTTGCTGCCATCAGGAATCGAATGCGGGACCTCTGTTCTGCCTATGCCTTATGCTGCCAAGCCTTGCCACTAGACCAATCTGATGATTACACAATGACACTGAGAGGGGGGGGTGAATCAGTGTAGTTATTAATTTTTATATCTACAACATTTAATATGAAATAAAGAGAACTTGACAATTGAAAAACAACTTGAACAAGAGAGCACACCACAACACTCAATATACCGAGGTTCACCAATTTGGCTACTCCTCAAAAATGACTGCTTGGACTCCAATCCAAATCCAGTCTTTGCAAAATCAATTTTACAAATACTTTACCAGCACCAACTGGAAGGAGCACCAACCCCTGTAATTTTTTGTTGCAACAGATGGAGCACCAACTCCTAGTACCAAGCACCAACTTGGACTGCAATTCTGATCAATTTAGAATGACATAAAAATGTCTTCACTTCATGCACGACCCTGACTGGTCTGCAATTAACCCAACTCTACACACTCTCACAGCTCTGCTTATTTTTCTCTTGATTCTTTTCTAACCCTCCTTTTACAGCAATTTCTCTCTAACAGTAGCAACGTCTTCTCTGTACGATTATTCTTTTATAACCTTTCAATCCTGCATGCAATCGAATCACATACTCTGACTGTTCGAATCCATGCAATACGGCTGTTCGGTTCCATGCACTTCGACTGTTCGAAACCCTGCAATACGTCTTTTGGAAACCATGCAATACGGCAATTTTGTTTCATGCACTTCGACTGTTCAATTTCTTCGAATACGGCTTTTCGAATGCTTTTTCGAAACTCCATATGTGATTCTTCGAAAGCTTTTCGATTCTTCATGTTCGACTTTTTTGTATGCTTCAAATACGTCTGTTAGAATGCCTGCAAATACGACCTTTCGAATGCTTTTATTATCCTTCATATTCGACTTTTCGAATGCGTTTCAATTATGCATGTTTGGTTGTTGCATTGCATGTCCAACACTTGTCAACGTTTAACTATCTGTCTGACTTCAGTTACTTTTTACGTAACTGGCTGCATGATTTTCCTGTCGGCTTTTTCGACACGTGTCACCTTGCATGTTCCTGCGGGTTTTACCTGCCAGACTGTTACTTGTCGCGATATCGCGACACTTTTAACTTATGCTGACGTCACCCTGAAGGTTGTCACGAAATCGCGACCATTTTGGCTTTGACAGCTTTCCTTCTGTTCATGTCACGATATCGCGACACTTAGAACTTTTGCTGACGTCATCCTTAAGCATGTCGCGAAATCGTGACCGTTTTGGCTCTTGCAAGCTTTCCCTGCATCTTGTCGCGATATCGCGACACTTTCAACATTTGCTGACGTCATCCTTAAGCATGTCACGAAATCGCGACGCTTTCGGCTTCCAGCAGCTTTCCTTTCATCCTGTCACGAAATCGTGACACTTTTCAACTTTGCTGACGTCATCATCCTGCTTGTCGCGAAATCGTGACACTTCCGGCTTCCGTACACTCTTCTTTGCCAGCAGCAAAAAAATGGAACATGTCACGAAATCGCGACACTTTGCTCTTCCGTACAGCTTTGCTTGCAAACTCCAACGAAAATGGAACATGTCGCGAAATCGCGACACTATGCTTCATGCAATGACGAGATTTTTACATCTTTGTGCCTTGTGTTTTCACCTTGCCTCTTTTCATGAAATTTTGACTTGTAATATCATTGCTGCATCTTTCAGTTCTACACTTTTGACTAGTAGCGAAATCGCTACACCTTAGTTTCCCTTTGTTTCAACATGTAGCGCCATCGCTACACCTTAGTTTCTCTTTGTTTCAACATGTAGCGAAATCGCTACACCTTAGTTTCTCTTTGTTTCAACACGTAGCGAAATCGCTACACCTTAGTTCCATGTATTTTCATCATGCAGCGATATCGCTACACCTTTGTTTCCATTCATTTCAACATGTAGCGATATCGCTACACCTTTGTTTCCTTCTCTGCCAGCATGTCGCGAAATCGCGACAGTTTAGCTTTCACTTTCTCTCTCCTCTGCCATGTCGCGATATCGCGACAGTTTTGCTCGCATCTTCTCTCTCCTCGGACATGTCGCGAAATCGCGACAATTTGGCGTGCATTTTCTCTCTCCTACTTTTTGTCGCGAAATCGCGACACATTTTCTCTCTCCTCAATGAAAACTCGACATGTCACGAAATCGTGACATTTTCGGCTGCGCCTTCTCTCTCCTCGACCATGTCGCGAAATCGCGACAGAAAACATGTCGCGATATCGCGACAGTTTTCTTCCTTGTCTCTTTTTGCCGGTTTCTGAATCTGGGTCACCTCTGTTTTCCTTGAAACTTTCTGCACTTGATCCGATCGACCTCCCGAACTGCATCAACTGCATCAATCTGACTGTGTTGACAACAATGACAATACTTTTGCAATTCTTTTTCTGCACCTTGCTCAACAATCTCCCCCTTTGGAATTGTTGGCAACACACTGCAACCTTGCTTAATTTCTTCTCCCCCTTTGCCAATAATACCAAAGGGCTGTCAGTAGACTCCCCCTGAGTCTATGCACAACATTCTCAGACTTAAAAAGTTTGAATGCTCCCCCTGAGAATGTGTTTCCCATAGCTAGTCAGTGCTTGGGTGGTGTGACTACTCCCAACTTCTTCCGAAGGTATTCAAATACTTCCTTAGGCAAAGGTTTTGTGAATATATCAGCTACTTGCTCTGTAGTTGGAACAAAATCCAATTTAACCTCTCCTTCTGCAACTTTATCCTTCAAGAAATGATATCGGATTGCAATATGTTTGGTTCTTGAATGCATTACTTGGATTCTTGGATATGTTGATAGCACTAGTGTTATCACATTTAATTGAAATTGGCTCTTTGAAATGAATACCAAGATCTTTCAACGTTTGTCTCATCCATAATATCCGAGTACAACATGTTGTTGCTGCAATGTATTCTGCCTCTGTAGTGGATAGAGATATCGATTCTTGTTTCTTCTTGTGCCATGCTACTAGCTTCGTCACCAAGATAAAATGCTCCTCCACTTGTGCTCTTTCCGTCATCAATACATCCCGCCCAATCTGCATCGGAATATGCAATCAAAGTGAAATCTTTACCTTTTGGGTACCACAACCCATAATCCATAGTGCCCTTGAGATATCTGAAAATCCTCTTTACGACTGTTACATGAGTTTCTTTGGGACTGGCCTGAAATCTTGCAACCATACATACTGCTTGTAATATATCTGGTCTAGTGGCTGTTAAATACACAGGCTTCCAATCATAGACCTGTACATTGTTTGATCCACATCTGGAGATTTATCATCCTTGCTCAACTTGCAGCCTGTTGTCATGGGAGTCTTGACCGGTTCTTCGTCTTCCATTGTGAACTTTTTCAGCATTTCTTTTACATATTTAACTTGAGAAATAAAAATGCCTTTTTCATTTTGATTGACCTGCGATCCTAAGAAATAAGAAAGTTCACCAATCATTGACATCTCAAATTCTTTTTTCATTTTAATTGATATGTCTTTGCGGTATTCATCCATGCTTCTGCCAAATATTATGTCATCTACATAAACAACAAGAACAATAAGATGACCCTTCTCTGTTTTGACATATAAGTTGATATCCACCAAACCTTTCTTAAACCCTTGTTTAATTAGATAATTATCCTACCTTGCATACCATGCTCCGGGTGCCTGTTTTAATCCATATAAAGCTTTCTTTAACCTGCAAACAAAATCTGGATTGTCACCAAGTTGGAAGCCATCTGGTTGTTCAATGTAAACCTCTTCTTCCAGTTTTCCATTCAAAAATGCTGATTTTACATCCATTTGATATACTTTGAAGTTTTTATGAATTGCTAATGCCGAAACATTCCGATTGCCTCTAGTCCGGCTACCGGTGCAAAAGTTTCTTCAAAATCAATGCCTTCAACCTGAGCATAGCCTTTACATACCAATCTTGCCTTATTTCTGACAACCTGCCCATCTTCATTCAATTTATTTCTAAAAACCCATTTAGTGCCAATTATGTTTTTATTTGTTGGTCTAGGTACCAATTCCCAGGTATTGTTTTTCTCTATCTGATCTAGTTCTTCATTGATTGCCTTCATCCAACTTTCATCAGTGCTTGCTTCAACAACATTTTTAGGTTCAATACTAGATAACAGAGAATAGTTCCTCACTGCTGTTCTTCTTGTTTGAATACCATCTGTGGGATCCCCAATAATCTGTTCACTTGGATGATTTTTCTGCCAGTTGCCTGTTTTAAATTTTCTGTTTTCTTCTTCTTCAGATTCAGTTTTTACACCATCTGGATCAATTTTCTGATTCTTCTCTGTTTCTTTTTCATCATCACCTTCAATGACTTCTTCATACATAGGGTAGTTTTCTTGATAAGTAGTTTCTTGTTCTCTACCTTCATCAACTTTCACATCAGCACTTTCAACAATTTTCTTCAACCTCTTGTTGTAACATGTGTATGCCTTGCTTTTTGTTGAGTAACCGAGAAAGATACCTTCATCAGCTCTATCTTCAAATTTACCGAGGTTATCTTCAATCCGTTTTATGTAGCACTTGCTGCCAAATACTTTGAAATGTCTTGTTGTTGCCTTTCTGCCAAACCACAACTCATAAGTTGTTTTGCTTTCATGTGGTCTCAGCATGCAACTGTTTTGAATGTAAACTGCAGTATGAACTGCCTCTTTCCAAAATCTGTCGACTATTTTGTTTTCTCGCGACATTGTCCTTGCCATTTCCTGCACTGTTCTATTCTTCCTTTCTACAACACCATTCTGCTTGAGGTGTCCTAGCTGCTGAAAATTGTCTTCTTATCCCATGTTTTTGAGAGTATTCTGCAAATTCTTCGGAGATAAACTCTCCTCCCCTGTCTGATCTTAGGCATTTAATTCTTTTTCCTGATTGATTTTCAACAAGATTTTTGAAGGTTTTAAACATTTCAAAGGCTTCGACTTGAGTTTCAAAAATAGTACCCATGTCATTCTTGAGTAGTCATCTATACATAGCATAAAATATTTGTGTCCATTTATGCTTTCGGTTCTCATGGGTCCACATAGATCAGTGTGAATTAGTTCTAATGGCTTGCTAGTGAAGTATTCTTTTGCTTTGAAAGTGGCTCTGGTTTGTTTTCCCTTTTGGCATGACTCACAGATGCTATTTACAGGTTTGCCAATGTTTGGTATATCTCTAATCGCTCTTTTTGAACTGATTTTTGCCAGATTGTCAAAACTAATATGCCCAAGCCTCTTGTGCCATAGCCGGTTTTCATCTTCTCGTCCCATCAAGCATGTTCCTTCTGCGAGTTTACGAAAGTGTATACTGATTTCCTGAAGTTCTCGGTCCAGTGGCTATTAACTTTCCATTTTTTGTCTTTCTTACTTCACACCCTCCTTCTTGAAGATTACATCATGACCTCTGTCACATATTTGACTTACACTTAGCAAGTTATGCTTCGGGCCAATTACAAACAAGACTTCTTTTGATTTTATATTGCCATCACCGATCTTGACTGATCCCTTTCCAACAATCTTTGCTCCATCATTATTTCCAAATTTCACAGAACCACCTTCATAATTCTGTAAATTCTCAAACTTTTGCTTGTCACCTGTCATGTGACTGGAACAACCACTGTCAAGTATCCAAGGTGCTGATTTGTTCTGAGCTTTAAAAGCAATCTGGACAATCAAAGATTCCTTTTCTTTCCATTCTGGTTTGATAGCAGATTTTGCTACTTGTTTTGCCTTTGTTCTTTCATTAGCATGTGCCTGTTTTTCAGGAAATTTCTGGTTTTGTTTCAACCCACTTGGCTGAGATTTTCTACCCTGATAATTATTTGATGCAAAAGTGCTTCTAGAGTTTCTAGCAATATGTCCAAAATTATGACAATTATAACATTCAACTGCATAATTCATTAAAGGAGAAAAAACATTTCTGCTGGTAAAATTCCTTTGAGATACATTATGCCTGCAATCTGAAATCTTATGGCCATAAGCATTGCATTTAAAACAATAACCAGAAAATGCATGATTAAACCTAGGTGCCGGTCTTTGCCAGTTTGAAGTAGGAGCCATGACTCTTCTCCTCCTCGGATGTGTGACTTTTGTGAATCCATCTTTGTCGGTATTCTTCTTGAATCCGGCATTATTGTTTTCTTTTGCATTATTTTGTTTTTCTCGGTTCAACCCCGATCTTTTCTTCTTTCTTTGTGGGTTCTATATTCAAGTTCTTTGAATCCTTTGAAGATTCTCCTTCATCAAAGCCTAAACCAAATTTGATGCCCGAAGGCCTTTGGTTATTTAACATTTTATCCAGCTTTACGATTACTTTCTTCAAACTTATGAAAATAGTTCAATTTTCTATTCATCTCCTCTAATCGCATCCTTAACTTAACAATGTCTTCCTCTAGCTTGCTTGCATTCAACTGTCTTTACAGTTAATTGTTCATCAAGAACTTCAGACATTTTCTTGAATTCCTCTGTCTGTATTTTTAGATTGTTTATTATGTCTGTGGCATTCTCTAATTTCTTTGAAAAATTTTTATTCTTCTTCCTTTCTGCACTCAACTCTTCAAGTGCAGCAACCAATTCTCCTTCCAAATACACTTCAGCTTCATCCTTGGAATTTTCATCACCTTCCTGATTTTCCTCTGTTCTTTCTTCTTCAAGTGCCATGAACAGAGCTTCACCTCCTTCTTCTTCAGACTCCTCATCTGTGCTTTCTTCAAAACTACTGACATTCTTGGTTATGAAGCTTTTCTTCTTGAAGTTGTTCTTTCTGAAATTTTGTTTCTTCTTCCAGTCACCTTTTTCTTGGTGTGAACCTTCACCATTTTTGGTTCTCTCCTGCATTGGACATTTGGCTGCAAAATGACCGACTCCTCCACAATTGAAGCATTTAAAAGGTAGCTTCCCTCTATATTTTCCTTTTCCTTTTGTGAGTTTCCGAACAAAATTGGCTTCTGTTTCATCCAATGTTCCTTCATCCTCAGATTCATGTTCAGCTTTTACATTCTTGTGTGCTTTAAAAGCTGCTTCTCTGTCTGTAGACTTGGTTTGTCCTATTCTCATTTCATATCTTGTCAGGGAACCATGCAACTCATCCATTCTGAAGTTGTTTAGATCTTTTGCCTCTTCTATTGCAGAGACTTTGGAGTTAAATCTTTTGTGAAGTGTTCCGAGAACCTTTTTCACAACAATCGCATCATCAATTTCTTCACCGAGTCCTCCGATTGCATTAATAATTCCGTTGACTCTCAAGCATATAAGTCTCTATGTTTTCATCTTCATTCATTTGCGGTGCTTCGAACCGTGCTCGATGAGTTTGCGGTTTTGCTTCCTTAATCTTACTTGTCTCCTTCATGGATGCTCTTCGATTTATCCCACATGTCTTTTGTCTGATTTACAACTCATGACTCTTATCGGTTCACTCGTCAACAAGCCCACACATTATGGCATTCTTAGCTTTGGAGTTGTTTTCAAATTTCTTTTTCTCAGCGATGATCTCGTTGGAGGAGTAGTGGGTGCTTGTGTATCCACTATCTACGGAATCCCAAATATCGTATCCCAATGCACTCGGATATGTTTGCATTCTGAGTTTCTAAAGGTGTAATTTGTTCCATCAAATAAAGGAGCTTTGTTGGATGAAAATCCTTCACCACCTGCCATTGTTTCTTCCAAGATCTCCTTAGCTGATTAAGCTTGTACAAGGAACCTTGCTCTGATACCAATTGATGATTACACAATGACACTGAGAGGGGGGGTGAATCAGTGTAGTTATTAATTTTTATATCTACGACATTTAATATGAAATAAAGAGAACTTGACAGCTGAAAAACAACTTGAACAAGAGAGCACACCACAACACTCAATATACCGAGGTTCACCAATTTGGCTACTCCTCAAAAATGACTGCTTGGACTCCAATCCAAATCCGAGTCTTTGCAAAATCAATTTTACAAATACTTTACCAACACCAACTGGAAGGAGCACCAACCCCTGTAATTTTCTGTCTGCAACGAGATGGAGCACCAACTCCTAGTACCAAGCACCAACTTGGACTGCAATTCTGATCAATTTAGAATGACATAAAAATGTCTTCACTTCATGCACGACCCTGACTGAGTCTGCAATTAACCCAACTCTACACACTCTCACAGCTCTGCTTATTTTTCTCTTGATTCTTTTCTAACCCTCCTTTTACAGCAATTTCTCTCTAACAGCAGCAACGTCTTCTCTGTACGATTATTCTTTTATAACCTTTCAATCCTGCATGCAATCGAATCACATACTCTGACTGTTCGAATCCATGCAATACGTACTGTTCGGTTCCATGCACTTCGACTGTTCGAAACCCTGCAATACGTCTTTTGGAAACCATGCAATACGGCAATTTTGTTTCATGCACTGCGATTGTTCAATTTCTTCGAATACGGCTTTTCGAATGCTTTTTCGAAACTCCATATGTGATTCTTCGAAAGCTTTTCGATTCTTCATGTTCGGCTTTTCTGTATGCTTCAAATACGTCTATTAGAATGCCTGCAAATACGACCTTTCGAATGCTTTTATTATCCTTCATATTCGGCTTTTCGAATGCGTTTCAATTATGCATGTTTGGTTGTTGCATTGCATGTCCAACACCTGTCAACGTTTAACTGTCTGTCTGACTTCAGTTACTTTTTATGTAACTGGCTGCATGATTTTCCTGTCGGCTTTTTCGACACGTGTCACCTTGCATGTTCCTGCGGGTTTTACCTGCCAGACTGTTACCTGTCGCGATATCGCGACACTTTTAACTTATGCTGACGTCACCCTGAAGGTTGTCGCGAAATCGTGACCATTTTGGCCTTGAAAGCTTTCCTTCTGTTCATGTCGCGATATCGCGACACTTAGAACTTTTGCTGACGTCATCCTTAAGCATGTCGCGAAATCGTGACCGTTTTGGCTCTTGCAAGCTTTCCCTGCATCTTGTCGCGATATCGCGACACTTTCAACATTTGCTGACGTCATCCTTAAGCATGTCACGAAATCGCGACGCTTTCGGCTTCCAGCAGCTTTCCTTTCATCCTGTCACGAAATCGTGACACTTTTCAACTTTGCTGACGTCATCATCCTGCTTGTCGCGAAATCGCGACACTTTCGGTTCGTACACTCTTCTTTGCCAGCAGCAGCAAAAAATGGAACATGTCACGAAATCGCGACACTTTGCTCTTCCGTACAGCTTTGCTTGCAAACTCCAGTGAAAATGGAACATGTCGCGAAATCGCGACACTATGCTTCATGCAATGACGAGATTTTTACATCTTTGTGCCTTGTGTTTTCACCTTGCCTCTTTTCATGAAATTTTGACTTGTAATATCATTGCTGCATCTTTCAGTTCTACACTTTTGACTAGTAGCGAAATCGCTACACCTTAGTTTCCCTTTGTTTCAACATGTAGCGCCATCGCTACACCTTAGTTTCTCTTTGTTTCAACATGTAGCGAAATCGCTACACCTTAGTTTCTCTTTGTTTCAACACGTAGCGAAATCGCTACACCTTAGTTCCATGTATTTTCATCATGCAGCGATATCGCTACACCTTTGTTTCCATTCATTTCAACATGTAGCGATATCGCTACACCTTTGTTTCCTTCTCTGCCAGCATGTCGCGAAATCGCGACAGTTTAGCTTTCACTTTCTCTCTCCTCTGCCATGTCGCGATATCGCGACAGTTTTGCTCGCATCTTCTCTCTCCTCGGACATGTCACGAAATCGCGACAATTTGGCGTGCATTTTCTCTCTCCTACTTTTTGTCGCGAAATCGCGACACATTTTCTCTCTCCTCAACGAAAACTCGACATGTCACGAAATCGTGACATTTTCGGCTGCGCCTTCTCTCTCCTCGACCATGTCGCGAAATCGCGACAGAAAACATGTCGCGATATCGCGACAGTTTTCTTCCTTGTCTCTTTTTGCCAGTTTCTGAATCTGGGTCACCTCTGTTTTCCTTGAAACTTTCTGCACTTGATCTGACTGACCTCTGAACTGCATCAACTGCATCAATCTGACTGTGTTGACAACAATGACAATACTTTTGCAATTCTTTTTCTGCACCTTGCTCAACACAATCGAGCGGATGGTAATGGTGACAAGCACCCTTCTCCCTTTATGTATCCATAGTAACCCTTTAACTTTTTAAAAAACCTTCGACTTCCTTTGCTCACTAAAAATCACATCAAATAATTTTAACCTTTCGCATATGCAATATCGAAGACTTACCTTATGTCTTCAAACCATATGGTATAAATACCATATTCCTTCCTTGCTCGAATGTCGGCGAGAATAATTAAACTTAATATTTTGCGCCCAACCCTTACTTAGGGTTATAATTAATTTATATTATAAATTAATTATAATATAAATATTATAATTAATTTATAAGTAACCTTAGGATTTTCTTTTAACCCTTAATATTATAATATTATTTCCTTTGGGCCTAGGTGTTTTTCCTTTTTTAACCTTAGGCCTTATCTTAACCCTTAATATTATAATAATAAATATTATAATCTTATTTCCTTTAGGCTTAGGTATCTCCTTCCTTTAGGGTATTTAGCCAACCTTTTGATCAAGTATGTGAAGCTTTAAACCAAATCTCTTGGGCTTAAAATATAAATATTTTAACCCTCCTTTTTTCAATCCCTTGCACTGAAGTTTGACATCACTGACACTGACTCTTGACATCAATGACAACACAACTACTCAAAATTTCCAACACTTCCAGAATCAATAAGGATTGTAAGAAGTTGGCCTTTGAAAAAACCTACAACATTCATGTTTGTGGAGTAGTAATCCCTGCAAAAGCATGAACAAATATTTATTCCTATGGTTCCTCATGTATTTCTTCCTCATTGTGAGGGGGTTCTTCTACTAGTTCTGATTCATCATCACTTTGTTCACTATTGTTTGGGTCTTTGACATCTATGAGAAACAACTTCTTTTGGGCATACCTATGCCCTCAAACATATTTTTCATCATAATTGTAGCACAAACCTTGAGCGCATCAAGCATCCATTTCTTTTGTAGTCAATAATTTATGGGGAACAATTTTATTTTCATTATGAGCTAGTAACTTAAGAGGAAAGGAGGGTTTAGTTTGTGAAAATTTAGATGTCTCCTTTGAGTTGATAATTTGAATTTGATCAACCATTCCAAGCTTATGGTTTGCATCATTGTTTGTGGTTTGAACATCTTGACCTCGACCTGTAGATCATCCTTTAAGCCACAGATGAAACAACTCATAAAAAACCCTTTATTCAACCTTTTTAGTTTTATTTAGCTAATTTCTCAAATTGAATATGGTAATATTGAACTGTAGAGGTTTGTATCAACTTTGTCAATGCTCCTGTAAAGTTGTCATATTCACTAGGGCCAAATCGAGTGAGTAATTGAGACTCAAAATCTTCCCAAGAAGGATCAAGAATGGTGTGTTGCAACCACTAGTACCATTGTAAAGCTTTTGATTTCAAATTGAAGGAAGCCATCTGGATCCAAAAATATTTAAGGATATTATAGAGTTTAAAAATTTGATCAACATGACATAACCACCCATCTGCGTCCTTCCCATTAAACTTAGGAAAGTCTAATTTAGGCATATTAAAGGGAGTATCATGATCAAAGAAAGGGTGAGAGTCTTCCCCTTCCTTTCCATTTTCTTGACTTGATTTTTTAGTATGATAATCAAACACTTTTGGGGTACCTTGAAGTTTGGACTCAACCTCAACCAGGTGTTCTTCCAAGTTGGTTTTGGAGATTTTGTGGCTGCTCCACAACTAGCCCCAAAACTTGGGGACCCACTTTAAAATTCTAGTTTTGAGATTTGTTTGGCCCTTTTGAGTGCTATTATTCGTAGGTTTCATTCATGGGATTGCAATGTGTGTCATTTGGGTTTAGCATCTTCTTACCTCCATGGTTGCATGATGGCATTGTGTGGGATTGGGTGTCCTCATTGTCTTTCATTTCATGATGTTTCTTGTTTTGAGTTTTTCATTGGCTTTTGTTTTTTCGATCTTAGTGTGAATTTGTTGTTCCTTTGATTTGGATTTGATTTATAAAATATAAAGTGAATATATATATACATATCTTTATATGTATATATATAAATTTATAAAAAATAATATATATATATATATATATATATAAATAAAAAATCATAATATAAATATATATATATATATATATATTATTATATACTATATATAATAATATATATTAAAATGAAAACAAAAAAAAATTAAAAATAAAAAGTCTATATATATATATTTATATATATAATAAAAAAAATATAAAATATATATAATAAAAATAATGAGTTGTATATATTTATAATAAGGATAGTGAAATAAAATCAAATCAAGATGCCTCCTTCCATTGTTTAAGTTTTATATCTTAGAGCTTTATCGCTTTATGTATTATTTATATTTGGAAGACTAAAATTTGTATTCCCTTGTGTAGGTGATTGGTGGTTCAAGATTTCGAAAGGGTACATGACAATCTATGGCGAATGGTCAAATGTATATGCGTTGAATGATAGGTGAAATAGCTGCAAGCATGGACAACGTAAATGAAGCACTGAGAACCCCAAACAGGACCCACACGACGAGGATATGGCAAGGAGGAGTTGGACTCGCATGACGATGACATCGTGTGAGGTGGACAATCAAATCAACAACTGATATCGAGAGCTTAAACACAATGGACCCCATGCCATGGGACACTTAGATCACATTCGATAGAAAAGGATCCTATTGGACCAAGCAACGTCAACTGGACAAACTCAAAACCCTAAATGCTAGAGATGTGGATGTCATTATCGAAGGCAGAGATAGATTTGGATTCCATGATAAGCGAATGGTGATATTATCTAAAGATGACACTCATGTGGAGTTGGGCAGGAGCACTCAAAAGCAGCATGGGGTAGTTTGAAGATAATCGAACCTGGTGTGGATATGAAGAATCGGAGGTAGCGGTGGTGTTACCCACGGTGATGTGGTTCAGGGCATCAAAGTCATGGAATAACAAGGTAATGGTGATAAACACAACATCAATCATAGGGAGTGTAGCAAGAGACCCCAACAATACCTAGGAATATTTCATCATTGAGAACAACGAACTTGGGAATATAGGTGCACGTAGGATGAATCTCAACGGATGACCTAGCAAGGCGAACAAAGACTTCATCCTACGTTACCGATTTGATGAAGGTTACAACATTGAGTGATAAGAGGGAGGGGTCTCGTGTATCCCATTTCATCATGGCCGTGATAGAGGCTCGGGTGGTTTTCATAGAGCATTGACGAAGGGATGTTGAACATAGTTCGTTTGGTAATGTTGAGTAGTGCACATCGTAAACCTATCGGTAAACATAACAACACGGTGGCTTTAACTAACATGGTAAGCGACTTGGTCATGTCCCATGTAGGTTGTCAAGGATATAATAACAAAGTATAATGAAGGTAGCTGACGTGGTGCGACATTGGTAATAGGGTTCAAAATGATGACATCATTGACGGATGAGACGCAAGTACAACATAAGAACATTCGATGATCGATTGGACCACGTCAGTTGAAGTTAATTCAAAACATTGTGAGAGACAATTGGTAGGGTGAGCGTTGGTGAAATTATCAATGACAACTATGTTACAGATGATTGGTATAGTGCACAACAATTCAAAGCGACAACTCGGATGAAGTGTATAGTGGACAAATTGTTTATCGATAGCACCCATAGATCTAGTTCAATGCAGTGGAGTAACACAGTTTTATGGAGACAGATACACGTTTGGCAGAATAGAAGCCACTGAGAGTTTACAACCCAACAATGGATGTCGATGATGGTTAGATCGATGATGGAAAATGATGGGCTATCGTTAAACACATCATTAATTCTCAATGAATTTGTCAATCCAGGGTGGTGTCCAAGGCTATTTATGAGAGAAAGTTCAAGCAGGGTTGTAGTTCAGTTCATTTGGAAGCAGCAGGTATTTTTGGTGGAATTGATTGTGTGGGGGTTTTGTGTCACTTCTACCCCTAAATTGCATAAATTGAACTTTAATATTTTTGCAAGAATGAAAACTAATTGCTAATTGCAAAAATGAAACCCTAGTTACAGTTGCAAGAATGAAATCTAATTAAATTGCAGAATTAAAACTCTAGTTATAGTTGCAGAATTGAAAGTCTATTTAATCTTGCAATAATTGAAATGAAGCATAAAAACTAGATCCTATCAATGCTCTGTAACAGAATGTCGTCAATATTTTGTGCAGGGTTTTGACAACAAAAATAAGAATGCAGGGAAATTACAAAAAACTTGTAAATTTCTAGAAATGGAAATTTGTAGTGAATTGGAAAGTTGCTGGGAATGAAAAGAATAACCATATCTACCACTAATCATATCACAAAAACATTATGAACAAGAATTAAACAACTAGGAATGTTAGTTGTGCAAAATAATGAAAATGACAAGTTCACAACTTATTCTGCTATAGCAAAATCAGAATAAAACCTGTCTGTCAGTCCTCCTCCTAGGTCTGGAAGTGACCAGCCTCCTTTATTAGAAGAAGGTTTGAATTATTCTTTAAGTCTTACTCACACTTAGACATAAAAAAATAAATGGAATGAAACTGCACTTGTATTGCTTCAGAAACATAATTACAATTCTGCTGAAATCATTACAGGTCTGAAATCACTATTCTATTATCTCCCTATTTATTTTCTATCTCCTCTATCTAATAGCTCAACCTGGACGAGAGCTATATTTTATAGATGACTAAAATCTAATTACAAAAAGAAAATATGATGTTCATGATATCCTACAGAATTTCCTGGGTTTATCCTAGAAGAGGATCAATTTGATCTTTTCCATAAATGGTGGCTTTGGACGACAAGGACGACAAATTTAGATGGGAGATATTTTCCCTTAACTTTTTCAACCTTCTTATCCCCTTTTCCATCACCAAAATTCAGTCAACAAGTCAAAAAATGCTTTCTATTCTCATTTTGAAGAAACTGTGTTCATTCCAAAGACATTGTGTTCATTCCGAAGATACTGTGTTCATTTCGAAGACACTGTGTTCATTTCGAAGATCTTTAGAATGACCAACTATGTTGAATCCAAATGGTTTTGGCTGCATTTCTCAGGTGGATTAGCCCTCAAGATCAGATTGCAATAGTATTCATTCTTCCTTGGATGTGAATTTCATGCCTTGCCATTCATTGGCAGCTGGCTGGAATTTATATGGAAAAACCAGTTTTCTGCTGCACAGTAATAAGTCTTTGTACTATTTACTGAATTTAGAGAAACTAATACTTAATGATCATCAAAATAAGACTAGTGAAATGCTGCTGTTAACCTAAGCATGAAAAGATAACATAAAACTATACAAGAACTATTAAAAATTAGAATATAATGTCCTTAACACTTCAATCATGCAAACAGTTAATACACAACCTATTAAATCAACTTAACTAGCATATAAGATAATTCACAAGAGTTTTAGGCAGTTTTAACTATTTAAAACATGCTATAAATGAGGTTTATCCAGGCCTCATCATTCCCCCCAACTTATATTAATGCATGCCCTCATGCATTGTAGTGGGCTATGGAGTTACAAATGTCCATACTCATATTCAATGTTTCATAGAACAATTTAGTGCCTATGTAATTTCTCATGAAGGTTTCTGAGTCATTCTTCAAACTGATCATCTAGTTGGGAATCCTCTTCAAAATAGGAGGAAACTAGAGTAATGATGGAGGCCTGAATTTGAGACCTACCCAATGATGTTGCATAAAGGTATTTCTCTGGATTAAGAAGGCAATGCCTCAGAATGAAAGGGCACTGCTTCAAAGTGGAGGGGCACTACTTCAGAATGAGCACCTGTGTCTTCATCTTCCCTAGATAATCCAAGCAGTAACTAAACCAAATCCTCCTCTTTATCTGATGTAGTTGATTTTTCATCAACTTGTGACAACCTGCTTTTTAGTTTCTCCACTTTCTGCTATAATTCTCTAATTTTCTTTTCATGTTTTTCAATAACATATTTTATTTCCTCAATCCATCTCATTTGTATTTTTATAACCCTCTTTGTTGTAAATGTGAATAGGGTCATCACAAAGAAGGCTTAGAAAATTCTAGTTTCTAAGCCTCTAGTGTGAAAACACTCTCACTTTGTCGGCAATTTATTTTTGTCGGCAAGGTTTAGTCGACATCTTTTTTATCCCTATTCTCCCTCCTATTTTTCCTCCTCCCTCTTCCCTTATTCCTCCACGCTTCCTTATCCCTCCGTTCACATTCATCTCTTATCCCCTTATCTCTCCAACGTCCGCCACCGCCCATGCTGTCCCTTATCACTCCATTATTCCCGTCAACCCCCATTTCCTCATATTATAAAAACTATGCATCAATTGTAAGTTTTTTTTTTTGTAAGGTTCAATAATATAAACTTTTTGTTTTTTGCTGCATATTAGTTAATTCATTTTTGTCCTTTCTACGGCCGTGAAAGAGTCTTCATTGGTCTTCACTGGTATCAGAGCGCGGAGGCCGAGACTGTGCCAGTTCGGGCATGGATCCCGAGGCATGCGACAGCCGAGATTTGACCTGTAGGGCACGATTCCTGAGGTGGGCATGGTTTTCGAGGCAGGCACAGAGGACGAGGATCGTGAGCAGGATTGGCTCAGATCTCGAGGTGGATCGCTGACTGGACGTGACACGTGGCGGCACGAGGAAGCGACACGTGGCGACAACATGCGGATCGAGGCAGCTGAGCTAGCGAGGGGCTAGCGAGGACATGTGGCAGCATCCGATTGGCTGACGAGACAGCACGCGGTTCGAGACAAGGTGACGTGGCAGCATCCGATTGGTCAAAATATCGCCACGTGGCGAACGACGATTCGGCATTGGACGACGTGGCAGCGAGCTGGCAGTTTGCGATTGGAGGACGCGGCTGAGCAGTTGAGGATTCGATTGCCCGAAGGCAATCGAAAGGTTTAGTGAGCCTTCGGGTTTAAGAACCCCTTTGCACCTCCCACACGGTGAATGTGGGATAATACCCACATTGTTTTTTTTTAAAAACCCGCGGCCCGAAGAATTTATTACGGACCGCGTTTCCCTTTGTGCTCGTCCGGACGCCTAGAGGAGGTGGCTAGGGCGGTCGCCTTGCTCAGTGGAGGTCCGGGGGTCGAATCTCGCCGGAGGCCATAAAAACAATTTTTTTTTTGTTTTCGAAATCACGCCGTCCGAGGAAATAAAAGGGACGAGCTCCCTTTGGTTGCCAGCGCCACCGCGTGGTGTAGCGGTTGGAGAACTCGCTTGTATCCGCGAGGTCGCGGGGTCAAGTCGCAGCGAAGGTAAAAAAAGTTTTATTGAAAATTTTAATAAGGTTTTAAATTTTTTTATTAAAAGTTTTTAAAATGATTTAATAAATTTAATTTATATTTTATTTACAATTATCTTTTTTAATAAATTAATTTAAAAATATAATTTAAAAAAATATAAAAATTTATTAAATTGTTTTTTAAAAAACTTTATAAAATTTTTAAAGCCTTGTTTGAAGAGATTTAAAAAAAAAGAGATTTAATCTGCCCATGCAAATGTTAGATGATCCGATCTGAAGGGTGCTATCATGCACTTTTCTCTCTTTTGAAGAGAGAAACGCCAGAATCCTTTGATGCAAGGGTTCATCGATCAGGGCTTCATACTGTGTTTTGTCAGTTGGAGAATCAGGTGATTGCTCACCTGAGAAAGCCGGATTCAGGATACGAGGCAGATTCAGAAGACAATATCTTCGAAAAGAGAATTGAAGAATCCGAGACCGTGCAATTTGTTTCGGACGTACAATCTGGTGCCAGTTACACACCAGGTGTACCAACAGCTGAATTGAGTGAGGGCTATACACCACGCTCTCCTGAGCCTGAACCTGAACCAGCGAAAGCAGAAGAAGAGGAAGAAGAGGAAGAGGAAGAAGAAGAAGAAGAAGAAGAAGCAACAGAAGCAGATCCAGTGGAAGTGAAACCTGAGATCATCATCATTAGCAGCAGTTTCGAAGCAGAACATGAATGTACTAAAAAGGCGAGATTTGATTTGAATAATTAAATCTTTCTGTACTGCTTTGTATTTCCAGTTTGCCTCAATAAAAGTTTGTTTTTTAGCAATGGCTGCAAACACTAGTCTACCAATCCCTGAATTTAATGGTAGTGACTATGAATACTGGTCTATAAAAATGAAGACTTTGTTGATAGGAAAAGGTCTTTGGGATGTAGTTGAAGAAGGTTATACAGAACCAACTACTACTGAATGGGCAACATTTTCTAATGCTGATAAAAAGACAAGAAAAGAAGCACAAAAGAATAATGCTTTTGCCTTATATCACATTCATGCTGCCTTAGATAAAACTATCTTCCCTAGGGTTGCATCTTATGTAATTGCACAAGATGCATGGAATGCCTTAAAAGAAAGCTATAGAGGCAGTGACCAAGTGAAGCAAGTAAAACTGCAAACCTTGAAACGAGATTTTGAGAATCTCAAGATGCAAGAGAATGAAAGAGTCGGTGATTACTCGCGTACGAGTGAAAGCAATAGTCGACAAAATGGTCACACTAGGGGAGGATATTAAGCCCAGAGATGATGGTGAAGAAAGTGTTGAGAACACTTCTTCCAAAATGGAATTCTGTTGCAATAATTATTGAAGAATCAAAAGACTTAACCACATTGTCTTTTGATGCATTAACTGGTTCACTTCTCTCACATGAAGAGAGGTTGCAGGAAACTCCTACCACCAGCTATGGAGGAGATGACAAAGCTTTTGCCACACATGATGGAAGAGGTAGAGGCCGTGGCAGAGGTCAACAAAGAGGCAGAGGCAGGAATAATCAAAGAGGGGGAACTCCTAACAGAGGAGGATCATCCAACAGAGGTGGAAACCAGAATAGAGGAGGACAGCAACAATATAGAGGGAAACAATCTGGCAAAGGAAAAGGAGGAGACAAATCAAAACAAGTTTGCTACAATTGTGGCAAACCTGGCCATTATGCTCGAGATTGTTGGTCAAAGACTTCGCAAGGAAGCAGCAGCAACCAGAGCAGTCAGTTTGGGAATTTTGGAGAAGAGGAAGAGTCCTCAAATCTCTTTCTTTCTTATGGTCAGACAGAGCAAAATTTGAATGATACATGGATTTTGGACACAGGGTGTTCAAATCACATGAGTGGCAAAGAAGAACTCTTTGCTAAGTTAGACTCCTCATACAAATCCAACATCCGGTTGGGAGATGACAAGTCATTGGCAGTTGAAGGCATTGGAGCCATGGAGGTTCCAACGAAAGAAGGCATCAAGCACGTAAGTGATATCTATTACACTCCTCATCTTCAACACAATCTCTTAAGTGTTGGTCAAATGCTTGAAAAGAATTATAAGTTGATTTTTGATGAGGGTAAATGCACCATTTTTGACAAAAACAATAGTAATAGAATCATTACACAAGTGCCAATGTCGAAAAATAGATTATTCCCTTTGAAGTTTGGCCAGCCAGGAGGAAATAAGTTAGCAAATGTTGCTATTACCAATCCAAGTGTCCTATGGCACTTGAGATATGGTCACTTGAATTCAGCAAGTTTGAAGATGCTAACTTCACAAGCAATGGTGACTGGACTTCCCAAAGTTCAAGACAGTAAGGAAGTCTGTGAAGGGTGTGCCTTGGGCAAGCATGCCAGATCGAAATTTCCTCATGGACAAGCATGGAGGGCCAGCTATCCTCTTCAGTTAGTGCATTCAGACATCTGTGGTCCGATGCAGACCAAGAGTCTAGGTAATCACTCTTACTTCCTACTTTTCATTGATGATTGCACAAGAATGTGTTGGATATACTTTTTGAAGCATAAGGATGAAGCATTTGCATGCTTTGTTGATTTTAAAGCAAAAGTTGAAAGTGAGAGTGGATATTCTATAAAATGTCTTAGATCAGATAGAGGAGGAGAATACTCCTCTAATCAGTTTTTGAATTTTTGTAAACATCATGGCATCAAGAGGCAGTTCACAATCTCCTACACTCCACAACAGAATGGTGTAGCAGAAAGGAAGAATCGCACCATTGTGGAGATGGCGAGATCAATGCTTCAGACAAAGCATTTGAGTAATGCATATTGGGGAGATGCAACAAGGACTAGTGTTCACATCTTGAACAGAAGTCCTACTTCAAGTTTGAAAGGAAAGACACCTTACCAAGCCTGGTATGGTAAGAAACCAAATGTGAAGTATTTCAGAGTATTTGGTTCATTGGCATATGCTCACATTCCAGATGAGCTGAGAAAGAAGTTGGATCCAAAGAGTCAAGCTTGCATTTTTGTAGGATATTGTGAAAACACAAAGGGTTATAGACTCTACAATCCTACAACTCGAAAGATAGTGGTTTCAAGGGATGTGATTTTTGATGAAGGGGGAGAGTGGGGTAAGCCCCAAATATTCAGTGATGTTGAAGCCACTGATGTAGTAGCTCAGCAAGTGCAACCACAGCTACCACAGAAAGGAAAGCAGTCTCCACCCACACATCCACCAAGTCCATCTTCTGATTCAACTGCTTCACCAAGTCCTTCTCCACAACGATCAGTAAGTTCCTCACCAATGGATATTGATGTTCCATCCAAAGGTAAGAGAACTTTACAGTATCATCCATCATCTCAGATGTTGGATAAGAATTTTTCAAGAAGATATACTAGGAGTCAAGCTAGTGAAATGGATTCTGTTTTACATAGATTAGAAAGTATGCACTTGTATGGTGATGATGAATCCCAAAAAGAACCCAGAGGAGATCAAGTTAACTATGCTTTGTTAACTAGTGCACAGCTTGAACCTTCTAGTTATGAGAAGGCATGTACTCAGAAGATTTGGCAAGATGCCATGAAAGAGGAGATAACCTCTATAAAAAACAACGACACTTGGGAGCTCGTGAAGCTTCCGAAAGGAAAGAAATGTGTTGGTTGTAAATGGATCTTCAAGACCAAGTTTAATGCTGATGGAAGCATTGAGAAGCATAAGGCAAGATTAGTGGCAAAGGGTTTTACTCGGAAGTATGGAATTGATTATGAAGAGACTTTTGCTCCCGTAGCCAGACAGGAGACAATCAGAACAGTTCTTGCCTTAGCTGCACATAAAGGATGGAAAGTCCAACACATGGATGTGAAGAGTGCATTTCTCAATGGTTACTTGACAGAAGAAGTGTATGTTGAGCAACCACAAGGATTTGAAGTGCAAGGTAAGGAACACCTTGTTTACAGATTGAAGAAGGCACTCTATGGTCTCAAACAGGCACCAAGAGCTTGGTACTCACGCATTGATGGGTACTTCAAAGATTATGGGTTCACCAGGAGCAAAAATGAACCCACACTCTACTACCTAAAGCAAGGTAATGACATCCTCATAGTTTGTTTGTATGTGGATGATCTCATTTTTATGGGTAGTAATGAAAAAATGAATAGGGAGTTCAAACACTCCATGATGACGCAGTTTGAGATGAAGGATCTTGGATTAATGCACTACTACCTTGGAATGGAGGTTCATCAGTCAGATACAGGGATCTTCATCTGTCAACATAAGTATGCTCAGGACATGATCAAGAAGTTTGCTATGGAGCATTGCAAACCAGTTGCAACTCCAGTTGGACATGGGATCCAATTAAGCAAAGATGATGGAGCACCGAAAGTTGATGTGACCACTTTCAGAAGCATGGTTGGGAGTTTGATGTTTCTCGCCAACACCAGACCAGATATTCAGTATGTTGTATCTCTTGTTTCTAGATTTATGTCTAACCCCTCCGAGCTGCATTTGCAAGCAGCTAAAAGAATTTTGAGATATGTGAAGGGTACATTGGATTTTGGAATCCAGTATAATAAATGTAACACTATCAAGCTTGTAGGCTTCAGTGATAGTGATTGGGGTAGCAATATTGATGACAGGAAGTCAACATCAGGAAACTGTTTTAGTCTTGGATCAGGACTAATAACTTGGAGTTCAAAAAAGTAGACAGTAGTAGCGCTATCTTCAACAGAAGCTGAGTATATAGCGGTTACTTATGCAAGTACTCAAGCCTTGTGGCTAAGGAAAGTACTAGAAGAGATTGGAGAACAACAAAGTGGTCCGACCAGAATCTACTGCGACAACATCAGTGCCATTCAGTTGGCATATAATCCTATCCACCATAGCAGAACCAAGCATTTTGATATGAAGTACCACTTCATCAGAGATATGGTGGAACATGAAATTGTTGAGCTTCAATATTGTCACACTTTGGAGAACGTCGCTGACATCTTCACCAAGGCGATGACAAAAGCTCAATTTGTAAAGCTGAGAGACTGTGTAGTCAGTCCTCTCAACTTTAAGGGGGAGAATGTTGTAAATGTGAATAGGGTCATCACAAAGAAGGCTTAGAAAATTCTAGTTTCTAAGCCTCTAGTGTGAAAACACTCTCACTTTGTCGGCAATTTATTTTTGTCGGCAAGGTTTAGTCGACATCTTTTTTATCCCTATTCTCCCTCCTATTTTTCCTCCTCCCTCTTCCCTTATTCCTCCACGCTTCCTTATCCCTCCGTTCACATTCATCTCTTATCCCCTTATCTCTCCAACGTCCGCCGCCGCCCATGTTGTCCCTTATCACTCCATTATTCCCGTCAACCCCCATTTCCTCATATTATAAAAACTATGCATCAATTGTAAGTTTTTTTTTTTGTAAGGTTCAATAATATAAACTTTTTGTTTTTTGCTGCATATTAGTTAATTCATTTTTGTCCTTTCTGCGGCTGCGAAAGAGTCTTCATTGGTCTTCACTCTTGGCTGCTCTCAGTTTTTTTGTGATGTCCACTTCCTCTTCTTTGTTCGACTCAGAACCTAATATTGACAAATCAACTGCAGTTTGATGCTCAACAACGATCTCATCCTTTGCTTCAGACCCCTACTCCTGTATAGGAGGTTCCATGAAATTATCTATGATTACATCCAAATTCTCAGTGGCTTGTTGCACTTCTATGACAATAGGGCTATCCTATCTGGTCTTCTCTTCAATCATTTTTTCTTTTATCTCTTTTTGTTGGAGTCTTGCAGACCTCCTAGTCCTTAATGTATATTTTATCTTCTTGCCCTGTTTTCTTATGGTAACAGGGGCTATAGGGATAGCTTCAGGCTCTTCACTGGGAACTTCACTCTCCTATTATGACAGATAAATAACATATTTAGAAAAATGAACCCTCTTCTATTTTATTTTTCTGATGTTAGTTTTAGCCCTTCTCTTCTTAGTCTGTGAGGTTGATGGTTCTAGAGAAAAATGCTTTGTTGCTTTTGCTTGGTGTGTTTCCTTCTCTGCAATAGCATTTTTTTAGCCTTTTCTTCTTCCTCGGTAGCATTTTTTTTTATAGCAACATCTGTATCCTCTTCTCCTTCATCTTCTTCTTCAAAAACTACATTAGTCAGGGTAGAAGAAAACCTATTAAAGCTTCTAGGGTTTCCCCTAAAATGATGTTGGCACACTAGTTTAATAAGACCATGATGATGAGGGCTCCTTTTTTTTTCTTGATAATGTTTTGCCATGCTCTGTAGTTCTCGGTGTAGGTATGCTAGAAAATTCACTCTAAATTTAGGCTGTTGCCTACCATGCCTGAGGTGGTTTAAAATTTTGAAATGATGCCCTGAAAAAATTACATACTACCCTTCACAGGTTGAAAAATCTGGTAACCCATGTGGTTACGTTATTCCAGGGTTCTTGTAGGCTGGCCTTTTTTTTCATTTTTCACTTCATTTATCTATTTTGATGCTGAGAAGACTGCTCTCTTCTGCTACTACAGTCATCCGCTAGGTCACTAATTTTTTGTTTCTACAGAATTACAGGGTTTGCTCTTGTTCTTATTAAAAAAGAACTTTTAATAATTTTTTTTTTTACTTTTCCTTGTAATCATTAAAAAATATGTCTTTGGAAGGAAAATATGGCACACTTCCTTATTCTGTGCTCTGAAAACTTGGCCATCAATCATTGGACATCCTTGCCATCAAATTTTCTTTACTATTTTTAGCTTGTCCATTCTGCATGCAAATTTTCCCACATGAGTGGTTATTAGCAATGAATGGTGGTGGCATGTTTGTTGGTTATTTTCCCTGTGATTCTCGTACTTCCTCGATGGGTGAAAAATATGATATGAATCTAATCGCAAGCCAGCTGACATGTGTCAATGATCACATGGAGTAAAAAAATTTTTGCTGACTATGTCTTTTTCTCCCTCCTTGGATGCCACATGGAAATAGACTGTCAAATCTTCATTCCGAAGATTATGTTTCATTATGAAGACTAAGCTGGGCATTTAATCCGAAGATAACCTCATTTTGAAGATAAACCTTCATTCCGAAGACACACCTTCATTCCGAAGACAAACCTTCATTTCGAAGACACACCTTCATTTCGAATACAAACCTTCATTCCGAAGAAAAAGGCTTCATTCCGAAGACAAAGGCTTCATTCCGAAGATACCATGGTTATTGAAGATACATCAATCATTCTGAAGACAGCAAAAACCAACATTTTTCTCTTTCTCCAAGCATGTTTTGTTTATGCCAACTCTTATGAACACTTTTATACTAATGGTTAATTGTCATATACTATATATCAAATATTTACAATGAGAAAAGTGCAAGAAACATATATATCTGGTTAAAACAAGTTAATGCAAGTTTTGAAAGATGATTGTTTCTGTTGATATTTTGTTGAGGCTTCCTACAACACTTCAAAAACAAGTGCAGTTGGTGAATTTGTACAATGGTGACTCAGAACTTTCAATGTTATGCATATCAGAAAACTGGTTTTCATGTATACTAACTTAGTAGCGCCTTAGAAAAATGTTTTCACTGCTGAGCTATTCATTTTTTTTTTTTTTCTTTTTGTATTTTTGATTCTGATTGTGCCCATGAAGGAATTCATGATTTCCCTGAAATCATGCCCATGAAGAAATTCACAGCCATAATTTATTCATCTTTTTGTTTTCTGTTTTTTCTAATTTATTTTTTCTTTTAAGATTCAAAGATATGATCATTTGGAATCTTCATTAGAAGAAGAAGCCTCTTTTGTAAAATGTAACTGTGTTAAATACCAAGCAAAATCCACCTTTGTTAGTGGTTTATGGTACAACTATAAAATATGTCCATTCACCACTAATATCTCCCTTAAATCATCAACTAAAAAAAGTTGAACAACTTCATTCTCAAACTCCCCTGGTTCATCCTTGCTACTCTTAATGTGATCATCATGCCACATTTTTCATTTTTGTTGAGTGAACTCTATTTGGTGAAGTGCTTCCAACCAAAGTTCATCAAATGCATTCAACTACAAAATTTGTTTTTTCTGTACCTGCAACAACTCAATGCCAACTGCTAAAGATGCATAAAATGTTAGTAAAGCATTAGGATGTTGCACCAATATATCAAACAAATTTGCTCGGTTTTTAGTCAACCAACTATTGTTGTTCAAAGGTTGTTTTGGTCGTATTTCGATTTGTTTTGTACCAGGCTGATTTGAATTGGTTCTTGGAGAATGATGCATTAATAAATTAAGAGAGTAATGATATGGTGGAAAATAATGAAATATCTGTATATGTTTACCAAAAACAATTCTTGAAAGAATTAATTTTGATAAATGATAATGAAAAGATGAGAAACAATAATGACATCCATGTGGTAAATAAAGAAAATGGTTTTGTACTGGAATGGGTGATAAATTTTCAGAATTATGTTTTTCATCAGTTTGTAGTAATTGCTGAATAATAATTAGTTCATCTTTAAAATATGAGTTTTGAACATTTTCAGCAAAAACAAACTTTTTGGAGGAATCCAAATCTTCTACACTTTTATTTACAACAATGGATGCCAAAACTAAAGTATTCTTTTAATTTTCCTTATGTGTTCTAAGAAACTGTGGGATTTCTGTACAATCATACTTAGGTGTAATAAGTTTACCTAAAATCAAGTTAACTAATTTTCCACCTTTTTGTATGGTTTTAGGATATACTTTTTTTTTTCTTGGTTTGCTAAAACACATTTCTTGAACAATCCTATTAATGATTGGTACAACTTGAGGTAAAGGGATTGTATCAGTTAAATGTTCTAATTCCTTTATCAAATCTGATTGTGAAGATGTTATTTTTGATATCTCAAACTGTTCAAAATATGATACTTTATTTGATGAGGTATCTTGTTCTTCTTGATGTTTTTTTAGCGTGGATTTGTTTTCATGTTCATTCTTTTTAACTTCACTTTCTACACTGATAACTGGAATAGGATCAAGCTGAACACAACTGAGTTTTAACATAGTCACTAACATTTATTAGGGCTATAATTTCTGATTCAACTACAGAGACAGGGGTTACCTATTTAACATGATTTGGACTGACCACAGGTTGAGTTGAAAACAGAGGTTGTTTTAATTTTTTTTGTTGTTGTCCATGATAGAAATTATGGATATAATTAGGCAAAAAATTTGATTTTTGTTTTTGACAATAATGCTGCCCTTTGTACAAATTTTGATGTTGTACCCATTGATATCCCTGTAATTTTGGCTGCAACCATGGTGGATGTTGTTGATTCCATTGTTGTTGCATCCAACCATGTTGAGACCATGCTTGGGAGTATGCCCATGGTGGTTGACTCCAACATTGTTGAAGTGGACCTGAAGTAGACCATGGCATATACCAAGGATTATTTCCCTAATGTGCAAGAAATTGAGAAGCATTCTGATATGGAAATTTATGAAAACTATTCCCTTGTCCTTGTCCTACAAAATTAAATTTTTCATAGGTTGAGACTGTTTTTCAAAGACACTTGTAAGTTCTGGCAATAAACTACACTAATCTGTGGGGTGTCCTAATTGACAAATGCTACATGTAGCAGGTATAAATATTTTTTTCAAAGGACAATCATGAAGAGAGTGTTGCTTTTTACATTTTGAACAATAGATGGTTGAAGATTCAGTAGATTCATTTTTTTCATCTAATGTTCTATCATGTACTAAAATATCAGCCTCTTTCATGCATTCTTTCAAATCATGTTTTTCATTACCAATTCTATGTTTTCTATGCCTTGAATGAGAGTAATTTTTACAGAGTTTAATAATTTCCTAAAATTTAAGTGCATTTGTATCTCCTCTTCCCAAGATATCCAATGCATCCCTAGATTCATCTTGTAGTCCCCTTAAGAATATGACTTTGCAAATTTTAGGTTCAACACTTCCACATATCTTATGAACAAAAGAAAATCTATCTAGATAATCTTCTAAGATTTCATTTTCCTCTTGTTTCATTGTAAGAATTTCATCATTTTGATTCTTGAATTGACAATATTCTTGGTATCTCTCCAAGAATATGTTTTCCATATCATCCTAAGTTCTAATTGAGTCAGGTGCTAAGGTGATAAACCATCGTATAGCTAACTCTTTAAGAGTGGAAGGAAATAGTTTGAGCTTTTGATTGTCATTAGTGTAATCATGAGCTTGACATACAATTTTAAACTCAAACAAAAACTTATCAGGATCTTCAGATGTAATTCTCTTGAAAGTTGGTAATACTGTAGGTGAAATGAACTTCATGGGAGCATTTTGATTAAGATCTAGTTGGATGGGATTTTGAAAAGTTCTGGCAGGTGCGCTAGTTGCACTAGGGTGGAGCACATTGTTGGCTCTACCTTGATTCTCTTGTGAGCCTTCCATTGTAGGTTCCCAAAAATAATTATAAATCTTGTCAAATTTTCCTGATTGTATGGATTTGTCAAGAGAAAATGGTGTTGAACTACTTAATTTTCCTCCTTGTAATGATTTCTCAAAGGATCTTGCAGTGTTGAAAGTGGATGATTGGGATTCTTTGAAAATTCCAACATTTTTGGAAATAAAAAATTTAGACATTTTTGACATAATTTCAACCTCTTGTGAAATTTTTCTTCTTGTGGTTTCTTTCTTATTTCCTAAATGGATTGAAATACAATTTACCAATAACAATTACTTATACCAGTCATTACATTCAGATTTTACTCTAAAATTCACAACTTAGCATATTTAATAATTATTGGACTGCTTTTCACCTTCTAACAACACTGTGTTCCCCGACAACGACGCAAAAATGATGGGTTGTCGTTAAGCACATCATTAATTCTCAATGAATTTGTCAATCCAGGGTGGTGTCCAAGGCTATTTACGAGAGAAAGTTCAAGCAGGGTTGTAGTTCAGTTCATTTGGAAGCAACAGGTCTTATTGGTGGAATTGATTGTGTGGGGGTTTTGTGTCACTTCTACCCCTAAATTGCATAAATTTAACTTTAATCTATTTGCAAGAATGAAAACTAATTGCTAATTGCGAAATGAAACCCTAGTTACGATTGCAAGAATGAAATCTAATTAAACTGCAGAATTGAAACTCTAGTTATAGTTGCAGAATTGAAAGTCTATTTAATTTTGCAATAATTGAAATGAAGCATAAAAACTAGATCCTGTCAATGCTCTGTAATAGAAGGTCATCAATCTTCTATGCAGGGTTTTGACAGCAAAAACAAGAATGCAGGGAAATTACAAAAAACTTGTAAATTGCTAGAAATGGAAATTTGTAGTGAATTGGAAAGTTGTTGGGAATGAAAATAATAACCATATCTACCACTAATCATATCAAAAAAACATTATGAACAAGAATTAAACAACTAGGAATGTTAGCTGTGCAAAAGAATGAAAATGACAAGTTCACAACTTATTCTGCTGCAACAAAATCAGAATAAAACCTGTCTATTAGTTCTCCTAGGTTTGGAAGTGGCCAGCCTCCTTTATCAGAAGAAGGTTTGAATTCTTCTTTAAGTATTACTCACACTCAGACATAACAAAATAAATGGAATGAAACTGCACTTTTATTGCTTCAGAAACATAATTACAATTCTACTGAAATATGTTACAGGTCTGAAATCACTATTCTATTATCTCCCTATTTATTTTCTATCTCCTCTATCTAATAGCTCAACTTGGATGGGAGCTATATTTTATAGATGCCTAAAATCTAATTACAAACATAAAATATGTTGTTCCTGATATCCTGCAGAATTTCCTGGGTTTATCCTAGAAGAGGATCAATTTGATATTTTCCATAAATGGTGGCTTTGGACGACAAGGATGACAAAGTTAGATGGGAGATATTTTCCCTTAACTTTCTCAACCTTCTTATCCCCTTTTCCACTGCCAAAATTCAGTCAACAAGTCAAAAAGTGCTTTCTATTCTCATTCTGAAGAAACTGTGTTCATTCCAAAGACATTGTGTTCATTCCGAAGATACTGTGTTCATGACCAACTGTGTTGAATCCAAAAGTTTTTGGCTGCATTTCTCAGGTGGATTAGCCCTCATGGTCAGATTGTAATAGTCTTCATTCTTCCTTGGATGTGAATTTCATGCCTTGCCATTCATTGGCAGCTGGCTAGAATTTATATGGAAAAACCAGTTTTCTGCTGCACAGTAATAAGTCTTTGTACTATTTGCTGAATTTAGAGAAACTAATGCTTAATGATCATCAAAATAAGACTAGTGAAGTGCTACTGTCAACCTAAGCATGACAAGATAACATAAAACTATACAAGAACTATTAAAAATCAAAATATAATGTCCTTAACACTTCAATCATGCAAACAGTTAATACACAACATATTAAATCAACTTAACTAGCATATAAGATAATTCACAAGAGTTTTAGGTAGTTTTAACTATTTAAAATATGCTATAAATGAGGCTTATCTAGGCCTCATCAGAAAACAACATTAGCATTTGTCTCGGTGATAGCTTAACTCATAGTCACGCTGATGAGAAATAATTTATCAATTATATTAAAGGCTATCTTAATATTCATGATAAGAGGCTACATTCAATGAGCCTATTCATAATTCGTGATTTACGTTCATAGATAGATTTTAATCTTCATTTTCATGTTTAAATTAGGATTTAATGCAAGGTAAAGCTTGACTAAAATCCACTTAATAAGGGAAGATAAAATCTACCTTAAAATCCTCAAGATAAAAGGACCTAAGGCACTACATCATGGTCATATGAGGTCCAATTCACATTTACTTTTATTTTGGTTTCATGAACAATCATTAAAGTAACATGGTAAAATAAACCAACACATACCCCTTGTTTACAGTTACTTGCAATCACTAAGGTGTTCCTAGTATTGAATTGATATATTTTTATTGAGATTACTAATACACATATGCAAATGCTAATATAGCAGAGACCTTGGAGAAGTTTTGTTTAACTTCTTTGCAAGAGAGGGTTTTGGGATCCAAACCCTAAGGGAAAGTGTAATTTCACAATTGGGTAAAATTAATACTCAAAATTTTGGCGCTATAAGGAGGGCATGGATTACTTTATTTTATTTATGCTAAGCAATTCATGAATTACTATTCATTGGTCTAATGCTTTTGGATTGTTCATGATTACTCAATATTTTTAATTGCTAAATGTTTCAAGTTCATTTGATTAGCATCTTTGGCATCCTTTAGCACTCAACACTTTGGGGAGCTAGGAGGATATGAATTGATCTATTTTATTGCTATTTAGATGCTAAATTGTTCATGCTACTTGAAAGATTTATTTAAAAAAATTGGTCTTGACTAACGAGGTTTTTTTTCCATATGATTACCTTTACTTGATTCTAACATTCTTTATTTTTGATGATGCATTAATGCTAATATGTTACAAATTTGAGAATGTTATTCAATTTCATGGTTTAATGGATACATATCTCTTGGTTGATGCTAACATGATTATTCATATGTTAAACATTTGATATTGGTTAGTCATTTCATGCTTCTTTGTAATAAATCATTATTTGACTAACAAATTAGTTTTTAATTTATTCTTTGAGTTTCACTAATGGCTACAAATACTGGAAAGTGGTATGGAGTGCATGGTAACTCTTTGAACATTAGTGGAGATGCTCATGACTTACCCAATAGCATAGAGAAAATTTTATCAAGTTTAAGCACAATGGTATAATATTAGCCAAAGAGCACATTCAGTCCTATGTGTATATCCTAGTTAGATGGAATGTCGAACATGAGGATGTGGCATGTAGATTGTTTCCTGGGAGCCTAGATGAAGTGGTATATGATTGGTACATCAATTTACCCGCTGACTCTATTACATCCTGGGCCCAATTGGAAACTGCTATTATCAATCAATTTAGGTTACCCATTGATCCTATCACGATTTATCAACAATTTGCTTCTTGCAAGGAGCCTAATGAGACAGTGAGAACATTCAACATGAGATTTCGAAAGCTCTATGTAAGATTGATTGCTCCCCATACTATTGAGGAGAGTGGTGCTCTTCAAAAATACTTTGGGACATTGGATTCCTTGCTTGCTATGTTCACTAGGACAAATTCTTTGGTTACTAATCTTACCTCGGCCTACACGAAAGCTATGATTGTAGATCAACAATTAAGACCATAAGGTTATGGGAGAGAGCAATTGCCTATGGTAGGACAACTAGGGGCTTGCAATCAAACCTCAGTGGTAAACCAAGCATGGGAAAAACAAAATTTGATGTTAAACGCTTTGCCTCATAATCAATTTTATCCTACCATACCCACTTATGCTCTCACATGCGCTTATACGAGTACATCTATTTACCCAACCATTCCACGGTTAGAGAATCATGTGGTCACTCATAGAGCCATTACAACAAGTGTTTAGGTTTTGCATGTTGATATCAATCCAACTAATCCTACTACATCTACCACCCAACCCAAGGAGCTTGTGTCAAAAATAAAAGAGCAAAATAAGTTGGTTAAGAAGTTAAGTAGAGATGTGGTTCCATTACGAAAATGAGCACATCAATGTATGCATCCAAATCATCCTAGGAAGAAAATTCATGATGCTAGTTTTAAGGATATTTCATGTTATGCTCCTTCAAATGATAGAAGTATGGATGTGACTTACATTGAAGTAAATGCTTATTCAGAATGTCTTGAAGAGCATGAAGATTTTGGAGAAGAAATTCTATGGATGGGTAAAAATAAGTTGGAATAAAATAATCACCATCTTGTTTTGGAAAGAAAAGATCTGGAATCATTACCCACAAATGAGGATTTGGATGAACAAAATTATCAGGATATGATTTAGTCATGTGTACTCACAAAGGAAGATTGGGGTAAGTATATGGAGAAATATGTAAAAATTGATCCCCTTATAGAAACTCCTAGGCTATCAAAAGTGCTGAAAGTGAGCTTGAAAGAGAATAAATAAATGAATTTGAAGACATAACATAATTTCACCACTTTTTCTTGGAAGATACTTTGGATGATATTGCTGAAACTGATGGCCAAGAAGATCTACACCTTCCAAATTGTCATAAAATTGAATCATGGGTTACCAATTTGAATTATGATAGCCTTACAAGTTTGAATTCAAGAAATAACCCACTTTTGGAAATAAATGAACCATCTAAGGAAGGTGAAGGTGAATTTGAGGAAAAATATGTTAATGAATCGAAATATTACAAAGAAGCAACTGAGCATCACAACTTGATTTTGGAAGAGGAATTTGAGTCTCATCAAACGTTGTAAAGTGACAAGGATTCTACAACCATGGATAAATAAGGAGAATCATTTGCTTTCAATCCCTTTGAGGGAAATGAAATTGAAAATTTGGATCTACTTATTTGTTCTACAATGTTTGTGCCATCTCAAAATGAGGAAATTTCAGAACCTAAATGGTTTGGGTTTGATATCACTGATGATACAATTGAAAATGTCACGTTGTCTAAAACAACCCAAGTGATTGATCATGGAGATGTGTTAGTTGAACCACCCCTAGATAGACAAGACTTATGGTTCAAAAAATATGGACAGGTCTTCAATTGGGTGCCTAGGTTTGGTGTCTTTGATAAACAGGTCATGGACAAAGAAGAAGTGCTACATAATGAATGTCATGAGAGAAAAGAGGAATTTTCAAATCCTCTTCAAGTAATGGTAAATGGAAATGTGCCAAAGGTAAAATATCACCTTTTAGGTTCCACCATTCAAAATGCAAGTGAAGGTTTGTCTAATGGATTGATGGATTCAAATACTATCAATAATAAAATTTCATTTGGGGTTGATAAAGAATTTGACTTAATTTCTCCTCACACCACTAATGATATTGCTTTGTTGAATGAAAAGGAAGTTGGTATGCTTGAAGTGTAAAATCAAGTTTATAATCAATTAGTAACAGAATATAGGATAAAAACTTACGATGATGCTCATTTAATAAATATCCTGGGTGCTTGCAAACGGTTACATGAACTTGATTGGCCTACAGACTTGAAAAATAATTTGGCTTTAAAATTTGTATAAATAGGTTCCTATTTGCAAGATCTCATATCTAAAAATGAAATTTTATTTCTACACCATGAATCGAAGTGTGAAATTGAAATCCTAAAGAATAGACATGAAAGAATTGAAGATAAATTATTGTCTAATCAATTTGATAATTTGAAACTCCACCATAGGATTATTAATGGAACTTTACTAAAATGGTGGGGAGAGAGAGGCAAGTTGAAGTTTGTTTCTTTGTTTGGCCTAATCTTGTTTTTGTTGGGTTCCTATGAAACTTGGCATGCGTATCATGTTATATGTTTGTTGAAGTGTTCTAATCATGTTTGGGATCTAGGGAAGTGATAGTTCAAACTTTGCACCATATTGTACCATATTGTACATTTGTATATAGTTTTGAGTTTTGCTTTCTATTTTGGCTGTGTCCTTGATTTTAGGGTTAGACGTATTTTGGTTTGTGTTTTTAATTTTGTGTTGTGAGTTGTTCCCTGGTTTTGGAGTAAGATTTTGTAGTCGTCGATTTTTGGTCTCTGTCCTGTGTTGGTTTACCTTTGTTTGGTAGGTTGAAGTACATGAGCTGAAAATCGGTGACCCAAAAAAAGAAAAAAAAAAAGAAAAAAAAAAGAGCTCTATCAGGATTTTGACCCTATGAATGGTGGTTCTTTGCTTAGTAGGTTTGAGCACCTGATCTAAAACATTGGTGAACCTAATAAAATGGGGATGAGTCATTTGGTGATCATGCTTGGATTTTGGGGACCAAAATGGTGGAAAGTGGAACGACGAAAAGTTAGCCAAAGCTCCACATGGGACTCACACACACATTAAATAGCGTTTCTAGAATTAAGAAGGATGAAGTTGTCTTGATTATGCAACCCTAGGTGAAAATCTAAAATGCTCTGTTTTGGATTTCTAACCTAGTGAGACTTGATGCTTTTGCAAGAGTTCCATAGGTACAAGCTATGCAACAGATTTCTTGAAATCTGTCATCTAGTTTAGGAAAACTCCATCGGGGCTATAGATGCTTGACTGGTAGTGGGGCCTTGGCTAGGCAAAGTTTGATACATAGAAAGAGAGAAAAAAATAAGAAAAAATAAAATCAAAGAGAAAAAAAAGGAGAGAAAAAAAGAGAGAGAGAGAATGAGAATTGAAAGTCTAGACATACCTAGGATAGATGGGCTTTGCAAAGCATTAAGCGAACACATGAGCGAGTTAGATAATCCTCACTGGGGCTATAGACGCCTGACTAGCAGTGGGGCTCTATTTGTAAAAGTCTTCATTTCTTGAGATGTACTTCATAGCCTAAAACGAAAAGGGATGATGAAATCTGGAGGATTTTCAGAAATGCGGAAATGAATCACTCTTGCACACACTAAGCAAAGGCAGATGGATTAGTTGTTTCATTTTGAAGCTGTTTACCCCCACCTTCTTGAGATGCAACTAAATTATTGTGTCTCACTGATCTTGTGTGTTCTCGTTTTAGGTTGGGTTCTTCACTCGAAGTGCTTAGGAGCACTTCCCAGCAGAGTCACCATTTGTTGTGGTTGCTCCACAAGTAGCCCCAAAACTTGGGGACCCACTTTAAAATTTTGATTTTGAGATTTGTTTGGCCCTTTTGAGTGCTATCGTTTGTAGGTTTCATTCATGGGATTGCAATGCGTGTCATTTGGGTTTAGCATCTTCTTACCTCCATGGTTGTATGGTGGCCTTGTGTGGGATTGGGTGTCCTCCTTGTCTTTCATTTCATGATGTTTCTTGTTTTGAGTTTTTCATTGGCTTTTATTTTTTCGATCTTAGTGTGAATTTCTTGTTCCTTTGATTTGGATTGATTTGATTT
This sequence comes from Wollemia nobilis, assembly GCA_028583015.1. Classification (NCBI taxonomy): domain Eukaryota; kingdom Viridiplantae; phylum Streptophyta; class Pinopsida; order Araucariales; family Araucariaceae; genus Wollemia; species Wollemia nobilis. The sequence continues at coordinate 12,617,784 of JAQPPZ010000442.1, read as the reverse complement.
ATAAAATATAAAGTGAATATATATATATATATATATATAAAATTATAAAATATATATATATATATATATATATAAATAATCATTATATAAAAAATATATATTATTATATACTATATATAAAAATATATATTAAAATGAAAACAAAAAAAAAATTAAAAATAAAAAGTCTATATATATATATTTATATTTTATATTATATATAATAAAAAAATATATAAAATATATATAATAAAAAGAATAAGCTGTATATATAATAAGGATAGCGAAGTAAAATCAAATCAAGATGCCTCCTTCCGTTTTTTAAGTTTTATATCTTAGGGCTTTATCACTTTATGTATTATTTATATTTGGAAGACTAAAATTCGTATTCCCTCGTGCAGGTGATTGGTGGCTCAAGATTTTGAAAGGGTACACAATGATCTATGGTGAATGGTCGAATGTAAATGCGTTGAATGATAGGTGAAATAGCTGCGAGCATGGAAAATGTAAATGAAGCACCGAGAACCCCAAATGGGACCCATGCGACGAGGACATGGTAAGGAGGAGTTGGACTCGCATGGCAATGACGCCATGTGAGGTGGACGATCAAATCAGAAACTAAGAATGGGAGCTTGAATGCAATGGATCCCACATCGTGGGACACTTAGATCACATTCAACATAAAAAGACCTTATTGGACCAAGCAATGTCGACTGGACGAATTTGAAACCATAAATGCTAGTGATATGGATGTCATTACCGGAGGCGGAGATAGAGTTGGATTCCACGACAGTGGATGGTGGCATTATCTAAAGATGGTGCTCGCGTGGAGCTGGGAAGGAGTGCTCGAAAGTAGCATAGGATGGTTTGAAGATAATTGAACCCGGTGTGGATACAAATAACCAGAGGTAGCGGTGGTGTTACCCGCGGTGACGTGGTCTAGGGTGTCAAAGTCACATAAGAACGAGGTAATAGTGATAAACACGATGTTGATCGTAGGGAGCATAGCAATAGACCCCAATGACGCCCAGGAAGATTGCATCATCAGGAACGACGGACTTGGGGATAGGGGTGCATGTAGGATGAATCTCGGTGGATGACCTAGCAAAGCGAATGAAGACTTCGTTGTACGTTACCGATTTGACGAAGGTTACGACATTGAGTGATAAGAGGGAGGGGTATCATGTATCCCATTTCATCACAGTCATGATAGAGGATCAGGTGGTTTACATATAGTGTTGACGAAGGGATGTTGAACACAGTTTATTTGGCAATGCTAAGAAGTGCACATCGTAAACCTACCAGTAAACATAACAACAAGGTGGCTTTACTTAATACGATAAGTGACTTGGTCATGTCCCATGCAGGTTGTCAAGGATAGAACAATGAAGGATAACGAAGGTAGTCGACATGGCGCGACATTGGAAATAGGGTTCAAAATGATGATATAATTGACGGATGAGGTGCTAATACAACACGAGGACATTCAACGACCGATTAGACCACATCAGTTGAAGTCAATTCAGAACATCGTGAGAGAAAATTGGTAGGGTGAGCACTGGTGAAATTATCAATGATAGCTATGTTACAGATGACCGGTATAGCACGCAACAATTCAAAGCATCAACTCAAACAAAGTGCATAGTGGACAAATTGTTTATCGATAGCACCCATAGATCTAGTTCAATGTAGTGGAGTAACACAGTTTTATGGAGACGAAGACGTGTTTGGTAGAATAGAAACCATCAAAAGTTTATAGCCCAACAACGAACGTTGACGATGGTTAGATCAATGATGGAAAATGACATTAGAATTTGTCTCAGTGGTAGTTTAACTCGTAGTCACATTGATAAGTGATGTTCACAATGCGGCAGGGGGTTGTATAAACCTCATAGTGAATGACAAACGTGAAACATCGAAGCAACGCTAGCTGAAGCAGTCATGTGGGTATATGCATTGAATGCACATTTAAGAGTGAGGTTGTATTTCACAAGTTCTACAATGGTGTAGATAGACGAAAACATCGATGCGACGACGATAGTGAGAGGTACCAGAATAGCTGGCTCACTATCGTAGAGTGATCAAATACCGCAACATGATTTGTGCATAGGGAAGAAGCAGATGGTTTCATTCGATAAACACGATGACCTAGTGGCATAGGACACACCCAAAATAGTAATCAAACAACACATAATAATACGTAAACCATGGCATGCTCATAGTACTATTCATGAAATATGATAATGTGGAAGAGGAGTATGGTAAATTGTTTAACATTACCAGAATGATAGCTCGACAATGGGTACCAACGGAACGGACAACTATTTCAGCGAAAACTACATGCTAGATAATGGCATAATTTCATCGATGCATGAGTTCGATAACAGTGGAGATTTTGAATTTGGGGTTGAAGGTGGCTTGACAGACGGAACAGAGACATCGAGTCAGGCTAATTGGACGAACTGACTGGTAGTTTTATCTTCGGCAACAAACAACTGCGCAACAGGCGACAAAGGGGTTGAATATTGGTTGAATGGCATAGGGGTTCACGTGGATTGTACATGATGGGAGCTTCACGTAGACCTAACAATGGATATCAGGGTGAATCGCAGTAAAAGACGTAGATTAGGATCCACATGGTAGCATGTGTGACTGTTGACCTGACAAATATTCGTATGGGACTAGCAAGATGCATAAGTCACCCACCACGTGGAGGTGAAGCATGGTTTATTTTAATTAAAATCAAAACCTAAATAAAGTGAAACGCCTCTGCCATCCATTAATTAATAAACTATTTTGTACATATGGATTAGGAGGGAATGGACGTATTAGAGTATGTCGTTTTAAAAAAAAGGAATGGATATTTGATGTTTGGAACCAAGGAAGGGATACATGGTGGAAAATAGAATGTCGCATCATCTAAAGGGAAAAACCAAATGAAGGCAAAATAAATGAAATGGAAAGAAGGGAAAAGGCAACGAACAAAACATGAAAAGATAATGGAAACCAAATGATGGAGGAAGAAGTAAACAAAGGGTTTTATGCATTTTTTTTTCAAATATCCCACGAAATGGAGGAAAGACGATTGGATATTTTTGGAGCTGGTAGGACCATTATGGAGGCCAGATTTCTGAATGTGTTTTTGCCAATCTGCTGGGCAGATTTTCCTCACATGATGCCTATTTAGGGGCTGTATTTTTTTGCACACACATTGTAAATATTGAATATCTTTTTCATTGCAATATAATGGAGAAATCAGATTTTATGCATTCTTTAATGGTTAATTTGTTTTGTTTCCATTTTATTGCACCCATTCCTTAGAAGCTCGCACCACATTAATTGTTTGACTGCGTAAAAGGGTAACTTTAATGCTGGTTTTTGTGCAGAATTTTCATGCTTGCAGGGTCTGTGAAAAAATTCGGGTTGCAGCTTTTTCTGTTTTTTGTTTTTTTTAATTTTTAATTTTAATTTTTCTAACTTTATTTTTTTGTAGTTTTTTTTTTAATTTTCAGGCATTAAAATAAAAATTAAAAAATTTTCAAAATCCAAAAATAATTGCATGGATGCATAGAACGTACTTCAAAGTTTCATTTTGCACTTAGACGTTTTTGCTCCGGAGTCATTTTGAATTTTTAAAAATTAGTTAAAGTTGCTGTTTTATTGCAGATTTTTTAATTTTGAAATTTCAATGTTTTTCATTTTGAGGCCAAATCAGATTTTTAAAGTTTGCATGTTCATTCATAAACATAAGATGACCTTTCCTTTATGAAAATTCAATTTCATAAAAGGGGAGGAATTTTTATGGCATTTCATGAGCCATTATTTTCGGAGCAATAAATGCACCTTTCTTCATGAAAATTCTGATTTCATTGAAGAGGGGTAATCTATCATTGCATCAAAGGTCTTGGTTTTAAAGCATGAAATTACTTCTTCTTAATGAAAATTAATTTCATTTAAGAGGGATAATTCATCATGACATTATGAGGCTATTATTTTCAAGCAATAAATTGGTGTCTCTTTATGAAAATTAATTTCATCAAAGAGAAATAATTTATCAATTATATTAAAGGCTATCTTAATCTTCATGATAAGATGCTACATTCAATGAGTCTATTCATCATTCTCAATTTACGTTCATAGATAGATTTTAATCTTCATTTTCATGTTTAAAGTAGGATTTAATGTAAGGTAAAGCTTGACTAAAATCCACTTAATAAGGGAAGATAAAATCTACCTTAAAATCTCAAGATAAAAGAAACTAAGGCACTACACCGTGGTCATATGAGGGCCAATTCACATTTACTTTTATTTTGGTTTCATGAACAATCATTAAAGTAGAATGGTAAAATAAACCAACACATGCCCCTTGTTTACAGTTACTTGCAATCATTAAGGTGTTCCTAGTATTGAATTGATATATTTTTATTGAGATTACTAATACACATATGCAAATGCTAATATAGCAGAGACCTTGGAGAAGTTGTTTTGTTTAACTTCTTTGCAAGAGAGGGTTTTGGGATCCAAACCCTAAGGGAGAGTGTAATTTCAAAATTGGGTAAAATTAACACTCAATAGGAGCTAAGGTATTAACCTCTAAAGCGTTGAATATCTTCCCTTATGGTGTTATTGTCATGGAGAAGGCTATCAAGGGTGTTTTGTTTTTTTCCAACATTTAAGTCGCTTGATCTACCTTTTTTGATGTCCACGAGCGTCACCAACCATTTTGGTAAGTTTTGAACCTCTTTCACTGAATTACTAAAAATAGAAGTGTGAATGGAGGAGTTACTATTTTTAGTAAGAGTCCAAAAAAGTGCTTGGGTGTTATATATCAAAATGATTATCTTGAAAATATGGTCACAATGAGCTATATATCCCAACACTAATTTTGGACACCCCTAACTCTTTATATTGTTATTTTGACGAGTCTACTGGTGTGGTCAATTTATGCTTTGGAGGTTGGATTCAAAAGTTGGGTACTACGTTAGTCAACTCTACCATGTTTGTTTTTGACTACTAACCACTCCAGACACTATACTATCACTTGTACTATGACATTAATATTGTTCAATTTTTGACTCTATAATTCCCTATGCTATTCAGTCATTGACACTATCTATTATATTTTTATCATTGACAACCCTATAATTAATGACTATTATCACTACCATTGATAATATTGATTGTTTAGTTTTTGACTTTGGGATTACCTATGCTATTGACAACCCTATAATTTATTGATTGTTACTAAATGAATGCTTGACTATTACAGACACTTGTAGACTCTGTCTTGACTGTTTTTGTTTGGTTCACCAATTATTTCTTTTTTGCATGTAGTTTTTTCATGATAGGGAAGTCTCCTTTGTATGATCAATTTTATGGGATGAATTTTTGGTTGTAGGTTACACATTCAATAGAACAGGAAGGTTTAATGTTTTTGCAGGTTAAACTTTTGATAGAACTAGGGTATGATAGGCAAAGGTGTATGTAATACCCATAGACCCTTTGTTTCACCGTAGTGACGAACGATAGTGTTCAGACCAATATTTTGAACCACTATCCAAGGAGGATTCCACACATACCCTTGATCATACTACCCACATATTTGACAGTACGAGAGTGTAATCATTTTGGATATTGTATCTAGTGTACTATGGATAATACAAGGCCAAAAAGCTTCCTAGGGATAAATGTTTGTTTAATCCTAGATGATCTTCCTAAATACCTAAAGATACATGGGAGCTCATTTCCATGCACGTGTGCTATTTGAGGCCTGGGTATTGGAACCTAATCGCTCCTCACTTCACTAGATGCTTTATGGGCCATTTAGCTTAGCCAATAATGGCAACTCCTTCGTGATATTTTAAAATCCTTGACACAAGGTTTCTAACCTACACAACTACTGTAGAAAAAGAAAAGACTAATTTTTTGTTGGTTTTTGCTATTTTTTTAATATAAAGAACAAAAAAAATGGAAAAACACATAAATTATACCTAACTGTCATAATGGATGGGCAAGAACTACTGCAATTGCAATGAAACTTGGTCCTAGAAAGCACTCTGATACCACTTGTTAGGAACCTACTATTAAAAATAAATTCACTCACATAAAATAGTAGAAATAAACAAAGATTCGTGTAATAATTGTAACAACCCCAAATTACCAACCCAACTTGAGATAGAATTTTTTTTGAAACATAACATATCTATCATTAGTTCACATTCAAGTATGTTTGAACCAACATCAATTAGGATAGCAAGTATCCGAGAGAATTACGACATGGTTAGTGTCAACTCTCGTGATAGGAGTGACCAAATCCTATCTAACCTCACATTCCATCATGATGTTTATTATTTCCTTTTAATTATTTCTATCTCTCCTTTCATTAGGAAGTTTAGTTACTTAACTAATTGAATGTTATTTCAATCTTACTTCCTAGTTCTTTTGCAGTGGAATACCATGCATATATTGTTAAACAATACACAAATATTGCTTTACTCATTTTAAGATCAAAGCATAAACCATTACATCGTATTAAAAGAGCCATTCATTAGAAAACAAGTGCAACATCCATTACTAGTTCTAATAAACCTCTAATGCAAATGTAAACAAATGGATCATTGCTTGTTAACAAAATCATGCAACGTATATATCTTATGTAAATTCACCATATTATTGGAAAGTAAATAACATATAATTCCATCTCATTTATTATCCACAATATCACCAATTAACATTATATTAGATAGCAAGTTTTCCTATTGAGTTCTACCAAGAGTTCTGGGATATCCTTCATGTTGATTTATTAGAGGTGGTGGAAGAAGCCAGGAAATCCAAAGAAATTTTGAAGGCTATCAATAAAAAATATATTACTCTTGTTCCAAAAGCTCAAGAGGTTGATCATATCTCAACTTTTAGACCTATTGCTTTATGTAATGTTCTTCTCAAAATTATTACTAAAATCATGGCAGAAATATTGAAGCCTCTTTTACATAAGATTATTTCCCTAGAGCAAGGGGGATATGTGGAAGGACGTCAAATAGTAGATGAGATAGTTCTTGCTCAGGAAGCCATCCATTCCATGGATATGCAAAATTCTCCTTCTATGTTCATCCGGTTAGACTTATCCAAAGCTTATGACAGAGTGGATTGGCACTTCCTTATCAAAGTTTTGAGGCAATTTGGTTTCTCTAAGGATTGGATGGATTGGATTATGGGATGTATCTCTTCGGTTTCCTACTTAGTTCTTATCAATGGCAGGCCTTCTCAGTCTTTTCCAGCTTCCAAAGGTATTAGACAAGGTGACCCGCTATCCCATTATTTATTCATCATTCTTGTTGAATGTTTGGGTAGGACTATAACCAAAAAGAGGGAAAACAAAACCCTTGAGGGAGTTACCATTGCTCATGGAGCTAGAACTATCTCTCATCTTCAATTTGTGGATGACTCTACCCTTTTAGGTAAAGCTACAGTTAAGGAAGCTTCTAATATTAAGCAAATCATTAGCTATTTTTCTAAGGCTACTAGGCAGTTGATCAATGAAGACAAATCTAAAGTTATTTTCTTTCACTGCTATGCTAGACAGGAATCCATGGTCTTGTATAAATTAAGATATAAGAAGACCTCTCTTCCAATCACTTATTTAGGTATTCCCATAAATATTCAAAGGAAGAAAAATAAATATTGGAATTGGTTGTTGGACAAAGTCAAGAAGAAAATTGGAAAGTGGACCAACAAGTGGCTTTCTTCTGGGGGTAGAATCACCTTGGTAAAATCAGTCCTTCAAGCTATTCCTATTTATGTTTCTTCCGTTTTGAATATCCCAAAGGTTGTTCTTCGAGAATTGGATCAAATTAGTCATCGTTTCCTTTGGAGTGGTACTAAGGAGAAAAGAAAATGGGCCTTGGTGAAATGGGATACTTTGTCTTCCTAAGAGTGAAGGGGGGTTAGGATTCCGGTCTTCAATTAATAACAACAAAGCTTTAGCTGCTAAATTATATTGGAGGATGTTGCATAACCCCAATGCTCTTTGGGCCAATAATCTTCGTGCTAAATATGCTGAGAACAAAATTCTTGAAGACCTTGTTCGCTATCAACTTCCTACCAAAGGTTCTCCCATTTTAGCAGTTCTTAAGACTGGTGAGGATTTGATAAAGAAAAAATTATTTTGGATCATTCATAATGGTCAACATGCAAATTTTTGGACAGATTCTTGGGATGGTCACAAGCCTTTGATAACTCAGTTTCTCGATTGGAGGCCTTGGATGGAGGAGCTTCATCGAGCTAATTGGATAAAGGTGGCTAATTACTCGTCGATACCATACCGGTAATTCAAAGGTTGGTAGATATTGGATCCCTATTGAGGACTCGACCTATTCAAATCCCGGAAAGGCAAAGACAAGATATCCAAGGCATCCTTCATATGAGACCCTCTCTTGGTCCCATGAAAAAGATTGTTTTGGATGGAACAACACTACTAAGGGTGAGTATTCAGTTGCTCAAGGTTATTTGACCTTATGCCATAATAATCCCAACCATTCTTCTAAAATATTTTCTCAATTGTGGGCTCAAAATCTTTGGCCTAAGGTGAGGTTCTTTAATTGGCTTTTATTGCATCGTAGGGTGCTTATCGGTGAGCAACTTATGAAGCGTGGTTTTCATGGCCCTTTTAGATGTGAAATGTGTGAAGAGAATGTAGAAAATATCAACCATATTTTTATTGAGTGTACTTTAGCCTCTGAGCTATGGAGGAGAATGACAACTTTACTTGGCTTACAATGGTCCAATTTTTTCACTTTTGAACAACTTTGGAGGGATTGGCCTAATCAAGAGGGTGTTGATCATTTTATTAGGCAGTTAGTTTGGATGGGTTCTACCATTCTTCTTTGGAATATTTGGAATGAAAGGAACAACCAAATTTTTAATCAAGATAGGAAGGATATTCACTATATTTGGCAAAAGACCATAGCCAACTTAGTTGAATCAGTCCATCAACTCCTTAATCACCCCCAAAAATCCCACCAAATATGGGATCAAGTGATGCAAATATTGAAGATTAAACCTTCTAAGGGCAACCATCTTAAAGGGAATGTGAGTATTAGTAAGATGGATAGGACTAGAAATTGGCAACCTCCTCCTAAGGATTTTGGAAAAGTCAATACTGATGGAGCCTCTAGAGGGAACCCCGGAAAAGCCAGTGTGGGAGGAATTGGTAGACTTTCGGATGGCTCCCTGGTTTTTACTTTTGCTGAGAATTTGGGTATTCTTTCCAATAACCTTGCTGAGGGGTATGGTATCCTTAGAGGCCTTCAGGAGGCTACTAAGGTTGGATGGGAAAAGGTGTTAGTTGAGTCTGACTCTCAACTTATGATTAATCTCTTGAAGACTCCTAAGAATCATAAGGTGGATTGGAGAATAAAAAGAATTATTGAGAATATTCAGTTAATCCAAATGGGATTTTTAAAAGTTGATTACAATCATGTGGTCAGAGATCAAAACAAGAGTGCTGATGCTTTAGCTAATTGGGCTTTGGACAAAGGTGATCTTACTTGTTATGGCCACCCTCCTGTATGGTGGGCTTCTCAAATTATGAAAGCTCTTCTTTCTATCATTTCTTTGGATGGCTCTAGTTCTGAAGGTACCTAGTTTCTTCTTGTTTTTTTTTTTTTGTTTCTCTTTGGTTCATTCAGTTTTTTTAGTTCCCTAGCTCATTCTATTCTTTATTTTGTTTCCTCTATTGATTCTTGCATTAATAGTCTTCTGGTCTAGATAGGTCATTGTTTTGTTCATTTTTTTTTTCTTTTGTCTTCTTTGTTTTTTTTGTTTAGTTTTTTAACGTGGGTGGGTTCTTTTGTTTTGTTTTGTTTTTGTGTTCTTTGTGTTGTTTTTTGTTGTTCTTGTGTTTTTGTTGTTTTGTTTTTTTATTTTTATTTTTTGTTATTGTTCTTGTATTTTTTTCGTTCTTTTTCTTGGGTTTCTCTTTGTTTGTGTTATTTCATTTTTTTATGTGTGAGTGTTTTCTATGTTTTTTGTTTTTGTTTATTGTCTGTTGTTGGTTGTTTTTATTTTTATTTTATTTATTTTATTTTTTAGGTTTTGGTTGTGTTTATTTTTCATGTTTTTTTGGGTTATGTCTTTGTAGTGTTCTGTTGTTTTTGTCTTGTTTGTGTTTTGTTATGTGGTTCTTGTGTTTTTCTATGTGGTTTGTGTTGTGGTTTCTTTTATATTATTGTACGTGTTTGGTTGTGCTTTTGGTTTTGACACACTCAAGGAGCATGTTTTTTATTTTATTTTATTAATTTTGTTGTTATTTACTTTTTTTAATTTGGTTTTGTGTGTTTGTTTGCTCCTTGAGTATGTCAAAGGTGGTAGGCCAGGTTTGAGTCCTGGGCGTTTTTGGCAGAATGGATACCCCTACTTCCTTGGGTCTTACCCGAAAGTGACATCCCTTTTGGGATGTTTTCCACAAATAAAAAAAAAAACATCCATCCCCAATAACAATTGCAAACCACAAAATAGAGTTACACAGTATATATCCTAGGAACCTTCACGAGGAATAAACCCAGCCTCCAAAATATGTTTCTCCTCTAATTTCATAAACTTAAGATGTCATAAATACAAATATAGAAAGACATCCCACGAACCCTTTTATAAATAAAATATATAATTAAAGGAAACAATCCACTCCTATTTCAACCATGTTGAAAATAGGGAATTCCGCATTCCCTTTTTCCAAAATATCAAATACAATTCATAAGAATTTCACAAATTTATATATACACCTATCTATGAAATGATCATTGGATTCATATTAAGGATAAAAATCATCATTAATCCTAGCATGGATTACCTATCGATGAGTCCAATGAGAGAACCCCATAATTCTCTCGAGAATGAATTCCACATTCATTCTCCAAAATTGATACATAATCAATCCTTCTTACTAAGGAACCATACTAAACACATGAAGAGGAAATCTTATAATTTCCTTAAGAATGGACCTACCATCCATTCTTATCACACCATGTTAAGAACCTTGATCTTTTAAAGTTAATATTCCTCATGTACTACTAGTTCGAGAATAGAATCATATCTATTATTTTCCTTTAACCATTTATCCTAGTTTTCATGGTGTTGAGGAGATTCAAACTCCTCTTAGGAATAGGTCTTCTAATATGTTCTTATAAGGTCTAGATCATACTATTTCACCAACCCTTATATACCTAGAAATATTAACTAGAAAAAGGGTCATATAGGATCATTAATCGTATGATTGAAAACATTGGGGAAACCCCATATTTTTCCCAAAGAATGAGTCCGACACTCATTCTTTCTTCAACTTCGTCCCTTTTCTACAAAAGAGTGTTTCTAAATTGCCATATTATGCAAACCTACTTTACTCAATATTTTTTCAAGGTTAGTAAAAAGGTTTATGATAAAATTATCTACAAATTTGTTCTATTTTACGATAAATTTGAACTAGGATTGTCATTAACTTTTCTACCAAAATTTGTCCCCATATAATATTCGATTTGCCACCAAGTTGATCTTTTTATGGAATATAACTATCCCCAAAATAATATTCAAATTTAAACAATAGTTGCTTTACAAAATTCTCCAAACCATTTATCATTTTGCTCAAATGTTCTATGTTATCAATCTAATCCTTACACAAGATTATGCCATGGATATATTCACATAGTTCATCAAAATGTTTACCCTTGGTGTATCAAATATCTTCAATATTTGATTCAATTTTATTAATGCCTTAAATCATTACCATGCATAGACATACAAGTCTACTTATCTCTAAAAAAATCAAAATGTTTACCCTTGGTGTATCAAATATCTTCAATATTTGATTCAATTTTATTAATGCCCTAAATCATTACCATGCATAGACATACAAGTCTATGCATAGACTTGTATGTCTATTATTAATGCCCTAAAAAAATCAAAATGTTTACCCTTGGTGTATCAAATATCTTCAATATTTGATTCAATCTTATTAATGCCCTAAATCATTACCATGCATAGACATACAAGTCTACTTATCTCTAAAAAAATCAAAATGTTTACCCTTGGTGTATCAAATATCTTCAATATTTGATTCAATTTTATTAATGCCATAAATCATTACCATGCATAGACATACAAGTCTAGTCTACTTGATTCAATTTTATTAATGCCCTAAATCATTACCATGCATAGACATACAAGTCTAGTCTACTTATCTCTTTAAAAAAATAAGATATTTTCAAAAATCAAAATGTTTACCCTTGGTGTATCAAATATCTTCAATATTTGATTCAATTTTATTAATGCCCTAAATCATTACCATGCATAGACATACAAGTCTAGTCTACTTGATTCAATTTTATTAATGCCCTAAATCATTACCATGCATAGACATACAAGTCTAGTCTACTTATCTCTTTAAAAAAATAAGATATTTTCAAAAGGGTTTTTGCCCAACCCAATACATACATATATGGGTCCCCACACAATAAGCTATTTACTCTACCTCCTAACCAATGGGAGGAAGTCATGCATCTGCAATTGTTAAGCTGGTTCAAACACAATCAATGTGGACAACTCTCATTAAACCAAGCCAATTGCTGAGTTATTTTCTTTCTAGAGTTTGGACAAACATAAAGGATTGGAAATTACACCCACGATCCATGTGGGATATTTACCTGAAAACCCTTTAGAAGTATTTCAAAAGTTTTCCTTCAAAATCTTCCTAAAACCATGTGAGATTTAAGGAGAGGAATTGCCATAGATATTTGCATCATGGTTTAATTTGAAAGCCTTCAAAAATAGCATGTGACTCAAGGAGAGAAACTACCATGTGTCAGGCTAAGTACATAGGGTTCAAGTTAGGGGAATTAGTTCGAGGTACTTTATATTTTTCCTTTGTCCCAACATAGCATGTATGTGGGGTAAAATCGATGTATTTAGTTAAGCTTTGGATATACCAGGCATGTTACCAGCACCATGGTATCTTAGGAGACTCTACCAGCGATTGCTCTCAATACACCTAAACCCATGTATGACTGGTAGAATCGATCTGAGCTTCTTACGGTATCACGGGTAACTAAGTCATCATAGAGATTGACAACAAATGTAGATGAAAGTTGAAATTTGGAAATCAAGTTTTCAAAAACCACCTCAATAAAAGAAGTCATTCGAAATACATATTTTCAAAATGATTCACACAATCGGATCTTGACATCCTATCTGTGATAATCCACCTCGTATTCCATGGTTAAGATGTCTTTTTCAAATCTATTATAGTTTTCCTATGATAATCTACCCACTGTAATTTACCACCACTTAGAGCATTCAAAATGCGAATTCAACTTATAATTCGAGGTACTATTTACTATCGAATGGGGTTTATTTTAAGATAAAATTTACACATTCGATAGTTGACGTTAGTCATTAAATCCATTTCCTTAATGACACTTTAGCTAAAAATAGACATGAATGCACATATAGTGTGTTAGGTTATCCTAATTTCTCCCAATGATGTTTTAGCCAGATGGTTAGATGGGTATGTATAATCCATCGATAATCATTCTTGCTATGTAATAACCCAATCGATAATGACGAACAAGGGTGGACACGACTGTAACAGAGGGAGATCAACTCGCATATATTTATCTATAATGTCAAACATATAGATCTAAATTCTCAATTTATAGCATGGATAATACGCAACATAGAACATCTGATTTTAATCACAACATTACTAACCCCAAAGAGTTATAAAACAGGATTTCATTATGTGACAAGGGTCTGTGGGATTGTATAGGGGATTCTACCAATAATAGAAAGTTTACTTTGTGACAACAATCTGTAGATTTGAATCAGGGTCTACTATAAAAAATGGAGGGTTTATAATTCCAATATAAGCTTTACACCCTCATTTGCACAAATAAAATATTAGGTGGCAATTCATATTGGACCAAAATGATCTTACAGGTAAGTTGGGTATTTCAAAAGCTTTGATATAAGTTTGAATAATAGCATAGGCTATAGGAAACCAATCTAAGTATATAAGCCCTATACATACCCAAGAGAATGTATTCATTAGCATTCTAATATACCAAAGTAAATTCGAACCCGCTCAAGTATTTCTATAAGGAATAAGGTTCGATTAATCATTGTTTACAAGGACCCAATATCGAGGACTCCTTTATGACTTGAAAATGAGCATACAAGGAACATCGAAGGAAAAAGGTTATTTTTTTAAAATTCAGTAACATAGACTGATTTCAAACATTGTATTAAAATAACACTCCATAAATCAAATAATCCATTCCCAACAAACAACTAAATGCTATCCATTGAAGTAAACATAAACAAGTTAAAAGTGGACAACTCCCACCTGAACTCTTGTGAAGTGATGAACTTGTTTTCTTGCGTATCTTCCTTAGTTTCCTCCTCCTCTAACCTCTTCCCAAGTTTCTTTCTCCAAATTACTACCCTCCTCCCATATGCGTAGCTTCCTCTCCAAGCTAAAGCCTTCTATAAATAAAATTTTCCATGCTTCTTTTTTTCATGAGAAAGAAGGTGGATTTATTTTTAAATTATTAAAAGGAGCCTTTTTGAAGTCAACCCAAAATAGTGAAATCCCTTTTTATTATTTAAAAATTAGGAGGTAGGACAAGAGGAGATAAGGTGGGAGTACCTTGTTCATTTTGGGCCTCCATTTTCTTAGTGCAACTGCAAGGTCAACACTATTACTATTTGGAAGTAGGGAGAATTCAACCTTAGAACTATTAGAGGTAAGGAAGAGAATCTCCACTAAATATTAACCATTATGAAGCAGACATGTGGAGGAATGAATAATTCATCCACTAGTAAAATATATTTTTATTATTAAATCATGACATTGCTTTTTTATGTCCAATTAAAATTGGATAAATTTTGTGGACACCTAATTGTATTAAATTAGGTTAATTAAACTAAATTAATTTTTGTAAAAGATAAATTCACAAATTAATCTTTCACAAAAGCCTTATTTAATTTCTCCAAACCTTACAAAATCCCAATTGCATTCCAAAACTCTCCAAATTAACCTGGTAGAGTGTAATTAGTTTTAATTAGGAATTTTATAGGATAATTAGGGTTTACCATCCTCTAGATTTATCAATTAGACCCTCTTATTAATGCTAGGCAACATTAGTAAGGTTAGGTTAATATTAAAAATCTGATCTTTTAGAAAGTCCTAATGGGTGGGCTATGACAATAATAAAATATCACAATGTAGAAAGTAAATGCAGAATTAAACACTCACAATGAACATAGAATCATCGGCCTCTTTGAGAGGGCAACCTCTAATAACTCATTAATTTGAAAAAAGATACATTCATACATGGATCCATGTATTTTAAAGATACACTTCATGAAACCCTAACTCTAAGCTCAAGAGTTGGCTTACATGCAAAATTCCACTTGAGCTAGAATCTTCTATCAACTAGTAGTTACATTCTTGATAACGGTTACATGAAATGGATCCACTTGTCTAGGCATCTTACTTGCCACATACCACTACAAAATATTACAAAATAACATTATAAAGGGATCCCCACATTGGAAGTGGGTCATTACAATAATAAATTAGGAATTACAAAATGATGTTAGGATGGGGTCCTAATAGCCAAGTCCCATAAGCCACTTCATGGGTACAAATGATTACGTATGATTAATCTCTATGATGATTACAATGATAAATATCCCTTCTTTATACTCATGTTCTAATTCTACTTTGAGGAGTCGACTACTAATATAATATTATAATATAATCAACCTTGGATTATGTGTGGCCCATGCCAACCCTTATACAATATAATATCCCCATATATATATATTCCTAGGTACCCTAACATTTCTTAGCAAATCATATTATCTTGTTTCTTCATATGTTTCAAGGATGAAACGTTTGTAAGTAGGGTGGAATGTTAGGGTACCTAGGAATAGATATATGGGTAGATGATATTATATTGTATAAGGGTTGGCATGGGTTACACATAATCCAAGGTTAATTATATTATATTAGTAGTAAACTCCCCAAAGTAGAATTAGAATATTGATATATAAAGAAGGGATATTTATCATTGTAATCATCATGGAGATCAATCATATGTGGTGTTCTCATCTTGGGATATCTTATGGAGTTATTCCTTCCTTAAGGAGTACTATTGGTGTTGTCCTACCTAAAGGGTATTATCTATATTTGTCTAATTGTGTGGATTGTTATTGTGGATGAATGATTTAATATTTTCTACATATTGGTGAATGATTTTTGTTAATGAGAATAAATTTTTGTAATATTTTTATCTAACTATTTCTTGATATACTTCATTTGATCCTACTTGATATATTCTCTTCCATAATCTAGAAGAGATAATTTACTTAGGTAAGATTTCTTTTGGTCTTTATTTTAGCACCTTCTAGAAACTTGAACACATTCAAATAGTTTCATATATCTTATATTTATCTAGAACCACCTTAATTTAAAGTATTTATAATGAAGAAAGTCATATTTATCCCAACCAATACCTAACCCATTATATGCACAAGATAATTCATCTACATTTACATGTTTCCTTCCTAATGTAGTTTCAATTCAAACTCATATTCTTGTAATAGTACTATCTATCTTGTATTTCCACCAAATAGATTTGGTTTATTTATAATGCAATGAAAAACAACCTTAACAAATAGTGAACAGAAAAATAGAAGAAAACATTGAGGGTAAAAGGATCATATTCTTTTATACATACATAAACCACATGTATCATTACTCAAATAATATGAAAGGAAAAAGATAAATTAATAAGGATAAATTTAACATAGTCTTCATCATTCTTTACTTTACCTATTAAAGATGCAACATCTTCCAATAAAGCCATAAAATGTGGAATATATTTTCAATTAGTTTACACAAGTTTTTATGAGGAGTCTCGATCCTCTCATACTGAGTGGGGTTTAAATATTGAACCTCTCAAAGAGAGGCCAAAGCCCTTACCACTACAACAAGCTTATAGCTACTATATTTTTCAATGAGTTTACACAAGTTTTTATGAGGGGTCCTGGTCCCCTCATACTATGGGGTTTGAACCTTGGGCCTCCTAAAGAGAGGCCAAAGCCCTTACCATTGCAGTTAGCTTGTAAATTTATAAAATATAAAATATTGAACTCAATGCTATCAAATTTTGATATCTTGAGGGAATGGAGTTTCATTTCCAATTGTTGACTTTTGTGGGTGTAGTGGTTCCCCACTGCCGCTTGCAACTAAGAAAAAACTCAATAATTGATGATCAAAGTTTTGTCTACCTCACGATAAACAAACTAGAAGAACTCTTGAAAATTAATACTTATGCAAAAATCCATTTAGCAAAAATCCTAACAGATAACCAAAGGAGCACTAAAGGAGCCCATCCTTTGGGATAAGTCTTGATAACAAAGATTTTGTAATTTACAATAAAATACCAACAATAAAACTCTCGACTAGTTTGTGAGAGACACCAAAAAGCCAAGCGAACATAGATACCTGAGTCAAATCAAAAGTGATAGAGGTAGGTAAGTTGGGTTAATGCTTCCTCAATTTAGGAGATGAATACCACCTACTAGAGCATAATATTAGTAAATGTATTAGATACTCATTCAAAACAAAGTATGACATTTAAAATTCCAAGCTAACTAGTCATTCTAATCCACAAGTGCACCTTGAAGATCACATCCTAACAAGGAGTCAGCCTTGTAAAAACTCTTGGAGGCCCTTGATTGAGCCAAACCCCATGCTATAGGCTACGACCTCATCGTGTCACTCCTCGTAAGACATAATTGTTCCTACCCATGATATTTAAAGATGCTAATAGTTTAATGGCATGCCTAGTGGAACCCTAGTGATACATCATGGGTCCCATAATTGCAATAAGAAGTAGGGTTGAGACTTGGTATGGGTCTTGATTTATTTCTACTTTTTGAATCACCTCTTCACTCATCTGTTGACTCCTCTCTATAATGAACACTAAAAATAATCCATTATCGAGGATACCAGATTGAGATTTGGGTAAAGAACTTAGTCTACCTAATTTTTAAAATCTAAGAAGTTGCATTTACTTGGAGATTCCATCCTGAAGGAAGAACCCAAATATAACTAGACAAAGAGCCTATGATCAAGTTTTTTGTATCTGTTAATCTTTATAAGAGTTGTTGCCACTATCTCTATGAAGAAGGAAAACCATAATCTATAATATGGTTGCTCCACCTCCACCACCACTCCATAGAAATTTCCTTGCTTTGAATGAAAGAGGTCTACTGGCACCACCAACACTAAAGAAAACATGGGAAGAAATACCCCAGTCTACTATGAAGTCTCTCACCTATTTCACTAGTGAAGAACTCATTACCCTCATTGAGCATCTTAACCATATGATAAGCCTATGTATGATTCATAACATATTACATCAAAATATGGCTCTAATATTATTGGCAACATCCTTTAGAGGAAAATACTAAGAATGGTACATAATTCTCTCTTTTGGATTGATCACCTATTGGGATCAACTTAACAATACTTTTGTGGAGATATTTGAAGAAAAAGTAGATGGAATACTACTTCTAGAATAATTATCAATAGTGAATATAGACCTTATGGAATTAATAGAAGATTTAAACTTAAGATTCCATAAAGCATAGCATAGAATACCTAAAATGTTGTACCCCCCACTAGGTTTGTAGATCTACCTTACATCATTGAATTATGAAATATATATGTTGATAAAAGCTAGAGGAGGAGATTATATACCAAAAATATACAATATTATTATCACAACAAAAAATGATTTAATACAAATAGGTAAATTACCTCCAAGGCCACTACACCCCCTCTTGCCTTATTCTCAAGATCAATAAACTATATGTCTACAACCACCAACACACCCTCTTATTACCTAGGACAATTTTTGGAGCTTCCAACAAGGCAATAAAATCCACAATATAATCCCAAGAAAATCACCAAAAGGAGCCATGCGATCTTAACAAATATTGTATCAATAACCTAGAATTATCAAAATAACCTCATTAATAGGGAATCCTTGAGCAAATTCTAATATCACAAGAGTAAACAATAGGGCCTGTCAGTAGGAAATTAGTAGAGATCCCATTTCAAGAAGGATATGTGGCAAGAGAATAAAAATATAATATAAAGTTGCACAATAAAATTTCCACATAAATACATGAAATAATGAATGAGGTCAGAACAAGATACTGCCAGTCATCAATGACAAAAAAAAAAGAAAAATGTTAAAATTCAAGAGGTTGCCACAAGAAAATATTGGCTTGAACATTTTAACATAGTAGAATATTTCTAGAAAGCCACCATAGTCGTGCCACTTTGGGATATGCTAACTTTAGATAAATAGAGTTTATATCAAGAGATAAGATAGATAAAGATAGGAGAAATTGATAGAGACACATCAAAATATAGGAGGAATACAAATAAAACAATGGGCTGATATCCAAAAATATAAATCCTATTATAGTCAAACAAGTATGAGAACATATATAATCCATTAGGAAGAAACTCCTATTCCAAGAACTTCTAAAGAAAAGAAAAATCCAATAGGAATTTGGAAGTTATATTTTGATGGTGCCAAAAGTAGGGTAGGAGCAAGGGTAGGAATATGTCTTGTTTCCTCAAAAGGAACAAAATATATTCAAGCATATAGGTTGTAGTTCACTTGTACCAACAATAGAGCAAGATATGAAGCCCTAGCTCTAGGGCTCCAAATGGTAAGAAAAATGGGAATCAAGATGCTTTAGATTTTTGCGACATTGAATTAATTGTTAGACAAGTCAAAACCCAATGGTTAGCCAAAATAGGTTGATGAAATATTACAGAAATAGAATTTTGGATTTGATGGAATGTTTTGATGCCATAAACATAAAAGTAATTCCAAGATAACAAAATATAGATACATATAGAATCAAAACTATCAATTCACAATTCAACCCAATCAATGAACTATGGAAAAACCATCAACTTATAAAGATGATAGTGAGGCTAGTTGTACTTGAAAACCAATAAAATTGGCAAGTGTTTAAATGAGAAGCAAATGATTTTATTTCTACAACATATAGAAAAAATTGCTAAAGAATCTACCCCTATAATAGAGGATATGTATGAAGATAAAATCATTTAAATAAAGTTTAAATAAAATGCCAAAAGGACTTGTCACACTAGAATCTCTTTTTATCCGAGATGACGAATTTAAGGGAAGGAGTGGGTTTACTGTGAAAATAAAATATTCTCATAAAATATAAGTACCACCCATGAAGACATTAAAGGTAGGAAAAGTCACCACATAGGAATAAAAGGAACAACTTATCAAATTATACCAAAAGTACAAAGATGTAATGGCCTAGACTTATGAAGACCTCAAAGGATATAATAAAAGTATCATCCAATACACAATAGAATTGGATCCTAGAGCCAAAATAATTAGGCAAAAACAAAGACCATTCAATCCAAATATTGAACCTCTTATGCAAAAGAAATTGGAGAAGTTGATAGAATAAAAAATCATATACCCAATTAAGCATACCAATTGGGTTTCTAACCTGGTACATGTAAGAAAGAAGAATGGTGAAATCAAGTTATGCATAGATTTCATAGATCTAAACAAAGCTTATTTAAAATATCATTATCCTCTACCTCCAATTGAGAAAATCCTTCAAATGGTAGCAAGGATTGAGATATTTGCATTGTTGGATGACTTCTTTAGATTTAATCAAGTTTGGGTGAGAGATGAAGATCAACATAAGATGACCTTCACCACAAAATGGGAAACATATGCATAAAAATGAATGCCTTTTGGGTTATCTAATGCTATAGAAATATTCCAAAGGGCCATGGATATTACATTTCATGATCTAATAAAAAAATATTAATCTATTTGGATGACCTCATGGTATTCTCAAAAAGGAAGGAAGGCCATTTGGAGCACCTCAAATAACAATTCCAACAATACCAAGAATTTAGGGTATGCTTGAACCCAAAGAAATGTGTTTTATGTGTACCACAAGAAAAATTGTTGGGACATGTGGTATCTAAATATGGTATTGCTATAGATCCTAATAGAATTGAAGTAGTTATGAACCTTTCATTACCAAGGCACAAGAAAGGATTGCAATATTTTTTGGATAGATCAAATTTTTAATTACTTTACACATTTTTTTATGAGGGGTCCTGGTCCCCTCATACTAAGTGGGGTTTGAACCTTGGACCTCTCAAAGAAAGGCCAAATCCCTCACCAATGCAATAAGCTTGCATCTTAGACAAATCAATTTTATTAGAAAGTTTGTTTTGATTTTGCAACAATAGTCAGGCCCATGACACTCATGCTAAAAAAGGATTGTCCCTTTATATGGATGGAAGAAATAAAAAATGCTTTCCAAAAAATAAAAGAAGCTATTGCATATGCTCTAGTACTCATAAATCCAAAATTTGATAAATATTTTATTATTTATGCATATGGAGGGGGGCTTAGTATAGTGGCATTATTGATGTAAAAGGATAAGGACCAATAGGAGTGTCGAGTGGCATTTTTAGTCAAACCCTAAAAAATATGAAGAAAAATATATTTTTGTAGAGAAACAGGTGTATGCCTTAAGGAGGGGACTGAAACATTTTAGACACATGATCTCTAATAACAAAATCATTGCTTTTTCATACAATCCAACATTAGATATTATATAATGTGTGGAGAAATGAGTGGGAAAAGGGCCCGATGGATCACCAAAATTTTGGAATACGATATAGAGATAAAGGCAACCAAACTAGTTAGAGGAAGAACACTTTGTCAACATATGGTTAAATATAGTAATGAAGAGGAGTTAATTGGGAGAATAAAACAAGGGAATAAAGCCATAATATTGCCTAATGAATAAGAAGAGGAGGAACCAGATTGGGTAGAACAAAGAATTGAATATATGCAAATAGAAAAATACCCTTCAAACCTAGACAAAGCTTAAAGAAGAGCTTTTCGCCTATGAAATATTCATTATACAATAATAGGAGTCTTGTTTCAAAGGAACTTTGATGGGGTATTACTTAGATGTGTTAGAAAAGGAGAAGCCCAAAGCTTACTATAGGAATTTCATCAAGGATTGGCTAGTGGACATTTTTTAGCCCAAACAACTATGAAAAAAATCATGAGAACAAGATATTACTGGCCCAACATGTTTTTAGATGCTCATAAATGGGTTAGGAACTATGAAAGATGTAAGTTCTACATAAGGAGAAAAATAAATGTCTCCATGCCTTTGAAACCCATAATGGTAGAGGAACCTTTTGCATAATGGGGACTATATTTTATTGGAATGATTAATCCACCATCCAATGAAGGACACAAATGGATTTTAACAACCATTGACTACTTTACTAGATGGGTTGAAGCAATCCCTTTAAAGGAAGCCATAGGAAAAGTAATAAAAAAATAGCAATAATGACATCTTCATATCAAAAGGGCTCTTTGGACTGACTGTATTACTCCAAAAATGGTACTAGGTTGTTTTCCTTATAATTTGGTCTATGGAAAGAAAACTAGATTACCTATTTCCATAGAGCTTCCTACACTCCAACTAACACTAGTAGGAACTACAAGAAAATGATCTAATGACAGTAAGGATGGGACAACTACTTAAACTTGGGGAGCAAAGAAAAAGGGTTGGGTAGAAGCTACAAAGACATCAAAGAACAATCAAAATATGGTTTGATAAAAATGTTATCAAAAAAACCTTTGAGGTGGGTGACATGATCCTAAAATGGGATGAACATAAAAGCAAGACTATAAAACATACTAAGTTTGACACATTTTTGGAAGGACCATATATTATTTCTAACTATAAAGAGAAACAAATTTGAGCTAGAAACCATAGAAGGAGATGTTCTTCCTATACCATTAAATGGAATTCACCTGAAGAGCTACCCTTTAACGTATTAAAACCTGGATGTCAAGATGATAGGCAAAGGGCATTGCCAAATCTTGGGTTATCCAAAAAGTGCATCATTAATTTATTAAACTTATTTTTTTCTTTTTTATAATTGTTTTGTAGATAAACAAGGATTCAAATCTGAGCCCAAGGATAAAGGTGATTTTGAGTTCTCCTTCAAGCAGGCTAGAAGGTCCCTATGAGCTGCCAATACTATAGTGGTTCTCCATTACCCACTTGCAACTAAGGCAAAATCCCAATAACTAATGATTGAATTTTTTTCTAGCTAATTGAAAATAAACTAAAAGAACTCCTAACAATCAGGACTTATGTGAAAATCCATTTGGAAAAATCCTGATAGATAAAGGAGTGCTAAAGGATCCTGTCCTTCGGTATAAGTATTGATATCAAATATTTTGCAATGTACAATGAAGTGTCAACAATAAAACTCTCAACCAGTCTATGAAAGTAACTAGAAAACCAAGCAAACATAGATGCATAAGTCAAATAAAAAGTGACATAGGTAGGTAGGCTAAGTTTATGCTTCCTCAATTTAGGATACGAAGACCACCTACCAAAGCATAACCTTAGTAAATGTCTCAGATACTCATTCAAGATAATGTATGGTGCTTACAATCCCAATCTGACTAGTCATTATGATCATAGAAGTACATCACTCAATAATTAGAATCCTTAGAAAAAATAGATATGATTGTCAGATGTATCTATAGATAATTTTGGAGGGAAATTTTCCTTGTTGTAAGCTATAAATAGTTGTAGTTTAGACTGTAAAAAGCATTGGCAAGTTTGTAATTGTATACATTTGTAGGCTTTCTTTTCATTTATTTTTATAAAAATAGTTGGTTCTTGAGTGGCTTGTGGGCAATCTCAAACCTCAACTTATGGCACAATCTATGTAAAATATTGCTTGCATATATATATATATACAAGTGCTTGTGTCTATTTTTTGGTATAGCCATTTGTGGCCTCCTATAGACCCATTTTTGTGTGTATGTATTTGTATATGACCTTTTGCCTAAATTTTAGGTTTTATTGTGTGTGTGAGAGGCCTACATCTATTTTTGTATCAAGTCACTTGCTTGGATCTCTAGTAGGACCCACCTTTTTATGGATGCATCTAACTGGTAACTCTCATTTGTGCTTCATTGCGTCAAGGAGAGGAAGTTCTCATCACTGACGCATAACATTCAGGCTTGTTTTTACAAGAAAATCTTAGCATATCTTTCGGTGCATCATCCCATTTTATTTTATTGAGTTGTTTTTAATTTTACTTTCTTTCATCCCTTTTCCCTTTGTTGAGCACATTTGCACCTTGAAGATCACATCCTAACAAGGAGCCAACCTTGTTAAAAACTCTCGGAGATCCCTAATTGAGTCAAATATTGTACTGTCAAATACGATCCCACTTTATCGCTCCTCATGAAGTATGATTGTTATTGCTTAGGATAATCAAAGATGATAATAGTGGTATTAAATTTTCCAAAAAATTCCTATAGGTTTATCCATACCTTGGTGGGATATCTCTCCTCTTTGATATCAAAAAATACATTGGGTTCTTGATCAACATCAACAAGATACCTAATGCCTCCTTATGATCTAATGAATATATTTTGTTGCTTCTTATTTAAAGATACACTATAGATTATAACTTCTTAATAATTCAATCATCTAAGTTGATGAAGTACACTTTGCCCATTGAGGTAAGTGACATATGCCAAAGGATCCATCTCACAAATTCATCCTTAACACTATAACAAGTTCTTGAACTAATTCCACCAATGTGAAGAACTTGGAAAGATAATGATCGGATTGAAACATATCTATATTTAAAAGTTATGGCCTTTGAAAGTTTTATCCAATTAATCATCCAAGTAAAAACAATAGAAATATAACAAACCTTAGCATCATACAAATGAACCTAAATTTTCCACTTTTCGAGGAATGATAGGATGGAATATGCTATCTTGTCAATGTCTAGCTACCACTATATAGAGTGAAGGACCAATGAATTACCACTTTTCATGCTATATCTTTCTCTCTCTCTCTCTCTCTCTATTAATTTATATATACATAATAAATCAATGTATGTATATTTAATTTATATATTTGGAATCCATATTGGCCACCATATCATCCAAGTCAACTACCATTTATTGTAAATAATCCATAAAGAGAGGCCATGACATTTGAACTTGACTCTATCAAGTAGAGTGTGCCTAAGGCTAGCTAGGTTAGCCAGATTTCCAAGAGGTATATCAAGGACCAATGACGGTCTCAGTAGATAAATAGGGGGATGCATCCAATCATCTCTACCTCTAAAAATATTTTTCCATGGGAGAGCATGGGATTCAAATATATAACCTCCTCTCACCCAACACCTATATGCTAGTATCATAGCTAATAATCCAACAAAAACCATATGAAGAACACACCGCTACCATATTAATGAATAATATCCTTCTATTTCCTAATTTTTAAACAAAAAATAAGAGCATGAGGTTGAAACATTAGACCTCTATTCCATAAACATGTTTACACCTTTCTCCTAGCTAGTAAGGCAAAATTCTCTAGAGTGAACAAATGAGTATGACATTGATTACCTTTGTCTTCTTCTACCAAACTTGTGACACATAAATAAAACATGAAGGATGACTCAAATGTACAACCTCATAGTTAAAAATCCTAATTCCATGTTTGTATACCAAGAAGGACAAGACTTTATATTTTGAACGAAAAGGGTTACTCCATGAAGTATGGGACCCTTGTCAACACATTGCAAAGGGCATATCCTTGTGATACAACCACATAACATAATCAAATTAGAGATCAAATACAAATAAATATCTTTCATTCTATGCAATATCTAATGCACCAAAATACATAGGTGGAAGGGGAGAGCCCATCGATCCTTAAATAATCCATGGCAATTCCTTCTCTATGCAATAGATAATATAACATTTTCTTTTATGCTTCAAAATAATGCAATATGTGAATGATGCATCCCAACAATGACCATCAAACCAATATTTTTATTTCACATCATAAAAAAAAAGAAATTTAGCCTTGGTCAAACTATGTGGTTATGCCCAAATGTTTATGTAAAATTTGGAATAAAAAGTAGAGATGGCAAAAATAACTTCTTCGAATCCCTGTAATAGATGATGATGGATAATGGAGGATAATATCTTCCCTTGGTTTCTATACTCAATAAACTTATTATGTGTAAGAAAATATTTTTTCCTTGTGATAAAATTAAGGATAATAGGCTTCAAGAAGAATCTTTGCATGACCAAGTGATGATGCTTCATACCCACTTTGATACCATATTGGATTTCACAATACTTTGACAAAATTTATAAAAGCAACACATCAACTCAAATCATAAAGCAAAAGAATTAAAAAATAAAAAAAAAGTGTGATGACACATAAAAGATGAAGGATAACCTTAAGAACACATAAATTATAAGATAAGATCACACCAATGTAATGGATCATGTTGATGGGGGTATAGATACAAAATTATCATTAAATAATTACAAGTTATATAACCATATTTGACATTACATTAAGCATAAGAGGTTAGTAAAAAATAATTGTGACAAGGTTAAAACATGGGCCCAATGGATAATTACATAAAATAATATTAAATACATCATATACTAACTGATTAGAGTCTTATAATTAACTACATAATATAATGTCAATCGTGGACAATAAAGTCAAATTATATATTTTCAAAACAAAGTATCTTTGGAGAACCTAAAAATACACTTAGCATAAATTATAGGAGGCTTTTAATTCATTTAACATTTGGAATATTTTATCCATGTGGAATAAATGATCTATTTTCTTCCCATGTATGCAAAGCATCATAAAGAAAAAATATTTATGAAAGTCCTAATTTATGGATCAAAAAATTTGTTTACTAATAATTTAATGGTATGCTTGTTTACAGGAAAAAAAATTATATCTCATACAATTACTAGAATTACTAAAAGATATACCAAAAAGCAAAACAACAAAGCAACAATTATGAAATTAAAACTAAAATTATCCTGATCTAAGTATAAATTAAGAGAGTATTAAAATATACTACACTAAGATCACCCACAAAAAGCATAATCTAGGGTATATACCACTGCAGTAGAATAAATTACTTGACACCTAGGACATCAAGGACCATACAATTCATAAAATAAGCACAATAAAGAACTCACTTCTATTTTATCTTGCTTGCAATATCACCATATTAAAAAGGAGAGGTCACACTTGGAATGAATACTAAGAATTCAATATACCTTGGAAATCAGTCCTTGAGTGAAAAGTCTTGAGATTTAATTGCAAATAATAATAGATCATGTTATCCTCCTTTGTGAAATGTAGTGAACCAAAGGCCAATTGATTTGGTTGTACCTACAAGGACAAGAGAGACAAAAAGAGCAACAAAGACAAAATACTTTAGATCAATGATCAAGAGCATATAGATTGTTTTAGTAGCTAAACATATAGTAATTTGTTAGGAATATTTTATTTAAAATAAGCACATCCACATAAATATTGTAATAAAAGAAAAAATTCATGAAAGAACATAATATTGCAATACAAAATGTAAATGTATAAATATATATTAATCTCACAAATCACAATACAAAATCACTGGCCTCTTCAAGGGGTCAACCTCCTCCAATACTTTGATTCAATATGTAAAAAGATACATTCATTTATGGCCCCTTGTATTTTAAAGATACACTTCATGCAACCCTAACCTAACACTCAAGAGTTGGCTTACATGCAAAGTGCCACCCAAGCTAGAATATTCTACCAATTAAATAATTACATTCTTTATAATGGTTACATGAAATGGCCATACTTGTCTAGGTGCCTCAAGTGACACATACCATTACAAAGTAGAAAAATATTGTTAGAATGGGTTCCCCACATTGGAAGGGGGTTATTACATAATAATGTTAGGATGGGGTCCTAACATACTCTTCCCATTAAAAAAGCTTTGCCCTGAAATCTAGAGATGAGGAAAATGTGTTGTAGCTACTATAGAGACTCCCATGTGACATATTTTAATTGTAGTCCATACTATTGAACACGAACCTTAGTGATGACATGGTTGGCCCGGGTGCATGATATTTGATCCAAAATTTGTTTAGGCTCGAGCATGATATAACCTTATTCATCCAACTCTAGTAAAGTGGATTTAACTTATACCTTATTTCCAACAACCTTCTTAAGAGAAGAGATATGAAATACTAGATGGAGCTTAGACGTATCCATAAGGGCCAATTTGTAAGTTATTGAACCAATTTGTTGTAATACTTGGTAGAGTCCATAATATTTGACAACTAGTTTTTGGCATCTACAAATCTAAAGTTATGACTATTTGTAGGGTTGTAGGCAGATAAAAACCATAACCTTCACTTCAAATCTACACTCATAACAATGTTAATAAACTTGTTGATACATACAATTCTAGGCCAATTCAAGATTTATCTTAAGTTATTGAAGAACGACAACATGTTGACTGAGAGTGGTATCTATAATATGAACCTTGGAGCTTTCTAGAATATATGAGGGTGTTGATGGAGGATAATTGTATACTACTTCAAAGGGTCTAAATATTATACCACCATTCAACGAAAGGGATCCATTTTTTCCACTATGCAGGATGTTTAGATGCAAAGGAATGGAGGTAGGTTTAAAAATATTTGTTAACAATTTCTATTTGGCCATCAGTCTAAGAATGATAGGCCAAAGGGTCTAAAAATATTTGGGATACTATGGAGGCTGTTTAGGGATGGGATAGGTAATAAAAATAAGCATACTTTGTGAGATGATCCACTATCACCAAATAACTAATTTTTCTCGTGACTTGGGTAACCCTTCAATAAAATCCATAGAAATATCTTCCCATAATTATTTCAAAATTGGTAAGGGTTGAAGGGTTCCAGGGGAACACATATTTTCTCCTTTTATTCTTTGGCACTTGTCACATTTAGCCATAAAATTTTGAATATCCTTATTCATTCCCTTCCAAAATAAAGTATGCTTGGTCCTTTCATAAGTTTTTAGAAACCCAAAATTTCCCTTTATTGGTGAGGTATGCATTTCCCACAAGGATGAATTCTTGAATTTGTGAGGTTTAGGTAATAACAAGTCAGTTACAATATCTCAAGTCTTGTCCATCCCAATTCTAATCAAAGCATGAGTTGGACTTGGCTTGAAGTTTATTGATCAAATTTTGCAAGCTAGAATCCTTGGTCATTTTTTCTCTGAGATTATTAATCCATTGAAGGATTGGTGAAGAGATAACATTTAACATACATTGATATTAAAACTATAGGGATAACACATCAACCATGATATTCTCCTTGTATTTTTAATATGCGATTTTATTATCATAGCCCATAAATTTAGAGATCCATTTTTGTTGTTTAGGTGTGGCTACCCATTGTTCCAAGAAGTGCTTGAGACTTCGATGGTTGGTTTTGATTGAAAAATAATGCCCAATGAGATATGGCCTTCAATGATTAAGAACATGTAAAATGGCTAGCATCTTCTTTACATAAGTAGATTTACCCAAATTTTGGCCTAAAAGTGCTTTACTAGTAAAGGCCGATGGTCTTCCTTATTGCATTAAAACAACCCTGATTTCATTGCCCAAAGCATCACTTTCAGTTACAAAAGGTTTAGAAAAATCAGACATTGCTAACATTGAGGTGGTTGCCATGGCTTGCTTTAATTCAATGAAATCCTTCTTTGCTAGTTTTGACCAAATAAAAGAATTATTTTTTAACATGATTGTTTTTCACTACACAAATTTATATAAAATCCCATGAGTACCAAAAGTTCTTGAAGTCCCTTGAGGGTGTGAGGGTTTGGCCATTCTTGAACAACCTAAATATTTTTAGGATAAAATTTAACTCTGTATTTGATGATAATGTGACACAAATACTTCACTTCCTACAACCCAAAAGAACACTTAGACCTCTTGGCATAAAGTTGATTCATAGACAAAAATTGTAGTTTTTGATCCAAATGTTTGAGGTGATCCTCCCAAGAGTTACTATAAATCAGAGTATTATCAAAGAAAACTAGAATAAATTTATGAAGGGCTAAAATGGAATTCATAAAACTCTAGAAATTTGAGGGTGAATTGGTCAAACTAAATGGCATAGCCAAGAATTCATAGTTTCCTTCATGAGTCCTAAAAGAAGTTTTTGGAATGTCATTAACCTTGATTATAATTTGATGGTATCCTAATTTCAAATCCAGTTTGGATAAATATTGGATACCATGTAATTCATATAACAACTCATCAATTACTAGATTGGGAAATTTAACATTAACAATAATTTTATTGAGTTCTCTAAAATCCACACACAAACTCCAAGACCCATATTTTTCTAATACCAACAATACTAGGGAAGAATAGGGACTGACACTGGGTTGAATAACCCCTACAAAAAAATATTTTTGCACCATTTTCTCTATTTCTAATATTTGTGCATATGGATACCTGTAAGGGTAGATTGGAGGAAGACTACCTAGAATAAGATGAATTTCATGATTGTGAGTATGACAAGGGGTAGTCCTTTGGGTTCTCCGAAAACTATGGTAAGTTTTTGCAATAACAATTGTAATTCCTCTAGATGGTCATTGTATCTGCTATCTAAGTCTTGTGTAGCAAATAGTTGAGACATAACACTGTGGTTGTACTTTTTCAAGATTTTTTCCATTCTATGAGACATAACAATTTGAGTAGCCCCTGCATTTGACCCCCTTAAGGTGTACTTTATTCCCTATTAGTTGAATTTCATCCATAATTTAAAGATATCCCATAATACTAGACCCACCGATCTCAACCACCGAGCCCCAAAAATAACATCACACCCACCTAGGGGTAGGGAAAACATGTCTTCCTTAATATTATATTCCCTTATTTGTATTTTAACATTTTGACATTTTTCCTTACAAGGCAAAGTTCCTCCATTGGCAATCATGAATTTAAAGGAATTACAAGTATTAGTATAACAATTTTCCTATTTTTTCACCCTCGGGTCAGTGGAGTTATATGTGCTCCCAAATTCAATGAGAATTATGACCCATTGTCCTATCACCTTCATGGTTTGGGGAGTTGATACACCTTCTAAGGCATGCACTAAAATTTTTAGTTGGGATTCTTATGGGATATTTGGTTGTTCTATACGTTCCTCTTCCTCCTTAGAATATTCAATGGTTATTTGCTCATCCACATCCGATAGAAATAATTTCTATTGTATTCATTTATGCCCTAGAGAATATTTCTCATCATAATTATAACATAATCCTTGTGCTCTATAAATTTCCATTTCGTCCATTATCAATATTTTAATTAGAACTATTTATTACCAATGTTTGGTGTGAACTTGGAGGGAAATATGGATTTGGCCTATGGGAATTTGGATGATCTCCTTTGGGAATTTTTTTCTTCTACTAATATCACCAATCCTATGGCTTGTATCATAGACTATGGCTTGAACATTTTTACCTTGGCCTTGATATCATATTTCAACCCACTGATAAAATAACTCTAAAAAAATCCTTCACTCAACCCCTTTATCCTATTAGCCAATTTCTCAAATTGAGTATGATATTCTTGGATTGTAGAGGTTTGTTTCAATTTGGTTAAGGCTCATATAAGATCCTCATACTCACTAGATCCAAAACAAGTAAGTGGGACTGAAATTATTTCCAAGAAGGGTCAAGAGTCATGTTCTATAAATATTGGTACCGTTGTATGGCCTCAGATTCAAAATTAAAAGATGCCATGGTGACCCAAAAATATCAGGGTACATTATGGAGTTTTAAGAATTGATCTACTCGACATAACCAACCATACACATCCTTTTTATTAAACTTGGAAAAGTCTAATTTAGGCATCTTAAATAGGGTATTTGTGTCAAAAGAGTATGATGTATTTCTTTTTCTTTATTGAATGAACTACCACCTAGTCCTTCAATGTTAAGATGCTTGAATACATTTTGGACTTCTTTTAATCGCTCTTCAACCTCTAGGAATTTTTATTCAATTTTAAATTTGGATTTAATCTGGTTAGTTCTCATAACTTGCATGTGATCTTTCATCTTTATAACTTCTTGTCCAATGTGGGACATTTGAATTTGTAGGTTACTGAGTGGTTTAAATTCTCCATATATTATCTTTGTCCTAAATCCATTGATCCTTTAGTCCTACCAACCATATATGTATAATTTGGACCACTCCCACTGAATTACTAATAATAGAAATGTTGTTCTAGGAGTTACTATTTTAGTAATGAGTTAGAAAACATGTTTGGGTGCTATATATAAAAATGATAAGCTAAAAAAAACTCTCCATAGTGTAATGAGTTAGATAAAATCATAGTGGATAAGGAAATAAAATAACTCTCCATAGTGCAATGCCTTACCTCCTAATTCAATGCCTTAAAATAATAAGTCTCTATTGTAGACACTACTAGGCACCACAAGGACCTCATTATAAGTGCAGGCACTGAATCCATAAGGATAAAATATGACTTAAATATTAAGCTTTTATAAAATTATACTTTTGTAGAGACACTTAGAGAAATGTTGGCCAAGAATGAGAGAAATATGATGCATTACAAGAGAAAATCTTGCATACATAAGATGGCCTCTTAAAGATCCAACAACAAAGCAAAGATCTTGGAACCATATCCCCTTTACATGTTTTCAAGATACACCCTAGATCATAGTCATGCAAGAAAGAACTAACCATGATCATGGAGTGCTACTAGATTTAAATTCCATCATTGACAAGGGTTTTAAAGAAATGAATATTTTGGCAATAAAAATCAAAATTGAGGATCCATATGATAGCCATGGGGTCATACTTGAGGAAGAGAAATACAAGAAAAATGCCTAGAACACACACAAAAAAGAAGTGAGCAAATCCATGAAAAATATCTTTGGAGGATTTCCAAAGGTGGTTTACGGATCTAGTATTTAGTAATAAGAATATGCATGGTATCTAAGAAAAATTCTCCCTATTGAATCATT
Source organism: Wollemia nobilis (assembly GCA_028583015.1). Lineage (NCBI taxonomy): Eukaryota > Viridiplantae > Streptophyta > Pinopsida > Araucariales > Araucariaceae > Wollemia > Wollemia nobilis. Next base: position 12,584,710 of record JAQPPZ010000442.1, on the reverse strand, counting down.
ACACAATGAGAAGTTTGTAACTATCAGCTTTGATTTCTAATGCATTTCTATTTATGATCATGACATGGTAGAAAAGTCCTCCCCTTTAATAGAGGTAGCTATCAATTTTATTGCTCTAATAACTATTAACTACCTTTTAGACTCTCTATTTAGGGAGAAAAAATATGAAAGGGCATCAAACCAATTGATAAAGTTCATTAAAAGCAATATTTATTTTGTGAATACAGAGAGACAGTTACAATTAAGGATTGCAAAAAACATTGGTTGTAATATTGCTAATATTCCAACCATTTACCTTGGAATACCACTTTTTTCAGGTTGCATGAAGGAGGAAATGTGGTCTTCGATGTTGGATATGATTCAAAGGAAGTTGTATGGGTGGAAAGGCAACCTCAGCCAAGTAGGGAAAATGCAGCTACTTCAAGCAACATTATAGAGAATGCTAATTTGTTATATGTCTTTTTTTAAAATGCCCTCCAAGATTAGGAGGATGGAGAATATATTTAAAATATTCCTATGGACTAGGGTTGAAGATAAGCAAAGAATTCCTTTTGGTATAGAGTTTGCACTCCAAAGAAACTTGGGGGGTTAGGCCTAAAAAACTTACAATTATATAACAAAGCCTTAATCTAAAAAAAACATGGCAACTTTGCAAAGAAGGAAGTTTGTTATGGCAAAGGATTATGAAAGTGAAGTACATAGAAAATGACATTCCTTTTTTAGAAATGCAATTTCTCCTAGAGGATCAACCGTATGGAATGCAGTTCTAAAAATGAGAAGCTTTCTAAGGAGCAATATATGATGGTAGGTAGGAGAAGGGAAGGCATTTTTCTTTTGGGAATATTCTTGGATCCTTCAGGGACCTCTAATAATTAAATAGGATTTTCGAGAGTTATGGGTTCCACTAGCAGCTAAATATGGGAAAAAAGTCAAGGATTATATAGAATGTCTTCATGGTAGAAAGAAATGGAAATACCTTTCTTTAGATTCAAATGAAGTTCATATTTAGCAAGGTCTCTTGAATTTAAATTTGCTAATTAGGAGCTTCCACATATCCCAAATCAACAAGGAGGATTATTTTCTATGGAACCATTCTTTAAAAGGACTCTTCTTAGTCAAATCAAACTATGAAGTTCATATTCCCCCTAGAGGAGAAACTTATCTAATCAAGAAGATTTGGTCCCATAATTTTGTGTTGAAGACTGCTTTCTTTCTTTGGTTATGACTTCAGAATAAGATTTTAACAATAGATAATTTATGCAAAAGAGGGTTCCAAATGACAAATATCTATTCTTTGTACCATAAGGATGTTGAGTCAGTAGACCACTTATTCAACCATTGTGAGGGTTCAAATAAAGTTTTCTATACTACAATGAACTCTCTTTCAGTCAAGTGGAGCATGCCATAAACCTTTAGAGATTTGTTTAACCAATGGAGATCTCCCTTTGTAAGTGAGAGCCTGACGAGATTATGGATCCTAATTATCCCTCACTATATATGGGGCATATGGTGGGAAAGGAATAAATGCATATTTAGGAATGGGATGAAGAAGGAAGTATATATATTCACAATAATAAAAGCTGCTATTGAAGACAATTTGTCCATTATTCCAGAGGTTAAAGGGTATGAAAAAAAAGAAGAAATAATTATTGTTTAAGGGTGGAAGGTAAAACAATCCAAACCATACATAATAGACTCAGACCAAAAAAATATTGAACATAAGATGGATGAAACCATGACAAGGTTGGATAATCCTGAATTTTGATGGGGTATCCAAAGGAAATCCAGGAAGAGCAAGAGGGGGCAAAGTGATTAGAAATGATAAAGGACAAATTTTATGGGCTTATGTAGAGGATTATAGAATTTAGACCAACCATATGGCATAAGCCAAAGCTTTTTTTTTAGTTCAACAATTATATGATAGAGGTTATAGAAAAGTTATGGTCCAAGGGGATTCTCTAAATATTATTAGAGATTTTAAATTAGGAGAAACGAAGAATATGTTTATACTTAACATTATAAAGGATACTTCAAGGATCCTAAAAGAGATGAGTGATGTTGTAACTGATCATATCTATAGAGAATGTAATCATGCTACTGATGTAATGGCCAATATGGAGGTGGATAGTGGTCAAAACAAAATTTGGGATGATAAATTTCCACTGCCATTACAAAGAATAGTTGCATTCAATACTTAAGGTCAGCCTATTAGAATGAATAATATTAGAAATGGAATGAAGTGGGTTGTCAATTTATATCAAGGATATTGAACTGAAAGATAATGCTTAATTTGAGTCCAATCCATCTGGGTAGTATATTTGTAATTTGTTTCTTTTGACAGTGTTTCTTTAGCATCATCATTCCTAGGAGGAAAGCTGCATGAATTTTTCTAGGATATATTTTGTTGGCATGTGGTTTTTATTTCCTATATGATCGGGCCTCTATTGTAAAAGGGTTAGGGCCCCTTTCAATACCCTGTTTTCACCCAATATCAAAAAAATCTAGTGAAGACTTATTTTACTTTTATTTATACTTTTAAATTTAATTTAAGTTTAGTTAGGATTTATTTTAGCATTGCATGTGAGAAGGTTGTTTTTTATTTCATGAATGTGAATGTTTTTTATTTACATAAAATTAGAAATAAACTACCAATGGATGGGTTTTAATGTTTGTTAGTTTAAAACTTGTTCACAAATATGCTTTAGATGATTCAAGTGTTTGATAACTGAATTATGGTATATGTATTTCTAATTGTTGTTGGTTCTAGTGCCCATTTATACAAGTAAATAGTTTATGGATGAACCTAGGTACATGGATTTCTAATTGCTATTGGTCCAAATACTTGTCATTTTATGTGAGTGATGATAGTGCTTGAAATGGTTTTAGCTATTTATATTTCATAGAAATAAATATTTTTTTGGAAAACGATAAGAAAGAAACCAATTTTATAAGTTAGAGTCTTGTTAAATCCCTTGGTTGTTTTCTGCATAAAAATCAATCAACAACATCCAAAAGGCATTTGAATTTCTCATAACTAATGAGAAAATTATGAAAAATATTACAAATAGTTGATAGAAAAACCTCCCTAGATCTAGTACTAATGTAGTCATAATTAATATCTAGAGGTAATAAAGTCCTCATCATAGAAGTAGTACAAAATTACCCAACCAAAACTACTACATCCCTTATTGAATTTATTGCTAGAATATCTAGGCTAGATATGATCAAAATATATTCATATCAAATGATTCAACTCATAAATCAGTTATTGATTGTTGTATCCATGCATTTTGGCCAAATGGTAGTGAGGGATAAGGCACTAAATAAAAAGAATGAGGAGCTTAAATTAGAAGAGCCATAACTCAAAACTAAGAAGGAACAACACTAGCTAAAGAATGAGGACTTGAAGAGGGATACCATTGAAAAATATTATCTAAAGAATCAAGTTGATGAACTCAAGTACTAGCTTGATGAGGCTAGAGGATCTCTCACAATAGCTTACACAAGGGTAGGACCAATTTAGGAAATAAAGTAACCAATAGTAATAACAACTAGAAGACCAAGTGAAACAACTATAAGATACCTAGCAAGTAAGGGATTAGAATATTGATGAGTTTCAAAAGGAACTAATAACATTGAAAGAAAAATAAATAACTACATATATAAAGAAATCCTTTGGCATCCAATGGGTGAAGTCCCTCTAGGACAAAATCAAGGTAGATATGATGAAATCCTAGGGTTAGTTCTACTTTGTAGGCTATGTAGAACATAGCCTGAATCAAGTAACCAAAACTATTAAACAAGTCGAGGAATAATTGGTTACAAAGGGGAGTTTTCAAGAAGTACTTAATATTTTATCAATCATGTATATGTCATAGGCACAATAATTATGGATAGACCAAAATGATATGGTCAAGAAGCTCAAGAAAATTTGTAATGATCCCAATATAGCCAAGTTGGCTATCTCTATTTTATTAGTAACTTAGGCCCTAGGTCTAGTTAGTAAACCTTTGAGCATTAGGATTAGATTTGATTTATAAATAGGATGAAGTTTTGATTAGTTTGGATCATTGAATAATCTTTATTAAATTTTTCACTTTATGTGCATAAGAGATTGTACACTCTCCAAGTGGCTAAACTTTTCCCTCTCTAAGTGGTGAATTTATACTTAATTAAATTTAGATCTACTTGTTGCATAATGATTTGTTGTTGTTGGATCTAAATTATTGTTATCATAATTGATTTATTGTCACTTTTATTATTTTGTTGTATATTTTTAAAGTGGTTATGTAATAAGTGGTATCATGATTCCAGCAAAATAATCTTTTACTTCCACCCCTCTACATATTGCATTGCTCTAGAGACTAATTTATAAAAGTTTTGTTGCATTCCCATTACAATTTGGTAAAGTCCCATTATTTAATTTAGTGATCTTCAAGAAATTGGTAGACCCATATTTAGTGTCCTATTAGATACTTGCAAATATTCAATAAGAAAATGTTGGAACACCCATTATAAGATACTACAATTCATTGTACTTTCATTATCATTATTCATGGAGCCATGTTAACAACTGGTTCAATAGTAGCATTTGTGTTTGTTTCTATTGTTACGCATCGTACTCTCCTATGTTTCAAGGTTGGAGAAGTCGGCTATTGAACACCAATTTAGAGGTCCAAAAATAGTAGTTGTGTTTGTTTCTACCATTGTGCACCATATTATCCAATATTTAGGGTTGAAGTGGTATTCACACAACCATTGTTGCATTTACTATAAAAAAACTTATTAATATTTGTATCTCAATCTTTTATGCCATTGAACTAATATTTTTATTTTAATGTAAATATCAGCTTTGTTTTACTTGCACTAAGTTTTGGTTTATAAATAGAATAAATTTGTAGGATTTTGACATTAGGCTAGGGATTCCTCTTCTAAGTTCATACGTATGCATCTTATTTTTTTGGATTCCTCAACGCTCCCTCCATCTCCTTAGTGTATGTATACTTATGCATTGTATAGTGAACTATGGTGCTCACTTACTACTCCTCTTATGGACCTTGTATTTGGAATCCATAATTTCTCATGACCATCTCTATAACTGTTGCTTGAAAGGAAATTATCCTAATGGTTGGATCATCCAAAGAGGATTGATGTTACTCAACAATAAAATTAATCCATAAACAAGGTTATCAAAAATCATTGTTCACAGTTGCCTCGAATGTTCTATTCTATTATATTTTGCTACTATCAGTCTCAAAGACTATCATGACCCTCCCTAGGTAAAAATTTTTATGGATGGAATTTTGATTGACTATGCTATTTAATGAATGGAATGTTTGACTATTTCATGACTAGTTATGCAAAACATATATTTTATGAAAAATATAATGTATTTTATTGATGGAATGACTGATTATCCCATGTGTTAGTTTATGAATGACAAATGATTTATAGAAATAACAAATGGCTTTCATTTAAGTTTTATAGGGTACTTGAAACTAATTTGGTACCTATATTATGGACTCTTGCTAACCTCTCATGCACATATTAGCTTAGAATTATGAACTAATGTCTTACCTTGTGATTTCTCAAGTTGAGAAGATTTTGATGAAGAATTAATGCCACACACATACCTCAACATGTTATCAATGTGTAAATGGGACAGTAAAATTATGTTTATTTCATAGTGGAAGCATCTATGGTTGACGTAAGACTAACCCATGTTTTGATGTGTGATAGATTATAGTTTAATAAATGAGATTGCATTGTCACCGCGTGTGCATGAAATTTCCAATTATTGTTAGTAGAGGTGTTGCGAGTGTTTTAAAGGTGAGGAGGTTAGGATAGATGCAAATGGCAGAGGGAGTGGTGCTAGTATTTTTACCGATGAAGGAAGAAGAAGAAAAAGAGGGAGTGGGGGTTGGAAAGAAAAGGTTTTTGGACGAGAGGAGAAGGGTAAATTCGAGAAAAAATTACTCAAAAACCTACGCATGAGTTCTTACGTGCGTTTGTGGAGGAAAATTGTGATGCAAAAATGGAGTTGTAGTATCATGTGATTCCCACCATAAGAAAACAGTAAGTTTCCTTTGCACAAGCTTGTTTATCAAATTTTTGTGAAGGGTGATAAAATAGTTGCTTTATTTTACTAAAAGAAAAGTATTTAGAAGGGAATCTTGAGAATTTGTTTGTTGGGATTAAAGGTACTATAGAGGTTTTACTCTTGATGCTTGAAAGAGAAACTTATGGTAGAGAAAAACTCATTGTATTATCTGTGTTTTGAAAACTTAAAATATTTATAGAGTCACAAATTTAAGTGTAGCACTTGGAGGAAATGTAAATATTCCTGGTGAATGAGATATTCATGTTTTCTTATTTTTTAATTGGAATGGAGTAATATTATGGAAATTCTATTTTAGTCTTTATATTATAGCTTTACCAGAGCCAATTCACCATGGATTGGGCTTTGTACGTTAATTTTTTATCATATTGAGTTATAGGAATGTTTTGGTTTAGAGTTACGAGCAAGTTTGACAAGTATTTGTAAAAATATTATGCCTTGATAACTCAGAAGCTATAAATTAATTGGCTTTAGAGTAAGGAGATGACTTCTGGAAATGTCAACTTTGGAATGGTATTATATGTGTATACTTCATCGATATGGGTTGATGTTCTGTGTATCCATATGGTAGCATTGTTGTTTGACTATTTGGATTGCATTCAATTGCAACTTATAGATATAATTTTCTCATGCACGCATTGAACCATTGGATTCCACTAGTGAATGTTCATAGAAGTTCAAAGAGACCTGGGAATGTCTCTATAGCAGTGTTGGATCGAGACTAATCATCTTGGTATAAAAGGTGAAAGGATGTCCTTTGCTGAATGAGTTTCAACATACCACCAAAGGTAAAGGCTTTTGTGAACTCGTTGAAATGTTTTGTGTTCCTTAACATAATATCTTAAGGTGATTCCAGTTTTTGTTTTCCTATTTTGATACTTATTAGTAAATTAAGCTGGTAGGGATTTTCCATTGCATTGAATAGGATAAGTTTTGGTTAAAATTTAAGTTGGGAAAATAGGCTTGATTCTTACGCTCCATTGGAATGGATTATATGAAGTCTATGTGTTTAATAACCCAATGAAGTCTATGTGTTTAGTAGAGACTCAATTAATTATATTTTGGATAATGGGTTTAAAAGGTAGACATCTAACTGTTTTACTTGGAGGAGAGATAGTAGAGATGTAACACCGTTTGTAAATGAATGTTATGATGTTTTCATATTATTTAGGAAGCTGAATTTTGAAGAAAGAATTTTAGTCAAAACTCATTTAGGTTAGTCTATTTGTGAAAAAAAAATATTAAGATTTTGGGTTTAGTAATGTCGTTGTGATGAATATTAAGCACGAGGTGATTGCATGTTTGAAATATACTTGTGATATATGTTAATACATGGTTATTTTTAATGTCTTTATTAAATGACTTCTAAATAGAATGATGAATCACATATTTATGTCATGACCCTCCCTTGGTAGAATTTTTTATTTTGAGATGCATTAAGTCTTGTTATGTTATTTTGATAAAATGATGGACAATTTCTTGATTAGCTATACAAAATATACATTTTGTGAAGATGTGATATAATTCATTTATGAATGATTGGTTATTTCATAATTGGGTAATCAAGCTTATATTTTGTAAAATATATTATGGTCGCTAATAGTTGGCATGCTTTCTAGGAAACAGGTTTTGGTAAGGAAGGAAGAAAAGAATTACCTAGGGATAAAAGGTCTCTAGATAATAATATAATATGATTACTTTATTCAAAGAAAATTTGTGAAAAAAGTAAAGGAATGCTCATTTTTTATAAGAATCATATCACAAAATATGCATGAGTATGATATATTGGGTTTTGGAACTAAGTTTTATTGTTGGTTGGTAATTTGTTTTGGATATGTTTCAATTGGTAAGGTTTGACTTCAAAAATAAGAAATTGTTATTTTTGAGAAACTTGATGTTATATTAGGTTTGATTGTTAAAATATGCTTCAATTAGTCTAAAAAATTTTAGGCTAACGATGCCATAGACTTGAGTAAGCTCATTTTTCTCTTATGAACGTTTAGTGAGACACCACCTTAGAAGTATCAAGGGAAGAGATTATACGTCATGAACAGATGGGGGGAAAGAGAGTGAGTGTACGATTGACATTTATGTTTGGTGGGTGTGGATGGAATAAATGAGGAAAAATGGTGGTTTTACTAGAAGGAAAGGGGGGAAGAAAAAAAAGCAGAGGGGGGCAAATGGGGGGTCACTGTGCATTCAACCATATCACTATGAATCGACCGTATGTGAATAAGAGATGCTATGAATCGATCGTATGCAAATGAGAGACACTATGAATCAACTATTGTGAATCAACCATAGAATCTAGATAGGTTCATACCTAAAATGTTACTTTTTCATTTAGAACATTTGATGTGGTAGTGGTATAGTTCTTATTGTATTCGGAGTAATCGACACTCAGTTACTATCCAGTTGGAGTAGATGCCATTTAGTTGTAGTTGCTGGTGAATAGAACATTTTGTACTCATTTTATAGGCCAATTGAAGTGGAAATTTAGAGTTGATTATGTTGCTTTATCAATTTGTGGAAATAGAGACTTGTGACATTTTCTTTCTATAATCAAACCCCAATTATGGAAATAAAATTTAATTAGAGTGAGTTGGAGAGCTATTGCATGAATTACCAATTTTATTCTCTGTGTGACTTACTCCCTAATGGAAGGAACATTAATAAACTAAGATATTACAATCAATTTTGTTAATAGTCGAAGGATTAGGTAGTTTTTTAATCATCATACCCAAATTTAGGATGTGATTATTGAAAGAAACCTTAATAACATCTGCAAGTGTAAGTTGCATTGGCAGAGGTAAATTTTAGAATAGATGGTCTCCATTTGGACATGCAACCATCTCTGCGTTCTTGTAGAAGTCTTTGAAGAGTTAAGCGGGTATGTATTTCAAACATCCAAATGGATATTACTGATTTGAAGAATGATTTTGTTTAAATATGTTCTTATTTTAGAGAATATATTCCTAGGAATCTAATGGTAGATGAGAGTTGAGAGTTCACCTAAAGTGTTGTTTGAATTAAAATAAGATCACTAGAATAAATTATCCAAGCCAAATTGAGTTGTGTATTTTTCTTGTATGATATGAATGTATTTAATTTATCATATACATCTTCTAGAGAAAAGTTGTTACATTTGTGATTGGTTGGCTATAATATTTGATTGTGATAATATTATATGCTTAATTGGGAGAGAACTCTAGTTAATAGTGTGTTTTTTGGAAAAGAAGAGTATTATGTAGATTTGAGTCGGTGTTGTAATAGAATCTCCTCATTCTAAGTTTTATATCAGTATACCTAAAGAGCACTGGTATGTTACAACGATATGGTTGTCTCAGTCCGGTTTCCAAATGACAGAGGTGGTTTGTGTGTAAGAAATGTAAGGCCTCCAATTTAGGGTGCTAAGCTCCTTGTATGTTAAGGGATATGGTTTTATTAATATGTATATTTTTTTTATTATCACCACTGTGAGTTAGCATGTAAAGGTGACTACTCTAGTTTGAGATAGGATGTAAGAGACCATTTCAGATCGTGTTAATGGGTGATTACCTAATGTATCACAATAGAATGTGAAGATCAATCTGACAATAGAAATGAGATCATGGAAGTTGAACCATGACTTAGAATGGAGGATTGATATGAATTAGGTGTTTAATTCATAACGTAGGATTTGGAGGATGTTTTATATCCCTAGTTAAAGTAGAGACATTATGGAACATCATTATCCAATGTAAAGGACAAAATGCTTAATGAAATATTATAAATTTTTTGATGATAGGTTTTCCCTACGAGGTTTTTTCTAGGGTAAATGTCTTGCTATGGAATTTCTTATCGAGATTGTCATTATATTATCATAGAAAATCTGCTTTAAATCATTGTGATGGAAATTTAAATGAATCTATGGAATGATTATACCTTTATAAGATGCAAATTTTGAACAATTGTAACTTCAATGCTTTATTAAGTTATCATAGAAATTCTAGTTTATATCATTGAGTTGGAAATTTGAATAAACTTATGAACTGATTATACTTTTTGTAAGTTGCATTGCATTTTTTTATATGAAAATATTATGTCAAGGATATAACATAATAAGAAAGAGGAGTTTTAGATGCTTCTATATCTTTATGAGTAATGGTTCTTTGATAGAATATTTCTAAGTATGGATAACCATTAATGGATAGAAAGTGACTCATGAGATAGAATTCATTGAGTAAGGACCTTTAATGCCATTTGAAATGTGTATCACATGTTTAATGTGATAATGCTAAGATTCTAAGGAAGAACATTATATTCTCATTTGGTAATAGGTTTGGAATAATTTCTTGTTTAATGGGTTGATTATTTAAGTGGTTAGGTTGTAACGCAAGAAAATATAAAATAAGGACTCCTTGAGTATAATTTGGTAGAGGCCTAGTAATATATGGGCTAGCTCATTGTAGTGATGAGAAATATAGTTGACTCTTTCTACACCAGGCACTTGCATAGATAGATTTATGTAAAGTACGTGGATGGAGTACTTATTTCAATAGAATGGAAGAATACTAGCTAGCTCATGGGAATTAGCGAGATGGATAGCTGGTGAACTAAAAACTGGCACCTAGTACATTCATTTAGAAGGATTTATATGGAATGTAGAGATGGTTGTGCCTTAGGGAAGTTTAAGTGCAAATTATTAATTGAAGTGATGATGATATTTTAAGGTAATATATATATATATATATATATATATATATATATATATATAGAGAGAGAGAGAGAGAGAGAGAGAGAGAGAGAGATTGGGAATTATGGATCGTGCCAATTTGGACCATGGTTGCTCATTGGATGTACATCTAAAATAAAAGTGAATAGGTGGATTCCCTTATTATTTTATGTTTTTAAATATGTTGACCTGTGAATATGGATCGGGTTGTATTTATTTTAAATAATAGATTCAAATTGAAAAGCATGGAATTTAAAAGAGTTTTCTTATGGTAGTTTTGGAAACATAAAAGGATGTATTCTCGTAAAATGTTTGGATTTAGATCGTTAAAATTGAGATATTAGTTTTGGTTAATAAACCACTTGAGATTTAAAATTCTCAATAGAATGTGACTGGCAACTTGAGCTACCTTACTTCAAATATTGGTGCAATATATATACTTGAAGTTAATAAGATTCTCATATTGTAATTGATGATTGGTATGGAAATCCATGATTACAAGAAAGAGTTCTATGGGGTAATTGAAACCATTATAAGGAACTTATTATTATATAGATGGAATAAAGGAATAAATTTCAAGGCTGGGTTTTCTGTTAGAATAAGTAATTATTCTCTTAAGTTCTACTAGGATAGACTTACTTGAGTTTCCACTCCTTCATGAGTCAGGTGAACTCTCAGTTAAAGTCTACATCAAATTTGATGAGTTGTTGTAATCCAACGGCTCTCAATGATCAACTTTGTTATTTATACAAAGTTGATCCATGGAATAATCAATCAGTTCTACTCTTTCTTCATATTTTATGTAATGCTTTGCATGTCTATTTTGGGAAATTCTAACATGGTACCAGAGTAGGATAGATCTTGCTAGCATTCTCTCTTGAAGATTCTAGGAGCTGGTTCTTTGGATATTTTGTTGGCTTCTCCTCTTCTCTTGGATTTAAGTCTTCAATAAGATTTTATATATAGTTTTTTGCTATATATTTTTTGAAATATATATATTTGGGTTATTCTGAATATTATTTGTCTTCTTCTCACATTAAAAAAGGGAAGGGAAGATTCATTGACTCTTAGTGTAAATGTTTTTTTTTTCAAAAAAATTACCCATAGTCATATATATTAATTATTTTTTTCCTTAAAAAAGAAAACACCTTTTTCAAGCTTTTTTATTAAAATTTTTATATAAAATCTTGATTAATAGGAATTTTATTTCCTATATTTAGTGTATCTTTTTTGCAGGGAAAAAAGGGATTTGTTCGTTGCCTTATCATTTCTCCTGGAGAATCATGATTGAGGCTCTTGAATCTTACGCAGAGCATCCAATTTTGGGCATCAACATCTCTATTCGTGACACCTCTCTAATCGATTTCCATATCTCCTTCACTAGAGATCTGTAATCTATGCTCCCATTTTTTTTGATGCTTGGTGCAACTCTCAATAAAGTCAACTATTATAAAATCCTTTTTTTTTTTTTTATTCTTCTAGTGCACTCTTAGGCCACATCACTTCAGTTGCAAGATAAAATATTTTATACCGTTCTATCTTGCGATCTTCCTTGGTGTACCTTTTGCTGCATCGACGAACTCCGTAGGAGCCCCCTAAAGCTGGGATAGCATTCATTTAACACCAATCGATGGATTTGTTCTCGGTTGGAATATTTGCAAATGGCTCTCATTACCTCCTATTTAGTTATCTCTGTATCTCTTCCTTTCGTATCATTTTATTATGATCTTGAGCTTCATTTATTCTCTGACAAATTATATGTGCAGAGTGTTAATTTCATTTTTCTCAAAGGTGATGCATCATGGTGCTGAAGCAAGCAACTAATTTTTTTTTTCTTATTTTGATATCATTCATTTGCTATCTCTTTTAAAATTTTTTTATAATAGTCTATATTTCCATTTATCGCCTCTCCTGTTTTACTTTTGTTTTATAGGTTACAAAAGTTGAGGCACTATGTCTTCGAGGAACTACGTCTGCGAGCACTAGGTCTACGAAGTGATAGGTCTGCACCTTCTTCGATGCTCTCATTAAAAGCACCAGTGATATTTATCTTCTACGATGCATCAAAGGAAAACCACTTCTACCTCTGTTTCGTGGTACCTACCCAAATAATTTTGGGTTTCCTCTTCGTGCGGTAGCAAGATCATTCTTTCAGAAGTTATCTCTGTTCTTTCTTTCGCTTTAGCATAGTCGCGAATCGCAGGCACCTTGTTTGAAGTATATCTCTTCTATTTATTTTTTGTCTAAAGCTTCTTTGTATTGGTTTTTTATCTGTCCCTTCAATTTCGAAGGTAAAAACCATACATAAATATCCCCTTAGAATTTATGTATTTCGTATTTTATTCTGACTCATTTTTTTTCTAAAGCCTCTTTCTCTATCAAAGGGCTTTAGTGAAAAGAGTCATTTGTAACCTAGTAAATGCAAAGTTCTTTTTTTCGAGGGGGGGTTTAGGGTGCTCAATTTTACACCTTTTTTGTTTTATCTTTTTAGGGGGGGTGTATTCTTATATTTTTTTGTGTCTATCTTCTTTAAATCGCTCTTCTAAATTTCTTTATAGTGGCTTTTAAATTTCAGAGGTATATATTGTTTAATCTCATTTAAAATCTCCATATGGTATAAGAAGATATTCACTAACTTCTTAAAATTATGCTATCATAATCTTGTTGGTTTTTTAAATACACTTATTTTCAGGTTAATTCATAAAATATAGATAGAAAAAAATAATAACTTTTTTCAAGCCCTCAAAACTAATATAGTTTTATTTTCGGCTTGTTGCTTGTTCTTAAAATTAAATTCTTTTCTATCTATTCCTTTTTTTTTAATACTAAAGAAGTCTATTTCTAATTAAGCAATCCTATTCAAAAATTTATAGTTTCTTAATTTTTTCAAGATATTTTGCCTACGTTCCACGTACCAATATCTTCCATAAACTTATAGTTTCCCTCAAGTTAGGGCGGGTTTTTTGAAAGACTTGGTATACAGGCCTGGCATATATTTTTTGATCACCTTATTTCCAATATTGGATATCTCTATTACTTATAGTTTCCCTCTCGTAAGGGTGAGTCATTGAGATATTCCAATATCTAAATTTGGCTGATCCTACTTGCATTTCAAGCCAATCTTCCAAATATTTTTTCTACTCATTACTTACAGTTTCCCTCAAGTAAGGGCGGGTAATTGAGAAGAATGATATTGGGCTTGACAACTATTTCTAAGCTAATTTTAATATAAAAAAACTCTATTACTTATAGTTTCCCTCTCGTTAGGGCGGGTAATCTGAGGGTTGTGAAATTAAAAAAAAAAATCTTACATTCTTCTTTCAATTGCACTAATATAAATTTGAAGTTGTAAGGGGGGTATATTGGTTAAAACTTCAAACTTTCTTCACAAAATGAATACAATTGATCTTCTCACCCCTCATAACTATCACACTTGGAAACCCAAAATTTTAAATCTTATATCTCAAAAATGGCTCACTCATTTTCTAGAAGAAAAGCAACCTAAATTTGAGAAAGAATATGAAAAATTTGTTCATAAAGGAAATATGTGTGAAACAATGGGTATTATAAGCACTAATGTCCATGAAATATTATGGTTTCACATTACAAATTGTAAAAATCCTTATGAAAGTTGGGAAAAATTAAATAATTTATTTGGAAAAATAGATCAAATGAGGTCAATGCAGCTTGAGGCAGAATTAACAACTTTATCTCTTGACGACTTCAACAATATTGTTGACTTTCTCACCAAATTTAAAGAAGTCCTTACTCAATTTAAAGGTAGTGGCAAGGATAAAAAATATGAAGAATGCATCTATATAATTCTTTCTAAATTAAATGGTGTATTTCAAATATTCGCAACCACATTTCTATCTACAAAAGATGCTCTTGGTACAAGTTTCAAAATGCCCTCCTTAGAAGAATTTTGTGAGAGACTAACTAGAGAAGAAACAAAACTTGCTAAGTATGAGATATATTCCTCTTCCTCTAAAGCCTTAGTAGCATCCACCTCCTATAAAGAAAAATTTAAAAATAAATAAAGAAGTCCCATAACCTGTACTCACTGCAAAAAGAATGGTCATTCTGCAAATAAATGCTGGAAAAGATTACAACAACTAGAGGCAGCTATGAAGGATCAAAATATAGACAATAAAAAGTAGATAGGAAAAGCCCTAAATGTTCAAGGGAAGACCACCAATACTTCTTCTAATTACTGGGTCCTAGATTCTGGAGTAACTCATCACATGACTGCTTCAGATGAGTCATTCTCTTCTATCTCCTCAAGTTCAACATGTAGCATAGAAGTTGGTGACTCTTCCTTTATCCCAGTCAAAGGAAAGGGTGACATATCCATTGATGGTGGCTCTATCAATAATGTTCTCTATGTTCCAAACATTGCAACAAATCTCCTCTCCGTCTATCAGATTTGTACTTTTGGAAAGGGGAAAACTATTCTCTTCTCTCCAATAGGAGTTGAGATAAGAGACTTTCAAGACCCCCACTCTCTTATAGACAAAGGGGATATTGATCACAACACTCACCTATTTCACTTCAAAGGATTCAAAAATCTAGAAGGGGCCTCCTGTTTTGTGGCTCATGGAGATCTTGAAAGTAAAATTTGGCATGAAAGGTTTGGTCATCTCAGTTATAACTACCTAAAGGAATTGAACACCCATGAAATGGTAACAAGTCTACCTCAAGTCTCTTCTATTGATGGAGTATGTCCTGGATGTGCTCTTGGAAAGCAACATCAAGATACTTTCCATCCAAGTGGATCTCTAAAAGCCTCATCCCCTCTAGAGTTAGTCCATAGTGACTTGATGTATTTTCTAAAGCCTTATTTCAAAGGAGAAAAATATGCTCTAACCTTCATTCATGACTTTTCAATAAGAACTTGGGTCTACTTCCTAAAATACAAAAGTGATGTTCTATCCCACTTCAAAATCTTCAAAGCCTTAGTTGAAAATCAGGCCTCTTGCAACATCAAGAAAATTCGCACAGATAATGGGGGGAATACTACAATAATGAGTTCTCAATATTTCTATCAATTCATGGCATCATTCATTAGCATTTTGTCTCCTATAATCCATAGCAAAATGGCATTGCAGAGAGGAAAAACCAAACATTGAAGGAAATGGCAAACTGTATGCTCCATTCAAGAGATCTTCCAAAGGTTTTTTGGGTAGAAGCTATTAATTGTGCCAACTATATTCAAAATTGCACACCTCATAAAGATCTTGACCATTTAACTCCTGAAGAAGCATGGACTGGTTCAAAACTAGATGTCTCCTTCTTTAATATTTTTGGGTGTACTGCTTGGGTGCACATCCCAAAGAATAAAAGGAAGGCTCTAGATAAGAAAAGCAAAAAGCTCATCTTTGTTGGTTACTGTGAGGAAATGAAAGCATACAGGCTCCTTGATCCCTCAACTCATGAGGTATTTTTCATAGGAATGTCCAATTTGATGAAACATTCCCTCAGAAAAATCCTCAAACATCCTCTTCCTCTATTGAGCCTTCTCCTACAATAGAACCTCAATATAATGAAGAACCAAATTTAGAGATTAATTTAGAGATTGATGATCAATATGAGGAACCTATAACTCCAACTCAAAGTCTTTACATTCCTTCTACTCCTTCCACTATGCCAAAATGGGCCCGCAACATTGTTAAAGAAGCTACTCCTTACATCCAAAATCTTCCATCATCCAGATCAACCAACTCCATAGGCATTGGTCTTGTCTATCAGTCTATTTCCTCTGATCCTCAATCCTTAAAAGAAGCCATTGGTATTAAAGAATGGGATGATGCCATGGAAAACAAATTCTCTTCCTTAATCAAAAATGAAACTTGGGATTTAGTTCCCCTACCTAAAGGAAGGAAATTAGTTCGTTGTAAATGGATTTACAAAACAAAATATGGACCTAATGGAGAAATTGACAAACACAAAGCTCACCTAGTAGCCAAAGGTTTCTCTCAAATTGAAGGAATTGATTATGTTGAAACCTTTGCACCAGTTGCCAAAATGGATTTTGTTAGATTGGTTCTTGCTCTGGCTGCTTCCCAAAAGTGGCCTATATTTCAAATGGATGTAAAAAGTGCTTTCTTACATGGGGACTTAAAGGAAGATATATTCATGGAACAACCTACTGGTTTCACTCAAGACTCCTCTCTTGTTTGTAGGCTAAAGAAGTCTCTCTATGGCCTCAAACAAGCTCCTAGAGCTTGGTATGAAAAAATGGACTCATTCCTTCTTTCCTCAGGTTTTTTGCATTGTGAGTCTGATAACACAGTCTACATTTGGAGAGATGAAGGAAAAATCACCATACTTGTTCTATATGTTGATGATCTACTACTCACTAGTAGTGACTTCACTCACATTTAGACTATAAAAGACTCCTCTCTAAAAAAATTGATATGGCTGATTTGGGTCTGGCCCATTACTTCCTTGGAATCCAAATAAATCAAACAGATGAAGGAATTTCATTGTGTCAATAAAAATACACTCTAGATCTTCTTCAAAGGTTTAAAATGACAGATTACAAACCTTCTCCTACACCTTTTCAATCTAGAGTCAATCTAAGTACTTCCTACACATCCCCTCTATGTGATGCAACTCTATACCATCATATCTTGTAGGGAGTATGTTATACCTTACTCATACTCGTCTAGATATCTCATATGTTGTTGGCTTAATATCCAGATTCTCACATCAACCTCATTTCAATCACTAGCAAGTAGCAAAAAGGATCCTCCACTACTTGCAAGGAACTACTCACTTTGGGCTCTTATATGAGGTAAAATCCATGGATATCATTGGCTACATGGATTCAGATTGGGCAGGTTTAGTAGAATATAGATGTTCAACTTCTGGCTATGTCTTTTGTCTTGGTTCTTCACCAATTGCTTGGTTATGCAAGAAACAACAAGCAGTGGCCTTATCATCTACAAAGGCAGAATACAGGGCAGCCATTTTAGCAAGTCAAGAAGCTCTTTGGCTTCATAAAATTCTAAAAGAATTTGGGTTTTCCAATGAAAAATCTATTACTCTTTGGTGTGACAATCAGAGCACAATTCATATTGCACATAATCCAGTTGAGCATCAGTGCACCAAGCATATTGAGATACACATGCACTTCATTCATCAACACATTCAGAATGGGGACATATACTTGGACTATATTCCAACTGAAAATCAAGTTGTAGACATCTTCACCAAGTCATTTCCTTCTCCGTGTTACATATAGTTGTGAGAGAAACTTGGAGTATTACAACTACATTGAAACAAAGGTCTTTCACCTCTCCTTTTATTATTGTATTCTTTGGAGGATGGTTTTTCCCATGTGGTTTTTTCACCATCTCTCATATATATTGTAAATGAGTAACTCATCAGGACATGTCGCCAGGACTCATCCTTTTGTTTGTGTATTAAGAGGACAATCTTCGCCATCCAAATACATGCCTCATTATTTAATAGCAGATGGTTTTTCCCATGTGGTTTTTCATCATCTCTAATATATATTGTAAATGAGTACCTCATAAGGCCATGTTGCCGGGACTCATCCTTTTTTTTTGTATTAAGAGGATAATCTTCACAAACCGAAGACAAACCTCTTCCTTTTTTTCTTTTTTGATAGATGGTTTTTCCCATGGGGTTTTTACCATCTCTTCATAAAACCATTGTACATGAGTACCTAATCAGGTTCTATTTTCGGGACTCATCTGCATAATCCACCCCTAGTATCACTTAAGAGGGGGTGTTAGAATAAGTAATTATTATCTTAAGTTCTACTAGGATAGACTTACTTGAGTTTCCACTCCTTCATGAGTTAGGTGAACTCTCAGTTAAATTCTACATCAGATTTGATGAGTTGTTGTAATCCAAAGACTCTCAATGATCAACTTTGTTATTTATACAAAGTTGATCCATGGAATAATCAATCAATTCTACTCTTCTTCATATTTTATGTAATGCTTTGCATGTCTATTTTGGAAAATTCTAACATTTTTCCCATAGGGGTTTCTCCCAGGGTAAATATGGTCTTGTGCAAGGATCTTTCTATCCTCACTCTTTCAATGCAATACAACGATCAAAGAATATGTAATAACAATATTTACATAGCAATTCAAGAATACATTCACGAGTAATAAATGAATGTAAATCAATAAAATTTACCTCTTAAGGAGGGCTGGTCCTCGTCACTTGGAGGGCTCAGTCCTCAGTGATACACAAATGAAGTTTGAATATAAATTTGATGATCAATAAAATATAGGTGAAACTATATTAATAGTAATTTAAATAAATTATCTTTGGAAGCCTCAACATAGCCGACTAGCTATGTGAGGTATGTAACATGGCTCCCCTCCTCGATAAGCTTTGTCCTCAAAGATGGAAATATCTGGAAAATACTTTCAGGTTCTAATGTAGCATCTTCTTCAGGTAGGTCCTACCATTTGATGAGGAATTCTTTGATGTGATGAGATCTCAACATACATGTTCTACTTTGTAAAATTGCTTCAGGTTGGAGATATATATGTCCTTCTTCATCGAGTACTAGTAATTCTGATTGAGATTGTACTTTTTGGCCGATCACCTTTTTGAGACAGGAAACATGAAATATTGGATGTATACGAGATGAGGGAGGAAGCTCTAGTTGATATGCCACTTCTCCAATGCAACGTACTATTTTTTAAGGGCCATAAAATCATGGAGCCAACTTTTGACTGGTCTTGATATTCAATGACAATTGTTTGTAGGGTTGCAAATGTAGGAACACCATATCACTTGTATTAAATTATATTTCTGAATGGTGTGTGTCTTGTTGTTGCTTCATACAATTTTGTGCTTGGACCAAGTTGTCTTTGAGAATGTTGAGCATTGATTGTCGGTGTTGGAACCAATCATATATTTGGGCCACTTTGGAAGAACCGGCTACATAATCTGCTATTGTTGGTGGTTTAATTCCATACAATGCTTCAAATGGAGACATCTTAATGGAATAATGGTACAAAGTGTTGTACCACCATTCTACCAAGGAAAGCCAATGACTCCATTGATACTGTTTATCTTGAATAAAACATCTTAGATAGGTACCCAAACATTTGTTAACTATCTTAGTTTGGCCATATGTTTGTGGATGGTATGCAGAGGACATATTCAACTTGGTACCACTAAGACGAAATAATTATTTCCAAAAATTGCTAGTAAATATGAGATCACAATCACTTACAATATTCTTTGGCATTCCATGTAATTTAAAAATTGAATCCATAAATACCTTAGCCACTTTGCTTGCTGAAAATGGATGTTGTAAAGCTTGGAAGTGAGCATATTTGGAGAGGCAATCCACTACCACAAAAATTATTGTTTTGCCTTCTGATTTAGGAAGACCTTCAATAAAATCCATTGAAATATATTCCCATTGATAATCTAGAATAGGTAATGATTAAAGCAATCTTGGTGATTTTACTGTTTCACCCTTATTATGTTGGCATACTTCGCATTCAACCACCCATTATTTAACCTCTACTTTTAATCCTTTCCAATAAATGGATTGTTTTATCCGCATATAAGTTTTCAAAAAACCTGAATGTCCTGCTAATGGAGAAGCATGTGATTCGTCCAAAATATAATATTTGATTGTTGAATTATGTGGAATGTCAATGCGATTATTTCTTTTTAAAACCTCATCATCATAGGAAAAAAGAGGATGCTTGGATAAAACCCAAAAACAATTCCTGAATTATTTGTGCAGTTTCTATATTTGACAACCATTCTTCTTGCAACTGAGAAATGCATTGGGAACATGGACCTGAAATAGCATTAATGACCGCTTCATCTTCATATTTTTGCAATAATGCATCTTCTGCCATGTTTTATTTCCCTTTTCTTATACTTGATAACAAAACCATATCCCAACAATTTTGTTAACCACTTGTTTTATTCCTAGATAAGAAAATCATTGTTCTAGAAAGTGCTTGAGACTACTATGATCGGTTTTAATAATAAAGTGACTACTGATTAAGTAGTGTCTCCATTTATCCACTATGTGTAGAATAGCCAATATTTCCTTCTCATATGTGGACCTTCCCAAAATTTTTCCTGAAATTTGTTTACTTTCAAATGCCAAGGGATGACCTCATTGCATTAGTACTGCCCCAATACCTATTCTTGAAGCATCACATTCAATCATGAATGGTTTGTGAAAATCCGGAGTTGCCAAAATTGGAGTAGTACACATTGCTTCTTTGAGGGCCTCGAATGCTTGAGTGGTTGCTTCCGACCAATGAAAAGCATCCTTTTTTGTAAGAGCCATGAGAGGAGCTACAATTTTTCCATAGTTATGCATAAACTTGCGATAGTAACTGGTAAGACCCAAAAAACCATGTAGTTTCTTGATGGTTTTAGGTAAGGGCCAATCTTGAATTACCTTTATCTTATTAGGATCCACTTTAACACCTTCTTGAGAAACTATATGACCCAGTTACTCAATTTATTGAACACCAAAAGAACATTTAGAGTGTTTGACAAACAATTTTTCCTTGTGTAGTATATGAAGAACCCTTCCCACATGCATCAGATGATCCTTCCATGTTTTACTATATATGAGTATGTCATCAAAAAATACTAGGATAAATTTGCAAAGGAGTGGATGAAACACATGGTTCATGAGACTTTGGAATGTGGATGGGGCATTAGTGAGACCAAAAGGCATGACCAGGAATTCATAGTGACCTTCATGAGTATGAAAAGCTATTTTGGGAATGTCCTCTTCCATGACTCTAATTTGGTGAAAACCAGAATGTAAATCCAATTTCGTAAAAAAATTTACACCATGTAGTTCATCTAGTAAATCATCAATGATAGGGATAGGGAATTTATCCTTGATGGTGATTTTGTTAAGGGGATGAAAATCAGGACACATACACCAAGAATTGTCTTTACGATGGGCTAAAACTACTAGTGAAGAATAAGGACTAGTGTTGTGACGGATGACTCCATGTTCTAAAAGTTCTTGGACAATTTTCTCAATTCCTATTTTTTGAGGTTGAGGATATCGATAAGGACGACCATTAGGAGGAAGACTTCTTGGGACAAGGTGTATGGCATGGTCATGAGATCTTTGGGGAGGTATTTCTTTTGGTTCTTATAAGACATCATCATAGTTAGCCACAATGTTTTGCAGATCTTCTGATTGAATTTTTGGCATATCGTGTGCTTGCCATTCCATACAATTAATTTGAGCAATGAATCCATAAATTCATTTTCTTAATATTTTCTCCATGCTGTGAGAACTTACTACCCTTGATGGAGGTGTTGGAATTCCTTGGAGGTGAATGGTATTTCCATTTTATTTCCATTCAACAAAGCACTGCCTACAATTAAAAATGATTGTGTCCAATTGTTCTAACCATTCAACTCCCAAAATGACTTATGAATTTCCTAAATTCATAACAAAGAGAGGCCCATGCCAGGTATAATTTCCCATTTGTAATAAAATTGGATATGTTCTATTGATACATTGAGCATTTCCTCCGTTTGTAATTATAACTTGAAACTTATCTTGATTGGAGGAGTTAATGTGTAAGTTTAGTGCCCTGGCTATTTTTGTATCGATAAAATTATGAGTACTTCTTGAATCAATAAACACATTTATCTTCCTTTTTTGAATGAATCCTGATACCTTGAGCTGATAGTCCCATAAGAGAATGTACTAATATTGCTATAGTATCCTCTTCAACTACCGCCTCCCCATGTTCAATTTATTCTTCTATTATGGGAGAGTCAAGTAAATTGATATCCACTATTTCCTCCTCATCTTCCTTGTCAACATATTCTATGTGAAAGTTTTGTCTTGGTACACATGCTTGATATTTTGGATGGTGATTACGATATTTAAAGTAGTAATATCTTGATGGTTTGTCATTTCTACAAAAATATTTGTTGTGATATTGATATCGATTATAGGAATCATGACGGATAGATGTTCCATATTGCACCTTCTTCTCAACCAACTTGGAAATCTTTATACATGCATCTAGAGTGACTGGGTCCATGTAAGTCAACTTTGATTTGAATATTCTCTTTCAACCCATTTCTAAAAGTAGATACCACCACATCGGATGGTAAGTTTCCTACGTAGGAAAGTAGACTAGTGAATTCTAAAATATATTCCCTTACTGATCTTGTTTTCTTAAGTGACAACAATCGAACCATGTATGAATATGAGGATCCTTCATCAAATATATCAAGGAAAAGTGTGCAGAATTCATCCTAGAAGATGGTATAATTATGCCCACATTTGTGCCATGCAAACCATTGGTAAGCTTCAGTACCTAGTTTGGAGGAAGCAAAAGGAACTTGTTCGGATTCAAGAATCCAGTATAAATCTAAAATGCCTTCCATTTTAGCTAACCACCCATGTGGATCATTACCCTCAAAGGTGGGCATATCAATGCATGAGAAATTAACACCATTATAACCTCTTAGTTGTTGATAAAATTCCTCCCTATACTGATCCTCATTATTCCTCTGTCTATGGAAGTGATTTTGGGCACCTCTAGTAGGACCTCTTTGTTGTTCATAAACTTCCTCGCTATCCTGATCCTCATTATTCCTCTATCTATGGAAGTAGTTTGGGGTAGGAGGGGTTGATTGGTTTTGGTTGGACACTAGTTGAGTCAACATTGCAGTTAAATTATTCATGTCCGCTAGTAATTCGGTGACACACTTTTGCATATTTTGGTTGTTTGCATTGGGGTTTTCTATTTCCTCATGTGTGAGATTCTCATGGGAAGAGGTAGGCAAAGGAATGAGAGCCATGGTGTTAAGAATTGGATGATCGAGATCAAAACTATTAATGCATAAAGGAGAGTTGTATTGTGTACCTTTGGTTTGAGGAGGTCTTCTTGGTGACTTTAGGAACCCTTCGTTTGGATTCTCTGAACTTGATAATCGCCCGTTTGGTCCTTTGGTCCACCTTCCGCTCATGCACTTGTCAATAAGTCCTGCTTAACAAATTTCACCTTTGATTTCTACAAAATATTTGGTTAAATTGGGTAAAACATTTGTTTGGTTTTTCGCTCCAACTATCGCTCCAACTATGATGCGGATTTGAATTTGATTTCCAACTGTGACGTGGAATTGAATTCAATTTCCAACGACTATCTTTGAATTTCCAATGAATATATTTTATTTTTCAATGACTAAGTATGACCAATTTCCAACGACTACGACCAATCTCTAAGGACTACAATCAATTTCCAACGACTATCTCAATCCCACAACTAATGTGATAGTAAAAAAACCAATTATGTGAGAGGATAACACTGACCCGACCACACAATGACATGACATGATAGGCGATGAAAATAAGGTAGCCACATGATACTAATGCAATAGGTGATGACAGTAAGGCAGAGACATAAGATTGACAACAACAAGGTAGACATGTGAGAATGACATGACATGATAGGATACAGGAGATGATAACGAGGTAGATACATGAGACTAACATGACCAAAGATTACAATGAGGTAGAGACATGACTCTAGACAAGTGATAATGGAGATGCAGACACGACAAGATAGGACGGCATGAATATATAATGATAGCGAGAATAAGGCTAGAAATGACATGTGACTTAGATGACTTTGACCAGTGACCTTGGACGAATTGATGTAAGGCTAGCAACTAGGAAATCAACCACGTGGTCAGATGCTACTCGACAACCAATGGTTTGACTACGCATGAGGAGGGATAGTTGTGTGGTCAAATCCATGAAAGGATATAGGGATAAATTTAATTTTAAACCCTACACTTGCCAACCCACACTGTGTGTGGGATAAATGCTCCGAACCACAAAAAAAAAAAAAAAATTGTACCTTAGGTTAACTGTTTAATTCATTTTATTCTTGCTAGCTGATTGGTCTGTGGTGCTCGATGATGTATAATGCATTGTTCTAAAAGTTTTACCTGTGATTCATTACATTTTGGTTTCTACGTTATCGTGAGTTGCTCGTTCACCGTAACAAGACTACTGGGAGTGTGTTACTTTTGCTAAACGTGGGTAAGATACTCTAGGTTAATCAACTAGCGCGCTCGTAGTGTATAATTGTTGGACCGTGAAGAGCACAATTTAAAAAAAATACATTGACAATAGCTTGTTGTTCGAACCCATCGATTGGTTCCCACGATAACAATAGGATAGCTACTATGGTTCATTTTTTATTGATAATATTGGGAAAAGTTGTGTCTTTTTGGATGGTGTTTGCTTATCACTGTAGAATGTCACTAGGTGAGATCACTATAAATGACAGAAGAAAAATAAAAACCCACACCACTCTCGGTCCCTGGAAACTGATACCACATGCAAGGATCTTTCTATCCTCACTCTTTCAATGTAATACAACGATCAACGGATATGTAATAACAATATTTACATAGCAATTCGAGAATACATGCATGAGTAATAAATGAATGTAAATCAATAAACTTTCCCTCTTAAGGGTGGCTGGTCCTCGCCACTTGGAGGGCTCAGTACTCTATGATACACAAATGAATTTTGAATATAAATTTGATGATCACTAAAATCTAGGTGAAACTATATTAATAGTAATTTAAATAAATTATATTTGGAAGCCTCAACATAGTCGACTAGCTATGTGAGGTATGTAACATGTTGTGTGAATTTATGGTGTGCTTAACTTTATGGTGTTGTGTTGTAATAAGCTAATGGAATTTTTTATGATCTTGTATACTCTTGAAAAGTAAATCATTATGAAATAATGCAGTTTGGTTATGCTTAAATATTAATGGATATGAATATAATTTTCTTAAAAGAGAACAATTCATTTTGGAATCATTGTTTATTTTTTTAAGTATTATATATTGGAATGGAAACCAAGAAATGATGGTTAGTCTTGTATATTCAATTTATTACTACATGAGGATTAGTTTTATCTCATAACTAGAAAGAAATATAGATTAGAAAGATGACAAATTTTTAAATAATATTTTTATTGGTAGGCATGTTATTATAGAGAAATTCACTCTATGGGAATTTATTAATTGTGGACAATAGCTCAATGGAAAGCTTATATCATGAATGGTGACTAGTAATTCATCATTGAAATGAGAAATGATAAATACCACTCCAATACATCATAAAGGACCTTGATAGGTGTAGCTAACCATATGACAAAGACAAATATAAAGTAAGCAAATTCTATGTGTTACCAAATAAACTTGTGATGCAGTAAAATCTATTGGTAATAATGAATAATTTAGATTCCTATAATGTTGATTCCACAAAGAAAAAAGTGATAAGAGGCTAATTATGAATTGACTAGCTCATCAATGAGATAAGATCAATAGTCAAGTTCTACATTCTCAAACACCTACTTAGATGGACTTGAGTAGAGTGTGGAAAATAATGTGTTTTTTTAACGAAATGGAAAGAGGCAAGCTAGCTTGTTGGGGAAAATGAGAGAGATAGCTTGAATACCAAGTACCAGCATCTAGTACACTTACATAAAATAATGTATGTAAGATGTAGATATGGGTGTACCTCGAAGAAAGGTCTAAGTGGAAGACCATTATGTGATGGAAAGACTTAGTAGACGAGGGGTCATAAGGTACCATGTTAATTATCTAAGCTCACTAGGATAAAAAAAGAATTGTGTATAAGTTGAAGATCAGGTGTAGGAAACTAGGTTGTGACATTTGGTATCAGAGAACTTAGTTTGTAGGGATACAAGTTTCCTTGTGCAAGAATAGTGTATCTGTTAAAAGTAGACCTCGACTATCTAGTTAGGATAACTAGGAATATAGTTTCTAGCAGGAGAAGCAATTCAAAGATGTAATTCTGAATTGATTCCTACTATCTCTCCTGTGTGTGTCCAGGGATAATTTTGTTAAATAGAAGGAGAGGTAGTGCTACCCCATCGATGAGGTAGACACGACAAAATAATGTAGAGGTTAGAACCCCGAATGCAGGTTTAGAAAATCCTAGTAATTAGAGGGAGGACCTCACTGCTACAGTGGATTTGCTTCGAGAACATGTGATAAAATAGAAGCAATTTCTAGAAGCTATGTTAAGTCAGGAAACACAGGTTGGAAACTTTGGAGAAAGATAAGATAATGAACCTCTTATAGAGGCACAACATGCCAGATTTCATCTAGAGGTAGAATTGGGCAAGGATATGAAGCATCTTAAATCCTCCAAGTTCAAAGGAGAGGAAGGCAATGATGCAGTTGAATCTTGGCTGAAGAATATAGAGATTTTTTACAATATGAGAAATTATTCCACTGGGACCCGAACATCGTATGCCACCCTACATTTACAGGGTGTTGGATTGGATTGGTGGGAAATGATTAGTGGAGAATGAGAGATTGAAGCCGTACTTGATATAAAATGGGAATATTTTGTTGTAGCTTTTAAGGAGAGGTTCCTCACCAAATATTTGTATACCCAAAAATTTGAGTTCACTAAAATTAGATAGAGGAATAATATTATGGAGGTATATTACTAGAGATTTGTTAAGCTGTTGAAATATGTACCCAAATATAATGAGAAAATGAAAGTACATAAATTTATACTAGGAACAGATCCTAAAATAGGGCATGATGTGAACATGCAAGAACCTAATACCCTTCAAAAGGCATATGACCTAGCCAGGAAAGTTGAAACTTATCTTAAGCCTTACTTCGACTATGAAGGGGCATCTAAGTAGGATAGAGAGGCATTGAGGAAAATAAATAGTGCAAGGTTCATGAAGTGGGAAAGTGAACGAGTAAAAAAGAGTTCCCTTAGTCAGCATAGAAGAAATGACAGGAAGTAGGGCAGGTTTAGGAGAAGGTTCAAAGGGAAGAACCATAATCCTAGCAACTACCATAATAGAAATAATAAAACACCATAAGGATAGTCTAATCCTACCTTAGTAGTGAAAGCAAAGGATGGAAATAAGCAAAAAGTACACATAGGACCCAAGACTAGAACAGGACCGAGTTCAAAAGGAAAAAAACCATCGTACCAAGCATCCACATCTAAAGAACCTGCACACAAGATTTATGCAATGATAGGAAACCAAAATATGGCAGGGCAAGCTACTCCTATGCTAATAAAGGGTAAGATATTTGGTAGAAATATTAAAATTCTTATTGATAGTGGTGCTACAGATAGCTTTGTTTCCACTAGCTTAGTTAAGGATATACTAGAAAGGCTAAGAATATTGGCACAAGGGTGGAAGGTCGAGTGTGGATTAAGACAGACATATTATGTAGACCACTGTTATCCCATGATTGAAATTCTTTTACCTAGTGGTACAACTGTAGGATGTCTATTTGTGGAACCACTACATGCTTTTGATGTAGTCCTAGGAATGGATTGGTTACAAGCACAATAGATTGTAATCAATTTCCAGGATAGATGATTTGAGTATTCAAAATATGGTAGGAAGGTACAAAGGGGGTAAAGCCTACAAGGGGATTTTCAACCCCAAATTATCTCAACAATGCAACTCAATAAAACCATTAAAAAGAAAGGAATAGTTTTTCTAGTTAAGATAAATGATATTGAAAAAGAAAAGAAAGAAGAGGTGTTTGGGAAACACCCAATACTTCAAGAGTTTAGGGATGTATTTCTAGAAGACTTACCTGGATTACCTCCAAAGCGTGAATTTAATTTCACAATTGAGCTTCAACCTAGAATAGAGCCTATACATAGGGCTCCTTATAAAATGAATCCCATAGAGATGCAGGAGCTGAAAGTGCAACTACAAGGGTTGTTGGAGAAAGGATTAATTAGACCAAGTATGTCACCATGGGGTGCACCTGTTCTATTTATTAATAAAAAGGATAGTTCTTTATGATTGTGTATAGATTATAGAATGTTGAATAAGACAAATGTTAAGAATAAACACCCTCTATCTAGAATAGAAGACCTCTTCGATCAACTTAGATATGCCACTATCTTTTCAAAGATTTATTTGAAATCCAAATATCATCAATTGAGAATTCATGAAGAGGATACTCATAATACAATCTTCAAAACATGTTATGAAAATTATGAGTGTACTATCTTACCTTTTGGTCTAACAAATTCTCTAGCAACATTTATGAACTTGATGAATAACATTTTCAGGAAGTATTTGGACCAATTTATTCTTGTGTTCTTGGATGATATTTTAATATATTCTCGAAATAAGACAGAGCACGATAGACACCTTAGGATCATGTTGGAGATGCTAAGGAAGAATCGGTTATACGAAAATTTGTCTAAGTGTGAATTTTATGTGCTAGAAGTGCAATACTTAGGGCATATTGTATCTACAAAAGGGATCATAGTGGATCCTAAGAAAATAGAAGCTATACTGAATTGGCCATCACCCAAAATGTGATAGAAGTCTAGAGTTTCATGGGTTTAACTAGATACTATAGGCATTATGTGAAGGATTACACCAAGATAACCTCTCCAATAACTAATCTTCAGAGGTAGGAAGAGTTCAAATGGATGGATAAATATGAGGTAACTTTCAACCTACTCAAGCAAAAACTCACTACACCTCCCATATTAAAGATACTAGACCCTTAGGGTAGTTTTTCTGTATGTACAAATGCATATTTGGAAGGTTTGGGAGGAGTGCTCTCTCAGGATGGAGCAGTGGTAGCCTATGGTTCAAGAAAACTAAAATGATATGAGGTCAATTATGTAACCCATGATCTAGAATTGGCAGTGGTGGTATTTACTCTCAAAATTTGGTGATATTATCTAGTGGGAAGACCCTTTGAGTTGAGGATATACCATCAAAGTTTGAAATACACATTTAATCAACCTTTGTTATATGCCATTCGATGGAATTTCTCACCGAATATGATTTTGGCATTGAATATATTAAAGGGAAGGAAAATAAAGTCATCGATGCACTTAGTAGGAGAAGACATATAGTTATTCAGACTCACATCCATGTCAACTTGATGGAATAAGTCAGGGGAATGCAACATCATGATGTTTATTGCAATCAAATTCAGGATAAAATAGAAAGGAAACATGATGAAAACAAGGATTTCAGTGTCAAGGATGGTTTCTTATGCTTTAAGGATAGGGTAGTAATTCTTGAAGGCGATGATACGAGTAAAATGATCATGAATGAAGCACATAGATCTCCATATTTTGCTCATCCAAGAGGGGCAAAAATAAGAGAGAATATGAAGAAAAATTTCTACTAGCCATGAATGAAGAGGGACAACCGAATTTCTCACCCAATGTCTCAAATGTTAGAAAGTGAAGGAAAAAATAAATATCCTGTAGGACTACAATACCCTCATGGTGTGCCTGCACAGAAATGGCAGGTGATCTCAATGGATTTTATTGTAGGTTTGCCAAAGACCATATTCTAGCATGACGTAATTCTAGTTGTGGTTGATAAACTGACCAAGGTTATGCATTTTATACCCAAAAATACCAAGGATGATGTCATGGTTGTGGCTAATATATTTACCAATAAAATATTCAGGCTTTATGGTTTTTTGAAAGTGATTATTTCAGATAGAGACTCAAGATTCACATCCGAGTTTTGGTAAGCTTTACATCATGTCGTTGGCATCAGATTAAACATCAATTATGTATCACCCAAAAACTGGCGGATAAACCAAAAGGGTGAACTAGATGTTAGAGGATATGCTTTGTATGTATTGTATGGATTAGAAGACTCGATGAGAAGATTATCTTCACCTGGTAGAATTTGCATACAATAATGGATATCATTCAAATTTAGGCATGGATCCTTTGAAGCTTTGTATGGAAGAAGGTGTAGGATGTTATTGTTATGGGATAATCCAGAGGACCGAGTTGTGCTTGGACTAGATATAATCAGAGAAATGGAGCAACAATTAAATATGATCAAAGAAAGGCTTAAAGAAGTCGTGTATTACCAGAAGAGTTATGCTGACATTAAAAGTTCATCAAGAGAGTTTACTGTAGGTGAAAGAGAGTTTCTAAGGGTAAGACCAAGGAAGAGTGCTATTAGATCAATAAAACTAAATCCTCATTTTGTTGGACCCTTTGAAATTACAAAAAAGATCAGTCCTATGGCATATCAACTTGCCTTACCACCTAGTTTGTCAAAGATTCATAACACCTTTCACATTTCATTGCTTAGAAAATATATTGCTAACCCTGATCATTTGTAGAAATTTTTTAAACTATAGATGGTGGATATGAAGGCTATAGAGGTTTGATTAGTAAAAATCCTTGATTTTCATTCCAAATCGATGAGAAAAGGAACCCTAGAGTAATGCAAGTCCAGTGAGACCACTATTACAAGAGGAATGCTACTTGGGAGAAAGTGGTAGATATGTAAAGACATTTCCCATTCCTATTTGAGAATAATATGTAATTAATATTTTATGGTTGGACTATTTGAAACACAGAGAATTGTGTTAAGCCTAAGGGGGTAGGATGTC
Organism: Wollemia nobilis; assembly: GCA_028583015.1. Lineage (NCBI taxonomy): Eukaryota > Viridiplantae > Streptophyta > Pinopsida > Araucariales > Araucariaceae > Wollemia > Wollemia nobilis. The sequence continues at coordinate 12,553,415 of JAQPPZ010000442.1, read as the reverse complement.
ATGACCCTCTCTTGGCAAAATTTTCTATGGATGGACTTTTGATTGACTATGTTATTTTATGAATGGAATGTTTGACTATTTCATGACTAGTTATGCAAAGCATATATTTTATGGAAAATGTAATGTATTTTATTGATGGAATGACTGATTATCCCATGTGTTAGTTTAATGACAAATATAGAAATGATATTTTGCTTTCATTTGAGTTTTGTAGGGTACTTGAAACTAATTTGGTACCTATATTATGGACTCTTGCTAACCTCTCATGCACATATTAGCTTATACTTATGAATTAATATCTTACCTTGTGATTTCTCAGGTTGAGAAGATTTTTATGAAGAATTAATGTCAAGCGCATATCTCAACATGTTATCAATGTGCAAATAAGAGACTACAACCTTATGTTTATTTCATAGTGGAAGCATCTATGGTTGATATAATACTAACCCAAGTTTGAATGTGTGATAGATTATAGTTCATTAATTGAGATTAACTTGTCATTGCATGTGTATGAAATTATAAAATATTGCTAGTAGAGGTGTTGTGAGTGGTTGATAGGTGAGGAGGTTGAAATAGTAGTATTTCTATCGATGAAGGAAGGAGATGAAAATGCAGGAGTGGGGGTTGGAAAATAAAATCTTTTTTGAAGAGAGGAGAAGGGCGACTTTGGGTAAAACTTACTCAAAAACTTGTGCATGAGTTCTGTGCGTTTATAGAGGCCGATTGTGATGCAAAACCAAAGTTGTAGTATCATGTGATTCCATCCATCAAAAAATAATAATTTCACTCGTGCAAGATTATTTATCAAATTCTTGTGAAGGGTGATAAAATAGTTGCTTGGTTTTGCTAAAAGAAAAGTATTTAAAAGGGAATCTTGAAAATTCGTTCGTTGGGATTTAAGGTAGTATAGAGCTTTTACTCTTGATTCCTAAAAGTGAAACTTATAGTAGAGAAAAAATTGTGTTATCTATGTTTTGGAAACTTAAAGGATTTCTAGAGTTGCGAACATAAGTGTAGCTCTTGAAGGAAATGCAAATGTTATTGGTGAATGAGATATTTATGTTTTCTTGTTTCATTTTGTTGGAATGGAGTAAAATTATGGAAATTCAATTTTAGTCTTTATATTATAGCTTTACTAGAGCTAAATCACCATGGAATGGGCTTCATGCATGAATGTTTTATCATATTGAGTTATAGGAATGTTTTGGTTTAGGGTTATGAGCAAGTTCGACAAGTATTTGTTAAAATATTGTGCCTTGATAATTCAAAAGATATAAATTAATTGGATTTAGAGTAAGGAGATAAATTCTAGAAATTTTAACTTTGGAAAGGTATTATATGTGTATACTTCATCAAAATGGGTTGACATTTTGTTTATCCATATGGTAGCATTATTATTTGACTATTTAGACTGCATTCAACTGCAACTTCTAGATATAATATTCTCATGCACACATTGAACCATTTGGTTCCGCTGGTGAATGTCCATAGGAGTTCAAAGAGACCTAGGAATGTATCTATAGCAATGATGGACCGAGACTAATATTCTCAGTATAAAATATAAAAAGACATCCTTTGTTGAATGAGTTTCACCATGCCACCAAAGGTAAAGGATTTTGTGAACTCGTTGAAATGTTTTGTGGTTCTTAAAAAAATGTCTTAAGGTGATGCCAGTTTTTATTTTCCAGTTTTGATACTTGCAAGTAAATTAATTCGATAGGGATTTCACATTACATTGAATAGGGTAAGTTTTGGTTAGAATTTAAGTTGGAAAAATAGGCTTAATTCTTACACTTTGTTGGAATGGAGTAGATTAATTTTGTGTGTTTAATAGCTTGGTTGGGCAGAAAACCTGAAATAGAGACTCAGTTAATTATTTTTTGGGTAATGGTCTCAAAAGGTAGACATATATTTGTTTTACTTGGAGGAGAGATAGCAGAATTGTAACTCCGCTTGTAAATGAACATTATGATGTTTTCATATTGTTTAGCAAGACAAATTTTGAAGAAAGAATTTCAGTCTAAACTCATTTAGGTTGGTCTATTTGTGAAACAAAAATATTAAGGTTTCGGGTTATACTAATGACGTTGTGATGAAGATTAAACACTAAGTGATTGTATGTTTGAAATACATATGTGATATATGTTAATATGTGGTTACCTTTAATATCTTTGTTAAATGTATTCTAAATAGAATGATGAATCGTGTATTTGGACCATGGTTGCTCATTGGATGTACATCTATAATAAAAGTGAATATATGGCTTCTATTATTATTTTATGCTTTTAAATATGTTTACCTGTAAACCTGGACCGAGTTGTATTTATTTTAAAAAGAAGATTCCAATTGAAAAAGCATGGGATTTAAAACAATTTTCTTATGGTAGTTTTGGAAATATAAAAGGATGTATTCTGATAAAATGTTTGGATTCAAATTGTTAAAATTGAGAGATTAGTTTTGGTTGATAAACCACTTGAGATTTGAAATTCCCAATAGAACGGGAGTAGCAACTTGAGCTACCTTACTTCAAACATTGGTGCAATATGTATACTTGAAGTTAACAATATTCTCATATCATATGTGATGATTGGTATGGAAATCCATGGTTACAAGGAAGAGTTATATGGGGTAATTGTAAGGAACTTATTATTATATAAATGCAATATAGGAATACATTTCAAGGCTGATTTTTCCCCATAGGGGTTTCTTCCAGGGTAAATATGGTATTGTGTGAATTTATGGTGTGCTTATATTTATGGTAGTGTGTTGTAATAAGCTAATGGAATTTGTTATGATATTGTATACTCTTGAAAAAAAAATCATTATGAAATAATGCAGTTTGGTTATGCTTAAATATTAATGGATATGAATATGATTTTATTAAAAGAGAACAATTCATTATGGAATCATTGATTATTTTATTAAGTATTATATGTTGGAATGGAAACCAAGGGATGATGGTTATCCTCATATATTCAATTTATCACTACATGAGGATTATTTTTATCTCATGACTAGAAAGAAATCTAGATCAGAAATATGACAAATATTTAAATAATATTTTTATTGGTGGGCATGTTATTATAGAGAAATTCACTCTATGGGAATTTATTAATTGTGGACAATAGATCAATGGAAAGCTTATATCATGAATGGTGACTAGTAATTCATCATTGAAATTAGAAATGATAAATACTACTCCAATACGTCATAAAGGACCTTGATAGGTGTATCTAACCATATGAAAAAGACAAATATAAAGTAAGCAAATTCTATGTGCTACCAAATAAACTTGTGATGTAGTAAAATCTATTGGTAATAATGAATAATATAGTTTCCTACAATGTTGATTCCACAAAGCAAAAAGTGATAAGAGGCTAATGATGAATTGACTAGCTCATCGATGATATAAGATCAATAGTCGAGTTCTACACACTCAAAAACCTACTTAGATGGAATTGAGTAGAGTGTGGAAAATAACATGTTTTTTTCAACGGAATGGAAAGAGGTAAGCTAGCTTGTTGGGGAAAACGAGAGAGATAACTTGAATACCAAGTACTAGCATCTAGTACACTTACATAGAAGGATGTATGTAAGATATAGATATGGGTGTGTCTCGAAGAAAGGTCTAAGTAGAATACCATTATGTGATGGAAATAATTAGTAGACAAGGGATCGTAAGGTACCATGTTAATATTCTAAGCTCACTAGGATAAAAAAAAAAGAATTTCAGGTGTAGAAAATTGGGTTGTGACAAAGACCTCTAGAACTACCATAAGACTTTGTTGCATTCAATGTAAGACAACAAAAAAAGCTTCCCAATTTATGATACTCAAATATAAGGTACCATAGTTTCTAATAATCTATCACACAAAAATTTTAACAAAATCTAAGGTTGACATAAGGTATGTATTAATATTTAAGCAGAATAGTAAGAAATTCCATTAACAAATTTTAAATTATTTCACTATGTTTGCCTTCTCCATAATGTTTGTGTTTCTTGTTCAAAATTTTGACATATTTTAGATTAGTTACCTTCAATGGCATGTCCAAACACTTCATATAGCCCCTAAACTTCACTATCCTTCCTCTTTGATTCCCCAACATATCCCTTATTATTTTTTATTTCCTCCTCCAATGAATCCCCTCTTTCACACCCCTTTCTTCATTTCCCCTTGCCCCCACCAACCTCATTTCCATCCCCATTTACTATTTAAAAAGGTATATAAATTATATAAAATTGAAAATATATAAAAATAAATAAATAACCTTAAAAAAAAGAGAAGAAGAGATACAAATTCATTATAGTAGAGGAAACTAGTAGATTTCGATGAAGTAGAATAGAAGGACGATACCATGGTTATCTATGTACATGAAATTATGGGACTCCAAGCTCAACACACTATCAAGTTACATGGATTTATTTAAGGACAATGTGATAATGTGTTGATTAATTCAGCTAGCACTCATAATTTTATAGATAGTAATATGGCAAAATCCTTGGGCTTGTATATCAATACTTCAAATTAAGATAAATTTTAAGTCTTAATTAGAAATGGAAGTATTGCTTAGTGTTTGGGTGGAAAAGATAAAGTTAACATCTAAATGAGAGATTATACTTGGACAAACAATCTCTTTGCCATAAACCTAGGAAGCTCAGATGTCACTTTGGGAGTGTAATGACTATATCAACTCAATGATGCTATTATTAATGTGTAAAAGTTATATGTCAAATGGACAAAAATGGAAGGCTCATTTATCTCTAAGAAATTCAAACCTATCCCTCCAAGAAAACCAGTCCATAATGTATGAAATTATTTTCCCAAGTCAATTGCATGAAGGTTGAGTCCTTAGATCAACCTCTTCCAATACTCAATGAAGAAGGTCAAATCACTATTCAACCTAAAATAATAGTGTGGTCTAGAGTTTGTAATATTTAGTCTTGACAAATTCAAAAGTTGCTCATCAAGTGGTAGGACCTTCCAGAAGACAATGTCATGTGGGAGCATGAGAGCATTTTCTAGTATTTTCTAACTTTGAGGACACATATTTTTGAGGATGAGAATCATGTAACAATCCCAATATAGCCATGTTGGCTACTCAATATTTAGGGTTAGATTTAATTTATGAATAGGGAGAAGTTTTGATTAGTTTGGACCATTGAATAATCTTTATTGAATTTATCACATTTTGCACATAAGAGACACTACCCTCTTTAAGTGTCTAAGAGACTTTTCTCTCTTTGAGTGGTTGTGGATTTACATTGATTTGAATCTAGAATTGTTTATTGCATATTTGATTTGTTGTTATTGGAGTGGAATTGTTACTATCATAATTAATTTGTTGTCATTTCTATTATTCTGCTATGTATATATAAAGTGGTTACATGAAAAAATCCTTTATTCTCAAAGAGACCTACAAGCTTGGAAAGACACAATAGCCTCTCTAAATTCATGGAACAAGAGATAATAAAATCAATCCAAGGGCTTGCCCATGCTAGACTACCATACATATTTGACCCTTAGATGAAGCTCCTCAATGATGATATCATTGATGCAATTTTTGAAGAGGATAATGACTAGGTTGATTTTGGATATGTAATTAAACTATATAAGAAGCTAAAGATATTTTATGCTAAGTTGTAGTGGTATGAAACTAAATGGTGCGGGAAGCAAGATCGTTTTTATATTGAATCATTTTTTTATTGTAAGGTAGAAAACCCACAATAGACTTAATTTATATATTTGTTCGATGATGCCTTATTATCATATGTGGATTGCATTTAAATAACTTGTCTAATAGTTGTAAGAGTGAAGGGTTGTGACCCTAGAATATAATGAATAAATAATATAAGTAATTAGGACATGTTAGGAGGGTCCTAACATGCCACCCCCCTTAAAGGAGCTTTGTCCTCAAAGATGAAAATTTGGAAATTGCTGCTGGATATCTTGAAAATTTTCCCACGTTGCGTCTTCTAAAGGTAGACCTTTCCAATGGATTAAAAATTCCGTGATATCACGAGTATGAAGGTGACGAGAGTGACAATCCAAGATAGCTTCTGGCTCGACTAGAAGTACTCCATCATTGAAGAATTCAGGGAGAGTGGGTTGTGTCATGATATGGGCTCCCACTGCGAGCTTAAGGCAAGATACATGAAATACGAGGTGAAGTCTGGAAGAGGAAGGAAGCTCTAGTTTGTAAGCAACGGTCCCAATACGTTGGAGAACTTTATACGGCCCATAAAATTTGGGTGCTAACTTTTGAGAACCTTTTTGTTTAAGAGAGGATTGACGGTAAGGTTGGAGACGTAAGAAAACCATATCACCCTCATGGAAACTACATTTGCTTCTATGTTGATCGGCTTGCTACTTCATGCGATGCTGGGTGGTGTGTAGGTTCTCTTTTAGGATCCGTAGTATGTCATCTCTATTAGCAAGTTATGTTTCCACCACATGGAATTTTGTAGTCCCTGGAATATAGGAAGTGAGGGATGGTGGTGTTTGACCATATAGTGCTTCATAAGGAGTCATTTTGATGGACGTATGGTATGAAGTGTTATACCACCATTCCGCTAGTGAAATCCACTTTACCCAATGGATTGGTTGAGTAGAAACAAAACATCAAAGGTATGTTTCCAAGCATTTATTTACAACTTCTTTTTGGCCATCGGTTTGAAGATGGTAAGCGGAGCTCATACGAAGTTGAGTACCTTGTAATTTGAACAATTCCTTCCAAAAGGTGCTAGTGAAAGTTGGGTCGCAATCACTAACAATTGTGGAGGGCATACCATGTAATTTAAAGATGTTATCTAGGAAGAGGTGGGCTATAGTGCTAGTAGTATAAGGATGAGCCATAGAACAAAAATGGGCATATTTAGATAAACGATCAACGACTACGAAAATGGTTGTTTTTCCTCCTGATTTTGGTAATCCTTCAATAAAGTCCATAGAAATATTTGTCCATGTTTTGGTGGGTATAGGAAGAGGTTGAAGTAATCTTGGAATAGCGAGGGTCTCCCCCTTTTGTCTTTGGCAAACTTCACATTCTTTTACAAAGTTTTTGATTTAATTTTTCATTCCTACCCAATAGAAGGAGGTAGTGGCTCTTTTATAGGTTTTTAAGAACCCTGAGTGGCCTGCAGTGGGTGAGGTATGTAATTCATGAAGAAGTTTTTCATGATAAGTTGAATTGGGGGTGAGGACCATCCTCCCTTTGTATCTTAATATATTTTCCTTCCAAGTGTATGGAGTTTTGCTACTAGGATTATGTTGAAGTTGTTGAATTAAGGCGTGGATAGTAGGATCATTTATCCATTCTTCATGCACCTCATCTACCCATTTAGGAATAAGGTAGGAAAGAGCATGGACTTGAGGCATATCTTCAAATTTTCTAGAAAATGCATCGGCTACCATGTTGTCATTTCCATTTTTATATGTAATTTCATAATCATAGCCAAGAAGTTTAGTAACCCATTTTTGTTGTTTCGGGGTATTAGTCCTTTGTTCCAAAAAATACTTCAAGCTATGATGGTCAATGCGTATAATGAAATGTTGGCCAATAAGGTAAGGCCTCCAATGTTGAATAGCATGGACAATCGCCAACATCTCTTTTTCATACATAGAGCGAGCTAAATTCTTAGGAGAAAATGCTTTGCTTATAAAAGCTAGAGGCCTTTCATCCTGCATGAGTACGGCTCCCATTCCTATTCCTGAAGCATCACTTTCAATGACGAACAGTTTAGAAAATTTGGACATGGCTAGAACAGGGGTGGTACACATTGCAATTTTCAAGGTGATAAAGGCCTCATCCACTTTAGATGACCATTTGAAAGCATTTTTCTTAAGTAATGTTGTTCGAGGAGCAACGATTTTACCATAATTTTGGACAAATTTTCTATAATATCTTATTAGTCCAAGAAACCCACGTAGAGCTTTTAAGGTTTTTGGAATAGGCCAATTTTTCACCTCCTCGATTTTGGAAAAATCTACCATAACTCCTTCCTTTGAGACAATATGCCCTAAGTATTCAATTTCTTGTTTTCCAAAGGAACACTTTGATCTTTTTGCATAAAGTTTATTTTCCTCCAAGATTTGGAATGCTTGTCTAACATGTTCCAAATGTTCTTCCCATGTTTTGTTATAAATCAAAATGTCATCAAAGAAAACTAATATAAATTTACGAAGAAAAGGGTGAAATACCTTATTCATTAGACTTTGAAAGGTAGAAGGAGCGTTGGTCAGGCCAAATGGCATCACCAAGAATTCGTAGTGCCCTTCGTGAGTGCGAAAGGCCGTCTTAGGAATATCCTTTTCATTGACTCATATTTGGTGGTAGCCTGACCGTAAGTCTAACTTGGAAAAATAAGTTGCCCCGTGGAGTTCATCTAATAGCTCGTCTATGATCGGAATAGGAAATTTATCTTTGATGGTCATTTTATTAAGCACTCAAAAATCGACACATAAACACCATGAGCCATCCTTTTTTCTAACTAAAATAATTGGAGAGGAGTAAGGGCTTTTGCTAGGTCTAATGACTCCTGCCTTAAGAAGCTCTTGTACTAATTTCTCTATTTTGGTCTTTTGGAGGTATGGATAATGATAAGGTCTAATATCAGGAGATTGATGCCCTGGAAATAGTGGAATAGTGTGATCGTGACTTCGTTGTGGAGGTAGGCATTTTGGTTCATTGAATACTGCCTTATGGTGGTCTAAAATATTTTGTAACTCTGGTGCCTCGTCTTCTTTGTGACTAGGTTGAATTGAAAATAATTGGGCGACCATTCCTTTGTTTTCTTTTTGATTAATTTTCTCCATTCTATGCGAGCTGACAATTTGGGAAGGTCTTGATTTCAGGCCTTGGATAATATAGGTTTGGTTCTTTGCTGTGAATTTCATCCATAGTTCATCAAATTCCCATTGGACTACGCCCAAGGTTCGTAACCATTGTATGCCTAGTACAATGTCACATCCACCTAGGGGTAGGACATACATGTCGCCTTTCATGTTATAAACCCCCATAGTTAGTTTTATATTTCTGCATTTTCCTTTGCATGCAATTTTTCAGTCGTTTCCAATCATCACTTCGAAGTTATTACAAGGGTATATAAAATAATTTGCTTGTTTAACCACCTTTGGATAGATAAAATTGTGCGTGCTACCAAAATCTAGGAGCAAGGTAAGGTTTTGTTTCTTAAAATACCCTTTTACTCGCATTGTTTGAGGGGCAAAAAATCCGGCAAGGGTGTTGAAGGAAACCTTTGGTGCATTTTCTTCGTCACTTTCAAGTGTGTTGGATAATACCTCTGCTTCGAGTTCAGGTTCCTCTTCAGTAGAATTACCTTCCTATGTGGCATCTAGAATATATAATTTCCGTGAGGCACATTTATGATTTCTATCAAATTTCTCATCACAATGGTAGCAAAGACCCTTAGCTTGTCTTTCCTTCATTTCCTCGAAACTCAGACGCTTAATTGGTAGAGCGAGGTTAATTTTGGGGGTTGTGTAGGAATTTTGGGTTCGTCCATTTTGCATTGGTTTGGGGTTGGTATAAGTGTTTGATGGTTTCCCCCAAGTTGGTTTTGTGAACCGATTCCATACCTTGATTTTGTCCTCCACTAATTTTGCCAAGCTGATGGTCTCTAACATGTTTGTAAGGTTATACATTTGCACTTCTATTCAAATTTCTTCTTTTAATCCATTGACAAAACATTCTTGAAAGAAGGCTACGTCTAATCTGGATGTTTGATTAGCTAGCCTTTCAAATTCTGCTTGGTATTCGCTTACCGAAGTGGTTTGGCATAATTTAGTGAGGGCCCCTGTAAAGTTTTGAAACTTGCTAGGGCAAAATCACACTAATAGATTCTGTGTAAAGGTTGACCACGTCAGAGTGCCATTAGTTTTCTTGAACCATTGGATGGCATCGTTTTCCAAGTGGAAGGAGGTGATATGCACTTTTTGCATTTTTGGAATTTGATTTAGTGAGAAATATTGCTCTGCTCGATAGATCCAGTTTGTAGGGTCTCCTCCAATTTTGGGAAGTCTAATTTGGTTGTCCATGGTAGAATGGAAGTTTGTGGACCTCCTAACATTGCTCGGTTTGATGACCCGTGGTTGGGTGAATTTGCATGTGTTGTTGCCTGATTTTGACTGATGGCATCAAGTTTAACATCCATTGCAAATATTTTCTCGAAGAGTTCTCTTGTGGTACGAGTATTCTCCTCTCTTTCCTATTGAACTTCTTCAACGAGCCTTTCGTGTTTCTCATGAATGGAATCTAGTGATCGTCGTCCTTCAACCATTGTGGTTGGTGTAGGTAATGATCAATATGACTTGGTACAGGTGAGCAAAAAAAAAAAATAATAATTTTAATTTTTTTCCTTTGTATTTCGGACGTCGAAAACCTTGATGCTGCATTGAAGATTTTAGCTTTTTCCAAAATAGCCACCGGTCACCATTTGAAAGGTCGAGCAATTTGGGTGTAAGACAACTTAATTCGTAGCTTAGGAGAAGGTTTAATTTTTTGCGAGGATTTTGACACAGATCCGTGAAGCATGAATGTTGTTTGCGTCCTCGCCAATGTGGACTGGCTAAAATGTGCAGTGGAAAAAATTTTTAATGGTGAATTTGCTCCTTGATCTAGCTCTGATCCAGATGGTATGAAACTAAATGGTGCGGGAAGCAGGATCATTTTTATATTGAATCGCTTTTTTATTGTAAGGTAGAAAACCCACAATAGACTTAATTTATATATTTGTTCGATGATGCCTTATTATCATATGTGGATTGCATTTAAATACCTTGTCTAATAGTTGTAAGAGTGAAGGGTTGTGACCCTAGAATATAATGAATAAATAATATAAGTAATTAGGACATGTTAGGAGGGTCCTAACATGTAGGAACAAAAAGGGAAGAAAGAAGGTTTATCAAAAAAAATATGAGCAAAGTAGACTAATTGGCTTGCAAGATCAAAGCACTAAGAGTTTTCTAGAGAATCATAAGCAAAGATAAGTTATTTTCTCACTTCCTCGAGAAAATCACTTCCAATCCTATGAAGGGGTAAAAATATAAGCAAAAAACTTGAGTAGAATCTTTAGAAAGTGATATTTTGGCATGCAGTGGTGCCATAACTCATTCAATAAGCCTTCTAAACCTTTAATAGGTATGTGACATTTGGATGTGCATCATTTATTAGAGATACCCCTAATTTTTACTTTTACAAAGAGTAATAGTTTCTCACCCTAGGTAACTCAAAGATAAACTCCTACTATAAATAGGAGCCATGGGCTCCATTGTAAACATATTTTGACCATGATAATTTAGAGCTACACTCTATGAAACCTACATTGTGCTCTTATAACTCATAAAATTGGTGGAAAATTGATGTCTTTTGCTCTCCATCACCAACATTCCCCTCCTGGATTGTAAAATGCATGGTGGTTGAGGCACAATCCTTATGCCCATCTTGTCATTTGCTCTATAATTTTATAATTAGTCAAATAGGAACATTGTTGTTATTTATATTCTCATGTGTTAATTGATCACACACTCTCCTTGCTATGGTTATAGACATATTTACTTTAAATATCTCACATCCTAGACTTTAAAATTTATTTTTCATGCATTTTAATTACCACATATACTTTTGTATTTTAATTTAATGCAATTAAATTACATAAGATTAGAATTTAGAAAAATGGTGGGAGTTGGCCTAAATCTAGAGGTTAGAAGAGGCCATAAATCCTTCCATCCAAACTTGTTGAAAACTAGAACTGTGGCACATTAGAAATAACATCAAAAGTTAGATAATTTCCTAATTGAACACATTAACATAATTTTTACCTTTTGAACATCCTCATTTTGAGCAGTATTTATTGTTCATAGTGATATTTTTTTCTATGAAGTTCTTACTCGTTCTATGAATTCGAATGTAATTCTAATAAATAAGGGATCCTTCATGAATGCTTTTCATAAAAAAATAAAATATAAGTGCATATAATTAACTAAAATAAATGACTAATATATTTGTTTGATATAGGATAATATTTAAATTTTACATAGGAGATATAATTAAAATAGTTTTTGGTAATGATTAGAGAGTATTGAGATTTATATATAATAATTCATATAAATACCTTTTAAAATATTTAAATTCTACTTAGATATATAGATATAGATATGAAATCAAGTGGTTGATATCCTAGGTTTTTAATTTGGAGGCACAAATTCAAGTCTTTTCAAGCAATTCATAATTGCAAAATTTATTAAACCAAAAAGTATTGGGTAAATTACCATGTTAAAGACTAAGCGTAGATATGGTCAAGTGTAAGACCTAGAAAAATTTGATGCAAGAGATATCCCACCATTATTGCAGTTAAGTCAAAGGTTTCTTCTACGATAATAGAGTATTACTGATCAAAAATGTATTTCTTATTTTGAAAATGTGTATATTTTAGTGATTATACTTGTTTTTAATATCTATCTATACAAATTTCATAAGTTATTGTTCATTGTGAAAAAATTGTTTAAAAAAAAAAGAATGTATGAAATTACTAATATAACTATAATATTATTATGGACTATAAAACTTATCACTTAAAAATAAATTAAAAGATAATATTCAAAATATTTCATTTTAAAAATTTTAAAAATTTCATGGAGTCAAAATTTAAACTTGTTTTATTTTAAACATTTTTTTAGTGTCAAAATGGCTATTGAGAAGTGAAAGTAATTTTTAATGTCCAAAAGGCCATAGGCCATATAGGAAGATCCTCATGGAGTATGTTTGATACCCAATATATGCTTATCCAATAATAGGCCATATAGGAATACTTAGCTCAAGTTTACGTAAGTATAAACCACTCATTGATTGGATGTTTTGTTGGTAAATTTTGTAAGAAAAACTTATACAAACAAAATTGAAATCTAATTAAAATCATCCTTGGGCATCCAAGAACCAAGGTAAGTGATGTAATATTCCTATTTCTAATGATTTGGTTGAGGTCCAAAACTTGACAAGGTGTTATAATACCACTATGTGATGATGATGTAATATCGGAGAAGTATATTTCATTTCCATATATATATAAAGATGTTTTTGGATATTCACACATTCTAAAGTAGGACGTGGGTTTAAAAATGTGTTGTATTGTGCCTTATGTTTTTTTTAGTAAACTTACATTATAAATTGTGTTATTGTTGTATAAAATTGGTTAGAAAAGTGAAGTGAGTCATTCGGTTTAGCAAATACAAGGTGCACTTGCTTCAAGTTCTTAACCAAGTGATTATGGGATCTTCAATGGGAGATTCTCCTTTCTAAAATTGCATAAAACATATTTAGAGATATTATTATTTATGTTATGATAAAAAATGTGTCATGAGAAAATTTGCATAAACATGTGAGATACGGTGGTACTCTAAAACATATATTAACATAGCATAAAAAGAATAAAATGAATAGAAAATATAATTTACAAAACCCCTTCAAAAACACTTCATCAATCCTTAAACCTATGTGTTCTACTTCAATACATTGCCTTACATATATTCAAGATAATTTTTCTTAGTTGTCTCAATATAATCTTGGTTCTTCACATGCTTTCCAAATCTAGGTGAGAATATTTTTTCTTTTTTAAATTTTTAGTTGCAATTCCAATTTTGTGTTGTTTTGATTTTTGTTTTGATTTTTATTTTGATCTTATTCTTGTCTTGTTTTATTTTTGTCATTCAAAATCACAATTTCCAACACTCTCACCCCTTGATACTGAATGTAAAATTTTCCATTCTATTTATGAGTTATATAAAATATTTTTTTACCACTATATTTGTAAAACATTCTACATAGTGATACTTAAAATTTTAATATTTTAATTCAACTTTTTTTCTTACACTAATTCCTTAATAAAATGATGTTCTAAATTAATGTGATTTTATTTTATACAAAAATAGGATTTTTAGTCATATATTTATGTTATCACTCCATTATTTGACCATGGGAATTGGAGCTTGAGTTAGCCTGATTATACTTTGATACTCTAGCCTTCGAAGTAAAACCTTACTATAAGGTTTTTACTTCACTAGTTTACTTCTTTCTTCATAAGACATAATGATCCTAAAAATTCATCAAACTCCAACTTTTTCAAATATCTACTTTATTTAATAATCATTGGATAATCGTTCCACTTTTGGTGTTAATGTTCTCAATACCTTTTTGTTAACATCTTCTTGTGCTTGTTATTAACCATAGATGCTCATTCTGTGCATAATATCATGCATCATTTCACACTAATCTCCCATATTATCATTGTCCTTCATTCTCAAATTTTCATATTCTCTCTTCAATATCTATAACTTCACTAATTTCACTTGAGTAGATTATTGTTACATTATTTTCAAGGTATCCCAAGCTCTTTTAGTTGTCTTGATACTTGCAATTCTTCAAAAAATGCTTGTATCAAGAGCTACTTGTATGTGATACAAAATCAATGCAACTTTTCCCTGTGCTTCATCTATGTGTTTTTATTATTGTAGCTAATAAAACACTTCAATATATTAGTTCTTTGTATCCATGTTCTACAACACTTTGCACATCCTTAGTAATTAACAAAGACATCATCTTATGAAATAATTATCATAATATTCTCATTTTAAATTTTGGGATGGATAGTGAAGCATTACTGTAACCCATGAAAAATACAACAATAATGTATGAAGTTTTCCTCTACAAACTTGAATGTTAAATTCTTTAGTGAAAGAGATCATTTTCTCAAGCTCTCCACTTCTTCAATAACCAAATCCCAAAGATCTTATAGCAATATGTGAGATGTGGTTGTACCATAAAATAGAGACTACCACAAACTAGAAAGAATAAAATAAGTAGAAAATAAAATTGCACAAAACCCTTTGAAAAATGCTTCATTAATCTTAAAATATGTACATTTTACTTGAATACAATGACTTATATATATACAATAGGATGCCTCTTGGTTATCTAATAATCTTGGTGCTTCATGTTCTTTTCAAATCTGGGTGATAATATTTATTTTCTCTTTTCTTTATTTTCACTTGTAATTCCAACTTTATCATGTTCTAATTTTTGTTTTATTCTTGTCTTATATTTTTTTTATCATATTCTTGTCCTATTTTATTTTTTGTGCCATTCAATATCATAACTTCCAATAAAGTATTGGATGGAAATGTAATTTTATGGTAATATTAGATTTATTTCATGACACCATCATACTTGCTATCTTATTTCTATCATATTAAACATTATATTTATATTCATTAAAGCTTATTAGAAACGTGAGTTACAACATCAATGAGATTCCATACTTGGAATCTTTATATAATATTTGTGATTCTAATGAGACAACACTTAAATCAAGTTTGTGTAAGCTTAAAATGGTATTTGATTAGATGTTCTATTAGAAATAATTGTAAGAAATTTATAAATCTATGAAATTAAAGTTTGGTTGAGTCATCCGTAGGCCTCCAAGCACCAAGGCAATTGTCTTAAAATAGGTAATATTTTTTTTCTTGAAAGGAGAGTTGGTTACAACCACACTATTTTTAGTAGCTGGCAAGTGTCAGGTTCAAACCATAGGGGTTGCATCCACCAAACATATTCCACCTCATTATTTTATAGCTCTACATGAAATGGACCACCAGGTGCTCGGGATTCTTACCATTATTGTCAATTTAGCGCACACTCAGAGGATTCAGATCAGACTACTACCTTTGCAATATACTTTGCCCAAGGTTTGAACCTGGGTCTCTTCTTGGTAAGTGCCTAGCCAGACTAGAATCCATCTAGCCCTTGGAGTTGGTAATATTAGTAGGACTATTATTTTCTCATCCTAATATAAGAACGACGTTAAATATTTCATTAAAGAGTGTAAAAAGAACATACATTAGTATTGGTTTAACAAGAAAATAATAATTAGCAAAGTATTTTCCAAAATTTATAAGTGGTACAACCTCAAGTGGTGCAAGAATCAAGACTATACCATTAAGAATTAATGGGATAGTATAAGTGAAAGAATAATTGAAGAGTATTATCACAAAACATTTGGATGTAATAAAAAAATAATTAACCTTAAGACAAGGTATAAATAAGGATATTTAAGACTACTATGCTCAAACATATAAGCTCAAAAGGAAGGTGGAGGCACAAATACAATATGAGGACTTGATATGTGAACTACTAGCTAGTGTGGATAGTACACTTTATTTATTGTAAGGATAAAGATACAAATTAGGGACTAGATCTAGGATGAGTGATTGGAAACCATTCCATAAGCATATTATGGTTAAATAGTAGGTAGAGAGCTTAAAAGAGGAAGTAATGCAAGATGCATCTCAATGTTAATAGACTTTCCCATCCACTAAAGTAAGTACTTACCATTTCATAGCTTCAAAATAGTTGAGGATTTAATTAATAAAATGAAATAATTAATTACTTATATTTTACAAGGGAAATAGGTGGCTCCTTACCAAGAAGTGTACAAGATGTCTAGGAAGAATTGTCAAAAAGTGGTTTATTCTGAAAGTAATGAAAAATGTTCTAATAGATCATATACTTTAGGAACTAAAGATAATGGAAAAGATACATCATTTATTAGTATATTTTTTCTTTAGCTAAAAAAAATAAAAGAGCTAAGAATTCATGTATTCGAAAATAATAAAGGAAAAAAGTACTAAGAATGATATACATGCTAACAATATGAAAAAGAAAATAAGTACTAAGAATAATAAAAAATTTAGAAGTCTCATAAATTATACTCTTATGGTTTCAAGCACCATATTCTATTTGGAATATTTATATAAGCAAAATGCCAACATTATCTATGGACAAATTATTTCCTTATATTCAAAATAGAGAAGGAAGTTGTGTGGTGGATTGAATTCTAAGTTGAGAAATAAAACTAATGTCCTGGTGCTTGAAGCTAAGGTAGATCTGTATGATCCATATATAGGTATTATCTAATGGTATATTCTAAATATTTTGCTTTTTGGAGGTTTTATTTCAAATATAATGATTGAACCTTATAAATAATATGTTGATGTTAAAAAATGATCATCACACAAGGTTAATTTTCATATCATAATATATAGGAAAATTAAAACCAAAAGTTATTTTTTCCAATGTGGAAATATTTGTAATGGGGCATGTGTTTTAGAATTTCAAGTTATGCAACATGGAGTAGTTTCTTACCACTTGTTGTTAGATAGAACATGGCTATGGAGTGTTCATGCCAAAAATTATTGGACTAAAAGACATGATAATTGATGATGGTGAAAAAAGGTAAAAATATATGCAATTCCCCAATTCCAAGCAATATTTCCTATGATTGGACATCTATAATATATTTCAGCATAAATGAGATGGATATTGAAGATGAAAGTAAAGTAGATATATCACTTATACATAAATTAAAGTTCCTAGTTTTCATATTGGACCTCTACAATAATCTATAATGGAAGAGATGGAGAATTGAATCCAACAAATCCATATTGGGAATGTCATCAAGGAAGAAGAAAAGGAAGACCATTTGAAATATTTTTAGTGCATATGTAATTTTATTTTTGGTTCCAAGGAATTACAATGAGTTTATTGGGTAGAACATATCATAAATTTTATTTATGATAATAGTATAGTCAAACAAATGTCATATAGAATAAATCATAATCGTATTGAAGTGTTCAAATAAGAGAAAGATAAATTGTTGGTTGTTAGTTTCATTTTTTAGTAGATAATTTAAAGGGCATTTCTCTATCAACAAGAAAAAACTAGGAAGTTGAGTCTATACATTGATTATAAGAAGTTAAATAAAATAATAAGGTAATATCACTATCCCATTTTCTTTTTAGATTGAATTTTGCATAAATTACAACACAAGGATATAATCAAGTGTGTATTGAAAAAATAAATAATTAATTACCACATTGACTATTTCATGGGGTACATTTGTTTATAGGATTATTTTATTTTACATTTTTTAGCATTGTGTTCAAAAAAAGAGCAATGATGACTAATTCTACAAGTGGTCAAAAGTCTCATTTTACTATATATGGGATAGAGATGGACTAAACTTTCTAGTCCTTGGGTAGGACAACAACAAGCTAGTTTTCCAAAGGTTTTGATTCCATTCTAAAGTCTTTGTTTGTCACTTTCTACCATCTTCTTCTAGCCATTACCTTCCATGGATCTTTTTCCTTTTTCCATGATGTCATGCATCACTTTTTTCCCATTTTATGTTATAATACTTTAAATATTTTAAATATGAGTAAAAAACTTTAACCTTTTAAATTTAAAGTCTAACACTAAAATAGGAAATTTATTAAACTTTGATTGACAGATTCAAAAGAAATTTTTTTCTCACCTAACATGAATATTCATTTCATCCTTATTTACTGACCATATTTCTAATTACTAGACATTAAACTACTAAAATAATCTACATGCTCACATTGCTCTTAAGAATTTTGCCCTTGTTGCTTCTATGACATGCAATGTTCTTTTTCTCTTTCTCTTTTTCTTTCCCTTGTAGGTATAGCTAAAGCCATTGACAATTGGTTATACCTTCCAAAAAGGAGGATAGGATGCTCCACTAGGATTTGTAGTTATAGATTAAGAGTTTTTGCTTAAGGATTGGTTTCAATGACATATCAAATCCTTTGCATTCATTCCAAGTGTGATCTCTTCCTTTTACTATGGTGATATTTCAAGCAAGATAGAATATAAGTGAGTTATTTATTGTGCTTATTTTATGAATGGTATGGTCCTTCATGCCCTAGGTGTCAAGTAGTTTATTACATTGCATTAGCATTTACCCTAGCTTATGCTTTTTGTGGATGATCTTAGTGTAGTATGTTTGAGAATGATTGCTTAATTTCTATTTAGATCAAGATAGTTTTAGCTTTAACATCATAATTGTTGTTTTTTTGTCTTGGTTTTAGTATTTTTTAATACCTTGTACTAATCCTAGTAATTGAATGGGATATCCACTTTTTTTCCACAAACATATTAGTAAACTGATGTGAAATATGTCTTTTAAGGTTTTTTATTTTGCCCTAGGATTTAGTAGGTTTTTTATCGTGCATTATGTGTTAGCTGCAACTATGTAATCAAAGTTAAATAATCCCATTGTAGATTTTCTCTTTCTCTTAGGATTTCCTTGAAAATATATTTTTCTTTGTCGTGATGGTTTTGGTCGTTTGCTTGCTTAAGGATAAAATTTTTGTTAAAATCCTAGTTTCCCTTGAGTAAGTTTTTTGCTTTCCCTTATGGCCCCTCCTACTTCTTCCAAGGGATTTGGAATGACTACTAGGTCTAAGAAGAAGCAAATTCTAGAATTCCTAGAAGTAGAAGAGAATCTCAATAAAAATCATAGTGTTCATCTTCTAGTGCTTATTCATGATTATGAACTCCCAATCAGAGATTAGATAGATAGAGATCTTGATTCTAGGGGGTAAATACCTAAACATAGGCTATGAAAATCCTTGCATGTCTATAATATATCCCAAAAATCTTTGGGAGTGTTTGTTTTAGGCAGTTATGATGAACGTCATACTACATCAATATTACCACCTAATGTGGTGATAATGGAAAATCAAGCATGAACACAAATAATAAATGCATAACACATCTCCTCAAGGTCCCATGCTAATTCTAAACCTCATGAGTAAAATTTGGTTGCATATATGACAATCCTTAGGGAATATTTTACCTATCAGCTAACCAATTATAGGCATAATAAAATCATATGGAGGCCTCTAGCATAGAAACAACCATACAAATACAAGATATAGTGACTAATATAACTCAAATTTTGAGTGTTTGTATAAAACTTATAGTGCAAGCTGTTACCCCTCCTTCAATTATAAACCCAAATGTTCTTCCTTCACTTCCCCCAAATAACCCTGTAGTGGATTTACTTGTATCAATTGATCCTACATTGAGAAATGATCGAAGCCAATCTCTAACCCCTGAGGAAGAAGTTATAGACTTGTTAAGGTATGTTCATAAATTATTTTATGATGGAACAAATAAAACCCAAACATTCATATATAAGTTTACCACATATTATAGGGATTGATTGCATAAGGAAAAAACTTTACTAAAATTAATGATAAGGGATTTGGTAGGAAATTCTCTTGA
Organism: Wollemia nobilis; assembly: GCA_028583015.1. Lineage (NCBI taxonomy): Eukaryota > Viridiplantae > Streptophyta > Pinopsida > Araucariales > Araucariaceae > Wollemia > Wollemia nobilis. Next base: position 12,533,258 of record JAQPPZ010000442.1, on the reverse strand, counting down.
TTGGTTTGTATTTTTACCTAAACAATCTATTGAATCTATAGACACTTTTGTTAAGAAGTTAAAACAAGAATTTGATGATGGCATGACTATGGTGGAAACAATGGATGTTTTTGTGTATGCTAAAAAAATCCCTAATGAAAGACTTAAATGTCATTCTAATATGAACTTAACTAAAGAGGCAACAACACTAATGTTTGTAAACAATCTTAGACCAACTTTTTAATCTAATATATAGGAACACAACCCTTTTGGTTTTCCATCTCCAGACAATATATATAATTTGTTAAAATCCTTGAACATTGAGGAAAAGGAGAGCCAAAAATTATTGAAACAAAAGAAACCTAATAAGAATGTTGTAGAGGATGGGATTTGTAATATAGATATCCAAGATACCTATCATGAGTTAGAGATAGTTGAAGCTACTATGCATATGTTGAAAAAATCTAAAGGTGGTCTTAGACCTAAGAATATGATACCTTAATTAAATATTCTCAAAATATGTCTTCCACCTAAGCTTACAAATAACTATTATAATGATAGGTTTGAAGCACTTGCATGGAATGATTCTAATAAATTATGTCTTTGGAATGAGACTTATATCCATGTTAATTATACTTGTGTGGAATTGCATAATTTTTTCCTTAAAAAAACTGAAATGGCCAAAAGATTGCATTTGATCTAATAACACATTAAAGACACATGCTATTCAGAAAAATGTATTTTATTCATGATAAGATTTGCATAGGTTACAAATAGGGAGAATTCCCCTTTTTCCTTTCTTTTCACAAATGTTACAATAGGCCTGATGCCTTCTTTTCATGTTCCTCAGTGTAGATGGGCTTGCGTACCACCGTGGGGTTGTAGTTGTTTGTTGTTTCCCTCCTTGGTTCTAGGATAAACCTACAAAAAGGGGTTAGTGAGTTGGGGGCTTGCCTCAGTCAGGCCCCATAGTAAGAAAGACAAATCGACTCATAAAACATAATAAAAACTGAAATAAATGATGCAGAACCTCATAAAAATACAAAATGAAGCTTACCTCCCAAATTTGGGTTGATTTGGGACCTGTAGACCCAATTCGCCACCCGAGGGTGAACTGGTGCCGGATTCATGGGGTGGGGGGTGAATCAGACTGTAATTGTTGTTCTTCAGAAATCCTTCGGTGGAGAGGTTCCTTTGCTGTTGTACTGCTGATGTGCAGGTTCAGATCTACTTTGCTATGCTTCTGTACGTATTTTGGTAGAGTTTCTGTACTTTGGACATAAGTGGAGAGAGAGATAAATGAGGGTTTGGGCCCACTATTTATAAGAAAACCCAAGGTGTAGGGGGGTAGTTAGGAGAACTAAGCCCTAGGGTGAGATCCCATGAAGGTTAGGTTAGGGTTTGTGAGGTGGCTTCCTCACATTCCCTTGAGGAAATATCTCATCCTCACACATGTGTGAGGAGAGATTAGGGTTAACTAGGGTTAGTCAACTCTAGGTTAGATGTGGGGTTAGGTTAGGGTTTCCTAAGAAATATCCTAACTAACCTAGTGCACACACATGTGGGAGGGAGTAATTAGGGGTAATTAGGGATTAAGGACCTAATTAACCTTTTTAGCCCTAAAAGTGAACTTTAAGTGAAGTCACTTTAAAATTAGATTTAATAATTGACTCAATTAATACTTTTGCCAATTAATAGCCCCGTGGGGGCCTCAATTAAGTATAAAGGAGTCTTGTATCACCTTAGGAGGCTGGTGGATGGTTTTCTGATGCATGGAAGGTGTTTATGATGTGATTTAGGTAGTTTATTAGGGTTTTGGACCTAAAAACTAGTGAAGTGGTGTGTGGAAGTCTATGTAATGCTATGATAATCTATGGTGATCTACGCTAGTCTACGCATGTCTACGATAGTCTACACATGTCTACGCATATCTACAATAGTCTACATAGGTCTAGGAGGATCTACAATAGTCTACGTTGGTCTATGATAGCCTAGGGGTATCTAGGATTACCTATGTAAACCTACAAGTGTCCAAAAGGATCTACAAGTACGTAGGTATAGCAATGTGCGACTTTTAGGTGTCTACATTTTACCCCTTTTTGTACTATACTATGTGGAACATAGTTTAATACAAAAATGTGAAGGGTTTGTGTAGAGGAAAAGGGATAGAAGGAGAATGGAATCCAATCAAAGGTATGTAGCCACTCGAAGCGTGACCATACAACATTGATCGATAGCCAAGGAGGAAGGAGAAGAAGAGAAGAGGAAAGAGATAAAATGAAATGAAAACAATACCGGTAAATGGAAATGGATGATTGCGGATGCAATGCAATGGTTTTGTTGAGTCTGTATGACATTTTTGATGTCATACTAGTTGCTTGGGGGAGGCAACTTTTGATTGCTTTGCTTTTGTGACCAGTTCAACATGGTCCAAAAGTATGAATAGAACAAATGCCTATTCAAATATTTGTTGTTGATTGATTGATGAGCACATGGTGACAAGTGTCAAACCATTTGAGTTAGTTAACATTTGGATTATTCAAATGTGTCATTCATTGTGTACCATGAATGCTAGAGTGAAGTCCTCCAAATGTTGCACTGAATTAGTCAACCGTGTCATTCATTGTGTACCATGAATGCCAAAGTGACCTCTCCATTGTTACGCATAACTCTCTTGATTTAACAAATATCTGGTTGGGATTGAGATTATAATCATAAGATAATATTCAGCAAAAAATTTTATAGATAGATGTGATATCCATGCTTTTGGATGTTTGGTTGGTTGGTTGCATGCAAAGCTGACTTTGGATATGAATACCCCCTCAAACGAGGAATCAATAATGAGGTGAATGGAATGTGGTGATTTGGTGATGCAACGATTGATAGAATACCAATGCATGATGAAAAATGGTGAAAAAGTAGATGAGAGGATAGTTTAGGAGGGTTCCTAGGGTTTTGGAAGAAATTTGCATGATTTCCTAGGGTTTTGGAAGCAATTTGATTGATTTTGGTGGTCATATGCTCAATTCATGGGGTGAGGGGTGAATTGGATCTTGATTCATGGGGTGGGGGGTGAATTGGGCCTAAATCATGGGGTGGGGGTGAATTAGGGTTTTAGGTATTTTTAAGCCAATTTGTGAGTTGGGAGGGCTCATTTTGATGATGACGAGCTTTGGAGAGCATGTGGAAGGAGCATTCGGTGATGCATGGACATGACGGTTGACGATTTCGAGTGAGAAGATGGTGAGAGGATGACCTGGAGCTGGTAGCAGGTGTGGGGATCCATCGGTAAGTGCTTCTACTTGCCTCATTTTTTGTTTTTAATTTTCTAGAGAAATGTGAATTAGGGGGGAGGTTTTCATCTCATTTTAAAAAAATTTGCAATTTTTAATTGAAATTGGAACACATAGTGTAAAACTAGCCAAATGGGTACCCAAAAATGTAATTTATTTTTAGGTTTGACTTGTTTTCGTGCTAGTTTGATCGGGTAATGGGTAGAGTAGTTTTAGAGTTTGACCATCCATTTTTGGAGCAATGGTGTACTATTTTTGGAATGTTATTGAATTTTATCTGTAAAAGTAGGAAATGGGTATCCATTTGTGTGATTGTTATTTTTTATGCCTTCGTTTGGTATGTTTTTTGAATGTGTGGTTTTAGGGTGTAAATTGGAAAACTTTGACTATTAAGTTTTCCATCGTAGGTATAGTATTTTTAGAAACTGATGATACTTTCATCGTAGAAGGGCGAAATGGGTATCCAAAAATGTTATTTGTTTTTGTAGATGATTTCATTTGGCATGTGTTTGATTTACGTGCCAAGATGTAGGTAGTGTTAAATTTGAAATTAGTTGTTGGGAGCCCGATTTGCACTATTTTCAACATCTGTTTGAACTTTCACCGTGAAGTGGGCAAATGGGTGTTCAAAAATGTGATTGTGTTTTTGATATTGTGTGTATTGGTGTATGTTTCTTTTGGATGTATGTGTGGTAAGATTGACCTTGAACTCCGTGTTGATTTGTATATTGTTTTTGAATTTTGTCGATATTTTTATCGTAAGTGGGCAAATGGGTATTCAAAAATATATTTTGTTTTTGTATGTCTGATGGATTGACTTAGTTTTGAATTTTGTGCCATAGTGGGTATGTGGGTAATTTTATATTTGACTGTTGGGAGCCAAATATGTACTATTTTTTGCATCTGTTCGAACTTTTACCATGAAATGGCAAAATGGGTATCCAAATATGTGACTGTTTTGTTGATATGTTTTGATATGTGAATTGTGCATTATTTTATGTCTCGAAGTGCATGTCAAATTAAATAGTTTAATTTGTATATTTGATTCATGGATTTTTATTGGATTGCATCATTGTATTGATGACTAATGTATATTTTATTGTGTTTGTTTGTGGATGAATAGGTGAAGATGCTCGAGCCTCATCATCGTGTACGAAATATGAAGAGTGATTTTGATGAGTTGATGAATAATGTTGATGATCTTAAGTGGTTGGATGCCATATGGTTCAGAGGTGTATGGGAGTGTAAGAGTATCCATGCCAATAGGGCATATGTATCCACCTTGTGTGAGCGATGGGATGCGGATAGGAACACTTTTCATTTTCCTACTAGGGAAATGATAATTACATTGGAGGATGTGTATCAGATTTATAAGTTACCTATTGAGGGTGTTCCAGTTAGAGCAGCACTAGATGATAGTAAGGATGTTGTATTGGAGCACTTCTTTGGTGAGGGGTGGAGGGACATAGATGTCGGGAAGATGGATTATGAGTGGTTGTGGCTGAAGAAGAAGATATCTAATCGTTAGTGTGTAGCGATGATGATGATATCTACCTATGCATTACCTGACACTTTTGGGGTATTGTTTACTTGGAACATGTTGGATGTGGTGAGTGACATGGTAGAGCGGAGCGTTGTGTTTGCATGGGTACCTGCACTATTGGCTCAGGTGTACAGAGAGTTGCATGATGTTGTGTGTGCTGGATGGAAGGGTTTGAGTTGGACTCCCTTGCTATAGGTATGGGCATGGGAGCACATATCCATTGAGAGGCCATCATTATTGCCTCACCCTACCCATGTTGAGGGTAAGGAGTATTTACCCTATGCTTTGAGATGGTAGATAGATGAGGAGAAGGGCATTAAGAGGCCTCATGAGGGTGATCCTTTGTTGTGGAGGGTCAAGTTTGGAGACTTGACACCTAATGATATTAAGTGGAGGCCTTGGTTGGGTGGGGTGACCTGGGAGAAGGATGATGAGCAGTTGTGGGCCATTCATCAGGGTAGATGGCTAGTGGGGAGATATACTCGATAGGCCAAGTATTTTTAGTTTGATTGAGTGAGGTGGTAGTTTGGATTATAGTAGGATGTTCTAGGGGCTCTTATTGTGTATTATAGATGATGGGGTGATAGGGGAGAGCATCCTATGGTGCTACCTTGGGTTGGTGAGAGTGACCCACCTATGGTTATCTTGGATGTGGATAATGTTGGGATGACACCAGAGTTTGAGGCCTAGTGGTCGATGTAGAGTTGGGAGCTCGATAGGGGTGTGATTGATCGATGGGTGCCACCTGGTGGTGGGGTGCCTCCACTAGAGAGGAGAGTAGGTAGAGGGACTCGAGCTAGGCTAGAGGAGGTAGTTGGTGGTGAGAGGGAGGTTCCTCTATGACGGTCTCGATGATGATTGGGTGGTGCATCGAGTGCATAGGGAGTGGGAGTGGGGGAGGTTCCTATGACCATTGAGATAGATCCTATGGAGGGTGGCATGGCCATGGGAGAGGTAGTTGGGGGAGTAGAGGAGGTAGAAGATCTGCTACTATGGGTGGTGTAGATGACACCATTGATATTGGTTTGTTTGAGGATATGGAGGAGATTCTCTTTGAGGTCTAGGAGAGGTAGGATGTGAATGAGGAGGCTCGAGGGCTATGGGATAGAGTTCATTAGTTGGAGACTGAGCTTCATGAGTAGGAGGAGAGGCATAAGGTAGAGGTGGAGTAGATGAGGTTAGAGATGGCTAGGTAGTAGGGCATGAGAGGAGGATGCATAGGCTCTTATGAGGGTGATTGGTCTATTGGTTGTAGAGTCTACTAAGAGGTCATTGTGTGAGGCTTCTCTAATGGTGCATGGGATCACACTCCTTGATTATAGCTAGGTGGTGTCTCAGTCTGAGTCATGATCATGAGTGTGGGTGCCTTCTCATCATAGCTAGTGTAGTGCTACTTTGATGGAGTAGGTGGGTGCTAGGACTGAGGTATGAGATACACCTATTATGGTTCAGGCTTTAGAGGCTAGGGTGGAGTCTAGCAGAGCTATAGAGGTTCGGTCGAGCCATGAGGGAATGGGGAGACTCCTAGTGGTAGTTAGGGTTGTTCATGATTGTAGCCTATGGGCATTTTGGATGATAGATGATGGGCATGGTCCCAGTTTGTAGCCTACGAGTATTTTTGATGGATGATATATATATATATATTTAATTTTGGTTGTTATATATACATGTGTTGTTATTATGGTTTTGAATGTGTTCTCTTTATGTTTGTGTAGATAGCATAGCATAATTTGTAGGTATGTATAATGAATGGATATACATGTGTGGTATGGTTTAGATCTATTATCATTCTGTAGTATGAATATATTGTAGAATAGTATGCATGATTGTATTTTGAATGCAATGTGATGTGATATAATGTGAAATACCATTTGTAGTGAATGCATGTAGTGTGAATGAGATGTAATGTTTAATAAATCTATGTAACATAGATGCATGTATGCATGTATGGGAGGACTAATATGCAAAGGAAGCACTTGTATCATTACATGTACCTATGTGGATGTGATCCATTCCATGATCTCAGAGATGTAGGATGGTATAAGGCATATGTAATGGCTTTGACCAATGTAGTTTTGGCAATCAAATCTCGGACTCAAAACTGTGCAAGTTTATGTGGCAACTCATAACTAATCGGATTGGTTCAAAATCTATCATGGACCTGTGTGTGTAAATGAGTGAGGTTCATTTATCCATTTTGAGGGAGGTAGGATTAACCCATTGTAGACATGGCCAAACTAGCTAGCTCATCCATAAGTGAACAATGATCTGTACAAAAGTGGGTAGCTAATGTGATAGATATATCACCACTTGTAAGACTATTCCACTGGTAGGCAGGCTCTTGGAGCCTATTGCTAGCGATGGAAATCATCCCATGGTGTTATGTTGAACCTAAGGACCAAAGGTGATGAAGCATAACATGGGTGATATCAGGAGGCTTTTCCTTTTGTTTTCTGCCCCTCATCTATTGTTTACCTATTTATTGTGGTGCTCTTTTTCTTTTCTCTCTTTTTCTATTCTCTTTTTTTTTTATGGGCGTTGGCTTTTGTTTTCTACCCCATTATTTTACTTTTGCTTATGCTTATCCCTTTGTTTATCCCTAGGTCGTATGTTGACCATGCAAGTGATAGGATGAGTAGGGGAAAATGTTCGCTAGATGGCGACATCTACTCAAGGTGTCATCTTTCCTAGACTCAAAATTTGTTTAATGTGTAACCTATTGTGAATGGTCCATGAGAGAAGTTGAACCAGCCTAAAGAACCATAAGGAGAATGTAAAACCTATCAGCTAGGGGTGACATTTGATTGACTGAACTAGTAAGTAGTCAAAGCTTAACATGACACCTATGTATACCCTAATCTTAAAAAGGGGAATGGACATCCAGGTGGTGATGCTAACAAGTGCATGTATTACTCCTATTGAAGGTACATTTTTGGGGAGAATGTACAAACTTGAAATGAAATTAACATGAAAAATATATGGATATATGCAATGGATGTAATGTAAATGATGCAAGTGGGGGAATGCAATATCTACAAGAGGAAGCTCATGAAGTGTAGAGGGAGAAGTTTGGAAAACTTATCTACAGATGAGTATGGTGTATCATAATGACAAAAAGTATGATGCTATGATAATGGTTGCCCTAATGTGTGGGGTGTGTGTAGTAGGTAAATAAACTGTGAGTTGTACAATGATGTAATAATCACAAAAAGGAATAGGATGTGAGAGTAGGATGTATTGATAGAATAAGTGAGAAGAAATAGGCTTTGGTAACCAGCAAGATGAGGGGATTACCAAAATCAAAGAAGATAGAAGAGAGGAAGTAGATCAACGTAGGTATGTAGCTGCTCGAAGTATGACCATATGACTATGTGAGGAAGTAAGAAGTAGAAGAAGAAAGAAGGAAGAAGATGAGAGCTACTTATGGGTGAAGTGGTATGGGTCAGGTCGGGAATGAGATGGTGAAGTGATGGTATGGCTTGGACTTTGATGGTTGGTGTAGTTGGATATGTTGTGAATGTAGTGGGTTGGCACTATCAAGGTTTCATGTGGTGGTAAAGTTCTAGGGATGATGTGGTGTGGAGGACTCAAAAGTTGGCTAAATGGGATGGAGCATTTAGGTGATGGAGTTTGATCACCATGCAACATGTTGTGCACCAGGTTCTTGAATGATCGATATTCTTCAATGTCATGACCTGGTTGATGATGATAGATACAATATTGGCTCTCATGGTAATTACGTGGTTTAGGACATGAGGGGTCTATGGGTTGAATCTCAGGTAAGTCAAGAAGGCCTTGATGCATGAGGTGATAAAATATTTTTGATAATGGAGTGAATGGAATAGGCATGGGGTAAATGTAAGGTTTCATTGGAGGTGAATAGGGGTGGATGAAGGGAGGTCCAATGGTGGAGGTGTAGGTCGAGAGTTCGATGTGGGTCGAATCTGAGGTTGAGGAATGGATCTGCATGGAGGTGAGGATGCATGGGTCATGGGAGACTGGTATGGATGAACATGGCAATGGCAATGGCTCATCTGTAGCTCAAGAGCCTTGATATGAGAAAGGAGATGTTGTATGTCATGGTGTGGAGGTGATAGTATCGAGGAAGGTGGTGATCAGGACTCCAATGTGTATGGAGTGGCCTGGTATGCATGAGAAAATGGATGAGGTCATGATGATGAGGAGGAGTGGAATGACCTTTGGGATTGGGAAGCTTTCTGAAAGGGTAAGCCTCGTAGTGGTGAGGGTGGTGTCTTGAGGATAGGTGGCATAGGATATGGCTCTGGATGGTAGCGCATGTGAGATGGAGGCATGTGTACATGGGTAGCTTGGGTAGCTTGAGCCATGTGAGCTTGCAAGGCTTGGGTATAAGAAGACTCTCTATTGGGGAGTGGGGTCGGTAGGCATGAAGGATGGGTCGTATGGGGAGTGTATCCTCTATTAGGAGGGTAGTAAGCTCCTAGAGGGTGGTGGGGGGAATTAGTTGGTGAATAAGGGTTCTTGGTATCTTCAGGAGATGAGAGGGAGACCCTTGTGTTTGGGGATGGGATGTTTCCTCCTTTTCATCAAAAGAGGATAGGGTGACCTAGCTGTCTCTCAAATGGGGTGAGTAAGATGAACCTCGATGGTGAGGGGAAAGGCATCGAGGTGGAGTGTAATGGTCTGAATGTGAGGAATGTGAAGATCACCTAGTATGAAGGGTGACTAGTGGTCGGGCTAGGTCAGCCGGTGTGATCGGTATAGGTGGTGGTGGTGGAGGGTCTTGCATGATGATGTATGTGGATGTTGTCATATCTCATTGCTAACGGTGTGGTTGTAGATGATGTAGATCCTACAAAAATGAAAATAGATACCAACAGCATAAAAATGATATAAAGGGGAAAGTACATGTAAAATATTTAAAGTAAAAAGACATGCATTTATCATGATGTGCCTAGTGAGTGATGTGTTTGTGCATAGCGGTGTGTACCACTTGTGATAGTGAATGCCTATGTGTGTTAGGCATTGAATGCATGAAGGTGCAAAATGTTAATAGGCTCAGGTTCATCAAGGCCTTCAAGATTAGCCAAGTGATAGGCACCTAAACCATATTTGTGTGTGATGATGAATGGGCCCAACTAGTTTGGGGTAAACTTGTCTCATTGTTGGTGAGGCTGACTTGTGATTTATTGGTTTTATTTGAGAACCAAATTACCAATTTGGAATTCGTATTGATGTACCTTACTATTGTAGGCATGGTGAAGGTGATCTTGGTAGACTCATGTGTGCTCGATGGCATGGATGCGATGTTCATCGAGGAGTGTAAGTTGATCTAAGCGGGCTTGATGAGCGGTGTCATCATCAATGAATTCTTTCATGGATACCCTTAGGGAAGGTATCTCAAGCTCAAGGGGCATGATAGCTTCTGCCCCATAGACAAGTGAAAATGGGGTTGCCCTAGTGGGGGTATGAATGCTTGTACGGTATGCCCACAAGGCTAGGGGTATTTGGTTGTGCCAGTCATGATGTGATTTTGCTACTATTTTGCGTAGGATGGAGCAAATTATTTTGTTTGTGGCCTCTGCCTGGCCATTACCCTATGGGTAGTATGGGGTAGAGAAACTATGTTGAATATTGAACTTGTTGCAAAGAGCTTGGATGGTTTTGTTTTTGAAGGATTTCCCATTGTTAGAGATGATTTGGGAAGGAATTCTAAAGTGACATATGATATGGTCTGTTATGAATGTTGCTATCTTTGCTCCTATGGTTTGGACAAGTGGGATGGCTTCGACCCACTTTGTAAAGTATTCTGTAGTAGTGATGATGAACTTATGATTACTTGAGGAGGTAGGTGTAATTTTTCCAATAAGATCTAGGTCCCATTGGGAGAAAGGCCACATGGATTGGATTGGTTGGAGTGCTTGATATGGAAGATGTGTGAGGTTTGCATGTTGTTGGCACTTGATACAATGTCTCACATACTCACAATAGTCATGTTCCATTTTTGGCCAATAGTATCCCATGTGAAGGATGCATTTCGTGATTGCCATGCCACTGAAGTGACCACCACAAGTACCATCATGGGTTTCTTGTACAACCCATTGAGATTCATGAGGTTCTAAGCAATGCAAGAGCATGCCATCATAGCTACGGTGATAGAGGATGTCCCCCAACAATGTGTAGTGGATTGCTCTTTGTTTAAATGCTCGATGTTGAGCATGCGGTAAGTCACATGGTAGGAATCCTAATTTAATATAATATTTGATCTGCACAAACCATGGGTCATGTGGTTCGGTATCGACCACATGAATGCCACCATCATATTTAGGAGATATGGGTGATATGGCAGATTGAGTGAGTGTATGAATTGTCATGGATGTGGTTGTTGATGTTGGATTTTATAGGATTAATGATCCTAAGGAGGCCATTGTATCTACAAAATGGTTTGAGGATCATGGAGTGGCTTCGATGTCATACCATTCGAATCGGTAGAGGAGTTGTTGTGCAATGTGCTTGTATTGTTGGAGGACTGGGCAATTGCATTTCCAGATCTCTTGCACTTGGTTTACTATTAAAATGGAATCACCTATGATATGGAGGCATTTGATATGCATGGAATGTGCCTATTTCAATTCGAGGATTAGGGCTTCATATTCTGCATTGTTGTTCATACAAGGGAAGTCCAACTTGAATGAAAAGGGGAGTGGTTCACCTTCAGGTGTGAAGAATACAATGCCTACACCCCCAACATGCATGCATCGAGAGCCATCAAAGAATAGAGTCAAGTCGGCTATCATTTCTGGTTCAACATATTCTTCATCTTCTGTTATATGGAAGATGGAGTCATCAAGGAGTTGAATGAGGAGAGGTTGGTCATCAGATAAGGGAGCTTCTACAAGTTGGTCTGCTATGACCTACCCTTTGATGGACTTTTGTGAAATGAATTTGAGGTCAAATTCGGTTAGAAGCATGATCCACTTAGTTATGTGGGAATTGTGATAGCTTTTGTTCATCATGTAATGGAGGGGATTGTCTCGGGCGATGACAAAGGTTGTATGGTTGAGCATGTAATGGCATAGTTTTTGGGTGGCGAATACTATGGCTAGGCATAGTTTCTCCATGTACTTGTATCTAGCTTTGTAGCTAACTAGTGTGTGACTTATGTAGTAAATGGCTTGCTCTTTGTCGAGTATGTTATTTTGGGCTAGAAGTGTACCTAGTATAAAATCTGTAGTAGAAATGTATAGGATGAGTGGTAGTTGTGGGTGTGGGGGTGACATAACTGGTGGTGAAGTAAGGTAAGTTTTGATGTCATCAAAATCTTGTTGGCAGTTATCATCCCATTTGAAATTTACTCCCTTTTGTAAAAGGTGATTGAATGGTTTGCACTTGTCTGATAGTTGTGCTATGAATCGATGAATAGAAGTGATTTTGCCCTGGAGGCTGCGCAATTGTTTCAAGGTAGTAGGTGGGGGCATCTCGGTGATGGATTTTACTTTACTAGGGTCAACTTCAATGCCTCATTGGGTGATAATGAATCCTAAGATTTTTCTTGAGGTAACACCAAAGACACACTTCTTTGGGTTGAGGTGGACATTGTGTTCTAACAAGCGGTCAAAGATCCGACGGAGATCTTCAAGATGTTTTGAGCATTTCTTGGATTTAGCAATGAGGTCATCTACATAATATTCCATGATTTTGTGCATGTAATCATGGAATATGTAGGTCATGGCATGCTGGTAGGTTGCCCCAACATTTTTAAGGCCAAATGGCATGACCTTGTAGCAGAAGGTCCCCTAGGGGGTTGTGAATGATGTCTTGTGTTGATCAGCAAGGTTGATTCTGATTTGGTTATAACCTAAAAATCCATCCATGAGGGATATCATCTCATGGCCTATGATGGAATCGATGAGTGAGTCGATGTTAGGTAGGGGGAAGTTGTCTTTGGGATAAGCTTTGTTTAAGTCATGAAAGTCTGTGCAGATGTGAACTTCATCGGATGGCTTGGGTATGGGGACCATGTTAGAGACCCATTCAGGATAGTCTATGGGTACTATGAAGTCTACATCTAAGAGCTTTTGGAGCTTAGTTTTTACTAGTAATGCAATGGTTGGGTGCATGCATCATAACTTTTGCCTTACTAGTTTGGCATTTTGATCTAGTGTAAGGTTGTGGACTACTAGGGTGGATCGAGTCTTGGCATATCTTTGTATGACCATGCGAAGACTCGGATATACTTGTAAAGGAAATTTATGAATAGGATGTGCTCCTCGGGTGAGAGGCTAGTGGCTAATTTAACTATGTGAGGGGTTTTAGGATCATCACCTATGTCAACATCAATGGTTTCCTCAATGAGCATGTGGGAACCATCATGTAGTTGTTCTAGAATTGGAATAATATGGAGGTCATCGGTGGCCTCGGTAAGTTTATATTCATCATCTAAGTAAATGTTTGTGTGGTGCACCTATGGTATGTGAGGTGGTATAGATGATGAAGGGGCATTCGTAGCATGCAAGATGTGTGGTGAGAGTAGGAAATCTTGGGGTGTCGGTATGGGTGAAATGTGGGTGAGATCGATGAAGTTAGGATTTGGTGTATCATCTCATGTGGGATGGTGTGTATATCATAATGGAGAGAAGAGATCCACCTCGACCATATTGATTGATGTTGTGGGGGATGTGGGTGGTGAAGATTCTGGTGATGATGACTCGACAACCTATGAGCATCCTAAAAGGCTTAAAGGAGGGCATAGGATGACTGGTGGGGATCATGGTCGAGTAGTAGCTCATTGAAGTTGTCGATGTATAGGTAGGAATGGAGCTAAGTATGTTGATGATGGTGGTGGGGATGCCATGTCATGCTCTAGGTAGTGCATGTTTAAGGATAGTGTAGTGAATTGGTTTGTCAACTCATCGACACAACATGACGATGTGGTGTCGAATATGGAGGGCTCTTGAAAGAAATTATAGGGGACTGTAATGGTGGAGTTAGGTGAGGAGGTATCCTCTAGAATGTCCATATCAATATATTCTTCCAAGGTGTGTGTCGAAAGTGGGGAAGGATGTAGGGATAAATCTTGAAGTTCATCCTCTAATGTATGGATGATGGTTGGGTGATAACCTAAGCTAGATTTATCGGTAGGGGATTGGACATGAGGGTTAATGGGTGTACGTAACCCTTGCTCATAGTGGCCTAGTATAAACCCATGCTAATGGAAGCATTGAAGGTAGCGTAAGGTAAAGTAAGGATTAGCCAAATGATCAATTGTACCACAGAAGCTAGATTGTGGTGGTGGAGATACTATGGGTGGGAGTGAGGAATCAACTCTGATGTAGATAAAGTTGGTATGATTATTGGGAGATCCTAGTTGTATGATGGTTCTAATAGTCAACATTAAGGCTGAAGGGTGGCCAAAGTCTCATGTGGATTGGATGGTAGGTGGACTGATGGGCATCATACACATTGTAATCCCTTGGACCTGAGTTTGACATGAAAATAGATATGCATGGTGTTGCATGCTCTGGTGAATGAGGTGGTGAATCTGACTTAGATGATGATGGTGAAGTTTGAGAGTCTCTAATAGTAGTAGTGGAGGGGTGTAGTAGTTGGTCATCTAAGTGAGATGCTCATTGCTCCCACTCATGGCATTAAGTTGTGGTAGTTGGTATAGGATGATTGGCCTATGGGAATTGTGAAGGCATGGGTGTAGGTTTTGGTGTTGGGCTACATAGAGAGGTGAATGACCTAGGCCATGGATGAAAAGGAAGTGGAGGTGTGCATGGTGTAGGGAGTATAGGTGCTTCTATAGAGGAGGATGATTGAGGTGGAGCGATAGGGTATGATATGGGTGGTGATGGTGGTTGTGGTACCGATGGTGGGTTTGTAGAGGATGAAGGTTGGGATGGTCATGGTGGCCATAATATGGGAGGTGAGAATGGTATGGTAGTGGGATTAGGCACTATATATGATGGTGCTAAAGGTGCTGACATTGAAGCATGTGTCCTTGATGAGGATTGGGGTAATGAGGTGGATGTAGGAGAGGATGTCGATGCTTCGACTGATTGATGGGAAGAAATTAGGAAGAGTTGCATGGATGAGAAGGAAGGTGTAGGTGGGAGATCTATGATGTTGTAGAATTTAAAGGGGTCCCCATCAGTTGGGATGTAATGGACAAGTCCATTGTGGATGTACTTGAGGTAATGGTGTAGCATGGAAGGGACACATTGCATATCCTTGATCCATGGGTGACCAAGGAGGATGTTGTATTGCATATCCCCTTGGATAATATGGAAGAGGATGGAAATGGTATGGATACCTACTTGGATAGGTAGGACTATGGATCCTACCGTAGGTCTCATAGAGCCATCAAATGCTCGTAGGTCGAGTGAAGGTGTGGCAAAGTGGGCTGGTGGTATATGTAAATGATGTAGGGCTATCATAGATATGATACTAATGGATGAGCCCATATCAACGAGGACCCACTTGTAGGTGATGTCATTGATATTGGCTTGTATGTGGAGAGGGGGATCCGCTCCTTCTCCTACAAGTTCTGTTATCTCATGGTCATGGAAACTAATGGATGGCTGGAGGCATCATGGGATGTTCCCTACAAAGTTTACAAATGCATTTGTATCATGCATTTCTAAATCTATAGAATGTAAAATGTCATTCAATGCCTCATGATGGGGTTGAGATTGTTGTAAGAGGTCAAAAATTGATAATCATGTAGGGGCATTATGTAGTTGATGGGTGAGGCTACCATGGATGGTGATCACATTTTGGGGTGGAGGTGGTATAGCGCTAGGAGTTTGGGAGACCTATGGTGATGTAAATTGGGTAGGTGGGGAGACAATAGGTGTGGTCTGACGTGATGGGTATCATTGGTTCCATATGGTAAGGTTTATCATGCCTACTACTCCACATGATGGAGGATCATATTGGACACTATTCACTTGGTGAGGTGGTCCTGGAGGATTGGTTGGAGGTCTTTGGGGATTGGTTCCTCTGTGGTCCGGTAGAGGATTCTGGAAGATCCCTAGGTTTTGGTTTTGTGGGGCTAAAGGGTTCGATACCTGAATGGTACCCCTATCGATTAGGTCCTACACTTGAGCATGGAAGGAGTGACATGACTCGATGTCATGGTCATGCTATCTATGGTATGGATAATAGAGTTGCTCATTGTATCCATGAGGCTTAGGTATATTTGGATCTAATGGTCAAATCTTGGGTAGAAGGAGATGTCCACCCTCATGTAACCTATGGAAGAGGGTTGGTAAGGGTTCGAATAGTGGTGTAAGGTTACATTGTGGACCCTATGGGTGCATGCCATGAGATTGTTGAGGCCTAGGTGGGGGAGGCACATTGGTTTGGAATACTTGTTGTTGTGGAATGTAAGGTGGTGGGCTTGGTGTTGGTGCTAGGGTAGCAGCTACCACTTGGTTGGCTTGTGGAGGTCAAGGATAAGGTTGGTTAGGTGTGTTTCTATTAAAATGGAAGTTTGAATTGTAGTTAGGCTTTGATATTAACTTAATTTTTCTAGATTGGACTTTAATGTCTTTGATAACCTTTGCTTATGAAATGGCTTCCTCGAAGGTGCGACTTTGGTGAAGTTGTAGAGAGGTAGAGATGTGTTTGTGGCAACTCTTGGAAAAGAGTGTCACTAGCTCCATGGTAGGGAGGCTATGGGTGAGATCATGGATGATCACTCTCCATCTAGATACAAACTCGGTGATAGGTTCATCATCAGCCTATCGTAAGGCATAGACATCTAAAAAGGTTATCTTCTTCTTGATATTAATGGAGAAGTGTTCTAAAAAGGTGTTTGCTAATTGCTCAAAGGTATAAAGGCTATGTCATGGTAGCATGTTATACCAATCTAAGGCTTGTCCTACAAGGGAGAGGGAGAAGGTACGCAACATAAGGGGGTTGCTACTATGAAGTTGGTAGCAAGCTGAGCGATAGTTACTGACATGCTCTCTGGGGTCTTCCTTACCTTTATACTTATCAAACTTTGGGATCTCAAAGTGGTAGGGGTAAGGTGGGATAGGGATGGATGGATGAACTGGCTCATTGCAGAGTTCATCGTAGGATGGTTTTTGTGGCTCGTAGCTTGCGGTGCATAAGTTTAACATCTTGACTTCATCTTGTAGGAGTTGAATTTTAGGTGTTAAAGGTGTAGGTGATTGAGCTAGGGTTGGTTGAGCTTGGGAGTGTGGTGGATAGTGAGGTTGTTGTTGTTCTTCTCTGTATTATGGAGGGAATTGTTCTAGTTGGTCTTGGTATGATGGGTATTGAGTGGCATATGATGTAGGGGCTAGTGGGATACTAGGCTATGGAATAGATGTTTGTTGGGGGTAGTAATATTGTGATTGGGATGTGTGTTGTTGTGGCATGGGTTCCTACTGGGTAGGAGCCTACTGTAATGGTTGGGTCATAGGAGGTGATGACCATGAAGGAGGAGGTGTGAAAAATGTAGCCCTAGTAGGTAAGAGTGGAGGTATCGATGCTACTGGTGCTAGGGATGGTCGAGGTAAGGTGTCAAAAGTTGGGACCTATCTCTATCCTAAAGGATGGGTGGTAGTGAAGCTAAACTATGTGGAATAGCTTGGGGAAGTGGACGTATAAGCTATGGGTTTTGATTCATAGGTAGGAGGAAGATTAGTGGTAGGCACTTGGAAAGGAGGAGGAGGAGGTATCCTAAAGGTCGATGAAGGTGAGGGTAGAGTGCAAGATTGGGCATTGTACATTCTAGGAACCTGAGATGTAGGTGGGAATGTAGTGGAAAAATAAGGGTAAGCTTCCAAAGTAGGAGCTTGGGAAGAGGAGGTGGTGCCTGTGTCCACTCTTGAATGAATTTGGGTTGTGGTTGTTGTTGCTGCCATTGGGTGGTTTGGGTTTGGAGAGGCTCTTGTGATAAGTCCTCAAACATTGTGAAAAATGGCTGCTGAGATGATGATGGTTGGGACTCTTGGGAAGAGGATGGGTATGATGTTTGAGGGGGTGTTTGTTGTTCTTGTAGAGGAGGTTGTTGTTGCATAGTTTGGAATGTTGGCCTCTGAGTACCTATGGTGGAAGAGGAAGGGTCAAAAATCATTCCTATTGTAGGGGTGAATGATGTGACCTCTGGGCGAGTACGGTTCAAGAGGGAGGAGTCATTCTCAAAAAGGGATTGAGATAGACTCTAGAAAAAGGGGTGTGCAAAGGTAGGGGAAGTAGGTATGACCTCCTCATCTATGGTAAATAATGGATGAGGTTGTCTTGGTATCGTGTAGATCACATGGTCATAGAATATGGTCGGTGGATTAGGTGAGGATGGGGATGAAAGAAGTGGATAATCTTCTACAAGTGAAGTAGCGAGGGCTTCACTCAAAGTGGACGTCTCATCCTGAGGCATCATGTGTGTGTACTATACATCAGATCTTATGAGTAAATCAGATGTGTGTATGGCCTTCCCCTTCATGATCGAAGGAGTAGGAGGGGATTGACTAGAAGAAGTGGTAGGTGCTTCCTCTATAAGGTATGCTTGCTCATGCGCTCGACTACGGGTGACAATAGGCATGGCAGCATGTGTCATGTCATGAAGGTTTAGAACTATGTAGGAATTAAATCTTGTAGTTCTATGTGTGTTGTGTGAAGGGGTTTAGGAATAACCCTATGTGGTGTGGACTTGACTATATCTAATATAAAAGTAAATCAATGATGTGTTGTGTGTAGCTTGAATAATAAAGTGACAAGTGGTGTACTATGTTGAAACTAGTTTGTGATCATGCAAACAATGGTAAACTAGAATCAGTTCTAAATGCTAAAAATAAAAGTGTTTTGTTCATTTATGTGTGTTTTGATGTTGGTACCTCCTAGGTAGTATCATAGGTAGTGGAGTGAATACTCTAGTAAATCAAGAATGTCATCGGTATCGAACCTCCTGCAACACCCAAATATGCATATAATAGAATAATATCACAACGTGTGAATGGTGACCTATATGGAAGGTGCAGTAAAATGATATCCTAAAAGGGGGGAACCCACTATGCTGAAGTGAGTTCGCTATATCCTCTTACGAGAAGAGGTGGCACTATCTATGACCTGCTAGGCATGGTTGGTATACCCCATGCTTTCGCTTCACCCTCGAGTGGGCTTAGTCAATAATGATAGTTATCATGTCCACTAATTATGTGAGCCTTGTGGATAAAGGTATCTAATCCTATCCCACTCTGAAGGTAACTTCTGGTGATGAAATCTAGAAGCCCAATCTCAAAAGTGGGGGTTTTCTGGTGATGAGGCCTAGAAAACCACTCTTGTGGGGCTGCTAGGTGTCTAGGGGGGTTGAGAGTTGGTGGAGGGTAAAACTCCATCGACACCAATCTCGAGTGATGGATTGGGGATGAAATCCAATCTCACCACTTGTTTAAGATACCACGTGTGTGTGTGTGTGGGTTTTTGTTTTGCTATCGATGTTATGTAAAATAGGAAATCTAACTAATTGCCTTTTCAAATTAAATGCTAGCCCTATATGCATTTTTTGAAAGCAAAATACTAGAATGAAATACTTTTTGTAAACAAAGAATCTAATCCTAGATGCCTTTAGGAAAAGAAATTGACTCTATTTTGTAACACATACAAACAAGTAATGTGAAAGGTATGTGAGTAGGGGTTTATGGAACCCTAGATTCTAGCACATGGAAAATATGTAACATGGATTTATATGAGGATAAATTGTCAATATTACATTAAGCATGTATAAAGGAAAGAAAATTTAATCCTAAATCTGAACTTTAGAATTAAGAACTTAAAATATTTTGTAATGGAAATGTATGCTATGGAGAAAAGAAGTAATGGAAAGCTTATGCTACATTTGAGTTAGCCAAAGAAACTAAAATTTACACAAATTTTTACAAAATTAGACTTGTTGGTTTTGTGTAGGTTTCTGCAACTAAAATGCATTTTCTAACATGATGGATATGCAAGAAAAGTGAAATTTACCAACTATATTGATGCTTTAATTAGTAAATTGTTTTGCACCCATAAATTCCAAAATAGAAATAAATTTGTGGAATACCTAGACTCTGATGCTATAGATGGTCTGGTTGGCTCTTGTGTTGCTCACCCCTATAATTTTGGGGGCTTTTGAGGCTGGTAGGTTGACTTCACCACTTAGGGGTGAATTGAGATCTGGTTCATGGGGTGGGGGTGAATTAGGTTTGGAGACCCCAAATATCTATTCTGAAGGCTTGAGGTGGTTCCTAGGGCTTTGGAGGTCTTTGTATTAGTCATATATTGTACCTATAAAACATAAAAATAGAGGATAATATCATATTTATAAAACTAGTTAACCTGACACTATCCATTGTGGGGGTCCCATTGGGTGTGCTAGAATGAAATGGCTAAAATATTACATTTGATCTAATAACACATTAAAGACACATGCTATTCAAAAAAATGTATTTTATTCATGATAAGATTTGCATAGGTTACAAATAGGGAGAATTCCCTTTTTTTCTTTCTTTTCACAAATGTTACAATAGGCTTGATGCCTTCTCTTCATGTTCCTCAGTGTAGATGGGCTTGCGTACCACCGTGGGGTTGTAGTTGTTGTTGTTTCCCTCCTTGGTTCTAGGATAAACCTACAAAAAGGGGTTAGTGAGTTGGGGGCTTGCCTCAGGTCAGGCCCCATAGTAAGAAAGACAAATCGACTCATAAAACATGATAAAAATTGAAATAAATGATGCAGAACCTCATAAAAATGCAAAATGAAGCTTACCTCCAATATTTGGGCTGATTTGGGACTTGTAGACCCAATTCACCACCTAGGGGTGAACTGGTGCCGGATTCGTGGGGTGAGGGGTGAATCAGACTGTAACTATTGTTCTTCAGAAATCCTTCGGTGGAGAGGTTCCTTTGCTGTTGTACTGCTGATGTTCAGGTTCAGATCTGCTTTGCTGTGCTTCTGTACATATTTTGGTAGAGTTTTTGTACTTTGGACATAAGTGGAGAGAGAGATAAATGAGGGTTTGGGCCCACTATTTATAAGAAAACCCAAGGTGTAGGGGGGTAGTTAGGAGAACTAAGCCCTAGGGTGAGATCCCATGAAGGTTAGGTTAGGGTTTGTGAGGTGGCTTCCTCACATTCCCTTGAGGAAATATCTCATCCTCACACATGTGTGAGGAGAGATTAGGGTTAACTAGGGTTAGTCAACTCTAGGTTAGATGTGGGGTTAGGTTAGGGTTTCCTAAGAAATATCCTAACTAACCTAGTGCACACACATGTGGGAGGGAGTAATTAGGGATTAAGGACCTAATTAACCTTTTTAGCCCTAAAAGTGAACTTAAGTGAAGTCACTTTAAAATTAGATTTAACAATTGACTCAATTAATACTTTTGCCAATTAATAGCCCCGTGGGGGCCTCAATTAAGCATAAAAGAGTCTTGTATCACCTTAGGAGGCTGGTGGATGGTTTTCCGATGCATGGAAGGTGTTGATGATGTGATTCAGGTAGTTTATTAGGGTTTTGGACCTAAAAACTAGTGAAGTGGTGTGTGGAAGTCTACGCAATGCTACGATAATCTATGGTGATCTACGCTAGTCTACGCATGTCTACGGTAGTCTACGCATGTCTACGCATATCTACAATAGTCTACATAGGTCTAGGAGGATCTACAATAGTCTACGTTGGTCTACGATAGCCTAGGGGTATCTAGGATTGCCTATGTAAACCTACAAGTGTCCAAAAGGATCTACAAGTATGTAGGTATAGCAATGTGCGACTTTTAGGTGTCTACAAAAATATTTGATCCTAGTTTTAAAAATATCAATTCAACATTTATATGATCAATTTTTTTCATGAAAAGAAGAGGAATATCCAAAAAAACATAATCACCCTTGCAATCATAGGTTACGTATCTATAATACTCCATTCACTAACCATGAATAACAAGATCCTAATCAACGAAAGGGAGTGAATAAAAAAAAATGTCAAGGGTTTAATCAAGGTGGCCATCAGAATTATCAAGATCAAGGATACAATCCCAATAAAAAAACCAAGGGTATAATCAAAGTGAAGGTTAGAATAATCAAAATTAGAATTATAATTACCCCCAAAACCAAAATCCTAGAGCTAGCACTTCTCAAAAATCCTCTCAAGTTAACCAAGTCTTTACCCAATATGTCCCAAATGGATAATACATTTGTATTCAATCGAATTTGGCTCATTGCAAACATATTAGAGGTAAAAAAATAAACCGTTACATCCTTAGAAAAAAAATTTTCTCCTATTAATAGGAATGCACCTCAATACAAAAATAAACAATCTCCTAAATTAAAATAATGATAAAGGAAAATAACCTATCCAAGTTACAATCAATCTAGCTACAATTGATAAAATCCCAAACCCCCCTTTGATCATCTAGAAACTTGTGATAAATGTAGAATGTCAAAATATGTAGAGAAAAATCTTTAGAAGGCCTCATCCAATTCCATAGGCCCTATTGCTTCTAAATTTTTTGAAATACTATAATCACCATTTAAAGTGGTAATGTTGTCACCTATAAAAAAAACATGTTATGACCTCACCTAGTCCAAATAATCATTGCTTAAAGTAGTCATGAGCAAGAGTTGTGTACAACCCCTTATAAGTTCCCATAATTTGAATTACTTATGACATCTCCTTACCAATGATCGCAGTTAAGAGACTTCCTAGATGAGATGGATATGCTGAAACCATAGGTTACCAGTATTATTCCTATCATTCAAGGGTCTTATGAAGTGTAATACATTCAATTGTGTAAAGAAAATCTTTGCATTGAGTCACATACTAGTCGTAATTTGATTATAAATTTCCTTTGAAAAACATGATTGCTATTGATTATTTGGCAAGTGTTGATGATCTACCACTAATGATAATAATTATTTATAATGATATGGTAATTAGTAGGGCTTTGATGGATAAAGGGAGTGGTACATGTATTATGTTGTTATATTTGATTGATAAGTTAAATATCCCTATAGAAAATGTTCTTTCTACTAGAATTCATTGTGATTCTTATAATGGTCAACTAAAAGATCCTATGGGTTGCATTTGGTTACCAATTTCAAATGGTATTAAAGAAGAGAGAACTTCATGGTATTTTATTTTTAGACCAATTATAACATGCTATTAGCTATATCTTGGACTAGCAATATGAGAGCCATAGCTTTCTCTACTTGTCAAGTGGTTAAATATGCCTACAATGGTAAATTTTTCTACATAGAGGGTAACTTCTATCCTTGGGGACCTCATACTCCAAACCATAAAAGTTGTTTTGTTCCTTCTATGGATGAGATAAAAAAGGTTGTGACTTATGAACATGAGCCTTAGTGGACTTCTAGAAGAAAATTATTGAAGAGGATTCCTAAATTTCCCTTGAAATTCTCACATGATAGATATTAATTAAAATGTGATCAACCTAACATGAATGTTATTACTCTCCTTCATCAAGAGGTAATTTACCAATTTCCACCATTATTAAAATATAAAAAGAGAGAAGATCCTATTTTTTTCTATAAATGGTTGTCCAAATTTCACAAAGCCTATGAGGATGTTGCTAAATTGAAATAAATAATATTTTATATGGATAATGACACCATGGGGGAGGAAACTAATAATGATGTAGATAGTGGGTTTAATCAAGCCTTTAACATTAAAACTAAGAATACTCCTTCTATTAATCCTATTTTTGAGGTGGGTGTTGGGCATTATCAAGTAGATTCAATGGAAGTTTCCATTTTAGGTGATGATGATAATCAATTTGATATAATTTTTTGTGAAATTGATTATGGAGATAGTATTATGTTGTTTGCATATTACATGCTTAGAAATTATGAAAACAATCTATACAAAATTAGTCTAGATAGGCATAGAACAATTAATGTTTTTTTTCTCTACATTGGAACTTTCAAATATGCCTAGAAAAATGGGAATTATTCTTTTGCCTAGTCATTTAAAAAATATTGAAATCTATCAATTCCAAAATTGCTATGAAGATAGACAATTGGTTATTCTATATCTTAAAACATAAATTCCTACACTATTTTTCACTAGCCTAAACCAATATTCATCATGGGTGTGTCCACTATTGTAGATTCTCCAACAGAACTAGAATTACCTATCAAAGCAGTGATCCTCTTCATGACTAATTATTTAGCTATTTTTGGGCTAGCTCCTACTATTTTGGAAGCACTGATGATTATATTACCTATAATACCCCTACTATGCCTAGATAATATCACGTTTTTTGATAAAATTTCTATGTACCTGATATCATCTCTTAATGTGATAATATTAATTTATTCTATTTTCTAGGAAATAGTAAATTTCGAGGCATTCACTATTATCCCTGATAGCCTATTTCTAGATCTAGAAATATTTTCTTTCTTAAAAAGGTCATCTAACTAGTGGATTGCTAGTTTAATTGATCATATACCCTATTGTCCCATAAGGCACTTGATTGAAGCTAAGTTTTATCTAACTTGAAAATAATAGTTGCTATTCATGCTTTGATAAAAGTTTACAAGAAATTTGAACCATACCCTAGTCCCCACACCCATATATTTCTTAATTTTTTTTTATAAGTTAAAAATTATATTGATGTGGGCATTTGAAAGGTGCCCAAACACCTTAGTACATTAGCAAAAGGAAAGGATGCACAATCCTCAAAAAACTACGAAGCATCCTTAAACACCTAAGAACTTAAAGGAAAACAAAAACAAACCATCAGGAGACTAGGGAAATCCCAAAATAGGACAAAAAAGAAAAACCATAGGAGATCAGCCATTTAGGCCATTACAAAGTCTTTAGTATCATCCTTTTAATCACATTCTCACATCCTCTTTTGTATTAAGGGTATGTGATATGCGAAGGAACCAACTATTCAAATCCATGATAATGTCTCTTTTCTCCTATACTTTCCTAATAATGAATCTTTATTGAAGTTCTTGTATGCTAGAGGAAAGGATCCTCTAATAATACCATAATAGAGGATTTTTTCAAGAGACCAATCCTAATTAAAGGAGGCAAAATTGGTCTGATTATGTTTGCTATGTTGAGATTAGTTTTGAAATGGAGAATCTTACCCCTACTCCAGGATATTTTAAAGAAGGTAACATCTTGAGCATAAAATATATTATGATATTAAAATAGGCACCCTTGAACAACCACGTATAGTCAAATTGGGGCCAGCCTATCTAACAAATAAAATTATCTTTATTACCTTGCACAAGGAGAATAAGGATATTTTTTCCTAGGAGTATTATGACATGCCTAGAATGGATGAGAGTCTATTTTACATAACATTGTCACTTATGAGGATGTCATTACTATTTGACAAAAACAAAGAAGTTTCTCTCCCTTCATTCAAGACCTATGCAAAATTGAAATCCAAATTTTTTAGATGCCAATTTCATCAGGCTTATTGACTATTTAGGATGGGTATCTAACATTGTGCCTATAAAAAAGAAGAAAAAAGTGTCTTTCAAAACATCAACCTAGCTTGTCCTAAGGATAAATTTCTTTTTCCCTCTGTTGATTATATTTTTGACTAGGTTATGAGTTATTGTCCCTTAAGTATAGTTATTCAAGGTGTAATCTAAGTCAAATAATTCCTGATAATCAAACTAAAACAACCTTTACTATACCCTGAGGCACATTATACTATGTTTTCATGTCATTTTGATTGAAAAATATTTGTGCTACTTGTTATTATGCCAGCACAACTTTCTTTCATGACATGATTGGAAAGATAGTGTAATCCTATATGAATGACCTCTTGGGTAAGTCCAAGAAGTATGATAACCATAAAAATAACCTTTGTGTCATATTTGAGCAATTATGTGACTACAAGAGTACACTTAACCCTAATAAATATGTGTTTGGTGTTACTAATGGCATGTTATTAGGCTTCATGGTGTCTCATAAGGGTATAAATGTTGATCATGATAAGATCAAGGCCATTTATGCTATGCCTCACCCTCAAACCATTATATATATAAAATCCTTCTTGAGGAAGCCCAAAGACATTAGGTGGTTTATACCTCAGATAGATTTCAAAGCTTATCTATTGAATCACTTGCTTAAATAAGATGTTAAGTTCACATGGGATGAAACTTGTAATAAGAAATTTTTTTATTTTAAGAAATTTCTCTTATGGCTCCCAATTATTTGCTTGCCCAACCTAAATAATCCATTTTTTCTATACATATTAGCCACTCAAATTTCCTTGGGAGTAGTCCTTACCCAATAACATGATAATAATAAGTAGTATGCCATGTATTATATTAGTTAAATAATGGTTTCGACAAGGACTCAATGCACTCCCATGCAAAAATAATATTTGGTCATTTACTTTGCATGTGATAAACCAATGTGTTACATGTTATATCATACAACTTATATGGTCATTAAAATTGATCCCCTAAGACACATTCTATAAAAACCTAATATGCCTAGTGACACATGATATGCAAAATGGATCACTATGATGCAAGAATTTGATCTCTATATCATAACACAAAAATCTATGAGAGTTGAGGTAATTTCTAACCAATTGGTGGTTTATTCTAACCGACCACAACAAACCTTAAAGGAGATATTGCATGATGAGGAAATAAGGGTCATTTCTTGTGCTCCTCATGAATTTGTCATATTTTCTTCCTCCATTACCTCTTGTATAATTTAGTATCCTATTCCTTATGATCTTATTGAGTAGGAAAAGGTTGTCTTGGAGTCTCATGAGGCTATCAAGAAACCTTATGAAGTTAAATCTAAAGATATATCTAATAGACCTTCCACTTCTCAAGAATCTAACAAAGACCTCCAACATCATAACACTTGGATCCTTCACTTTCATGGAACAAAGAAAGAATTTGGGGTAGGAGATGGTATCTTTCTCAAGTATCCAATTGGCCTTGTTATTCATATATATTTTTGTCTAATTTTTTTTTTGTAGTACTAACAATGTTGTCAAATATAAGACTTTCATCTTAAGGATATTGACTATCCAATATATGAATTTTAAACACATTTGAATGTTAGAAAAATTCCAAATTGTGGTTTCTTAGATCTCTTATGAGTATATAAAATCTCTCCATTTGATCCCTTACCATAAGAATCTATAAATTTAATCAATACTTTTGAGTCCTTTTCCATTAGACATTTCCCAAGGGGTAAAATATTGAGGCTAACTCTCCAACTACTTCAATTAGTAAATTAATACTACGTGAAAACATCATTAAAATATTTTTTATCATAAAAGTTTATGATGAACCTATGATTTGTATCATTAAAGACTCGGTGGATATACATATTATTTGATGAAATAAAGCAGGCAAGAAATTATTGTTATTCAATCAATCAATCAAATATATGACCTTTATAAATATAAATATAAAGTGGTGTCTCTTGGTTTTAAGAGACTCTTGATGGTTCAAATACCAATAATTCTTGACCTTTTATATTCTATCCCTTCAACAAAGTGACAAGAATAATGTAATAATTAATGCCTAACATTCCCCTCTATTACATTATTTGGTATGCAAAGAGAATTTCAAAACAATTTGAACTTGACTTATCCAAGTTCCTTTGTGAAAATATCTACCAGTTGGTCTTTAGTAGGAATATATTTGAGTTGTATTTCATGGTTATTGACTTGCTTTGAATGAAGTTATATTATGCTTCAATATTTTTTTTTTTCTTTCATGGAACACTAGATTTTTGATCAATTTTAGAATAGTCTGATTATCACAATTCAACATTATTAGATAACTTTTGCACATACCCATATCTAATAAAATGAATTACAATGATAGTGTTTCACATGCAGCTTAATGTAGCATGATATTCTACCTATATGGATGATAGTGACTTTGTATTTTTCTTGTTACTATACCATGATATAGGTCCAAATCCTAGATAAAGCACATATCCTGATGTTGACTTTCTATCATATACAATTTTGGCATAGTTTGAGTTTGTATAACATTTTAAGAAAAATTATCATTCTTCCTATATTATAGGCCATATTCTATTGTACAAAAAACATAACATAATATCCTCTTTGCATATTTCCAATGACTCTCCTTAAAATCTTGCATAAATCTTGAAATATATTTTATAGCAAAGACTATGTTAGGCTTGGTGTTTGTTAGGTATATGAGACTCCCTATCAATTGATGATAAAGAGTTGTAGAAAACTATGGTAATTTGTCATACCTTGATAATTTTAATCCTTGTTCCATGGGTGTCACCTTGGGTTTACAATATGTCAACCTATATTTTTTAAGTAATATCTTGGTATATTTTTTTTGTGTGGCCACATTGTGATTATTCTTCTATCAAACTTCTAAACCAAGATAGTAGTGCATAAGCCCCATATATTTCATATCAAATGATTGTTTCAAATAATTCTTCACATTATCCACCAATTTATCTAAACTCCATATAATAACCAGATCATCAACATATACCACAAGGATCACTATGTCAAAATCAATTTTCTTGATATAGATATTTGGATCATAGTTACTTCTTATAAAATAATGTTGCAGGAGGTGATAATTTATTTTGATGTACTTCACTCTAAGATCCTTTTTTAACCCATACAATCACTTTTAATTTATAGATATATTGTTTTTTCCATCAATAATAAAACTATTAGAATATATTACATCATTTGGATGTGATAGATTACTTTAGGGGGAAGTTATCTAGATACTACATGAAAATAAATACACAAGTGTCATTGTGCGAGTTGTAAATGTGCAAGGTGTCCCCTTGTACAACTAGGTAGAGTGTTGGCCAAGGAATACATCTTCCTATATAAATGGCCCTATAGCTCCATTCAGATTGTATCATTTTTCACTCACTCAATAGACTGCTTTACAAGTATGGTCTCAGTCTTGTCATAGAATGTTGCTAAAGCTATCAATGGTATTAGATCTACGACAAACTTTGTTATCTTGAGTTTGTTTGAATAGGACCATAGAAATTGTAGATTTCTACCTAAAGTAGCTAGATCTACATCATCTACATGAGTCATTGAAGGTAAACAACTACTGGTGCAATTAGATTCATTAATTGGATTACTTATTAGATTTGTTAAAGCACCTTATATTGGATCAAAGTTACAAATTGAATTACAGTCTTCAAAAGTGCAAAAGAGAAAATTTATTTTTTAGGGATCATTTACACATTTTTTTTAATCAAAAAACCTCTTACGGGGTCGCCTTGGTCTGAGAGACCACGAATAGGGGGTTCTACACCGTCAAATTCACCCAAGAGTCGCACCCGACCCTACCCGCACCAACATTATCAATTGGATTTTGGATACCCAATTCAGCTTTTTGGTAGGGTGGATATTTGAATGTGGGACCTCCCTTGGAGGATTGCCCTCTCCTCTCCAACTCACCTACAACACCTGGGTAGGATCATTTGCACATTAGGAGTTTATTAGATTTTAGAGTTACAATCAAATACCTACCTTATATTTTTTTAAGAGAAAAATAAGACTCGATCCTACAATTATGTTTGTAATGAAATTGGCAAGAGTTCATTCTAGATTATTATTTAAAGGTTGTAGTAGAATTGTTAAGCGAATTTTTGAGAAATTAGTGGAGCAATAAGGTGATATTATTGTTGCCAATAAAAGTGCATCTATTAAGCACTATACTACTTGATTTTTTAACTAGTTATTCTCAATTAGTTTATATTATAAGCACAAAATATGCAGCACTTTCATGGTAAAAATAACCCACCATTACAATAAAAAATGTGGAGAAGAAAGCCACCATTAAAGTCCTTGAAGGAAGCCTCAAATCGAGACCTTGGAAGTCTCAAGATTCAAGGAGAATGTAAGGGTTTCTTTTTCCATACAGAGTATAGGAATCCTTATTCAAAAACAAATTTCATTAGCTTGGATTGACTATCATCAAAATAAAAATAAGCAAGAAGGATTACATAAAAATTCTTCATTTTGGTGCAAGATCTATCTATTACAAAAAGCACCTCTTTTGTTTCTTTTAAAGAATAAAAGTTTTACTATTTACAAAGGGGTAGTAAGGACGTTATATCCAAAAAAATTTGGCAAGAGGAAGGAGCCATTGAAGAGCTCACATGATCATTATATCCAGCATATTATCGACAAGAGAAAGGATCCATTGAAGAGCTCACACATCCAAGAATTGAGGTGTTTAAATATAATATTTTCCTCCATCAAAACCATACCTATAAGTAGCACATCACCTGCAATAGTGGAGCCATTGAAAGAAGGTAATATCTATTGTGTTTATGTAGAAATAAGGGTAGCATTCAGTGATAAATTATCTACATAAAAAGGTTAAGAAAAAGAGGCACCTATTGGCTATTACAGACAACACTATCTTTTAAATGGGGCACAAATCGATATTAGAACAAGTTATAAACCTTGTAAAATAGGTGAAGAGAAATGTGCTATACCTAAGACATCCATTAAAGAAAATGTCCATCAAAAAGGAGCTCAAAAGTGTGCCATAGAACCATGGAGCAATCCAACTGTAGCCATCCATTATCCTCACCAAGCAAACATGCAAAAGGAAGCTTGCATCTTAAGAAACATATCAAGCTTACGTAGGATACAAATATAAAGGAAGAATTAGGGTTGCAAGCTCATATTTGAAGCATCACATTCACAAGTATTGAGTGCCATGTGGCATAAATTCTCTAAGTATCCTAACATTCATGAAGATCCAAGTGCTCACCTAAAATGGAGTTACATACGTTTAGATGGAGTTAAGAATATTTGGAGGTTACCACCAACCTCATCATTATCAAAGGTACATTGAAGACACCTACCTGATAACACTTCAAGTGACAAAATGAAGTTCATCCTATTTAAGGCACTTATTCTGGAAAAGAATATAGATCAAATTCAAATGAAGACAAGCATTTTAATAATCGAAGAAATTAGAGGAAAATGCTAGTTCAAGCCATACACCATTCAAAGGTGTAAGATAAGAATTTAAGATGCTATCATATAGAACCAGCGAATCAGTGCTTGCATTTGGAGGAGTTTTGTCATAAGAAAAGAACATTTCAAGGAGTGTTTTAGTGCCATTTGCTAAAGAGGAGCACCAACCTAGGAGGAAAAAAACATTGGTCAAAGAGGGCTTTGATTGCCCATGAGTGCTACATAGCCTAAAGCTACGAATACACTGTTGAACATCATTGAAGGATTATAAAGGTAAAGGTTGATTTTATTATTAGCTTACTTTAAACCTAAGGTATTTGGAGTTATAAGGGTAATTTATATCTACTACTGCAGTATTCAACATTAGTGATTTATTAAGCAAGTATATTTCAAAGTTATTAAGGAGGAATAAGGGTTATTAATAAAACTTAAATTATTTGCAAATTATTTTCTAATTTTTCCAAATTAGGAAGTTATAAGGAATACAACATCAAATTAGGAATTGGAAATTATAAAATATTGAAATCAACCAAAAGGGGTATTTAAAGAGGTTTATTAAAGTTTTTTGAAAGGTTGGAATTTTTATAAAAGTATTGTCTCAAATTTACTTAAAGGAGGTAAAATAAACGCAACATCAAAACCTCTTCAAAAATTGAAATAGTGCTTAGTTCAATAGAAGTAATAAGGAGATAGAAAAATTAATTTTGATGTTTACAAAATTTCACAAAATCAACTCAAAACTGAACCACAATTTATAAAAAGTATTATATTGATCAGATATCCTATCCAAAAACACCCTAGGGAGTCATAAGGAACTCTACAAAACTTAATTAAAAATTATCAAGCTCTGAATCCATTCACTATGGATTATTGGTACATAGACTCAGAAGCAAGAAGCATATTACTAGAAACATTCATTGGTTCAATTATTTAAAAAATGTGCATGAGAACCCAATTGTTGTGGCAAACAACAAGACATATAAGGTAAAAGGAATTGGAAATATTTGAGTAAATCTAGGAAACAAAAAATGAATAATAAAAAAAGTACTATATGTTCAAAGACTGACAACTAATATTCTTTTTGTTTCTCAACTCATGGATCAAAACATAACTATTGAGTTCAAAGTTTTCAATAGAAAGAAACAATATCACATATTTAGGAAATGAAAAAGGACAGTATCAAGATCCTACAAAAATGGTCTATTTGTTCTAGACACTACTACTGACTCAACTATTTCAGTCAAACCATTAGATCTATGGAACAAGTATCTAGGACATACAAGTGAAAATTCAATGAAGTAATTATTCAAGTATCAAATGGTTGAAGGATTACCCAACTTATCTCTAGAAACTAATGTATGTCCAGAATGTTTAGGAGGAAAACAATACAAAATTCCTTTAGAACTCCATAAACACAAAGCTCAACAACCTATAGAGGTAATACATACAAATTTATGTGGGCCAATGAAATTTGATAGTGTTTTTTTTTTAATTTACATGGTGGAATCAGTAGCCGCCACGAATTCGAGTAGGCTGTCTAGCTTTTATGGCCACCACAGTATTCTGCACTGTCCGCCTCAGAAGCCGCCACATAGATCTTCGCACAGTCCACCCTTATAACCACCATGCCACAATCATTTTAAACCTTTTACACTACTGAAAGCACCAGGAAAGGGACAAGCGTTCAGTTCTGCGAGGCTCGAGATTTGAACCTTGGACCTCCGCCCCCTTATGGGGTTTGGATGAACCAATTGGTCTACACCTCGGACCTTGAAATTTGATAGTGTTGAAGGACTTATATACTTTCATTTATTTTTTGATGATCACACTATAAAAGTATGGGTATACTTCATGAAATATAAGTTAGATGAATTCAATCATTTGAAATAGTTCAAAATTCAAGTAGAAAAGAACCAGGGAAGACTATAAAAGTACTTCATTTAAAAAGAGGAGGATAATTTGTTTCTAAAGAGTTTGACTCATTTTGGAATAAAATGGAATTAAAATATAACATACTACAACATATTCACCTCAATATAATGGAATTGTAGAAAGAATAAATAAATCAATAATGGAAATGGTTAGGTGTATGTTAAAAGAGGGACAAATTGATCACCAATATTGGGCAGAAGCTATACAAACAACAATTTACATATAAAATAGGCTACCAAAAAGAGTACTCAAATATATTACACCGGAAGAAGCATGGTCAGGATAAAAGCCCAACATAGAAACTAAAAATCTTTGAATGTAAAGCCTATATGCATATTCTAAAACAAAAGAGGACTAAACTAGATGATAAAACTATGGCAAGGATATTCGTTGGTTATGGCAATGAATCTACAAGATACATAATACTAGATCTATCTACAAAGAAGGTCTACATTAGTAGAGATGTAGTCTTTGATGAAAAATTCAAAGTTGACATAGAGAAATCTAGTGGTGACACAAAAGTTCTTCTAGATCTATTTGAAGAAGATACAATAAATGAAGAGTCAGAATTAGAATCTCAAGAACAATATACAAAAACTCCTAGAATAGAACCAATGTGGCTCATAGATACACTCAAAGAAGTAAATCTAGAGAGGATGCCAAATATTATTACTATAAGATCTCAAACTTGCAACATAACTAGAATGAATAGAGGAATGTTGGGTAATATAGCAAAACCAACATCAACACTATAGGAACTAACTGATTTACACTGGAAAACAACCATGGAATCTGAATATATGTCATTGTAAAATAATAAAATATGGAATCTGGTGGAATTACCCCAAGAAAAAAGTTAGTAGTAGATGTAAATGGGTTTATAAGGTTAAATACAAAGCATATGGAACACTAGAAAAATAAAAGGTCTGCTTGGTAGCCAAAGGATATACTCAAACATAAGGAATTGACTATGAAGAAATATTTACACTGACAGCTAGGATGACTACTATCAGAACAGTATGTGCACTAGCAGCACATCAGGGATGGAAACTTCATCATATGGATGTAAAAAGTATCTTTCTTAATGATGACTTAGAAGAGGAAGTCTATATATCACAACCAAAAGGCTTTATCACTCAAGGATAGGAAAATAAGGTATGTAAATTAAATAAATATTTATATGATTTAAAACAAGCTCCCAGAACCTGGAATATAAATATCAATAATCACTTACTACAACATAACTTCAAAAGAAGTTTATAAGATCCTAGTTTATACACCAAGAAAATTGGAAATGATATCTTGTTCGTCATAGTATATGTTGATGAAATTGTGATTACTAGAAGTTCAAAAAAATTAATAAGAGACATCAAAAAGGATCTAGAAAAGGTATTTGATATGACAGATCTAGGGCTAATGAGTTACTATCTTGGTCTAGAGATTTATCAAGGAAAGGATAAAATAGTAATCACTCATTAAAAATATGCAAAAAACCTTCTTGAAAAACACATAATGATAGAGTGTAAGCCTAAATATACACCAATGGAACAAGGGTCTTAACTATCCAAAAATTATGAAACTCCATTGGTTTCACCGACAATATATCACCAATTAATTGGAAGTCTTCTATACTTAAAAAAAAACCGACTATACATTGGTTTTGCAGTAAATTATCTATCATGATTATGCAAGAACCAAGGGAAATTCTTTGGAAAGCTACAAAAAGGATATTATAATATATCAAGAAGATTACTGACTATGAATTAACCTATTTGAAGGATGTCAAAGGATTTTTTCTGCAAGGATACTCAGATTTAGATTATTTTGGATCTATTGATGATAGGAAATCTACCTCAGGATATTTTTTCTATCTTGGATTAGGAACCATATCTTAGCACAACAAGAAACAACATATAGTAGTACAGTAATCAACCAAAGTATAATATCAAGTAGTAAGAGATACAACATGTGAAGCTCTATGGCTACAATACATACTAGATAACATGGCAATTAAATGAACTCCAACTATGATATTATGTGATAATCAAGGATTACTAAACCTGATCAAGAATCCTATCATACATGAAAGAAAAAAGCATAATGTCATTTCATCAAGGTACACTTTCAAAATAAACATATCTCCTCAAGTATGTGCCTACAAAAGATCAGTTAGCATACATATTTACAAAAGCACTTGAAAATATCGAGTTAAAAAAATTCAGAGATCATCTATGCAATTCAAGAGAACTTCACACCAAATAATGTAATATAGGGGGGTGTTAGAATATATTATATCATTTGGATGTGATAGATTACTTTAGGAGGAAGTTATCTAGATACTACATGCAATATAATAAACACACAAGTGTCATTGTGCAAGTTGTAAATGTGCAAGGTGTACCCTTGTATAGATAGTTAGAGTGTTGGCCAAGGAATCCATATTCCTATATAAATGTCCCCATGCTCCATTTTAATTGTATTATTTTTCACTCACTCAATATATTTCTTTACAAGTTTGGTCTCGGTCTCATAATAGAATGTTGCTAAAGCTATCAAAAACATTTTGGTTGGGTCATGTACAAGTCTTCTTCAATATCACCATTGAGGAAGGCACCTTTAACATACATTTGATGAATTTTAAATCCAAACCAAGCTACTTGTGCATATATTATATGAATAATGATCATCTTGGTTGTAGGTGCAAATGTTTTTGCATAGTTGATACCTTCCCTTTGTGCAACAACCTTTACAACAAGTCAAGACTTATGCTTTTTAACGAAAAATCTACCTTGTATTTAATTTTGTATAACCATTTAAAACCTATGGGCTTATTTCCTTTAGGTAGATTGACCAGGTCCCATGTTTCATTCTTCATAAAATATGTATATTCTATTTCTATTGCTCCCTTCCACTTATGTGACTAAATTACATCCTTTACTAAAATCTACTAGTTTCTCCATTACTGATATATCAAATCTAAATTTATTGGTTTTACAAGTTTTTCATCAATTACTTATGATTCATCTTCTAAAACTTCTTCATGAACCTTCACATCTAACTCAATGCTCACAATTGGAGGTATGGTATCTTTAGATTCCTTAAAATCATTATTGTTTGTCTTAAATTCTTTATCAAGTACTACATCTCTACTTACATGAATGTTATTGTTGACTAATTCAAGCAATCAAAGGGATTTTGATGCCTCATCATACCCAATAAATATAGAAGATAGAATTTTGGCATTCAACTTCATCCTTTTTTCCTTTAGCACATGCATGTATGCCTTGCATCCAAAATATTTGAGGTGTGTGACTACGGGTTTCCTTATAGATCAAGATTCTTTAGGTGTAATTTTTGGAATATATTACATTATTTAGTACATGCTAATGTACCACTTTGGGAAAATATTTAGATTAGTAAAGAGAGTCCTAGATTAGAGTAGGAGTATTTACTTTATGCAATGTAATAAATGTACAAGTGTGCAAAGTATTTTGGTATTGTAAATGTGCATAATAGTCCATATGCACATGAGTCCATAGAGTAGTAATATGAAGAGTCTCTAAAAGATTTAATGTCAAGAGTTCTCCATATTAAGAGTCATATTCCATTATATGTGTCTATGATTGTATGTGTGAGATATACAGTTATGTGATGAGAGTGTGGAGAAGTATGGAGTATTTGAGATCTTTATTCAATTGAGATACAATTTTGTGAGCATTTGTTAACGATATTTATATGAGTTATTAATAAGTTTTATATGTTTAGTAGTTTTCCATTATCATATATTTCATATTGCAACTTCATTTTAGATCTTGTGGTTATTTTATCTTAAGTATTTAGCTTTAAAATCTAACAATGGTATCAGATCCACGACAATATTTTGTCTTGCACAATTTTTTAAGTTGCAAAGAATATTTCCAATGGTTAAGGAGAAACCATTGAAGTTGAAAGAAATTACCTCTATAAAAGAAAACCAAAGAAGATAGTATTTTCACTGTGTTGAAGGAAACCAGTGAAGGTTGAAGATTTACTTATTCCAAGAGCAAATTGGGAATAGAAGGAAATTTACAGGTCTTGAAGATAGACCATGACATTGATGAGATTAAGATATCCTAGAAGGAGGTCCTATTGAAAAGTTTGATAGAGAGGAAAATATTCTAGATTAATATTTGGCTAGATTCTTTCCATAGGGTTGAAGAAAACTCGTGAATACTAGGACTCAGAATAAATTTATTTCCACTAGTTTTGAGAATAACTAGTGAAGTTTATTGATTTTAGAATTCTGGAAATTTGAATGTATTTGGTTACTATTGTCTAAGTTTTTGTTGCAAAAAATTAGTTCTCAAAAGTTGAGAAGCTTCCTATAATATATAGAGAAGAATTTCACCTTTGGTTGCCTAAAATTCTATGTGCTTTCCTCATGCAGGGATTAGTTTTGAGTTGTACTAAAAGAGTAGATATTTTAGATTAAGGAGATCTAAAAAGAGGCCTCATTGAAGATTGAAGATTGCAGATTGAAGATTGTATATTGAAGTCTTGAAGAGACCCAAGAAAGAGGTCACATTGAAGAACTTATATATTTGGAAGATAGAAGATAGAATATTGAATATTGAAGATAGATAAGGACTATGAAAAGGTCCTATTTTAGAGTTGAGAAGTAGTAGAATTTGGAGATCCAAGAAAGAAATGTCATTGTAAAATTTCCATAGTTGGAATATTGAATAGACCAAGGATATGTCTCATTAAATTTTTGAGAAAAGAATTGAGTAGTTGCTGAATTAGAAGACCCAAGAAGAGGTCTCAAGAGAATTTGGAGAAGAAGAAGGCTAGAGAAAGCCTCATTGCAAAGTTGAAGAAGTGGCCATTAGAGAATATTTGAAGAAAGTTCATGATAGAATATTGCAAGCAGGGAAAGCTCATGAAAAGAAGAATTTGGGATAATTATCGGTATTTTACAACAAACCCAAAAATGAAGAAGGATTTGGCAAGAATTTTATCAAATTTTGAGAAGGTTTTTGAAGACCTCAAGACATTCAGATTCTTGAGGAAGAGGACAATGAAAAATATCATATTTAAAGTCAAAATTTGTTAAGAAGGTTGAAGAAGGAAGAAGAATTGAAGAGACCATAGTTTTGAGAAGTTTGACGACAACCACGAAAGTTTTTGGAGGTTGATTTGCAAAGGAGAAGGTTGCTGGTTTGTGAGGTAGAAGTTGAAAGGTAACATGAAAACGAATTGAAGAAAGTACAAAGTTGCAATTTTGAAAAGTTTAGGACAATTTTGAGAGAATATTTGGGCAGCAAGAAGGAGAAAATTGAGCTGTATTTTGAATGATTTTAGGGATGTTTTTGGAAGAGCTTTGGGTAGCAAAGCATAGGAATTTTTTGCAGCATTTGAAGGAAGATAATTGCTGTAAATTTGGACAGCAATAGGGTAGCATTTGTAGCTACAAATTTTAGAAGTTGAAAGCATACGTTTGAAGGAAAATAAGGAGAAAAGCTAACAATAAGAGAGATTATTTTTGGACAGCAACTAGAGCTAAAAAAATGATGATTTTGGAGCAGCAAATAAATAGGGAGTGGAGTTGCAAAAATTATTAAATATGACACAACAAATTACCAAGAATATTAGCCACAAAGAAGGCCATAAGAGGTGTGTAATATTGGTGCCATAAAAGTGTTTTTATACAATATTTTTTGAATTTAGCAAAAAATGCCTTGTGGGGCTGCCTTGGTATGAGAAACCACAACTAGGGATTCTACACCATAAAAATTACCTGAGAGTCACACTTGATCCTGATTGCACCAGCATAATCAACTAGATTTTGGGTACCCAATGTGCATTCCATAGGGTGAAATTTCAAATTAGGGCCCTCCCTTGGAGGATTTCCCTACCCTCTCCAAATGACCTACATAATGTGGGTGCATATAAAAAAGAGCTTATGGTAGTCAGTGTGATTTGAATCAGAGTTGAATGAGCCTGTGGTACGAATCATAGACCTTAGCTAACTGTCTCACACCAACTCGACTACTCACTCACCCTTATTCTTATACAAGTATTAAAAGTAGTTATTTCAATTTTATTGAAAGATCCATATTAGAGTTATTAAAATTTAGCAAAAGAAAGTCTGAGTTAAGTGTCTCCAAGCCAAGGAAGGATACATAATTATTATTCTTGAATCTACAAAATATAACAACAAGGATTGGAGTTAAAAGTGCTTAAAAGTGAGTGATAAGAAACTTGGAGGATTGCCCTACCCTCTCCATCTGACCTACATCATGTGGGTGCATATAAAAAAGATCTTATGGTAGCCAGTGTGATTTGAATCAGAGTTGAATGAGCCTATGGTACTGATCATAGACCTTAGCTGACTGTCTCACACCAACTC
This sequence comes from Wollemia nobilis, assembly GCA_028583015.1. Taxonomy (NCBI): domain Eukaryota; kingdom Viridiplantae; phylum Streptophyta; class Pinopsida; order Araucariales; family Araucariaceae; genus Wollemia; species Wollemia nobilis. The sequence goes on along the minus strand of JAQPPZ010000442.1, from coordinate 12,494,177 downwards.
GGCTACTAACTCACCCTTATTCTTATACAAGTATAAAAAGTAGTTATTTCAAGTTTATTGAAAGCACCATATTAGAGTTATTAAAAGTTAGCAAAAGGAAGTCTGAGTTAAGTGTCTCCAAGCCAAGGAAGGAGACATCATTATTATTCTTGAATCTACAAAATATAACAACAAGGATTGGAGTTAAAAGTGCTTAAAAGGGAGTGATAAGAAAAATAATATATGTTGTTTTTTAATCAAAATAAGTGCATACTAGTTATAAAATCTATTGAACTGATTGGTTCTTATTATATAGTACAAACAATACCATTTTATAGATAACAATATTGTTTCAGTACTCAATAACCAGTCCATTGGGGTAAGCGCAATGGAGGAGAGTAGGAGTGAAAGCGATCACTATAGCAGAGGGATTTCAAACATTTTGGGTGAGAACCTCTAACAAGGCAGCAAAGAAGGTATAGAGGTTTTAAGAAAGAACCTCAAACATGAGGTAGATGAGGACCCAGAGGAAGACAGGGCCTCTACGGGAGGAGGAGTAGTCCAAAGAGGGTTCGACCCTCCTTAAAAAGATCCTGACAAAGAGACCTAGAAGGGCGTCGAGGGCCCCAGTAGGGGTTGTTCTTTTGCGGATAAGTTAAAGGGTAGAAGGAAGGAATTTATTTCTCTTCCTCCCCTTATACCAGTGAATAATAGGATAATGGCACCTGTAAATACTATGGGTCCATTTCTGTCCATGGAATAGTTCTCACTTGTGGGTAAGTTTTTAAGAGGAATGCCTAACATAGAGACCTTTTGGTCTTGGGCTCTATCCAAGTGGAGAACAATGGGGAGCATGGAGATTTTTACCCTTTCTAGAAGATTTTTCATAATAAGGTTTAAAAACAAGGAATATGCAAACCACGTCCTAACTGGAGGACAATGGTTCTTGGGAAAGCGAAGTTTGTTCCTCAGATAGTGGGAGGAGGATTTCGACCTTGAAAAGCAGAGAATCAACTTAGCCCCTATTTGGGTCTGCCTTCCAAACCTTCCAACCCAGTTTTTCAATGAGTACTAGCTACAAGGTATTGGTAGAGCCATAGGAGAAATGGTATCCATAGACCATGCAACCTTAGCAAGGATGAGGATGACGCATGCAATAATATGTGTCAATGCTGATTTAGATTTGGAGCTACCAAACTTTGTTGAACTAGGGTATGGTGATTACCTGAGAAAGCAAGCGGTGGAGTATGAAAATAGACCAGTATTCTACTTAGAATGCAAAACTCAAGGACACCTGAGGAACTAGTGCCCTAATCTAGCAGTCAACATAGAAAATTAGAGGATGGAAGGTAAATGTACAAATGACAAAAAATTTCCCAAGTATTTTCCTCCAATAGGGGGACCATTTGGCAGAGGAGGCTTCAGGCCAGCTAAATGAAACTACATTTATCAATAAAATCTAAAGGACAGAGCAAGGAAACCTCAGAACAAATACAAGCAACAAGTCACCAAAGAACAGGAGAACCAGGTAAGCCCCAAAAATCCAAGCTCAAATAAGTTTGAAATTCTATCTAATTTAGGGGAAGAAGGGGAGGCTAAGGATTTTGATGAAGGAAACCTACAAGTTGAACTATTGGAAAGCCTAGAATACCCATCAAGGGTAGGCCCCTCAAACCCTAGGATGAATATTCCTCTAAACGGTCAGGAGGGTGTGAATTTCAACCCTGGAGATTATAGGAAACGGTTGGAGGAAATAGGAATATCAAAAACAATCCTTCCAAACATCAACACAAGTAGCCTGGAAAACTAGGTCAAAGGTTCAATGCAAAAACCAAGAGAGTACAAGAGAAATATGAAGGAGTTAGAATCGAGGATTGAGGTGGTAGGAATCAATAGGGTCAAGGAAGGCTATGTCCTTGAGCAGATCACCCACCCATATTTTAGCCCCAAGTAGACCAGGAGTACCACCAAGTCACCTATTGACTATGGTAGTGAGAAAAATATGGGGAGGACATCAAATGCTGATCATATTAAGTTGAGAACCAAAAACAAAATATCCAATGGTAGGCAGAAGACGCTGATACAACAAGTTATTCTAGGAAAAGAAGATAACAAACCAGGAAAACCTCCATAATGGACGGAGAGGGAGAAAATTCTAAACAATCTAAATGAAGGTTATCTCATGGAATGTGAGATGCATCAATGGCCTACCCACTCAAAGGGTGGTTAGTTCAATAAGAAAGAAATACAATCCAACATTTTGATGTTGCAAGAAACAAAATTAGATGAAGCTCAGTAAAAAATAGTAGCAAAAAAGATTTGGAGTCAAGGGGGCATGGTGTGCAATCCAAATAAAGGAGCCTCAGGTGGCATCATGGTGTTGTGGGATCCTCGAGTGGTGGAAGGAAGCCTTATTCAGGATTATGATAGGGTTATGAGCATTTTTTTCCATAACATTGGCAGTAATAGATCGTGGGTTTTCTCAAATGTGTATGCTCTCAATTCAGTTCAAGGGAGAGCATCTCTGTGGGAGTACTTGGGTAAATTGGGTGATGCTTTCCATGATATACCATGGGTGGTAGCAGGAGACTTCAATACCCCCTTATACCCCTCAGATAAAAAGGGTGGAGTAGGACTCCCATCTAGGAGTATGGAATATTTCAATGAAATTGTGAACTCAAACCAACTAATGGATGTGATACTTCGAGAGGCCAAGTATATATGGAGCAATAGGCGTATAGGAAACCAAATTATTCGAGAAAGACTTGACAAATTTTTTTATCCAAGGAGGTAATTGTTGTATTTGGAAATTCTACACTACAAACCCATCCCAAAATTACCTTAGACCACAACCCCTTCCTACTAGAGGTTCTGAAAGTGAACTCCTTCAAGAAACCTTTCAATTTTTAGTCAATGTGGACTAAGCATATAGACTTGAAGAAAAATATTTTGAGATGGTGGCAGCAGCATTGCCAGGGAAGCTCTGCCTTCAAAATTTCTCAAAAGCTAAAACTAGTGAAGGAGAACCTAAAAACTTGGAACAGGGAAGTCTTTGGAACCTATTTGAGAATAAGAAACAAGTGGGAGAAAGGCTGAAGGACATTGATAGTATGATACAAAATGGTAGTTGTGATGAAGCTACTAGGAATAGAAGCAAATCAAGCTTTTAGAATACCATAATATTTTGGCTTGTGAAGAGACTTACTGGCGTTAGAATTTTAGAGCTTTATGGTTAAAGGATGGTGACTCAAATTCGAAGTTTTTCCATGTCACGACCTTAAGGAATAGGAGCTACAACAAGATTGGATAGCTGACCAAGGATGATGGATCAAAAACCTGGAACTTGATCGAGATCATAGAAGAAGCAATTGGTTATTTTAGCTCCCTCCTTGGGGAGGATGTCCAGTGTTTAGAGGCAGTTAAGGATTACCTTCTCCAGTTCATTCCTAATCTAGTTGATGAAGCCATTAATGATAAAATCCTTGACCTTTTCACTTATGAGGAAATTAGGAAGGCTTTGTTTAGTATGGAACCGTATAAGGCTCTTGGTCCTGACGAATTCCCCCCTCAGTTCTATTAGGATTTTTGGGATATTGTGGGAGAGGATGTGGTAGCTGCAATTAAGAATTTTTAGGCAATAAGACATATTTCAATAGGGTTCAACTCCACATTTATTGCCTTGATTCTCGAGGGGACAACCCCTAATACTATGGCAGATTTTAGACCTGTTAGCTTATGCAATGCATCCTACAATATTTTTACTAAGACAATGGCTAATAGGATGAAAGAAATATTGCCTTTTATCATTGATTAGTGTCAAGGAATTTTGGTACATGGGAGATCAATCTTGGATGGGGTAATCACGGTCCATGAAGCCTTGCATTTGGCTAGGCAAACTAACAAGGTAGCCTTTGCCCTAAAACTTGATATGAGCAAAGCCTTTGATCGCGTTAACTAGGAATTATTGACAACTATTATTTAGAAATTTGGATTTCATCCTCAATGGGTGAGGCTCATAAAATAATGCATATCAAATCCTTGGTTCTCAATTTTGGTCAATGGCACAAAATCTGGGTATTTTCAAATCCATAGGGGGCTTAGGCAAGGATACCCAATCAACCTAATGTTGTTTATCATAGAAGTAGAGGCATTGGGTAGGAGGATTAAAGCAGCATGTAATGTAGGTCTAATTACAGGGATTAAAGCCATCTCTCTCACCAATATAGTTACTCACCAACAATTCATTGATGACACTCTAATGCTAACTCAATATTCAATTATGGAAGCGAGAAGGATCAAGAATATTCTCTAGCTCTACAAGGAGGTGGCAGGATAGAAGGTAAATTTTGACAAGAGTAAGCTTTACTTCCTTAACACCCCTATTCAAAGGTAAACAAGAATTGCAACGATTTTGGGATGTTCGATAGCGACTCTTCCCACTTCGTATTTAGGCCTTTCCATTTTCACTGGTTCTCCCAGGAAATCTATGTGGGATGGAGTGGTAGAAAGAATCTAGAAAAAAACTAACTGGATGGAAAGGACACTTCTTGTCTTAGGTAGGGAAAATAACCCTCACCATGATTACCTTGCAGAGTATCTCAGTGTATTTACTATCTATTTTCAAAGCTCCAATCAAGGTTTATCAAAAAATCAAGAAACTCCAAAATAATTTTCTCTAGTCAATATCGAATGGAAAATACAAAATCCACTTGGTGGGCTAGAGCAAGGTGTGCAAGCTGAAAGAAAATGGGGGTGCAAATAATTGCCCACCTAAATATAGCCTTACTGGGCAAACATGTTTGGCGTCTCATTAAAAATGAAGAGAATGAGTGGACATCCATCATAAAAATAAAATATCTTCAAGGTTTGGATTTCTTGAATGAAGACATTCCCAGAAGAGGGTCAGCATTTTGGAAGGTAATCTTAGCTAGTAAAGAGGTCATAAAAAAAGGTCTGAGATGGGTCTTAGGGAATGGCTAAAGAATCAGGTTTTTGGATGATAGGTGGGCCAAGGAAGAAGCACTATCTCAGGCTCCCCACCTGGCCAAGATCAAAAGAATCATAGAGGAATCCATAGGGAGGAGAGTATCTAACTTCACGAGACAGGATAGAGGAAGACTCACATGGAAAAAAATAAGGATTTAGGGTCTTGAAGCAGAGTCAAAAGAAATCCAAAGTATCCTGCATCAACAATTTATACTTATGAAACCAGAGCAGGATCAGGTTGTATGGGTAGCTACAAAAAATTGCCAATTCTCAGTAAAATCCACATACAAGCTAATGCTAGACCCTAAGGACCCCATTCTTCAGACCCAATTGGTGTGGGTCAAAAAACCTATTCCAAAAATAACAGTGTTTTCATGGCTAGTGATTCAAGGAAGTATCCTCACCATTGACAATATGATACAGAAAGGTATGATTTTTTCTAACCACTATTATTTGTGCAAGGTCAATTGGGGGTCTATTCTCCATATTTTACTAGAATGCTAGGTTTCTATGGGTATCCTTAATGGATTATTCCAAGCTTTTAGTATTTCCTGGGTCAGACTGGATACCATTTTGGAACTTTTCTACCAATGGCCAAATCTCTTTGTGAGCCTTAGGCTTAGGTTTATGTGGAGTATCTGTCTTCACTAATTTTTGTGGCAGGTGTGGTTAGAAAGAAACTATAGAGCTTTACACGAGTCAAGTCATGATGTCACCTCCATTACCACTAGGATCTTGACCTTTGCTCGTGAAAACGCTTTCCTTATCCCTCAAGAAGCTTGAAACCTTCCCTTGGGGGAGAGGCAGATTGCCCAGTCCTTAAATTTAATCCTAGTTTAGGATCATGTGCTCATCAATACCAACCCTATACTAGAAGCCAAGTGGAATCTACCCCCGATTGGGTGGTTAAAGCTCAATTTTTATGGGGCCTCTAAAGGGAATTCTGGTAGATTAGGGGTTGGAGGAGTAGTGAGATACCACCAATGAAAGCTGGTAGTGGCCTTCTCTGAGCAGCTAGGCACAAGGAAAAATAATGAGGTGGAAGCAAGGGGTGTATGGAGGGGTCTTCAGATTTCTCAAAAGTTTGAATGTAAATTAATAGTCGAAGGAGATTAAATGCATATCATAAAACTCCTAGGCAACAGGAAAAATCCTCCATGGCGAGTGAAGACTGTCATTAAAGAGGCCAGGATATTCTATCAAATAAGGAACGATTGAATGGCCCAACATGTATTTTGAGAAGCCAATAGAGCAGCCAATAAATCGGCCAACATAGGGGTGGATGCTAACATATTGGTCACATGGGAATAGGGAGTCCCAAGTGATGTGGATATCATTGTTCAAAACAATCATAAATGCAGCTAAGTTTGAGGTGTCTTGGGGTGTGGGGTTTCTGAAGGACAGTAGTATTAGTGGACAGACTGTCCCTAGCAAGGTTTGGTTTCTATACAGCATAATGTTGATCTTTGTATCAGGTCTGGGTGTGGGGTTTCTGAAGGACAATAGTATTAGTGGACAGACTATCCCTAGCAAGGTTTGGTTTCTATACAACATAATGTTGATCTTTGTAACAGGTTTTGGGTTCACCTGTAAAACTCGGTATTAGTGAAGATGCTTATAATTACCAAAAAAAAAAACTCTATTGAATAAAATAAAGGCTGAATAGTGCTCAAATTTAAGGTATATTTAAGGTGTTTAAAGACACCAAGACGAGCACTAAAGTTGCTAAAAATATTGGTGAAGAAAATTTACCAAAAAGGGTGGTAGATCCACTAAGCAAATGTGGAGGCAACACCATATGGAAATAAGAACCACCATTGAAGAGCCATCCATAGAACATCATTTTAGAGAGCCACCATTGAAATGTGGAGCCATAAAACCTAGAGAAGTAGTGAAGTGCCTAAGCAGAGAAGAGCTCCCATTGGAGAAGATGAAGCATTGTTTGCAAGCTCAAAAATGTAAGTAACAAAAGAAGACAATATTTTAATATTGAAAAACCATAAGGAGAAGCCAAATGTCTAGGGTTTTACAACTTCCAAGAAGGGAAGCAAAAATTGACATCGAAGTTGCATCCATAATGTTGCATTGCTTTGTTGAGGATATTACATAGGTGGCCAAGCATTAGAAGAAGAGGAAGAACGTAGTCAAGGAAAATAGTACATTACCTGAAGCATGAAGCATTAAAAATTATCATCTACAAGATTGATTAACGTTATAAAAAGTGTTCATGCCACTTTTCACAAGGAAGGAGGAGTGCCATAAGTCATTTGAAGTAAGATAAATGTTTTATAATACGTTAGAAATAGCAAGGAAGAGTTTTAGAGCCATTTATCACTTGGTATTCAATAAGCCAAGGGAAGAGGTAATGTCTTGCAATGCCCATTTATTTCATGAGACAAAAATACACTTCCACATCCAAATTTACTATAACAAGGAGGGTGTACGTTGAAGTTTGAAGCACCTTAGAATAGCCTTGAGAATAGTTGACCAGTCAAGGAGGAGAGAGAGCACCCATTTTCAAAAGCAAGTTAGAATACGACAACAAAGTAGGAGCACCTCATATTTTGGAGGTAATATATTACATTTGAAATTTATTATATGCCAAGATAGGATTTATAAGGTTAGAATATATTATTATTATCTAAGGTTAAGTTGAAATTATTTTTGGAGAGATAAGACCTTGAAGTATTATTTAAAACCTTAAAAATCTAATTATTGTAATTAGAAAGTTTTTATGAAGATTTTAAGACTGATTTGAAAAATAGAAGTGATTATTTTTGAAGTTTTATATTTTGAACATTTGAGTTTACAAAACAATTTAAAATATTTGCAATTTGATAATATTGGAGAAATAATGTATCCTACATCAAATTAGGAATACAAAACTTACAAATATTCTTTCACAAAGTTTCTAAATTTCTAGACTTGGATTTATAAGGAATTCAACATCAACATAGCGTTATGAAATTTAGAATTAGGAAATTATATTCTTAAAGTTTGGGAGATAAAAGGAATTTAACATAGAACTTTTGAAAAAGGAAAATTGTTTTGATAATTTAGTCTCTAATTTAAAATTGGAAGAGACATGAGTTTGAAAACTTAAAAGGTTGAAATTGCATTCAACTTATTGATTGACAAGAAGAAAATAAAGTAGTTATTTTGAAGAATAGAAGTTGAAAAATTATATTATCATTCAATTACTAGGGAGATACAAGGTATTCTACAAAACATAACATTGAAGAATTATATTGAAACTAGGGAGATAAAATATTGTCAACATAGAGTCAAGCATTGAAAATTATCCTTAGTCTATCATTTGAAACTAAGGAGAAATAAAGAATAGAGAATTTGAGATTGTATCAAATAATCATTTGATAAAATAAACTAGGGAGATATAAGGTAGTCTACTCATGACAACAAATAAATTCTTTCTCTCAAAATCTCAACTACTCAAAGGTCCTAATTACACCTCATGGAAAAATAAAGTAAGATAAATATTGATAGTAGAAAATATTTGGGATATTGTTGAAGGAGAAAAAAATAAACCTACTGAAGATGCTAAGTAAATTCAAAAATATGAGGAAGATAAAGCAAAAGCACTCATGATAATAACATTTGCAATTATAGATTATATACAACCATACATTAGTTCAACAGTAACTTCTATAGAAGCATGGAATACTTTAGCCAAGATATTTGAAGGAAAGAATAAAGCCACTGTCTTGAATATTCAAACCCAATTGCATTCTCTAAAAGTCAATAGTGGTGAAAGCATAGAATTATTTCTAAGAAAAGTGGAAGATATACAAGAAAAATTATTCAACTTAGGAGAGAAGGTAGAAGACAAGTTTCTTGTTCAAGTAATTTTGAGAGCACTTCTAGAAAGCTATAAGCATCTAGTCAAATATTTACAAATTCTAAGTAACGATACATTATTGTATGAGTTAGTAAATATACTACAAGAATATGAAATGGAAAATTCAATCAAAGATGAAATGACTAACATTGCCTTAGTCTCGAAAGATAATCCACAAGGAAATATTGTTTCTTTATCAAGAAATAAAACAAAATGGAAAAGAGGGCTCTATAGGTGACTTCCTTGGGAATTCCTGTTCCACTTCCTTGCATCCCTTCCCTAGCCCTGTTCCAGGTCTCTGATCCTATCCTAGCTTCCCTAACACTTCCTTAACCCTTCCTCCTTGGCAGGATGGTGTTTTAGACGTTCTCTTTGGGGTGGGAGATCACTGATCCACTGATCTGCCCCTTTCCTTACCCTTTGGTGGGGTTTTCATCTAGTGCCTTGGTTTTGGGTTCTTTCCTAAGACTTTTCCTAGGTTCTGGGTTGTTGAGGGATTTCTTTCCTTGGATTTCCTAGTTTTTCCTAGGCTTTTGTAGGTTTCTCCTTGTTGCTAGCCTTATTTGGTTCTTCATATGTGGATAGTTGTGGATGTAGGAGTGTGGCTTCATGAGTAGTTTTGCATAGCATCCTTTTGGTCTTCGAGGGGACCTTGTGCTTTCTACTATGACCATGCTCTTTAGATTTGGTGTTATGGATTCTATGGAATTTTAGTATTTTTTGTGTCCTTGGGATGTGGCCTCTGGTTTGCTTTCTACTGTGTTCCTATAGGACTTCCTCACCCATGTTTCCCTGAAGCTATTTTTTGGCAGTGCTAAAGGTTATCTGGGACTTCTGGATGTATCTTCTCTATCTGGGATGACCTGTTTTAATATTTGCAGCCAATTTTTTGGTGACTCCTTCCTTTTTGGCTCCTTTGGAACTTTCCTATTTTTCCTATAGTTTGTTATTCTATGTTTACTATTTTCTTTGCTTGGTTGGTGTCCTTGGAGGTTCCTATATTTTTTGCAAGAGGATATCATGGCCTGGAGACCCTTAGATTGCTGACCCACTTTCCAGGCTTGTGAGGGATGCATATTCTTCTTAGTTTGTTTGATCTTCAGGTGTCCCTATTTATTTTCATTGCATGAGGATTTCGTGGCCTGAGGAAATCCTCAGATTGTTGTTCTACATTTCAGGCTCATGAGAGATTTGGATTCTTCTCATTTTGAGTGATCTTATGGTGTCCCTATTTGTTTCCCATCCTTGTTTAGGTGGGATCTACTATAATTTTAGTCTCTTTGCTCCACCCTTTGGTGTAGGGTGGTTTTTCTACATATGACTGGTTTTCCCCTACGTGGGATGTTGTTTCTTTCCTAGTTTCTAGTTTCCCTGGGTGGTTTGGTGCCTATTTCCTTTTCCCACCCTTGGGATGTTTCAAATTTTATTTTAGATGCCTATTTCCATTTTCCAAATTTGGGGTGATTTAAATTTGTTTATTAGTCAAGTTTTTTCGTTTTATTTTATCGTCTTTTCCTTTCCTATCTGGCGGGCATTTCAAATTTTGTTTCATGCATTTTTCCTCACTACCTTATTGAAGGCTTTCCTGAAGGCTTTCCTCAAGCCTTTCCTGATGTCCATCCTTGGACTATTCCTTTTGATGTTTGTTGTAATCAGGTTTTGGGATCCTTGATAAAAACCCACTTTAATTTTAACTTAACCTACCAAAAAAAATAAACAAAATGGAATGATAGATATTTTCAATATTGCAAGAAAAGAGGACATAGTACAAATTATTATAGATTAAATCCAAGGAATCAGTATCAATGGAATCAAAAAAATTTAAGAATCCAATAAAATAGGATATTTCAAATAGGACAATATCAAAATCAATACAGACCACATCAGTAACAATTTCAACATTAATACAATCAACCTCAACTACAATATAGAGAAGGAAATCAAAAGGGACACTTAGTTCAAGATATACAAGAAATTCAAGAACTATAAGAAACTATAGAAGAACATGAAGCTAAAGCACTTTCATTAAATATAGTATTTTGTGAAGATACTAATCATTTACCTGATCAAGATACAAACAAGAAGCAGAATGAAGAAATCAGAAAATAAGAGCTCAAGTTGTAGGAAAAGGATGATCAGATGATCATATTGAAGACTAAAAGTCTTCAATAACCAAATAATGTAATACAAGGGGATGTTGGAATATATTACATTATTTTGTACATGCTAATGTACCACCTTGGGTACATCTTTAGATTAGGAAAGAGAGTCCTAGATTAGAGTGTGAGTATTTACTTTATGCAATGTAATAAATGCACAAGTGTGAAAAGTATTTTGGTATTATAAATGTGCATAATAGTCCATGTGCACATGCGTTTGTAGAGTAGGAATATGAAGAGTCTCTAGAAGTGAATTCCAAGGTTCTCCATATGAAGAATCACATTCCATTATATATGTATCTATGAGTGTATGTGTGAGATAGACAATTATAAAATGAGAGTGTGGATAAGTATGGAGTATTTGAGATCTTCATTCAATTGAGATACAATTTTCATGAACATTTGTTAATGGTATTCCTATGAGTTATTTTTGAAGTTATTTATGAGTTTTATATGTTTAGTATTTTTCCATTATCATACATTTCAGATTGCAAATTCATTTGAGATCTTGTGGTTATTTTATATTAAGTATTTAGCTTTAAAAGCTAACAATAATCCCTTGAAAATCCTTTGTTGGTTCTCTATTTTGAAGGTACACCACTATGTTAATTATTTAAACCCAATATTGTTGTGCTAGATTTGTTCATGTAAACATACATCAAACTATTTCCATTTTGGAATGATTTCTTCTCTCAACAACCTAATTTTATTTAGTATAGGTAGTAGTTAGTTCTCACTTGATCTTATGCTATGCTATAACAAAAATTTAGAAAAGGATTAGATGTATATTAACGCCTTGACCTAAGTGGAGGACTCAAATAGAACACCCGATTTCTATTTCCATAAACTTTTTCAAATGTTGAAAATATGTGAAGGCATCTAATTTAAGTGGTAGGAATTATACCCACATTTTTCATGAGTAATAATTAATAAATACTTAAAAGTACCAATATCACCAAAAATGGATGACATGGGTCTATACAAATTAGTGTGTATAACATCCAATGGTCCTTTAGGTCTATGAGTGTTGAGTTCAAATGGTACTTGGTGTTGCTATCCTACTAAACAACCTAAGAAAACTAGAAGTGTGGATGAAATGTTGGAATACCTTTCACCATGTGATGTATATTCATCTAGATAATAGATCAAATATATAGAAATTAAATTTCCATATCTCCCATGCCAAAGTGATGTAGTATTAGTTATGGTTTTCGATAATGCAATATTAGGAGATGAGTGGACATCAAGTGCAAATAAACCATTTTTGTAAGAAATAGTCGCTATAAGAGTTCCATGTTGTTTAATGAAACATTTATTCTTCCCATAAACAACCTTTAATTCTACTACCATTTCTCTATCTAGAATTTATGATAGTGATAGCAAGTTGTTTGCTAACCCTGGGACATATCAATTGTGCATTTTCCATTAGATATATTGACATGAACATTACCTAGTCCTCTAACTTGATAAGTTTTATCATCAAAAATCATGATTGGTTTCCTATATTTTTCTTGTAGGAAATCAAACCATTCTTTGTCTCCAGTCATGTGTTTACTAGCCCTTGAATCAATATACCAAACTTCATCCCTTGGTTTTATTGCAGCCTTAGACATCAATACCTTGTGGGTAAGTTTAGAGTCTTCTTTAGAATCACATTTTTGTTCCTCGTGGAAAACATGCCCTTGTTGCTATTATGATTTAAATTGTGGTTTATTTTGAGGAGGCATGTTGACTTGTCCCCCTCGAGTTAGAATAACATCTATAAAACCTAGCATTATTTCATTCATTTTTATAAATATGACAATACCTCCTTTGTTTTTGGGATTGTTTTTGTGAGAAATAAGTGAAAGGACGTCTTTGACTCCTTGGTGTTTTCTTTGTAGGTATGAATGCATTATTGGAAAATTGATTCCTTAATTGATTTTTTATTTCTTCCTGTTGAAGACTATTAACCAATTCATCAAATAATACCCTTTTATTTGAAACTTACAAATATGTGACCAACATTTGAAATGAATTAGGAAGAGATCTAAGTACAATGGATACTAAGAGCTTGTTGTCTATATTTTCTCCCATGATATTTTATTTTACCTTCAGTTCTGCAATTCTATGAAGAAATTACTCAATACTTTCTCCATCCTATACCTTCAATGTATGAAGTTGTTATTAGAGATGAAGAATTATGGATTTATTATTCCCTTCAAATATAGTGAAAAACATATCCCATAATTATTTTGTTGTCTATGCTTCATTGATGTGTGGTTGAACTTCATCTACTACTCCAAGGTTGATGAGCATTAGATCCTTGGCATCCCCATTGTCATATTTTATTATTTGCATAGATCAAGTTTCTTCTCTAGTGACTATGTCCCAAAGTTTATCGACCACTAGAATAGTTCTCATATTGGTCTTCCAAGGTGTACAATTTGGACCTTTTAACAATTATAAATTTGTGAGAAGGATTTTTTATGTTTCCATGGTGAGGATTATTTATATATCTCAAATTGTCCCCCTTTCTATATACCACTAGTCCTATATATCGATCATTTCTATATACCTACCCTTCCTATATACCAATACGTGAAAGAATCTATTCTTATCGATATGCATAGTCATATATGAGAGAGACCTAAAGGTACAGAAAAAGAGAATTATATTTGGTACCAAATTTGTTAGCTTTTGATGCTATAAACTTAAAGGAAATGCAACCACAAGTAATGAAATAAGTAAGCAATGTTATAACTATGATAATGGCTAACTAATAAGCATGTAAATATGATAAGAAACTTCAAAAAATACTCATGCAATAGCCATTAATGAAAGCTCATAAAAATGTACAATGCTATGCAATGGAGGTCTCTAACACTCCATATTACAAAAATGCTCTACATTGTTACTACTACAACTCTACCCTATGCACTCCAAAAACCTCTTGTTCTTCTACTTTAAGAAGATATATATATATATATATATATATATATATATATATATATATATATATATATATATATATATATATATATATATATATATAGTGTGACATGAATCTTGGCCTTATATATTCCTATGACACTTCATCATTCTATTCTTAGGACTCATGCACATGTGGACTCCATGCACATTTACATCATTGCACATTCTAATAGTACTTGTGCATTTATTACATTGCATTAAGAAAATACTTAAATCCTAATCTAAGATAAACTCCTAATCTAAACATGTACCCATGATGGTACATTAGCAAGTACCAAATAATGTAATATATTCCAACATCCCCCTGTATTATATTATTTGGGTATTGAAGACTTTAGTCTTCAATATGGATCTTCATCCTAGTTCTGGAATTTGAGCTCTTCTCTTTTGCTTTCTTCATTTTGTTTCCTATCTGTATCCTGATCAAGTAAATAGTTAGTATCTTCAAAAAATACTATTTTTTCTGAGAGAGCTTTAATTTCATGTTCATATATAGGTTCTTCTAGTTCTTGAATTTCCTAGATCTCCTAAACTAAGTGTCTTTTTGTTTCCCTTTTCTATATTGCATTTGAGGATGATTGTATTGATTTTGAGAAGTGTATGGATGCTAAAATTGTTGATGAGAATTATATTGATTCTAATATTATATAGGTTGAAATATCCTATTTTATTAGCTTCCATCATTGTCTTGATTTCTAGGATTGAATATGTAGTAATTTGTGCTATGCCCTTTCTTCCTACATACTTGATAATATCTTTTATTCCATCTTGATTGCCCCTTTGAGAATGAAGAAAAATTTCCTTGTGGATTATATTTTGTAACTAAGGCATTGTTAGTCATTTCATCTTTTACTAAATTTTCCACCTCATATTCTTGTACGATATTTACTAACTCATCAAATGATGTATCTTTACTTAGAATTTGTAAAGATGTGACTAGATGCTTTGTAGTTTTCTGGAAGTGCTCTTAGAATTACTTGAAAAAAAAACTTGTCTTCAACTTTTTCTCCTAGGGTTAATAATTTCCATTTTATATCAGCTACTTTCCTTAGAAATAATTTTATACTCTCACCACTATTAACTTTTAGAGAATGCAATTGAGTTTGAAGATTCAAAATAGTGGCTTTATTCTTTCCTTCAAAAATATTGGCTAAGGTTTTCCAAGCATCTGTAGATGTTGTTGTTGAACTAATATATGGTTGTATTTCATCTATGATTGCAAAATTTATGATCATTAGTGCTTTTGCTTCATTTTCTTCAAAATTTTGAATCTCACTATCATTTGTAGTAGGTTTGGTTTTAGTTCCTTTAACAATATCCCAAAGTTTTTCAACTATCAATATTGCCCTCACTTTATTTTTCCATGAAGAGTAATTGGGTCCTTTGAGTAGTTGTGATTCTGTAAGGATGAACTTATTTGATGTCATGGTGAAAACTTGTGGACTACCTTATGACTCCCTAGTGTTTTGAGTATATCTTTTCAATTTGAGAGTTTGTAGAATATCTTATCTTTTCAACTATTTTGAATATAGTTTTTGATAGTAGACTTAACTTTCTAGTTTTTATTTTGATTTGAATCCCTTTTGTCTCCTTAGTGTTTAGATGACAAGTTTAATATAATGTTCAACTCCTATCACTTTAAATCAATTATTTTATTTTCCCTTGTAGAAAGCTTAAAGATGCAGTTTCAATGGATAAGACTCTCAATATCTTTAAGATATTTAAGTTGGATTCTCTATCCCTTCAATTTGTAAATAAGACTAATAAAGTTAATCTTCCAAATTTCAAGTAATTATTTAAATTTGGCTTCCTTAAATATTTGAATAAAGTAGTTTCTAAATTTCAATAATTTAAATTTGGTGTAGAACTCCTTATACCTCCCTAATTAGAAATTTAGAAAAACTATGTATTTACAATTATAATTTCAATTCAATTTGTAAAACCCTTATATCTCCTAGTATAAATTGAAAATATATAATGCAATATGAATTGAATATAATGATTTCAATGCTTCTCTTTTCTACTCCTTTCTTAAGGCATTCAATATACTTTCTAGGGTATTCTTTATCACCTTATTACTCCTACTATTTAAATAACCCTATAAAACTTAATTGATTTCAACTTTAATATATGCCTTATTTCTCCTTTGTACTTTGCAAAGGTTTATGAGAATAATTCTTACCTTCTCAATGCACCAAACTTTACGTGCAATAATTTTGTATGCTACACTCGAACAAGATTTCAATATTCTTGCAATCAATATAGTCTCTTGCTAATTTAATATGATATCTTGGTGTTTGACTTTCCTTAATGGTTTAACTTCTCCAAGGTTCTTTGTTCGATATCCTCTCAGCTCTACATAGTGATCTTCACACACTCTCTTTGCTATCCTTCATCATCCTTAGTCTATTTTCAATGCATGCACTATATAAGCACCCTTTGGACGTGCTTCTCCATCTGATTTGTAACGGATATGTAATGCAATTGGTGCCAAATGGCACTAAGGGTCTTCTACTCCTTGGTAACATATCCTGCAATACATTTCTCTTCTCAATTTTTGTGTCAAGTGGCACTAAGGTCTTAATGCCTTTCTTTAATGTCATTTGAAGTGTTCTTTCAACCTCTCCTTGCCTAATGCTTCCTGAGAGTGTTATATTATATGAATGCAAGAATATTAATATAGTCTCTTCACTATCAATGATGACATGCTCTCCAATGGTATGTAATATCTTCTCCACATGGCATATACTCTTCAAACACTTAGCCTTCTCTTCAAGTACCCTAATCTTGTTCCAACCTTTTCCTTCAAATCTACTCAACACATACTGCACTTCTTGAAGCTACTAAATGCTCATTGCACTTCTTGTAACTCCTTAATGCTCAAGAATATTTTCTTCTCCTTCTATGGTAGAGGTTTCAATTGATTTTATGGTAATCCTTCTAGCTTATTTATAGCATTACGAGGATGCAAATTTCCCTTGTTTTTCACTTATTTCAAGTTTCATCTAAGTATATGTCATGGCTTGTAGGGTGGATGTTGGTAGTGTACAACTCTCCTTATGGGACTGGTGCAATATTGATGACTCATCCCTACAATATGATGTATCTTCTCCTTTATTTGGTGGTGCAATTTTGCTTGATTAGCCTTACCACCTGTAACAATCTTCAATGTTGTTATGTGGGCCAAATGGGGATGCATTCCTTGACGTAAATTATTGCCTTCTTCAATGTTGTTATATGGGTTGAATAATGACTGTATTAATGCTCAAAAATGCTCTCTCTGGTGCAAGTTGTTAACTTCTAATTACGTTTCTTAGGATAAACCTCTCTGTGCCTCGTTACCTTACCTTCATCAAAGGCTCTTCAATTCTAGATGCACCTTCTGGATATTTGTAGTTCTTGCTATTGAGTTCTCTTGCTTTAGATCAATAGTCCTTAGATGTATACGTATCTTGAGAAGTCTACAAAAATATTTTGCTTTTCTATTTTTATGACTCCTTCTCCAAGCAATATATGATTTGCTTGATTGTAAATATGCAGGTTTGATGATGTCCAAGATGCCTCATTTTCACCTTTAAGATACTAAACCTTAGAGCTCTATTTTATGGCTCTAATATGGTGCTCTTGAAATCTTAAGATGCACTAATTTAAGTGCTTACCCCCCTTTACTTTAAATTGGCACCCTTCCTTTCATTTAAGGGATTTAAATGTTGCCTTATTCTCCTTGACAAATTTCTCCTTGCTTGGTTAGCTTTAAATGATAATTCCAAGATTTTTAATCATGCTGATAGTATACCTTTTGAATGACATTGCTTTGCACTATAGGATGTACAATCTATACTTTAGAAAAAATGTATTCTTTTCTTTACTAGATAGTAGGATGTTGATATTTTTCTTTCTCTTGAAATATATCTAACTCCTATTTCTTATGTGTAGGTTTTAAATCTTGTAGAAACTATCTTTTGCACTTCCTTGAAGACTTAAACTAGAAAATTTCTCTTGCAACTTTAAAACCTTAAAATTTGGTGCTTAATAAACTAAATAAGGATGTTCAACTAATGAAACTTTTGCACCAAAGTTGCATACCTTTTTTACTTAGGTTAGATGATAGATTTCTTGATGATTTGGATCACCCAATTTCTGCCCTATGCTTGATGAAATTGCAGCTCTTCCTTGCAATTCAAAAATATTTCTTTAACTCACCAATTTGCAGCTTTAAAATTTCTTTTAACTTGCTACCTGAAAATATAGTTTGGTGGATTAAAATCTCTTTAGGATGCACCCTAAAAATATGAAACTTAGCAGCTATTAATGTTGTACAACTTATTGTTTTCTTGCTGTCCTCAAATCTGAAATTTTTCAGATTGTAAAGCAGTCAATTTCTCATCCTAAATGATGTCCTCGAATCTTCCAAAATTGGTAGGAAACTCCTCCAAATCGTAGCTGATATTTTTCTTCAATAAACCTTCAATTTTATACTGTAAAATTAAAAACCTCATTTTTCAAGTAGGCCTTCAAATCCCGCAACTTATATTCTTATTAAAATTTCAATGAGATATTTCCTTGATCTCTTCAATCCTTCAACTATGGAAGTTTTGCAATGGGATCTCTCTTGGATCTCCTAATTTTGTTGTTACTAACCTTTTCAAGGTCCTTAAAAATAGACCTTTGCTAGTCCTGATGAGGCCAGGAATTGCCTCATCCATAAACACTTTTTGATACATTCTACTGATTTGAATCACCCTTTTTATTATGTTTTTATGCTAATTTTGGGTAAAATGCATTATGTAATGATATTTGCATATTCTGAAATGTTAAGTGCATATATTCTATTTTTACTGTTTATTTCTGCAGTTTTCAGCTAATTTATTAATAGGAATTCAGAATCAATAATCATTATTGAATGTTTGGTGCTTAGTAATAATGTTCCTCTATTTTGAACTAATTCAAATGCAAAAGGCGCCAAGGAATTTGTCCCCTGTAGTTGACTGTGCAGGAAAACAGGGTAAGACTGTGACAGTTCCAGCCAGCTGTACATTTACAGCAAGGCTTGGAAACAGTCACTCCCGCACATGTCACCTATGCAATAGGATAAGGGAAGACCATCCAGGTGGTCTAAAACTTCCTCCTTATGCGTTTGAAGCACGAAAAAGCAACTAAAATTCACCTCCCTGTTATTCCGGAGCAGTGCAGGAATAATAGCGCAGGAATAAGGAATAGCGCAGGAACAACAAAAGACGGTCAAAAAGTGACAAATCGGTAAAAGAAATTAATGGCAATTGACCAAAAAGTTGTCCCAGCTCATGTTAACTGATTTCCTCAATGAATGCAGCTTAATAGGGTTGAATGGATCAAGTTTTGACAAAGCAAGCTCATGCATTTCGAGAAGCAATTGTGCAAACGAGTTGTAAATCCCTACAAATCAGCAACCAAGCATATCAACACTGCATTATAAATAATAAAGCTCCCAGCACGGTTGAGCATATAGAGATATAGGCATTTAGGCATATAGGAGAGAAATAGGCAATAGAGTGCAATCATTTCTATAGCAGAACAGTAATCTGCAGGTTTTTCCTGCATTACTGTAATGCATTTCTAGATTTAATAAAAGGTGCAATTTTCCAGTTATCAATTAGCATGATTGAGTTGATGGTTGGCATTTAAGTTTCCTTAGCATAAATTCTTCACCTTCATCTGGTTCTGGAAGCAAGGGCCACTTGCAGGACCAGAGGAAGGCAACTTTTGACAGAATATCTTGCTAATTTTTTGCTGTAGCAGATTAGCAAAATTCTGCCAGTCTTTTTCATTTCTTTAGCAGCTTTAAATTCAGATTTCAGCATTTGACATTATTTTTCATATTTCCATGCAATTTCAATACTTCTGTTTCAGCTTTGTAGCAATTTCAGGTTTCCTGTCATTTTACAGATTTGCAGCAATTTCCAGTTTTCTGTAATTTACTGCAATTTCTAGATTTATGACATTTCCAGTTTGCAAATAGATGTTAATTTGATTTTATAGATTTATAACATGCTCAGAGAAATTGTAGTTGGTTTATCCTTCAACAACTGTGTGTGATTTTCTGTAATTTGCTTTCTGTCAATTCTGCAGCAACATTTCATTTCTTGCTCTTTCAAATTCTGCAATTTCCATTTACTGTAGTTTTAGTTTAGTTTTTATCTTCTGCAATTTGATTTTCAGTACTAGGAGTTAGAAAACACACAAAACCCCCAAAAACACTAACTATTCCACCAATAAAACCCTGTTCTTGAATGAATTGAACCTGCAGCTGTGACACCTTCTATCGTATACAGCCTTTGGACACCGCCCTGGACTGACACATATAATGATTAAATGATGAATGAACAATGACACTCATCATTTTTGGCGCCGTTGCCGGGGACTAATAGGTGTTGTTAGAAAAAGTGAAACAGGTCAAGAATTGTGTTACAATTCTTGAAATACTGCATTTCAGTTTATTTAGTGAATAGGCATGAATGCATAGGCTAAGGGACGAAAGAGGGAGGTTTATCCGAAGTGGCTCTGAACCACCAAAGAGACCTACTCGGTCTGATGAAGATTTGCCTTCATTTGAAATCTCTGAGGAAAATAAGCCAGACATACCTTCTTCATCAGATGCATTTTTGGAAAAATTAGAAAGAGAGCTTTTTGAAGCACTAGCTGCTAAACACTCCCCTCTAACTAGACTATTCCCATCATCCTTTAGAAGGAAAACAACTATGGCTGCAGCAGCAACACCTCCAGGTGGATATGATAATCTTGATGATCCTCCTAAGACTTTTGAGTATCCCATAAGGTTGGATCCACTTCTAGATGCCCCCATGAAAACAATCTCCCCATCCATATTGCCAATTTTTAGGGGAACTGTTTCAGAAGATCTTGATCAATTTCTGTTTGAATTCAAGGTGTTATGTCAGACTTATGACTACATAAATGATAATCAAAAATTGAAATTGTTTCCTTCCACACTTAAGGACGTTGCTCTCCGATGGTTCATGAGCAATCTTGAACCTAACTCAATCAGTACCTGGGATGAGATGGAGACTGCATTCTTAAATAAATATCAAGATTATTGTAGAGTAAGAAACAGGAAAGATGAGTTGTTTAGGATCAAGCAAGAAGAAGATGAGAGTCTAGAAGATTATCTTGATCGCTTTGCCTTTGTCCAAAAGAGGTGTGGTGCTGTAGAACCTGATTTCTTAAAGCCTATCTTCTTAAGAGGATTGCAGGATGAATCTAGGGAAGTGTTAGATTTAATGGGAAAAGGAGACATAGATCAACTTGACCTTGAAGATATTGTGGAGTTATGTAAAAACTATTCCCGCACTCACCACCGGAGAAAGAAAAGGAATTTTGGCAATAATGGCATAAAAGAGTTGATGGAGGAAATGGCCAATTTAAAAACTGATATCCTTGTTCAACTTAATACTGCATTAGGTGAGAAAAACACAAGATCTAATTCTACACCACCTTTAGCAATTTATTGCCCAAGGTGTAGGAATAAGCATGCCTTGCAAGACTGCCCCTTAAACAAAACTTCTATTTGTGGAATTTGTTCCAAGGAACATTCAACAGATAAATGCCCTTTGTTGCCTCATCTAAAATCTGTTTTGGGCACCCAAACAGAAGAACTCAATGCTATTGGGCAGAGATCTGGTGGTGGTTATGCACAATATCCCACTGCTCCTAGATTTCCAAACTGGGCACAATCTCCTTGGAATATGAATATGCCATGGGGACAAGCAGAAGCTTCTGCACAACCTTGGAACCAACCTTGGACAGCTCCTCCAGATTGGTCACAATCTGGATGGATGAACCCACCTTGGCATACCATGCCTCCATAATGGACACAACAAGGACAAATATGGGGACAACAATATCAGGGACAGCCATATCCACCACAACAATATCAACCCCATCAAGGACAACAAAGGTATCAAGGGCAAACTCAAAACTTGCTGCCAGCTCCTAATCCAAATTTTTAGGGAAGAACACAACATCAACAAATGCAACCAGTAAAACAACCTCCACTCCCAGCTCAGCCTGTGACTAACCCAAATAATGCCAGACAAACAGCCCCTGTTTATGAGGTTGAGTCTGAAGACACTGCTGTAGTTCATGTACTTGACTGTAGTAACATCCAGCTGCGTTCAGGAAAGACTTTACCTGAACCTATTCCACCCACCATTGAAGAAATAAGTGAGAAACAAGAACCTCCAAATCAAGAGGCATTGCAACAACAACAAAAAGAAGAAAAAACAGCAAAAATGCAGGAATCTTCTCCAGTAGCTTTGCCATACCCTGAAAGGTTTGAACATGTTGATACTACCCCTGAATCAGAATTAGTAACAGAACTCAAAAAGGTGTCAATTTCTCTTCCTTTGCTGCAAGCAATAAGAGATATACCTTTAATCAAAAAGACTATTCAGGAGTTATGTATCAAGAAACCTGGTAGAAAAAAGAAAGCCTTTCCTAAAACTGTTCAGGTAGAAGGGAAATTAGCTGATCTATTGGCTGGGAAACTAGTTCCTCCTAAGTATAGTGACCCGGGCAGTCCAGTAGTAACAGTTACTATTGGAATGATGCAAATTCCTAATGTGTTAATTGACCTTGGGGCTGCAATTAATGTAATGACTAAAGACACAATGCAAAAACTACAGCTCCATAATCTCAGTCCTACCACCACAGTCTTGGAAATGGCGAGATAGATCAGTAGCTAAACCAGAAGGTATCTTAGAAGATGTGGCCGTTAAAGTCTCTTCATGGGAATATCCTGTAGACTTCTTGGTGTTGCAGCCTAGGACTTCAGTCAATGGATACCCTATCATTCTAGGACGACCTTGGCTGGCTACTGCAGTTGCATTTATAGATTGCAGGTCAGGGGAAATGACCATTTCCAATGGTATTGACCTACAAAAAATTTCTTTGTATCCACCAGCTCAACCTTCAACTAAATTTTTTGGACAAATTTGGTATCTTGAATCTGATGAAGAATCTGAACAAGAAACCATTGCTACTTTGGCTACAATCATAGTGAAAGAACATATTGAGGAAATCACAACACCTGGGAGAGAAATATTTGAGAGTGAAACTGTCCTAATTGAAACATTACAATCAGAAGGACTAACTGATGATCAAACTCTTGTTCATCGGTTGTTGTGGCAAGAGGAGGAACAAAATTCTGAACTTCTGTCATCCGTGCCCAGTCAAACGAGATCATTCACACTACCACATGGATGGCATCATCATCTCCTTAACACATTCAAATGTCCTCTGATTCCATCAGGTATCACCTCTGAGTCAGATTCTAGAACATTTCATACTCTATAGCCACATCATTGTCCATTAAATGCATTGATCAGTAGCTATGAAGCAGTTAGTTCTATCTATCCAGGGATCAAACAAATTGAAATCCAGCCAGGTAAATTTTTGAACATTAATAGCTAGCTAACTGAGGACCAGGAAGCCAAGTTGTTTGCAGTCTTACAAAAGCATGTTCAAGCTTTTGCATGGAATTATAAAGACATGACAGGCATTCATCCTGAGGTATGTACACATAGGATATACACAGAAAATGTAAAACCAGTAAGGCAACCTCAGAGACGTTTGAATCCTGCTCTAAAAGAAATTGTGAAAGAGGAAATTGAAAAACTCTTAGATGTTGGATTCATTTATCCAATTTTCGACAGTAAATGGGTTTCACCACTGGTCATTGTTCCAAAGAAAAATGGTAAAATGAGAGTATGTGTGGATTATAGGGAGTTGAATAAGGCCACACATAAGGATCATTTTCCATTACCATTCATAGACCAAGTATTGGATACCCTTGCTGGAAAGAAATTTTTCTGTTTCCTTGATGGTTTCAGTGGGTATAACCAAATTCAAGTTGCCCCAGAAGATCAGGAAAAGACTACCTTTACATGTCCTTGGGGAACCTTTGCTTACAGAGTTTTACCCTTTGGGTTATGTAATGCTCCAGCAACATTTCAGAGAGCTGTTTTAGCAATTTTTTCTGATTTAACCAATGAAAGTGTTGAAATTTATATGGATGATTTCACAGTATTTGGGGATAATTTTGAATATGCATTAGAACAACTTGAAAAAGTGTTGATTCCTTGTGAAACATACCATCTCTCTCTTAATCCTGAGAAATGCTTTTTAATGATGGAGGAAGGAATTGTTTTAGGACATCATATCTCTTCTTATGGAATCAAGGTTGATCCTAAGAAGGTTGAAGTCATCAAAAACCTCCCTCCTCCACAAACTCAGACTGATGTACGCAGTTTCTTAGGACACATTGGTTTTTATCGCAGATTCATTGCTAATTTCAGTACCATAGCAAATCCCATGTTTGCTTTGCTCATGAAAGATTCTGAATTTGTTTGGTCTTCTGAATGTCAAAATTCCTTTGAAAAGTTAAAGGAGAAGTTAACCACTCCACCTGTTTTAAGAGGTCCTAATTGGGAGTTACCCTTTCATATTCAATCTGATGCTTCCAATAATGCTATTGGAGCTGTGTTAGGACAGATTGAAAATGGGGAACATTATGCAATATATTATATCAGTAAAAACTTGACAGGAGCTGAGAAAAACTACACTACCACTGAAAAAGAATTCTTGGCTGTAGTCTATGCTATTAACAAATTCTGACACTACATCACAGGGTATCAAGTATTCATCCATACAGATCATACTGCAATCAAATACTTGATGAATAAACCATTGGTTAGTGCAAGAATTATTCGTTGGTTAATTCTATTGCAGGAATTTGATGTTACCATAGTAAACAAGCCCGGGAAATCTAATGTAGTTGCAGATTTCTTGTCAAGAATACCAAATGCAGATACAGGGGAAGTTGTAGAAGATACCTTCCCAGATGAAAAGTTGTTTGTTGTCTCTGTACAATCTCCATGGTTTGCAGACATAGCTAATTACTTAGTTACAGGGAAGATTCCTCTTCACTTTACCCCTAAACAAAGGAAATAGTTAATCAAGCAAAGCTCTTCTTTTAAATGGATAAAAGGATTACTGTTTAAATGCAGTCCTGATCATGTTTTACGTAGGTGTATCCGCCAGGATGAAGCATATGACATCCTACGAGCATGCCATGATGAACCATCAGGAGGGCATTATTCAGTCAAAAGCACTATTCGCAAAATCTTGGGTACCGGATACTATTGGCCATCTTTGCACAAAGATGTAAAAAGGTACGTAAGACATTGTGATGCTTGCCAACGAATGGGAAAACCTACTTTTACTAGTGAAATGCCATTACAACCTCAAATAGGAACAGAACCATTTGAAATATGGGGTTTAGATTTTGTAGGACCCATTAATCCTCCTTCCAAAGGCAAAGTACATATCTTGGTATGTACTGATTATGTTACCAAATGGGTAGAAGCTCGTGCCTTTAAGCATGCTCGTGAAGAGAAAGTTGCTGATTTTTTGTATTCATAATTTTTTTTGCGTTTTGGAGCCCCACAATCCATCACAACTGATCAAGGACCCCAATTTACTTCAAAAATTGTTGAAGCCTTCACTCAACTCTATCAAGTCAAACACAGAAAATCCTCACCTTATCATCCACAAGCCAATGGCCAAGTTGAAGTGACCAATAGAGAATTAGAACGAATTCTGACCAAAACCATAGCAGTCCATAGAAGGAATTGGTTAGACAAGTTACCAGAAGCTATTTGGGCTTATAATACCACGTGGAAATCCACCACTGGATTTACCCCATATGAATTAGTTTATGGAAAACAACCTCTTTTGCCTATTGAATTTGAATTACTAACTCTTCGAACTGCTTTGGAAGTAGGTATTGATCTGTCACAGGCACAAGAAGATCGCATTCTGCAACTTGATGCATTGGATGAACTGCGCATGGATGCCCTACATCAGACAGAGGTGATCCAAGCACAAAGGAAAATGTGGCATGATAGTCACATTCAGCAGCGAAGATTTCAGCAAGGTGATTGGGCCTTGTTGTTTGATTCACAATACAAGGACTTTCTTGGAAAGTTGCAGACTAGATGGCTTGGGCCGTACCAAATTGAGGAAGTGTTTGACAATGGAGTTGTTCGCCTTACACCTATCGATGACTCACAACGCAAATTGGTGGTAAATGGACATCGTCTTCGTATGTACCATAAACCACAAAACAAGGAGGAATTTCTCAAGCAATTGGGAAGTTTGGATGTACACATTTGGGAAGAAAGCTCTTCTTCCATCTCGAATTCAGCAGAATGATACAAGTTAAAAAAAAAAAATGAAAAAAAAACAAAAAGAAAAAAATAAAATAAAAACTCAGAAAGTGAAAACCTCTTTGAGGCGCTCCTGAGTTGGGTTTACATGAAAACCGGGGTTCCGGCATGTTTACCTAATTGGTTTCACCCTCATTGTTCTATGACCATTGTTTTACCTATTTTCAGATTGCACTTGCCTTAGTTCAAAGACTGGTTAGCTGGAAATTTCAGCAAGAGCACCCTGAAATGTAGATAAAATGGTTTTAACAGGTATGTGCCTTCTCATTTTCTGAATTGTGTAAATTATTAGTATATAGTGTATATATCCTTGGTTAGTATAAAGCATGTAAAAAGGGGAATCAAAAGTAGAAAGTGTTTTACAAATGCCTCTGCCTAATCCTGCTCTAGAATGCAAAAGAGAAAACTACGCCGAAACTAGTAAAAAGAGAGCACAGGAATAAACTGTTTTATTCCAGAGCACAGGAATAAACTGTTTTTATTTTAGAGTGCAAGAATAAAACTATTTTATATCACTAAGCACAGGAATAAGTCATTAAGGGCAGGAATAAAATTTTGGGTAAAATTTGATGACACGTGGCCAGCGGTGATTTATTTGGTTGGAAAAAGGGATTACGAGTCTCGGATTCTATGCAGCATGTGAAAGGTGGCAATCATAATGAAATTAAGCGACAATTAAGGGTTAACGACGTCGTAAAAGCTGCCACGACATTCTGCATGTTTCGAAGCAGTTTCGACATTGGTAAAAGGATTGAAAAGCCCTAAAAATAGAAAATACAGCCACAAGTTGTAAAAATTCATAGTCACCGACAAAAAGTAGTAGACGATACCATGGGCAGAAAGAAGGTTAGAGCCAAACCTAAAAACATTAGTTACCTACAAACCGATGCTGCATCACTGCAAATTTTTATCGATGCAGGATTTCTGCCATTTCTACGTAAATTCGATGGTTATTCTGAGGGCCTGGCGGCAGAATTTGCACGCACATTCCGAAACAACAGAGTGCATATTGGCGGGATGTCTATCCAGGTAACCCCCAAAATACTCAGTCTGGTTACTGAATTTCCCCTTCAAGGTGTGCAAATTATTAAAACCGACAGAAATATTTTAACAGACCTAGTGAATCAATTTAAGGAAGAAGGGGACAGGCAAATAGAATTTTTAATGAATAAAAATGTGTGTAAAGGGGTCAAAAGGTCTAGCTTGCCGGCTCCTTGGGATGATGTAGCAATGTGGGTTATGAGGTATCTTACCTGTGACGGCCAGTTTCTTGTTGTGTCTGGCCCACACCTCCGTCTCCTCAACCACCTATGCCATGGAGCAACCAAACCTGAACTTAGGGTAAACATTCCCTTGTATCTTTATCAAGAACTGAAAGCCATGGCCCTAAAGTATCAAGCAGGGAAGGGAAGCCCTAAACATCATGGGCTAATTAAACTCATCTGCAAATACCATTTCAGGGGAAACCCTAGGAACTTTGACCGTTTCTTCTCTCCATGGGCAGAAACTGATGATTCAAACCCTGCACCAGAAGAAGAGGAAACAGAGGGAGAATCAAAAGAAAATCCTCAACCAGAGCCCTCTGAACATAGAAGTCCCCCTTTACCTGACAGTCCCCCATCTTCCAGAACTAGGAGTCAACATGCATCAACATCTGAATCCCGGTTAAAAAGAAGAAAAGTGACATTTGCCGACAATGTACAGCCCAGCAGAGAAACTAGGGGTTCCAGTGGGCAGGCATCTGCTCCAGAATCAACAGCAGAACCCATGTCTATCCCTGACCTAACAGAACAATCTGCAGCTGCTCCAGAACAAGCAGAAGCTGCATCTGCTCAGGAACACCCAAAACCAATAGGGTTGAGAAGGTCTGCACGACTTCAAAAAATGAAAATCTTGTCAGATACACCAGTACATATTGCAGACCCAATCAGTTTGTCAGAAGAAGAAGAAATTGAGACAAGTTCATAGGAAGATGCACAAGAAATAGAAAGTACAGATAGAGAACTACAGCCAATGGAACTAGACCTAACCATGGAAACAACTGTAATAAGCCTTGTCTGTCCATTGGTTGATTATACAGACTCTGAGTCTGAAGAGCATCTAAACTCCGATATTGAACCAGCTAGGATTGAGGAGCAGACTCCCATGGATTCTAAGTCTGAAAAATATTCTAAATTTGAAAAATATTCTGAGTCTGAAACACATTCTGAGTCTGAGACACATTCTACGTCTGAAGAAGAAGTTGACATCCACACTCAGTTGCATGCTGCAAGGAGTGTGATTAAAACCTAGACCAAATGGATTGACCAAGCTGAAGAAGCCATGAAAGAAAAATATCAACAAATTTTTTTGCTGCAGCAGCAGGTTCAGGATTTGCAAGACAAATTACTGCAGCAGGAAAATCAGTCTACAGGAGTAACAGAGACAACACCTGTTGAGTGGGCTCAGATTCTCCTAGATTTGGCTTCCTCAGAGGATGACATAGCACAAGTGCAGAGATCACCTATTGCAGATGAAGTAGGAGTAGAAGCAGCTGATGGTATGCCTCTGCAAGGAGATCCATCTGACATTTTGATGCAGAATGACAGTCCTTTTCAGCAGGGCATTCAAACATCTTCTGTGCAGGACCACACAGTTGCAGCTCAGGAACAAGTGTCTACACTCTCTCCTCTGGCACAAATACTTCCACCTGACGATCCAACAGTTACAGTAGTTACAGCAGAATAGGGGATACAGACAGATTTGCCAGCTGCAACATCAACTGTAGAAGTTGGTGTACAGGTGAATATAGTGGCCCAGATGCAACCTATTCTGAGGCCCCCAAACACAGTGCCTTTAACTAAGTATAATGAGGACCTAGCCTATTGGATGACTCAGTGCCATCAGCTAGAAGGGAAAATTGCAACTTTGAACTCTGCCACAACCAAACTAGCAGAGAAAGAAACAAAAATCAACAGGTTGAAAAAATAGATAAAAGATGTATGTCAAATTGCAGAGTATGCAATACAATGCAGAAGACCACCTAGGTTCTACAGCCTCCTACTCAAGGAGAAGTACCTACGTTGGCAGATTATGAGACTGGTTTCTGAGCTCCCTCACCAGTTGACCACTCCTACAGAATTTGTGGAAGCCTTTGTGCAGAGTCCAGCAGAGCAACAGAACTTAATGTGTGAGTTATTCTTACATAACTTCTTTTTGCCAACAGAGAGCATGTTTCTGCCTCACTTGTATACAGGAGATTTGCAACTGAGGGCCTTTATGTCCACCTTGCAAAATAATATTTATTGGGACTCAGAGAAGAAGATAGCCAAGGACTTAGAATCACAGGCAGTTTTACTTGTCAGGCCTGCTCCTCTCAATCACAGGGATTGCACCAGTACTCACTACTCCTTTATGAGGGATCCCAGGATGAGACAACTTTATCTAGGAAATCTGCAAAAAGGTATAACTCAATTTCAAAATTTTTGTGCAGATTTCTTTGATGATGTTGTGGCAGCATGCAAGAACAGGTGGGGTGAATTATCTATTTCCCTACAAAAATGGGAGCCAATTTCTCCCACTAACTTGTTTTGGTCAAGGAGAAGGGCCGAAGGTATTATATACATTATTTCAGAAATCAAAGAACAATGGATAGGGCTAAGATACAGAATGCCTTTGGTTATCACTCCTGTCCCCTATTTCTTTGACAGTGATCCACAGCCTGATGAGGACTTCCAACAATGGTTTCAGTCTGTGAAAGCAGTCAGTGGGTTCTACAAAATTGGTGGTGCATTGTTAAAATTTCGAGAAAGATGTCTGGATCTGGACCTGTGTGCTTCGATAGCTGCACAAAATGCATGAGGACATGCATTACCATAAGTTGGGGGAAAATGATGAGGCCAGGAATTGCCTCATCCATAAACACTTTTTGATACATTCTACTGATTTGAATCACCCTTTTTATTATGTTTTTATGCTAATTTTGGGTAAAATGCATTATGTAATGATATTTGCATATTCTGAAATGTTAAGTGCATATATTCTATTTTTACTTGTTTATTTCTGAGTTTCAGTTTTAGCTAATTTATTAATAGGAATTCAGAATCAATAATCATTATTGAATGTTTGGTGCTTAGTAATAATGTTCCTCTATTTTGAACTAATTCAAATGCAAAAGGCGCCAAGGAATTTGTCCCCTGTAGCTGACTATGCAGAAAAATAGGGTAAGACTGTGACAGTTCCAGCCAGCTGTACATTTACAACAGGGCTTGGAAACAGTCACTCCCGCACATGTCACCTATGCAATAGGATAAGGGAAGACCATCCAGGTGGTCTAAAACTTCCTCCTTATGCGTTTGAAGCATGAAAAAGCAACTAAAATTCACCTCCCTGTTATTCCGGAGCAGTGCAGAAATAATAGCGCAGGAATAAGGAATAGCGCAGGAACAACAAAAGACAGTCAAAAAGTGACAAATCGGTAAAAGAAATTAATGGCAATTGACCAAAAAGTTGTCCCAGCTCATGTTAACTGATTTCCTCAACGAATGCAGCTTAATAGGGTTGAATGGATCAAGTTTTGACAAAGCAAGCTCATGCATTTCAGGAAGCAGTTGTGCAAACAGTTGTAAATCCCTGCAAATCAGCAACCAAGCATATCAGCACTGCATTATAAATAATAAAGCTCCCAACACGGTTGAGCATATAGAGATATAGGCATTTAGGCATATAGGAGAGAAATAGGCAATAGAGTGCAATCATTTCTGTAGCAGAATAGTAATCTGTAGGTTTTTCTTGCATTACTGTAATGCATTTCCAGATTTAATAAAAGGTGCAATTTTCCAGTTATCAATTAGCATGATTGAGTTGATGGTTGGCATTTAAGTTTCCTTAGCATAACTCTACACCTTCATCTGGTTCTGGAAGCAAGGGCCACTTGCAGGACCAGAGGAAGGCAACTTTTGACAGAATATCTTGCTAATTTTTTGCTGCAGCAGATTAGCAGAATTCTGCCAGTCTTTTTCATTTCTTTAGCAGCTTTAAATTCAGATTTCAGCATTTGACATTATTTTCCATATTTCCATGCAATTTCAATATTTATGTTTCAGCTTTGCAGCAATTTCAGGTTTCCTGTCATTTTCCAGATTTGCAGCAATTTCCAGTTTTCTGTAATTTACTGCAATTTCCAGATTTATGACATTTCCAGTTTGCAAATAGATGTTAATTTGATTTTATAGATTTATAACATGCTCAGAGAAATTGTAGTTGGTTTATCCTTCAGCAACTATGTGTGATTTTCTGTAATTTGCTTTCTGTCAATTCTGCAGCAACATTTCATTTCCTGCTCTTTCAAATTCTGCAATTTCCATTTACTGCAGTTTTAGTTTAGTTTTTATCTTCTGCAATTTGATTTTCAGTACTAGGAGTTAGAAAACACACAAAACCCCCAAAAACACTAACTATTCCACCAATAAAAACCCTGTTCTTGAATGAATTGAACCTGCAGCTGTGACACCTTCTATCGTATACAACCTTTGGACACCGCCCTGGACTGACACATATAATGATTAAATGATGAATGAACAACGACACTCATCAAGTCCTTTTCTAGTCCTTCTCTATATTAAATCTTCCAAATATGGAAGTTCTTAAATGAGACCTTTTATGGGTCTCTTCAACTTCTTCAAGGTGAACTTTTCAATATTCAATGGATATCTCCAATCTCCAATATTTTCCAGGACTCTTCTCCTTGAGTCTATTCTTCCTTCAGTGGGGTCTTATTTATTGGACCTTCTCCTTGATTTGAAATCTTCAATGTGGCTTCTTTGGCCTCTAGATCTCTTCTCAATCTCCAACTTGAAGTCTTCAATTTGCAAATCCTGCAGTAGGACCTTTTCCTTAGGTCTTCAAATATTCAATGTCCAACTTGTTGCTTCAAGGTTGATTTCAAAGAAGATATTCTTCCTAGCTCTTGTAGGAAGCTTCTCAACTTTCTTTGAATCAAATTTTCTACAACAAAGTATTAGAAAAAATTGTAATGGAGAAATCTCTAAATCTAGAGATAATGAATCTTCACTAGTTGATTTGTCAATCTAGTGGAATCAATGTTGAGTCTTACTCTTCATGAGTTTTTGCAACTTTGTGGAAAGACTCTAGCCAAAAAGCAATTTTAAAAATTTTAAAATTGATATTTACTATCTCCTCTCGATCTCTTTTTTGGCTCTCTCTATTTCCTATCTATATACCTAGTGCTTTGATACCAATGTTAGCTTTTGATGCTATAAACTTAAAGGAAATCCAACTACAAGTAATGAAATAAGCAAGCAATGTTATAACTATGATAATGGCTAACTATTAAGCATGAAAATATAATAAGAAACTTCATAAAATAATCATGCAATAGCCATTAATAAAAGCTCATGAAAACATACAATGCTATGGAATGGAGGTCTCTAACACTTCATATTATAAAAAATTTCTACTACTAAAATTCTACCTTATGCACTCCAAAAACCTCTTGTTCTTCTACTGTA
This sequence comes from Wollemia nobilis, assembly GCA_028583015.1. Classification (NCBI taxonomy): domain Eukaryota; kingdom Viridiplantae; phylum Streptophyta; class Pinopsida; order Araucariales; family Araucariaceae; genus Wollemia; species Wollemia nobilis. The sequence goes on along the minus strand of JAQPPZ010000442.1, from coordinate 12,461,434 downwards.
AGAAGGAATATATATAGTGTGACATGACTCTTGGCCTTATATATTCCTATGACACTTCATAATTCTATTCTTAGGACTCATGTACATGTGGAATCCATGCACATTTACATCATTGCACATTCTAATAGTACTTGTGCATTTATTACATTGCATTAAGCAAATATTTAAATCCTAATCTAAGATAAACTCCTAATCTAAACATGTACCCAGAATGCTACATTAGCAAGTACCAAATAATATAATATATTCCAATAAAATTAGTACAGAAAGGGAATCATCCTATCCATGACACTTAAAGGAAATCCTTATGCATGGGAATAACTTGCCTATATACTAAAAATTTCTCAATTTCAGGATTTATACCTAGCAATAGTGATGAATATTGTAAAAATGGAGTGGAAAGAATCACAAAAGATTTTTTTTATTTCTCCCCAATGATTTATAGGGTCAATGCCCAAACACCGTTATGGTGGTTATGTTAGGCAATTAAAACAATAGCTTAATACAACAATATAACCTATAAATGCAAGCCTAAGGTGTTGTTTATATTGAATATTATGATTTTTTCTTAAGCATAATTTTTAACAAAATATGTAATTTGAGGCAAAAAAAATGCTTTTGAAGATGTTAAATTCCACCCAAAAAATCTCCTTTTAACAAAAACTTTACTACGCTTCTATATTTTTGCAAAATAATGTTTACTATAGTTAAAATAGTTTTTTTTTTTAAACTATAGCAAATTGCAAAAATATAATAATATTTCATTCTAAGGTAGTAATAAAAAAATATGAATTTTGGTGAGTTTTGAACCCCTAAATCCTCAATAAAAAATATATACTTTCTTTCAAATGTCAACTCCTACGTCATTTGCATATTGAAAAGAAAATATATTATTTTTGTTAAGTACCTTGGTCTTTTAAATTCAAAGCTTTTGTCATGCTCGTATGTTCTAGAGGCCCATAACCTAAACTCACTCCATGTTCAATTTCTATATGTTCGTATTATTGTTCTTAGACACATGTCATCATAGAACATTTTTAAGTACTCCCTTGGTATAGGCTCCTTCAAAGGAGGAAACGGTTATAGAGGTAGCTCTTCAATCACCTTTCCACGTTCTTCTCTAGGATATGCTCCTTTAGAGGAGCAATCAATTACAGAGGCAACATTACATTTATATCCATTGACATCGAATTTGAAAGCAGGTTCCTCTTTTTTACTTACATAGTGATATTTTTCTTCTAGGGTCTCACCCTGTAATCATTTTCCACATTTCCTGGTTTTGCATAGTGCTATTTCTAGAGCTAAATCTAAGGTGGTGTATTATTAACTTTAGCTGCATTGTTCAATATTCACATCAAGGGCCATGTCATTGATCCTATGTTCTCACTCATTTTGCTTATAAAACATAAATGAAAAATTATAGTTGAAATAAAATAGAACTAGAAAAATAATCTCAATGTGTATTGTAGTTTTTAGTGATTGAAAAATCCTAATAGATAGTACAAAATGAGAGAAAAACTATGTCAAGGTGGTTGCTCTATAGGTTTAAAAACTAGAATAGACCTTCACAAGCTATTTTTTTATAGAATATTTTATAAAATGGGTTGAAGATATACCACTTACAAATTAGATAGACCTTGTCATCTCCAAATTTATTTTTAATTAGATTGTGTGTTGTTTTGGTGTCCCATCTACTCAGTTCAAATAATGGAACTCCTTTAAAATATAAATAAATATAGGAATTACTTCTTAGTTAGGGATTAAACACCATTTTCTACCCATTATCTATAAGGGAATGGTCAAGTTGAATATAGCAATAAGATTTTGGTAAAAAATTTGAAAAATATATTTAAGAAATCAAAGAAAGATAGGCACTTGAAGTTATACCCCACATTGTGGCCATACCACACTAGTATTTGGATGTCCATAAGGGAAACCCCTTTTTGTTTAGTCTATACTGCTAATGTTGTTTTGCCACTTGACATTGAATTGTCATCTTTGCATATTTATTTAAAGATTTTTTTGATTCTTGATGAGTATCATCAATAGAATTAGGAAGTTTGTCTTGCCAAAATTACTATTCTTAATGAGAGGTATCTATGTGATCTTGAGTATTATAAATCCTATAAGAGTTATGTTGCTAAGTAATATAATAAAAATTTTACCATCATGATTTTAGAATCAAAGACCTTGTCCTTAAGCTCAATAGTGTATAAAAAGCACAAGGACAAGTTTATACAAAAATGGCTTGGTTCATATACCATCAAAGAGTTATTTGGGTCCAAGACAATGAAATTACAAATAATTAATGGAGTTAAATTGTAAGATTACACCAATTCCATGCATGTCAAATTATTTTATGCATAGTCCCTTTTTGACCTGTTTGTATAGTTTTTGTGCTTTTTTTATTTGCTTGTTGATTTTGTTGTATTATTTCTATATTTGGCTGCTTTGGTTATTTGTTTATAAGCATCAATATTGTACATTTTTTAGTTTTTGGTACATATTTATGAGTTTCATGTTGTTTTTCATCTCCTTACCAAGATCACCACCTTAAGTGATGATCACAATTGTGCTAAATTTTCAATTGTATTATTCTTGTTAGTATCAATTTTTAATTTTGTTTGTTTCCTTTTATAATATTTACATTCCATTTTGTTTATTAATTGGTGTTTTCAACCATTTTTAACTAGATTTTATTGCTACTAGCTTAATTTATACTTTGTTTGCTTCCCTTTGTCATGATGTCATTATTGCCAATAAGGGGAACCATGATGCCTTCAAGGTCTTCCCTATTATTTTGTGTCAATACTTTGCTTTAAGTACAATAAAGAAGCCATCTTATTTTAACCTATGATATCTTCCATATGGTATGTGGTTAGAACACCAAGACAATAGTTTTTAATTTTCATGCAATAAACAACATTAAAAATTCTCAAAAAGTCAACCTTTCAATTAATTTTACCTCTTATAGTAGTGGAAAGCATACTTTTTGTCACATTGTGCTTTGTTAGTATTGCATTGTGTGAGATTTTTCCATTGTAGTAGGGGTATAGGGGTTCTTTATTTCATTGGTTATCTCTATCCTAGGCATGCTATAATGCATATATAACCCATTTGTTTGTTTCTTTATTTGTTCTCCCCTATCGTTAGTGGTAGAACATGAGTTGGCCTTGGGAACAAATATTTACATGCATGTGTGCCATAAGTTGGCTTCCCTTGGGCCACCCCAATGTAGTGGGAGGATATGATTGTAGTAACATAGTATTCATTTTTTCATGTCTAGTAATTTTTTTAAGGCTAAGGGACTTATATTTATGTTTATGTGTGGCATAATTTGGATTCTCTTGGTCTACCTTCCTATAGTAACAAGTATTTTTATTGGATAATTTGGCACTTATTGGATACTACATGCGGTCAACCTATGAAATTGGCATGTATGCTTGGATTACAATATAATGCATGTCCAATAATATAGGGAGGTAGTTTTCCCTAAGTTATAGATCATCAAGAGTTTTTCCTTTGGTGGCATCATCTCAGCGTGCTTGTGCAATATCTCTTCTATAATTTGAGTAGGGTATCAGGTGACACATCATATTTTATTTCAAGTGGGTATTATGTGATTCTTTGTTATGATTGTGCAAGGTTTCAAGCAACATATCACAATAGTTTTTAGTGTGATGTTATGTGATATCTTGATTGTCTCAAGAGACTTATGAATCTATTTGCTAAAGTATGAAATATGACATTAGTTAATGCTACACAAATCATAAGTGTTATTAGAAATTAAAAAATAAAAAGCATCACATCACTATAAAATAAATGGAAACATCTTCGAATGCTACACAAATCATATGTTCCCAAAAAATATCATATATATTTGAACCTATGGTACATAGCGGTATAATATGGTACATGAGGTAATAAGTGCCATCATCCTAAGCTACCTTGTGTCCCAAGTGCTCATTTTTATTATTTTTACTACACGTATGGTTGTTTGCATAATATTTTATCAATTTTTACAAGGATATTATATAGATAGTGTTTCTAGAGGTTTTGGCTTGCTCAAAACTCATCTATGCATTTTTTTTGTTTATTTCACACCCAAATAACATGTTTCAATGCTTTGGGTATTTTTATAGGTAAATTATTTTTAAGTCATATGAGACAAGTATAAATTATTTTTTCTAGCCAAAATTTCTAAGGGCACATACAAGTATTAGATGTTATGAACCTGCTTTATCATCCATAAAAATATTAACAATATGCAAAATATTAGATAAATAACTACAATGAATAATTCAACACAATACAATTTATGAATGAATGCAAATTACTCCAATGTATTCAATTTATAATTCAAACCATTAAGGTTGGTAGCAACATACAATGCTCCTTATTGGAAGAAAGCTACTCCTTGATATATCTCAAATTGAGATAAAATACAACATTTTTCTCTCCACACCCCCATATGAGTCTTTTGTCCACATTATATAGTACTCAACTATCTACCACTACCACTTATGTAATGATACAAAAATAAAGAAACAAAACACACAGAAAAAGAAATATTTTTTTGACTAAGGATAGGGGTTCATAAATACCTAACCAAACTTAGATAGATTTAATGTTTAATAACCCCTAAGTTTATGAAGAACTATACCACACAAGATTCCCCTCATGCAAGTCCCTTCTACATAGGTGTATCTAATGTCATGCACATAAGTCAATCCATCTCATTATTCTTGATGACCTAGACTTACCACCTTCAATAATTATAAGGTGCACATGCATATCCATATTCCACACAAACCATTATATGTGGGTATGCTACGTGCACTACGAGTTAAGCTATCAATCTTGTCTCACGACAAACTATATTAACTCAGGTATGATCTTCTAAACCTAGTTACTAGTCTCTCTAAGGGGGTATCAAGACCTTAGGTTAACCTCTAAGTTCACCCTAGAACTTACTACTAAATTATATAAAATTTAATCAAATAAGAATATAAATAATGGGTCTAGATACTAAATCTAACAAAACATGAATCATTAAATAAGCAAAAGATAACTAAATCAATAAGCAATGAGTAAAGGATAACATGCGATAGAAAGATATAAATACAATCACATTCAATAATAAAATACAAGATACATCAGTCATATTATTCACTTATTACATAAGTATGTATGGTAAAATCCATACGTTCAAACAAAACTTTTACACTAATTCAATCAGGGAAATGTCCCCACAAATCTAATCTATTGCATAATTAAGCAATATGTAAGGTAGAGAACAAACTTGTGCATCGTTCCATATTATGAATTTGGTTCTTCCACTCTTTATTCTATCAAGTGATGATAGTAGGAGATCAGGACACTCATGGATCAAGATAAACATGGTTCTAAATATATTTGTTTATTTTATTGCCAAATTGTAACTATACAAATAACCCAAGCAATTCAACTTCCCAATGCATAGTTGATATCATAGAAACTACTCTTTCTATTTCCCCTCTCATCTACTCATGAGAGTTATTCAACTATGCATCAAGCCATATGCTCTACTTGCAATAAATGATCTAACCCTTACTTAACAATTAAAGTCCCATACCCTTAATTGCTAAATAATCCAGGTTCTCACATATTATTCAATTAAATCCAACTACTTTAATCTTCAAATAAACCTTTTTCTTCATTTCATAAATTAAAGTCCCATACCCTTAATTTACAAAATAAATCACATTCATATTCATTATCCAATTAAAGCCAACTACTTTAATCTTCAAATAAACATTTCTCTTCATTTCATAAATTAAAGTACCATAACCTTAATTTACAAAACAAACCACATTCATATTCATTATCCAATTAAATCCAACTACTTTAATCTTCAAATAAAAAATTTTCTTCATTTCATAAATTAAAGTCCCATACCCTTAATTTATAAAACAAACCATAATCACATTCATTATCCAATGAAATCCAACTACTTTAATCTTCAATTAAACCTTTTCTTCATTTCATAAATTAAAGTCCCATACCCTTAATTTAGAAAAAAAACCACATTCATATTCATTATCCAATTAAAGCCAACTACTTTAATCTTCAAGTAAGCCTTTTTCTTCATTTCGTAAACTAAAGTACCATACCCTTAATTTACAAAAAAAATAATAATCGCATTCATTATCCAATTAAATACAACTACTTTAATCTTCAAATAAACATTTTCTTTATTTTGTCAATTAAAGTCACATACTCTTAATTTACAAAACAAATCATAATCACATTCATTATCCAATTAAAGCCAACTTCTTTAATCATCAAATAAACCTCTTTCTTCATTTCATAAATTAAAGTCCCATACCCTTAATTTACAAAATAAATCACATTCATATTCATTATTTAATAAAATCCAACTACTTTAATCTTCAAATAAACATTTTTCTTCATTTCATAAATTAAAGTCCCATACCCTTAATTTACAAAACAAACCATAATCACATTCATTATCCAATTAAAGAAAGATAGTAAAGATTCTTCTCTATCATTACTCTAAATCTACACTTTTAGATAATGAAATCTCATTTAAAGCTTCTACACTTTCAATACCCTAAAATCTACAGTTTTAGATAATAAAATAACATTTAAATCTTCTACACTTTCATTACCCTAAAATCTACAACTTTAGATAATGAAATAACCTTTAAATCTTCTACACTTTTATTACCCTAAAATCTACAATTTTAGAGAATGAAATAACATTTAAAGCTTCTACACTTTCATTACCCTAAAATCTATAATTTTAGATAATGAAATAACATACCTAATCTCTCTTCTACACAAATATTATACCTCAACTACTATAAAAAAGGGAGGACAAATCATCATAGGGTGGTTTGCAAAGCAAGGGTGACAAGGTACGTCCAAGGCAGTTTCTACCCCGTAGAAGTCCAAGATGCAAGTGGAGTGTTTAGAGTCTACATGGCATCAATGGCAGACATGACGTGATTGGGTCATCCATGGTCAAGCAACAATCAAAGTGACTTCCAAGCACGACTATGCACAATAAGGGAAGGGTTTACCTGTGGTGCACAAGCGAATGTTCTACCCAAAGGTCCTTCTATTTTCAAAATGTCTACTATTACCAGCAATGGTTTAGTCATTAGGAGTAGTAGTCATGGTGATAGGTAATATTTGGTATAAATAACCAGCCCAACAATAAGATGCTATTACAACCAATCAACCATTAAGGTGCTAATATGACCAGCCAAACGACAAGGTTCTTATACGACCAACCAAATGGTAAGGTGATTATATGACCACGAACTTGTTATGACTCTGATATGGTCAATAGGAGGTTGGCTAAAATACCACCTCACTAACGATTGCATAAATGCTAAAGGAGTGGTTTACTATAGATTTAAGAGTTGATGCACAGGCAAGAGCTTGTAACCCGACAATAATTTGAACCAACGAAAGGAAATTATTGAAACATGTATAAGTAATACAAGTTCAACTTGTTACGTTTATTATTGGTGGTTCACCTGAGTCACCCAAATGGGTACCCATCATCCATTCCTTCCTCTCTGCTCTACTCTCTTCTCTCCTCTCTATTGTGTTCTTAATTTTATCCCCCTTCCTTCCCTATCCACTATTGGACATTTTGATCTCAGTTAGTTGTCATTGATGTCAAGGTGAAAAGTCATCATTAATACCATGGAGCACACCATCAACAACACCAGGAAATTTGTGAAGAGTTGAAGAGAAAGTTGGAAAAATAATACTTTTTGAGGGTTTATGGTAAACCCAGGGTGGAAGATTAAATGGTTTTATTAAAATCATTATGAGGATATAAAAATCTCCTCACACATTAATATGGCAGTTAAGTTTTTAAAAGACTGACAGTGGCATAATATTTTACAAGTTAAAGGTTTAAGTTTAAACCCAAGGAAGGCTTTAATCTATTTAAAGCTAAAGTTTATAAACATAATTTATAAAATTTAAATTCCTTAGAATTTAAATAATTTATAAATTATAAATGTGGGAGTGCCGACATCTAAGAAGCAAAGGGATTTTTATGTATAAATAAATACCAAAGAGGCATTCGAAACTTACCCCTCGACATTATTTTTTCCATGCGACAAAGTGAAACATTTTCATGCATTTGTTATTCGTTGAGGAAGAAGACAATAATTTCGCTTGTCCTTAGCACCAGGTAGAAGAGATAAGGGATAGTGCAGATTGTTTTAAACATAAAGGACATGGTGGTCCATTGGCAACGCACGTTTTACAAAGGTGTTGGGAGTTGAGAGGCACGTGATCGATTCATGTGGAGTGGTGTGTCTTGAGCACCAAGGGAAGTTCTTTTTGCATGTGCCTTGGTTTTTGCATGCCAACCGAGGACAAAGGGGACAAAGAGTGCTTAGGCTTTTAACCATGCATCTAGCGCATATGGCGGTCAAATTCACCGCTAAGGCGCTCGCGGAGGCAGAGATCGTGGGTTTGGAACCCACTAAGAGGTAAAGGTAATTTTTGATAATTAATTTTTGCCTAAGTTTTTCTAAAGGATAATGTGGAGTAATAAGGGTTTGTGAAAAGTTATGTGTTTGATTTATATTATTTTTGGAGTTATAAGGGTTTGAGAAAGGTTGTTGATTTGACAATTGATTTTTATTATTGTGGAGTAGTAAGGATTAATGAGAGGTTGTTTTATTGATGAGTGATTGATATCATTGGAATTATAAAGAAAGTTGATTTTATTTTTATCAACTTTTCTCTTGTCATTAAATTAAATTAAAGAGGTTTGAGTTAATTTTTGGTGGATGTTAAGTCTATTTTAGTTGGAAGTTTATAAGGTGTTATTGGATAAATATTTTATGTATGTTGATGGTTGTTTTTGAAAGGTGCAGTGATAAGGTGTAATTAAGTATATACATTACATTGTGAGAAAGACTTATCTTCTAACATATTTGAGATTGGCAAAGAAGTGTTTGTGGTTGTGACAGATTTATGAGATCCCTTCATATTTAATAAAATGTATGAACACATTCTTCCATAAGTTGAGTTGATTGATTGGTTTTTTGGAAAATAAGTTTGGAGTGAAAAGGACTTGATTAGGGTTTCCTTTTGAGAGTGTTTGAGTTAATACTTCAAGGTTTTCTAGAATAAAGAGTTGTTTTTAAAACCTTGTTTGATAAGCATTGTTGTTGAAGCCATTGGTTGTGTGAAGAACTTGAGTTAGATTTTTGTAAAGATCATGAGTATCATTGTTATGTGAATATTGTTTTATAAGCATTGTTGTTGAAGTGAGTTGTTGTACAAAGAACTTGAAATAGGGTTTGAAGAGAACATGAGTATCATTGTTATGTGAGATTTGTTGTTGAGCATTGTTGGAAACATTTTGAGTTGATGGTTATATACTTGGACTAGTTTTTTTTAGAAATAATTATTTCATTGAGTGATTGGTTGAGTAGAGTTGATTGAGCCTAGTCAATTGGATGTGTGAATTGATTGTTCAAGTTCTATAAAATAAACTATTCTATATTCTAATTTGATTTGAGAAAGTGATTGAGCATTGAGTTGAAACATATTGGGTCTATAAAAATTCTCTTTATGTTTCTATGAGTTTTTGGACAAGTTCTGTGTGGACTTGTTGAGCAGATTTGGACAAGTTATGTGTGGACTTTTTGAGAAGATTTGGACAAGTTTTGTGTGGACTTGTTGAGAATATTTGGACAAGTTATGTGTGGACTTGTTGGGCAGATTTGAGTAGGTTCTGAGTGGACTTGTTGGACAGATTTGAGCAGGTTTTGAGTGGACTTGTTGAGCAGAGTTGAGCAAGTTTTGTGTGAACTTGTTGAGTAGAGTTGAGTAGGTTATGAGTGGACTTTTTCAGTAGATTTGAGATAGATCTTTGGAGGTGACAGAGCAGGGAGGAAAATAGTCTCCAGTGGATAGAGATCCATCATCCAGGGTAGTAAGGATAGGACTTATGAGTGGGTACAAGAGTCTTGAGCGGAGAGAGATCCATAAGCTAGTGTAGTGGAGGCAGTAGTCTTCTAGAGGATCATCAGCTAGATCAGAGGAGAAGGAGTTCTCCCATGGATAGAGATCCACAAACTTGAGTTAGGGGATCAACATCTCATTTGGACAGAGGTCCATAAACATTTTATGGAAAGGATTCCCAAGAGAATTTATTTGAGAAAAATTATAAGAAATATTTTCTTCGTGGAGGTAGCCATCTTTGGGTGAACCACGTAAAAAACATGTCTCTCATGTGTGTGATACTTTTTGTGATGTTTACTGCTTTAGTAATGTTGATTCTATTATTTGGATTAAAAAGGAAAAAAAATTATTGTATATTGTTCACCCTCCCTCTTAGTATAAGCACATGTTCTTCATCCACATCCCTTCTCTTTGGTTTAAATCCTTGCCTACCCACCATTAGTCTCCAACCACATCTATCAGGTGGTAATGCAGATATACCTCCTTCCTCTTCCTAAGGTAATTGCCATAAAGAAGACATCCCCTCATATCAGAGGGATCTTCGCATAGCTGGTCTGATCGAACTTCCAAAGGGCATCTTGTCCCATCTCTTAGAAGGCAGTCTTATCACATTTAAGACCTATGGGTTGATCGCTCACATTTCAATGGCTTCCCATCAATTCAACTAGTTAAGGCTCATCGTCTATGAGTTCAATGGATTATATTTTCTTTTCTATTTAAAACAAAAGCTCTTCATTGCTTAAATAAATCAATCATTTATTTAAAATGATCTTTCTTTACTTATTTAAATAAACCAAATATATCTTATGCTATTTAAATAAATCAACCACTTATTTCAAATAACATCCATTTGCTATTTAAATAAATCAACCATTTATTTAAAATAATATATTTTTGTTATTTAAATAAATCAACCATTTATTTAAAACAATATCTTTTTGCTATTTAAATAAATCAACCATTTATTTAAAAAAATATCTTTTTGCTATTTAAATAAATCAACCATTTATTTAAAACAATATATTTTGCTATTTAAATAAATCAACCATTTATTTAAAATAATATATTTTTGCTATTTAAATAAATCAACCATTTATTTAAAACAATATCTTTTTGTTATTTAAATAAATCAACCATTTATTTAAAATAATATCTTTTGCTATTTAAATAAATCAACCATTTATTTAAAACAATATATTTTTGCTATTTAAATAAATCAACTATTTATTTAAAACAATATCTTTTTGCTATTTAAATAAATCAACCATTTATTTAAAACAATATATTTTTGCTATTTTGATTATCAAGTCATACAAGGAGTTATGAAGACAACCTATTCATTCATAGCTCATAAATTATTAAGGCAATTAGTGCTTAAGTAAAATATAATCATGCACGTGCAATAAATAATGAGGGAGTCTTTCCATCAATCTAGTCACTTGTCTCAGCCTCTAGAACTTACGATAGCTACTAGGCCATATATATGGGGCTCAAGGTGGCTAGCTATTGACGATTATCCCTAACCAAATGCATGCCTATATGAAGGTATCTATTTGTGTTACCTTTGAGTTGTCTTTTCATCACTTTCCCAACCTCAAGTACCCTCGTCTTCGATGGATGACTCAACTTCTTCCACTTATGAGTGTACCTAATCCTACACATTGGCAATTTGTTAGCAATATCATACTCTTTAATATCTAATAATATTGCATAGCTACTTAATTGCACAAAATCAAGTATTAAAGCATCATCAATTAATACATTGTTTTTCCATCATCAAAGGTCCATCTGGGAGGGTCATGACAACTTATCCATAATGTGGGATAATTACATATAATATAATATTATAATATTAAGTACAATATTATAATATTAAATTCCTAACTTAGATATCTAACATTCTATCTCCCTTAAAAAACATTTCATCCTCAAAATATAAGAAGATACTTAATAATATGATATTTTGAGCATTTTTGTAAACTCTTATTGATCACAATCATCCTTCCATCCCAATGAAACTTTGATTGGTGGTGGTTTTTTCTGATTTCGGTATGTCATTCTAAATTTTGAATTTTTAGAATTAATCTATTGGTTCCATGTGTTGGAGGCATTTTTTTGCTAGCAATAAATATTAGTCTTTTCCATCCATACTTGTTTGCTTTTGCCACTTGAGTATCTAGGCTTGCTTTGTTGATTCCATGCCTCTACTACTCTACTTTGGTAATTAAAATGATGGGTTCATTTATTCCTTGATATTGCTACACCACTCTAAAAAATAGAGTCACTATGCTTTCTTTCCCAAGCACTACCATACTTGGTGCCCTTTTGATTCCATGTAAAACAATAATATTGTTGTCTTAGTCCATGCCTCCAATATTGTTATCACTCCTAGTGGTGTGGATGGTGATATTTTGTAACCTTAACTTGATGTTCTACCTTATTTATCTCCATATTTATCTCCTCTCTTTTAAATTCTTCTACATGGTGTTCTCTCATTTGCTCTTCATTTTATGTGCCCTTGTGTTCTTTTATGTCTTTCTTAGACTTTGATGTTGTTTTCTCTACAAAATTTGTTGTTGTTATTTATTTCATGGAATCTAATGTTTCTACTTCGTTATTGGATTTTGTTTCAGGTTCTAATGCTTCTTCCTCAATTTACAAGAAATTTTATTTTTCCATCATAAAAAAAAATCATGTTTTTCCTTAAATCCTTGCCTCTTACACTGGGAAATATTGTGTATTGTTATTTACTTTTTCTTGTAATAGAACTTCATGAAATTCCTTTGCACATTAATATTAACAGTATCTAAAGAGTTCAATAAAGTATAACCAAGAACAATGCATTTATCATACATCTTAATAGTGTAAAAATATGAATGTAAAATATATTTGTCTATGGTGATCAAAATTTAAACTTTCATCCCCTCAAGTTGTATGTATTTGATTTTATTTGCCAAAACTTGCAACCTCTTAGCCAAAGACATATTAATGACATTGTGTCTATTATTAAGGTTTATAAAAATAATAACACTTTCCTTTTGAATGCAACCAAAAACCTACAAATTATATTTTTTTTAATTCAAACAAATATTCTTGGTCACTATTTGACTTATCTATCATTAAAGATGTGCTTTCTTCTACTTGCAATTTTTTTTTTTTGTAGAGAACTACCCAACTTTGGATTGGGTATTTCTACACTCAAACTAGCAACTAATAATTGATTCCTTTTTAGACTTTTTTTCTTATTGATATTGGCTTCTTGTATAGGCTATTTGTTTTTATAAACTGCTACCAACTGTAGATTGATTATTTTTAGTACTCACTTGAAACTGTCTACTATGTTAAAGTTGTGGATTTTTGTAGACTGAAAATTATAGAGACTATTTCTAAAGCTATTTTTGATGGTTATATGACACTTCTATGGAATTTCTAACAATGAATTGGGCCTCAAACTTTGGCTTCCTAGTGGCTTAAGGCAAATCTCACTAGCCATAAAGGTTGTCTAAGCAAGTATTGATATCTGATTATCAACAATATTTCCCTAGGGAATAATTGATGAGAAACCAACCATGATATTACATCTATATGAAATATATATGTATACTCTCATAAGGTAAAAATACTACTAATATGGTGTAGGGTTGTTGACCCTTTTCACTAACAACACACTCAAACTAGTTACTCTAGGGTTCCAAGGGTACTCTTCAAAATAAGTTTTAGGGAAAATATTAGCCTACGTATGTCCCCTAGTTAGGGACTTATATCTAATCCTACAAGAGGTTATTAGCCTAATATAGGTGCTTATTAAGCACCAAAATTTGGATCCAATAGTGAATAGACAGTGGAAACTTTTGTAGTGGAACACAACCCTAAAAAGTCCTCTAGTACTAAAGTTAATGCAACAAAACACAACCCTAGAAAGTGTTATGATACTACTTGTTATGAAAATCCTTTTTCATCTATAGAAATAATTAACAATATGTGAAAAATTAAATAAACAACTACATTGACTAATTCCACAAATTACAATTTATGAATTAAATGCAAATTACTCCAATGTGTTCAATTTATAATTCAAACCCTTGAGGTAGGGAAATACCATACAATGCTCCTTATTGGAAGGAATACACTTCTTAATATATCTCAACTTGAGATAAATTATAGATGAGTCTTTTACCCACATTATATAATACTTAACTACCTACTACTATCACTTATCCACACATGTGGGATAATTACATATAATATAATATTATAATATTAAGTATACTATTATTACTTTTTTCAATGAGTTTACACAAGGTTTTATGAGGGATCGTAGTCCCCTCATACTAAGTGGGGTTTGAACCTTGGTCCTCCCAAAGAGAGGCCAAAACCCTTACCACTGTCATAATCTTACAGCTAAGTACAATATTATAATATTGAATTCCTAACTTAGTAACTTATTTATGTTTGTGTATGGCATAAATTGGATTCTCTTGGTCTACCTTCCTATAGTAATGAGTGTTTTTTTTGGATACTTCAGCACTTGTCATATATTACATGTTTTCGGCCTACTGCATTATCATGTATGCTTGGATTACAACATCATGCATGTTCAATACTATAGGGAGGTAGTTTTTCCTAAGTCATAGATCATCAAGGGTTTTTCCTTTGATAGCATCATCTTGGCTTGCTTGTGTTGTATATTTTATATGATTTGAGCAAGGTTTTAGGTGATAGCACATTTTATTTCAAATGAGGATTATGTGATTCCTTGTTATGATTGTGCAAGATTTAAAGAAAAATATCACAATAGTTTTTACTTTGGTATTATGTGATGTCTTGTCGTTTGTCTCAATAACCTTATGAGTATATTTGCTAAAGTATGAAATACCACATAATTGAATGCTACACAAATCATAAGTTTTATTAGAAATCCAAAAATGAAAAGCATTACATCACTATAAAAGGAATGTAAACATCATCAAATTCTACACAAATCACATGTTACTAAAATGTATTATATATATTTAAACATATGGCACATAGTGGTACAATATAATACATGAGGTACTAAGTGCCATCACTAAGTTTTTTTTTCTATTTTTATGTTGTTTGTTTCAAAAGAATTATATTTTGCATAGACAATAGAATCAAACCTAACAAAAAATTTATTTATATTATATCATAAAAAATATTTGTGTTGCTTCAGCTATCTCATATTGCTCTTTTTTTTATTTTTTCCAAAGGACTTATGAGTGGATATCCCTTGTAGTGTCACCCATGGTCCTTATAGAGGGTCAATATATATTTGTGAAAAGAGCACTAACAACTAAATTTATAGTTAGTGGGGAGTCCTATCCTCTTATATAAGAGATAGGGGTGGACTAAATTTATTAGTCCTTGGGTAGGATAGTGATGATCCAGTTACCCAAAGGTTTTGGTTCCCTCCTAAGTCTATGTTTGTCACTTTATATAATATTCTTATATTAATTTCCCTTCCATGGATCTTTTTACCCTTCCCATGGTGCCATGTGCCATTTTTTTTCCATTTTATGTTAATTCCTTGAATATTTTAAATAAAATTTTGAAAGTTTAACCCTTTAAATTTCAAGTTTAAAACTTTTAGTAAAGGAGGAATCTATTAAAATTTGACTAACAACCTAAAAATGGATAGTTATTCTCAGATTTTATAAATCTTTATTTCATCTCCTCATTTACTAATCATATTCCCAATTATGTTACAACCTGATCTTAACAGTATTATGTAATTCTAACATTATTATGGAATGACCCCTTTCCAATGCAGAGACCCCATTCTAATGATATTTTATAATTTTTTGTAATGGTATGTGGCACTTGAGGCACCAAGTGGGGTCATTTTATGTAACTATTGTAAAGAATGTAACTATGTATTTGGTAGAAAATTCTAGCTCAAGTGCCACTTTGCATGTAAGCATTAGGTTAGGGTTGAATGAAGTGTATCCTTAAAAGATAAGGGGGCATAAATGAATGTATATTTTTGCATATTCAATCTAAGTATTGAAGTACTTTTCCCCCTCTGAGAGGCCATGGATATTGTATTATGGTTTGTGAGATTAATTTATATTTCTACATTTATATTTCATATTGCAATATTATGTTCTTTCATGAATTTTTGCTTTTATTACAATATTTATGTGTATGTGCTTATTTTTAATAGAAGGTTCCCAACAAGTGGTATCAGAGCACTTTCTAGGGTCATGTTTTTCTATGATTGTGATAGTTCCTACCTTACCATTTTGATTGTTAGATATATTTTTTTTGGTTTTATTTTCTTGCTTATTATTGTATTTAAAAAAACTTCTTTTTTATTTGTTATAGTTTAATAGATTAGAAACCTTGTGTTGAGGGTTTTAAAATATCATGGATGAGATATCATTATTGGCTAATATAGATTATCCATAAAGTGTTTAGTTAAGTGAGGGGTGATCAAGCTCCAATACCTAGGCCTCAAACACCACCTACATACAAAATTGATATCCCACATATCTTTAGGTATATCGAGAGACCTCCCTAGGATTAGGAGAAACCTTTATCCATAGGAAGCTTTTTGATCGTGTATTTATCTATAATGCATTGAGCACAACACTCAGGAATATCACCCTCATGTACTATTAGAGAGATGAGTAGTGTGCTCAAGGATATGTGTGGAATCCTCCTTAAGTAGTGGCCTAAAATATTGGTTCAAGCATTATCAGTCATTGCTATGGTATAATATATGACTATGGATAATACATACACCTTAGCCTAGAATACCCTATTTCTATTGAATGTTTAACCTGAATTCCACAAATCCTATTTTTGGAGCCAAATTTGACTCAACTTTGAAACCCCCAAATTTAAATTTTTGGTTTCAATCAAACTGCTTATACTATTGGTCATTGCTTATAGTTGTTGTGGGTAATTCAATTTTTCATTAGTTGGTTTGATTAAGTCTAACCTTAACCTTTTTTAATGTGGGCTTCATTGTATTAATCAAAGTACCTCAAATGGTTAGGGAAGAAATTTTCAAATTAAAAACCTAAAGCCAAAGTCCGACCTTCATAAATATTTCCTTGGGCCTAAAAGCCGATTAATAAAGTCCTTAAATCATAAGACGGTTAAGCATTTACCATGGTCTCAAAGTCCGAAAGCCTAAGGTTAAAGAAAATGATAAATTAATTAAAACCTAAGGGCATGCACCCCACCAAAGAAAGTTAGCCGATCGGCTCTCGGACTACACTAGCCAACCGATCGGCTCCCGACCAGCGCCAACCAGCTGATCGGCTATCGATTACAACTAATCGATCGATCCATCGATGATGAAAAGACAAGCAATGGTTTGGGTTAGAAATAAACGTCGATCGATCGACTCGTTCGACTAACTAGCCAACCGATCGGCTCTCGACTTTAAAGGATAAGCTAAACGAAGGAGGAAGCCTCCTCGATTGGCAAAAATAAGATAGAGACTGATCGGCCCTCGCTTCTCAAACAAAATTTGATCAACTTTTAAGAAGCCATACCTAGTCGATCGGCTCCCAATGGATGAAGGAAAGTCGAGCCAACGAATGCCTTGTCCGGTCGAAGATGAAGAAAGACTGACCGATCGGTCCACAAATACAAGAGAGTAGCCGATCGGCTCCTGAGTAACAAGGATGGGCTAAAATTTTGAAAGCTCATCGGAAAGACCATCGGTTGATGCATTACAAAGAAAATTCGATCGGCTCCTTCGATACATCTCTCGATCGAGCTTCCTAGACTGGCGATCGATCGACTCAAGAAAGAAAGCAGTCAATCGATCAGAGAATTTTGACAATCGATGCCTCGATAAGTGGATCCATCATGCAAAAAATTAGCTTGGCACGTGAACCAAGCATGAGGTACACCTAACCATCCCACCAAATTAATTTGGTCTTACTAATTAATGATTTCTTGTACAGGCAACTTTATGAGGTCGATCAACCGAGGATTTGCTGCCATCGGCTAACACGAATCAGAGAGAAGCCAAAATAATTGGTCGAGAGTGATAAATGACTATACATGCCAAAATTTGGGCGCCAGCTGGCCTCCATGCCAAAAATGTCGTAGCCACACCATTAGCCAAGGTGGTCTCAAAATGAGTAAAAATAATGAAGCATCCACAACACTCGATGGCAGAACTCTCATCCAATTACAGCAAGCAAAGGCACATAAGGATCATCCTCGGATCCATGCAGGCACATTCTCTCAAAAAACCAATGGCACATCATTCAAAAAGAATGTGCGAAAGACCAAAAAGGTGGTGAGCCCAGGATGGCCATAATAAACCAACCAGCTCCCCTCATTAAATGACCTCGGCTCAAAGAAAGGTTATAAAACCCCCTCTATTTTCAAAAGAAAATCATCACCAGTGTTGTTACAGAAGTGTTCAGTGAATAAGCAGTGTGCAAGAGCCAAGGGTTTTTTTGAGAGCTTAGAAGTATAGAATTTACGTAAGTGAGAGCAATGGCCTCTTCAAGTTCAAGTGCTAAGAAAGGCAAGATTGAGGCCTTTGAAGAGAAAGTGCCTTTTAAAAAGGTGATGGCTAGGAAGACTGGGGACCAGGTCTGGAATGAAGAAGAGTTGGCCGAATTCTATTTTTAGGCCAGCATGGAAGATCGAAGCCGACCTCACCATGTATTAAAAATAGTCTTTTTAAGGGCTTACGAGGCGAAGGACAAGAAGGGTGTTGCCAGCAACCGTTGGAATACCAATTTGGCGAAGTTGTTGTGTCCTCGGGTGCATTTCTCTCTAGATTTATTATCATGGCTCACAATCTCTTATGATCCATGAAGTCATTCCATTGTGAATGAAATGGGAAAGGCTCTCTACCACCTCACGCCTGACCGGATTCGAATGGTTTTTGAATTAACCAAAGGAGATTTGCTCTATGATGAAAAGGTGGTAATGCTGTAGGCGCAACACATGCTGGGGACTTCTTTCTATGCTGATTTGTTCAAAGGGCTAGTGTCAATAGACTTCCCCATCCCAAAGTCCTTGCTACAATGGTGGGCAAAGGATTATTCAGATATGATTCAAATCACCTTGGGCATAGAGGATCTTAACTGGTTGAGCTTGCCAGTTACGTATGTTATTGCTCAGTGCAATAAAAGATGCTTTCCTCACTATTGCTGGGAGGAAGTAATAAGCAACACCCTAGACAAGGAGTTGAAACAACTCCAAGAGGTATTAAAGTAGGATAAAGATATAATGCCTTGATTCTCTCACTACAACTTCTTGATCCACCTGATAGTGGGTCAATTCAAAAGAGAGGCAATAATGCAATTCGGGGGAAACCTCGACTGTATGATACAGGACCGACTTCCCATCATCCACCAGAATGTTTCTTCATTCTCAGAGTTCTACGACCATTTTCTTTCAGCCATATATCATGTCTTGACTGAACAGTATCCTCCCAGGATAAGCCCAGGTGTTGTAGGTTATCTCAAGGAGAAAGAAGCTAGGGATATATTTTTCATGGAGAACTTTACGTTCATTCGAACGTATGGGGCAAAGCTACCCCCAAAGGCCTTACCCACCTACTGCCCAAGGTCAGTAGGAGTACTGGAGATAGTGCGACAGTCGATTGAGGAGGCCAGGTTGTGATACCTAAGAAAATAGGTTAGAATTCCATGGGTATCTACACTAGCGAATATTGGCCACATCGTATATAGAGGCTATCCTAGCCTCATTGAAGCCATCTCCATAATGGATAGATATTGTTTTGGTGAAGTAGCATGGAGGCCTTACGATCTAAAAGATAAATATAGAGACATCATGGTAGAGAAGAAGCCTATGAAACACCGTAAAGATGATTACGAGAAAGCTCTGCTATGGGCCAGCAAGGATGAAAAAGAGCTGCAGGCTATCTAGGAAAATAAGAGCATGCACAGGCCCTATACTCAGTTGGAGGTGGTGGGATGATACTCCTCAGAACTTAAGCTGGTTAGGCAGACCATGGTAGACAAGATCACACCAGCTCGATCGATCATTCCTCTAGAAGAGTTCAATGATCCGTTAGCAGAGATCACCACTGCCACCCCCGAGCAACTAGAGATAGTGGCTCAGGTGGTAGAAGTACCTACACCAGAAGCACCTGGTATCGAGGGTACCAGTCCCACCAAAAAAGGAGAATAGGTTGTTGTCGAGGCTTCGACCTCAGGCACACAAGAACTGGGTAACCTTACCCTCACCTTACTTGCACCAAGGCACCTACAAATGGCTACCATAGGTACCTCTCGGGCCATTCTAGTGGCCATAAAATATAATAATAAAGAGGCCAAGATATCGGAGAGGGCCTGGAAGGCTATAGAAGAGAGTGGGGGATTGGCAAAAATCTTCAAAAATTATCATGCGGAAGATATGGATGATGATGAAACACCACCCGCCAAGAAGCCATGAATGGAAATAGGAACCGAAGGCATAATAAGCCTTCATCTGGTTAAAATAAATGAAGTACCAAAATTCACTCCGGCTCAAGAAGCCGAGTTGGATGCCATCGATGAAGGGAGAAGTGTGGAAAAACTCCCTAAAGTCCAAACACAAGAAGGTGGCCAATCGACCATCTCTTTGTCAACCCAAGGGATCACTTCTCTACAGATTGATCCAAAGACCCAATCGATAGAAGTGATAGGAGATACGATTACCCTGCTAAAACAAGGAGTGAGCATTCACTCACAGACTACGGAGGCCGTAATATCAGAAATATCAACTTGGAAAGCCAAGGCCATAGAATTACAAGCAGAAAATGAGAAGTTAAAAGTTGCCACTACTTCAGCTCTAGTATAGGCAATAGCCTCTAGCATCACAGGGTCCAAGAAGACCTTGATTGAAAAGTATAGAGAAAAGGCTATTGCTTTGATCAATGACAATGCAGAGATAATAAATGGTTGCTGCAAAGAGGCTAGGGAGTTGATATCAGCTAACTAGAAAATAAAGCCTTTGTTAATAGACCTGGATAAGAAGATGGTTGTTATACTTCCCATGTATGATTTGTGCAAAATTGGATACGATCAGATTAGGACCGAGGAAGTAATAACTACAGATGGCCAATACCGAAGCTGCTTGGATGAACATGAGAAAATCACCAACTTTGTCAATGAGAGATCCAGATATACGTCGATGATTAAAGAATTGGAGAATGCCGAACAAAATTTGATAGCCATAGTAAGGTAGTCAGGAATTGATCCAGCCATACTGATGGGCCTAGGTGTTCCCAGCCAGATAGTCATAAAGCACCTGAAAGAAGTCAGCTTTGATGAACAAGATGATGACAAGTTGGTAGCCCAATTCTTTTCTGAAGTCGGACACGTACACAATCAGGTCCATTTCTTTCAAGACAAAGCTTCGACCTTGAAAGAAATCAGAATCAAGGCTTCACGAATGTTGGATAGGATCTCTCGACAAAGCATCATCCACGTAGAAGTATGGCTTCGCATTGTTGAATTGGTGGGGGCCATGGCTGAAGACATAGAGAAAATCAAGAAACTGGCTAATGAGTCAGTTATAGGGTCAACCTCCATGGGAGCAGCTACAGACAAAGGCAAGGAAAAGGTAGTTGGCTGATAATAGATAGTTCTTCCCCTAGATGATGACAAGTGGATGGTGCACAACAATCTTGTTTTGGGCAGTTTCACTTCAACAGCTATAAAAGTAGAAGGAGCGGCTAGAACAAATCATCAAGCAATTAGAGAATAACATTTTTGCTAAGAGGTATACTTGAGTGCCCTGTTAGTTGTGCTATTGTATTTTCTTTGTGTCTATTTTCTTTTATTCATTCTTTCTTCCTCCCCTTGCTATGCAGGATTGTATGATAGGAAAGCGTTCAAGAAGCTGAGAATATTTCCAGTCTTATTGAGCCTAGGATTCAGAGATTCTTCTATTACCAGATTGGAACAAGGAGAGTTGGAGAGACCTGTTACATTATTTGAACAGAGTCCTCTTCATTGTATTGATGTATTTCTTTAAGAAAAATAGAGTTAAAAGGCATCCCGCCCACTCTGCATGTAATATTTTATGAAATCAATACAATTCTGGGTTTTATTCTTGTCATTTCTTTGTCTCAGTATTGTGTGTATCTGTATAATGGGTTACATTATTTGAATGCATTATACACATTTCTTTCATTAGTTAACTCTTGATTTTGTTATGATATTCGAATGAAAGCAAGAACACTAATTTCCTTCTCCCCTTCTTTCTGTTCATGATTAAAATAGTTGTTAAATTGCTATAACAACCCAATGAATCTAGGCACCGGTCTACATAAGGCATAACAGTTGGTTGTTTTCATGCTTGGTCATTTTAATAAGAATACTATAGTTTAATATAAATCTGGAGCATGCAAATTAGAAGTTTAATCATAGAATTGTCGTTGGGGTTTCCTTACCCATTCTGCCATCTTTTATAGCAATATTCGGGTTTAACAGAACATGAGGCAGGTCGACCAGAGCCTGTAATAGCTCATTGGTTTCAAATGGGTTCTTGTAGCATGACAATTGATTTCCTATGGATGCAAGAATCGGTTCCAACAGTTTTTTGGCGCCGTTGTCGAGGAGGACTTCTTAGAAAGATTCAATTATCTTCTTAAAAGTTTTCTTCAATGATTATTTTTAATCAACGGATGACCAGTTAAAGTAAAGAACCAACGTTTTAATTTTCACTTTGTTAGAAGTTCTTTATTTTTCCTATGTCCGTAGTTTATGTTTTGAAGTAAGTTTTTACGTTCTTGATTTTCTTGAAAATTTTCTCTTTCTTGATTTTCTTGAATTTTTGGTTTCTTGATTTTCTTGATTTTCCCCAAGAACCCACTCCTGTGAGGATGAGAGATAATATCAAGCATTCTTGATAAGAGTATACATTGTTCTTTCTGCACCCCAGTGCTGGTGACTCTGCTGGACAAACCTAGAAGAAAAATAAAATAAAAAAGAAGAGAACAGAACGTGTTGGCGAACACCAGGAGAAGTGGTAAGGAGCTATTTCTAGAACTCGAGAATCCAGAGGTATTTATACATACCCAAAAAACTCCACTTTTTAAGAATACCATTTATAATAGTAGATTAAATTCTAGTGGTAAAAGGTACATGAAGAAAATCTAGAATACTATTACTACTGATATTACTGTAGATGAACGTTTAAAATCAGTAGTAGAAGATATATGTGATTATTCTCATTCAAGAGTAGATAATTCATCAATCTACGTACAAACTACCCAGACCCATACCATTGTAGGTACTACATCTATGAAATTAAATACAATAGTAGCTATGGCTCAGGGTAATGTTCATTTGTGGAGAACTAACAGATATAGGCCTTTTGTATTACCAATAAATTTAAATGCCTTACCCAGTAAAGCTCACAAATACCTCCCTAAGTTTTTAGGAAATAGTGCAATAATTGGAGAGGATCATATCAAAAGTTTCTTATATGCAATGGACAGCCTGGAAGTTGAACATGAAGATGTAGTATTAAGACTGTTTCTATAGACTTTAGAAAAAGATGCTAGAGAATGGTTTAATTCCCTTCCTAACAATGATATCCCAGACTTCACCAAAATGGAAGAGGTGTTCCTAAAGAAGTATGGTGAAAGGAAAAATGAACAATCATTGTTAACTGAGCTAGCCACTATGAAGAAGAAAGAAAATGAGGTTGTTAGTGATTTTAATAGGAGATTTTCAAAAACAAGAAACAAAATCCCTGCCAACCTCAGGCCTAGTGATATTCAGTCTATTTGTTTTTATAAGAATGCTTTTCAAGGAGAGTTTAACTATGAATTAAGGCAAGAACAAGCCACTACCATTGATGGTTGTATGGAAAAAGCAATGGATATAGAAAGAAATATGCTTGATAGTGGTAAGATGAAGCCTTATTCTTTAGAGGTTAACATGCCTGAGAGAAAACCTAAGAGAGTGGCTTTTGATATACAAAGAAGAACTGAAATTGATCCTGTGGAGAAGTTGACCAATCAAATGATAGAAATGTTCAACAACATGAGTAACAGGTTAGCAAGAATTGAAAGAAATGGAAATAATGATGAATCTTCATAGACAGAGCGACCACATGTTGACAATCATCCCCCATTTAAGAAAAATTACAACAAGAATTGGGGAAACAACAATGGTTTTGAAGAAGGGAATAGGAATAGGGGTAATGGGAATAACAACTAGAAAAATAGAGATTCTGATAGGGATCAGAACAATGTCCCTAACCCAATGCCATCTGCCAATGTAGTTGAAGGTTTTCCCTATTTTTGCTCTACTTGTGATGCACCCCATAACCCTGATGCATGTGGAATACACCTGAGTGATCAACGTAATGTAGATATGCATGCAGAATCAGAAGAGGATATAAGAATCAATGCATGTTGGTCCATTGAAGATGAATCTAGAGAAAGGTTGTTTGAAGAAGACATGGATAAATATGCTTCAAATCATCATCCTCAGATCTTAGTGACTGAAGGAACTAAAATCTTACAGAAATCACATGAGTCAAGATATGATAAGATGAAGCAAGGGAAATTGATTCCCACTCGCTCAAGAGGTTGAAGAATTAGAGGCAACCCATGTTTTAAATTTAAGGAATAGAACAAGTCCCTGAAAGAATAGAGAAATTATCTACAAATGAAACAAGAAGATAAACTTTCACCAATAAAAATATCAGTAAAGAGAAAACTGATAGGAACCCTAACAAAATTACTCCTGAGGTAATAGAATCAACAGAAGAGGTTCCCAAAGAAGAAAGTAATAAACCATTGGATATAAAGAAGATAGAATTTGATGTTGGGTCAGAACTCAGTAAGCAAAAAGTTAATATCACATTTGGTGAACTTATGAAAGTTCAAACATACAGAGAACAAGTATGCAGAGCTTTTGGATTAGTAGAGCAGAAAGAAGACCCTACTTGTCATGTTGCTAGACAAAATCAACATGATACAAGATCACCATCTTCTGTCAGACCCTTCTACGTGTCATTAAGATATAATTCAGATGAAGGGGAAAGATATGTGATTCATAATTGCATGCTTGACAGTGGAGCTTCACATAATATCATGCCTAAGTTAATAGCTGACCAAATGGGATTAATCTGTACTAGAGATTCTGCCCCTGTTTTTGTAATGGACAGCAGACAAATTCCCTGTGTAGGGGTGATAACTGGATTATTAGTTTTCCTAGACCAACACCCCAAAAAGGGCATTGTCATGGATGTAGCAGTAGTTGATGTTGACCCATTCTTCTCACTATTACTCAGTAGGCATTGGGCAGAACAACTAGGGGGATCAATACAACTAGACTGGTCTTATGCTACCATCCCCATATCAAATAAGGAGAATATAATTTTAAGAAGGGAACCATTCAATAAACACTCCGTAGAGTTAATTCAAACAGATGAAACCATGATTAACTTAGTTAACTCTATGGAAGAAAAAGGGATGGGAGTCTATTCAATATGGCACAACCCATTCTTGATGGAAGTACCAGATGCAAAGAACATGGATCCAGAGGATATGAGAATAACTGATGCTGAATCAAATCGAGTATTAACCCAAGAAATGTGGACCATGTCATTTGATGGGGCTAAATCCCAATCTGGAGCAGGTGCAGGTGTAAATTTGACTGATATTAAAGGAAATTACCTTGGTATACCTTACAGATTGCAATTTCCTTGCACAAACAATGTAGTTGAGTACGAAGCTTTACTATTAGGGCTAAGGAAAGCAAAAGAGTTAGGTATTAACTACTTAACTATAACAAGGGATGCAGAACTTATTATACTACAAATAAAAGGTAAATATCAGACCAAGCATCCTAGACTTAAGCAATATAGAAATGCAGATCTGGAAGAAATTGATAAATTTTTGGCTTTCAATATTTCATATATTCCTAGAGAACAAAATCATGTTGCAGATCTCTTAGCTGTGAATGCCTCAGGTCTAGATCACCCAGAGATAACTACGAGTATATGGACAGATTTCCAACGATCTCAGTCTATAAACCTTCTGTGCCAGATAACATAGTCTATCTTCAGGTTTTTCAAGATGATATAGATATTAAGGATTTTATGACTTTGCAAAATCAATATGCGGATGTCATCTATGATGAAAAATATGAAGAAAAGCTAAAATATCAAATAGGAGAACCAGTAGAAGTAATCCAGTTGAAAACTAATAGAATACCCAAAGGATTGGTGTCTCTTGAAAGCCTATTTGATGATTTTGACAAAGCCTATAAACCTATACGTAGAGAAGTGATATCCGAGGATATTAATATTGGCTCTATGAAAGAACCCAGAATAGTGAAAGTAGACATGGCATTACCTGCTAAAGAAAAAGTTGGATATATCAGTTTCCTAAAAAAGAACAAAGAACATTTTTCTTGGACCTATGAAGATCTCAAAACTTTCAAAACGGATGTGATGACACATATAATACCCTTGAAAGAAGAGGCCAAGCCTTTTAGACAAAAATAGAGAAAGTACAATCCAACTCTGCACCCAGTAATGCAAAAAGAAGTTCAAAAATTGTTGGACTCCAAGATAATAAGAAAAGTCAGATTTTCCTCCTGGATATCCAACTTAGTACCAGTTAGGAAAAAGAATGGGGACATTAGACTATGCGTGGATTTTAGAAATTTAAACAAGAGCTCTCTAAAAGACAATTACCCATTGCCTAACATGGAACAACTGCTGCAAGCGGTAGTAGGTTCAACTAGATTGTCCCTGTTAGATGGATTTTTAGGGTACAATCAAATTCTGATAAATCCAGAAGATAGACACAAGGCAACATTCACCACACCCTGGGGCACATTTGAATATTTAAGAATACCTTTTGGATTGATGAATGCAGGTGCTACTTTCCAAAGAGCGATGGACTTTGCTTTCAAAGGACTAATGTTCAAAATTGTAGTAGTGTACTTAGATGATATTACAGTTTTTTCTAAAAATCTAGAAGATCATCTAGAACATTTGACTGTAGTTTTTGCTCGGTGCAAGGAATTTGGAATTTCTCTAAATCCAAAAAAATGCATATTTGGAACTACACAAGGAAAATTGCTAGGTCATATAGTTTCAGAAAAAGGAATAAGCATTGATCCAGAAAGGATAGAAGCCATTTCTAAAATTCCCCCACCCAAGAATCTAAAAGGAGTAAGGTCATTCTTTGGCAAAATAAATTTTATCAGAATATTTGTCCCAAATTTTGCAGAAATGACCAAACCCATAAATGATATGGTAAAGAAAACTAGAGAAATTAAATGGACATTAGAAAATATGGAAACATTTAACAAGATCAAAGAAGCCATATCAACCACTCCAGCTTTAAGTTGCCCTGATTATGCAAAGGATTTTAATATCTATTCGTATGCATCTGAACATTCTATTGTTGCAGTCCTTTCACAAAAAGATAATGAAAATAATGAAAGGCCAATAGCCTTTATGAGCTCAGGTCTAAAAGGAGCGAATCTTAAATACACCCTACTGGAAAAACATGCCTATGCAGTCATCCAATATTTGGAACACTTTAAAGGTATATTTGGCTCAAACAAAGTTTACTGTTGTATTCCCTTTATAGCAATAAAATATATCTTTTCTCAATCAGAGCCATTGGGAAGACCAACAAGATGGATGGTAAAACTTTTGCAATATGATGTTGAATTCAAAATAGTTAAAACAGTCAAAGGGTAGGGTTTAGCTAAACTGTTGGCTAACAAAGAAGAAGCAGGATCTGAAAATATTCTTACCATAGATCAGACATATGATGATAGAAGAATAAAAAATGAAGAATGTAAATGGTATGAAGAAATTTTGTCCTATCTACAAACTCTATCATTTCCCATAGACATGTCAATAAACAGAATGAGGTCAGTCAAGCTGCAAGCTCAAAAATACTATATACAGGATAGTGTGCTATATTGGAAACACCTTGATGGAATTTTATTAGTCTGTTTATATGAAAAAGAAGTCCCAAAAATAATTAATGAATTTCATAATGGTTTCTGTGGGGGACATTTTTCTCCAAGAGCTACAACCAATAAAATCATGAGAGCAGGATATTATTGGCCATCCCTTTTAAGGATGTATATAAATATGTAAGGAATTGTCATAACTACCAAGTTTTTACAGGGAAAAAGCATCTACCGACCCATGCCCCTCGAGCCGGTAATCATTGAAGCACCTTTTGCTCAATGGGGTATTGACCTGATTGGAGAGATCAAGCCTAATTCATCTGGCCAACATAAGTGGATCATAATTGCAATAGATTACTTCACCAAGTGGGTGGAAGTTGCACCTTTGAGAACATCTACATCGATTGCAGTCATCAGATTCATAGAAGAAAATATCTTGACCAGGTATGGAGTTCCTAAAAATCTTGTAACTGATAATGCTCAATATTTTGTGTCATATGAAATGGTAGAATTTTATGTTGAATATGGAATTGAATTATCTCATTCTGCTAATTATTATCCCCAAGGAAATGGTCTAGTTGAGTCATCAAATAAAAATGTAATAACAAGAATAAAAAGGTCATTAGGCAAAAACAAAAGGGGATGGGACAGTGAACTTAAATTTGCTTTATGGGTTGATAGGTTGTCTGTTAAAAGAAATACAGGAAGAACCCCCTATGAGATGGTTTATGGAGAAAAAGCCCTACTACCCCCAAAAATGGAAAAAATGGCACTTTCCCTTTTATTGCAAGATCATGAAAACCCTGATCCCATTCAGAGAAGGCTTGACCAAATTGTCTTGTTAGAAGAACAAAGAAGAGAGACCCTTAATAGAATGATGGAACAAACCCAAAAAATTATAAAATTGTTTAATAAGAAAGCCAAGGGTACTCCTTTTTCTCAAGGAGATATAGTCATCTATTGGGATCCTAAAAATGATAAGCATGGTGAAAAGGGTAAGTTTGAACCTAAATGGATTGGCCCATACCAAATTGCCCATGTTATCAGTCAAAATACTTACAAGCTACAGACTTTGCAGGGAGAAATAATGGCTATCCCTATTAATGGCCAACACCTCAAAATGTACAATCCCTATTGAAGGTGTACTTTAAAAAAAAAATATTTAAAAAAAATAGAAAAACAAAAATCCAAAAGCAGAGTGGTGTATTTTGTTCTTGAATAATTCTGAGTTTACTGTATACATGATATCTTAGTTTGATGAGTATATCTAACTGTTGATTCCACCAAAAACAATAAAAGGAAAAAAGGAATTTATTTTAGATATTGATGAGCTTTACAATTCTATCAAAAATGAGTGTTTATGCAATAGTTGTTTGATATGAGATAAAACAGACAGAAAACAAAGCTGATTGAAACATCATGTCAAGCCTCACATTACAAATGATACTTAAAGTGACTTCAAAGGTCCAAAGAACTGAGTTATCTTTGAGAGGGTAGTTGAGCCAAAAATTATTACACTCATCTTTTATAGCCGGAAACTAATCCTCAACTCAGGCATACTTATTGCACAATTTGCTTATATATCCAAACACTTCTCTCACGAGAAAGAAAAATAAAAAATAAAGTAAAATTGAGTCACTGCTTGAGATATCTTGGAAAACCTCTATCGGGGCTATAGACGCTTGACTAGCAGTAGGGTAAAACTAAGATGGGATTAGAAGCAACTCCACCGAGGCTATAGACGCCTGACTGGCAGTGGAGCCCTGTAGAATGGTGAAAATTTTTAAAGAGTGAAATCACATATTAGGCTTGGCTATTTTGCTCAGATATGATAAAGTTCTGAAAGATTTAGAAATCCAAAAAAAGAATGCACAAACACACACATGGGCAAAAATATGATGAGACAAATGGCTGTGACAAAATCTGTGTAATCATATCTTATGACTTAGCTAAAACAAGCATTACTATATTTCAAAATAAAACTCATTGATTTCTAAAATTTCTAAACCTTTGTTTCCAAATTGAATGAAAAGGGATCTACAGTTTTCCATACTCTACTTGCTTTGATATCATGTTTTCAGTATATATATAAAAAAAAATGAACAAAAAAATGATGAAGAAAAGAAAGAAAAAGAGGAAGGAAGTTTTTTTTTTTTATGCATTTCAAGTTTTGTTTAGCAATCAAAATTTTGTTGTTTTTTGTTAATTTTTTGCAAAATAAAACCAGGAGATTCTGTGGTTCTCAAGTGCTTCATGTTTTCAACACATTGTCCCAGTCAGAGCCTATGTTGGAGCCAAATTTGACTCAACTTTGAAACCCCCAAATTTAAATTTTTGGTTTCAATCAAACTGCTTATATTGTTGGTCATTGCTTATAGTTGTTGTGGGTAATTCAATTTTTCATTAGTTGGTTTGATTAAGTCTAACCTTAACCTTTTTTTAATGTGGGCTTCATTGTATTAATCAAAGTACCTCAAATGGTTAGGGAAGAAATTTTCAAATTAAAAACCTAAAGCCAAAGTCCGACCTTCATAAAAGCAGTTTCACTTCAGCAATTATAAAAGCAGAAGGAGCAACCAAAAAAAATCATCAAGCAATTAGAAAATAACATTTTTTTAAGAGGTATACTTGAGTGCCTTTTTAGTTGTGTTGTTGTATTTTCTTCGTGTCTATTTTCTTTTATTCATTCCTTCTTCCTCCCCTTGTTGTGCAGGATTGTATTATAGGAAAGCGTTCAAGAAGCTGAGAATATTTCCAGTCTTATTGAGCCTAGGATTCAGAGATTCTTCTGTTACTAGATTGGAACAAGGAGATTTGGAGAGACCTATTACATTATTTGAACAGAGTCCTCTTCATTGTATTGATGTATTTCTTTAATAAAAACAGAGTTAAAAGGCATCCCACCCACTCTGCATGTAATATTTTATGAAATCAATACAATTCTGGGTTTTATTCTTCTCATTTCTTTGTCTTAGTATCTGTATAATGGGTTACATTATTTGAATGCATTATACATGTTTATTTCGTTAGTTAACTCTTGATTTTGTTATGATATTTGAATGAAATCAAGAACACTAATTTCCTTCTCCCCTTCTTTCTGTTCATGATTAAAATAGTTGTTAAATTGGTATAACAGCCCAATGAATCTAGGCACCGGTCTACATAAGGCATAACAGTTGGTTTTTTTCATGCTTGGTAATTTTAATAAGAATATTATAGTTTAATATAAATCTAGAGTGTACAAATTAGAAGTTTAATTGTAGAATTGTCGTTGGGGTTTCCTTACCCGTTCTTCCCTTTTTTATAGCAATATTCGGGTTTAAAAAAATATGAGGTAGGTCGACTAGAGTCTGTAATAGCTCGTTGGTTTCAAATGGGTTCTTGGAGTGTGACAATTGATTTCCTATGGATGCAAGAATCGGTTCCAACACCTATGACAAAAACTAAACATATCAAAGAGACTACACTATCATAGAAGAGACCAAATTAAAAAAATTGGAAGAAATTATGTGGAAAGTGATAGCCAAGACAAGGTATATCAATAATAGTTGGGTATCATTTCAACCAGGGCCATAGTTACTAACAATCAAGATAGATTTTGCATGTATAATTCTCAATTGTGTTCAAAAATTATAATAGTTAAAAAATAACCAGTAATAGAGTCTGTTAAGACAACCATCAGAAATAAAGAGTTACAAATTCAGACAAAATAGTTGTTGATAACGATCACTACAGGACTTGTTAAGGGCACTGTCAAACAAAAAAAAATTATATAGTGAACAAACACTCTAGGAGAAATCAAATGACACTTGAAGATAACACTTCCCCCCAAAAAAACCTAGGGTGATGAAAAACATTATTGTGGGATATATTTCATTGTGATCATCTCAACAAGCTAATAATTTTTGTATATAGCCTCCATGCACTTTTCTAGGGTGTCAAAAAATATCTTTGTGAGACCTAGTCGGACCCATATAGTGCCTTGCTTGTATTTTAGAAGAATATCTATGAAATCTAATTTTGTTATATGATCCATACCCTAGTTCATTTATCTTGAAAGGAGTTATTATGGATATCATATTAGTTCTTTTATCCTAATAATATCAAATTACAGGGGATTTGGATATCATGGGCTACACTAAGGGTAAAAAATAAACCAATTATTATAGTGAATTGCTACAACATTTTGTACCATGGTGCTTATGAGCATTATAAATCAACATTTATTAGTAGTATAAGTCCACATGGACTTCAAAACAATCAAGAAGAATTTCTACATTATGTGAGGTACTAAGTATATTGGTGAGTGAAGTTTCTTCATCAATAAATGTTGTTGAATTAATTTTCTAACCCTTAAGTAGGTGTGACAATAAGAAATTGAATATTTCCTAGAAAAATACAATAAGCAATCTATTCAGTACTTATCAAATGGTATTTTCTCAACTAGTTAAATTTCTCAACTTTAAATAAAAGATCCAATTTCAAATCTTGCCACACAATACATGTATAATAGTTTGTTGTAATACCACTATGTGGTCATAATGTGATACTAGTGGAACAAAGAGGTCTTTGGGAACCTCTTTGAAAATAAAAAATAGGTTGTTGAAAGTTTTAAGATAATTGATCAGAGGATTCAACATGGTGATGCTGATGAAACTACTAGGCAGGAGGAACAAACAAAACTAATAGAGTTTCATAACATTTTGGCTTGTGAGGAAATCTATTGGAGGTAAAAATCAAGGGCTCTTTGGTTGAAATATGGAGATTCAAATTTCAAGTTTTTTCACGTCACCACGCTTAGAAACAGAAGCAATAACAAGATAAAAAATTTAAAAAAAGCAAATGGTTCTATTACTCAGGACTTAACATAAATCAGAAAGGAGGCAATAACTTATTTCAATTCTATCCTTGGTCAGGAATCACAGTGCAATGAGGAGGCCAAAGATATTCTCTTGCAATCCATTCCTAGCATAATAAATGAGGATATAAACCTTAAGCTTCTAGCTCCCTTTTCTGATGAGGAAATTAAGGAAGCCTTGTTTAGCATGAAGCCAAACAAAGCCCCGAGACCCGATGGATTTTCCCCTCGTTTCTATCAAGATTTTTGGGACATCGTAAGTGAGGATGTAATTTTTGTTGTCAGAGAATTCCAAGCAAGCAATAATATCCCAAAAGATCTCAACTTTACTTTTATTTCTCTTATTCCTAAGAAGCAAACCCCTAAATCTATGGTTGACTTCAGGCCAATCAGTCTATGCAATGTTTCTTACAAGATCCTAACTAAATCCATTGTAAATAGAATGAGAGATATTCTGCCCCACATCATAGATCCATGCTAGGGAAGCTCTGTCTAGGGTAGGTCAATCTTGGATGGAGTTATCATAGTTCATGAAGCTCTGCACTCTGCTCATAAGACTAACATGTATGTTTTTGCCCTCAAGCTTGATATGAAAAAAGCATTTGTTAGGATAAATTGGTACTTTCTGATTGTTGTCCTCCTTAAGTTTGTTTTTCACCATCAATGGGTTAATTTGATCAAAGAATACATTTCTAAAGCATGGTTCTCAATTTTTTTTAATGGAACAACTGTTGGTTACTTTCAAAGTCACAGAGGAATTTGAAAGGGGGACCCTATCAGCCCCATGTTATTCATCATTGTGGTAGAAGCTTTAGGTAGAACCATCAAAAATGCTTGTAGTTCAAGGTTAATATCGGGAATCAAGGAAACATATCTCACTAGGGTTTTTTCTCACCAAAAATTCATCTATGATACCCTTCTATTGACTAAGGCATCGGTGGTTGAGGCTAAAAGAATTAAATACATCCTACAACTCTACAAGGATGCTGCTGGTCAGAAATTTAATTTTAATAAAATCAAGTTATATTTCTTGAACACCCCCATTCAGAGGCAAGGAAGGGTTGCAAAAATTTTAGGGTGTGATATAGCAAACCTCCCCACTTCATATCTTGATCTCCCTCTTTTCATTGGTTCTTCGAGAGAGTCAATGTGGGACAGGGTTATTGAAAGAATTCAAAAAAACTTTTTGGATGGAAAGGTCATATTCTATCTCAAGCAGGAAAGCTGATCCTCACTAAGGCCTCTCTTCAGAGCATTCCAGTCTATTTCCTCTCCATTTTCAAAGCCCTTGTGAAGGTTTTCCAAAAAATTGAGAAACTCCAAAAAGAATTTTTATGGACTGGATCAGAGGAGAAAAAAAGGATACACCTTGTAGGATGGACCAAAGTGTGCAAACCCAGGGAAAATGGGGGCTTAGGTCTAAGGATAATTGCTCATATGAATTTAGCTTTACTAGCTAAGCAGGCATGGCACCTCATTTCTGGTGAAGAAAATGAATGGAAAACTATCATCAAATGAAAGTATCTTCAAAATATGGAATTTCTAAGTGACTCAGTTCCAATCAGATGTTTTTCTTTTTGGAAATAAATTCTCAATTGTAAGGAAATCATCAAAAAAGGTTTAATATGGGTTTTAGCAATGGTGAGAGGATAAATTGCTGGAATGACAGGTGGGCTAAGGATGAACCACTGACGCAATATCCTAACTTAGCCCGAATCAGAGATATCATGAAAGAACTCATTGGCAAAAAAGTCTTCGATTATATGGTTGAGGACAGAGGCAGAATGAAGTGGAAACAAATAAGGATTCAGGGATTTAAAGTGGAATCAAATGATATTTGTAACATTCTTGGGCAACAGTTTATCCCCATGAGATCCAAGGAAGATCAAGTGACCTGGGCTCCTACAGAAAATGGGCAGTTCACTATTAAATCAGTGTACAAGCTTCTGCTTGATGATGAGGATTTTGTCCTCCATAAGGACTTAGTTTTGATAAAAAATTTAATTCCAAAAATTGCAGTCTTTTCATGGCTAGTTATCCAAGGAATAATTCTAACCATTGATAATATGATGTGTAACAGTATTTGTATCACTAATCATTGTTATTTGTGCAGGGCTAATTAGGAGACCATTTATCACATTTTCCTTGAGTGACCTTTTTCCTTGACTGTCCTAAGTGGGGTTTTTCAGGCCTTTAATATTTCTTAGGTTAAACCAGCCATCGTACTTGATTTGTTCATCCAATGGCCTTGCCCCTTTTCAATCCAAAGACTTAGATACATATGGAAAATTTATCTCAATTACTATCTCTGGTAGGTGTGGTTAGAAAGGAACCATAGAGTCTTTAATGAGTTTATCCATGATCATCAAACTATCATTGCTAGGATCCTATCCTTTGTCAATGAGAATGTGAACCTTATCCCTTTTGATATCCGTAAACCTCATCTGCAGGAGACCACGATTGCTTAATATTTAAGCTTAACCTTGTTAGATGAGTCTGTGCCTAGGGTAGTCAACCCTAGATCCAATGTTAAGTGGTCCCTACCTCCTACGGGTTGATTTAAGCTTAATTTTGATGGAGCGGCTAAGGACAATCCTGGTAGAGCATGCAATGGGAAGTTTCTTTTTGATAACAGGCTATGTGCCTTACCGGATGTAATGGCTTTGGCGGCATGTAGATTTTACATATATAAGATCCTTAGTAAGGACATGTTCATCAACAGCCCTGGGCTGATTTTTGTAAAAGGTTTTGGGTCAACCTGTAAAACCCGGTATTAATGCTATAGTATCTTATCTACCAAAAAAAAAATCATAATATTGTCTAAAACCGCCACCATAAAGTCTAGAAAGGATAGGAGGTGTATGAGTGTGTACACAAGAAATCCAAAAAGGATTGAAGAGTAATGTGAAGATAACAATAATAAACAAAAGGAGAGAAAGAAAGAGAGATGACAAGAAGAAGGTGGGTGTCCCTAGTCACCCCAATATATCACATTTTATTCACACTTACATTATAAATGGATCCTAAGCCACCTTTACTACCTTGAATGTGGATTAAAAGGATTTATTTGCTTAGGAATATTCTAACATGCCCAAACAGACAAAGATTTGGTTATTCATAACATTGTTACTTATCTATTATGTGGTAGGGTTCCTCTTGAGCAGTGTGACAATGAGATATTGTTCTATGGTAAGGTTACTATTTTGTGATAGGATTCTTGTTGAGCTGCACAACGGCTATGGTCTCAAAGATATTTGCAACAAGATGTGATGTTAGTGTGGCCCATGTGGAAATTATCATTCTAATTTGTCTTGGTGGATGGGGGAGATGTCTTGGAGAGATAAACTCTTGGGTTATGATCTTTAGTAGTAGGAGAAATTTTATATTGCTTTGAAGTATATAATTGAGAAACTCTACTTAAAAATCTTAAAAAAACTAGCAAATAGACTAGTAAACCAAAAACATAATAGCCATGTTGGGAAATTTATTGGGGCCCGATCGGATTTAGATACAATAAGGAAATGAGTTACTGATAAAAATAATCCAAGGGGGCATATCAATGTTACAACTCTCCTGAAGGGTTTTATACTTTTTTCCTTTACAAACAATGAAGACTTAGGTAATGCCCTAACAAAAAGACCTTGGTTTTATGGGAAGAGGGGCATTTTTTGAGGAAGTGGAGACAGGGTTTCTTTTTGTTCGATGAAAAAAGACTAAATTCTATGAAAAATAAATCATATTACATAGTTGTGAGGCCTTCCATACATGTGTTGCATCTTTTAAGTACCTCCAGATATACATACCTATAATCCCATGAGGGCTAAATTCCCAATTAGAGAATAAAAAAAAATTGTACAAAAAGCATTGCTACACCTAATCATTGAATGACATATGAAAGGAGGACTCCTTAGAACTACAATAAGGTAAAACCCTCAGTTTACTTTCCTTGTATACAACATATCCTCTCAAAATTGCATTTGAGAGGTCTTCATTTCCAATGGTGATTGCAAATTCTTTCAGCTCCACTAGCTCATTTTGCTAATCTCCATGGTTATTTGTATGCCCTATCTCCACTGTTATCTATTTGTCCTATTTCCATATTACCATGTACATAATGATTCAAACAATTCATAAAAATGAAACATCGAGGTCTTCAAACTCTATGTGTGTAATTACTTCCTCCTCCTAGGAGTTTCCATGCCCATACTTCTTCCTTCCCCATAATTGGTATAATCTAGTCGAAGAAAAACCTACAAGTCCATATAATCTTCGCTCAAGTTTTACCCCTGCCATAATCCCACCAATTATGACTTCTCTCTATTCATAAATTAGCCAACTTATCAGCAACTTGGTTCTTTTCCCTCACCACATGGAGAAATTTTATCTGTGCTCTATTTTTTAAACTTATAATATTATCCAAGACTCGTTGGATCATCCATCCCATTCCCCCCTCTTTTGTGCTCAACCTATTTATTAAGACATGAGATTCAAACTCCACCTCAAATATTGATTATCCTTTCTTAAGATCCATGGCTACATGTGTACAACCCACCCCTCAAATACCCACTTCCCCCATATTGCTATAAGCAGCACCATCTATGTTAACCTTAATCTAATCCATCGTTGGTGGCTTCCACTTTCCTCTCTTTTCTAGATTTTTAGGAGGAACCTTCATTACTCTTGAGCTCCAATTCCATAAATATTGGGATTGAACCCACCCAGGTATCACAATCCTAAGAAAATTCAATAACTCCTCATCTCTAGGCATAAGTTGGGAACCTTTGATTTATATTACAACCTCTCTAATATTGAGCAAAATTCTTAAGAGAATTGACTCCCTATATGAGAACTCATCACAAAGAATATGTATGTTGCACTCTAGCCACACTTGCCATAAATTGAAGGCCTTGAAATAATGGACTAGAATGACATACTATCCACCCACCCCCTAGAGACCCACAGATTAAAGAAATTTTCTAACAAGACATCACCAAGCCAGGATAAATTAAACATCCTTTCACCTTGCTCTCAAATCCAACCAACAAAGGGATATCAAACTAGAATGTGATCCACTGATTCTCCTATCCCATAACAGAGCACCCACTATTATAGGATCACCAAGCCCCTCTTATGAAGGTTATCCTGAGTAAAAATCCTATTCTGAATAGCAAACCAAATAAAAATATTGACTTTCAACAAGATACTTGAATTCCACACATTCTTCCAAATTTCACCTCCCTACTAAATCCCTTTATGAGTTTGGCATATCCCTTCTTGATGAAATACTATCCATTGCCTTTGTCTCCCCATCCTAAAGAGTCCTCTTTTAACCACGAGCATTGCCTTTGATCCAAAATGATCTTTAAACTATCCCTATCTTCGTCAGCTATTTGTCTTCAAACCAAGAGGTCATTCCACCTCCTCAAACCTCCTCCTCCTTCATGTCCTTGTTGAGCTTTCTATTGTCCAAATCATCCTCAAATGTCTCACTTCCTCTTACGCTGTCATCTTCTGAAGTGTCTTCATCTAAAGTTTCTTCTCCTCCAGAACTTGAGGTTGACTTTTCTTCTTGTTTCTTTTGAACCTGTTCAAAACCAAGACCTATTTTTCTTGATGTAGGCTTTTGTATCTTGATGAACTTATCTAAATTATTTGAGCTATTTTTGAATCCTTTTAGCTTGACTTTGGAGTCTTCTAAATCTTCCCTTAGTAGGGCTACTTCTTGTTCTAACCTTTCACATTCTAAGACCTTTGCTTCTAGATTATCCTTGAATTTCTTTATCTTAGCCTTTGATTTGTCTAGATCCTCTATAAGCATTCTTCTCTCTTCATCACATTCTTGAAATTGAGCTTCTAATTTAGAGTTTTGCTTTCTTACCTTCTTTACTATTTCAAGAGCATAGATAAGTTCTCCCTTAAGATCATATCCTTCTTTATCTTATTCTTCCTCTATTTGTTTACCTTTGTTCACATCTACATTTTCTTTTGACTTGTCTTCTATAGAATCACCTTCTCCTTCTTCTAGTGCCATTAGAAGTTTTTCATATGGTCCTTCATGTGCATCCTCATATTCATCATCACTAAAACTATAACCATTCCTTGTACAACTATCTTCAAGATGTCCAAAGTTACCACATCTAAAACACTTGAGAATTATTGGGGTCCTATTCTTAACTGGTTCTTTTTCTTCAATCATAAATAGGACTTCATCTCTATCATTGTCTGAAATACTAGCATCACTATCACTTGAGTACTTACTTGCCTTATCCGCATAGTAGCTCCTCTTTTGTCTTTGAAAGAACTTCTTTCCTTGTCTGCTTTGTCCATCCTTGCTTTTATTTTGGTACCTGTATCTTTTTGATTCCCTGTTCCTATGATCATATTTTTCTTCATCATTGTTATTCTTTGCTTCTTGAAAATCAGTTGCATAATGACCATACTTTCCACAATTGAAACATCTAACATATTTTGTATCTCTGGATCTTCTTGAATCCTTATTCCTTCTACCAT
Organism: Wollemia nobilis; assembly: GCA_028583015.1. Taxonomy (NCBI): domain Eukaryota; kingdom Viridiplantae; phylum Streptophyta; class Pinopsida; order Araucariales; family Araucariaceae; genus Wollemia; species Wollemia nobilis. The sequence goes on along the minus strand of JAQPPZ010000442.1, from coordinate 12,422,143 downwards.
AATTAGCTTCTTCATCACTGGATGACTCATGGCTTCTGACTTCTTACCCTTTGTCTTCTTGATTGATTTGAAGGTTGCTTCCTTTTGGGGAATAGGCTCTTTTATTCTTAACTCAAAAGTTGTAAGAATACCAAGCAACATATCTCTTGTCAAAGAATCACCATCCTTTGACTCTTCTATAGCAAAAATATTTTCACTGAATCTTTTGGGAAGAGATCTTAAGACCTTATCACAGACATCTGATTCATCAACCTTCATTCCAAGTCCTTGCATAGCATTAACAACCTCATCGATTCGAATTAGATAGGTACTAATGTTTTCCTCATATTTCATTCTTAACTCTTCAAATTGTCCTTTGAGATTTCATATCTTTTCTTTCTTGACACCTTTATCTCCTTCATATATATTTTGCAACTTATCCCACATTCCTTTTGCATCTTGACAATGCATAACTTTTATGGACTCTGTTCTATGCAAACCTCTCAAAAGTGCATTCATTGCTTTTGAATTGTAATGTTGTAGAAGCTTACCTTCCTTATCTATAGGTGGATCAATTGGTGATATGTATCCATTTTCAACTACTTCCCAAACTTCATTTCCAAGTGCCTTCAGGTAGATCTTCATTCTCAAACTCCAATATACATAATCACTTCCATAAAATACTAGTACTGAATTATCTGAAGGTCCATTCTTAGAATCCATTGTGTTCTTGTTAGATTTTTCTTCAAGTTGTTAAACTCTTCCGAAGGAACCCGCTCTGATACCAATTGAAGAACACAAGCTTATACTGAGAGGGGGGTGAACAGTATAAGACCACTTTTTACTTTTTCTTTCCCAATCAATATTATGCAATGTAAAGATAGCAATATCAATAGCATAGTAATCAAAGCAATGCACAAATCACCACACACAATTGAGACACCAAAATTTACGTGGTTCACCCAATGTGGGCTACTCCACGGAGAAAATATTTCACTAAAATTTTCTCAATCAATATCTTGGGAATCCTTTCCCTATTACAATGTTTATGGACCTCTATCCAAAGGAGACACCAATACCCTAATCAAGTTCATGGATTTCAGGCATTCTAATCAAGTTCATGGATCTCTATCCATAGGAGACACCAATCTCCTAATATCTGCTCTCGCTGGTGATCCTCTAGAAGACCTCTGCCTCCACTACCCTTAGCAAATGGAACTCTATCCATAGAAGACACCTGTCTTCCCTGCTCTAGCTGGAGATCTCTATCCTCAACTCTGTCACCTCCAAAGCTCTATCTCAAATCTACACTAAACATAGTCCATCGGTCTAGCACAAATCTATCCTCAATATCTGTCTCTGTCTGGCACAAACCTATCCTCAAATATGCACCAAACTCTATCCTCGAATCTGTACTAAACATAGTCCTTCGGTCTAGCACAAATCTATCCTCAATATCTATCCTCAAGCCTTAACTCAAAGCTTGACTCAATCTCAAATCAACTCTGTTGGATCTACCCCAAACCTTAACTCAAGGTTTGAACAAATCAATCAATCAACTCTGTTCTCAAGTCTTCTCAAAGACTTGTCTCAAATCTACCTTGTAAGCTTCCACAAAATCTCACACCAATCTGTCCACAAGTCCTCTCTAGAACTTGTCCAATTTGCTCAATAAGTTCCCACAAGAACTTATCCAAATCTGCTCTCAATTTGTATTGTAAGCTTCCACAAAAGCTTACCCAAATCTGTCCACAAGTCTTCTCAAAGACTTATCTCAAATCTGCACAACAAGTCCACACTAGAACTTGTCCAATCTCATAGAAACATAAAGAGAATTGTTTAGAGACTCAATATGTTCTATACTCATCACAATGCTCAATCACTTTCAATCACTCTTTTAGAAACATATAGAGAATTGTTAGAGACTCAATATGCTTCAACTCAATACTCAGTCACTTTCTCAATTCAATTCAGAATATAGAATAGTTTTGTTTTATGGAACTTGAACAATCACTTCACACACCCACTTGACTAGGCTCAACCAACTCTACTCAACCAATCACTCAATGAAACAATCCTTCCTTACAAACCCTAGTCCAAGCGTATGATATTCACTCAAAATGTTCCCAACAATGCTTATCAACCACTCTCACATAACAATGATACTCATGTTATTTTCAAACCCTAGTTCAAGTTCCTCACTCAACAACTCACTTCAACAACAATGCTTATAACACAATATTCACATAACAATGATACTCATGTTCTTTTCAAACCCTAGTTCAAGTTCTTCACACAATCAATGGCTTCAACAATAATGCTTATAAAACAAGGTTTTAACAACAATTCTTTATTCCAGAAAACCTTGAAGCATTAACTCAACACACTCAATAAGGAAACCCTAATCAAGTCCTTTTCACTCCAAACTTATTTTCCATAAAATCAACCAATCAACTCAACTATGGAAGAATGTGCCCATACCTTTTTTCTTTATGAGAAGTAGACCACACAAATCTATCACAACCATAAACATCACTTTGCAAATCTCAAGGAAGTTAGACAAACAATACAAATCATATAATCACTCACAAATACACCTTATTACTCCTTTCTTAAAATAATATCCAACACCACAATAGTTTGAATATTCACTTCTCAAAAACCCTAACTCATCACAAATTTATCTCAATCAATCATATTTGACATAAGCCACTTCAGAATTTTATTCTTCAAAAATCAATCCAATTTCTACTTATGACTCCCTACTTTAACATTGCATTTTTAAAGATAATTCTTTTGAAAAATAATGCAACAACTAATCTTTCCTTTTCTAAGGTAAAAGAATTTTTACCCACCACTTAAATTTTCAGCAAACACTTTATAAAACCCACAAAACTTCCTTTTTAACTTAGGCAAAAATCCAAAATCATTTACCTCCTTATTTCTCCTAAGACTAACCTTAGCCTAAGTCAAAAATCAAAATATTTTAATTTAAAAGAGTGTTACCACTTTGCATTGCACGAAGATTCGAACTGAGCGCTTCTCTCCACAAGCGCTTTCACCATGGCTCCCAATGCCATGGAGCCACGTGCTCCCTTTGGAACCTCCACTACCTTACGCCCTTTGACTTCCACTATTCGCATGAGCCACGAATTGGCTCCTTCACTCACACTATCCAAAAACTTCGCATGAACTACTGTCATGAGGGAATTGCGCACAAAAATTGGCATTAATTATTTTTGACGGATGTGAGTGGATGCCTTGCCTTTGAGAAGGCTATGGTATTTATATACCATACGCCTTCATTGCTCCACGTCGACGGTGAGGACGTCATCTAGCAAGCGGTGACATCGATGGAAGGGGGCAACTTTGCACGTGAACAAACCGATGCCCAAACTTTATGAAATGCACCCAAACTTTAGCTTTGGCAATTTATTAAATATAATAAATTAAATTCTTTAAGAATTTAATTATTATAATTTAATAATTAACATGGTATTTTGGCCTTAAACCAAACTTAAGGGCCTCTTTAGGTTTTTAGAAAAACCTTACAACTTGCTCACATGGTTTTAATGGAAAAACCTTTTATTTTCTGCTCACCCATGGTTTTAATAAAAACCCTTCATATGCTTCCACATAATATTAAAAATATTATGAAGCTTTTTGCCATTAACCTTTGCATTGTTCCTTGACATATTCCTTGACATCAATGATGACTTCGTTCCTTGACATCAATGACAACTTTGACTCAAAATGTCCAACAATCTCCCCCTTTGTCATTGATGGCAACCCAAATTATTTTTACCAGAAACTTAACCTTTTCTTGGTTCTGCTCCCCTGGGACATTGCTCCCCCTGGCTCAATACTCTTTTCAAATCTCTCCTCTTTACTCAAATACCAAATCTCTCCCCCTTACTCAAATCTCTCCCCCTTTGACATCAATGGCAAAGGGTCACCTTTGGGGCTCGAGGCTAAGAATGAGCCTCTTAGCTTAGCCCCTCCCCCACCTCCTTTTGAGGTGGTTAATTCTAGGGTGGGAGTATTTCTACTCCCAGAAAGCATTGTTCTTTACCTTTATCCTCTTTTCTTCTTATCTGATCCTTTTGATTCCTCTGACTATTCCTTTCCATGTCCATGTTCCTATCCATGTCCACATTCTTGTTCCTATTCCTGTTCATGTTCCTATTCCTATTCTCCTATTCTTGTTCCTATCCATATCCATGTTCATGTTCCTGTTCCTATTCATACTTGATTCTAGAATGTCTGCTCTACACCACTTTGTTGTGTGACCATAATTATTGCACTTATAACACTTAATGTTGTTATTCCTTGGAGGTGCAAATGTCTTAGGATTTCTCCTAGTGAAGCCATATCCTCTTCTATCATGAACCCTGCAATTCATTGCCTTGTGACCAAACTGATTACATGAGTAGCAATACCCATTGAAAGGTTGTCTGTTCCCATATACCTATCTTTCATGTGTCCTACATTGTGAAGCCATGTGCCCAAACCTGTGACATGAAAAACATCTTCCATTGAAACTTCCTTGTCTTGACCTCATTGGTCTCCTATTCTGATTGTTGTTCCATCTGTTTCTTCTTTGTGCATTGTTCCTATCCTTGTTGAAATTTCTATTGTCCAACTCATCCTCAGATGTCTCACTTCCTCTTACACTGTCATCTTCTAAAGTGTCTTCATCTAAAGTTTCTTCTCCTCCAAAACTTGAGGTTGACTTTTCTTCTTGTTTCTTTTGAACCTGTTCAAAACCAAGACCTATTTTGCTTGATGTAGGCTTTTGTATCTTGATGAACTTATCTAAATTATTTGAGCTATTTTTGAACCCTTTTAGCTTGACTTTGGAGTCTTCTAAATCTTCCCTTAGTAGGGCTACTTCTTGTTCTAACCTTTCACATTCTAAGACCTTTGCTTCTAGCTTATCCTTGAATTTCTTTGTCTTAGCCTTTGATTTGTCTAGATCCTCTATAAGCATTCTTCTCTCTTCATCACATTCTTGAAACTGAGCTTCTAATTTAGAGTTTTGCTTTCTTACCTTCTTTACTATTTCAAGAGCATAGATAAGTTCTCCCTTAAGATCATATCCTTCTTTATCTGATTCTTCCTCTATTTGTTTACCTTTGTCCACATCTACATTTTCTTTTGACTTGTCTTCTATAGAATCACCTTCTCCTTCTTCTAGTGCCATTAGAAGTTTTTCATCTGGTCCTTCATGTGCATCCTCATATTCATCATCACTGAAACTATAACCATTCCTTGTACAACTATCTTCAAGATGTCCAAAGTTACCACATCTAAAACACTTGAGAATTATTGGGGTCCTATTCTTAACTGGTTCTTTTTCTTCAATCATAAATAGGACTTCATCTCTATCATTGTCTGAAATACTAGCATCACTATCACTTGAGTACTTACTTGCCTTATCCGCATAGTAGCTCCTCTTTTGTCTTTGAAAGAACTTCTTTCCTTGTCTGCTTTGTCCATCCTTGCTTTTATTTTGGTGCCTGTATCTTTCTGATTCCTTGTTCCTGTGATCATATTTTTCTTCATCATTGTTATTCTTTGCTTCTTGAAAATCAGTTGCATAATGACCATACTTTCCACAATTGAAACATCTAACAGATTTTGTATCTCTGGATCTTCTTGAATCCTTATTCCTTCTACCATAATTAGCTTCTTCATCATTGGATGACTCATTGCTTGATTCTGACTTCTTACCCTTTGTCTTCTTGATTGCTTTGAAGGTTGCTTCCTTCTGGGGAATAGGCTCTTTTGTTCTTAACTCAAAAGTTGTAAGAATACCAAGCAACATATCTCTTGTCAAAGAATCACCATCCTTTGACTCTTCTATAGCAAAAATATTTTCACTGAATATTTTTGGAAGAGATCTTAAGACCTTATCACAGACATCTGATTCATCAACCTTCATTCCAAGTCCTTGCATAGCATTAACAACCTCATCGATTCGAAGTAGATAGGTACTAATGTTCTCCTCATATTTCATTCTTAACTCTTCAAATTGTCCTTTGAGATTTTGTATCTTTGCTTTCTTGACACCTTTATCTCCTTCATATATATTTTGCAACTTATCCCACATTCCTTTTGCATCTTGATAATGCATAACTTTTATGGACTCTATTCTATGCAAACCTCTCAAAAGTGCATTCATTGCTTTTGAATTGTAATGTTGTAGAAGCTTACCTTCCTTATCTGTAGGTGGATCAACTGGTGATATGTATCCATTTTCAACTGCTTCCCAAACTTCATTGCCAAGTGCCTTCAGGTAGATCTTCATTCTCAAACTCCAATATACATAATCACTTCCATCAAATACTGGTACTAAATTATCTGAAGGTCCATTCTTAGAATCCATTATGTTCTTGTTAGCTTTTCCTTCAAGTTAAACTCTTTCGAAGGAACCCACTCTGATACCAATTGAAGAACACAAGCTTATACTAAGAGGGGGTGAATAGTATAAGACCACTTTTTACTTTTTCTTTCCCAATCAATATTATGCAATGTAAAGATAGCAATATCAATAGTAGTAATCAAAGTAATGCATAAATCACCACACACAATTGAGACACCAAAATTTACATGGTTCACCCAATGTGGGCTACTCCACGGAGAAAATATTTCACTAAAATTTTCTCAATCAATCTCTTGGGAATCCTTTCCCTATTACAATGTTTATGGACCTCTGTCCAAAGGAGACACCAATCCCCTAATCAATTTATGGATCTTATCCACATGAGACAATATCCTAATCAAGTTCATGGATCTCTATCCACAAGAGACACCAATCTCCTAATCTTTGCTCTAGTTGGTGATCCTCTAGAAGACCTCTACCTCCACTACCCTTAGAAAATGGAACTCTATCCATAGAAGACACCTGTCTTCCCTGCTCTAGCTGGAGATCTCTTTCCTCAACTCTATCACCTCCAAATCTCTATCTCAAATCTACACTAAACATAGTCCATCGATCTAGCACAAATTTATCCTCAATCTCTATCTCTGGTCTGGCACAAACCTATCCTCAAATCTACACCAAAATCTATCCTCGAATCTATACTAAACATAGTCCTTCGATCAAGCACAAATCTATCCTCAATATCTATCCTCAAGCCTTAACTCAAAGCTTGACTCAATCTCAAATCAACTTTTTGGATCTACCCCAAACCTTAACTCAAGGTTTGAACAAATCAATCAATCAACTCTGTTCTCAAGTCTTCTCAAAGACTTATCTCAAATATACCTTGTAAGCTTCCACAAAATCTCACACCAATCTATCCACAAGTCCTCTCTAGAACTTGTCCAATCTGCTCAATAAGTTCCCACAAGAACTTATCCAAATCTGCTCTCAATCTGTATTGTAAGCTTCCACAAAAGCTTACCCAAATCTGTCCACAAGTCTTCTCAAAGACTTATCTCAAATCTGCACAACAAGTCCACACTAGAACTTTTCCAATCTCATAGAAACATAAAGAGAATTGTTAGAGACTCAATATGTTCTATACTCATCACAATGCTCAATCACTTTCAATCACTCTTTTAGAAACATATAAAGAATTGTTAGAGACTCAATATGCTTCAACTCAATACTCAATCACTTTCTCAATTCAATTCAGAATATAGAATAATTTTGTTTTATGGAACTTGAACAATCACTTCACACACCCACTTGACTAGGCTCAACCAACTCTACTCAACCAATCACTCAATGAAACAATCCTTCCTTACAAACCCTAGTCCAAGCGTATGACATTCACTCAAAATATTCCCAATAATGCTTATCAACCACTCTCACATAACAATGATACTCATGTTCTTTTCAAACCCTAGTTCAAGTTCCTCACTCAACAACTCACTTCAACAACAATGCTTATAACACAATCTTCACATAACAATGATACTCATGTTCTTTTCAAACCCTAGTTCAAGTTCTTCACACAACCAATGGCTTCAACAACAATGCTTATAAAACAAGGTTTTAACAACAATTCTTTATTCTAGAAAACCTTGAAGCATTAACTCAACACACTCAATAAGGAAACCCTAATCAAGTCCTTTTCACTCCAAACTTATTTTCTAGAAAATCAACCAATCAACTCAACTATGGAAGAATGTGCCCATACCTTTTTGCTTGATGAGAAGTAGACCACACAAATCTATCACAACCATAAACATCACTTTGCAAATCTCAAGGAAGTTAGACAAACAATACAAATCATATAATCACTCACAAATACACCTTATTACTCCTTTCTTAAAATAATATCCAACACCACAATAGTTTGAATATTCACTTCTCAAAAACCCTAACTCATCACAAATTTATCTCAATCAATCATATTTGACATAAGCCACTTCAGAATTTTATTCTTCAAAAATCAATCCAATTTCTACTTATGACTCCCTACTTTAACATTGCATTTTTAAAGATAATTCTTTTGAAAAATAATGCAACAACTAATATTTCCTTTTCTAAGGTAAAAGAATTTTTACCCACCACTTAAATTTTCAGCAAACACTTTATAAAACCCACAAAACTTCCTTTTTAACTTAGGCAAAAATCCAAAATCATTTACCTCCTTATTTCTCCTAAGACTAACCTTAGCCTAAGTCAAAAATCAAAATATTTTAATTTAAAAGAGTGTTACCACTTTGCATTGCACGAAGATTCGAACTGAGCGCTTCTCTCCACAAGCGCTTTCACCATGGCTCCCAATGCCGTGGAGCCACGTGCTCCCTTTGGAACCTCCACTACCTTACGCCCTTTGACTTCCACTATTCGCACGAGCCACGAATTGGCTCCTTCACTCACGCTATCCAAAAACTTTGCACGAACTACTGTCATGAGGGAATTGCGCATGAAAACCAATGTTAATTATTTTTGGTGGATGTGAGTGGATGCCTTGCCTTTGAGAAGGCTATGGTATTTATATACCATACACCTTCATTGCTCCACGTCGGTGGTGAGGACATCGTCTAGCAAGCGATGATGTCGATGGAAGGGGGGCAACTTTGCACGCGAACAAACCGACGCCCAAACTTTATGAAATGCACCCAAACTTTAGCTTTGGCAATTTATTAAATATAATAAATTAAATTCTTTAAGAATTTAATTATTATAATTTAATAATTAACATGGTCTTTTGGCCTTAAACCAAACTTAAGGGCCTCTTTAGGTTTTTAGAAAAACCTTACAACTTGCTCACATGGTTTTAATGAAAAAACCTTTTATTTTCTGCCACCATCGGTTTTAATAAAAACCCTTCATATGCTTCCACATAATATTAAAAATATTATGAAGCTTTTTGCCATTAACCTTTGCATTGTTCCTTGACATATTCCTTGACATCAATGATGACTTCGTTCCTTGACATCAATGACAACTTTGACTCAAAATGTCCAACATAAATTTAGACATACAGACTCTGATTGCCTAACTTTAAATATGATCGTTGACTGCTTCAAGGTCAATAGGTCTATTGTAAAGAACGATATTAAATGTATAAAGCTTATTTGGCTTTATTGGTTTTCATGCACCATTTAATAATTTTACATTTTAGTGCATGAATTAAACACCCTTATTTAAAAAATTTGATCAAGCTTAGACAATAATCACCCTTGGTGCTTACCCGTAATTCTATGGCTATAAATTTGGAAAAAACAATGAATGAATTAGCCATGGTAGTTAGTGCCTTGGCTAATAAATTTAATGACATCAGTATCTAAACCTTTCCACCCAATGTAAAAATATACAATAATGATACTCACTTTTAAGGCTAAATGCAAGGTCAAAATTTATGATGGTTATAGAGATCTAGATGTCCTCAATAGTTGGATTCTAAACATGAAAACTTGGTTTGTATATAGTCAAATTCCTCATGAAGAGAAATTTCCTTTTTCTAAGTTGAAACTTTCTGAGTGGCTAAATTTTTGGTCACTAAACGTCATGATGCTCTAAATCCCCTTAACACTTGGGATCAACTTTTCAAATATTTAAGGGAAATTTTTTATCCTTCAAACTATGAAGAGGACCTAATTATCAAGTGGCTCTATTTATGACAAGGAATTCAAATGTCTATGCAGTATTACATCTAGCAATTCAATCAACTGAGGATACTACTTAGCATTGAAGATTAAGCTTTTGCTCTCATCATCAAGTTCAAGAGCAACTTACAAGAATACTTTTTTAGGTATGAAATATACTTCTCTTCCCACACTTGATGTAGCTTTTAATAAACCCAGGTTTTGTATGTGAGTTGGAGAGGAGAGGGCAATCCTCCAAGGGATGTCTTAGGTTCAAATATCCACCCTACCAAAAAGCGAAATTGGGTATCCAAAATCTAATTGATAATGTTGGTGCAGGCAGGTCGGGTGCAACTCCCGGGTGACTTTGACGGTGTAGAACCACCTGTTCATGGTCTCTCAGACCAAGGCAGACCCGCAAGGGGTTTTTCACTTTTAAAAAAAAAAAATGTAGCTTTTAATAAAGCACAACTTATTGAGAATAAGCTTGTTGTGCAATCAAGGGACTCGTGATAATCTAGCTCACCAATAGTTTCCAAGTCATCAAGTCAATAGCAAAAAGTGATGGAGGTGAAAACATTTACTTCTTTCTCTCCCTCTTCTTAATTTTATCCTTATTATTCTTCTCATTCCTTTTATTTTCATAAACATTCCCCTTATTTTGATGTCAAGAGATCTCAAAAATATTGTACTTATTGTAAAATAAAGAGACATGAAAAATCTAAGTGTTTTGAATTGAAAAAGAAAAGTTTGATCATAAAGTATCATGATTAGGAAACAAGTATTATTCCCATTGATACTTCAAGAAGGGAGAGAACATATAATTAGTTGAAATAAAGAATTAATAATGTCACCTTAATAAATCATCATCCATCAGTAGGTGATCATGATAATTTGTTTGTCATATGTGCTCACCTCACACATGGCTTCTCTATGGATTGTATCATTGATAATGGCTCATAGGAAAATTTGATTGTGACGTACATTGTTGATAAATTATAGTTTTCAATGGACCCACATCCTCATCCATATTCACTTAGATGAAAATATAGTAGCACCACCTCATGGATCACACACGCTTGCACTATTTATTTTGTATATGTCCCAAAATTTATGGATAAGGTCACTTGTGATATGATACCTATGGATTTTTGCGTGGAAATACCTATCAATATGATAGGAAAGCTCACTATGATGCATATAACATAACATAGACTTTAAAACATGACAATAGAATATTTATAATTAAATGCACCAAGAACACTACAAATATAGTACTCAGTTGTAGGCAAGAATGAAAAATAGTAAATCAAGCACAAGAACTTAAATTAATTTTCATAAGGCCACAACATGAAGAATCAAAAATAAATATCACTAAGTCCTCTTAGCATATTACATTAGACAAATTTTTGCAATCGTACTCATGCATTTTAGGATCCCAAATTACTTCCTTTAGTTTGAGCAATCAATCATAGCATTCATATGATTCTTGTTGCACCTCTTTCTAATGCACAAATATATAAACAATTAGTACTACAAAATGATGAAATAAAAAGATAATTCCAAGACTTGTTGTCCAAAGGATTCATTAAGACAAGTACATCCCCTTATGCATCACAAATTCTTCATGTGTTTATGAAGGATGGGACTTGGGGACTTTATATTGATTTTCGGACATTAAACAAAAATCACTATAAGAAATCACTATCCTCTTCCATGCATTGATGATCTCTTGGATCAACTTCAAGGTGCAAAGTTTTTCTTCAAGATAGATCTCAAAAGTGGATATCATCGAGTCATAATTCAACTAGAAGACATATGTAAGATAATATTCAAGACCAAAATGGGCCTCTTTTAGTGGCTTGTGATGATCTTTGGTTTCATCAATGGTCCTACCACTTATATGATATTGATGAACAAAGTGTCCCAATACTACCTGGAAATATTTATAATCATATACTTAGATGATATTCTTGTCTATTCCCACACTTAGAATTTTCACCTTAAGCATCTAAAACATGTTCTCCATACCTTTTCAACAAAACAGTGTGTATGCTAACCTTCCCAAGTGCTCTTTCGGATAAACATCAAATTGTCACCTTCGCTTTATCATTATTGAACATGGTATTCAATTGTATCTAGCTAAAGTAGAAGTTCTACTCAAATGGCCAACTCTTGCTACCCTTATTGAATTGTGGAGTGTCCTTGGACTTGCAAATTTTTACTGGAATTTCATTCCTTAGTATTCCACCATTGTTGCTCCTTTGTACCACTTCACAAAAGTCAATGTTGTGTTTTAATAGATAGAGGACCATACTCATTCATGACACATTAAAGCAAAAATTATGTTGAGTACCTATTTTTGTTCTATCATATCTCTCTCAACCCTTTGAGATTGAAATGGATACCTCACAGTTTTCCCTTGGTGTTGTGTTGAAGCATAATGTCCATCCAATGGCCTATCGATCTAAAACTTGTTCAATTACAAAATATAATTATTCCACCTGTGACAAGAAGTTGTATGCTTTGGTTCAAGCCATAATGTACTAGAGACAATACCTTCTACGTAAGGAAACCATTTTCCACATGGATCACTTGCTTTTAAAGTTTCTTCAATCACAAAATAAAATTGAATAAGTTAGCATATGAAGTGAGCATCATACTTATAGTAGTTTCACTTGGTCATCAAGTACAAAAATGGGAATAACAATATTATAGCAGATTTCTTAAGTCACCCTCCTATAGCTCATACCTTGATTGTTGTAATCACTTCCTACATGGGTTTCCATACTTAGCCTTCATAGTATTCTCATGATCTATATTTTGGACAAGTTTACCAATATCTTTAGCATCCTGCCTTTTCCAATCTACGTCTTTTTTAGGATTTTCACATCAAGGAGGGGTTTCTATATAGGTTGGATAAACTTTGTGTTCCACATAAGTATATATTGTCTCTTCTTAAGGATGCACATTCTACACTTTATAATGGTCACTTTGGCAAGCACAAAACACTCATGATTTGTAGCACTTATTTTACTAGACTCACATACAGCGAGTCTCTTTGAGATTCCTAAGGTAATGTGTTGTTTGTTGCCACTCCAAACTATCCAAACAAAAGTTGGACTTAAGTGTGTCTTTGCCCATTCCTTCTCATCATTGGGAGAGCATATCCATGGACTTGGTTAGTGTTTTTTTGATAAAAGTACAACAACATGATTATGATTATGTGGTTATGGATAAATTTAGAAAGATGGCTAAGTTCATTCCATGTTGTAAGACAAGTTCTATGCCCAAATTAGCCCAAATATTCTTTGAATCTATATAGAGATACTTTGATCTACCTACCAACATTATATCCAACCAAGATTCATGCTTTATGGGTCACTTTTGATGCTAATTGTAGAAAAAAATAGAAATTTCTCTTAACTTCACATTTCATCCTCGGTTGGATGGTCAAAATAAAGAGATGAATTGCACCCTTGTGCAAATTTTGAGAATATACCATTGTACTTATCTAAGTGGTAATTGAGTCTAACCTACATTGAGCATGCATAAAACCAAGCAAATTACTTCTCCATTAGACACTCACCTTTAAAGTATGTCTTGGCTTCTAACCTTTGGCTCCTTACAAATTATTTTTGCCTTCTCTAGCTACAATGCACATACAAAAAGAGCAAGATAAGGCACACTCACTCATTCAAGACTTGTATATTCTTCAATCCAAGGTGGCTTAAATTTTGTATAAGACTCAATGGAAAAAAAAATAGGGCATGAATCATCATCGACTTTCTCATCATTTCTAGATTGGTGATAGAGTTTGGTTGTAGTTGGAAAAGCATTATTTTTTAGAGAATGAACATAGTAAAATCAACCTTCTTTGCTATGAGCCGTACACAACTCTTCAACAAGTGTTAAAAATAATTTAAACCTTGATCTTCCAACACATATTTGCATACACGATGTTGTCAATGTTGATCTTCTTAAGCCATACCATGATTCTACATTGAATATTGAACTTGTCATTAGTCATCCTATCAATGTGGTACCTGGTTTTTATCTTTGGATAAAGTCTAATCGTGTGTTTGACATGAAGACTCACTAGACTTGTCAGGGTTCTTCCACTTCCTATCTTGTTTTCAAACAAGGTCAGCTTTCACATCATAAGTATCTCGTAATTTCCTTTCTCTCTTGAAAGCATTAGAGTCCAATGATTCTACTATGGAGAGGAATAATGAGGAAATAACACGATATAATATATTACCTAGTATTTATTTTTAATAAGTTATATGTGGCTTCTATTGGGGGCCACTCCCATAAAGATACCAAAATATTACATTTTTTGTAGCATACCTTTTTATCACAGTTTTTTCATTTCTTTTTTCTCTTAAATATATGCTTCAACTTCCTCAAAGTGCTATGATTCCATAATCAGCTCCTTGAAATCATTTTGATTAAGAGATAAAATCTAACTTGGTTAGTTGCCTTCTAAAATTTGGATTTCATCGATATGAAGGTCAACATCACAATTTGCTAATTTATCTACTACCCAATTTCCTTATCTATAAATATGCTTACACTTCCATTAGATTACCTCTAGTAATAGATGATGAACATCAACAATAGTATTATTTTTTATCTAGTCTCCACATCTATTTTTTTTGTGGAAAATATCCCATAAGGAATACCACTTTTAGGTAAGACCCAAGGAGGCAAGGGTATCTCTTCCGTAAAAAATACCCAAGACTCACACCTAGCCTACCACCTTTGACACACACAAGAAGCATGCCTAAAACAACATAAAACAAGAACACACAAACACAAACACAAACACACAAAAAACTAAAAGAAAAAAGCATACTTCTTGAGTGTGTTGACAAGAAAAAGCACAACCAAACACACGCACAAAAATAACACAAAAAAAAAAAAAAACACAAACCACATAGAACAAATACACAAACAACATAACAAAAAATAAAAAATAAAAACATAAAAAAATTAAATTAATAAAATGACACAAAAAAACAACACCAAAACACAAAACACAGAAAACCCACAAACACAGCATAAAAAAATACTACCAAAACAAAAACAACAAAAAGAAACAAATACACCACAGAAAAAAAACCATAGAACATGAAACATAGAAAAAAACCACAAAAACAAAAAAGCAAAACAAATACAAAACAAAAACAACCAAATGAATCAAAAACACCACAAAAAAAAAATTGAAAAAATAAATAAAACAAAAACTAAGCCAAATGATCTAATGACAAATAAATAAATAAATAGTAACACTAAAAATAAACCGAAGCTTAACAAATTACCAAATATATTAGAAATTGCTTAGCAAAATAGCCAAAGCTTCCAACATAGCCATAAAGATACTGACTATAAACCTTAGGATTATGGCATCCTTATCCTTTTATTCGTATTTTGCTTCATTCCATTTGGGACTATAGGCTGGTTACTTGGAACCACGACACTACTATTGGAATTTGTATGGTATTTTTGAGGATCCATTTTGTT
The DNA here is from genome assembly GCA_028583015.1 of Wollemia nobilis. Lineage (NCBI taxonomy): Eukaryota > Viridiplantae > Streptophyta > Pinopsida > Araucariales > Araucariaceae > Wollemia > Wollemia nobilis. The sequence goes on along the minus strand of JAQPPZ010000442.1, from coordinate 12,406,588 downwards.
TGTTGTTTTAATCTACCCTTTTGTTTTGCCTTTGGGTTGGTTTTCTACATTGTAATTTTTTCCTTTACTGTTATTTCTCAGCATCAAGGCAAGCTCTTTTAGTGATTTCTCATCATGCAATCCTTCATGTTCCCTCTCTTCATCAAACTATGTTTCCATAATAATTGTTTCCATTTGACCATCCTCATTATCTACTTGCTCATCTGTGGAAAGAATTTCAAAGGTGTTAGGTGAAATTACCATTTTCTCTTTTGTTGTTATTTTTCTGTGTTTTTTGTTTTAGGGATTTGAACCCTACCAAGTCCCCATCCTCTTTCTCTTTGTTAGGGACCTTATGTGGACAATCCCTAGATATATGGTCGTATTAATGACAAATTCTGTATCTAAATGGTATATTTTCATAATCTACTACTTGCTCCCATATTTCTTCCCCATATTGTAAAGTAATCTTCTATAGAAGTGGTTTATCAAAAGCAATCAAAACACAAATCCTTGAATAAATCATATGCTTTAAGTGTTGGGTGCTATCAAAATTCATCATGTAAACTCCTAAATAATTTCCAATTGTTGTGGATATGTTTGGATGCCAGTATTATATTGGAAGACCAAATAAATAGACCCAAACAAGGGCAGTTGATGGTATTTCTTCCTCGACTTTGAACTTGGTATGCTAGGGCTTCATGAGGAGCCCTGCCCTACCAAAATACCATGACCCCCTTGAAAAATTTTCTCCCTATATTTTTCATTAACGAAAAAAATAAGTAGCCATTACGGTAAGTATAAATTTGGAACTTACCTATAGTGCTCCAGTTTTTGGCAGCCCATTGCTTGAAGGTAGCAAGAGTCGGTCGGAATCCCATGAATCGGTAAATTAGGTCTTTCCTATCCATCACATATATTCCTTCCTGGACATCCATTATTTCCAACTTCACTACTGGGGATCCATTAGTTGATTCCATGCAACCCATCTCTATTTTCCTTGAATCGATCTTTGGCATCCTCAATGGTTTCCTTGGAAATCATTGATTGTGTTCCCCTCCTGTTTGAGGTGGTCCTCCACGTATTTCTTATTTAAAATTTCTTTTCAACTCAACACATGCATCTCTATTGAAACCCTCCATCCAAAAACAAATAAACCTTACTTTCATCCAAGAAAACAAAACCTAATTTTGTTCATCAGGACCCTCACACCAGCGACCGTATAAAACCCATCCCAAAACTCAGACGATGGAACAATGGTCTGCGTAGAATCTAAAAGCCCATTTGTTTTTACATTTCACATATTCCTTGCAGTGTGAAATTTATTTCTAGTGTAGCATTAGTCTCCACATCTATTTTTTATAATAGTATTGATGATAATTTGTGAGTCCCTCTCAATTGAAATATATTTCCATCCTTTTTCTACTACAATTTTTAATCCCTGTAAGAAGTACCCTAGCCTTTACATAGTTTTTAGTTAAAGTTCCATATAATTCTAAGTGAGGAGAATTTTGTCTTCACTATTTCTAAAAACACCACCTCCACCAGTTTTCCTTGGATTTCCTTTAGAAGCACCATCAACATTAATTTTGATAAACTCAATTTCTAGATATTTCCATTTTACCATAGATTGAAGTAGATCCTTTTTTAAATTTTGTTTTCATGGATGACTCTTCCATATATGTTCAAATCTTGTAGCCAAGTTATTAGCACCTCTTTTTATGCAATTGAGACTTCTTATGATAAGCACCATATTTATAGACATTTTGCAAGAGAGGCAATAATATGGTTCCAAACCTAGGTATGATTTTGAGGCTTATTTCTAAAAAATTATTATTCCTTTCAAGCCATAAATTCCAAAAAATAATGGCAAGTCCAATCCTCCAAATAATACATAATGCTTTAGCTTTGAAAAAATTAATCCAACATTTTATCAACTCTTTCAATGTTGATAGAGCTACCCAATATAAATTCATATTTTTAAAAAATTAACCCCAAATGGTGTGCACAAGGGGACAATGAAGAAGTAAATGGTATGATGCTTCTAAATCCTTCTCAGACAATGCACATCTAAAGGGTCCATAATATCCTCTTCTTTATAGATTCTCTCCTGTAAAATATTGTTTTTGTTGTAGCAATAAAAAATAGTATTTCTATCTCTTTGAGACATTTCTCTCTAGATTTTTTAAACCAATATGACTTCACCTTTTTTCAATGCATTATGATAATCAAAAAGTAATTTTTTATTTCACTTAAGAAACATGATCCATTCCATTAATTTCTACTATATCTTGTAAATTGTTTAGCTTGGATTCAATTTTTTTATTTTCTTTAAAAATGTTACCAAAATATTTGGCATTCCATATCTTTGTTTGCTCTTTTAAATAGTTCAACTTTTGACTAAACTTGTACATACATTTTCCTTCAAATTTTGATTCATCTTGCCATAACATAACCATCTAGAAAAAATCAAGGTCTTGGAACCACATAGATTGGAAACAAAATGGCTTTGGATGACCATTATTAGGTAACTCCCAAGTCAAAAGAATGGATTTGTGATATGATCATGCTCGCAATAAAATATCTGAAGAGATTGTATACTTTGTTTGCAACCATTTATTAGATAACAAGAATCCATCCAATATTTATGCTATACTATTTTTCCCAATGCGTCTATTACCCCATGTATATTAAAATATTAAGGGACTAACATCCCAAAGGTCATTTGAATTGACAAATAAAGCTAAATTTTGCATTGATTTAGACCATCCTAGAATGCTACCCTTCTTTTCCAAAAAATATAGAACAATATTAAAATCACCCCCAAGAATCTATGGATCATAATGAATCATCATTGTATTTGAAAAAAATATGCTAAGGTCCTTCCAACATCTTTCATGAGGAGTAACTATAGTTGGAGCATATACATTTATAACCCCAACTTTGATATTTTCTTCTTTCCTACAAAATAATCTAGCAACCTAATTACTTTTTACTTATAATAGTTTTCCATTCCATTTGCATTTATCCCAAATTATTGCAATACTTCCTAAATCTCCTGTAGAAACTACTAAATAATCACTCGTCTTCTAAATATTTTTAAAAGCCTCCTTACATTCCTCACTGCTTAATTTGTTTCTTGTATTAAAATAAACTCTAGCCTATAACAACCTATTAAGCCCTTAATAGCTCTTTTTTTAGGGGTTTTATTCATACCCCTAATATTCCATGATATCACTTTTATCATCAACACTTTTTATTTTATTAGTGGGCTTAGCCCCACTTCTTGTTAACACTCATGATATTTTTATTTGGCTTCCTAGATCAAATATCCTTTTGAGTTTCTTTTTCTCTTTTTTCATGCTTTTATGGCCTTCCTCTCCTTCTCCCATTGCTGCCAACACTCTCATATTAATCAATATCTTATATTTTTTCATATTGTTCGTAATGAGATTTATCTTCTAAGGATTTATGTTGCCCTAAAGAGTCGAAAGTGCAAGGAATTGTCTCATTAGAATTTTTATTTATGTTGCCCTAAAAAAACTAAAATACATAGATGATCCTCCATAGTCATTACTTTCTTATGTTGGCTTGAAAACCCTAAATTTCCTTGGATATCCTCCATAATATTGTCTTTACTATAATGCTCTTGAAATACTAAAGTGCAAGGAATCAACTCCGTGCTACTTTCATTTTATTGTAAGAAAAATATTTTATGTTATTTGAGGATAATAAAGGTGATTTACCTAAATTAAGCTTGACCTCCTTCACCTAATTTGCTTTAATATTCACCTCCTTATCTTCATTTACTTTAAAATTTGCCTTCCCCTCTTCCTTCACACCATTAGCTTCTTCTATATTTGAACTTGCATATTGTACTTCTTTATCCCCCATATCATTTTTCTTCTAATGGCTTATTCGAGTGAACTCTAATGGCCTTTTCCATATGATGATGTAGAGGGATGTTTCTAACCACTTTCTTATGAGTGGAAAATCCTTTATTTGACCTAGCTTCTCCTATGATATGATCTTGTTTCAAATTGAAGCTGCCCTCATGCCCAAAAAAATCAATCTCTTCCTCCATTTTCACTTCATAGTATCTTGCCATGTGCCTAGTTTCATGACATTTGTGACATCGGAATGCAATATTTTTATAATCCACTTGTTCATCCCATTCTCTTGATTTAGATTTAATCCTAATCAACTATGGTAAAGGTTTAAAAATATCCATGGAAACACATATTCAAGTGTATACAACATACCCTCTCTCTTTAATAGTTTGTCCCACCTAGATGAATTCACCTAGAGTATTACCAATATTCTTTAAAACCTCCTTATTAATGATTTGATAAGGAAATCCAAAAAACCTAATCCATACTAGAAGCCTTTAATAGTTTTTATGTCCATAAAAAAATATCACTCCAAGGCCTTAAATATAATGCATATTTACCCCTAAACCACAGTCCTCCATCCATTATTTTATTCTTATTTTTGAACTGGAGAAAGTAATGAGAAAATGTCCTTTTGGAAGAAAAATCATGGAGAATTTGAATTCAATCCCCATTTCACTTGATCTAATTTTTAATCTCATAAAAACCTGGTTAGTATCCATGAAATTTATATATTAACCCTTTGGTTTTAAGAACCATTATATCATGCTCAATCATCTCATTGTTGATAATCACTTCTGTTGTATAATCTACTACCTAGGCTAAGTTTACCATAAATTCATTCTTCCTCTTATTTCTAGTTAGGGTATCCATACTTCCAACTTGGCCATCCATACTTTCAGTAAGGACTTTCACAAATGACTTTCTTTTCATGTTACCTAGGTTTTCTTCAAATGAATCCTTTAAATTATCCTAGGATCTGGAACAAGAAGTAGCATTTGTTCCTTAATCACACTTTTCTTTCTACTTCTTGAATCCTTGCTCACACTTCCTCCTCACTCCCGACTTGTGCTCATACTCATTTTTGGATACACTCACTCTTGGCTCATGCTCACACTCACATTTTATTTTGGCAACACTCACTCTTGACTCATTCTCACACTCATTTTTAGTTACACTCAATCCTAGCTTGTGCTTGCACTCACTTTTGGTTGCACTCACTCTTAGCTCATGCTCACACTCACTTTTGACTACACTTGCTTTCTACTGCACTCACTACTCATGATCACTTTCACTTGCACTCACTTCATGCTTAGCTAGTCTTAGTTAGGCTTATTCCTTGGATTATTTTATTGCTAGCTTATTTTATTATGTAACACGTGAGCCTCAAATGCTCACATTAGTTTCTAGAACTAGTTTGTTAGCTAAGTTGTTAGAATCTACTTAAATTAGCTATTTGTTAGCAACTTATCCTATAATGGATAATTTTTGTTGTAACAATGGCATATTACATGCCTATTTAAACCTTCATCTATGAATAAACAATTACCTTTTCTTCTTCCATATCAAGGTCCCCTTTGCATATGTTGAGACTTAATTTCAATAAGACTTCCAATAATAATTCTAGAATATCAAGTGAAGACCTGGTCTTCTATAGCCATGAAGGTAGGCTTAGAGGTGTTGTTTCAATACCTCTCAATGTTCTCGAATAACAAGGTTGAAGTTATTACATAGGTATAAATCCATAAACGTACATCACAATTGAGCATATGCAAGTTATCAATTGAAGGAAACTTTATGACCTTGGTGGAAGAAATATCTAAAGGATCTTATTAATATTGGGAGTTATCTAGTATACTTATAGAAGATATCTAGATGACCTCATTGTTTAATATCATTTCATGGCAACATATTCTCCAAGATAAGAATCGAGTGGTTGAATTCCTTACTAATTTTGGATTGAGCTGTTAGGAGGGAAATTGAAGGGATTTTATTATTGATAAAAATGTGGTTACAATATATAGGCATAAGCCTATATTCAACACATGACACTTGTCAAGTGAAACTAACAAGTGTCAAGGTGAAGGCATAGTGCACTTTACTTTAACTCTAACATTCCCCCTTAAAGTGCACTATCCTAACTAAAGAAAAAACAAAGCAAGTCAACATTAGGTAACATTCCCCCTTAATGTTGACTTCTCGAAAACAACCTATCATCCTCGCTTATTGCTGATTTGGTCTAGGCTCGTGCTTTGTGCTCTTGGCTCTCCAACTATGAATAATGCTAGATTCACTGTGTATACATCTCGGTCTGTTGCCTCAGGGTCAGCCACTTCCACGGGTCTGTTGCCACTGGGTCAGCCGTCTAAGTGCCTCGGGGTCATCATGGGTGCCTCAGGGTCAGCCACTTTTGGGTCTGTTGCCTCTGCAGGTCATCCTCAGAGGATGTTGCCTCTCGTAGGTCACTGACTAGATTCACCATGAGTATGAAATCCCTCCTCATGGTGAACTCAATCTAGAAGGTGTCGGTCTCTACCGAAAATGCACCTAATGAAAGGAAAAACGAGCCATATAAGAGTGTCGGTCTCTGCCAAAAATGCACTCAATACAATAAAATGAGCCATAGATCCAAATAGGAGAGAAGAAGAAAAGAAGAGAATCTTCTGAAGTGTCTTCGTCTGTAGTCTTCAAAAGTAGATCCGAAAAAAACCTCGGATAGAGTCTAGGGTGTCTTTGTCTGTAGTCCCTAGTATAAGTGTCCTTATGGTGACCATGTCATCCCATCGAAATGCATGGGTAACCAGCCACTGCATTCGTCGAGTGTATAGAAAAGGTCACTAGGTACAAGGATCACATATAAAATTACCTTGGGAGTGTCGGGTACAACCGAAAGTGCACTCCAAGGTAGAAAAATTTTGAGGCTAAAAAAAACTGAACTGAAACAGCCTCAAAATTACAATTTGACACCACCATTGTGTCCGTCGTGAAAAAACGTTTCCAACGACTATAAATACCCCTATATTGCACTATCAAAGAGGCCTTCATCATGTGGAAAACATTACCATGCCTATCTAGGGCAACAAAATAAACCTTAAGAATATCATATTCCTGACATCGCACTTTGGCGGAATAAAAAACAAACTCAATTTTCCCTCGTAGGGGAATTACATGTGGGCTATCATTTCTTTTTAAATTTGAAAAAGTACAACAAATAGGCCATGCGGGCCTTCCACTTCCACTTGTGAAAAAATACATTAAAAATCTTAGGCCATACTTTCGGCCAGTTTAAATCTCCACCATAATGTTTAATCTCCCATACAATTTTAAAAATGGTCCTCACTTTATAAAAGTCAAATTTGCCCCCATCAAACTCCATTAGACGCCAAATAAAACTCCAGTTAGCGCATAGTAATCACAAACATTACAACCTGATGCGGCGAGTTGTGACGCATGCCGCACAGTCATCACGATCTCCTCCTCCGTTTGCACTAAAGCAACTTCTGACAACTGAAGCACTTCCTTCGCCAGCTCCGGCGAAGAAACCACCACCAGATTTTCTGCCCCATCTTTAGCAAAAATATTTCCCCATACTTCTTCGCCATTTCGCTCAAGTTTCGGTGGTTCAGATCATCGCCAACCTGGACAATCGCATCGACAAATATTTCGAGGCACAAGAAGCAACAGTGGTGTCGGCGTCTCCGTCGTTTGGCATCCATTATCCTGTCTACCTGGGGGTACTCTTCTCTTGACATGCAGCAGCTGCACCGTCGGGAAAAATGTCGATGGCGCAAACACCTCTCGAACCCGGCCCATCAACGCCAAGCACCAAATATTTTTATGGCCTCTTGTATGTGTCGGTTGCAGCAAAAAAATCTAAATAGCATCTGGGCTTCTCTTCCCGGGCGTCACCAAATCTCATCCTCACTGCTTAACAGGCACATAAATAAAAAAAATCTGGTGATGTTTATCGCAACAGCAAGCGAACTGGTGTACCAAAAAATTTCACCAATATATGGCCGAGTGGCTCTCGAAGGACCCGTCGGATGCAGCAGTAAGCGACCCGAGTTCGAATCCTGCTGGGGCAAAATTCAAATCCGTCGAAACCCCGTCACGCCCGTCAAAATCCAAACGCTCTTGCATCTCTTTCACTCCTCCGTCTTCTCCGCAATCCCATGGCGGGGAGCCCCCAAAAAAATGTACAGGAAAAAAACTCTGGAATAGGCGAGAACCCTGCAGAAAAGGCCATGGCCTCCGTAGCCCGGGCGCTTGGTTTGCTTCAACATCCCCGCAATGATCCGCCACAGCGCATCGTAGTCCCATCGTGCCACCGCGCTGTGCATCGGGCTGTTCTCATACTTCGCCGCCTCCTCCTCCATAACTTTGAGCTATCCTTTTTGGGTGATGAAGCCCCAGAGAGCAATGTTTCCACACCTGACGAAACAGGAACAGATCCCACTTCTTCCTTACTGCTTATAAAGTTGCTACAAACCGTTGCAACCAAGCCGGCAGAAAAGCGTCATCCTATGAACCACAAATTTTTCGTGTATTTTCCAGCACCCATATTCTGCTGTGAGCTCGGTTTCAGCCTCGCTATCCTCGCTATTCGAAATTTTGCAACATAAAGTCGATCTTTTGACTGTCAATTGGTACTGAAAAACTCTTGCGGGGACATGAAACCCTCCAACGGTGCATCCCTCTGTGGATTCATGCGGAACTAGAAGAGGTCCTGCTGGGTATAGCCGAAGAGTTTCTTTTACAATCGCCTGTAAATATCTCAATTTGTGCAGATCTGATTCCTCTACTACTCGATCCCGCCCGATATGAGAGTCCAGCTCTTGCTGTGCTTTCCCCAAAATGTGCGGGTTCCGCAATAAAGCCGCCAGTGCCCACTCGATAGTGACGGCAGATGTGTCTGTACCTGCTGTTATCATTTGCTGAAGAAGAATGCTGTCTGAAAGCGAGGAATTCAGGATTAGGGTTAAAAAAAAATTTCTACATGTCAACAACTAGCGCCTCTCCACACTGGCAAAAGTGCCATTAAAACTGTGATAGAACGGATGATTTGCAGCCTCCATTAATTAGGTCAAATGTCACACAACACCACACGTCTGAAGACCATGACCCCGTAGAGTCGCAGCCACCATTAATATTTTTTCAAGCTTCTGGTTTCTGATCCATCAAATATGGAGAGCATACTCCCTCGCATGAAGAAACAAATGGGGAAAAAAATAGGGGAGGGAGGATTTCCATGAGGGAAATCCCCCCTCAAGGGGTTTCACAGGGCAGGGAAAGCCTGCTCTGATACCAAATGTTAGGAGGGAAACTGAAGGGATTTTATTATTGATAAAAATGTGGTTACAATATATAGGCATAAGCCTATATTCAACACATGACACTTGTCAAGTGAAACTGACAAGTATCAAGGTGAAGGCATAGTGCACTTTACTTTAACTCTAACATGAGCTATATGAGAAAACTTGTTGGCATTGAATATAATATTTGGCTAGACCTTAAGGATTTTATTGACTCCGATGAATCCTATCTCCCTAATCAATCATATCAATGAATTCTTCCTAGTTACTTGCTAGTAGAGAAACAATGAAATATAAGACACAAGGCTCCTTTAAACATAAAATAGAAGGTTTCTTTTTTTGGTATATTGGAGACCACTTTAGAGAACAATTCTTGGCTTTGTACTTGATAAACTAAGTTGTGCATTTAACACATTAAATCAAAATAAATTTTTGTAGGGTTATGCGTAAGAGATCGGCCCCGAAATGTATTTATAAAAATAAGGTAAATAATTTTTTAAATCTAGGCGAATGGTGTCCAAACGCATGTATAAGACATGGTGAATTACTTTTTTTCCACCCAAAAAAATAAAAATGTGGCAAATTTATAATATTATTTGAAAAAACTTGTAAAAATTAAAAATGTACTAAATTAAATAGAATTAAAAGCCATGGTAGCATTGAAAGAGAACAACACTTTTAGGAGAATTATAAAGGAGCACAATTTTGATCCTAATATTTTAGTGAAGCAGAAAGAAAAATAAATGAATTTAATGTTAACTAAAGATCCTACCAAAGAAGAAAGGGCATTGTTGGCAAGTTTGGACTTAGCTCAAGAAGGCCTAATGAAATTTGATGCACTACATGGGAATACTAGTGAGGAAAGGCATGAACAAGTTACAATGTTAGATAGTCAATCTCAACCTCCAATACAACCAACATCTACTTTAGGCCCTCCAATAGAAGTTGAAAAACAGTGAACACATAGTTCACTAGTTGACTGCAAATTTTGTTGTATGGCAATCAATATTTTTGTAAAATGTAATATATTTTTTGGATTAATAAAAAAGTCATTTCAAAAAATTTGTCTTATATTTTTAATTATTGTTTTATTTTATATTTGTGTACAGTTTTCATAATTTATAATTCTTATTTATTTATTAACAAAACCAGTAAGAGTATTAACATTGATAAATTTATAAACAAACAAATCCAATGAGAGAATGAACATTATGGATTAGCCTCATAATCCAATAGACATATGTTTATATAAATTGATAACAAATACAACCAATAATATCAAATTTTTTAGATGTAGCAAAAATCACATTGGAGAAATTTGAAACAAACACTTCTCAGGTTGTCAAAAATTACTTGTATGTGTAGCTGATATTTGTGTCTCCAAAATCTGATCATTGCAAGTATCATTATCCTCATTATCATGAGTATTAGAGATGCCTCTTCTATATGCTAAAGATTTCCAATATGCCAAAGCTCTATCATAAGGATACCCGTCCACCTCATAAGATGAGACATGTATTCTCAAACAATTTTTAAATTTTTATCCAACCTGTTACAAACTTTAGATTTCACAAAATATAATGCACTAAAAATCCTTTTATCTTCCATAGATCTCAAAATCATTGTTTGATAAAATTCATATAAAAAAAAATATTCACTCATTGTATGTTGTAAGACACTACTAGGATACAATTTTTTCCACAAATGTGTAATAGAACTTGGTTCATGAGGGTTATTCAAATGCAAAATTTGATCAACCCTTGACATGCCAAAATGGACTAATTGATTTATCAAAAGTTATTTTTTGAGAATACCATTGACTTCCACACATTTAGTGAAATGGTTAACAAGAGTACCCATATATTTTTTAAACAACTCACTTGTATTATTGTAGTTAGTACCAAAATCCCAAAAAATGGGGTTGACCACACCCATGGCCTCAAGCAACTCATCTCTTTGAAAATAGTCTCTTATTTCTCTTGTCAAATTTTTTGTTGTTTTTATCAATTTAATCCTTGTATTGTGTAAAACTACATCAAATTTGTTGTATGTTATGTGCATTTTTTCTACAACGTCTGTAACTATATCCAATCGCTTTTCAAAACAATACAAAGGTATCTCATTTTTGTGAACATTAATACAATGATCATTGATGTTGAACTTTATAAAAGTTTTTGGATCATTAACATTTGTTAAAGTTCTTCAACTATCAAACAAAGGAACTATAAAGTTTCCTTTGGACAAGTATAACCTATCAATACGCATACATATTTGTTTTCTCATCCTGTTGAAATTGATAATATAAATGAATTTTTCTTGTCCAAGTTTTATCAAAGCATTCATTTATTGCAACATTTAAAAATATCACATAATGTTAGTAGTGTTTCTAATTCAGTCACATGGTATAGCAAATATTTTCCTTAACAACTACCCTACAATTTTTATATATAAACCTTTCTAAGGATTGATATTCTTTAAAAAATTTAGATGCGGGTTGAAACACTGAAATCCACCTAGTATCTACATATTTTAACAATTTTTTATCATTTGTAACTCCTAGTGCAAACTGTCGAAACTTTGCAAACATTTTTGAATTGCACAAAAAATAAGCATGTATTTCATGGATGAATTCTTCCACTCTCACCACATTTTCAAATGTGCTCACAATTTTGTATGCAATATTTATTCTATGAGCCATGTAATAAATTAGGATCAAATATGGGGTAATTGATGTTTGAAGTTAAACACAAAGACCATTCATGTGTCCTTGCATTATAGTAGCACCATCAACTCCAACACATATTAACTTATTGGCTATTGCTACATCATTCATTCCCATGATATCCTTTAAACTGGTTACAACAACATTATAAAGGTTTTTTGCATTACAATTTTCCATCATTTTATGTAATGCTAGTATATGAGGTTTCCTTGAATAATCTTGAAATGTGTAAACATGCATGCAAATCCAAGATGTGTTGTCAACAATTGTTACCTCATAAATTGAAATTGAAATGAAATTGACATGTTTTACTTTCTCTTTTAGGTCTTCTTTCTTAAAAAATGAGAGACATTTCACCATTTTACAACCACTTCGATCTAAAAAATGGTCATTGGGAAGGTTCTGCACATCATCTAGTTAAAATAGATGCTTAAAATCAATAAAATCAAACTTAGGTATACCCTTTTTAAGAATAGTATATATAATAACAAACTACAAACTATTTGAAACTAAAGTGGTTTGATAAACTTTTTGAAATTGAGTTGTAATCGTTCCACCATTCTCAACAAGAGATTTTTGTTGTTTCATCTCTTTTTCATAGTCTTCTACATATCTCACATGTACATATTCTAATTCATCCTTCCATCTAATTATTTTCTTAATCGTTCCATCATTTTATTATACTATCACATAAACTTTCCCATAATATTTTTCTAAATTACATATTATGATCTTTCCCTAGTTTCCAGCTACAAATCATGCATATACATGTTTTTTGTGTATCATTATTGTTCTATAGTTGCACTGGCTCAATAAATGGATATTTTTATGACCATTCAAGCTTAAATATCCTTCTAATAGTCCACTACTTATCTTTCTACATTTAGATATCTGAGTAGAAGTTTCCCTAGAAGTTGACATTTTATTAGAATCAACATTTTTTCGGTTGGCATAACACTTTTAGGAATATCTTCAAGTGGTTGTTGCATGTCATTGTTAAGAATAATTTCATGTGGAGACCTTGGAGAATATCTTCAAGTGGAGGCATATCAGGTTCAATAGTGTATTTCTGCATACAAAGGTGTTTTATATCATTTTTAGAATTACTTACCAAAATTAACTATTGAGTAGGTAAAATGGGTATGTACCTTGAATTTGTGCAGATGTCAATGCCTCACTCGGATTTGATGTATGGCTATTTTTAGATACTTTTTTTTTCAGAAGATTTGCCTCCCTTTCCATTACCAATAGGTACCATTGTACCTATATATAAAAAGTATTTCATGTCAAAAATTGAACATGATGTTAAACAAAATTGTGACAATTCTACAACTGCTATACAAGACTTTGAGGTCTACTGTCATTCATCAGTCATCTATTATTTTTTTTTTGGTAAGTTAGAGAATATCATTAAAAGGGTTTTAACTGGGTCCCTGTCCCAGATTTACATCAAAAATGCATACATAACTCCAAAGAGAAGGATTGTGACAACCCATTGCACATAAACAACAAAACCGGAAGACCCACAATACAGTACGTAAACCACCAGACATGAACTGAACAAAAACCAGCATGTGGGGACAGATCCCACTGGACACGAAGTGGGAAGGGTCAGCCCCCAACTACGGGTCGACATCCATGACCTCCTCATCAATGTTCTGCTTGATAGCCTATTTCAGACCTTCGATGGCACTGGTGAAAGCAGTGATTAAGCTTTGGTAGAACATCCTTCTGATCTGATTAGAAAGTCTAGATAGTGGAGCCGAATCATCGAAGAGATCACCTTCACCATGAGAGGGGGAAGGGTGGCTGGACGTAGCTTTGGGCCTCTTGATGTGAATCGAGTGACGAACCAGAGGGGAGGCCTCAACAGGATTTACTTTGCGCTTGTTGAGATTCCTACGCCCAGGGGGAGTTGGAGCATGCGGGGAGGCGGTGGTTTTGGAAGGTGAGGCAGCGGAGTTGGGTGGAGGAGGAGGTTTGGTGGGGGAGGCAAAGGATGGGGGGGACCCAGGTTTTTGGCATGGGTGGGGGACTTCGTTGATGAGGCAAAGCCAGCCAAAGGAGCAGGGGTGGCATCATCAGAGCCGGGTTTATCATTGGAGAGCGAAAGGGCAGGGCTAGGAGGAGCATCAGGATCCGGAGCCACAGAGTTTAGGGGAGAAGCAATGATAGGGGGGTTAGCCATCATGTGGTAAAAAATGATGGCAAACAGGCCTTGGTGGGTAGGGGTGGTCGACTTGCTATGGGCAGCTTCAATGGAGAGGCGCAGAGAGCGATGGAGGAACCCAAGAATGTTCATGGGGCGGTAGCCACGGACATGATTGATGAGGGCAAGGTGAAAGCTGGCCATGGGTTTGGAAGGATCATCGTAGGCAAGATACTGCATGAGGGGAACAGCCACCGAGGGAAAAGCGTCAGGGAGGGAATCGCGGATCAGGGCATGGCCATCCCACTAGAAATTTTGGTAATTGGGAAAACCAGCCAGCTCCGGCTCCCAGCAGTGCTTGTCTCTGCGGACCAGACGACCATCGATCGAAAGAGCAGCAATGTCACCAATCAACTGGGGTGTCACCTCAAAATAGAAATTGTAAACACAGACATGACCATTGGACCAGGTACAAACAAAATTGGACGTAATGTCCTTCTTCGGGCCATAGAATTTGGAGATCAATGTCATCAGCCGACAACCATGCAGGTAGCCAGAGGTGGTGGCATCAAAATGGATGGAACTGGGTTCAATATACGCCATGGAAGGAAAGCGAAAGGTGAAAGGGAGGGGTGGTGAAAGGGGAACACACATAGGCCAATGATGTAGAATGACGAGGATAGGGAGGATTGGCCTAGTGGTAGGATTTAAAAGGGTTAGGAGGGGCTGGAAGGTCAAGCCATAACAGGCAGGATGGTGGCACGTGGACTGGAGGCCAATATGGGGATGGGAAAACGGGGGTAATGGCATTGGGGAAAAGTCCACATGGGTGGAGATGGATGATAGTGAGGCGGGCACAGATTGATGGGGGAAGCCACGGGGGGAGGAAGCCACGTGGGAAGCATTGAAAGGGCACAGAACCCCTTGGGACATAGCATAGATAGACCTTGAGATGCAGCTGCATAGAAGACTCATGGTAATCGGAGCTTTGAGAATCGTCATGACAGAGATCCAACTATGGTATGTCTATCACGGGCTTTTGAGAGTACCAATCGAAGGATATCTAGCGGGAAGGAGTTGTGCCACACTTCCAAAGAACGTTTACCCAAGCTGATATTTGCCAATCTGTTAGCAATCCTATTCGCCTCCTTGAACATGTGATTGGTTTCCACTTGGTTGTGACTGCATAGGAGGGCCTGACATTAGTTGATCAAAGTCCTAATGTTCCACAAGGGGTCCTTTTTGGAAGTTAAGTAGCCAATGACGATGGTAGAATCACTTTCGATGTGGATCCTAGAATGATGATGCTTGGTGAGTTGGAGGCCATGCCACAGAGCCCAAGCTTCGACCACATTGTTGGTATTGTGGTGAAGGTTCTCCACAAAGGCAAGAATAATGGAGCCATTATGATCCCTCACAACACCCCCCATAGCAGCCAACCCAAGATTTCCCTTGGAAGCACCATCGAAATTGAGTTTGATCCAACCTGCCATGGGGGGATGCCAAATGGCCGTGGAACGGGGATGGGGGGTAGGGGGGTCCCACTTGGGGATGGGGATGCTGAGGGAGGTGAGGATGGAGACTTCCACAAGGCTAAGGGGAGCACAAACCCAAGGGATGAGCTAGAAATTCTTGATGGCAAAGGTCAAGGATTTGATGGCGGTCAAAATAGGGTCGATGGAGGTCTTCAAAAAGACTCGACGATTTCGTTTGAGCCAAACTTGCCAAACAAAGTGATGGAGGCAAATATTCCATAGGAAGGCAAGCTTGGGGTGATAGAAGGGGGTGGGCCACTGGGCAAAGAGTTGTAATAGGGAATTGGGATGGACCCACTGTATCTAAAAGGAGGAGTTCAAGAAGTCGAGGCCCTCTCTAGTGAACGAGCAATCCACAAACAGATGGTTAACCGATTCCCAATCAGATAAACACAGGTGACATTTTTTGGGGATAGGGATCCCCATTTTCATCAAATTATCAGTGGTGAGCACCTTATTATGGATAGCAATCCACAAAAAACTTGATCTTTGGGATGAGATGCTTGATCCAAACTACAGCAGGGGGAAAGGACATTCTGGGAGTAACCCTAATGAGGGAGAACGTAGACTTGATGGAAAACTCACCATTTTCAGTCTTGGCCTAGATCAGACGGTCATGTGAAGCAACAGTGGGGATAAGGATGATTCTTAACAATTTATATAACTAGGTTCCAGCCCTGCCTAGGAAGCTCCTCCATTGATTTTGGTCGTCAATGTAATCTTTCACTCTTCGGCCCCAAGCTCTCTTAGAGTCCTGACGTAACACAAAAAAATAGGGATAGTCATTGAGGGGTTTTTCCTTAATCCAAATGTCATCCCAGAAGCTAATAGATGAACCATCCCCTAATAGCCATCTGATTCCTTTGGAGACAAGGGGTCTGGCATGGAGAACTGCTTTCCAGAAGGTCGAACCATTGGCAGGGATGTTGTTGTTTAGCAATGAGCTATGCTACAAGTACTTGTCATGAATCATGGAGACCCACTCCACATTGAAGTTGGTGAGCACCTTCCAAGTTTGTTTAGCCACCAAGGCAAGATTCATATCAGCCAACCTTCTCAAACCAAGGCCCCCAAAAGCCTTAGGTTGACACACCTTTTCCCACCTGACCAAGTGAAACTTGTAAGAATTTTCAGGTCCATGCCAAAGGAAGGATCTTTGGATTTGCTCGATCTTGGAATGCACTAAAATAGGAGCTTTGAAAATTGACATAAAATAAATGAGGATGCTTTGGAGAACCACCATAGTGAGCGTGGACTTAGCAGCTTGGGAGAGAAGGGAGCCTTTCCAAGCGGCTAATTTATGCCTGATTCTTTCGACAACCCCATCCCACATTAGCAGCCTTAAGGCTTTTGGTGAAGAGTGGAAGGCCCAAATAGGTCATGGGAAGATCTCTAATGGAACATTGAAGGGTGCGAGCAATATTTCATTGTCTGGGACCCGAGGTGTGGAGAAAATAATAGCTACTTTTCATGTAATTAATCTCTTGGCCAGCAGTAGAAGCAAAGGTGTCAAGGATCCGCTTGATGCGTTTGGCTTGAGGGACAGAAGCTAGAGTTGCAATGATAGTATTGTCCATGAACTATTGGTGGGATAAGGGGGGGAGCATGAAGATGACTGGAGCCCAGAAATACCTGGATCAAAGATAGCCTTTTTGATAGTTCTACCCAGGAATTCGGCTAAAATGATGAAGAGGAAAAGGTACAATGGGTCGCCCTGACGAATTCCCATGGAGCTTGGAAAGTAGCCAGTCGCCGACCCATTTACTAGCATAGAGAACCATGGGACTGAAATGCAGCCTTTGATGAGAGTAATCCAGTCCTTGTGAAACCCGAATTTTTCCATGACTTTGTCCATGACTTTTAGTAGAAAGTCCTTGTCAACTCTGTCAAAGGCTTTGCTTATGTCAAGTTTCATAAACATGGCAGCTTTCTTATTGCAGTGGGAGGAGTGAAGGGATTCATGGAGGGAGATGATACTGTCAGTTATGGACCGCCCTTCAATAGAACTTCCTTGGCATGGGTCAATGATGGATGGGAGGATTTGCTTGAGCCTTTGAGCCAGGGATTTGGTTAAGATTTTATAAATAATGTTGCAAAGGCTGATAGGTCGAAAGTCATTCATGGATTTGTAGTGGGGGCTCTTAGGAATCAGAGCAACGAAAGTGGAGTTGTTCCCATGGGGGATTATTTTAGTGTGTTGCATCTCTTGAATGGCATAAATGACCTCGTCCCCGATCACCTCCCAAAAGGTTTGGAAGAAGTGGGGAGGAAACCCATCGGGCCCGGGGGCCTTGTCGCCCTTAGTCCAGAACCGGGCCTTCTCCCCTCTCCCAACTTTCCAGAACAATTGATCTTTTATAATGCGAGATCCGAGCTTGAGGGCCTGCCACACTAATGATCCATTACCCTCAAAAGGAAAGCGGCCCAAGTCGTTGGGGTGAACAAGACCCAAGTATTTACTAGAGAGGATTCTGCTGAAGAGGGACGTAGGCTAGGAAATCCACCTCCAATACAGTTTACCAGCCAGGGCCTTATTGTTAAACTTGGAGCTTCTTAATCCCAGCCCACCTTTTTCCTTGGGCTGGATGACCTTATCCCATCCAACCAAGGCCCATTTCCTCTCTCCTTTGGCACCTTCCCAGAGAAAACTTCTAGCCACTTTGTCCAACTCTTTCCAAATTGATGGAGGGGCAGCCAGAATAGAGAATTTATAAATTGGCATGGCCTGAATAACAGACTGCAGGAAAGTCAGTCGGCCCCCATAGCTTAACCATCTATGAGACCAGTGATTCATTCTCTCTTTGATGCCATCCAAAAGGTCCTTCCAGAAATTAGCTTTCAATTTTTTGAAATGCAGAGGAACCTCCAGATAAACAACAGGAAGAGAGGTTCTAATGAATCCCAGGATCTCCATAACTCTGTCTTGTGACCTTTGATCAAGATTAAAGAATACCACTTTGGATTTTGCTTCATTGATGACTTGATTAGAAGCCCGGAGATAGACATTAAGAGAATCTCTGATTCCTCTTGCTTCCCTGAGGCTGGCTACTCCCACCAAACCAGTATCATCCACAAACTGTAAATGAGTCAAAACTTCAGCCCCAATTTTAATTCCTATTATCTGTCCTTGAAGTCTTCTTCTCAGGAGGAGTCTGCCTAATCCTTCAGCCAAGATGAGAAAGAGATAAGGAGAGCAAGGGTCTCCTTGGCGGAGACCCCGAGAGGCTCCAAAAGGTGGCAAGGGAAGCCCCTTAATTAAAACAGAGTAGGAATGCGTAGAGATATAGCTCATGACCCAGGAAATCCAGTCCTGAGAAAAACCAAATGCTGCCAACATCTTGACCAAGAAGCCCCACTCTACTCTATCATAAGCCTTAGACATATCCAGTTTGATGAACATTCCTTTGTTACCTGAATTGTGCATAGAATGGATAGCCTCCTGAGCCAAGATCACTCCATCCAAGATCTGTCTCCCTTCAACAAAACCCCCTTGCTCAGGGGAGATTATATTCTGAAGAAGGGGTTTTAGTCTTTCATCCATAATTTTTGTGATTATTTTGTAAATCACATTACATAAGGCAATAGGTCTGAAATCAGAAATGTGAGCCCCCCATCTCCTTTTGGAATTAAGGTAATAAAGGTGTGATTTAGAGCCTTGAGCATTCTTTTGTTAGTTCGGGACTCCTCAATGACAGCCAACACATCCTCCTCCAGGATATCCCAGAAGGCCTGAAAAAACTCAATAGGGAAACCATCAGGACCAGGCGATTTTCCAGTGCACATCCCAAAGACCACCTTCTTGAGTTCATCACGATCAATGGGTTTAAGAAGGCCCTGATTCTCTTCATGAGAGATAATAGAGGGAATGCCATCAATGACTTCATTTTGGGCTTCCACATCATGCTGCATACTTTCCTTAAAGAGGTTTGAGAAATACTCCATAGAGTGGGAGTGCATATCAGGGAGAGTGTCAAAAGAGTTTCCATTCTCGTCTTGAAGGAATTCCATGTTATTCAATTGTCTTCTAGCACAGGCAGAGCGGTGGAAAAATTTTGTATTTCTGTCTCCTTCTAATAACCAAGTATTTCTTGCTCTCTGTTTCTAGTAGATCTCTTCTTGATTATCAATGTCCTCAACCGCTTTGCGTAAAGCATCATCCTTGAATTTAAGATGCTCAAAAATGATTCCTTCTCTGAATTGTTTTTGCACCTCATTCCATCTGGCCAACAAGGGAGCCCGTTGGAGCTGGAAATCAGATTTGTTAGTTTGCCTCCACTGTTTTAGTTTACTCTTAACAAAAAGAAGTTGTTTATGAAATTTGAACATAGCTATCCCAAAAGGGAGACGACCTTCTTCCCACCACTATGGAATTTTCCTTCGGAGGTCCTCTTTTTGCAACCAAAAATTTTCAAATTTAAAAGGTTTGTAATACTTCCCTGACATAGTCCCTCCCTCCAGCAAAATGGGAGAGTGATCTGAGACTGGGCCCTCCAAAATCTAGAATTTGATATTCCATCTAACATAAGCTTCCTCCGAGACCAGAAACCGGTCAAGCTTAACCCTCCTGTTGTATGGCTCTCTTCTCTTATTAGTCCAGGTAAAATTTGTACCAGGGCCTTTGATATCAACAAGGTTAAAGGCCTGGACTTGGGCAATTAAAAGCCGGTCCCCTGTATCCAAAACTGGGATGCCACCTTCCTGATCCCTGGCAGATAATTTGGCATTGAAGTCCCCAGCAATAATCCAATCAAAATCTTCCCGGGAGGACCTCATGTTTTGAACAGCTTTCCATTGAAACCGCTGACCATCGATGTTCTGAGCCCCATAGAAATTTGTAATTAAGACTTGTTTAGCTGTAACAATATTCTTAAAAAGAGATGTGAGAACACCCCTCCAGGCTATATGTTCTATTGCTATCCACGCCAAAGGGTTCCAAAGAGTAGCAATCCCTCCCGAGGCACCTAGAGCAGCCACAACCATATGGCCAGCACCCCTCTAGATTCGACTGACAGTTTTACTCATAAGGTCTAATGACATTTTTGTCTCCTGAATGAGCAGAAAGTCTGTTTTACTTCTCTCTAAAATTATTTGAACAACAGATTGATGGGTTCTACTGTTTAAACCCCTCACATTCCAATATTGAATAATCATTGGAAACCTTGGGAGCAATACGAATCAATTGTTCTCGCCAATCCTCCATTGATTAGCTTATCTCCTTGCACTGCAATTAGATCCTTATTGGATTTCCTGCCCACCCCTTGGGAATTACTATTTTTTGACCTCTTCTCCACCTGGGTAATCCCAAGAGCTGGTCTTTCTCTAAACTTTTCTGCAATTCCCATGGTAACATCTTTGATAGTTGGCTGTACTGGGGAGTGGATTACCAATGCCCCTGGGTTTTCTTGCTGCAAAGTCTCAGAGGAGTCAATCACCTATTCTAGGACAGGGGTTGATGAGGGAGGAGCATGAGAAAGGATGATATTATCCTCAGGGTTCCCATATGCTCCTTCCATAATTTGGTCTTCTTGATCCACAAGAGATTTGAAGATTTCATACCGGTTGGTTGGCTTGGGATGAGCTTGCTCCTTGCCATTTATCTTTTTGTTTCTTCTTCTCTTCTGCTATTCAAAGCCATATTTTTGGGCATCAGAACCAGGGGGAATGATGGGTGGTTCCTTGACCAAAGTGGACTTACCCTCTCGGGGGCGATTTGACATTCCCTGTGGAGCATCCGCTTTGGTGCTCAAGATATTTGGGCAGAACCTTGCCAAATGGCCATGCTTATGGAAAAATCTACATTGGAAAGGTAGGGCTTCATAGTCTAATTGTTGTATCCAGGAGTGTCCTGCTAACTCCAGTTCCATCTCAGCTGGTAGCGGCTGGCTAATATCCAGTTCTACACAAATTCTCGCATAAACAACAATGTTTCCTTCTATGGTATCCTTGGAAACTCCCAAATATCTACCTAGAGAGTTGCCTATCAGTTAAAGAATCTGCTCACCCCAAAACTCCATCGGGAGAGCATACAGCCGGATCCAAACCAGGACATCCGTGGGCTCAATGCGAGGGTCGAAGCCCGCTCTCCATGGTTGGACAAATAACCCTGTCGGGCCATGGCTCCTCTTCTCTGATTCAAATGCTCTATTTCTATCTGATAAGGAGGAAAAACTAATAATAAAATACCCATTGCTTATGGGCCATAAGGAGTACTCATCGATAGGCTCCCAGTTTTGTCTCACCCAGGAATGCAGAAAGTGCAGGGTGGGTCGGATGCCCATGAATTTGCAGATCAGATCATGAGTAGCATGGTAGTTGATCGTGTCCTCGACCAGCTTTGGTTCAATGACAATATTCGATCTGGACGTGGATTGCGGGAGACATCCATTGACTCTATGCATAGGAGAACCCTTGCCCGCATTCCTGGATAGCAAATGGTAAGCACTCCGTTGAGCATCGTCGAAGGAAGACGTAGGATTTTCTCTTAATATCTCAGCATAAGAGGTCTTCTTCCCATCAAGAAATCCTGGAGGAGACCCCATTGGGCCCTCTCAGGGCAACGAAAGAGCCGTCAGCAAAGAACAGCAGCAAACCCCCTGAGTCCCTGGAAGAATCTTCCGACCAAAAACCCTAGAGCCTCAACCGATGGCAGTTCAGAAGGTTTCCCACCAAATCGCCAGAGCTCCCTTCTTCTTTTCATGCTAACAAACATTGTTAGCGTATATTAGGTTTACTATTTTTTAGAACCTAACATTAGCCTATATATTACGAGGACTAAATTGTTATTTAGATCCTATGAATACGGGCTAATTTGAGCGCAAATTGTTCTATATATTATAATGATTGATATTAATCAAGAGTTGTTCGTTCTTCATGGTATCAGAGCCATGGTAGGTTTGTGAGAAGTTTGACGCTACCTTGACCTGGATGACACGTGGAAATCTGCCACTGGACGGGGGACACCGATGCGACTCAAACTCGACTGGACCGGTGACTTGATGGACCAAAAATTGCTTGACAGACTCAGGGAAACCATCGGATCAAAAGGATGCAGCGTGACTATGGTGGCACAACAACGCACAACAGCATGGCCCTATCGTGAGCAAGGAGGACCCACCACCCTCTTGGGCAATGTCTCCCCGAGAGGAGACATAAGGCCTAGTGAGGTTTTCTACTTTTAAACCTCATTAGTCTCTCCGTTCCCACGAGCGTGGGATATATATATATATACATGAAAAAAAACTTTCAAAACTAGATGAAACCCGACGTCGCATTTATGCACAAAGACCAAATTTTCGTTACCTCCTGATACATTGGATCAAAAATTTGAGGCATTGGATCAACATAGCAAGCCACTGCAGTGAATTTGGCCAAAATAAAATTTCCTCTTAGCCCTCAGATTGGCCATACAAGCTCCCACTTGTCCTCATAGGCCATCACAGTAGCTCGCAAGTGGAGTTACAGAGGAGGTTCGAGGAGGAGAAGCCGCCAACGAAGTGATTGAGCAGATCTATTTTTTCTAAGGATGATTGGCTGCCAGGTGATGAGCAATGTTCCAGTTGCTGCTGCAAAGGAGGTGCTATTGACATAGTAGGTCCAGCACCAGGATCACCACCCAAGCGATGCCATCAGAGTGGTGCTGCTTCTAAGGAAGAGCCTGCCTCAGGTAGCTTTAAATAAATGGTTTAACCCCTTGTTTCTCATTCAAGGCAGTAGCTCGGTTGGTTAGCAACCAAGCCTTAGCAGCCATGAGGTCAGGGGTTCAAACCCCTTTTACAGAAGCCCCCCAGGTAAATAATTTTTAGTTTAATTAAATGTTCTCTATAAATCGTCAGGGAGAGACAAGTTTACCATTTTGCTGTTTTTTTACTCCATCCACTACCCTAATCGTTCTTGTGTTTAGGCATAAATCCTTATGAGAGTTTTGACATCCACAGTGTTTAGGGGAAGTTACACCCCACGCATGAGGATTGATGAATTTCTATGGTAGGTGCCATCAACAATTCGATTCCCTTTCAGTACCGCCTAAGTGCCACGTATCATATAATCTTTAAAATTTACCTATAGTCTGCCTCACATAAGGGCGGGTAATTTTTTTTTTTTTTTCAAAATACCTATAGTCTCCCTCACATAAGTGCAGGTATTTTGTATGGTATAACGGCCTGAAATTAATGTATATAGAAAGGGTGACAGATTGGTGATATAAGGAACCTTCACTATGGCTTCTGTTGCAAAGTTAATGACTGATGCTCATCAGTTATTGAAAGGTCCTAATTACACACCATGGAAAAACAAAATGAAGGTAGTCCTCATCATGGAAGATTTATGGGATGTTGTTTCTGGAGCAACAATGAGACCTTCACCAGTAGCTGGATCCACAACTCTTACTACTGATCAGATAGCATTTGATAAGAAAGACAATCGAGCAAAAGTGCTCATTTTGTTTGCTATTTCAGATGAAGTTCAACCTCATATCGCTGACAAAGTGAGTGGTAAAGAGGCATGGGATGCCCTTCAAACCATTTATGAGGGAAAGAATGATTCCACCATTCTTCATATTCAAAAATAACTTCACAATCTAAGTTTGAGACAGGGTGAGACAATTGAACTCTTTCTTTGTAGAGTTTCTGAATTGAAAGGAAAATTGAATTCTTTGGGAGATACAATGGACGACAAGCTTCTCACTTCAATAGTGATGAGAGATTTTCCTGATTCCTTTGATACGTTTATCACCTCAATTCAGGTGTCACAATGACAAATTACCTTTATTGAGTTGGTCAATTTGCTTCAACAACAGGAGGCACACCAACTTCACAAGGATGATTCTTCTAATACAGCCCTATACTCCAACCGACAGGGTTCTAAGAAGAAAGGTAATTTTTAGAAAGGAGGCAATTCTCAATAGGATTCAAAAGGAAAAGGGAAACAACCTCAACAAAAGAAGAGGTATTGCAAAATTTGTGATAAAGACAACCATGACACCAATAGGTGTTGGCATAAGAATAAGCAAAAAGGCCAAAACAAACCACAAAACAAGAACAAGCAACCCAAGGTGAATGTTGTTGTTGAAGAATCTGACTCAGATTCTGAATGGGCACACAAGGTGCTCATGACTACCACAGCCTCCAAGGATAAGGATCCTATATGGTATGTCGATTCTGGTGCTAGTAAGCATATGACCTGTGACAAATCATGGTTTGAATCATTTGTGGCCAAAGAGGGCGACCTGTCACTATTGCTGATGACGAAACCTACAAGGTTTAGGGAGAGGGTACAGTTTTAGTCACTCTTCCTGATGGCAAGTGTCATATTGAAAAAGTCCTCTATGTTCCAAGACTGGCTAACAATTTGTTGTTAGTCACACAAATCCTGGATAAATATGTGGTTGTCAACTTTCTTGTTGAGAATGGCAAGAAGTGTTGTTCTATTACCAGGCAAGGTAAGAAGATTGCAACAACTTCATATAAGCATGGCTTATTTGCCCTAGATGCTATCTCTACTCCCCATGTTGCCATAACAGTCTCTACCAAGGAGGCAACTTCCCTATGGCACAAGAGATATGGGCATCTTAGTTCTGGCTACTTACTTGAGGTTAGTAAGTATGAGATGGTAAAGGGTCTTCCTTCTATTTCTTCCACATTGCCAGTGTGCTCTGACTGCTTGGCAAGAAAGCAGCATCGAGTACCTTTTGAGAAGAGCTCAACAAGAGCGTATAAACCTTTGGAGTTGATTCACACCGATCTATACGGTCCTTTCACACCCAACAGTTATGGGGGAAAGAGGTATTTTCAGTTATTTGTAGATGACTACTCAAGAAAGATGTGGGTTTTCTTTCTTCGATTGAAATCTGAGGCTTTTGATTTCTTCCAGCAATTTAAGAAATCTGTTGAGAAGGAGTCAGGGACTTCTATTAAAACTCTTCACTCAGATCGAGGGGGGGAGTTTACCTCTAAAGAATTTTTAGCATTCTTAACTAAGCATGGGATCTCAAGATAGTTAACTACTGCTTACACTCCTCAACAAAGTGGAGTTACTGAGAGGAGGAAACGTTCTATTATGGAAATGATTCATTGTATTCTCATAGGAGCTACTCTTGGGCAACAATATTGGGTAGAAGTTGTCACCACTTCAGTATATCTATTGAATAGGGCACCCACAAAGGCCCTAAAAGGAATAACTCCATAGGAATCATGGAGTGGTCGTAAACCCTCCATATCTCATCTTTGTATTTTTGGATGTCAAGCTTTCATGCACATACCGAAAGAGAAAAGGAAGAAGCTAGATGAGAAGACATTGAGATGCATTTTTCTTGGCTATGATGAGCACTCTAAATGTTATCATTTGATAGATCCTTTAACTAAGAAAATTCATATCAGTAGAGATGTTGTTTTTGATGAAGCTTACACATCACAAAACACATCTAAGGTATACCTAGATCTTGTGGAATCTAAGGAAGAGAAGTTCCCTTTGTCAACACAGACAGGAGGTCCTTCCACATCTTCTTCAACACCAAAAATGAAGAATCTGAAATGGTATACAATCAGGGACGCCAAGTTATCCACTCCACCAGATTTGACTTTGGATAGACCTCGTACTCGTAGTATGGCTCAAAGGGAAAAAGCAGCCGTAGAGACTAGTGAGGTTGATGATATTTGTCAATATTTTGAGGAACTTTCTGTAACTCCACATAAGGAAACATAGGATATGGATATAGATGATGACAGGGTGTTTTTGTCTTCAATGAGTGAACATGAACCTACTTCTGTACAAGATGCTCTTAGCAAGCCATAATGGAAGGATGCTATGGATGCTGAGTACAAGTCTTTGAAAAAGAACAAAACTTGGGAGCTTGTCGATCTGCCACAAGGAAAGAAAACCATTGGCTGAAAATGGGTGTACAAAGTCAAGTACAAGGCATATGGGACAATTGATAAGCATAAGGCCCTTCTTGTTGCAAAGGGCTATGCTCAAGAGGAAGACATTGACTATGAGGAAACTTTTGCACCTGCTACTTGGATGACAATAATTCGAGTCATTTGTGCTATGGCAGCACAATATGGGTGGAAATCTCACCAAATGGATGTCAAGAGTGCTTTTCTAAATGTTGATCTCCAAGAAGAAGTATACATGACTCAACCTAAAGGATTTGTACAGGAAGGCCAAAAACAAAAGGTGTGCAAATTGGTCAAATCCTTATATGGATTGAAACAAGCTCCTCAAACTTGGTATATAAAAATGGATAATCACCTCCTACAGCATGGATTTAAGATATGTCCATCATATGCAAACCTCTATTTCAAGAAACAAGGTTCTGAGATAGTGTTGCTTGTACTGTATGTTGATGATCTGCTCATTACAGGGAGTTCAAAAATTATGATCTCTACTGTCAAAAATGACTTGTGTAAAGATTTTGAAATGATAGATCTTGAACTTCTCCATTATTTTCTTGGTCTGGAAGTGAGCCAGAAGGAGCACTACATCAAAGTGTCTTAGTCAAAGTATGCCAAGACATTGTTAGAAAAATATCGCATGACTGATTGTAAGCCAATGGCAACTCCGATGGAATCAAGACTTTAGTTATCGTGGTATGATGATTCACCTTAGGAAGATGCTACTCTCTATCGACAGCTGATTAGGAGTCTCATATATCTGACTAAAGAGTAGGGGTAAAATAAGAGCAATAATAAGAGGATTAGAAGAGGAGTCACAATCAAAGCAAAGAGGGATGAGAAGTGAATGGAAACAATGGAGGTAGAGCAAATAGAGATAATAGAGGTGGTAAGAAATGTGCAACTAAACCATGAGACCACACAACAACAAATGGGAATGTTGGAAGAGAAATTCACAAAATTGCGATTACAAGTGGTCAAATTGAAAGCGGAGGTGGACAAAGGACAAGAAGAAAAGTGTATCGACTAAGTAGTATGGAAAATAATAGCCATGAAGGGACATTGATTCCATTGACAGAGCAATTATGGGTAAGTTTGGAAACAAGGGGTAGGAATGTAGTAGGGACAAATCGATGAGAGGTGGTGAATAGCTTAGTGGAGGTGCTAGAAAGATGATAAGGGGTCCAAGCTACAAGGCATAAAAATGGAGAAACAAAGGGAACTATAAGGGGATAGAATAAAAATCAATATTTAATGAAGAGCAATTTATTTGGAGCATGATACAAGAACAAAGTGTGGATATGGACTCAAGAGCTCAGAACAAAGAGTGACCTTGAAGCTCAAAGGAGAATCTAAGGCCATAGAGTATGGATATGCATCCAAGAACTTGGATCGTGGAGGAGGTTCTGATGAATCAAAATGGGGAGGAGGGTTATATCATGGAGCTGGATCCAATTGCTCAAAGCACAAATCTCATGTGAGCGCTAAAACCAAAATCAAAATGTAAAGAAGATTTTGATGGATCAATGAGTGGAGTGTTAGGTCATGGACATAAATCTGATGTCTCAAAGTATAGAAGCCTCCAAAGGGTATGAAAGAGAACAAAGCAATGCAAGAATAGATTAAAGACCCAAAAGTATCTTTAAAAGATCATAAATGATGGGAGAAGAAATAAGAGAAGGAGAGAAAAGGAAAGAAATATATGAGAGCAAAAAAGTGGAAGAATATTAGAAACAGAACATGGAAAGGATGGGAGTAGAGGGACGAGTTTTTGCAGTTCAAAGAAAGAAAAGAGACAAAGTGTGGTTTTATTGGATTAAGGATGAAATAAAGGTAGACCAAACCTTTGTGGATTATTAGTGTAGTGAGTCATCGTATATGAGCGATGACACAATAAGCCTAGATAAGGAGGATAAAAATGATTCAAGTATTAATTCAAGGTTGGGAGAGGAGTTAGTGGAAGAAAAATATAGGTAAAAAATGAGGGTAACACATAGGATCTAACATACATAAGTATGCAAGCTACAAGAGAAATAAGAGAGAAGATGGTCAAAGAGGTAATGACAAGTGTGAAGGATAGAATGGAGACCACAAAAATGATGTGGGAACAACATGAGAAGATACTAAGTCTAATGGAGATGGCATGGCAAAGGTGTTGATAGGAGCAGTAGAAACAAATAGAGAAGCTATGAGAGGAGCGAAGGGAGCTAGTGCAGCACAAACAGGAGAAGGAACATGATATAACTACTCTACAGGTTGGTTTAAAAGAGGCTTAGGAGCAAATGATGATTTTAGAGAGCTTGATATCAAAATTTCTAGAATGCAGGTGACCAATGCGGTTATATTATCTAATGCTCAAGGATCAAAATATTTTATATAAGATAAGCACGATAATTTTAGGAAGATCATGGAAGCTAGAAGGGCTTGAGGGGTTTAGAGACACATATTACTCAAGTCTACTTCATAACCAAGATCTATTGTACAAGTTGTACTTGCATAACTATGCAATGCCAAGGAGGATACAGTGAACACTAAACCCTATCATAGGGGATGTGCAACTACAGGTGTTCCTATCAATGATGTAAACTAAATTGAGTAGGGTAAGGTAAGTAGAGGTGTATAGGGTCCATGAGAAGATGGAGGGATTGATGGTATGGGTGGAGAATCTAAAACGAAAGGATATACTCAATTATTACAATGTCATCATGATAGATGATCGATGTGCAACGTGATCAACAAAGTTGATTGAGTAGTGCCTACAATAATTTCAAGTTGTAACCATCAAACTAGGGGAGGAGTTGCTAGAGGGAATATTGAAGAGGTTTGATGAGCTACCTATAGTGCTATAATAAAGGGATCCAATCATGGATTTAAATTGGGCAACAACACATATAAGAGCTATGTGACTAGATAAAAGCTTATGGGAACACATATTGATGTGGATAGGGCTCAAATTTTGATTTCCTCTGTTATGGCATCCAATACTAGACTACCAAAAGGTGTTCAAGGATACCCAGGTGTTGTAGGTGAGTTGGAGAGGAGAGGGAAATACTCCAAGAGAGGTCCTAGGTTCAAATCTCCACCCTACCAAAAAGCTGAATTGGGTATCCAAAATCCAATTGATAATGTTGGTGCGGGCAGGGTCGGGTGCAACTCTTGGGTGACTTTGACGGTGTAGAAACCCCTGTTCATGGTCTCTCAGACCAAGGCGGCCCCGCAAGGGGTTTTTCGCTTAAAAAAAAAAGTGTTCAAGGAAGATAAAATATATGAAATATTATTTTCATAGCAACACCATATTTTTTGCATGGGGGTGGATGCTTAAGAACGAGAGGCATAAAATTTAAGTAATTGGGTGGTACACCAATGGGTTGAAAGACATAGGAGAGTAAGAAGAAAAATATGTAATATGTAAGATGAATAAAATTGATGTAAATATGATTGTGCAAGTTGTAATAATGAATTGTAAATGTGATGAATGATTGGTAATAAGAGATAAATGTATGTATATCTTATAAAACCTACAATAAACACTATTATTAGGAGCAAAGACCTATAATAAATGAAATAATATTGGTTACATCTCACCCAAATGGGTATTTTAGAAGATAAGCTCACTCAAATGGGTGTTTCAGAAGTATGCTAATCCAAATGGGTGTTTCAGAAGTATGCTCACCCAAACAAGTGTTTCAAAAGTAAATAGAATAACAATCCTACCCCTATTTGGGTTAGCAATAGGTGATGCTTTGATCGATGAGTTCAAGGAGGGACCTCATTAGGTCAAAAAATTATATAGTAGAAGGGACCAATGGAAGGGACACTCCCTAAAAATATCAAAAAAGTATGATGAGTAGAAGGAATATATGTAGCTAAGATAATTTATAATACAAGATTTACATTGGTATATGTTTTCAATAGACAAGAGAGATGTGTCGAGAAGACTGAAAAGTAGCATGCATGTTAAAATTTTGTACATCACACTATTGTCTCCTGAAAACACCTACAATGCAAGCATAAAACCAAACAACAATCATAGAATGAAAGTAAAGATATTGATGCAAGTAACAACATGAGACAAACATAATAAGTAAATGAGTAACTATGAAGTAATCAATCATACAAGAAAAGATAACATATATCAGTAGATGAAGGAATCTCTTGGGTGTTGAAGAATATAGAACTTGAGGCTAAGGTATTGAAATTTATCCATGTATCTACATAAAATATGGTAACAAAAAGACCTCAACCCCATCTCCATATTCCAAAATATCCAGAGAGTAAGACAAGAGGTCAATGAGCAAGGTGATGCCCCTAGAGATTATAGAATCTAGAAGAGGAAGCTAAGGTGTTGAATATGTTTATACCTCTATGGATAGGAAGAATAAAATATGGTGTTATAAAGGCCTTAACCCTCCACTATATTCCATAAAATATAGGGATCTATCATGAAAGCAATGAGAATTGACAAGTAGAGAAGCCATAATGTTCATGTATGAAAATGATAAAAGCAATTCTCTTGATAGAGTGGAATAAAGGATATACTAAGGTATTTAAAATATGATTGTGCTACATCTACTGATGATTTATACAAATTGCAACTTCAAGGCCTTATCCCATCCTTAAAATTCTAAAATTTCAAGAGATAAAACCCTAGAAGGAAAGGACGAGTCATCGAGGATGTCCACTAGCTCAATGACTTAGTGCATAGATGCAATATAAGAACTATAATTTGCTAGCTAGAATCATTGCCTCTTGTGAGACCTCCAGGACATTTCAATGGATTATCAGATAAACCAAAAAATTGTGCAACCAAGCATATCATAATAAACAAAGCACGTGTTTGTAAAAAAGAGGAAAATAGGCAACCATGTAAGCAAGAAGATGAACAAGCAATCATGCATATTCAAATGCAAGGAAAACATAATTAAGTATAATATTTCTTAAGATGTATAATATTCATGGATTCTCTCAGTTAAATGCCATCAAGGGTAGATAAGCAGTATGCCCCCAATCCAAAGGTAGTAGTGATGGCAAAGGGACCAAACCAGTTAGGTTTAAATTTACCTTTGAGGTCATATTTGGTATGGGTATTTTTTTTATTTTCTTTAAGTATGAGATCTGCTATAAAGGAGAGGGGTCAAACCCTCTTGTAATAAGCTCAATGAAGGAGATTGTGATATACCTTGAGGTGTTCTAAAGCATTGACATGATGCTTGTTAAGCAATTTCAAATGGGTGAGACAACCAACATGGTTATCATTGTCAATTAGAAAATCTTGTAGAAGAATTCGAAGAAATGAGACTTCCAACTCAAAGGGAAAACCTGGTTCAAACCATACACCCAAGAATAAGAGGTTGCACCAATCATTGTACAAACACTGGTATGATAGGCTCAAAGGGAAGGATAGAGTTGGATATGCTAGTTGTGTCCATTATTATTGATAAGCTTTTTGATAAACTTAATTAAGGTTTTATTGGATGCTTCTGCTTGACCATTACCTTGTGGGTAATAGGGTGTGGACCATTTATGTTGGATTTTGTAGTTAGCACAAAACCCTTTAACATATTTATTCTTAACAGAGGTGCCATTCTTAAAAAAGAGCATGGAGGGGATTTCGTAAGGACAAAGGATCTAGTTTAAGAGAAACTTGGATACCTATACACTTGTGATAGAAGATAAATGTATGGCTTTGGCCCACTTAATAAAATATTCAATAAAATTGATAATAAAATTATGGCCATAGGATGGAGGGTTAATTTTACCAACAATGTCGAGACCCCATACATAAAATGGCTAGGGAGCAATGATGGGTTACAGATCTTGGATAGGGACATGGACAAAATGGTCATGCTTTTGACATTTCTCATACTTCTTAACATAATCATAAGAATCCTTCTTCATACTAGGCCAATAATAACTCATCCGAAGAAGCTTACAGGAAATAGCGATGCCACTAAAATGTCCTCCATAAGAACCATCATGAACATCTTCGATAACTATCTAGGCTTCCCCAAAGGTTAAACAACAAAGCAAGATACCATCAAAGGAGTGATGGTATAAAATTTCATCAATGATAACATAGCAACATGCTTACTAGCAAAAATTCCTGCATTCATGATGATCGGGGCCCTAAATAATGGAACTATCCCAAAGAAATGCAAGGAAATATGCATACCATAGATATTTAGGGAGAGAAGCTTCAAGTAAAAATATCTCAAGTGGAGTGACACTAGTAGAGGTGGTAGTAGGCTCTCTAATTTGGTGAATGAAAATGGCATCCCGCTCATCCTCAAGTTCTAATGATATTAAATATGTAGTAGCCATGACATCTACATGGCAATTTCTAGAATGAGGGATGACTTCAACAATAACCTAATAAAAAGAAGACAAGAGTTGATTGACAATGGCTTTATAAGGTTTTAGTTTGTCATCCTTAGTATGATAGATATTGTTGATATTTTTAACGATTAGCTAGGAATCACCAAAGATAGAATTTTGATCTTTAAGGCAAGCATAGCACAAAGGCCTAAAATAAGGACTTCATACTTAGAAGTATTGTTAGTACAAGAAAATTGAAGCTTAAATGACAAAGGGATGGGATTTTGTTGGGGATTATTTAGGATGATGCTGACTTCTGCATCTTTAGCATAACAAATATCATCAAAGAACAATATCCAAGTGTCAAGTGGATAAACCTCAATTGAGAAGATAGAGTCATCCAAAATTTTACAATCAAGGGATGAGTATTTTCCCAATGTGAGGTGGCTAATAAATTTGTAATGACTTAGCCCTTTATGGAATTATGATTAATGGATTCCAGGTTAAACTCCTTAAGAAACAAGACCCATTTAACAATTAATCTAGACAAGTGGGATTTGAACATTAAGTATCATAAGGGATCTATCTTAGCAATAACATAGGTCTTCCAACTAAGCATGAAATGTCAGAGCTCTTGAGTGGAAAAAATGACATCAAGGAAAATCTTCTCTATGGAATTATAATAGATTTTATAGTTGACTAAGGTGAAACTAATGTAATAGATGGCATGCTCACATTGTTGATTATCATTTTGAGCCAACATAACACCTAATGCATTATCAAAAGTATACATGTATAACAAGACTGGTTTGAGGGGGTTAGGTGGAATCAAGTAGGTGAAGATAGAAGGTGGATATTTAAATATTTGAATACCATTTGGCATTTTATATCCTAGATAAAAGTACTATTCTTTCAAAGAAACTTGGAAAAAGGTTAACACTTGTTGGCAAGTTGGACAATAAATCACCTAAGGGTGTAGATCTTACCTTGAAAGCTATGTAATTGAGTTAAAATATTAGGGGGAGACACGTAAGTAATTACCTTAATCTTGGTTGGGTCAATCTTAATGTCTTGACGAGAGAAAATGAAACCCAATAATTTTCTCGAGGTGATGCCAAAGACACATTTTTTTGGCTTTAGGTAGATGTTGTAAGCTCTTAGGAATTCAAATATGTGTTGAAGAACACAAGAATGATCTTCACAATTAGTTGATCAACCAAGAAGGTTGTCAATGTAATCCTCAATGATTTCATGCATCATATCATGAAAGATATACATCATGGCACGTTGATATGTGACACCAACATTCTTAAGACTAAAAGGCATGACCTACCAATAGAAGGTGGCTTAAGGGGTAGTGAAGGTTGTTTTAGCCTAATCCTTGGGAGCCATCTGAATTTGATTATATCCAAAAAAATACATCCATAAGGGATAATAGTTTGTAGCCAACAATAAAATCTATCATCATATCAATATTAGGTAAAGAGAAATCATCCTTCGAATAAGTTGCATTAATGTCTCAAAAGTTAGTACATACGCATATAACACCTTATTTATTAATGATAGGTACAATATTAGAGATCCAATCAAAACAATCAATGTATTTTATAAAGTTAAAATCTAGAAGCTTCTATAACTCATCATTGATAAGGAGATCGACTTTAGATTGCATTTTGTGGAGTTTCTACTTAACTAGCTTGGCTTTTGAATGAAAAACTAGGGATGGAGATAACTATGACATATTGACATAAGTCCATGCAAAGATATCATGGAAATCCCATAGAAGAGTTGTATATTCTAAGCATTCATCAAGGGTTAGGGTAGCACCTAACTTAAAGATTTTTGGATCAACATCAATGCCTATATTAATATCCATGATATCCTTGATGAGAAGATGAGAATCTTCTTCAAGTTGAGGAGGGACCGAGAGGACCCATAAGTCCTCAAGGTCCATGGGATTAATAGGAGGGGTTGTAGGCATGTGCAAAATAGAAGAACTAGTCATCAAATAATTAGACTCATCTATACATAATCTCAGAATGGGTAAGTCAAAAGGGTTAGCTTCCATTTTGGATAGGCATATATTAGCAATAGATGCATGATCAACAAGGGTGGCATAATATACACCATCAAGATGAAAAAGGTAGAGGATATTAGGTGTGATGAGAGACCATATTTTTTTCTTATCCACCTCATCCCATTAGGAACCATGAAGAGAATATGACGATGAAGGAGGATCACCATTACTTATAGGGCTAGAGGATGAAAGAAAAGATGAACGTTTAGTCTTATTGGGGATTTAACCAATCCCACAATGACCAGGATAGGTGTAAGCTTTTAAAGGCTCTTTAATGCCTTTTTGGTGTTAACTAAGGATCTTCTCGAGGTACCCCATATTAACAAGGATTTTCTTAGGGATGGGGTAATAAAGGGACAAGTGACAATATGCAAACTACCTCTTGGGAGGAAATATATTTTTTCCATAACAAAAAAAATAAAAAATTGCAATTTATATGATTGAACACTTAGTGGTGGGTTGACCATAGTCACGAGCAGAAGTGAACAAAGTGGCAAGGTTGGACATGGGTTTTGGACAAATTTCAACATGATTTTGTACAAGAGGAGAAAGTGGTAAAAATTTGTGGATAGGTACAATTGGCCAATCTAGCAAGGATGGTTCTAAAGTTGTAGTTCGAGGTGTGGTCAAAGGCAAGAGGTGCAAATAAGGACAAAAGGTTTTGGTATCTAAGACCATTTGTAAATAAGCAAAATGTTTTGATTCAGCAAGGATATATATTATTTTGCCTTGATATTCATATTTGAGATATTAATTATAGGTGGAAGGTATGACTTGCATGGCAAGAATCCATGGTCGTCTCAAGAGAATGGTAGAAGAGTTTTCATAGGGAATAACATAAATCATGTTATCAAGCATGTGGGGACCAAATTTCAAAGGAAGATAAATAGTACCACATGCTCCATATTCCCCGCCATAAAAGGAATGAATGATCAACTTTGTCTTCTATAAATCATATTATGGTAGTCCAAGGTGATGGATAAAGTCCAAATTACAAATATTAAGGCTAGATCCATTATCAACCAAGACATGTTTGATATATTTTTCTTTGGTATGGTATGTTATATATAGAGGATGATTATTAAGAAGAGTTGATGGGGGAACATTAGTCTCCTAAAAGGATATAAATGAATGGTTTTTCAAGGTCCCAACAACATTGGTGATATCATCAGGGGATAAATACTGAGGAATCACACACTCACTAAGAAGTTGGAGGAGCATGTCATGATGATCAAGATATATTTTGAACAATTATAAGAGGGAAATATTAACAAGGACATCCTCTAGTTGTCAACAAAGATCAAAGGAGCTAGTAGGAGTAGCTAGGAAAATAATAAAAAATCTAACTGACACAAGGTTCTTGTCTTTCTTTTGAAAGACTAAGGAGGTTGAGAGGATGAGTTGAAAGGTTGATTTTTAAATTGTTTTTATGTGATCACATGCATGGAAACCATACCAACCATATTATAATAAGTCACATTATTAATAACCCTCCAGTTATCAGGTAAGGGATTTTGGAAAATCCTAAGATCTTGATTGGAGGTAGAGGGTTGAATAATGGACTCATTGACAACAATTTGACCTTTGTCAATCAGGTTTTGGATGAGGTTATGTAAGATATTGTACTTATCGGTCTTATGATCCACCACTCGATGGAAGTCATAGCATTCATCAGTATTGTACAAGTTAGGCGTACCTTGTTATAGATCAATCTATTTTGGTTGTGGAAGGTTGATTATTTTAGCATCAAGGAGTTGATCAAGAATAGCAGACTGAGGCATGGCTAACCTAGTGAAATTTCTATTAGACTTTGATTGTTTAGCTAAGGTGATCTTTTGGTTTGTAAGAGCAGCTACATTTACATTATTCATATGACAAGCATTAGTAATTTTGTCACCCATAATATGCTTATTCTTATATTGGTTCTTGGGCTTATCTTTTTCTTTCTAGAGTTTAGTTGATGTCTATGAATAAGAACAATTTTTACTTGCCTAGCAAGATCTACTACAACCTCAAAAGTGGGAATGGGCATAGTTTCTATGTGGTAGGCCAATTTTTCATGCAAACTATCTATAAAGGCTTTAATAAATTTCTTAGATGGAGTAATATATTAAAGCTCACCTACAAGGGTTCGTCACCAGGTTAGGAACTCTATGAAAGGATCATCTTTGGCTTGCTTCATCTAATAAAGGTCATTAATAGAGACACACTCTTTGATATAGATAACAAAATACTAGATAAATAGTTTTTCTAATTGGTGAAATCTCTTTATGGAGTGACGAGGTAAGGAAATATACCATTCTTGGGCTATATTGCCAAGGCTAGTGGGGACCATTCACATTAAGATAGATTCATCATGGGTAACAACAAAACATGCAACCTTTAAACATCGAAGATATTGATAGGATCATATAATCCTTTGTACATTTGAAATTGAGGTACCTCAAGCTTTTTAGGGTAAGGCTAACTTGTAATGGATGGATCTAGAGGCTTATTGGAAAACTTGTTAAATAAATATTATTGGATCAGAGAAGTTACTTGGATGGTAGCAAGTTATATATTTATCTGCTCTAGTTTGGCCTTGATTCTAAGATTAGATGGGTATGACTCCAGAGGAGGAGCATTTAAAAAATGTTGAGAAAAATATGGATAGCTTAGGGGGCCTGAGGGATTGAGACTATTAGGGGAAGAGAAAATATGTTTTATTCATTGGATAAAAATAGATTATTAGATGTGACTGGTGGGATAAAAGGAGGAATATTTTGGATAAGTTTAGAGACATGTGGTAGAGTTGCCAAAATATGCAATCAAAAAGAGCTAGGATGGAATACAAGATGATTGTCTTCAGGAAACAAGATATCAACATGGCCTGTAGATGTGCCGTAATTATTGTAAAAGAGAATGACTTGGGCTCAATCGATGGCTAAAAATATAATAGGAGATGTGGTAGAATCAACATACTAGGGAACAAACATACTGGGCCTAGCAGTAACAACTTAGGTCATGGTTTATTTAAAAGGATTGTTGTCATCATGGGGTCTCTCTCAAGGGTTAATTGTAGCACTGGTGGATGTTGATTGCTAGGTTTTCTCTTGGGATAGGCCCTGGTCATGATCCTCATCTTGAATGATATCCTTGAAGACAGTGGTTCATCTTCACAAACTCACGTAGGTTATTTATTGAGGTAAATGTTATTCTATTAAGAATATCGTTAGTAGGAGGAGTTTGGGTTTCCTCCTCATCTTCATTATAAGTAGGATTCTTGAGTGGATACTCTTGCTTATGAATATTATTGAAAGTTAAACAAAGAGAAGAATCTACATGGGCTAAGCTATGCAAAAAATAGCCATGTTCAGCCATCACTGTAAGCTTTAAGAGAGGCCTAACATAAGAGGCTTATGGAAATGACTAAATAATAGGATCAAGGAGGATCGTGAACAATCCATTGAGGTATTCACATTGGGTTCATAAAAACATAGATATGGCAAAGTTATAGGTAAAATATTGGTCCTCTACTAATCAATTACCTCAATATGGATACTATATATTTACAGTAACATTGAATGGGGATAATTTTAAAAAGTAACAACAAATAGTTGATGCATAGAGCAATAAAGTGACCAAGACATCAAGAAAAAGCAATAATAATATGCATTTAAATACATGTAGGGAGAGAAATAAAATATACTAAAGATGCTAATGAAAGAGCTTAGCATACCAACACCTTTATCCAGTGGCTGGTCAACTGTAACTTCTCATTCTATATAACACTGGTTTATGATCTACAAGGAAAGAGAACAATTTGGAATTGTATAGGGAACAACAAATGGTATTAGTATTTATGGGGACTACCAAGGATTTTACACATAATATGTACCCTTAGCCAGAAAACCAGTCCTCAATTCCTTTTATGGTGAGTAATAAATGAATAAATATGACCAAATATGGAAATATAATAGCTTCAATAATACAAGGAAAGTAATAGTGAAAAACACTATACACAAAGGAGATACATAGTACCTAGGCAAATTATTAGATGACAATATGATCACAATTGATAGATGCTTGCAAGATGCAAAGCTCTAGGGATTCGTCTTGTTATTGTAGTGTGATAAACCGACCCATGAACTCAAAAAATTGCTTATAATGTGTAGCTAAGTATTAAATCATTAAGCAACATATTTATCATTAATTATTGGTGTTAGTCATTAGTGAGCCTAAGCGTATCTTTTTCAAAAACTATATTTATAAAGGAGGTTCAACCCTTTCTCATATCAAACTATTGTGGGGGACATATCACTTGGATTAAGATGCCACCTACCTCAAATCATGGTGACTATTCTATGATGGCTAAAAATAACATTTACTTTAGGCTTATCATTATGTATTGATGTGGTTGATTAAGATGAACTCGTTTGGTCAATCATGTAATCTTTCTAAAATAGTTAAATCATTTAAAGATATCAGGGGAAACATTCTAGCATTCTTCTTGTTAAGTTTGGGCAAGAAGATCTCAGTTGATATTTTGATTTGAATTGCTTGCACCTGGGTGAGAGGCATTTAATTTTGGTTGTGGTGGAGTGCGCTAGCTTGTAAAGGTAAACATCCTATATCATTA
Source organism: Wollemia nobilis (assembly GCA_028583015.1). Taxonomy (NCBI): domain Eukaryota; kingdom Viridiplantae; phylum Streptophyta; class Pinopsida; order Araucariales; family Araucariaceae; genus Wollemia; species Wollemia nobilis. The sequence continues at coordinate 12,367,105 of JAQPPZ010000442.1, read as the reverse complement.
CTAATATTTATCCTTTCTTATCACTTATTAGCCTAGGAGTTGTGAGATAGAGATATAAATGAGTGCATCATGGGAAAGGTCGATGGCCAACATGACAGGTAAGTTTATCTCAAATGGTTTGCACCATGTCAACAGGTCAAACATTATAGGAAGAGGTATCTTTTAATTTAATACTAGAGCAAGTCTATACCCTAAAATATCAATCTATGTATTGGAGGCTTTTTCATGCTTCAAATATATTTTTGTGCTTCGAAGGCTTATCCAAGGTACACAAATAATGAATCATCACATATGAGTTCATCAACATGGATTTAGTGGGAAAGAGTTGGGCGGGTAAGTACTTGACATGGGTAACTTACATATTTTGAAAGAAATAATATCTTTTTGCCCCAAGATTTTAATTCAAAGGTTTAAGATGTGAAAAATTGGGTATCCACAATAACCAAGTTGCTACTCTTGATCCTTTGATCTGCCTATTATGATATATGCACCCTAGACCGAGTTTAATATTGGATGACTCAAAATTTCTTCTAATTCAACCTCTAGAGAAGGTCATCTCCTTATCTAAATCCTACTATGTAAAATATAAAATATATATAATGGATAGTGTTGAGAGAAGAGCAAGGATAGAGAATGATTAATGTGATCAAAGCTTAGATAAAATATAAAATTCAGTTGAATGAGCACTAACCATTTACTACAAGCAAAGCCTAATAGATCAACCCTCAATTAAAGCTATGCAAAAAATATAATAAGCCTAGACATTACAACATCCAACATTTCAAGCACTTAATTTAAATAAGTCAAACAATCTTAAGTCTAACAAATAGTACTCCAATTAAGCATAAAAATATTTTTTGAAAGTGCAAACATCATATCAATCAATAATTCTACACACTTCAACTAGGAGAAGTCAAAAAACTCTTGATTGCATTAGAACAACCTGAACATAAACTTTACATCAAGAAAATCCTGAATTATCTGACCATTTACAATGAGGTGCATTTTTCTATTTATAGTTTTTGCTCAACTTCAAATGAATCTAACTACTATGTACAATCATAACAAAAAATTCATCATGCATGATCAAGGATGACCTAGCACAACTAAGCATCATTAGCATATTCAATGCATCCTCTGTTATCCCTATTGAGATTATGATTTGCAAGATACTTAAATATGCTTGTATGTAGTGGTTATTGTTTTCTTGCTATGATAATAGAAATTCTAGCCTAACTACTTATATCTAAGAGTGTTGGGTGCATTCTTCATACTGCAATGTTGATTCATAAGCATGCCAAACATTTTAGTTACTGATGTCATCCTTCTTGCCAAGAAAATTTGGTCTAGGATGTTGCTTCCCATTGGCTTATGCTTCAAGATGCATTTATTGCTTAATGCAAACATGTCATACATTTTAAATACTCCCAACATTATCTATGCTGAGAACCTCTGATTTGGGATGTTATTTACCTTTGAATGCTTCCCTTGTTTTATATAGGGTTTTTACTAGGATAAATTTTTTTGTAGGTCAAGTTGACGTCATCATAATTTTTTTTTGGCCTACTTCCTTCTGGAATTTCAAGTATTCCCTTCTTGTTGGACCAAATATTATAGCACCTAGCTAACATCACTACAAAAAAACTCTAATTATTGGAATTTGCAAGTCTAGCTTTATAAAATATAAAGCTAGTCTGGTCAAAAGCCTTAGAATTCAAATAATAAGTAAATTTTAAGCAATTTCAATTCAAAAAATTGGTTCCTTAGACTCCAAAAGAAATAATTTGAAATAATTTAGGTTCTAATAAGGCTCTTCAACCTTGAACAATAAAGAATTTGAAGAAAAGAAATACAAGTCTAAAATTATGTGTTTGGACTTGTGGATGTTGGCAAAGAATTTGACTACATTATTGGCACCTATGGGGGATTTTTGTATAGAAATGTTTTGAACCCATATGGCCTTATTCTTGGTTGTAAAGTCTTGCTTTTCCAACCTGAAATCCTCTCCTTCTGCTATAGGCTCCTCTCTTTCGTCCATGTTAGATTTAAGATTTTCAACTTGCAAGCTTAGGACCTATATGGTTGCATCCCACTTCTACTATGTTAGGGCCCACAATATTTTTTCCTTCTAATGGAGATACATTAAGTCAAAGGATTTCTTGTATGAAGTACCTTCGTATTGCTTCCCCAATTCTACCACCTCGATGTGTTCAATCTATTAGAAATTTTGGTCGGATCTTCAACTACCCTATAAAAATCATCTTTTAGCTCATCCATAGTATAAGGATGACCATCCAGTACCTATAGATAAGGGATTCTATCACTGATGATTTCATTATTTTATTTAAAATTTTACTCCCAATGTTAATGATTGACATAAGATCCTCATACCCTTGTTTGATTGTCTAATCCCACTCAATGAGCTATGTTATCATCCAATACATTGATGCCCTATACTTGGATGAAGAAACTTGTTGGTCGAAGGCTTTATTTAGTGCATCTATGATGGTATGTGCATCTCGGCCCTTTTTGAAAATATTATTTTGCATGATCTCAAAGTTATCTTGCATTTTTTTGAGTAGTTTGCCAGTAGTAATTAATAAATTCTAAGGATAGAGACTAGATATGAATAGCTTCAAAAAATTGACCCCAACATATTTTTTTTAATTTTTTGGAATGCATCTATGAAGATTCGAGAGGCCTAGATAATGAGCTTTTGTTATAAGGTCCTACATTTTTTTTTGTAGAGTTTAGTTCTCAACCTCCTTTGCTTGTATTTGTACCAATGTTGGGGCCTCATTAAGACTTTTTTGTAGCTATTATACTTGATTTTATAAGGCCTTGTATTGTGTATTTTGCTACTCAAGGGAGTTGTCAAACGACTTTACCCTTTACTTTTATTTGTGGTACTTGGTTGTCATATGTACTCCATATGTATACAACACATCGATAGACATGTGTGTCATTTAAGCTTTATCCCTAATTGAAAACCTATATGTGTCTATAATAGTTGTCATAAAATAATAATCAATCTCAATTAGTTGGAATGCCAGCTTAGACATACTATAAGACATAGATATTAGCACATATTTTCTTTGTTTGGTGTTTAACATGCCTAACACCCTTGTAGCTCTTTTTATTGCTTCTTCTTGCTAAACTAAGCTTGTGTGCTAGATTATGCTTGCTAGAATTGTCTTTGAATAGTTACTACTAGGATACTATGAGTCGATATGACAAAGGAAGAATGCAACAGAGGGAGGGGAGGCATAGAAGGAATGGTTTAGAGCACTCTCAAAGATGAATAAAGTGTAAGTTTGGGAGCTTGAGATGTTTTTGAGGGTGGAGAAGTGGTAACTACTTTGGAAGATAATCCAATGGTGCCTCTTTTGGTAGAGATAAGTAAGGAGGAGAAGGAGGTGGTAGAGTAGATTGAGGAGGGGAAAAAAATTATTGGGCAAAGTGAGGAGGAGAAGGAGGTGGATATGATGTACCTGGTCCTTGGGTTGTTGCTCCTGGATACGTTTCAATAGGTGGAGGTGTCATATTGACCTTAGCTTTCTTTATTTTTGGGTCCTGCTGCTCCAAGGAAGACCCTAACCTTTTTACTTTATGACTTCCATTTGATTGCTTGTCATGAGGCTTTAGGAATTTTGGGACTAGGAGTTTCATGGAAAAATCTTAAAGAATATCTATATTTAGTCTATCTTTACCTCTAGGAGGTGGTGCTTGAGGAGGATTTGATTGTCTAGGTGCTTGGAGAACTAGATTGCTACTAGTATAACCCTTCTTAGTCGTCATTCCAACATCGATAGTATATGTTTGCCAAAGTAGATCTTCAATTGAAGGCAATGGTAGGGCTTGCTACTAGCTTGAGGTGGCAATGCCTTTCAACACTAATTATACTTTTATCAAGGAGTTGGTTTCTTCCTCCAAGTATTCTTTTGAAACATCTTGGTCCTTAGAGTCACTCCTTTGAGAATATTTATCAAAAGCTTCCTTAAATTTTTTATAAGCATTTATGTTGAACTTGAGGCCTTGTGTGCCCATCTCACACCTAAAAATCCACCATTCTGGGATTCTTTTCAGTCCATTTTGTCAATTATTGAAGAAAGTTCAAAGTTTATATAGTACAGATAGAGCAAAAGCCAAAGAATTTCCAATAAAAAATGTTAAATTCCAGTTTTTTTTCGATAATTTTGATAGTTTCTTAATGATTTGTTTTTTATAAAAAATGAACAAGGGGAAAAACGATATGGGTATGAACGATATGGTATGAACAATGAATTAATTAATTGTCTTTGAATAGTTACTACTAGGATACTATGAGTCGATATGACAAAGGAAGAATGCAACAGAGGGAGGGGAGGCATAGAAGAATGGTTTGACGAAGAGGGCATCTCTAATTTCTTTGGCCTCCAAAGGTTGAGTCAAAAATTTGTTCATCTCCAGGGTGATGAGGGTGGGAATGTTGTTGAGGAGGGAGGCTTGGGCAGGCCCATCATGGGGAAGTTCATAATTTAGCAAGTTGTTGAAGAAGGAGGAGGCTTCATGGCGAATCTTGACAATGTCTTGGGTGGTTGTGCCATCGACGAGAAGAAGCTCCTTGATCTTGTTGGTACTCCTATTATGGAGGGTGGATGCATGATAAAACTAGTTTCGGCATCCCATTCCTTGAGCCACAGAGCCCGAGACTTCTGCCTCCAGAAGGTTTCTTCTTTGGCTAAGATTTTGTGGTGCTCAAAAAGCAAGTGTTTTTCCTCATCCCTCAATGCAGGGGTCCATAGCCTATGCTAACCTAGGTGATCTAGCAGCAAGAGGTAGTCAGAGATTTCCTTTTTGGCTTTGAAAATTTCCCCAAACACTTCCTTGTTCTAGATTTTGAGGCCTTCTTTGATGATTTTTAGTTTCTGGGACACACGGGAGATGACTGACCCATGGACAAATGTGGACACCATTCTTGAATCTTCAGTTTTAGCTTCGAATGGAGAATCCACATGCTTTCAAACTGGAAGGGGGTCTTGAAGGAAGGGGCTTTATTGGACTCAAGAAGAAGAGGGGAATGGTCTGAGCCAATGCGCGGAAGGGGAATGAGGGAGTATCACCAAACAAGGGAATAGCTTGTTGGGATAGGAAGAAACGATCCAACATAACTTGAATGTGGTCCGCTCCAACTCTTCTGTTACTCCATGTGAATTGATGTCCCCGGAGTTGAATGTCCATGAGCTCATTATCATGAACAAAGTACTGGAAGTCACTGATGCTTTTAGCTGACACACTGGTTCATCCTTTTTTTTCAGCCGCACAAAGGGGGGAATTGAAATCTCCGACCACCATCCATGGGAGGTTAGAGATCGCGCTCTTCATGAGTGACAGGGAGGCCCACATGTTGTTTTTGTCCATAGGATTGTTGGGATCATAGATGTTGGAGAGTAGCCACATGAATTTGTTTTCCTTGTAGTAGAACGCCATGTTTAGGGACAGTTTTTCTTCCTTGCTCTGCATGTCACGAAATTGTGATAGTTTTTCTTCCTTGTTCTGCATGTCATGAAATCGCGACAGTTTTACTTCCTTGTCCTTTTTCTTCCAACATGTCATGAAATCATGATAGTTTTTCTTCCTTACTCTACATGTCGTGAAATCGTGACAATTTTTCTTCCTTACTCTACATGTCATGAAATCGCAACAGTTTTTCTTCCTTGCCCTTTTTCTTCCAACATGTCATGAAATCGCGATAGTTTTTCTTCTTTGCTCTGCATGTCACGAAATCGTGACAGTTTTTCTTCCTTACTCTGCATGTCACGAAATCGTGACAATTTTTCTTTCTTGCTCTACATGTCGCGATATCGCGACACTTTTCTTACTTGTCTTTTTCTTTGATCTTTTGCATATGGGCCACTTCGGTCTTCTTGGAAAATCACTGTACATACTCTGAATAACCTTTGAACTCCTGTCCACTGCATCAACCGATCTATCTGACTATGTTGACAACAATGACAATACTTTTGTTGCACCTTGCTCAACAATCTCCCCCTTTGGAATTGTTGGCAACACACGTGCAATTTTCTGTAACTCTTCTCCCCCTTTGACAATAATACCAAAGGGTTGCTGCAAACTCCCCCTGAGTCCATGCACAACATTCTCAGGCAAAAAATTTTACACTTAGTAAGAATTACAAACATGAGCAAAAAGATAATCAAATACTTAAATGCTCCCCTTGAGAATGTGATCCCTATAGCTAGTCAATTCTTGGGAAGTGTGACCACTCCCAATTTATTGTGAAGGTACTCAAATACTTCCTTGGGCAATGGTTTTGTGAAGATATCTGCTACTTGCTCTGTAGTTGGAACAAAATCCAACTTAACCTCACCTTTCGCAACTTTCTTCTTCAAAAAGTGATACCAGATAGCAATGTGTTTTGTGCATGAATGCATAATCGGATTCTTGGAGATGTTAATGGCACTGGTGTTATCACACTTAACTGATATTGGCTCACTAAAGTTAATACCAAGATCTTTCAAGGTTTGTTTCATCCATAATACCTGCGTACAACATGTTGTCACTGCAATATATTCTGCCTCTGATGTCGATAAGGAAACTGACTCTTGTTTCTTACTATGCCATGCGATCAACCTGTCTCCAAGATAGAATGCACCTCCATTGGTACTCTTTCTATCATCGACACATCCTGCCCAATCTGCATCTTTCTTAAACCCTTGTTGAGTGAGATAGTTGTCTAGCCTTGCATACCATGCTCGGGGTACCTGTTTCAAGCCATATATCTTCAACTTACAAACTAAGTTGGGATCATCACCAAGCTGGAAACCATCTGGATGCTCAATATAAACCTCTTCTTCAAGCTTCCCATTCAAAAATGTTGATTTCACATCTGTAAAAAAAAAAAAGATTGTCAAGTGACTCACACTTGTACCAACTTTTGTCCAACACTGTACCGACACTGCAATTTTACTGCCAACTTTGTGCAAGCATTAAACACTGTACCACAACACCAACCAAATCCCTTTTTACATTTTCAACTTGGTCTAAGTTTTCTACAGTCACCGCTTGTCACATCGTACTTTCAACTGTTCGAATCAGGAGACAATATTTTGTCAAACACTTCACGACCAACTATAGTGGACCTTACTCAAACTCATACTTCTGGACCTCGTATATGTATGATTCACAAAGCAAAGTTGCTCATCTTAATGAGCTAAACATGAATCAATAATTAGACTTCAATATTTTTTACCACAGCGTCATAATATATCTAACAATCTTCACGTCAATGTGTAGTTCAAATACACACTGCTTTTATCAAAACACATATATGCGGCTAGGGCAACATTCTTTCACTAACCAAATTATCTAAACTGTTATAATCCTTAACTTTGGATAGTGGCAGTAAGAACCATCAACAGTACAACAATGACATATAGCAATACTACCAATAATGATAACTCTCAATTTAATCACCACCCTTCACGGCACTTCCAAAAACAACTACATGAACTAAGAACACACTTGGACAACTATACAACAACTTCCCTGACTACTTGCCTTTCATCCTCAGGTAATAAAAAAAATACATAGGAGCATTAAAATGAAACTTCAAGATTGCTCCCCCTAAGGATGTGCTACTTGGAGTTGCTTAGTGCAATAGCGGAGTAGTCTCCTTCAGTCCAAGGAGACATGATTTCCTTTCTTCTATATTTCTCCAAACTTTCTTGAACTCGAACTTGGATTTTTCAACTACATCCATTTTTTGCACCTTTTTGTGAACTCGAACATTCCTCTTGTGTGGTTGTCTCTTGTGCATCCTTGATGAATGATTATTTTCCTTTCTTTTATGTACATGATTTATTCCTTGTCTGTGTTGTGTTCTTTGCATCTGATGAAATCTACTATTTGCCCTTAGATTAGATACAAAAGTGCTTGGAAAAAACCTTGCTATGTGCCCATGACCATTACATTGAAAACATTGTACATAGTGTTCACTCAGAAACGCAGATGTATTTCTACCAGCATAACTCTTTGATTTATTATTCAATCCACAATAAATTGCCTTGTGACCATACTAGTTGCATCTGAAACAATAGCCATTAAAAGTATTATTATGAAAAGAGTGAGAGTGATAGAACCTCTTTTGTTGTGGTTGCTTTGTTGTAGATCTCCTTTGATATTTTCTTCCTTTTGAAGATTCAACTTCAAACTTTTCTTGCTGTGATCCTTCAATAGTGAACTTCTTCTTCTCTGCAGAGTTGGAAGATGAAGGTTGTTCAGCTTCATATCCAAGACCACACTTATCTGTGAAGCTTCTTTGTTGGCTTATAATTTTATCTAGCAACTCTATGCTCTTCTCGAATTTGAGATTTGTATTGGCCTCTTCTAGTTGTTTCTTCAATAAAACAATATCTTCCTCTTATTTGCAGCAACCAATATCTTTCTCATTGATCTGTGACCTAAGAGTTTCTTCAATCCTTTTGAATTCTTCTACCTGTACTTTCAAACTGGTTATTATTTCATTTGCATCCTCAAGCTTTCTTGAGATTTTCTTATTCCTTTTTCTTTCTATCTTCAATTCATCCAGAGCTGCAATTAGTTCCTCTTTCAAATTTATTTTTGCATCAATTTCTTCTTCATCACATTCCTGTTCTTTTTCTATTTCTTCTTCGAGTGTCATAAAAAGACCTCCACCTGTTTATTTTTTTGAATCATCCTCTAGGACTTCATTAACTCTCAGCATATATACCTCTATGTTCTCATCGTCATTCAACTTTAATGCTTTGAACTGAGCTTGATGTGTTTGTAACTTGGCCTCATTGATCTCATCGTCTCCTTCATGAATACTCCTCAGTTTTTCCCATATTTCTTTTGTCGTTTTACAACTCATGATCTTTACCAGTTCACTGTCTACTAATCCACACCTGATAGCATTCTTTGCTTTTGAGTCATTCTCAAATAGATTCTTATCAACAGCATCAGTTGGAGGAGTAATGGGTATTGTGTATTCACTATCTATTGAATCCCAGATATCGTATCCCAAAGCACAAAGATATGTTTGCATCCTGATTCTCTAGATCATGTAATTAGTTCTGTCAAACAAAGTTTCTTTATTTGATGAGAAGTCTTCAACCTTTTCTGGTTCAATTTTCTCTTCCATAGGAACTGAAACTGACTGAGATACCCTTTTGGAGGAGGATCTATTCTTCTTACCCATTGCATACTAATCCAAGATCAACTCTGACTAATTTAGCCTAAGAAGGGAACTTGGCTCTGATACCAATTATTAGTCTTACAATGGCACTGAGAGGGGGGGGTGAATTAAACTTAAATTCACAGCTCTTAAAACTGAAATAATGAAACCTTAAAACCAGATAAAGCAAGTATCACAAGAGAACATCACACAACACAAGATTTAATGAGGTTCACCAATTTGGCTACTCCTCAAGAATGACTGCTTGGACTACCATCCAAATCCAGCCTTTGCAAAGCTCCAACTTTATAATCAATTTACTAGCACCCACTGGAAGGAGTACCAACCCCTTATTTATCTGCACCAATAGAAAGGAGCACCAACCCCTAATTTACTAGCACCTACTAGAAGGAGCACCAACCCCTGATGCCAAGCTGCAACCTGGACTTCAATTTTGAATCTAGAAGTTTAACAAAAAATACCTTTGCTTTTACAAGACCTTGACTGGTCTATTGCTTACCCAATCTCTCACTATTTACAGAACAGACACATCTTCTGTGATATACAGTCATACTTTGCCTTCTTTTAGTCACTTCTCTACGCACCCTTTGCGCACTGTCTTCGTACACTCTACGCCCTTACAGCTGCACTTTGCGTTCGTCTTCACCCTTTGCACTCTTTGTGCCTTCTGCTTTCTCTGTGTAATCACAGCTGCACTTGGTCGAGCTTCAACCTTTTTTGCTCTTTGCACACTTTGCTCTCCCTGCGCACTCACAGACGCACTTAGGACAATTCGACACGACTCTTCGCTCACTTTGTGCACTTCGCCATCATCTCGTTGCTTCTGAGCTTTCTGTGCTCTTATGACCGCATTTCACATTTTGACATGCATTCGATGACCTGTTCAACCACTACAATTCTCCAAACAACCCTCCTTTTATAATAATATTTTCATGATGAAAACCCTAATCTTAGTCGGCTTGCATAACAAATGTAAACCCTAATATTAGTCGGCTTTCATAACAACTATAAACCCTAATCTTAGTCGGTTGTCATCGGTCTTAGTCGACTTCAACTCATGAAGATATTCGATAATTCTACCGCTCGAATATTTCATTCGATAACAGTCCCTGTAGCCGCCGCACTGACTTTTGTTCACTCTTCACATTTTAGTTGCATGAATTCACTCTGTAGCTGCCCTTGTAAATGTTGTAGAGATGTCGGTCCACTATCATACTTCTCATTTTAGTTGGGTTCTTCTTCTTGTCTTGCGCACATACGACCTGCATTTCTTGAGTCACGAAAATGTGACATGTCGCGATATCACAACACTTTTGTTACTCTGCCTGTCTGCCCTTCTTGAGTCACAAAAATGCGACATGTCACGATATCACAAAACTTTTGTTTCTCTTCCTACCTGGCCTTTTTGAGTCACGAAAATGCGACATGTCGCAATATCGTGACACTTTTTTTTCTCTTCCTGCTTGGCCTTTTCGAGTCGCAAAAATGTGACATGTCGCGATATCGCGACACTTTTTCTTTCTCTGCCTGCCTGGCCTTTTCGAGTCATGAAAATGCGACATGTCGCGATATCAAGACACTTTTTCTTTCTCTGCCTGGCTACCCTTTTTGAGTCGTGATAATGTGACATGTCTTGATATCGTGACACTTTTTATTTCTCTTCCTGGCTACCCTTTTTAAGTCACGATAATGCGACATGTTGCGATATCGCGACACTTTTTATTTCTCTCTTTCTCTTTGCTTTGGCCCCGAAAATACATGTCACGATATCGTGACACTTTTTGTCCTTGCTTTTTCTCTTTGCTTTGGCCCGCGAAAATACAACATGTTGCGATATCGCGACACTTTTTCTCCTTGCTTTTTCTCTTTGCTTTGGCCCGCAAAAATACAACATGTCGCGATATCGCGACACTTTTTCTCCTTGCATTTTCTCTTTGCTTTGGACGGCAAAAATGCAACATGCCGCGATATCACAACACTTTTTCCTCCTTGCATTTTCTCTTTGCTTTAGCCACGAAAATGCAACATGTTGCATTATCGTGACACTTTTTCCTACTTGCATTTTCTCTTTGAACATGTCATGAAATCGTGACACTTTTTCCTGCTTACCCTTTCTCTTCCAACATGTCACGAAATCGCGACACTTTTTCTTCCTTGCTCTTTTTCTTCCAGCATGTCACGAAATCGCGACAGTTTTTCTTCCTTGCTCTACATGTTGTGAAATCGCGACAGTTTTTCTTCCTTGCTCTACATGTTGTGAAATCGCGACAGTTTTTCTTCCTTACTTTGCATGTCACGAAATCGTGACAGTTTTACTTCCTTGTCCTTTTTCTTCCAACATGTCGCAAAATCACGACAATTTTTCTTCCTTACTCTGCATGTCGTGAAATCGTGACAGTTTTTCTTCCTTGCCCTTTTTCTTCCAACATGTCACGAAATCGTGATAGTTTTTCTTCTTTGCTCTGCATGTCGTGAAATCGTGACAGTTTTTCTTCCTTGCTCTGCATGTCGTGAAATCGTGACAGTTTTTCTTTCTTGCTCTACATGTCGCGATATCGCGACACTTTTCTTACTTGTCTTTTTATTTGATCTTTTGCATATGGGCCACTTCGGTCTTCTTGGAAAATCACTGTACATACTCTGAATAACCTCTGAACTCCTATCCACTGCATCAACCGATCTATCTGACTGTGTTGACAACAATGACAATACTTTTGTTGCACCTTGCTCAACCATTTTTTCTCTGATTTACTTCACCTTGATGAAAAAAAATCCCCCATCAGTCATCTATTCTTGCTATCATTTGTCAGTCATCTATTTCTACTACCACTCATTTTTTATCTATTATTGCTACTGATCGTCTATTCCAACTATTGGGTATATATTTCTACTACTAGGCATTTATCCTTGTTATCTGTTATCTCAAGAAAAAGTAATTTTTAATATGTAGAAGTATTGTTATCGCATTAAGTATATATACTAGGAGTATAATAGGTGATATGTATAATTTCAAGGCAAAAAGGTCCACTATTATTAGGGGTAATGTTGGCGATTTAAACTTAGATGGTCAAATTATTATAAAATCGAGGCGAGCCACCCTAGAAATTGTTTTAAACCCAAACATTTCGAGCTAATGGGCCTCGGTCAATGGTCCCCATATCCACCAATTCTAAATTTTGAAAATCCAAATATTCGTTAATTAATGATAATTCATTGTTATGCATAACCCTAAATTTTTGTTTGTCTACTTTTCTAATCTATTAAATAATTCATATATAACTAATATAAATTAACTTTGTATTGTAAATTTATATAGTGCTAATGTTACTCTTTCTCTAATTGTAATGTCAATCAAATGTTCCTTTTCTCTTTCTCTATAGTGGTCCCCTATAGAACCCACACTGATTTAACCAAAAAATATGTCATTAGTTATATTGTGTCTCTTCTCCACTTTAAACTTTTCTTCATACTTAGGTCATCCATTTAGGGTACCCATATTCTTGAAACCAACCTAACCTTCCCTAATTTCACATTATTCTTTAAGTGTTTTACTTGATTTATATTAGTTCTAGCATAGCCTTCAAACACAAGGTGCACTGTCTATCTAGGCTTGTCCAAGTTTAGGTAAAAAACCACTTGGACAATAGCTTTCATGAAATATGAGGAATTTTTACATCATATGAGGTATAGATTGATTATAAAATATCTTGTGAATGAAGTGAAATATTTTTTTTAGAAAAATTATTGAAATATTTTCATTCCTTCAAATACATGTTACAAAATGCATTTAAAGACTAAGAAAACCCCAATGAAAAATCTACTAATTATTCATAATATTGCAAAATATGGTCTCTGAAGAGTAAAGAGTGTCCCAAAGTGATATGCACAACTTCATTATTTTTATCCCTTGTGGCATCACCAAATCAATATCAATGAATGTTAGGTTGTATATTATGAAAATAACAAAGGTGCATAAAATATATCAGAAGAAAAAACAATTATACTAATTAGTTAAATGCATTATGCAATTATTTCAATTGAAGAATGCACTCTTCATATTATCCACCACCTCTACTTAGATCCAATAGACAACTAAGGTTCACTTCAAAACCTATGTAGTTTTTGTAATATAAATTACATGTTAATAAATTTAGAAAGCCTTCCTAACTTATATGAGGTTGTATTGTTATGGAGAATATGTCAAATAATTTTGTTTCTTTTTAATTATAGATTTAACCATTATGAATTTTCTCTTATTGGGACCCATATAATACCTTGCTTGTATTTTTTAAGGATGTCTATAAGATATTTTTTTTATATGATATTTATCCTAACTTACCTCAATTTTAAGTGTTTTTACAATCTTAATATTTCTTTTTATTTTTTTACTATAAATTTCAACTATCACTAAGTTTGTTTAAATGGGACCCATATAGTACCTTGCTTGTATTTTTGAAGAATATCTATGAGATCTAATTTTGTTATATGATCTATACCATAGTTCATTTAACTTGAAAATAGTTATTATGGATATCATATTAGTTATTTTGTCATAATAATCTCCTATTACAGAGGATTTGGATATCATGGGCTACACTAAGGGTAAAAAATAGACCAATGATTATAGTGAATTACCATAATATTTTGTACCATGGTGCTTATGAGCATTATAAATCAATATTTATTAGTAGTAGAAGTCCACATGGACTTCCAAACAATCAAGAGGAATTTCTACATTGTGTGAGGTATTAAGTATATTGGTGAGTGAAGTTTATTCATCAATAAATGTTGTTGAATTAGTTTTATAACCCTTAAGTAGGTGTTACAAGAAACAATTTAAGATTACCTAGAAAGTTACAATGATCAATCTATTAAGTACTTATCCAATGGTATTTGCTCAACTGGTTAAATTTATCAACTTTAAATAAAAGACATCCAATTTAAAATCTTACCACACAATACATGTATAATAGTTTGTTGTGATAGCACTATGTGATCATGATGTAATATTAGTGGGACCCCTTTCAATCCCATATAACTATTTAAATTTGTAATATTTTCTAAAACCATATTGAAACATACATTCACCACCATCAAGTCTAGAAAGGATAGGGTGTCTATGAGTGTGTATACAAAAAAAAAATCCAAAAAGGATTGAAGAGCAATGTGAAGATAGCAATAATAAATGAAAGTAAAGAAATAAATCGAGAGACAATAAGAATATTAACGTTCATAAGCACCCCAATATATCATATTTTATTTACACGTACATTATAAATGGATCCTAAGCCACCTTTACTACCTTGAATATGGGTTATAAGGATTTCTTTGCATAGGAATATTTTGACATGCTCAAATGGACAAGGATTTGGTTTTCTATAACATTGTTACTTATCTATTTGAAGAACACAAGCTTATAATGAAAGGGGGCTGAATAGTATAAGACCAACTTTTACTTTTCTTTCCCAAACAATATTATTCAATATTATCAATTGCAATATCTTTCCAAAGTAATATTCATCAATAGCAGTAATAAATCAATGCACAAATCACCGCACACATGAGAGAAACAAATTTAATGTGGTTCACCCAATGTGGGCTACATCAATGAAGAAAATATTTCTTCTAAATTTTCTCAAAAAATCTCTTGGGAACCAATTCCCTATTACAATATTTATGGACCTCTGTCCAAAGGAGATCTTAATCCCCTATGCTCAAGTTTGTGGACCTCTATCCATAGGAGAACTCTATCCCCTTAACTCTAGTTCATGGAACTCTATCCACAATAGAAACATGTCCTTACTGCTCTGGCTAGTAGACCTCTATCCACAAGAGACCTCTATCCCCACTGCTCTGGCTAGTGGACCTCTATTCATAGGAGACCTCTATCCCCACTACTTTGGCTAATAAACCTCTATCCACAGGAGACCTCTATCTCCACTACTCTGGATAGTGGACCTCTATCCATAGGAGAGCTCTATCCCTAGTTCTTTGGCTAGTGGATCTCTATCCACAAGAGACCTCTATCCTCGCTGCTTTGGCTACCTTCAAAGCTGGTACATAACTCTTCTCCAAATATGCACATACTACATGCATAAATATATCTCAAATCTATCCTAGATATGCACATATTACATGCACAAATATGTCTCAAATCTATCCCAAATATACATACATTACATGCACAAATATGTCTTAACTCTACTCAAAAACTCTACATAAATTTGCACCAAGCCTCATCACAAGACTAGCACAAATCTGTCTCAAACCTGTTCACCAAATCTGCTCTCAACTCTATCTTAGATTTGCACACATTATATGCACAAATATATCTCAAACATGTTTCAATTCTTCTCACAAGACTTTCTTAAATCTACCTCAAACCTATTTCAAGTCTTCTCACAAGACTTTATCAAATCTACCTCAAACCTATTTCAAGTCTTCTCACAAGACTTACTATAATCTACCAGCAAGCCTTCTCAAAAGACTTGCTCAAATATTCCACAAACATATTTCAAGTCTTCTCACAAGACTTACTCAAAACAAATGACAACTTACTCATAACACATTCTCAAAAACTGCTCAAAACACATACTCTAATATGCCCATAACACATAATCATAAACTGCTCAAAACACATACTCTAATATGCTCATAACACATACTCAAATCTGCTCATCAATACCTGTTCTCAACTCTCCAAATCTTGCATACAAAACAATGTTCATCTATTTCCAGATCTTGCATAATAATGTCACCAAGTGCTTTATTTAATATTCAATGTACTTTCTATAATTAAATTAGTTTAGACATATTCTATCTAGAATTCGTTTAACCTCTTGAACATATAGAGAATGATATGCACTTGACAATTGCTTAATATATTCTATACATTCATTAAGTTTGTCGCTTCCACATGTTTCACATTAATTGCATTATAAAGGTAGCTCTAGTCTAGCACTTGATAACTGATCTTCTTATGTATTTACCATAATCAAAATTGATACAAAAACTTGCTTCACAAATCTGATTTCTAACACTTGCACATTCACTTTCAATGTCACTCAAACCAATGCCCAAAAGCTTCACAAATTCATTCAAACAATGAAGCACAATTTATTCACAAAACCTAGCTCAAATATTTCCAACAATCCACACTAATAAAACCTTTTATCTCCACCTTAAAATTACTTTCTCAAAACATAACCTCCTAGAGAAATATTTGAACAACCATACCGCAAAATACTTGATGAAGATGTACCCTTTAGTACCTGTCTCAAAAACAACTTATCTTTCTTGTGCCACTTTTAAGGGTTAGATAGCATAAAACTTTTCAACCATCCACATGTAAAACCTTTCCTCAAAACATATGTATAGAGATATTGTTTTACCACTTCTTTTAATTTCACAAGGTAAATATTTTTAATTAATAAACTTCACCCTTCAAATAATTTTGTTCACCATGTAGGAATACTCATAATAATTAAACCATTTAACACCTTATAACTCCTACTTTTAAAACACACACAATCAACTCATACAATGAAAGTGTCCTTATCACACCTTATTCTCCTAAATAGATTTAAAATTTCAATACCAAAAGACCCTTTTCACACCTTATTTCTCCTATATAAAATGAGAAAAAATAAATGACAACTCAGTCTTATAACTCCCATAAAAATCAAATCGCAATTGAGAAAATAAATACCTCTTTTATTTTTCCCTCAATGTGACACGAACCTCTCACCTCATGAGAGCAATGCATCCAACCAAAGGGCCATGACTAACTGTGCTAACGCAGCCCATGAGAACACAAAGGCACCAATCATCTTTTACTTCCTCCTATCGCGAACTCTATCCAGCAAAAAAAAATTGGTCTGTGATGGGTTTCAAACCCGAAACCTCCTTCTCACAACACCTTCACACAGGCTCATCCACCAGTTGGTCTAGCTGGCTGGATAGTATTTTATGTGCACCAATCCAAACATAAACCTTCACTGTTCACTATAGAATATTGTGCTCTCCTTTCCTTTCCTTCTCTGTCATGTGCAATGAATCAGATATCAATATTATTGCTTGCACGATTTTTGAACAACTCAAAAATAACTTTAGGCATGGGGTATTAATATGATTTAATTTCCTCTTGTTCCAAAGTCGGTCCACCTTGTATTTTTTACACCATATGACGTCGGCTACCTCAATTTAAAATTAATTTGAATTACCTTCAATTACTTGGTGCTCAAATGATATTATAACTTGAAATATTTATATCATAATAAATATATTATAATATTAATCCTTTTGAACCTTGCCTTAATAAATAATATTATTTCCTTCAATAATATTAATATATTGCATTCATTTTTAAACCATTGTTCCAAAGAACTCTTCAATTAAAGCATTTCACAGTCTTCATATCTTTGTGTTTTCTTAAGCCTTTCTTATTTATTCTCACATAGTTAGCTTCTTCATTTACTACTTGACTCATTACTTGATTCTAATTTCTTATCTTTTGTCTTCTTTGAAGCCTTGAATGTTGCCTCTCTTTTTGATGTTTGATCTTTCTCTTTTCAAATTTCATAAGCTATGAGAATTCCATGTAACTCATTTATTGTCAACCTATCAAGATCCTTCATCTCTTCTATTGCTGAAACCTTTGCATCATACCTCATGGGGAGTGATCTTAATACTTTTTGAGCAACACTAGAGTCCTCAATTTCTGATCCAAGTCCTCGCATAGTATTAACAATTTCATCAACATAGAGTAAGTACATAGCAATATCTTCTTCATATTTCATCTTCAATTCTTCAAACCTTCTCCTGTGAGTTTGAATTTTTGCCAACTTAACCTTGCTATCTCCTTCATATGTTTGCTTCAATTTGTCTCATATTTTTTTTGCTGATTTGCATTGCAAAAATTTCACAAATTTTGATTCACATAATACACTTAAGATTCCATTCATAGCCTTGGCATTATTTACATATAATTGTTTGACATATTTGTATGTGGGAAGAGTAGTTTTAGGTGTGAACCCATCCTCAATAGATTGTAATGTTTCATATCCTTGTGCCATAAAATAAGTCTTCATCCTCATACTTCAGAAAGCATAATTATTCCAATCAAACATTGGAGCCTTATTTGTTGAATTTCCATTCTGAGAAGCCATCTATGTTCCTGTAAGAACTTCCTTCAAGCTATTAGACTTTTTCAAAGAAACTCGCTCTGATAAAAATTGAACACAATCTTATACTGAGATGGGGGTGAATAGTATAAGACCAACTTTTACTTTTATTTCCCAAATAATATTATTCAATATTATCAATTGCAATATATTTCCAAAGTAGTATTTATAAATAGAAGTAATAAAGCAATGCACAAATCACCACACAAATGACAAACATAGATTTAACGTGGTTTACCCTATGTGGGCTACATCCATGGAGAAAATATATCTTCTAAATTTTTTCAACAAATATCTTGGGAACAAATTCCATATTATAATGTTTATAGACCTCTATCCAAAGGAGATCTTAATCCCCTATGATCATGTTCATGGACCTCTATCCACAGGTGAACTCTATCCCCTTAAATCTAGTTCATGGAACTCTATCCACAAGAGACACCTATCCCCACTACTATGGCTAGTGGACCTCTATCCACAAGAGACCTCTATCCCCACTGCTCTAGCTAGTGTACCTCTATCCATAGGAGACCTTTGTCCCCACTGTTCTATTTAATGAACCTTTTTCCATAGGAGACCTCTTTCCCCACTGCTTTAGCTAGTGGACCTCTATCCATAGGAGACCTCTATCTCCACTACTCTAGCTAGTGGACCTTTATCCATAGGAGATATTTGTCCCCACTACTCTGGACACCTCCAAATTTGGTACACACCTCTGCGTAACTCTGCTCCAAATTTTTACACACTACATGCACAAATCTGTTTAAACTTTATCCCATATCTACACGCATTACATACACAAATCTATCGTAACTCTATCCCAAATATACGTACATTACATACACAAATATATAACAAATCTATCCCAAATATACATACATTACATACACAAATCTATCTTAACTCTTCTCACAAACTCTGCATAAATATGCACCAAGCCTCATCACAATACTAGCACAAATCTATCTCAAACCTGCTCACCAAATCTGCTCTCAATTTTATCTCATACCTACACATATTATATGCACAAATCTATCTCAAACCTATTTCAATTATTCTCACAATACTTGCTCAAATCTACCTCAAACCTATTTCAAGTCTTCTCATAATACTTTCTCAAATCTACCTCAAACCTATTTCAGGTCTTCTCATAAGACTTAATCAAAACAACTCACAACTTGCTCATAACACATGCTCAAAAATTGCTCAAAACACATACTCTAATCTACTCATAACACATACTCAAATTTTCTCATCAAAACCTATTCTCAACTCTCCAAATCTTGCATACAAAATAATGTTCATCTATTTCCAGATATTGCACAATAATGTCACCAAGTATTTACTTAATCTTCAATGTTCTTTCTATAACTAAAGTAGTTTAGACATATTCTACATAGAATTCGTTTAACCTCTTGAACATATAGAGAATGATATGCACTTGACAATTGCTCAATATGTTCTACACATTCATTAAGTATATTTCTTCCACATGTCTCACATCAATTGCATTCTAAATGTAGCTCTAGTCTAGCACTTGATAACTGACCTTCTCAAGTATTTTCCATAATAAAAATGGATACACACACTTGCTTCAAAAATATGATTTCTAACACTTGCACATTCACTTTCAATGTCACTCAAACCATTGCTCAAAATATTAACAAATTCATTCAAACAATGAAGCACAATTTATTCACAAACCCTAGCTCAAATATTTCCAACAATCCACACTAATAAAACCTTTTATCTCCACCTTAAAATTACTTTCTCAAAACATAACCTCCTAGAGAAAGAGTTGAACAACCATACCTCAAAATGTTTGATGAAGATGTGCCCTTTAATACCTATCTCAAAAACAATGTATATTTCTTGTGCCACTTTTAAGGGTTAGCATAACATTATTTCAACCATCCATATGGAAAACCTTTCCTCAAAACATATGCATAGAGATATTGTTTTACCAATTATTTTAATTTCACAAGGCAAACCCTTAAAACACTTTCTTTCACCATGCATGAGTACTCACAATAATTTTACCATTTAACACCTTATGACTCCTACTTTTAAAACACACACAATCAACTCATATAATGAAAAAGTCCTTATCACACCTTATTTCTCCTTACAAACAGATTTTAAATTTCAATACCAAAAGACCCTTTTCACACCTTATTTCTTCTATATCAAATGAGCAAAAATAAATCACAACTCAACCTTATAACTCCCATAAAAACCAAATCACAATTGAGAAAAAAATACCTCTTTTATTCTACCCTCAATATGACTCAAACCTCTCACCTCGTGAGAGCAAGGCATCCAACCAAATATCGATAACCAGATTCGCTAACGTAGCCTGTGAGAACACATAGGTGTCAATCATCTTTTACTTCCTCCTATCATGAACTCTGCCTAGCCAAAAAAAATGGTCCATGATGGGTTTCGAACCTGAAACCTCCTTCTCACAACACCTTCATGTAGGCTCAACCACCAGTTGGTCTATTTGGCTAGATGGTATTTGATGTGCACCAATCCGAACATAAACCTTTACTGTTAACTATATAATACTACACTCTCCTTTCCTTTCCTTCTCTACCGCATGCAACAAATTGGATAGTGATATTATTGCTTGCACGATTTTTGAAAAACTCAAAAATGACTTTAGGCATGGGGTATTAATATGATTTAATTTCCTCTTTGTCCAAAGTCAGTCCACCTTGTCTTTTTTACACCATATGACGTCGGCCACATCAATTCGAAATTAATTCAAATTACCTTCAATTACTTGGTGCTCAAATGATATTATAACTTGAAATCTTTATATTATAATAAAGATATTATAATATTAATGCTTTTGAACCTTGCCTTCACAATTAATATTATTACCTTCAATAATATTAATATCTTGCATTCATTTTTAAACCATTGTTCCAAAGAACTCTTAAGCATTTTGTCCTTCATTATAATATTCAAAATAAATATTATAATGCTTTTCTCAACAAATTTCCTTTCTCTTGAGATAAACATGTGCCTTCATTATTGACCTTACTTAGAATAATAATTGTGCCTTGAGAATTTTCCTTGACATCAATGACAACCAATGACATCTCTCTTTTGACATCAATGACAACAATTTGCACAAATATTTCCAACAATCTCCCCCTTTGTCATTGATGGTAACCCTATCAAAAACTTTATTTTCCAACCACTAAATTCCAAATCTTCTTCCCTTGATAAACTACTCCCCCTTACTTAAAATCTCCCCCTTTGAAATCAATGGCAAAGGGCTCCTTTGGGGCTAAAAAATAAGACTCTTAGATTAGCCTCCTCACCACATCCTCCGCTTGAGGTGATTAATTTTGGGGTGGGAGTAAATCTACTCCCAACATATAATGCTCTTTTTCCTTTTCAACCTTATTTTTCAACACCTTTGTAATAATACTCTTTTGATCCTTTTGAGTGTTCCTATTTTTGCTTGACTCTGCGAGTTTTAAAAACTCTGTTCTACACCACTTGGCCTTATGCCCAAGATTATTGCAATTGTAACACCTGATGTTGTAGTTCTTGGAAGGTGCAAATGACTTGAGGTTCCTCTTGGTGAAGCCATAATCATCTCTATCATGAACCCTGCAGTGTATAGTTTTATGACCAAAGCAATTACATGAGTAGCAATGGCCTTGGAATAAATATCCATCTTCGAATGAGTTGAATTTCCTCTTAGTGAAGTCATACTCCTATCCATGAACCCTACAATGCATAGCTCTGTAACCAAAATGATTACATGAAAAATAATACCCTTGGAAGAAATATTCATCTTGTCTTGAAATATCTGATCTCTTAGTCCTTTCTTTGTCTTCTTTGAGTTGATCCCTATTTCTTGTTTGTGCATTGTTTTCTTTCTCAATGAAGCTTCAACTCTTCAACTTATTAACATAGGTCTTGGGTTCTTCTTCAATCTCCTCTAAAACTTCCTTTTCTTTTGAGCTTGAGCTTGATCCTTCTTGTTTTCATTGACCTTCTTCAAAACCAAGTCTTGTTTTGATAAATGAATATCTTTGTGCATTGATAATGTTGTCCAAAGCTTTTAAACTTTTTTCAAACCTGTGTAGCTTATCCTTAGAATCTTTCACTTCTATTCTTAGAGAAACCACTTCATGTTCTAATATTTCAAATTCCAACTCTTTTATCTCTAACTTTTCAACCATGACTTCTTTAAATTTCTTTGCCTTAGCTTTTGAGTTTTTGATGTCTTGTAGATGCTTTTCTTTTATTTCTCATCTTCTTTAACTTGAGCATTCAGTCTTGAATTATTTTTTCTACCTCTTTTCAACTCTTTGAGAGTAACAATAAGTTCTTATAGATAAATTGTGTCTTCTTCTTCTTTATTTGAACTTTTCTCTCGGTCTTCAATTATAGGAGCTTCTTCTATGTGGTCTTCAATAGGAGTGTTTTCTTCCTCTTCTATTACCAAAAATAGAATATCTTCTTATTCACTATATGAGGGTCTTTCATCATTGTCACTTGAAGCACTCCTTGCTCGTTTAACATAGAAACTCTTCTTGTACCTTTGAAAGAACTTATTTTCATGCTTACATTGACCATACCTATTTTTCTTTGCATGCATGAATTTTATTTCTTCCATTTTCTTATAATCTTGTTTCTCTTCATTGCTACTGCTTCCAGCTTGTGGATAATTTAATGAATAGTGATCAAAGTTACCATAATCAAAGCATTTCACAGTCTTCATATCTTTGTGTTTTCTTAAGCCTTTCTTATTTCTTCTCACATAGTTAGCTTCTTCATTACTACTTGACTCATCACTTGATTCTAATTTCTTATATTTTGTCTTCTTTGAAGTCTTGAATGATGCCTCTCTTTTTGATGTTTGATCTTTATTTGTCCTCATTTCATAAGCTATGAGAATTCCATGTAACTCATCCATTCTCAACCAATCAATATCTGTCATCTCTTCTATTTTTGAAACTTTTGCATCATACCTCGTGGGGAGTGATATTAATACTTTTTTAGCAACACTAGAGTCCTTAATTTTTTATCTAAGTCCTCGCATAGTATTAACAATTTCATCAACACAGAGTAAGTACATAGCAATATCTTCTTCATATTTTATCTTTAATTCTTCAAACCTTCTCCTGTGAGTTTGAAGTTTTGCCAACTTAATCTTGCTATCTCCTTCATATGTTTGCTTAAATTTATCCCATATTTCTTTTGCCAATTTACATTGCATAACTTTCACAAATTCTAATTCACATAATCCACTTAAGATTTCATTCATAACCTTGGTATTATTTACATATAATTGCTTGCCATCTTTATCTGTGGGAGGAGTAGTTGTAGGTGTGAACCCATCCTCAATAGATTGTCATGTTTCATATCCTTGTGCCATCAAATAATTCTTCATCCTCATAATCCAGAAAGCATAATTGTTCCCATAAAACATTGAAACCTTATTTGTTGAAGTTCCATTCTGAGAAGCCATCTATGTTCCTATAATAACTTCCTTCAAGTTGTTAGACTTTTTCGAAGAAACTCGCTCTCATAACAATTGAATAACATAAGATTATACTGAGAGGGAGGGGTGAATAGTATAAGACCAATTTTACTTTTCTTTCCCAAACAATATTTGTTGAGCAAGGTGCGGCAATAGTATTGTCATTGTTGTCAACACAGTCAGATAGATCTGTTGATGCAGTGGATAGGAATTTCAAAAGCTATTCAAATGCAATGGACAGGAGTTCAAAAGTTATTCAGAGTATGTACAGTGATTTTCCAAGAAGACCAAAGTTGCCTATATGCAAAATATCAAAGAAAAATACAAGTAAGAAAAGTGTCACGATATCGTGACATATACAGCAGGCAAGAAAAATTGTCACGATTTCACGACATGTTGGAAGAGAAAAAGGCAAGTGGAAAAACTATCGTGATTTCATGACATGTTGGAAGAGAAAGAGAAAGTAGGAAAAAGTGTCACGATTTCATGACAAGTTTGAAGAAAAAAGAACAAGTAAGAAAAGTGTCACGATTTCGCGACATGTTGGAAGAGAGAGAAAAAGCAAGAAAAACTGTCACGATTTCACGACATGTTGGAAGAGAAAAAGGCAAGTGGAAAAACTGTCATGATTTCATGACATGTTGGAAGAGAAAGAGAAAGCAGGAAAAAGTGTCACGATTTCGTGACAAGTTTGAAGAAAAAAGAACAAGTAAGAAAAGTGTCACGATTTCGCGACATGTTGGAAGAGAGAGAAAAAGCAAGAAAAACTATCGCAATTTCGTGACATGTTGGAAGAGAAAGAGGCAAGTGGAAAAACTATCATGATTTCGTGACATGTTGGAAGAGAAAGAAAAAGCAGGAAAAAGTGTCGCGATTTCGTGACAAGTTTGAAGGAAAAAGAACAAGTAAGAAAAGTGTCGCGATTTCGCGACATGTCGCATTTTCGTGACTAAAATAGGAGAGAGAAAGGAAAGTTTGAAAAGTGTCACGATTTTGTGACATGTCGCATTTTCATGACTAAAATAGGAGAGAGAAAGCAGAAGGAAAAAGTGTCGCGATATCGTGACATGTAGCATTTTCGTGGGCCAAAGCTAAGAGAAAGAGCAAGGAGAAAAAGTGTCGCGATATCGCGACATGTTGTATTTTCACGGCCAGAAGCAAAGAGAAAGCGTAAGGAGAAAAAGTGTCATGACATGTATTTTTGGGGGCCGAAGCAAAGAGAAAGCGTAAGGAGAAAAAGTGTCGCGATATCGTGACATGTAGCATTTTCGTGGTCCGATGCAAAGAGAAAGAGAGAGAAAGAAAAAGTGTCGCGATATCGTGACATGTTGTATTTTCGGGGGCCAAAGCAAAGAAAAAGAGAGAGAAAGAAAAAGTGTCACGATATCGCGACATGTTGCATTTTCGTGGTTAAGTTGAAGCCGACGAAGTCCGATGACAACCGACTAAAATTAGGGTTTACAGTTGTTATGAAAGCCGACTAATATTAGGGTTTACAGCCGACTAAGATTAGGGTTTTCATCATGAAAATGTTGTTATAAAAGGAGGGTTGTTTGGAGAATTGGAGTGTGTGGAATGCGTGTGGAATACGGTCGTTGTGCGTAGAGAGCAAGTTGTGTCGAATCGTGCTAAGTGCAAAATTCGTAGAGAAAGCAGAGTGCGAAGAAGGGAGAAGATGGTCATGAAGTTTGACTATAACGAATCAGAGTGTGTGAAGTGATTGCACAGAGAGTGCAAAGTGTGCAAAGAGAAAAAGAGGTTGAAGCTCGACCAGGTGCTACTGTGATTACGTAGAGAAAGTGGAGTGCGCAGAGAACGCAAAGGTGAAAAAGACCAGTCAGGGTCTTACAAAAGCAAAGGTATCTTACTGTCAAACTTATAGATTCAGAATTGAAGTCCAAGTTGATGCTTGGCATCAGGGGTTGGTGCTCCTTCCAGTAGGGTGTTGGTAAATTGATTGTAAAGTTGGTGCTTTGAAAAGGTTGGATTTGGATGGTAGTCCAAGCAATCAATTTTTGAGGAGTAGCCACATTGGTGAACCTCGTTAAATCTTGTGTTGTGTGATGCTCTTTTGTTATACTAGCTGTATCTAGTAATAAGTTTTAATTACTATGGTTTTAAGAGCTGTAAATTCAAGTTTAAAGAGCTACACTGATTCACCCCCCCTCTCAGTGTCATTGTAAGACTAACAATTGGTATCAGAGCTAAGTTCTTGTACAAGCTTAACCGGCTAGGGTGATCTTGGAAGTAACACAATGGCAGGTGGTGAAGGCTTCTCATCAAACAAAGCACCATTGTTTGATGGATCTAATTATGCGTTCTAGAGAATCGGGATGCAGACATATCTCCGTGCTTTGGGATACGACATCTGGGATTCAGTAGTTAGTGGATACACAATACCCATCAATCCTCCAAAAGAGGCTAACGAAAAGAAACTATTTGAAAATAACTCAAAAGCAAAGAATGCTCTCATGTGCGGATTAGCAAACAATGAACTGGTAAAGATCATGAGCTATAAAATGGCAAAAGAAATATGGGACAAACTAAGGAGTATTCATGAAGGAGACGATAAGATCAAAGAGGCCAAGCTACAGACACATCGAGCTCAGTTCGAAGCATTAAAGATGAATGATGATGAAAACATTGAGGCATATATGCTGAGAGTTAATGGAATCATTAATGCGATCAGAGGACTCGACGAGGATATTGAAGACTCTACCGTCGTGAAAAAGGTATTAAGATCTCTTCCTCAAAGGTTTGATTCTAAAGTCTCAGCGATAGAAGAAGCTAAAAATCTAAATTATTTTAGTATAGATGAGATGTATGGTTCTTTGACTGCATATGAGATGAGGATAGGAAGATCTAAACCCACAAAAGAGAAGCGGCTTTTAAAGCCCTTAAAAATAAAAACACAAAACAAGAGTTCGAGGAAGAAGAGACATCAGATGAAATGGAAGTAAACTTTGTTAAAAAACTAAAAATGGGAAACAAAAAATACAGAGGAAAGCTATCGTTTAAATGTTTCAACTGTGGAGACGTTGGGCATTTTGCGTCTAAATGTCCACTTAATAAGAAGAACAAAAATGATGAAGGATCACACCAAGAAAGAAGTGACTGGAAGAAGAAAATGAATTTCAGAAAAAGCAACTTCAAGAAGAGAAGTTTCATCTCCAGGAATGCCAGTTCATCAGAAGATAGCTCCGGTGAGGATTCTGAAGAGGAAACAGGTGAAGCTCTTTTCATGGCTTTTGAAGAAGTAAAATCAGAAAAGGAAGAAGGAGTGAACTCTGAAGTATGTGGTGAAAACCCTGAGGCTGAAGTAGATCTAGAAGGTGAGTTGATCTCTACACTTGAAGAGTTGAAAACAGAGAGGAAAAAGAATAAGAAAATTTCAAAAAGGCTTGAGGATGCAAACGAAATCATAACCAGTCTGAAAGTACAGACAGAAGAATACAAGAAAATATCTAAAGATCTCGAAGTACAAATTACCATGAAAATAGATTATTGTTGCAAACTAGAAGAAGAGAATATTGGTTTACGAACGCATATAGAAGGGATGAATCACAAAATTAGTTGCTATCACAAATGCGAAGAAAGTTCTATGAAGCTGGATAAGATTATAAATGACCAAAGGCCTGCAGGCATCAAATTTGGTCTGGGTTTCATCAAAGGAGAATCATCAAATGGATCAAAGGCCATAAATGTAGAATCCATAAAGAATGAAGATAAGAAACAGGTTGATCAAGGAAAAATGTCTCATGCAAAAGAAAGCAATAATGCCAGGCACGAAAGGAGAATTGACAATGATGGATTCACCAATGTCACATATCAAAGGAGAAGAAGACCTATGGCTCCTACGGCAACATGGCAAAGACCATCACCCAGGTTCAATTATCCCTTTTCTGGTTTCTGTTTTAAATGCAATGGCTATGGACATAAAATCTCAGACTGCAAATATAATGTAAAACCAAGGAATTTCACCAGTAGAAATGCTTTTTCTCCTCTGATGAATTATACAGTAGAATGCTATATCTATCATAATTTTGGGCACATTGCAAGAAACTGTAGAAGTACATTTGCATCAAATCAGTTTTAGGGAAGAAAATTTCAACCAAATAGGATGAGACAAAATATAAAACTTCCTGAAAAACATGCACAAGCTATTGATAAGGGAAAGGCAAAACAAGAGCCCAAAACTACTATCAAAATGGAGTTGAAAGAAAAAGAGCGACTTAAGGAAGAAAAGGAATCCTTAATCATACAAACAACATTTAAAGCACAAAATAAATGTGTACCATGGATACTTGATAGTGGATGCTCCAGTCATATGACAGGTGACAAACAAAAATTTGAGAAGTTACAGAAATATGAAGGTGGTTCAGTAAAGTTTGGAAATAATGATGGAGCTAAGATAGTTGGCAAAGGTTCAGTTAAACTTAGTAACGGAAAAATTAAGTCAAAAGAAGTCTTGTTTGTGGATGGTTTGAAACATAACTTGTTGAGCGTAAGTCAGATTTGTGATAAAGGTCATGAAGTAGTTTTTAAGAAGCAGGGTTGTGAAGTCGGAAAAACAAACAAGTGGAAAATTGATAGCAACTGGATCAAGGACATCTGGCAACCTTGTACATGCTCTCGAAACTTTAGAAGGAGCTTGTTTTATTGGACAGGAAGAAGAAAATTGGTTGTGGCACAAGAGACTCGGTCATATCAGTTTTGATAATCTAGTAAAAATCATCTCAAAAAGGGTAGTGAGAGATATTCCCACCATCAGCAAACCTGCAAACAAGCATTTGTGCTTCATGCCAAAAGGGGAAGCAAACTAGAGTCACATTCAAAACAAAAGAGTACTACACAAGCAAACCTTTGGAACTAATACACACCGATTTATGTGGACCCATGAGAACACAAAGCATAAATGGTGACAAATATTTTATGTTGTGCATTGATGACTATTCTAGAATGACATGGATATTTTTCTTGAAGCATAAATCAGAAGCTTTTCAAATGTTCAAGATTTTCAAAAACCAAGTTGAGAATGAAACAGGAAAAAGGATCAAATGTTTAAGATCAGATAGAGGAGGAGAATTCATTTCAGAGGAGTTTATAGAGTACTATGAAAAATACGGTATTAGGAGACAGTTTTCAGCAACCAGGACACCTCAATAGAATGGAGTGGTAGAAAGAAAGAACAGGATAGTGCAAGAAATGGCATGGACTATGTTGGCTGAAAGCAGAGTAGCAGACAGATTTTGGAAAGAAGCAGTCCATACTGCGGTATATATCCAAAATAGGTACATGCTGAGAACACATGAAAGCAAAACTCCTTATGAGTTGTGGTTCGGTAAAAGGGCAACAACAAAATACCTCAAAATTTTTGGCAGCAAGTGCTACATCAAAAGAACTGAAGATAATCTTGGTAAGTTTGAAGATAGAGCGGATGAAGGTATTTTTGTTGGTTATTCATCAAAAAGCAAAGCTTACAAATGCTACAACAAGAGGCTAAAGAAAATTGTGGATAGTGTCGATGTTAAATTTGATGAAGGTAGAGAACGAGTAATTAGCTATGAAATGAACTACCCAATTTATGAAGAGGTTATTGAAGGAGATGAGGAAAATAAAACGGAAAAGATACAAAAAATTGACTCAGATGATTTAAGTTGTGATTCAAAAGTGGAAGAAAATAAGAAATTCAAAACAGTAAATTGATAGAAAAATCATCCTAGAGAGCAAATAATTGGAGACCCCAATGTTGGTGTTTAGATAAGAAGAAGAGTAGTAAGTAACTACTCTCTATTATCCAGCATTGAGCCCAAAAACATTGCTGACGCAAGTAAAGATGAAAGTTGGATGAAGGCAATAAATGAAGAATTAGATCAGATCGAGAAAAATGAAACTTGGGAGTTAGTACCTAGACCTACAAATAAAAATATAATCGAGACTAAATGGATTTTTCAAAATAAATTGAATGAAGACGGACAGGTAGTCAAAAATAAAGCAAGATTGGTATGTAAGGGTTATGCACAAGTTGAAGGCATTGACTTTGAGGAAACTTTTGCACCAGTAGCTAGACTAGAGGCAATTAGAATGTTTCTGGCTTTAGCAGTCTACAAGAACTTCAAAGTTTATCAAATGGATGTGAAATCAGCGTTTTTGAATGGGAAACTTGAAGAAGAGGTTTATATTGAGCAACCAGATGGTTTCGAACTTGGTGATGATCCCAACTTGGTTTGCAAGTTGAAGAAGGCATTATATGGCTTAAAAAATGCACCCGAGCATGGTATGCAAGGCTAGACAACTATCTCACTCAACAAGGGTTTAAGAAAGGCATGGTGGATAGTAATTTGTATGTCAAAATAGAAAATGGGCAGCTTATTGTTCTTGTTGTATACGTAGATGATATCATATTTGGCAGCAGCAAAGATGAGTCGTGTAAAGATTTAGCAAATAAGATGCAAAAAGAATTTGAAATGTCAATGATTGGTGAACTTTCGTATTTCCTCGGGTTGCAAGTTAATCAAAATAAGAAGGGCATATTTATTTCTCAAGTTAAATATGTGAAAGAGATGTTAAAAAATTTCACAATGGAGGATTGTAAGCCAGTTAGCACTCCCATGATGACAGTTGCAAGTTGAGCAAGGATGACAAATCTCCACCTGTTGATCAAACCATGTACAGATCTATGATTGGGAGCTTACTATACCTGAAAGCTACCAGACCAGATATTTTGCAGGCAGTATGCATGGTAGCATGATTTCAGGCTAATCCCAAGGAGACTCATGTGATAGCAGTGAAGAGGATTCTTCGGTACCTCAAGGGTACTATGGAGTATGGGTTATGGTATCCAAAAGGTAAAGACTTCACCCTTATTTCGTATTCAGATGCAGATTGGGCAGGATGTGTAGATGACAAAAAGAGTACCAATGGAGGTGCATTCTATCTTGGAGACAGATTGGTCGCATGGCACAATAAGAAACAAGAGTCAGTTTCTTTATCGACAGTAGAGGCAGAATATATTGCAGCGACAACATGTTGTACGTAGGTATTGTGGATGAAACAAACCCTGAAAGATCTTGGTATTAGCTTCAGTGAGCCAATATCAGTTAAGTGTGATAACACCAGTGCCATTAACATCTCCAAGAATCCGGTTATGCATTCACACACAAAACACATTGCTATTAGGTATCACTTTTTGAAGGAGAAAGTTGCGAAAGGTGAGGTTAAGTTGGATTTTGTTCCAACTACAGAGCAAGTAGCAAATATCTTCACAAAACCATTGCCCAAGGAAGTTTTTGAGTACCTTCGCAATAAATTGGGAGTGGTCACACTTCCCAAGAATTGACTAGCTACAGGGATCACATTCTCAGGGGGAGCATTTAAGTATTTGATTATCTTTTTGCTCATGTTCATGATTTTTGCTAAGTGTAATAAATTTTGCCTAAGAATGTTGTGCATGGACTCAAGGGGAGTCTATAGTAGCCCTTTGGTATTATTGTCAAAGGGGGAGAAGAGTTACAGGAAATTGCACATGTGTTGCCAACAATTCCAAAGGGGGAGATTGTTGAGCAAGGTGCAACAACAGTATTGTCATTGTTGTCAACACAATCAGATAGATCTATTGATGCAGTGGATAGGAAGTTCAAAAGCTATTCGGATGCAAGTGGATAGGAGTTCAAAGGTTATTCAGAGTATGTACAGTGATTTTCCAAGAAGACCGAAGTTGCCTATATGCAAAAGATCAAAGAAAAAGACAAGTAAGAAAAGTGTCGCGATATCGCGACATATACAACAGGCAAGAAAAATTGTCGCGATTTCGTGACATGTTGGAAGAGAAAAAGGCAAGTGGAAAAATTGTCACGATTTCACGACATGTTGGAAGAGAAAGAGAAAGCAGGAAAAAGTGTCACGATTTCGTGACAAGTTTGAAGAAAAAAGAACAAGTAAGAAAAGTGTCACGATTTCGCGACATGTTGGAAGAGAGAGAAAAATCAAGAAAAACTGTCACGATTTCGTGACATGTTGGAAGAGAAAGAGGCAAGTGGAAAAACTGTCACGATTTTGCGACATGTTGGAAGAGAAAGAGAAAGCAGGAAAAAGTGTCACGATTTCGTGACAAGTTTGAAGAAAAAAGAACAAGAAAAGTGTCACGATTTCGCGACATGTTGGAAGAGAGAAAAAACAAGAAAAACTATCGCGATTTCATGACATGTTGGAAGAGAAAGAGGCAAGTGGAAAAACTATCGCGATTTCGCGACATGTTGGAAGAGAAAGAAAAAGCAAGAAAAAGTGTCACGATTTCGCGACAAGTTTGAAGGAAAAAGAACAAGTAAGAAAAGTGTCACGATTTCGCGACATGTCGCATTTTCGTGACTAAAACAGGAGAGAGAAAGGAAAGTTTGAAAAGTGTCGCGATTTCACGACATGTCGCATTTTCGTGACTAAAATAGGAGAGAGAAAGCAGAAGGAAAAAGTGTCGTGATATCGCGACATGTAGCATATTCTTGGGCCAAAGCTAAGAGAAAGAGCAAGGAGAAAAAGTGTCGCGATATCGCGACATGTTGTATTTTCGGGGCCAAAAGCAAAGAGAAAGCGTAAGGAGAAAAAGTGTCACGATATCGTGACATGTTGTATTTTTGGGGGCCGAAGCAAAGAGAAAGCGTAAGGAGAAAAAGTGTCGCGATATCGCGACATGTAGCATTTTCACGGTCCAATGCAAAGAGAAAGAGAGAGAAAGAAAAAGTGTCATGATATCGCGACATGTTGCATTTTTGTGGTTAAGTTGAAGCCGACGAAGTCCGATGACAACCGACTAAAATTAGGGTTTACAGTTGTTATGAAAGCCGACTAAGATTAGGGTTTACAGTCGACTAAGATTAGGGTTTTCATCATGAAAATGTTGTTATAAAAGGAGGGCTATTTGGAGAATTGGAGTGTGTGGAATGCGTGTGGAATACGGTCGTTGTGCGCAGAGAGCAAGTTGTGTTGAATCGTGCTAAGTGCAAAATTCGTAGAGAAAGCAGAGTGCGAAGAAGGGAGAAGACGGTCGTGAAGTTCGACTGTAACGAAGCAGAGTGTGCGAAGTGATTGCATAGAGAGTGCAGAGTGCGCAGAGAGTGAAAGAGGTTGAAGCTTGACCAGGTGCTATTATGATTACACAGAGAAAGTAGAGTGTGCAGAGAATGCAAAGGTGAATAAGACCAGTCAGGGTCTTGCAAAAGCAAAGGTATCTTACTGTCAAACTTATAGATTCAGAATTGAAGTCCAAGTTGATGCTTGGCATCAGGGGTTGGTGCTCCTTCCAGTAGGGTGCTGGTAAATTGATTGTAAAGTTGGTGCTTTGAAAAGGCTAGATTTGGATGGTAGTCCAAGCAATCAATTTTTGAGGAGTAGCCACATTGGTGAACCTCGTTAAATCTTGTGTTGTGTGATGCTCTTTTGTTATACTAGTTGTATCTAGTAATAAGTTTTAATTACTGTGGTTTTAAGAGTTGTAAATTCAAGTTTAAAGAGCTACACTGATTCACCCCCCCTCTCAGTGTCATTGTAATACTAACAATATTATCAATTGCAATATATTTCCAAAGTAGTATTCATGAATAGTAGTAATAAATCAATGCATAAATCACCACATACATGAGAAACACAGGTTTAATGTGGTTCACCCTATGTGGGCTACATCCATGGAAAAAATCTTTCTTCTAAATTTTTTTAACAAATCTCTTGGGAACCAATTCCCTATTACAATGTTTATGGACCTCTATCCAAAGGAGATGTCAATCCCCTATGCTCAAATATGTGGATCTCTATCCATAGGAGAACTCTATCCCCTTAACTCTAGTTCGTGGAACTTTATCCATAGGATACACCTTTTGGCACTGCTCTGGCTAGTGCACCTCTATCCATAAGAAACCTCTATCCCCACTGCTCTGGCTAGTGGACCTCTATCCATAGGAGACCTTTGTCCCCACTGCTCTGTCTAATGAACATGTGTCCATAGGATACCTCTATCCCCACTGCTTTAGCTAGTGGACCTTTATTCATAGGAGACCTTTGTCCCCACTACTCTAGCTATTGGACCTCTATCCATAGGAGACCTTTCTCCCCATTGCTCTAGCCACCTTCAAATTTGGTATACACCTATGCATAAATCTGATCTAAATTTGCACACACTACATGCACAAATTAGTCTTAACTTTATCCCATATCTGCACACATAACATGCACAAATATATCTCAACTCTATCCAAAATATGCACATATTACATGCACAAATCTATCTTAACTATACTCACAAACTCTGCATAAATCTGTACCAAGCCTCATCAGAATACTAACACAAATTTATCTCAAACCTGCTCACCAAATTTACTCTCAAATCTATCTCAAATATGCACACATTATATGCATAAATCTATCTCAAACTTGTTTCAAGTCTTCTCACTATACTTGCTCAAATCTATCTCAAATATATTTCAAGTCTTCTCACAAGACTTGCTCAAATCTAACTCAAAATTGTTTCAAGTCTTCTAATAAGACTTACTCAAAACAACTCATAACTTGCTCATAAAAGATGATCAAAAACTGCTCAAAATACATACTCTAATCTACTCATAACACATACTTAAAAATTGCTCAAAACACATACTCTAATAGGCTCATAACACATACTCAAATCTGCTCATCAATACTTGTTCTCAACTCTCCAAATATTACATATAAAATAATGTTCATCTATTTCCATATCTTACATAATAATGTCACCAAGTGCTTTATTTAATCTTCAATGTGCTTTCTATAATTAAAGTAGTTTAGATATATTCTACCTAGAATTCGTTTAACCTCTTGAACACATAGTGAATGATATGCACTTTATAATTGCTCAATATGTTCTACACATTCATTAATTCTATCGCTTACACATGTCTCACATCAATTGCATTCTAAAGGTAGCTCTAGTCTAGCACATGATAACTGACCTTCTTATGTATTTTCCATAATAAAAACTAATACACACACTTGCTTCACAAATCTGATTTCTAACACTTGCACATTCACTTTCAATGTCACTCAAACCAATGCCCAAAATCTTAACAAATTCATTCAAACAATGAAGTACAATTTGTTCACAAACCCTAGCTCAAATATTTCCAACAATCCACACTAATAAAACCTTTTATCTCCACATTAAAATTACTTTCTCAAAATATAACCTCCTAGAGAAAGAGTTGAACAACCATACCTTAAAATGCTTTATGAAGATGTGCCCTTTAATACCTATCTCAAAAATAACTTATATTTCTTGTGCCACTTTTAAGGGTTAGATAGCATAACACTTTTTCAACCATCCACATGAAAAACCTTTCCTCAAAACATATGCATAGATATATATATATATATATATATATATATATATATATATATATTATTTACATGGTGGAATCGGTAGCCACCACGAATCCGGGCAGGCTGTCCAGATTTTTATGGCCGCCACAGTATTCTACGTTGTCCGCCTCGAAAGCTGCCACATAGATCTTCGTGCAGTCCACCCCTATAACCACCATGCCATAATAATTTTAAACCTTTTATGTTGCTGAAAGCACCAAGAAAGGGACAAGCGTTCAGTCCATCGAGGCCCGATATTTGAACCTTGGACCTCCGCCCCCTTTATGGGGTTTGGATGAAACATTTGGTCTACACCTCGGACCTATATGCATAGATATATTTTTTTACCACTTCTTTTAATTTCACAATGTAAATCTCTTTAATTAATAAACATCACCCTTCAAACACTTTATTTCACCATGCAGGAATACTCATAATAATTAAACCATTTAACATCTTATAATTCATACTTTTAAAACACACACAATCGACTCATACAATGAAAGAGTCCTTATCACACCTTATTTCTCCTTCTAAATAGATTTTAAATTTCAATACCAAAAGACCCTTTTCACACCTTATTTCTCCTATATCAAATGAGCAAAAATAAATGACAACTCAACCTTATAACTCCCACAAAAATTAAATCACAATTGAGAAAATAAATACCTCTTTTATTTTGCCCTCAATGTGACTCGAACCTCTCACCTCGTGAGAGCAAGGCACCCAACCAAAGGGCCATGACCAACTGCACTAACGCAACTTGTGAGAACACAAAGATACCAATCATATTTTACTTCCTCTTATCACGAACTCTACCCAACCAAAAAAAATGGTTTGTGATGGGTTTCGAACCCGAAACCTCCTTCTCATAACACCTTCACACAGGCTCAACCACGAGTTGGTCTAGCTAGCTGGATGGTATTTTATGTGCACCAATATGAACATAAACCTTCACTATTCATTGTAGAATATTGTACTCTCCTTTCCTTTCCTTCTCCATCGCGTGCAACGAATCGGATATATTGAGATTATTGCTTGCACAATTTTTGAACAACTCAAAAATGACTTTAGGCACGGGGTATTAATATGATTTAATTTCCTCTTTGTCCAAATTCGGTCCACCTTGTCTTTTTTTACACCATATGACATTGGCCACCTCAATTCAAAATTAATTTGAATTACCTTCAATTACTTGGTGCTCAAATGATATTATAACTTGAAATCTGTATATTATAATAAAGATATTATAATATTAATCCTTTTGAACCTTGCCTTCACAATTAATGTTATTGCCTTCAATAATATTAATATTTTGCATTCATTTTTAAACCATTTTTTCCAAAGAACTCTTAAGCCTTTTGTCCTTCATTATAATATCTAAAAATAAATACTATAATGCTTTTCTCAACAAATTTCCTTTCTCTTGAGATAAACCCGTGCCTTCTTTATTGACCTAACTTAGAATAATAATTGTGCCTTGAGACTTTTCCTTGACATAAATGACAACCAATGACATCTCTCTTGACATCAATGACAACAATTTGCACAAATATTTCCAAAAATATTCCCCTTTGTCATTGATGGTAACCCTATCAAAAAAATATTTTCCAACCACTGAATTCCAAATCTGCTCCCCCTTAGAAGCTGCTTCCCCTTACAAATTTATCCCCCCCACTGAAACTCTCCCCTTTTGATATCAATGGCAAAAGGTTCCTTTGGGGCTAAAAAATAAGTCTCTTAGCTTAGCCCCATCACCACTTCCTCCACTTGAGGTGCTTAATTTTGGGGTGCAAGTAAATTTACTCCCAACATACAATGCTCTTTTTCCTTTTCAACCTTATTTTTCAACACCTTTGTAATCATACCCTTTTGATACTTTTGAGTGTCCTTGTTCTTGCTTGACTCTGGGAGTTCTGAAAGCTCTATCCTACACCACTTGGCCTTATGCCCAAGATTATTACAATTGTAACACCTAATGTTGTAGTTCTTGGAAGGTGTAAATGACTTGAAGTTCCTCTTGGCGAAGCCATAATCATCTCTATCATGAACCTTGCAGTGCATAACTTTATGACCAAAGTGATTACATAAGTAGCAATGGCCTTGAAATAAATATCCATCTTCGAATGAGTTGAAGTTCCTCTTAGTGAAGTCATACTCCTTATTTCCATGAACCATGCAATGCATAGCTTTGTGACCAAAACAATTACATGAAAAACAATGTCCTTGGAAGAAATATTCATCTTGTCTTAAAATATTTGATCTCTTAATCCTTTCTTTACCTTCTTTGTGTTGATCCTTATTTCTTGTTAGTGCATTATTTTATTTCTCAATGAAGCTTCCAATGTTCAACTTATCAACATAGGTCTTGGGTTCTTCTTCAATCTCTTCCTCTAAAACTTCCTTTTCTTTTGAGCTTGAGCTTGACCCTTCTTCTTGTTTCCTTGACCTTCTTCAAAACCAAGTCTTGTTTTGGTAAATGAAGATCTTTGTGCATTGATAATTTTGTCCAAAGATTTTGAACTTTTTCCAAACCTGTGCAGATTATCCTTAGAATCTTTCACTTTCATTCTTATAGAAACCACTTCACGTTCTAATATTTCACATTCCAACTCTTTTACCTCTAACTTTTCAACCATGACTTCTTTAAATTTCCTTGCCTTAGATTTTGAGTTTTTGAGGTCTTGTAGAAGCTTTTCTTTTATTTCCTCATCTTCTTGAACTTGAGCCTTCAGTCTTGAATTCTACTTTCTAACTCTTTTCAACTCTCTGAGAGCAACAATAAGTTCTTCTTATAGATAAATTGTGCCTTATTCTTCTTTATCTAAAATTTTCTCTCGATCTTCAATTATAGGAGCTTATTCTACTTGGTCTTCAATAGGAGTGTTTTATTCCTCTTCTATTGCCAAAAATAGAATCTCTTCTTCTTCACTATATGAGGGTATTTCATCACTGGAACTTGAAGCCCTGCTTGCTATTTTAACATAGAAACTCATCTTGTACCTTTGAAAGAACGTATCTTCATGCTTACCTT
Organism: Wollemia nobilis; assembly: GCA_028583015.1. Classification (NCBI taxonomy): domain Eukaryota; kingdom Viridiplantae; phylum Streptophyta; class Pinopsida; order Araucariales; family Araucariaceae; genus Wollemia; species Wollemia nobilis. The sequence goes on along the minus strand of JAQPPZ010000442.1, from coordinate 12,328,787 downwards.
GACCATACATGTTTTTCTTTTCATGCCTGAATTTTCTTTCTTCCATTTTCTTATAATATTGTTTCTCTTCACTACTACTACTTCCAGATTGTGGATAATTTGATGCATAGTTTCCAAAGTTACCACAATTAAAGCATTTCACAGTCTTCATATCTTTGTGTTTTCTTAAGCCTTTTTTATTTCTTCTCACATAGTTAGCTTCTTCATTACTACTTGACTCATCACTTGATTCTGATTTCTTATCTTTTATCTTCTTTGAAGCCTTGAATGTTTCCTCTCTTTTTGATGTTTGATATTTCTCTGTCCTCATTTCATAAGCTATGAAAATTCCATGTATCATCCATTATCAACCTATCAAGATCCTTCATCTCTTCTATTGCTGAAACATTTGCATCATACCTCATGGGGAGTGATCTTAATACTTTCTGACCAGAACTAGAGTTCTCATTTTTTATCCAAGTCCTCACATAGTATTAAAAATTTCATCAAAATGGAGTAAGTACATAGCAATATCTTCTTCACCTTTCATATTCAATTATTCAAATATTATCCTGTGAGTCTGAAGTTTTGCCAACTTAACCTTGCTATCTCCTTCATAAGTTTGCTTTAACTTATCCCATATTTTTTTTTCTGATTTGCATTGCATAAATTTCACAAATTTTGATTCACGTAATCCACTTAAGATTCCATTCATAACCTTGGAATTATTTACATATAATTGTTTGTCATATTTATTTCTGGGAGGAGTAGTTGTAGGTGTGAACCCATCCTCAACATATTCCTATTATTAACAACCTTGTGCCATCAAATAAGTCTTCATCCTTATACTCCAGAAAGCATAATTGTTCTCATCAAACATTGGAGCCTTATTTGTTGAAGTTCCATTTTGAGAAGTCATCTATGTTCCTATAAGAAATTCCTTCAAGTTGTTAGACTAATTAAAAGGAACCCGCTATGATAACAATAGAAGAACACAAGATTATACTGAGTTGGGGGTGAACAGTATAAGACCAACTTTTACTTTTCTTTTCCAAATAATAGTATTCAATATTATCAATTGTAATATATTTCCAAAGCAGTATTCATCAATAGTAGTAATAAAGCAATGCATAAATCACCACACACATGAGAGACACATATTTAATGTGGTTCACCCAATGTGGGCTACATCCACATAGAAAATATTTCTTCTAAATTTTCTCAAAAAATCTCTTGGAACCAATTCCCTATTACAATGTTTATGGAACTCTGTCCAAAGGAGATCTCAATCCCCTATGCTCAAGTTCATGGACCTCTATCTATAAGATAACTCTATCCCCTAAACTCTGGTTCGTGGAACTCTATCCACAGGAGAAACCTATCCCCACTGCTCTAGCTAGTGTACCTTTATCCATAGGAGACCTTTATCCCCACTACTCTGGCTAGTGGACCTCTATTCACAAGAGATCTTTGTCCCCACTAATCTAGCTGGTGAACCTTTGTCTACAGTAGACCTCTATCCACACTGCTTTGGCTAGTGGACCTCTATCCACAGAAAACCTATGTCCCCACTGCTCTAGCTAGTGGACCTCTATCCATAGGAGACCTCTATCCCCACTGCTCAGGCTACCTCTAAATTTGGTACACACCTCTGCATAAATCTACTCAAAATTTACATACACTACATGTATAAATCTGTCTCAACTCTGTCCTAAATCTGCACACATTATATGCACAAATCTATCTCAACTTTGCCCCAAATCTACACACATTACATGCACAAATTTATCTTAAATCTTCTCACAAACTCTACATAAATATGCACCAAGCCTCATCACAAGACTAACATAAATTTATCTCAAACCTGCTCACCAAATCTGCTCTCAACTCTATCTTAGATCTGCACATATTATATACACAAATTTATCTCAAACCTATATCAAGTCTTCTCACAAGACTTGCTCAAATCCACCTCAAACCTGTTTCACGTATTCTTACAAGACTTGCTCAAATATGCCTAAAATCTATTTTAAGTCTTCTCACAAGACTTGGTCAAATATTACTACAAGCCTTCTCAAAAGACTTGCTCAAACCTACCTCAAACCTATTTCAAGTCTTCTCACAAGACTTACTCAAAACAACTCACAACTTGCTCATAACACATGCTCAAAAACTTCTCAAAACATATACTCTAATCGGCTCATAACACATACTCAAAAACTTCTCAAAATACATACTCTAATATGCTCATAACACATACTCAAATCTGCTCATCAACACATGTTCTCAACTCTCTAAATCTTGCATACAAAATAATGTTCATCTATTTCCAAATATTGCATAATAATGTCACCAAGTGCTTTAATTAATATTCAATGTGCTTTCTATAACTAAAGTAGTTTAGACATATTCTACCTAGAATTCGTTTAACCTCTTGAACATATAGAGAATGATATGCACTTGACAATTTCTCAATATATTCCATACATTCATTAAGTTTGTTGCTTCCACATGTCTCACATCAATTGCATTCTAAATTTAGCTCTACTCTAGCACTTGATAACTGACCTTCTTAAGTATTTTTCATAATCAAAACTGATACACATGCTTCATAAATCTGATTTCTAACACCTGCACATTCACTTTCAATGTCACTCAAACCATTTCCCAAAATATTAACAAATTCATTCAAACAATGAAGCACAATTTGTTCACAAACCCTAGCTCAAATATTTCCAACAATCCACACTAATCAAACCTTTTATCTCCACATTAAAATTACTTTCTCAAAACATAACCTCCTAGAGAAATATTTGAACAACCATACCTCAAAATTCTTGATGGATATGTACCCTTTAATACCTGTCTCAAAAACAACGTATCTTTCTTGTGCCACTTTTAAGGGTTATATAGCATAACACTTTTTCAACCATCCACATGGAAAAACATTCCTCAAAACATATGCATAGAGATATTGTTTTACCAATTCTTTTAATTTCACAAGACAAAGTTTTTTAATTAATAAACATCACCCTTCAAACACTTTATTTCACCATGCAAGAATACTCACAATAATTAAACCATTTAACACCTTATAACTCCTACTTTTAAAACACACACAATCAACTCATATAATGAAAGAGTCATTATCACACCTTATTTCTCCTTCTAAACAGATTTTAAATTTCAATACCAAAAGACCCTTTTCACACCTTATTTATCCTATATCAAATGAGCAAAAATAAATGACAACTCAAGCTTATAATTCCCACAAAAATCTAATCGTAATTTAGAAAATAAATACCTCTTTTATTCTACCCTCAATGTGACTCAAACCTCTCACCTCATGATACCAAGGCACCCAACCAAAGGGCCATGACCAGCTGCGCTAACGCAGCCCATGAGAACATAAAGGCACCAATCATATTTTACTTCCTCCTGTCGTGAAATCTAACCAGCCAAACAAAAATGGTTTGCGATGGGTTTCAAACCTGAAATCTCCTTCTCACAACACCTTTGCATAGGCTCAGCCACTGATTGGTCTAGCTGGATGGATGGTATTTTATGTACACCAATCTAAACATAAACCTTCACTGTTCACTTTAGAAGACTGCACTCTCCTTTCCTTTCCTTCTCTGTCGTGTGCAACAAATTAGATATCGAGATTATTGCTTGCACTATTTTTGAACAAGTCAAAAATGACATTAGGCATGAGGTATTAATATGATTTAATTTCCTCTTTTTCCAAAGTCAACGCACCTTGTCTTTTTTTACCCCATAAGATGTCAGCCACCTCAATTCGAAATTAATTCAAATTACCTTCAATTACTTGGCACTCAAATGATATTATAACTTGAAATATTTATATTATAATAAATATATTATATATTAATCCTTTTGAACCTTGCCTTCACAATTAATATTATTGCCTTCAATAATATTAATATCTTACCTTCATTTTTAAACCATTGTTCCAAAGAACTCTTAAGCCTTTTGTCCTTCATTATAATATTCAAAAATAAATATTATAATGCTTTTCTCAACAAATTCCTTTCTCTTGAGATAAACTTGTGCCTTCATTATTGACCTTATTTAGAATAATAATTGTGCCTTGAAAATTTTCCTTGACATCAATGACAACCAATGACATCTCTCTGTTGACATCAATCACAACAATTTGCACAAATATTTCCAACAATCTCCCTCTTTTTCATTGATGGCAACCCTATCAAAAAATTGCTTTTCCAACCACTGAATTCCAAATCCGCTACCCCTTACTGATTTTTCTCCCCCTTACTTAAACTCTTCTCCTTTGAAATCAATGGCAAAGGGCTCCTTTGGGGATAAAAATAAGACTCTTAACTCAGCCCCCTCACCATCTCCTTCGCTTGAGGTGATTAATTTTGGGATGGGAGTAAATATACTCCCAACATACAATTCTCTTTTTCCTTTTCAATCTTCTTTTTCAACACCTTTGTAATCATACCCTTTTGATCCTTTTGAGTGTTCCTATTCTTGCTTGACTCTGGGAGTTTCGAAAACTCTGTTCTACACCACTTGAACTTATACCCAAGATTATTGCAACTGTAACACTTGATGTTGTAGTTCTTGGAAGGTGCAAATGACTTGAGGTTCCTCTTGGCGAAGCCATAATCATATCTATCATGAATCCTATAGTGTATAGCTTTATGACCAAAGCAATTACATGAGTAGCAATGGCCTTGAAAGAAATATTCATCTTTGAATAAGTTGAAGTTCCTCTTAGTGAATTCATACTCCTTTCCATGAACCCTGCAATGCATATCTTTGTGACCAAAATGATTACATGAAAAATAATGCCCTTGGAAGAAATATACATCTTTTCTTGAAATATCTAATCTCTTAGCCTTTTCTTTGTCTTCTATGTGTTGATCCCTGTTTCTTATTTGTACATTATTTTATTTCTCAATGAAGCTTCCACTCTTCAAATTATCAACATAGGTCTTGGGTTCTTCTTCAATATCTTCCTCTGAATCTTCCTTTTTTTTTAGCTTAAGCTTGACCCTTCTTGTTTCCCTTGACATTCTTCAAAACCAAGTCCTATTTTCATAAATGAATATCTTTGTGCATTGATAATGTTATCCAAACATTTTGAACTTTCCCAAACCTGTGCAGCTTATCCTTATAATATTTCACTTTCATTCTTATAGAAACCACTTCGTGTTCTAATCTTTCACATTCCAAATATTTTACCTCTAACTTTTTAACCATGACTTCTTTAAATTTCCTTGCCTTAGCTTTTGAGTTTTTGATGTCTTGTAGAAGCTTTTCTTTTATTTCCTCATCTTCTTGAACTTGACCTTTTAGTCTTGAATTATGCTTCCTAACTCTTTTCAAGTATCTGAGAGCAACAATAAGTTCTTGTTATTGATCAACTGTAACTTCTTCTTATTTATCTAAACTTTTCTCTCGGTCTTCAATTATAGGAACTTCTTCTTCTTGGTATTCAATAGGAGTGTTTTCTTCCTCTTCTATTGCCAAAAATAGAATCTCTTCTTCTTCATTATATGATGGTCTTTCATTACTTGCTCTTTTAACATAGAAACTCTTATTATACCTTTGAAAGAACTTATTTTCATGGTTACCTTGACCATACATATTTTTCTTTTCATGCCTGAATTTTCTTTCTTCCTTTTCTTATAATCTTGTTTCTCTTCACTGCTACTACTTCTAGCTTGTGGATAATTTAATGCATAGTGACCAAAGTTACCATAATTAAAACATTTTATAGTCTTCATATATTTGTGTTTTCTTAAGCCTTTCTTATTTCTTCTCACATAGTTAGCTTCTTCATTACTGCTTGACTCATCACTTGATTCTAATTTCTTATCTTTTATCTTCTTTGAAGCCTTGAATGTTGCCTCTATTTTTTATGTTTGATCTTTCTCTATCCTCATTTCATAAGTTGTGATAATTCCATGTAACTCATCCATTGTCAACCTATCAAGATCCTTCATCTCTTCTATTGTTGAAACCTTTGCATCATACCACATGGGGAGTGATCTTAATACTTTTTAAGCAACAATAGAGTCCTCAATTTTTGATATAAGTCCTTGCATAGTATTAATAATTTCATCAATACGGTGTAAGTACATAGCAATATCTTCTTCATATTTCATCTTCAATTCTTCAAACCTTCTCATGTTGAAGGCTTGCCAACTTAACCTTGCTATCTCCTTCATATGTTTGCTTCAGTTTATTCCATATTTCATTTTCTAATTTGCATTGCATAAATTTCACAAATTTTGATTCACGTAATCCACTTAAGATTCCATTCATAGCCTTGGCATTATTTACATATAATTGCTCTCCATATTTATCTATGGGAGTAGTAGTTGTAGGTGTGAATTCATCCTCAACATATTGTCATGTTTCATATCCTTGTGCCATCAAATAAGTATTCATCCTCATACTCCAGAAAGCATAATTGTTTCCATCAAACATTAGAGCCTTATTTGTTGTAGTTCCATTCTGATAAGCCATATGTGTTCCTGTAAGAACCTCCTTCAAGTTGTTAGACTTTTTTGAAGGAACTCGCTCTAATAATAATTGAAGAACACGAGATTACATTGAGAGGGGGGTGACCAGTATAAGACCAACTTTTACTTTTCTTTCCCAAACAATATTATTCAATATTATTAATTGCAATATCTTTCCAAAGCAATATTCATCAATACAAGTAATAAAGTAATGCACAAATCACCACACACATGAGAAACACATATTTAATGTGGTTCACCCAATGTGGACTACATCCATGGAGAAAATATTTCTTCTAAATTTTCTCAACAAATCTCTTGGAAATCAATTTCCTATTACAATGTTTATGGACCTCTATCCAAAGGAGATCTCAATACCCTATGCTCAAGTTCATGGAACTTTATCCATAGGAGAACTCTATCCCCTTAAGTTTGGTTCATGGAACTCTATCCACAGGAGATACCTATCAGCACTACTCTGGCTAGTGGACCTATATCAATAGGAGACCTCTATCCCCACTACTGTGATTAGTGGACATCTATCCACAGGAGTCCTTTGTCCCCACTACTCTGGTTAATGAACCTTTATCCATAGGAGACCTCTATCCCCACTGCTCTGGCTAGTGGACTTCTATCCATAGGAGACCTCTATTCCCACTGCTCTGGCTAGTGGACCTCTATCCACAAGAGACCTTTGTCCCCACTGCTCTGGCTACCTTCAAATTTGGTACACCTTTGTGTAACTCTACTCCAAATATGCACACACTACATGCATAAATATATATAAACTCTTCTCTAGATATGCATACATTATATGCACAAATCTGTCTCAACTCTATACCAAATATACACACATTACATGCACAAATTTGTCTTAACTCTTCTCACAAACTCTACATAAATTTGCACCAAGTCTCATCACAATACTAGCACAAATTTATCTCAAACCTGCTCACCAAATCTACTCTCAAATTTGTCTCAGATCTGCACATATTATATACACAAATTTATCTCAAACCTATTTCAAGTCTTCTCACAAGACTTTCTCAAGTCTACCTCAAGCATATTTCAAGTCTTCTCACAAGACTTGCTCAAATATACCTCAAATATATTTTGAGTCTTCTCACAATACTTGCTCAAATATACCTACAAGCCTTCTCAAAATACTTGCTCAAATATACCTCAAACTTGTTTCAAGCCTTCTGACAAGAATTACTCAAAATAACTCACAACTTGCTCATCACACATGCCCAAAAACTGCTCAAAACACATACTGTAATCTTCTCATAACACACTCAAATCTGCTCATCAACACATGTTCTCAACTCTCCAAATCTTTCATACAAAACAATGTTCATCTATTTCTAGATCTTGCATAATAATGTTAGCAAGTGCTTTATTTAATCTTCAATGTGCTTTTTATAACTAAAGTAGTTTAGACATATTCTACCTAGAATTTGTTTAACCTCCTGAACATATAGAGAATGATATGCACTTGATAATTTATCTATATGTTCTACACATTCATTACGTTTGTCACTTTCACATGTCTTACATCAATTGCATTCTAAAGGTAGCTCTAGTCTAGCACTTGATAACTAACCTTCTTATGTATTTCCTATAATCAAAACTGATACACACACTTGCTTCACAAATCTAATTTCTAACACTTGCACATTCACTTTCAATGTCACTCAAACCAATTCCCAAAAGCTTCACAAATTCATTCAAACAATGAAGAAAAATTTATTCACAAACCCTAGCTCAAATATTTCCAACAATCCACACTAAGCAAACCTTTTATCTCCACCTTAAAATTACTTTCTCAAAATATAACCTCCTAGAGAAAGAGTTGAACAATCATACCTCAAAATGCTTGATGAAGATGTGCCCCTTAATACCTATCTCAAAAACAACTTATCTTTCTTGTGCCACTTATAAGGGTTAGATAGCATAACACGTTTTCAACCACCACATGGAAAATATTTCCTCAAACCATATGTATAGAGATATTGTTTTACCACTTCTTTAATTTCACAAGGTAAAACTTTTTAATTAATAAACATCACCCTTCAAACACTTTCTTTCACCATGCAGGAATATTCACAATAATTAAACCATTTAACATCTCATAACTCCTACTTTTAAAACACACACAATCAACTCATACAATGAAAGAGTCATGTTGGCATTCTACAACATTGTTTATATTTTGTTGTCCAGTAATTTTTGCTTCCCAGAAACTTTGTCCTTTTTCAAAATGTGTTTTCTCTTTCCTACATTTTACTATCAGGGTTCTCTTGACTATGCCTAAAGTGGTGTGTAGTTATTTTTGTTTACTCATCATGCAGGGTGCTCGTATTTTGTAATATGAGGGTAGTTTGCATTGTCCTCTAGGCACGAGTTAGGTTTGCAGGTCTAGAAGAACGTAGGCCCATTTTGGGCTAGAAAGTAGTAAACCCCAACTTCATGAAAAATGCTAAGTGAACACAAAGTGTTGCGCTCAAATTCCCAAGTGCAATGTCTTTGCACTCTCCCTGAGGAGTGCAAGGTCCTTTTCACCTAATCTAGGGAGCACAAGGCCCTTTTTGCCTAATCTAGGGAGCACAAGGTCAATTCATAGCAAAAATGAGCGCAATGCCTTTTGACCAATCAAAATGCAACAACAGTTGTTGACAAAAAAGGGAGAAGTATAGTTGGCCCTGTTTTGCTCCAATTGTGGAGTGCAAGGCATATTTTGGGTTAAAATGAGCACAACATACTTTAACTTTTCAAAGTGCAGCATAACTCCCAAGGAAATAATGCAAAGTGGGGCAGCAAAGTGTTTCACTCCCATCTCAGAGCACCAAGCAATTTTGTACCTAAGTAGAGCGCAATCCCATTTGACTTGTCAAAAATTAGCATTGTTTCTGAGGCACCAAAGTGTTGCACTCTATTTCTTGAGCACAAGGCAAATGTGCAACAAGTTGATGCACTTTGGTCGTTTAATTTTCAATGTCAGCACACCTCCCAATGCCATCTATACTTGCACTCTAATTTTTAGGTGCAAGGCATTTGTGCTTCATTCCTATGCGCTTTGGTTGTTGACTTTTCAATGCCAGTGCTACCTTCAAGATGTCGAGTAGTTGCACTAAATTTTTGAGCATCGGGTAGGTTCGAGACAAGTTAGTTGTGCTTCATTCTTTGACTATTAAATCTTGGTGCCCCATTCAATGCAGCAATGTGTTGGACACAAATCTACCTAAGTACAAGATTTCATCACTTGTGCACCCTAGACTCGACCAACATTGAAAGGTTGAGAGAAAGAGAAGTCTCCCGAGCCAATATCCAGAGAGGGTTGGCTCCCAAACTAATCTAAAACTGGTTTGAAGATAAGAGTACAAGAAAGAAATGGGAAAATGCTGAAAGAAAGGGAAATAATAGAAAGAGATGGAAATATGGCTGAAGCCGATAGTTGATGGGGATAACAACCTCAAATAGTAAATAACATCAACAAGATCCTAAAGCTAAGTAGCAACCGAAAAATTGGATCAAGCATTAGTCGTAAGTTCACTTCCAATTGTACTTCAAACATTTAGATGAAAATACAGCCAAATTCAGGACAGTAGAATTTAACTTATATTAACACTGGACTAATAGAAGTGACTCAGATAGAAAGCAAAACTTGAACAACAATTTGGATCACCAACTCCAGAAGACACTAAGAATAGAGCAAAATGCATCTAGGATTTCTGTTTTAATTTCTGCAAAAAGGTCCTCCTATTTTGCTTGAGATTTTACATTGGTATTTATAGAGGCCTTTCCTCTTTCTTTCGTATTACAACATTTAATACATGAAACAGATTTTGAAGAAACGATCCCCTTAATCTGCCTCGGAGAAATGACAGTCCCTATTTTAATGGATCAAAACTAAAAATTAAACAAAAACAAGGGACCATATTTCTTCATTAACTGACCATTATCGGGGTAGGCCGAAAGTTTTTAAGAGATCATGAACAAGAACTTTTAATGCTGGAGGCGTTTTTAATTTTGGTGGCTTCAAAAACTGCCTTAGGTTCTTCCATCTAGCGCACATCGATAATCAGCAACATTTAATCTTTGAGCTTCTTCGACCATGATCTCAAAATCAGTTGGAGAGCTTTTATTACATTACTTCGTTTGATCCTTATCTTCTCTGCACGTTCTCCTATGCAATTCTGAAGAAAAATGCAAACAAAACTGTATCGGGCCTTTGTTATTGCTTCGGTCGTGAAAATGTGATAGGTCATGAAAATGCGACATGTCGCAAAATCGTGACACTTTTACCATACTGCTCTTTGTTTCTACCACCAGTCGCGAAAATGCGACATGTCACAAAATCGTGACATCTTCTCTTTGTTTAGCTTTGTCTCCATGATATGTCACAAAATCGCGACATTCTCCTCTTTCTTGGCTTCTTCACTACTCCTTATCGCAAAAATGAAACATGTCATGAAATCATGACATCTTTCACTCAGCGTTGTCTTGTCTGCTTTATCACCGTGAAAATGCAACATGTCACAAAATGTGACATGTCATGAAATCATGACATTTTCTCCATTTGGCTCTTCTGTCTTCAACAAGTCGAAATTGTGACATGTTTCTCCATTTGGCTTTATCTCCACAATATGTCGTGAAATCGTGACATTTTTTGTCTCCTTGTACTTTGCTGCTTTTCGGCCGCAAAAATTTGTTATATCACAAAATCACGACATTCCGTACTATCTGGCTGTGTTCGTACTTTCTCCTCGCGAAAATGTGACATGTCGCAAAATTGTGACATTTCTTTGCACTTTGCCCTTCCTGTCCAACATGTCATGAAATCGCAACAATTTCTTGCCTTCTCTGTCGTTGTCGCTTCTTGTCACGATATCGTGACAAGTTCCTCTTACTTGGCTTCATTTTCAAAAATGTCACGATATCACGACATCTTTCTCTGCCTTGTGTTTATCTTTCAGCCCTTTCGCAATAACGCGACATGTCACGATATCGCGCCAGTCCATACCATTTGCTCCTTCTCTGCTTTTCTGTCGTGATATCATGACGTTTTTCATTATCATTGCCCTTGGCTACTGTAAGTCATGAAAACGCGACATGTCATGATATCGTGACAACTTTTTAATTTAGTGCTCCCTCACCGCAACAAGTCACAAAACTCCAACATGTCACGATATCATGACAGTTTGACTTCCTTGCTTTTGTTGACTGTTTTGAACCGTGAAAACGCGATAGGTCATGAAAATGCGACATGTTGCGATATCACGACATTTTTCATTTACTTTGCTCTAACACAAAAACTTGCAGAGATTTTTACATTTTCCCTTTCAAAGTGCTTGGAGGGACAAACAGAAGAATTAGTATCTCTACAACTTGTGCATTCTTTTACATGAACAGTAACAACAAAAACAATGTGGTAAAAATTCCAATATTCTTGGCGGCTCGCGGGGTATACAGTTCTGTTGTATGCATGAATCTTAGGCCTTTATCCATTGGGCAACATAGTCAAGAAGCTAGAGGAGCAAAAAAAGCTAGTGTTGATTGATACTGGACGCGTCTGCGGGCTGCTGCAACAAGCTCTTGCTGGTACTCGGCTCTCAAAACACGACCTTCAACAAAAATTTCTGGAAGAACAGAACTTCCCTTATTTCTTTAGAACTACTGCATTTTGCCTAGCTCGGTTGAGCTAGGTAATCACCAGGTGCTATGCAAGGATCTCCTTGGTAGTGGTGAAAAGCACCTGAGTTGTAAAAACAAAAATGAATGGAATGATGACCGAAAGATGTGCAGGCCATGGAACAGGAATGGTGAATGATGAAATGATAGAAAATGGAGTAGAAACGATAGATACATCAACTGAAGAGGGTGCTACTATGCTACCAGCTACTAGGATTCTATGAAAATATAAAATGAAATGGAAATGGATAAAATGGAGGAGGTAGTAGGAACTGTGGAGAAGTGCTCAAAAGCCAAATAATTAGAAGAAAGGGGGAGTGAAGAAAAGGGAACATCAGAGAGGGGAGTAGAAACAACAGTAATGGCTTGATTATTTGCAGAAGGAGTAAGAGAGGAAGGGAATGAAATAAGGAAGTGGAAGAAAGAAGAAGAGGGTAATCCACTAACTACTAGGAAGGAAAAGAAAAGAAAAAGAAATAAACATACCTGCGGGCTCGCGTGCAAAAGGAGCCGAAGTTAACGAAAAAAACATATTTTTTTTTCTTCTTTTTCCTTTTTTTTTTTTTCTATGTACAAGGTAACCCCCGAATTTAGATGTGAACTCTCAAGAGAGACACGTACTCAAACATGGCTCTATGATCTCCTAGATCCCAGACCTTGAACACAAACTTATTGGTCTCCTGATTGATAATCAGCTCGGAGTCACCAAAGATTTGCAACTGTCGTGCTCCAAGTTTCTCAGCCTTCTTGAGACCTAGGCATAAAGCCTCATATTTTGATGTATTATTTGTGTAGCTCCAGGTCAACTGGTATGAAGAATGATGTTGAATTCTAGAAGGTAATACTAGAATAGTCCCAATTCTAGCACCATTTTTGCATTGTGCTCCATCGAAATAGAGTTGATCTGGCATAGAGTCTTGACCAACTTGATCAAGAGGCAACTCTACTTCAACCTCTTAAGGATTTGTAATGGAGTAACAACCAATTTTAGTTGCCATCATGGCATTAAAATTAAGCATTGAAAACTCATCCTCTAAGCAAAGCTCATCCAGGACTTCATCCATCAAATCAGGATCTTCCAATTCTTTAGTTATCATGTGAACAGAATGTGTGGACTTTTCTTCCACTTCCATCTTCTCTATATGAAAATTATAAGGCTTCTTATTGTCAATATGGACTCTTCTTCATCTGAAATGAATCTCCAAGTGATAATAATCTAGAGAAAGGTAGCCTCCCAGCTTAGCAGTGAATTCTCTCGACAAACACATACTGAAATACGGTTCCAAATCAACCACAACTATCTCCTAAATTACTGTAATCTGAGGCATACTATGTAGAGCAATAGGAACATCCTTGATTACACACATTGTTTTCATGGGAGTCCCATCCAACTACAAGACACCAGGGCTACTTCTTGTATATTCCATACCCATGGCTTCACAAACTGCCTTTGGCATGACAGTTGTCGCAGCACCAGAATCAATCATACAGTTGTGCACAATCCAACCCTCCATATTGAGTGACAAATAAAATTGGGGTGGTCTATTCTTTCTAGTGGCTAAAGAGGTTAGAGTTTGATACATAACTACATAGGTTGGAGCCTTCCCCTTACTTTGTATGGTCTTCAAGGATTCCTATAAGATATTTACCTGTCTAGGCAGCTGCAAGGTGTCATACAGACTTACCTTAGCTGGTATCCTTTTGAGTTCTTTGACAATGTTGTACTCCATCGAGATCTGCTCTTTCCCTCCACTGGGAGATTCAAATTTGCTTCGATATTGCTGGATGGCCTCCACTCACTGCCATTTAGTCAATGATAGATACTGCAACGTCTCTCTAGCTTGTTCCTTTGTTTCCACTTGCGGCTGAGAGACAAAAGCTTGTTCCTTCTCTTTTGCTTGTGGTAAAAGTGGATCCTTCGACAAAACAGGTGGTTGTTGTGGAGCTGGAGAATCATGAGTCTTTGCAGGTATTTGCTACTTTGTTGCTTGTGCAGGAGGCACTTTCAATGGCTCCATCTTAGCCGGATCTACCAACATTGGTTTCTTACCACTGTGTGTCAAGACTGCTATGTGTTCCTCAAGAGACTTCATAGAATTAAGATCCACCTCTCAAATCATGTTTACATGGCTCCTTGCAAGAACTTGCAAATAATTTTGGTGGACCATGCAAGTGGACTCATCATGTGGATCATTGCATGAAGAACACCAGTAAGAAGGCTCATGTGAAACTTCAGAAGGGCCAGCCTCTTCACTTACCAGGATCACTGAGTTCCTCTCAGGTACTTTCTCCATAGCCTTGCTAGGAGCAACTTGCTCTCTAGTTACTGCCAGAGGAAATATTCATGGCCAATAGTTTCTTTTCGCCTCTCTCCGCTCCATAGATGTCACCTTGTTAGTGAGAGCTCTCATGGTCGACTGAATTTCTTGCAAAACAACCAATTAAGGATCTGGGCTTGAGGACACAAGTGGTGCAGGTAGAGGTAATGGAACTGGTGGAGAAGGTAATGTAGGAGTTGGAAGTGGAGAGGTTATCTGTGGAATGGGAATCATAGGTACCGAAGGTATGGGAGGATTCCATGAAGATGAAGGGTACATGGATGGAGCAGTGTAAGATGTAAGGGTTGCACCTGTGTGCTGGTATTATGGGAGCTCAGGAAAAATAGTGCAAGAAATGTTTGAACACCAGACATCCTAATATTCATACCAATATCTGAATGGAAAGCCCTAAGAAATTACAATGCTGCTTGTTCATGAGTAGGGCGAAGACCTTCAAGAACTCTTTGCCAAGTTCGGGCAAACCTAACATTGAAATCCACTATCTCCTCTTGAGGATGCCTCTTGATATTATTAAATTGATGTACTAAAGAAAATGGGTCTACTTGCTCATTGAACCCTTGGATTAGCATCTCTGCTAATTGATCCCATTAAGTTATGGAGTTAGGAGTCAAGGATCTATACCAGTACAACAACTTACCTCGAAGTGACAAGACGAGAAATTTGATCATGACATCTTCGTCTATGATATTATGAATTGAAGCCAAGGTTGCCACATTTGACACATGCTTGTACATTGTCTTTCTAATCCCATCGTATGTAGGCAAGGCTTTTATTGCTGCAGCAGGAACTAGATTTTGAAAATGCAGGTCCAATGCTCCCGAATAGTTCCAAGCAGGAACTCACCGTGGAGGAGGTTGTTGGCCAGCCATTTGGACTACTAGATCTAGATGTAGCAAGCTCATAGCAGTACTGGGAGGAGTCATATATGGCACAAACTGACCTACTACCTACGAAGAAATAGCAAATGATGGGTTCACAGGACTTACCAATCTTGAGTGCTCCCTCCAGTTTTGAACATCAATCTTGAATAATTCGATTGGATCCTCTGATTCTTTGGCACTTGATCTCGTGATTATGAAGCAAAGATGCAAAAATTTTCAACAGCTTCATGATTAGATATTTCTAGGTACTATATAGTCACCTTCAGCAGAGTCACCAAATGAACTTACAATCTCCGCTATGAGGTCAAGACAGTTCATCAAAATCTTGATTCCTCTGGGTGTCAAAAAAAATGGGACTTTTTTGTCCCACCGGGCATGCCAAAAATTGTTGGCACAGGTGGGTTTGTCAATTTGGAATAACACTTGTCCCATCGATTATGGATCTTTCTGATACAAAAATAGTCTGTCCCATCGGGCATGCCAAAAATTGTTGGCACAGGTGGGTTTGTCAATTTGGAATAACACTTGTCCCACCGATTATGGATCTTTCTAAGACAGAAACAGTTTGTCCCATCGAACGTGCCAAAAACTATTGGACATAAATATGCCTAAGTACAATATTTCATCACTTGTGCACCCTAGACTCGGCCAAAATTGAAATTCCAAGAGAAAGAGAAGTCTCCCAGGCCAATCTCCAGAGAGGGCTGGCTCCCAAATTAATCTAAAATTGGTTTGAAGATAAGAGTGCAGGAAAGAAATGGGAAATGCTGAAAGAAAAGGAAATAATAGAAAGATATGGAAATATGGCCGAAGCCGATAGTTGATGGGGAGAACAACCTCAAATAGTAAATAACCTCAACAAGATCCTAAATCTAAGCAGCAACCGACTCTTAGAATGCATATACAAAAACTGGATCAAGCATTAGCCATAAGTTCGCTTCCAATTGTACTTCAAACATTCAGATGAAAATACAGTCAAATTTAGGACAGCAGAATTTAACTTATATTAACACTGGACTAACAAAAGTGACTCAGACAGAAAGCAAAACTTGAACAACAATTTGGATCACCAACTCCAAAAGACACTAAGAATAGAGCAAAATGCATCTAGGATTTCTGTTTTAATTTTTGCAAAAAGGTCCTCCTCTTTTGCTTGAGATTTTACATTGGTATTTATAGAGGTCTTTCCTCTTTCTTTTGTATTACAACATTTAATACATGAAACAGATTTTGAAGAAACGATCCCCTTAATCTACCTCGGAGAAATGACAGTCCCTATTTTAATGGATCAAAACTGAAAATTAAACAGAAACAAGGGACCATATTTCTTCATTAAATGACTTTTATCGTGGCAGGCCGAAAGTTGTTAAGAGATCACGAACAAGAACTTTTAATGCTGGAGGCGTCTTTAATTTTGGTGGTGTCGAAAACTACCTCAGGTTATTCCATCTAGCACACATCGGTAATAAGCAACATTTAATATTTGAGCTTCTTCGACCATGATCTCAAAATCAGTTGGAGAGATTTTATTACATTACTTTGTTTGATCCTTATCTTCTCCGCATGTTCTCCTATGCAATTCTGAAAAAAATGCAAACAAAACTGTATCGGGCCTTTGTTATTGCTTCGATCGCAAAAATGTGACAGGTCATGAAAATGCGACATGTCACGAAATAGCGACACTTTTACCTTACTACTCTTTGTTTCCACCACTAGTCGCAAAAATGCGACATGTTGCGAAATCACGATATCTTCTCTTTGTTCAGATTTGTCTCCATGATATGTCGTGAAATCACGAAATTCTCCTCTTTCTTGGCTTCTTTGCTGCTCCTTATCTCAAAAATGAAACATGTCCCGAAATCATGATATCTTCACTTAGCGTTGTCTTGTCTGCTTTATCACCGTGAAAATGCGACATGTCGCAAAATGTGACATGTCGTGAAATTGTGACATTTTCTCTATTTGGCTCTTTTGTCTTCAATAATTCATGAAATCATGACATGTTTTTCCATTTGGCTTTATCTCCACAATATGTCGTGAAATCGTGACATTTTTTGTCTCCTTGTACTTTGTTGCTTTTTGGCCACAAAAATTCGTCATGTCACGAAATCGCGACATTCTGTACTATCTGGCTGCATCTGTACTTGCTCCTCGCAAAAATGTGATATTCCATGAAATCATGACATTTCTTTATGCTTTGCCCTTCCTATCCAACATGTCGTGAAATCGTGACAATTTCTTGCCTTCTCTGCCATTGCCACTTCCTGTCATGATATCGCGACAAGTTCCTCTTACTTGGCTTCGTTTTCAAAAATGTCACGATATCGTGACATCTTTCTCTGCCTTGTGTTTATCTTTCAGCCCTTCCGCAATAATGTGACATGTCATGATATCGTGCTAGTCCGTACCATTTTCTCCTTCTCTGCTTTTTTGTCGCGATATTGAGACATTTTTCATTGTCATTGCCCTTGGCTGTTGTAAGTCGTGAAAATGCGACATGTCATGATATCGCGACAACTTTTCAATTTAGTGCTCCCTCACCGCAACAAGTCGCGAAACTCCAACATGTCACGATATCGCGACAGTTTGACTTCCTTGCTTCTGTTGACTGTTTTGAACCGTGAAAATGCGACAAGTCATAAAAATGCAACATGTCACGATATCACGACATTTTTCATTTACTTTGCTCTAACACAAAAACTTGCAGAGATTTTTACATTTTCCCTTTCAAAATGCTTGGAGGGAGAAACATAAGAATTAGTATCTCTACAACTTGTGCATTCTTTTACATGAACAGTAACAACAAAAAAAATGTGGCAAAAATGCCAACACAATGTTTCACATATTTTCCAAATGCAATGGAATTTTGGCCTGAGGGAGCAACGCTTTGCGCTTTGACTTTTCAAACACCTGCATTGTCTTGAAAATAGCAATCTATTCTATTGTAGTTTTATGAAGCACAAGTTCATTCTAGGCTGAGAAGTGATAAAAACATCTCATTTGGGGATGTATCTAGTGCTTGTATTCCATCTAGCCCCTTTGCTTTAGCCCAAATTTTGTATGATCACTTGTCATCTTCTGGATCAAATGCATCCTTATCCATCCAAAATTAGTCGGTCCAAGAAGTTTTTAAACTTGAATTTTTTGAGGATGTAGAATCCTATCTTTCACCAAGGTGGTTCCAACGAGCAAGGAGATGGTGCCACCAGCTGAACCTATCAGAGCATTGAAGGGGTGCAGCTGCATTTTGAGGAGTCATCAGTTTTGGCCCATGCTTGGTTACTATTTCATGAGTGTTTCTCCTCTCAAATCTTATCTTCTTTGCCACCACGATGTTTTGTGGGTGTGCATTTAATATTTCAAGCAGCAGAATTCTCTATATAAGCCTGCTCTTTTATTGTAAAATGATGGACGTTTGCTAGAAGCTTGTTGTAACTCGAATTCTGCTATCAATACAGATAATGTTTGGCTCTAACTCTGGGCTTCTATTTGTGTGTATGTCTTCTATTGCTTATTTTCTATTAAATTCTCCTCTCTGTATATGATTGAATTCTAATATCTAGATTTAGCTCTCGATAAAGGGTGAACCTTGGAATAGCCCTAGAGATTATGCATGTTAGATGCCTAGTTTTAATTTTTGTTAGTTTTCTTGTATTGAGTGCTATTTGATTCGATGTATAGTTAAGTTATCATGTTGTTAGTTCATCACCCCTGTTCTATCTGGCCTGTGGCCATATTTCCCATCCCTTTCAGTCATTTAATCTCTTTCCTGTTCTCTATCCTCAAATCCCCCTAGTTAGAATAGCAAGGGAACCAGCCCATCTCTGGAGATTGGCATGGGAGGTATTTCTTCCTCTCGGCCTTTCAATGTTGGTCGGGTCTAGGGTGCATGAATGACATATTTCATACCTAAGGCAGATCTCTGACCAACAGTTTCTGGCACGCCCGGTGGGACCCAAACGTTCCACTTCAAAAGCAGTATTAAGAAGTTGATGTTCATCTTATTGCTGTCGAATCCAAACATCTGGTGACTCATATGAACTCAAACACCTCTGAATCTCGAAGACCAGTTTAAAATCCCACCTTCATGCACACGATATGGAGAGCTAGAAATACAAAAGAAGAAATCGAGTTCTTCGAGCTTGACATCGATGCTCTGGGAGAACATCCTAGAGTGGTTAGGTCGAATATCCCATTAGATGGGACATCTTCACAAGAGGTTGTTGTTGCTTCACGAACTCCAACTCTCGATAGCACAACAACTAGCTTACCCCTAAATCCTCCAAATTCTTTGGATCATCAGAATCCTCCGGTTCAACCGAACGTTCAACCAAGTGTTTCGAGTGTTCCGACTATTCTGGTTCAGCAAATTCTACCAACTCCTTTGGCTCAAACAACCTTCTCCAACCTATATGGTGCAGCAAGCTACTCCTAGGTAGTTTTCAACTTGGAATCATTCGGGACCGCTTGCCCTACAGGCTCATAATCAAGTGTCGCCTGCAGCATTGAAGGCTCTACCCACATTTGATGACATAGGAAAGACCACCTACGAGCACGTCCAAGACATCATTGCACTGGCGACCATCCACCAAATCATGGTGGAAGACGTCATGGTGAAGCTGCTAGTGCTCTCACTTAGAGGTAAGCTCCTCTACTGGTACCGATCGCTTTCGATCGGCACCATCAATTCCTGGGACCAGTTAGTAGAGCAACTGATTAAAGGGTTCAATGAAGTAGCAGACCCATTCTCACTGTTGCATCAGTTCACAACAATCCAGAGGCACCCTCAAGAGGAGATAGCTGACTTCAACGTCAGGTTCGCTCGAACCTGGCAGAGAGTCACTCTCGACCTTCGGCCTACCTTAGAGCAAGTGACCTTCTACTACTTAAGAGCTTTTCATTCGGATATAAGCATGAGCATTCGGCATGCTAATATCAACACTTTCCCTACTTTATACGAGCAGGCCCAGAAGGTTGAAGTTGACTTAGTAGCTATCGACAAGTTACCTCCAAAGACGACCATGCCGATTTACCTAGATTTCCCATAGAACATGTATCCCAGTGCATCTGCTCCACCTACATCTTCGATGTACCCCAATCAGTCATGGAACCCCAATCCACAAAATCAAGTGGTACCCACTCTACAATTTTAGGTACCTACTCCTCAGTATCAAGCACCTACCACTCCTCAGCTTCTAGCTCCTCCTCAATATCCGGCATTGCCTCCACCATTGGTACCATTGCCATTACCCACACCCGTGACTCAAGCAGTTTTAAATGCGGATCAGGTCAAAGAGTTGCAGGATTTGTGTGCATATGTGAAGATGATTGTGAATGAGATGACCGTCATGAGGAGGAGGCAAAATGATCAAAGCTATCAACCAAGGAGATTTCCTCCCCCAATCACTAGGGAGCAAGCTGCCCCAATCGGTAGAGCTCATGAGAGAAACTCGACGATGTTAGAAAGCGATGAAGTTAGTTCATCCAGTAGAGCTTACTAGTGCTCCACCTGCAATGACCCGCATGGTGAAGATACTTGCATGGTTCATCTGAACTATGTGTAAATACTTATAGAAAGTGCACCTAACAGACAGGTAAATATGATAAGGGAAACTGACCATAATTTCATGATTCCCCCTGTCGAGCAGGTCTCCATTCTGATGAGGATGGGCAAGAAGCCAATTGAGGTCGATCCAGTTCAGATGGAACCATTCAAGGTGCCTCCCAATCCCAAACTGCTAAGTGAGAAGGCACCCCCACCACCAAAAAAGGAGCCAATTCAAGTATCAGAGCTGACATACTTTGCCCGACTAAAGGACTACCTACCTCCAAGAGCAAGAGGGAGGACCCCTCAACCACAAGCTTCAACCTCTCAACCCCAAACCGAAGCGAGAGATCAGGCGAGAGAAAAGCTACGATACCCCTCGCTGACCAAGCGCTAGAGAGTGGAAGCAATGCAGCAGTACCAAACCCGATACAAAACTGCTAAGGAGGGAGGCGAGTCTGGTGCTAGAGCATACAACATCATCGAAGAATTAAGGAAGACTCCGGCTAAGGTAAGCCTCTTTGATGCACTTCAACTGCCTAGTCAGGTCGACCTATTGCAAGAATCCCTCAAGTCCATTAAGGGCAAGGGGAGGCCAACTCAGACCATCTTGACACAACCGTTGACTACCTCCACCATCGAGAAGAATAGGCCATCACCATTTTATCTATCCCTCAGGATGGAGGGGTGGGTCATGCATAATTGCATGGTTGATTCTAGTGCTGCCACCACTGTAATGCCCAAAGTTATATGCAAAATCATGGGTATGGAGTACACCAGGAGCAGTCTTGGAGTGCTTCAACTAGATGGAACTCTAGTTAAAAATAGTGGGGGTCATCAAGGACATCTCGATCATGCTGCACAAGATGTCACAGATCACAGTGATTCAAGAAGTTGTGGTAGTAGACTTGGAGCCCTATTTTAGCATGTGCTTATCAAGGGAATTCACTACCAAGCTTGGAGGCTATCTATCTCTTGATTATTCACACTTGGAGATCCCCTTCAAAGGAAGGAGGATCAAAATTTTTAATGAAAATCCCTCTACCTTTCACATTGAAAGGATCCAAGATGCAGAAAAATCCATGGACTCAGTCAACATTGTTGATGAAGTAGAGGAAGTAGAAGAAAAGGTAGAGCTGATGGAGGAAGCTCTTGATGAGCTCCGCATAGAGGATGAGTTCTCTATGCGCAATTTTAATGCTATGATAGAATCGGACATCGGGTGTTACTCGATTACCAAGCCTGAAAAGGCTAAGGTCCCGAGTGACACAGACCCCATGGATGATCAACTATGGAAGCTCTTCTTCGATGGTGCTCGATGCAAGAATGGTATTGGAGCAGGAGTTGTCCTCGTCTCTCCATCCAAAAATTAGAAGACTTACTCGTACAGGCTCGCATGGAGCTATACAAATAATTTTTCCGAGTATGAAGCCCTATGTTTGGGGTTATAAAAGGCAGAGAAACTCAGAATAAAGTAGTTGTAGATCTTTGGTGATTCAGAGTTGATCTGTAACCAAGTGATGAATAAGTGTGTTGCCAAGCAACACTATTTAAAAGCATACCGTAATAAGGTATGGGATCTGCTTGAGTCCTTCTCGGCTCTCAACATTCAATCTATTTCATGGGAGTAGAATAAGCATGCCGATGTTTTAGCATCTATTGGAGCTAGGTGCTCCCCTATCGAGAATATAATGCAAAAGCCAAAGGTAGTGAGGGTGATCTATAGGCCCTCGATGCCTGAAAAGAACATTCATTGGCAAGTTTTTGATAGTGACGAGCAGATCGTCAATTTTTTGATTGATGAAGCAAGAAATATCGAAGAAAGAGCCCTCGATGAAGAAGAATATGAGGGCCTAATTCAGCTGAAGAACAACCACCTCCCTAAGGGTTTGATCACCCTTGAAAGTTTGTTCGACCAAGATGATAGGTCTCTCCCCCACAAGATTAAGGTGGATGCGAGAGAGTATGAAGAGCTTGAACTGGAGTCCAGGAAAATGATTAAAGTGGGAACTGATTGCACACCATTGGAGATAGAACAAATCAGAACCCTCTATAAATAATATCCGGACATTGTCACCTGGAGCTACCACGACCTGAAAGGGTATGACAAGGAGGTCTTCCAGCATACAATCGAGCTCCAGGAGGGAGTCAAACCTGTCAGGAAAAAGCAAAGGCCTGTCAATCCAAAGATAGAGATGTTGATGAAGGTCGAGCTCCTGAAGATGCTCGAGGCAAAAATTATATATCCCATCAAGCACTCTTCCTGGGTGGTGAATCTTGTCCCAGTCCGAAAGAAGAATGGAGACATCCACCTCTGCGTAGACTTTCAAAACCTTAATCAGGCTTCGTTGAAGGATCATTATCCACTGCCCCAAATTGACCAAATACTTCATGTAGTGGTAGGAGCATAGAGATTCTCTCTGCTGGATGGCTTTTTAGGGTATAATCAGATCTGGGTCAAAGATGAAGACCAGTTCAAGACTGCCTTCACCACCAAGTGGGGCACCTTCGCCTACCAGCGCATGTCGTTCGACCTCTCAAATGTTGGTGCAACTTTCCAGAGAGCAATGGACTTAGCCTTTGGTGAGTTGCTCAATCGCATCATTGTTATTTATCTTGATGACATGACTATTTTTCCCACAAAAGGGAAGAACACGATCTACATTTACGATAGGTGTTTGAGAAATATCGAGAATTCGAGATCTCGATAAACTCGAAGAAGTCAATTTTCATGGTTAAGGAAGGTAAGCTCCTAGGCCATGTCATCTCAAAAAGAGGATTAGCTATAGATCCTACCAGGGTGGAAGCCCTCCTCAAGCTACCTCTACCAGCAAGCAAGAAGGGCCTCCAATCCTTCTTCGAGTAGATTAATTTTGTTCAAAAATTCATTTTTGACTTCACCCAGGTAGTCAAGCCGATGACGAAACTCCTCAAGAAGGATGTTGAGTTCCAATGGACCGAGGAGAGAAGGTGAGCATTCAAAGAGATAAAATAGAGAATCGCCTAGGCCCCCATTTTGGTGAACCTCGACTACTCCAAGGATTTTATCCTCTACGTTGTCGGAGAGCCGGAGAGCTATGCAGCTATCCTTACCTAGAAAAATGAGGACGAGGATGAGCGACCAATTGCATTCTTGAGTCAAGTTATCCTCTCGCATGAGGAAAAGTTCAATTTCATTGAAAGACAAGTCCATGCGATGATGCGATCACTGAAGAAGTTTCATCATTTCATCTCTCAGAGTAAGATGATAGTGTACGTGATACACCCGAACGTTAGAAACTTCATCATCCAAGGCGAACTCGACAATAAGAGGGTAGGTTGGATTTCCAAGATCCAAGAGTTTGATATAGAGGTCCGACCCACTAAATTGGTCCATGGTCGAGCCTTATGCCAAGAGTTAGCCAAGAGTGTCGCATCCGAGGTGACAACTTGCCAATGGGATGATCCAATGCAAGAGAGCAATCTTGCAAATCACCCTGTATCCAGCAGAGATTGGATGGAAGACTTAGTAGAGTACTTTCGAGCACGGATGGTGCCCTTCTAGCCTCAACTCTTCGTAGAGGAGGAGGTTCAGGCTTCAGGCCTACAAATACGTATTGTTACCCAACGGATTGTTTCATCAAAACATTGATGGTGTCCTCTTGAGATGTGTCAGGGGAACAAAAAAGAGAAAATCCTGGATGAATTCCATTCTGGAATGTTCGAGGGCCATTTTTTGGGAAGGCCTATGGCCTTGAAAATAATAAAAGCGGGCTATTATTGGCCCACCATTTTTTTTGATTCCTTCAGTGTTAGCCAGAAGTGCGACAAATGTCAAAGGTATGTCGGCCGCACCAGGAATGCTTCTCTGCCTCTGCACCCGATTCAGGTCGAGGCTCCATTTCAGCAATGGGGCTTAGACTTCATTGGGATAATAGAGACCAATTCTTTCATAGGGCACAAGTATATCTTGACGGCCATAGACTATTTTACCCGATGGACAGAAGTAGTGCCCACCAAGCAGGCTAACCAGGATGTGGTCATCACCTTCTTGGAAGGGTTGATAACTCGTTTCGGGATCCCGAATGCGATAGTAATAGATAATGGCACTCATTTCACTGGTGCCAAAATGTGTGCATTCGCAAGTAAGTATGTTATCTACCTAAAAACTTCATCTAATTATTACCCGTAGGGCAATGGTTTGCGAAGTCTACAAATAAAAACTTGCTTAGGATCCTGAAGAGGACATTGGAAGACAATAAGCGGAGCTAGCATCTACTTCTGGACTTCGCATTATGGGCCGACCAAATTTCCATTAAGAAATCCATCAAAACATCCCCATATTCCCTGGTGTACAGGAAAGAAGCAGTGCTCCCTGCGCATATTGAGTTGCCCGTATTGCAGTCTCTCCGATCGTTGGACGGTGGAGACGAAGAGTTTGATCCTATCAGCATCAGGATTGCCCAACTATTGTAGTTGGAGGAGGAAAGAGAGAAAGCCTATGAGGCTTTCATGAAACATGCCATCACCACAAAAAATTGGTTCAACAAAAAGACCTCCGATCGGACCTTCCAGGTTGGCGATTTGGTGCTAAAATGGAATGAGAAAAAGTCCAAGCCCAAAAATCATGACAAATTTGATGCATTCTAGGAGGGTCCATTTTAGGTTTCTCAGGTCCATCCGGTGAACTCTTTCACCCTGCAAGATCTGAACGGGTTTACTCTTTCGTTATCGGTTAATGGCCTTCATCTGAAGGCGTACTACCAGTGAGAGGTAGTATGAAAGGTTTTATCAGGCTATATATATTTTTATTTTTTGTATTTGCTTATGCATATTTGCTTTTCCTAAAGTATAAGTCTCTTCGCCCCATTTCGCGCTATCAGTAGCGCAGTTTTTGGGCCAGAGTTCTAGCTAGGAGGGGGGTTACGAGGAGTCCAATTGTTTTATTTCAGTTCCATTTGTGTCCTTTTGTTGAGCCAAGGATAGAAAGAAAAAATAGCAATTTCTAGTGCCTAGGAATAACAGGTTTGTAAGGACATTAGATTACTTGTTTAGCGTTTTCTATCAAGAAAAATGTTGCAGTTGAAAAGTGCCCCACTATTTGGGAGGAGGGAGTTTAGTTCTCTCATGAGATCAAAGCGGCAACTCAGAGCCCTAGGGAGCAAAGGTAAAAATGTGGTTCCATTTATGGCCAATCCCTAGAAATTCCAACCTAAGGAAAAGAAAATATAAAGCATGCCTTGGGTGTTTCACCCCTAAGAGAGAGCAAAAGGGGTTTACGCCCTCATTGGAAGATGCAATCTCTTTTCGAGGTTGAAACTGGGTAAAATTCTTGTCATAAGTGTAAAGTGCAATTCTACCTTTAACGAATGCTTATCCGAACACAAGCATAAGGCCTAGTATTTTTTGCCCACACCAAGCAATTTTGGGTTTTAACAAGAGCACAGACTTGTTTTGGGTCATAAAGCGATGAAGCTCAGTTTCAAGGAAATATTCCTGGTGAGCGCAATGCCTTTGCACGTTGCCAAGCAACGCAATTCCTTTGCACACTGCCAGCAGGGCACAGCTCATTTGTGCCCTTCCTTAAGAGCACAACGCATGTTGACTAGTCAGAGCACAACGCATAACGCATGTTGACTGGTCAAAGTACGACACTAAGTTTCAATGAAAAATGGTTAAGTGTAGCTAAAAGTGTTTTTCTTTGTCTCCAAGAGAAAATCTATTTTGCTCTAGTTGAGGAGCGCAAGGTCAATTTGAGGCTAAAAGGGGTGCTTTATTCTTTGAATTTTCAAGGCATGGGTAGTTTCGCCCTATATGCCAAGTGCAAAGTATTTTCAGAGAAGGGGGCAGCGCATTCCCTATTGAATTTTCAAAAATTTTCACCCCTCCTGAGACCACATCTTGTTGCGCTCCACTTCTTAGCGAAAGGTGCTTGTGCTCCAAATTAGCAGCACTTTGGTTGTTGACTTTTCAGCACTGGCACTCCTCCCAATACCCCAAGTAGTTACGCTCTATGTTTCAAGTGCAGGGTCAATTTGGGGTAAGTTAACTGCGCTTCCACCATTGAATTTTCAATCCTAGCACCAATCTCAAGGGTTACCTAAGGGCTACCTAAGGGTTTGCAAGGGTGAATGGGCTTTGCACTTAAATGTTTTGTGCGAGAGCCATTTTTTAATAAAGACATCATTAAGGGAAAATTCTTGCACACTCTCCAAAGCATAGGGCACTTTCTTCGATGCTCAAGCATGCAGCTCAGGGTAACGCTTGGCAATCGTGAGGTCCATTGGATCGTGAAATAATTTTTTAGGAAGGCGGTGTGTCTTGTATTTCAAAGAGGACTACAGCCCATATTGTTAGTTGGCATTGGGATGTGCACTCCACCATTGGTCACCATGTAGAGGATCTTTCACCCTTTCTCCTAAATCACTCCCTACATTTACTCTGCACCAACGCCATTGATGCAGTGGGTAAGATGCAGCCTTATAAGAGGGCCATCACTATACCTCAAGTAGACCAAGAGAAAGTTTTAAGTGGTTGTGTTGTTTATCATTGCTAGATTTTAGAGAGTGATTATTGCTAGTAAAATGTGGAAGGCTTAACATTAGCAGGGTGCTATGATTTTTTGAGCGAGTGCTTGGATGATTGGTCAGTGAAGATGGGCAAGAAGAGTGTCGAGCAAAAAAAGAAGAAGGTTCCACAATCGGCAGAGGGCAAGCAAAAGTAGAAAAAATAAAATAAGGAAAAACCACCACCACCTCCGCCTGAAGACCGGTTGGCTAAGATTCAGGATTGTTTCCTCACTATGACAAGTATTGAGAAATTACATGGGAATGTTGAACTTATGATGACTAAGGTGTCTTCCAGACACAACCTATCGCTCCTACCTATATTGATACCTATGCATACCTATGCAACCTTTCTTGAAGCTAATTTGTGCGATCATAAAATTTTATGATCCTCAGACTAGGTCAGTCCTAAAAGCAAAAGAGAAAAGGTTATTTTCCATATTTGTCGAGAAAATTTGTGAGACTTTCACCTGTGGACAAGGGCCTCCTGATGATTTTATTATAAAAAAATTAACATCACTGAGAAAAATGAGAGATACACCAACATGGTGCAGATGAGGTATTTTATGGAAGCTCAGCTGACAAAGAAGCCTATGCCTAGAATTTTTCTAGAACTCCCCAAATCCTTAAGGAGGTTCAAAAATCTTGACCTCTACTCCATGCTAGCATGGATCACTAGGATCTCCATGGATGCCCAAGTGTATAACTAGCAGGTATCAATTACCGAGTTTATATCTCATGGAGAATTCTATTCTCCTGATATCGTGGCATAGGGATTGAAGCTTGTCTTTTTTGACTGGGTAGATTGGATGTCGTGACAACTGCATATCCAGTTATGAAGAACATGTGCTTATACTAAGAGGGGGGTGAATAGTATAAGATAAAAAAAATTACTTTTTAATCCATATGATAAAATCAATAGTAATAAAGTAGTAATCATCACATAAAGCATCACACACATGAGATACATGATTTAACGTGGTTCACCCAATGTGAACTACTCCATAGAGAAAATATATTTTATAAATTTTTCTCAAATAAATGCTATTGGGAATCCTTTCCCTTTTACAATGTTTATGGACCTCTGTCCAAAGGATACACCAATCCCCTAATCTCAGTCTCAAATCTATACTAAACATAGTCCTTCGGTCTAGCACAAATTTTCTCAATCTCTGTCTCTTATCTGAACTAAACATAGTCCTTTGATCTAGTATAAAATTGCTCAATCTCTATCTCTGATCTACACTAAACATAGTCCTTTGTTCTAGCACAAATCTGCTCAATATCTGTCTCTGATCTACACTAAACACAATCCTTTGGTCTAGTACAAATCTACTCAATCTCTATCTATGATCTGCACTAAACACAGTCCTTCGATCTAGCACAAATCTGCTCAATCTTTGTCTCTAGTTTGGCACAAACCTATCATTAAATCTACACCAAAATATTTCCTCACATCTTTCCTCAAGCCTTAACACAAGTCTTGACTCACTTACAAATCAACTCTACTAAATCTACCCCAAACCTTAACCCAATGTTTGAACAAATCAATCAATCAACTCTGCTCACAAGTCTTCTCAAAGACTTGTCTCAAATCTACATTGTAAGCTTCCACAAAATCTCACACTAATTTGTCCACAAGTCTTCACCAAGACTTACCTCAACTCTACTTTACAAGTCCTTACTAAAATTTGTCTAATATGCTCAACAAGTCTTCCCAAAGACTTACCTCAAATATGTTCAACAAGTCCTAACTAGAACTTGTTCAATCTCACATAAACATATAGAAAATTGTTAGAGACTCAATATGCTTCATGCTCATCACAAGATTAATCACTTTCAATATCTTACTCAAATCAAATAGAATATAGAACAATTTGTTTCACATAATTAGAACTATAATTTCAACACATCCACTTGACTAGGCTCAATCAACTCCACTCAATCAATCACTCAATGAAATACTCCTTGCTTACAAATTCTAATCCAAGCATATGAACACTCAATCAAATATTTTCAACAATGTTTATCAATCAATCTCACATAACAATTATACTTATGTTCTTTCACAAACCCTAGTTCAATATAGTTCACAACTTCACATAATAATGATACTCATGTTCTTGCACAAACCCTAATCATGTGGTAGGAACCTAGGGTTCCTAGCACAAATATTGATAAATAAATAATAAATAAATAAAACTAAAAGAATCACTTTTATATTGTTCGGGAAGTCCCTTCAATGTTTTGATATATTTTATAATTCATAGATATTGAATGATAAATTCTTTCATAGTGTCTTATACCCTTTTTAGGGTTACGAGTGAAGAGTCACAATCCTTCCTAACCCTAATATTATATATTATAATATAATAATTAATATATAATTAATTATTATATTATTTAATATTCTAACCTTGGATAAAATATATTATTATTAATTAATTAATGTTAGGATAGGATCCTAACATGCCACCCTTCCTCGAAAAACTTTTTCCTCAAAGTTTAAATAGGTTGAAAAATAGTCTTCTTAAACATCATTTTCTTGAAGGTCCGCTGGTAAGGTAGACGACAACATGGTGGACTTGTACTTGCATATCTTCTAAATTACTTAATATTTCTTCATGAAGTTCACCATATTTTATAGGTATAAGAATATCACTTCTATCCTCGTCTTTTTAATTTCTAGAGTTCAGGGCTAGTCACTATCTTTTGACTAGACATATGGCTCTCTTACTCATTGATAAAATGTTCATGAAGAAGGAAAAAATTGTGGCTTCAAATTATTGTATTTAGTTTAACCATAGACATACATTTATAAATTATGTCAATACTTCTCAATCTGGCTTCCCTAACATCAAAGTATAAGAGTGCATGTAAATTACCTTGCAATGATGGGTCCAATTCACATTGAGTAAATTCCACATAGTTTGGGTTCTTTTTAGTCGTCTGTATAATGTCAATCATACAAATGATTTGAGCATATTCTTCTCCTTTAACACCTAAAATTTCCATGATGTGCCTTCATAAGATACTTGAAAGGGTTATATATTTTATTAAAGTTTCCAAGATGATGTTTCGATATGCATAGTATTTCCTTTTTTTATAGTTAAAATAGGTCTTAGAAAAGATTAATAATCCATCTCGAGGATTATCTATATAGTAAGTCGCACAACACTCATCTAAAAGGTAAAAACCTTCGTCAACAATTAATTACATTTTTTTCATAAAAGTTAAGATCATACCATGATGCTGACGAACCACAACCATTAAAAATATCATTTGTGGTCAACAAGATGTCATGAACGTTATCCACAATTATTATTATTATTCTTTAATTTGATATCAACATTTTGATACCATAAGGAGTATTTTTGAACCAGTAATAAACTCTCACCACTTTGCATTTCTTTTAGTGGAACAAAAATTGATATCAATTTTATTAATTATTCACAGCTTAAGTAGATACCTTCTCCACTGGGTGGACGGGTGGGCCTCCTTTTATCATTTTGTGGCTTTCGGTAGGCTTATAGGGGAATCTACTTTAATATGGTCTATAGTGAAATAAATAATGTAATTCTTCATCTAGGCTATTTTGTACTCCTAAAATGATTTGAATATGACTTACCAAATAGCACAGTTTCAAAAGCTAGTTTGAGGTTTTAATTAAAACACTAGGGGCTGAGAGAGCCGTAGCCTACCTCGTTAGGTATTTATTCACATTTTTATCAGAATTGAAACTGAATGATACATTTACTGCCTCAACATTAAAATTTTATAATATCAAACAATGGAATATTACATAAATAACAGCTTCTCTTTGCAGACTGATAGCCATTGAAGAACAGTTAGAGGTACATATGTTTCTTAATTGGGTTTTGACAAGGAAATATTTCAGCAAGTGCATCCACCAACAGTACTTATCTCAAAAAATTGTTGGACATTCATTTCATTCCTTCATCGTTGCCACTGACTGGAATCATCAAAACAAGTGAAACATGGAATCCAGTACTCAAACTAGGTCTTCTGTGGCCTACCTCTCCAAAATGTTTTTAGCAGATGCCACGCCCTCAATCTCTAATTAGTTATTTTGAGATAACGTACGTACAGAACAATTTATTATGATGTCTATTCTCCAATATGATCTATTTATAATTGTGTACCTTATGGTATATCAATAAAATAATAATTTTTATCTCTTCTAATCTATTGACACAGGGTGAGCAAGGCACTTATCCTGAACTTGAATACTTCCACCTTTTCGATAGGTTGTAAGTGTTGTAAATAGGTTTGTCGCAGTTGGAGTCATTCCCAGATTCTATGAGAAATATGTTTTAGCTTACTAAACTTTATATCTATCATTGTCAGAAGCTGAGAGTCTTTGGTATGTTTTTATTTTTAAAAAATTATAGAGATATCGAACACGACAGTGAAGTCTTTACCCAAAGCATTTGGCCCTTGATTAGTCTTAGAATTTTTTTTTTTCATTTATGCCTCGCCAATCAGAGAATTATTATTATTATTATTATTATTTTGATTTCAAGGACTTTTCTTCATTTCCCAAGCTCAAAAGTATACATCTAGGAGAGACGCAGTAACTCATATTTTTAATTTGGACAGAAGTTCCTATAACTCAACCATTTCATAATACATTCTTTGTGATGAACATGCTCATAAAGGAGCTTCTTGGTGAAAACACCCTTCGATATTACATTTTGATAAATACACACAACCTACTCTCGCTCTCCATTCTTTCTATTACTTCTATTTGTAAATTTTCTATTGCACTCTTAGCTGCTAGAGGAGGGCCTCTTATAGAGCTATTCATCTCACTCTCAATAATAGACTCATTGACAAATATTTCAAATTCTTCATCATAATTATTATCATAATTAGGATACACTTTGATGGAAAGCTCTGACGTATAAAAACGCCAAGTCAAATCTATAGTATTTGATTCAACATCATGAAGAATAAATTGTCAATCCATTCAAGGACATAGAATTTCAATTTTTGTGCATACCAATAAGTTTCTTACGCATATATGAATAGTAGAGGATGGTCTAGAATTTATATTTATATTGTTGAAAGTTTCTTCAAGGGGGGCACTCTGATTTTTATTGGCATTGGTTTGTGAAGATGTAGGATGGATTTCACTTTCAGGATAGGTTTCAAATCTGATGTTATAAAATAGTCCATCAAGTCTAATGAGGATGGTATTCATGTAGAAATATACAGAGTCAAGTATTCTGTTTCTCAAACCACTTGATCCCACCAACACATAAAAATTACCACCCAGTTCTCAAAGTCTTTGTGGAGTATGCCGAGGACTTGAAATTCCTACACCAATCAATTATCTAATAAGCTAAAGTAACCGATGGTGATAGAGATCTAAATATTGATCTCTTGTAAACACCTCATTGTATTGACATTCATCGGTGGTTGTGTCATCCTCATCTACTAGAATTTCACCTACGCTGGCCTTGCTATTTTTCAACATTAACAGGTTTATCAATTGGAGCAGATCAAGCGTTAAAATTTATGTATGAGCGTAGGTGCAGCGCCTTGGCTTCTCCAAAATATTCAGGCACACTTTCATAGGAATGTGCATACAAAATGTTGATTCATATTGATTCTCGTAGCCCCAGATATAAGTGCAGAAGTGTTTCTATAAAAATGTCTTGAAATCGAAAGAACCTTCTATCTACCCTATCATAGAATACTGGACGATAGTTTAGTTTAAGGTGGTTTTCAAGGCAACATATCATGCAACGTGTTTATTTTTTCAGTCAAGGAATGAGTTCGAAAGGTGCAGCATGAAATAAATCTTACTTGTTGCCTCTAGGTGCTTGCCACATAGGTTTATTTCTTAGTGCCTACTGCAACAAGAGACAATCAACAATTTTTTTTTTTTTTACAAATCACTCTGCCTTGCAGCGAATCATCACCTTGTAGTTTCGCAGTTTCCCATTAGTCAGTTATTAGTCGGGGAGAAATTCATTATAAAAAATGGTGGTGGCCATGGTGGAGGGCGACTGTCCATTTTTAACTTAATAGGTGATAAACAACATGTCTCATATTTGCCTTTCAAATTTCTTATGAACAATAGTTTGAAAACAATGTGACTTGCTGCCTTGGCCGCTTCTGCAATTTTATGATCAAAACTCACTCTTGTTCATATTGAAACTTCATAATAGGAGAATCAAATTTCAAAAGAAAAATCTGAAACAACTCGGGAAAATAGGGATCATCAAATTCTTTCACTATTGGATAGAAGGTTGGGCAAACATAATTCTTGTCGATCCAGGCCTTCTCATTAAAACTTGGATAAACCCTGTACTCTATTTTTTTGGAAATATTTACCTCTTCCTTGTCGTATACTTTTGTAATGGGAAAATTTGCATTTTTATGGTTTACTAATTTTTCTCCTTCCAAAAATGCATTACATACCCTTTGAAAATATTTGCCTTCTAGCTTTTTGGAAGAAAATTGTTTTCTAGGGTTTTGATTTATTTCTTTCTTCTCAGAAGATGAAATGGATACCACCCGAGATTAAATGGCTATGGGCTCCTCCTCTACCTGGGATTCCATGGCTATGGGTTCCTCCTCTACCTGGGATTCCATGGCTATGGTCTCCTCCTCTTGCATTTCCATTAAATACTGTATAATATGATCAAAATGTTCCATTTTTTTATTTTGTTTTTCTTCAATCATTCTTCTAATGTCTGCAATGTCATTTTTCATTTCCTTGACCAATATGGTTGGATCCATAAGGCTCTGATACCAAATGGTAGGAACCTAGGGTTCCTAGCACAAATATTGATAAATACATAATAAATAAATAAAACTAAAAGAATTCCTTTTATATTGTTTAGGAAGTCCCTTCAACGATTTGATATATTTTATAATTCATAGATATTGAATGATAAATTCTTTCATAGTGTCTTATACCCTTTTTAGGGTTACGAGTGAAGAGTCACAATCCTTCCTAACCCTAATATTATATATTATAATATAATAATTAATATATAATTAATTATTATATTATTTAATATTCTAACCATAGGATAAAATATATTATTATTAATTAATTAATTAATTAATGTTAGGATAGGATACTAACATCATGCATATGAAGGTTCATCCAATGTTTCCAACAATTCTTATCAAACAAGGTTTCTATCTTCAACCTTTATTCCAGAAAAACCTTGAAGCATTAATACAAAACCAAACTCAACAATGCTTACCAAACAATCCTTTTCACTCCAACTTAGCATTCACAACATCCAATAATCACTCACAGGAAATATGTGCTCATACCTTTTCATTTGATGAAGAAGTGTCATTAAAAACCTGTCTCAATCACAATTATTCTCTTTGCCAATTTTAAGGGTTAGGTAGTAAAAACCTTCTCAAAATTTAATCAATAATTTCCTCACAAATTATTTTCACCATTCACAACATGAAAACTCAATTAACCTTACTACTCCTTTCAAATATTAAACAAAATAAAACTTTATTTTGCAATAACATTCAAAACCATCTAATACCTTATCACTCCATTCAATATTCTAATTACCCAAAAATCATAATATAAAAATCAACTTTCACAGCCCTTATATCTCCCTAAAAACCTTATGTCAAAACAACCTTAGGACAAAATTAAATTTGAAAAATTTAAATACCTTTTGCCCTTGGTGGGAAATGAACCCACGTTGCGCTTCCACCAGTGCCCTAGCCGAGGCCCAAACTGCCACGTGAGCTAAGTGCTCACTGTGGGAGCAAAGAGCACCATGTGCTCTTTATCCTCCCCTCTTGGCGCCTAAACAAAAAATTTCATTGCTTCCTTTGGCACCCAATAAAAACACTCATGACCACTATCGTCGAGATTCAATCGTGGGTCCTCCTGCTTCTAAAGCCTGAGCTCACAACCGTTTGCAACCAGGCGAAGTCATCGAATGGATATGAGGCTTAGAGACTCGTCGAATTTACTCCTTCACTTGTGCACACAAGACAAAAAATTGTCTTCTTCCTCGTACAAAATCGCATAAAATCACATTAATCACAAACCTTTTAGAATTCGA
Organism: Wollemia nobilis; assembly: GCA_028583015.1. Lineage (NCBI taxonomy): Eukaryota > Viridiplantae > Streptophyta > Pinopsida > Araucariales > Araucariaceae > Wollemia > Wollemia nobilis. The sequence continues at coordinate 12,293,205 of JAQPPZ010000442.1, read as the reverse complement.
ACGAAGGTAAGATATTTTCCACTAAGGCATATGGTATTTATACCATTATGCCACCATTATTTTTAGACGTCGGTGGAGGGATTTTATTTATGACATCGATGCATTTCTTTTTGCCTTGCAACCCTAACTTTAGTTTAGGGTAAATTAAATTATATTATAATTTAATTAATAATAAAATTATTATAATTAACTTATAATTAATTTAATAACCATAGGATTAACTAAATTAAATTACAAATTATTTTATAATGAAATTATTATAATTAATTTAATTTCCATAGGTCTTTCCATTAGACCTTTAATATTATAATAACTTGGGTCTTCTAGCTTCTCCTGTAGACCTTATGTGATCACCTTCTTATTTTTGAAACTGACTCTTGAAGTCCTTCCTCTTGCACTGCTCACTGAAACTAACTTTTGACATCAATGACAACAAATCTTGCTCATATTTCCAATAAGTTGTATGGAGTGCAAACTGGGTAGAGCATGGAATTTCGAAGCTACTAGTTCATAGTGTGGTACTTCTTCTACCACATGCACAGTCATTTTGTCTTTATCGCCAAGAACCACACCAATAAGAAAGGCAAGGCACTCCCTGTTTACCAGTGGACTCAAAGCCTGTCAAGATGCGAGTCGTACCATAACTTCAATATAGAATTCCTTGGCCCGGCCTTGGAAATATATATGGTGCCTGTGAGCAGGTTCCAAGGGGAATGAGGGACTATGTGGTACAGGGGATGCTCGATGATTTATTTTTGCAAATGCAAGGTCTTGTTGAGCAAATATTATATTTTACTAGAAAACCTTTCTTATTGTTGTACTACACAATTAAATACCTATTGCCCTCAAAGTTGCCTCTCAGTGTGACATCGCAGATGATACGTATGATAAGGGACAAAAAAGGTAGCACACCTACCAGATGCACATGATTTAGATCGAGGCTCCATTTCAGTAATGGGACCTAGACTTCATTGGGATAATAGAGACCAATTCTTTTCTAGAGCTCAAGTATATATTGACAACCACAGACTATTTTACCCGGTGGACAAAAGTAGTGCCCACCAAGTAGGCTAACCAAGATGTGGCCATTGCCTTCCTTGAAGGGATGATAACTCATTTTGGGATCCTAGATGTGATAGTAACAAACAATGGCACTCATTTCACTGGTACCAAAATGTTTGCATTCGCAAGTATGTTATCTACCTGAAAACTTCATCTGATTATAACCCGCAGGGCAATGGTTTGGCGGATTCTACAAATGAAAACTTGCTTAGGATCCCAAAGAGGACATTGGAAGACAATAAGTGGAGCTAGAATCTACTTCTATACTTTGCATTATGGGTCAACCAACTTTCCATTAATAAATCCATCAAAACATTCCCATATTCCTTAGTGTAAAGGAAGGAAGCAGTGCTCCCTGTGCATATTGATTTGCCTGCATTGCAGTCTCTTCAATCGTTGGATGGTGGAGACAAAGAGTTTGACCCGATGAACCTTAGGATTGCCCAACTGTTGCAGTTGGAGGAGGAAAGAGAGAAATCCTATGAGGCTTTTATGAAACATGTTGTTACCATGAAAAATTGGTTCAGCAAAAAGACCTCCGATTGGACCTTCCAAGTTGGTGATTTGGTGCTAAAATAGAATGAGAAAAAATCCAAGCCCAAAAATCATGACAATTTTGATGCATTCTAGGAGGGTCCATTTCAGGTTTCTCAGATCCATCCGATGGACTCTTTCATGCTGCAAGATCTGAATGGGTTTACTCTTTTGTTATCGGTTAATGGCCTTCATCTAAAGGTATACTACTAGTGAGAGGTAGTATGGAAGGTTTTATCAGGCGATATATATTTTTATTTTTTATATTTTATTGTGCATTTACTTTTCCCAAAGTATAAGTCTCCTTGCCTCATTCATGCTATCAGTAGCACAATTTTTAAGCTAGATTTCTAGCTGGAAGGGGGGTTTTGAGGAGTCCAATTGCTTTATTTCAGTGTCGTTTGTGTCCTTTTGTTGATCCAAGGATAGAAAGAAAAAATAGTTGTTTCTAGTGCCTAGGAATAGTAGGTTTGTAAGGACATCATATTACTTGTTTAGCGTTTCTTATCAAGAAAAATGTTGTAGTTGAAAAGTGCCCCACTATTTGGGAGGAGGGATTTTAGCTCTCTCATGAGATCAAAGCGACATCTCAGAGCCCTAGGGAGCAAAGGTAAAAATGCAGTCCCATTTATGGCCAATCCCTAGAAATTCCCACCTAAGGAAAAGAAAATATAAAGCGTGCCTTGGGTGTTTCACCCCTAAGAGAGAGCACAAGGGGTTTACGCCCTCATTAGAAGGTGTAATATCTTTTTGAGGTTGAAAATGGGTAAACATTTTCTCATAAGTGCAAAGTGCAAGTCTACCTTTAATGAATGCTTATCCTAACACAAGCACAAGGCCTAGTATTTTTTGCCCCTACCAAGCAATTTTGGGTTCTGACAAGAGCATAGACTTGTTTTGGGTCATAAAGCGATGAAGCTTGGTTTCAAGGAAAGATTCCTGGTGAGCACAATGTCTTTGCACGCTGCCAAGCAGCGCAATACCTTTGCACACTACCAATGGGGCATAGCTCCTTTGCTCCCTTCCTTAAGAGCACAACGCATGTTGACTAGTCAAAGCACGACACTAATTTTCAATGAAAAAATGGCTAAGTGTAGCTAAAAAAAAATTTCTATCTCCAAGCGAAAAGCTATTTCGCTCTAGTTGAGGAGCACAGGGTCAATTCAAGGCTAAAATGTGTGCTTTATTATTTTAATTTTCAAGGTACAGGCAATTTCGCCCTATATGCCAAACGCAAAGTATTTTCAGAGAAAGGGCAGCGCATTCCTTATTGACTTTTCAAAAATTTGCACCCCTCTCAAGACTACAGCTTATTGCGCTTCACTTCTTAGTTAAAGGTGCTTGTGCTCCAAATTAGCAATGCTTTGGCTGTTGAATTTTAAGCATTGGCACTCCTCCCAATGCCCCAAGTAGTTGCACTCTATGTTTCAAGCGCATGGTCAATTCGGGGTAAGTTAACTATGCTTCCACAATTGACTTTTTAATCATGGCACCAATCTCAATGGTTACCTAAGAGCTACCTAAGGATTTGCAACAGTGAATGGGCTTTGCACTTAAATTTTTGGGGTGAGAGCCATTTTTTAATAAAGACATCATTAAGGCAAAAGGCTTGTGCACTCTCCAAAGCATAGGGCAATTTCTTTGATGCTTAAGCACGCAGCTTAGGGTAACACTTGGCAATATCGAGGTCCATTTTATCAAGAAATAAGTTTGTAGAAAATTGGTGTGTCTCGTATTTCAAAGAGGATTACGGCCCATATTGTTAGTTGGCATTGGGATGTGCACTCCACCATTGGTCACCACATAGAGGATATTTCACCCCTGCTCCTAAATCACTCCCTACAATTACTCTACACCAATGCCATTGATGCGGTGGGTAAGATGCAACCTTATAATAGGGCCATCATTGTACCTCAAGTAGACCTAGAGAAATTTTTAAGTGGATGTGTTGTTTATCATTTCTAGAATTTAGAGAGTGATTATTGCTGGTAAGATGTGGAAGGTTTAACATTAGTAGGGCATTATGATTTTTTGAGCTAGTGCTTGAATGATTGGTCAGTGAATATGGGCAAGAAGAGCATCGAGCAAAAAAAGGAGAAGGTTCCACAATCGGCGAAGGGCAAGCAAAAGTAGAAAAATGAAAAGAAGGAAAAACCACCACCACCTCTGCCTGAAGATCAGTTGGCTAAGATTCGGGACTGTGTCCTAACTACGATAAGTATTGAAAATTTGCATGGGAATGTTGAACTTATGATGACTAAGGTGTCTTCCAGACACAACATACCACTCCTACCTGTATTGATATTTGTGCATACCTATGCACCCTTTCTTGGATCTAATTTGTGCGATCCTAAAATTTTATGATCCTTGGACTAGGTTAGTCCTAAAAGCAAAAGATAAAAGGTTATTTTCCATATTTTTCAAGAAATTTTGTGAGGCTTTCACCTATGTACAAGGGCCTCCTAATGATTTTACTATACAAAAATTAACATCATTGAGAAAAATGAGAGATACACCAACACAGTGCAGATGAGGCAGTTTATGGAAGCTTAGCTGATAGAGAAGCCTATGCCCAAAATTTTACCAAAACTCCCCAAATCCCAAAGGAGATTCAAAAATCCTAACCTCTACTCCATGCTGGCATGGATCAGTGGGATCTCCATGGATGCCCAAGTGTATAACTAGTAGGTATCGATTACCAATTGTTTATCTCATGGAGAATTATATTCTCCTGATGTCGTGGCACAGGGATTGAAGCTTATCTTTTTTGACTGGGTAGACTGGATGTCGTGGCAACTACATATCCAACTATGAAGAACATGTGCTTATACTAAGATGGGGGGTGAACAATATAATATAAAACTTTTTGCTTTTTAATCCATATGATAAAATCAATAGTAATAAAGCAGTAATCATCACACAAAGCATCACACACATGAGATACATTATTTAACGTGGTTCACCCAATGTGAGCTAGTCCACGGACAAAATATTCTTTATAATTTTTTCTCAAATAAATTCTCTTAGGAATCCTTTCCCTTTTATAATTTTAATGGACCTCTATCCAAAGGAGACACAAATCTACGAATCTTAGTCTCAAATATGTACTAAACATAGTCCTTCGATCTAGCATAAATTTTCTCAATCTCTGTCTCTATTCTGAACTAAACATAGGCCTTCGATCTAGCACAAAATTGCTCAATCTCTATCTCTGATCTGCACTAAACATAGTCCTTTGGTCTAGCACAAATCTTCTCAATATCTATCTTTGATCTACACTAAACACAGTCCTTTGATCTAGTACAAATCTGCTCAATCTCTATCTCTGATCTGCACTAAACACAGTCCTTTGGTCTAGCACAAATCTGCTCAATATTTATCTCTTGTATGGCACAAACCTATCCTCAAATCTACACCAAACTCTTTCCTCACATCTATCCTCAAGCCTTAACACAAGGCTTGACTCAATTACAAATTAACTCTGCTAAATATACCCCAAACCTTAACCCAAGGTTTAAACAAATCAATCAATCAACTTTTCTCACAAGTCTTATCAAATACTTGTCTCAAATATGCATTGTAAGCTTCCACAAAATCTCACACTAATCTATCCACAAGTCTTCACCAAGACTTACCTCAACTCTGCTTCACAATTCCTCACTAAAACTTGTCCAATATGCTCAACAAGTCTTCACCAAGACTTACCTAAAATCTGCTCAACAAGTCCTAACTAGAACTTGTTCAATCTCACAAAAACATATAGAGAATTGTTAGAGATTCAATATGCTTCACACTCATCACAATGCTCAATCACTTTTAATCTCTTACTCAACTAAAATTAGAATATAGAACAATTTGTTTCACATTATTAAAACTATCATTTCAACACATCCACTTGACTAGGCTCAATCAACTCCACTCAATCAATCACTCAATGAAATACTCCTTGCTTACAAATCCTAGTCCAAGCATATGAACACTCACTCAAATATTTTCAACAATGCTTATCAACCAATCTCACATAACAATGATACTCATGTTCTTTCACAAACCCTAGTTCAAGATAGTTCACAACTTCACATAATAATGATACTCATGTTCTTGCACAAACCCTAATAATGCATATGAAGGTTCATCCAATGTTTCCAACAATGCTTATCAAACAAGGTTTCTATCTTCAACCTTTATTCCAAAAAAATATTGAAGCATTAATACAAAACCAAACTCAACAATGCTTACCAAACAATCATTTTCACTCCAACTTAGCATTCACAACATCCAACAATCACTCACAAGAAAGATGTGCCCATACTTTTTTGTTTGATGAAGAAGTGCCCTTAAAAACCTATCTCAATCACAATTATTCTCTTTGACAATTTTAAGGGTTAGGTAGTAAAAACCTTCTCATAATTTAATCAATAATTTCCTCACAAATTATTTTCACCATTCACAACATGAAAACTCAATTAACCTTACTACTCCTTTCAAATATTAAACAAAATAAAACTTTATTTTGCAATAACATTCAAAACCATCTAATACCTTATCACTCCATTCAATATTCTAATTACCCAAAAATCACAATATAAAAATCAAATTTCACAGCCCTTATATCTCCCTAAAAACATTATGTCAAAATAAACTTAGGATAAAATTAAATTTAAAATTTTTAAATACCTTTTGCCATTGGTAGGAATTGAACCCACGTTGCGCTTCCACCAGTGCGCTAGTTGTGGCCCCAACCACCACATGAGATAGGTGCTCACTATGGGAGCAAAGAGCACCACATGCTCTTTATCCTCCCCTCTTGGCACCTAAACAAAAAATTGCCTTGCTTCCTTTGACACCCAAGCAAAACACGCACGACCATTGTCATTGAGATTCGATCGTGGGTCCTCTCACTTCCAAAGTCTGAGCTCACAACCATTTTCCACCAGGCTAAGACGTCTGATGGATATGAGGCTTAGAGCCTCGTCGAATTTACTCCTTCACTGGCGCACACAAGACAAAAAATTGTCTTCTTCCTTGCACGAAATCGCATAAATCACATTAATCACAAACCTTTTAGAATTTGAACAAAGGTAAGATATTTGCCACTAAGGCATATGGTATTTATACCATTATGCCACCATTATTTTTAGATGTCGGTGGAGGGATTTTATTTATGACATCGACGCATTTCTTTTTTCCTTGCAACCCTAACTTTAGTTTAGGGTAAATTAAATTATATTATAATTTAATTAATAATAAAATTATTACAATTAACTTATAATTAATTTAATAACCATAGGATTAACTAAATTAAATTACAAATTAATTTATAATGAAATTATTATAATTAATTTAATTTCCTTAGGTCTTTCCATTAGACCTTTAATATTATAATAACTTGGGTCTTCTAGCTTCTCCTGTAGACCTTGTCTGATCACCTTCTTATTTTTGAAACTGACTCTAGAAGTCCTTCCTCTTGCACTGCTCACTGAAACTGACTTTTGACATCAATGACAACAAATCTTGCTCATATTTCCAACAAGTTGTACGGAGTGCAAACTGGATATAGCATGGCATTCTGAAGCTACTCGTTCATAGTGTGGTAATTCTTCTACCACATGCACAGTTTTTTTGCCTTTATCGCCAAGAACCACACCAACAAGAAACGCAAGGCGCTCCCCGTTTACCAGTGGACTCAAAGCCTGTCAAGATGCGAGTTGTACCATAACTTAAATACAAAATTCCTTGGCTCGACCTTGGAAATCATATATGGTGCCTGCAAGCGGGTTCCAATGGGAATGAGGGACTATGTGGTACAGGGGATGCTCGATGATGTCTTTTTTCTAATGTAAGATCTTGTTGAGAAAATCTTTGGTTTTACTGGTAAACCTTTCTTATTTTTGTACTACACAACTAAATATCTATTTACCCTCAAAGTTGTCTGTCAGTGTGACTTCGTAGATGATATGTACGATAAGGGACAAAAAAGATAGCACATCTACTCTTGGCCTTTCAAGCTCGGTGACATCAAAGTATCGATCAATGGGCAGAACACCTTTCTAGTCATAATGTTGTACAAGTTTGATCCGATCGACCTTCCTCAATGGTGGAGGTACAACCCGCTAAATATTTTTAGAGATAATATTGGTATGAAGAGCTTTCACTACTATCTATACCTAGAAATCTAGGTGCAATGCAATAATCTCTTCGAGATTGACCTAGAATGGCACATGAAAAGGATGGTGTCCTTCCCCCCATGGCATAAGTTCTACACAATGGAGGTCGAGTACAACCCTGCATAGAATCTGATGCATGACCCTAACGATGAAGTATTCAAGGTGATAAAAATCAAAGTTCCAAAATGGTCAGATGAGAAAATCACAAACTAGTGGATCATGAGGTCCACAATGGGAAGGGGGCATTCGAACCAACACTTGTAATGGATCAAAACTTCTTTGAGGTGTTTGACAAGTATTATGAAACCTACCGACCCATCTTCTTCACCAACATTGTACCTAGGAGTACCCAAAGCCCCAGCAAAGTTAAATACATGGCGATGGTAGCACTGGAACATCATTCTAGCCAATCACCACTTGTCAAGGGTAAGGGCAAGAAATCGCTCCTATAAGAGGAGGCCACTCCAAGGAATATGATTGCCCTTGTTGCACTTGTATCCCAAATCATTGCAAAGAAGTCTTAGATAGGTCCGACCTGCTCCTTTGATACAAATCCTCTAGCAGCATCGACAACCATGGGAGGTGGTGCTTCAGAAGTTCCCACTCCAGTATAGCAGACACAACAAGTCCAACAGGTACAATAGGCACAGTTCAAAGTCTTGATCATTGATATGGAGAAAGATATGTTAGATAAAGGAGGAGCAATCCCAATAATGTAGGAGTTCACCACTTCAACTCTAGTGGCTTTCGAGGCCACATGTGCATCCTCTATCCCTTTATTTCTCTATTTTGCCCCTCTAGTGACTCCCCTCCAAGCGTCAAAACCTTATTATCTACCTAAATTGCATTTGATATCCCTATTGCAGTCGGATCTAACCCTCTATTTCATTCACCACCCCTTTCTTCCTTACCCTCAATTTCTCAGTCATTTGACACGTTTGTGTTGATATCCAATGCATTCACTTTCCCAATGATATTCATCCCTACCCCCCAAGGTTTAGTCCATTCAGTTGCAGCATCTACTGTCGCAGTAAATCTTGGTCTATCTTCACCCATAGTCATATCAATGACCTCCCTTGAGATTCCACCCCTTGAACCTAACATTCCAGTTGCAACCGTGCAAACCCTGATGTCTCCTAAGGTTGCTATAGTGGTTGCCTTAGTCACTCTAGACTCATCTCTCAAATCCACCCCTCAGCAGGCTTTGTTCCCCTTTGCATAGCTCTACGAAATGTAGGAGTCAATGGAAATGAAGTTGTAGTTTTACGAAGAGGACCTGATTGTAGAGAGTATTCGACGGGCATAATAAAGCTCCTCGACCTGGATTAAGGGCAAGAAGAGAAAAAATGCACAGGCATCGACCCAAGTGGAAAAAATGGCTATGTTTGATCCTCAAAATATGTAGCTCCATGAGATGGAAAAAGTGCCCAAGGTCCAGAAGCCATAAGGGGAGATGACAAAAACAAACTACTCCTACGGTCATACAGTGGAAGATATGAGGATGCTAAATCCCATGAAGAATATTGAAAACATCCATGTTGAGGCAACGTCCCTCTACTTCCACACAGAGCACATCAAGGCGTGTTGCTATGAGGTTGAGGTCAAGAACATAGAATTTGAAGATACCTTAGCACTCATGAGGGTGCAGCTTGAAGAAGCATAGTCTAAAGTAAAGTAGTTGCAGCAGTGGGTAATTTATCTATAAAAAGAGGTAGAAAGCTACAAGAAATAATCTGAAGGGTACCTCAAGGTTTAGGAGGAAGCACAAAGATAGTTGTAAGTTTTGGATGCTCAATTTCAAGATCTACAGGCCTGATTTATAGAAAAAGTGGAGCAAGAAGAGGTCATGTCAAAGGGTTATGTTAAGGATGTGCGTTGTCGCTTCCTGACCAACTTCAAAATTAGAGCGCGCAAGGCAACAACACTCCTGACATTCATCTGGGAGGCCAAGCAGTCAGTCACCCACGATGCTTCCATTGTAGAAGATGTTGAAAGAGACACTGACCAATAGGTAGAACTAGCTATGAAGTCACAAACCCTAAACAAAATGGGCATCGAGATTACTTTGATGTGCGAGCTTACTTGGTCATGGACAACTACGAGTATAACACTGAAATATTTCTTCAAATAGATGAAAGCAGCCCGAAAGACCTCAAGTGTGATAGACATGTTTGAGAGAGAAAGGAATCTTTCTCTAATGTACTTCAAGACTCTGGTGTAGATCAATTTCCCTAGATTCACTAACGAGGGAGACTGTATTTTGGAAAAAGAAGAGCTGAAATCAGTCTCGGATACCTTTAAAAATGATACCTCATAGATTGATAACTAGGAGGAACACATTACTGAGCTTTAGGTGATGTCGTAGGTGGATAGATTTACATGGATGGAAGCTTGGCTAGTGGACCTTAGTGAGAGGTTTAATTATGCTAATGTTCGCTAGCTGGAAACCTTTGGATACCTGATAAGGGAGCTCCAAAGATGTGATGCAATAAATGAAGACGACTGGGCTCTCGTTCAACCAACTTATGACCAAATTCAGGCACATCTCATACCACTTGAGTCTCCCCAACAACATGGAGAGGTCCAATTGCAAGAAAAAATTCAAGCGTAGGAGGAAGATCGGGCTCAGGAAGAAGACCAAGATGAGCCCCAGGAAGGCGAAGGCTAGGAGCCTCGAGAAAAGTTGATGAGCACCAAGACGAAGTACCTGGGCGCAAGGAAGAGCAACATAACGTGTACCATGAGGAGGAATAAATAGAAAGAGAGAAGTTGAAGGAAGATTTTGCTGCTACAAGCGAGCATTCAAAAAATGATAGTGATGATGACTCTAAGCCCAACGGATAAGGCCTGGAATTTCAACATTGAGGTGAGCTCAATTTCTCCACGAGCTGCTAGAGATATTGGTATTTCTACAACATTGTGTATATTTTGTTGTTCAGTAATTTATGCTTCCCAAAAACTTTATCCTTCTTGTTTAAAATGTGTTTTCTCTTTCCTATGTTTTACTATCAAGGTTCTCTTGACTACGCCTAAAGCAGTGTGCAGTTGCTTTTGTTTACTCATAATGCAGGGCACTCGTATTTTAGAATGTGAGGGTAGTTTATGTTGTCCCCCAAGCATGGGTTAGGTTTACAGTTTTAGAAGAATGTAGGCCTATTTCGGGTCAAAAAGTAGTAAACCCCAATTTCATGAAAAATACTAAGTGAGCGCAAAGTGTTGCTCAAATTCCCAAGCGCAATAGTTATGCTCTACCTAAGGAGTGCAAGACCCTTTTCACCTAATCTAGGGAGTGCAAGGCCAATTCAAGGGTATGCATAAGAGGTAGGACCCGAAAGGTACTTGTAAAAAAATGGCTAATCTATTGCGAAAACCCGATGAATCCTGGCAAAGTGCATGTATGATGGCATGGCGAATGACCTTATTTTTTCAAAAAAATGGCAAAAAATGGTGAATTTCAAAGTTCTGATCGGACCAGGTGAAAAAGGAGTTTGGCGATGCAAGCCACTTTACAAAACTTGATCTGGTCTCGGACCAGATGCATAATAAGATCTGATAACGGACCGGATGCATAATATGATCCGATCACGGACCGGATGCATAATATGATCCGATTACGGAAGATGCATAATATGATCCGATCAAGTACCGGATGCATACATGATCCGATTTTGGACGAAAGCATAAAATGATCCGTCCAACGATCGAATGCATACTATGATTCAATCTTGGACCGGATGCATAATCTGATTCGGATTTGAACCGGATGCATAATATGATCCGATTTTGGACCGAAAGCATAAAATGATTCGACAACCGATCGGATGCATACTATGATCTGATTTGAACCGGATACATACTATGGTCTGGTCACCCATCGGGTGCATAATATGACCCGATCTCGGATCGGGTGCATAATATGATCCGATCATCGATCGGATGCAGAATAGGATCCGATCCTACATTGTAGCAAATGCAAAAAAGATTTGGTTCTTCTACCATGTGTCACACGTTCAATCAACAACACCGCATGTCCAATACAATGCTACCACGTGTCAACCCTATTTCTTCAATCTATAAAAGGGCATCAACTATCATTTTTTCCATTTCATTTCTATGACTACTACAACTAGAGCTAACCTTTCCAATCAACCTTTCGATTCCCAATCCTTTTTCTTTGACTTCCAACTTCTTGCGATGGCCACCCCTTCCACCCCTGCACCAAAATTCAAGAATTTTTCGTGCACTTTGATTTCAGATTTGATGACAACCCCAGGGATGGACTTTAGGTGGCTCAATAATGCAGGTTTAACAACCCTCATTTCCATGCCATAATTCAGAATAGATAAAGTCCTCCTACAACATATTATAGCCGGTTATGACCATGATAGGGCTACGATGAATATTAAAGTATAAAATAGAAATCTGCTTTTCAACATCACCCCTGGAGATATTAACAGATTGACAGGTCTTCCATTCATTGGTTTTCCACAAGTGTCGATGAGGTTGCAGTTGTCTCCAGATGACAAAGCACACCTCAAAAGCAAGTACGGTCTCTCATCGAAAGATTTGGCAGGTATAAATCTTGTTAATTATATTTTATTAATGTTCAATGTTTCAAATTTGTAAATTGACATCTAATTTTGTTTATGCAACTTCTACCACCAAATCAAAAAGAGGTTTATCAATCAACGATGTTAACCATCAAACTCTGAAGGCCATTATCAAATTTTTCTAGGCCAAACTAATTCTTATGGGAAGACCAAAAATTCTATTTTGGGCACTTGCTTATATTGTTCAGTCTGAGCACAATCAAAAGTTTGATTGGTGCACTTATATTTTGGATCGAATCAGGTCCGAGTTGCACATGGTGCAAATGGCAACCAACAAGACACAACCCATTGTGGGCACTATTAATTTTCTTTTAGCTCTTTATTATGAGTGTTTTCATAATTTGTAGACTACTCTTGTACCAACTGTAGTGCATGCAACACTACAGGCAATTGCTATGTCAGCAGAGGAATTGAAGGTAATAACTACATCATTGACCTTGACATACTATTTTATAGTTTATCACATTCCTTTTTTAATTTTTCTTTTCATCTATATGCAGGGGAAGGTAGACAATACAAGGAGTAAACAGATTGCTGCCACAAGGGGTCACAGGCCGAAACAAACTGGTGATTCTGAAGACACGGGCTCTGAAGCAACACCTTTGTAGAGGTCACACAAACGTTCCAGGCAAGCAACTACTCCTAGGGTTTCTCGTACACCTAGGTATGCACAAAATGTGCAAGCCGAATCTAGTGTGGCCAACCCCTCCCCTATTGCAACACAAATTCAACATGTTTCATCGTCTTCAGGTAAATCTATGTGTAGTTAATTTAAATTAAGATATTTTTTATTTTCAAAAGAATTCTAACAAAATGTTTTTGATTATTTTCAGTTGATTCTCAAAATCAACAAGTAACATCACAAGTTAGAGGCCAAATGCCGCCACCACCTCCATTACAGCAAATGGTTGCATCACGCTCCCCGGTTTCACCACAACCACCACTTCCACCAAATCAGCGAGAGGCACCGACACAGCCTTCGACAATGCCTATGCGAGGGCAAATCGGTGTTGGAAAATGATTGTTTTCATAGAGATCATAGGGCACTGCACAAAGTTTTGGGCATGGGTTTTCACACCCATAGAGATCACACATGCCAACACCAAGTTCTGGGTATGGATGGTCTCAATTTACATTTTCAACAAATTCACAGGCACCAAAAGTTTCTACAGAGGGATTGGATAATATTCAACTTGATGAGGATTATCTTTTGTAGGGCAACATTGAAGGCTTCAAGGCAACAAATGTGCTGAGAGGTGAAGGAGATCAAGGAGAAGCCACTGACCCTGCAGCTCAGGAGACAACATTGCCATCAGCTCAAGGAGCCAACCCTCCTCAGGGTCCTCAAACTGGGGATAATGTTGTAGATTTTAATGAAAATATTTTATTAGCTGAAACCACAGAAGCTACAATTAATCAGTTTGTGTTAAAATATTTGAAGGAATTGAAGGAATGGGAATATCGGGCAAAGGTCCTTTTAAGGGAAATAAATACCCGATATAAAAATTATGTAAAAAGAGATTCTCTTTATTCTTTGGTTCAATTTGAACCAGAAAATCTTGATGGCCTTCTAAAACAGGCCACATCAGGATCTATTAAGTCTGATTTTATTTATGATGATGATGTTTTGAATGTTGTTGTTGGTAGATTGGAGAACATTAATGTCGAAGCCCAAGCATTTTATAACCAGTGGGCTTCTGATAAGGAGAAAGTTGCAGTTGTTGAGGCTGCAAGGGATATGGCTGAGGTAAGAAAACTTTTTATGTTTCTATTTTGTATTGTAGTAAAATTTTTATATTTCTTGAAAATATTAAATAATTTCAATATAACCCTTTTTAATTATGTTTTCAATTTGTTTTTGCAGTCAAATTTTGAACACTTAAAAACACAGGTTAAGAGCATGGACGTCAATATTAAAAGGGCGAAGACATTTTTGAATCATGCAATGGAAATGAAAAAGAAAATGCAATCAAAAATATCAGAAAATAATCGTTTAAAAAAATACATCAAGGAGAAGCTCAAAGAAGATCCGAAAATGGTGCTTGAGAAAACAAAGGAAACGCTTCCAACAATACTTGAAGATCCAAACAAAGAAGAAACGCAATTGGTGTCAAGTATTGTGAAAGTACGTGATAACCTCGTGAGAGTTGGAGTACTGCCAGAAGAGAGTGACACAGATGCCGACAAAGGAAAAGAAATGACAACTCCAACCGATAGTGAAGCAACCAAGCACCAATCAAATGTTTGAAAATTTGAAAATGTAATATGCTATCAAGTTGACTGTAGTCAACAATTTTGTACAATGTAATATGTTTCTTTTTGAACTAATGATAATGACATTATCTCATTTTGTGTTTTCCATCATTCATAGTTTGCTTGCATTTATAAATATGTGTTGCAATTTTAGTTTATTTCTGGCTAATATTGTTCACTATGGTCATCTCAACAACAAAAGCATTTTAGATAACATTACAGATGAACATTAATATACCAATAATAAAATTTAAAACATGAAACATAAAGATTTATCAATGAAGAGAGTTGAGACATCATGACATAAACATACAATTGTAAAAACTACAAAAAGATATAAGACATTATTTTAATTTTTCTTCAAATTTAATAACATTAGATAACATTAATATACCAATAATAAAATTTAAAACATGAAACATAAATATTTATCAATGAAGAGAGTTGAGACATCATGACATAAACATACAATTGTAAAAACTGCAAAAAGATATAAGACATGTAATTTTTGAAACACTAATGTAATATAAAACAACAATTCTATAAAATCTTATAAATCTTGAACAATATTGTGAAATATTCTATGAAGTTTGTGAAATCAAAACACTATTGTGTTTATCAATGTCAATGAAATCATGGAAAATTATCATTATGGAAGCTAAAACATTTCAGCTTGTCCAGAATCATTATGAAGCATAGCAGAAATCTGTGTCTCCACCATCTGATCACTGAAAGCATCATCATCGTAGTTATCGATCGTATTCGACGTTCCTCTTATATCTACCAGGGAACTCTAGTGTGCCAAAGCTCTATCATACGGAAATGTATCCAACTGATATGAAGACACATAAATTCTTAAACAATTTTCTAAATTTTTGTCGAGTCTATTGCGGAGTTTAGATTTAACAAAAGAAAGTGCACTGAAAACTCTTTCATCTTCGATTGACCCCAAAATCATTGTTTCACATAATTCATATAAATGAAAGTATTCACTTATTGTATCTCGTAAGATTGTGCTTGGATACAATTTTTGCCACAAACGTGCAGTGGAACCAATCTCATGGACACCTGTCATAAGTGATGTTTGCACAACCATTGTTCTTCCAAAATGTGATGATTGTTCTTTCAAAAGATCATTGTTGAGTATACCTTTAATTTCAACACCATTGACTTCCACACTCTTACTGAAATGGTCAATGAGGTTACCCATATATTTAATAAACAACTCATTTGTAGAATTGTATTCAGTACAAGGTCCCCAAAACATGGGGTTAACCACACCCATGGACTCGAGCAACTCATCTCTCTGAAACCGATCTCTTATCTCACTTGTCAAATATTTTGCTATTTTTGACAAATTACACTTTGTTTTCTGTATAATAACATGAAATCTACTGTGTGTTACAGGAACTTCTTCAAAATATTCCACAACTATACTTGATTGCCTTTCAAAACAATAAACATGTACCATATTTTCATGAACATTAATACAAAGATGATCATTGATGTCAAACTTCAAGAAGCTTTTTGGATTGTTCACGTTTATCAATGTATTCCAACTATCAAACAAAGGTTCTGTAAAATCTGCTTTAGACACATATAATGTATCTATAAGCACACATATTTGTTTTCTCATCCTCATAAAATCAATGATATAGATGGATCTCTCTTGTGCAAGATTAATTAATCTGTTCATTTCTTTTAACATTGGAAGAATACCACATAAGGTCAAAAGTGTTTCCAAGTCAGTCAAATGGAACAACATATCTTTTGCCTTATCAACTATCCTACGATTTGCATGCATAAACCCCGTCAATGATTGATATTCTACAAAAACTCTCTGAGCAGGTTGATACAGTGAAATCCATCTTGTATCCACATATTTTAACATTTTTTCCCTTCTGTAACTCCTAGTGCAAATTGTTGAAACTCTGCAAACCTTTTTGGACTTAATGAGAAATAAGAATGAATTTCACGAATAAGGTTTTCCACTTTAGCAACATTTGAAAATGTGCTCACAATTTTATATGCAAGATTAACTCTATGAGCCATACAATGAATGGGAATCATATATGGGGCAACTATGGTTTGGAGTCGAACACAAAGACCAGACCTGTGACCTTGCATAATAGCAGCTCCATCAGCTCCAACGCAAATTAACTTTGTTGCTATGTCTATATCATTCATTCCCGCAATATTCTTTAAACTTTTGACAACAACATTATAAATATTTTTTGCATTTGAACTTTCCAACATCTTATGTATTCCCAACAAAATAGGCCTTCTAATATGATTTTGAAATGTGTACACATGCATGCAAATCCAAGATGTGTTGTCCACAGTTGTTACCTCATCAATAGAAAGTGAAATGAATCTGGCAAGTTTTACTTGCTCCCTTAGGTCTTCTTTCTCAACCAAAGATAAACATTTTACCATTTCCCAACCACTTCGGTCTGACCAATGAGAACTAGGAAGGTTTTGCACATTAAATAGGCGTAATAGCTGCTTATAATCAATAAAATCGGACATTGGTCTACCTTTCTTGAGAATATTGTAAACAACGACAAACTGCATACTTTTTGAAGCTAAAATAGTCTTCTGTATTTTATGAAATTGGGCTGCAATTGTTCCACCTTTCTCAACAAGAGATTGTTGTTGCTTTAAGTGATTGTCATATTCTATAGCATATCTTAAATGCATACATTCTGATGCATCCTTCCACTTAACTTCTTTACTAACTTCACCATTACTTTTTATAACTTTTACATAAGCTTTGCCAACATGTTTTTCAATTGTATCAATCTTGTTTTGAAGCCTATGATCCTTACCAAGTCTCCAACTGCAAATTTTGCATCTACATTCTTTTTCATCGATTTGGTTATCCTCAGTCATGACAGGCTCAAGCCAGGGAAATATTTCTACCCATTCATTCCTAAATCCCCTTCCAAGTATCCAGTTAGACGCTTTTCTTTTTTGGAATTTTTTCTTGAAGATTCAAATGAAGCTTGTAATGATTTTGATTTATCACTTTCATTTTCAATTGTGATGTCATTTTGAGTGTTGTCTTCAAGTGTTTGTTGGATGTCATTTTCAAGGGGATTTTCATTAAAAGGCATCTCTTGTTGGGGAATATCTTCAAGTGGAGGCATATCAGGATCGATAGGGTATTCTGCATAGTAGCATACCATAATATTTTTTATCATTCTTGGATAAAAAAATTACAGAAAAATATTCAAATCATCAATCAAGCACATACTGGGAAGTCAAAAATCATTTGTACCTTGAATTTGCACGGATGTCGTTGGCTCATTGCATTTCGAAGTTTGGCTAAAATATTTGAGGATACTCTTTTCAGCAGAAGATTTGGTGCCCTTCTTTCCATCACTGGGTGACATTTTACTTGTTACGAAAAATATTTTCAATTTAGTAGAGTAATAAAATGTTGAAGAGGGTGTACTTTCTAGAGGCCTTAAGATAATATTGTAAATAGAATAAACAATTGTTTGGGTGGTAGATTATACATACTTGTTTCCTGCCATTCTTTATTGTGATTTTATCAGTTTATGCCACTGGTTCATTTTCTGGTGAAAGCACTTTAACTGACAAGAGCACAAAGATAATTAACATTCAAATTGAAATCAATTTAAGAAAAATATTCTTTAAGCAAAAAATAATTGGTGATACGTATGTCAAAAAATATCATATTATAGCACAAAATGGTCTAGAAACAGAGAATCAAAATGTGTTCGGAGAAAAAGAGCATCAATATGTCTTTAGAGAACCAAAGCATTTACTCATGTATAATCTTAGCAAGGAAAAAAATATCTGAATTGAAACTAAGAATCAAAGAGTTTTAAAACATTCAGAATAGGGCAAAATAGAGAAAAACATGGGAATAGAGCAATGACCATCCGGATGCAGAAGAGGGCTCGGATATAAGATTTAATAGAAAGAGAGAAAATAGGGGATAACATGCAGAACATGGCAAAATAAAGAAAAACATGGCAAGCAGAGCAGTGATAGAGAACCTGGTGTAGAAAGAGGTCCGATGCGGAACAGGATCCGGTTAAAAATGTTTCGGTTGCAGAAATGGTTTCGATCGAATGCAGAACATGACCCACTTGCAAAATGGTTTTTTTGGTTGCAGAATAGGGTTCAGCTATAAAAGTGGTTTCGTCCGGTTGCACAACAGGTTTCGGCTATAGAAGTGGTTCAGGATGGTTGCAGAACAGGATCCAGCTACAAAAGTGGTTCCATTCGATTGCAGAAGAGGTTCCTGCTATAGAAGTGGTTTTGGATGGTTGCAGAATAGGATCCGACTGTAGAAATGGTTACATCGATTGCACAAGAGGTTCTCTATAGAAGTGGTTTCAGAACGGTTGCATAATAGGTTTGACTAGAAGTGGTTCCACCTGGTTGTAGAAGAGGTTCCTAAAGAATAGGTTCTAGACGATTGTAGAAATAGGTTCTAGATGGTTGCATAAGAGGTTTCGTCCGATTGCAGAACTGGTGATGACCGATCGTAAAAAAGGTTTCGGTCTTGTGAAGAATTGTGTCGGTATATTCATCGGGTATAGAACACGGTCCAAAAATGAAAATGTATCCCTGGGGTGTTAATTATATATAGAGGTATACTTGGCGAGTTGGGCGGGATAATTTAGAAATTTTAAAATTTTAGGGCGAAAAGGGTACTTTATTTAGGCGGGATTGCTTGCAAATTTTTAAAAATAACCATGATACTCTTATCAAAGCACGGTGAACCGACACCTAAAATTTATTTGTTTCAAAAATTTTTGGCTAAATGGCCGACGTTAGGGTCCCCCAAAATTCGCAAATTTCAATTTTCAAAAATCATACTTTTCGCCCAAATGGCGAAGTTTCGCCGCTATGCATAACCCTGGGCCAATTTGCAACAAAAAAAAGCACAACACCCTTTGACCAGTCAAAATGCTACAATAATTGTTGACAAAAAATGACTATGTATAGTTGGCCCTATTTCGCTCCAGTTATGGAGCGCAAGGAAGATTCAGGGTTAGAAGGAGCGCAACATACTTTGACTTTTCAAAGTGTAGTGCAGCTCCCAAGGAAAGGATGAAAAGTGGGGCAACAAAGTGTTTCACTCCCATCTCGGAGCACCAAGCAATTTTGCACTTGAGTAGAGCGCAATCCCATTTGACTTGTCAAAACTCAACACTATTTTTGAGGAACCAAGGTGTTGCACTCTATTTCTTGGGCGCAAGGCAAATGCACTTTGGTCATTGAATTTTTAATGTCAGCACACCTCCCAATGCCCTCGGTGCTTGCACTCTACTTTTTATGTGTAATGTATTTGTGCTTCATTCCTATGCGCTTGGTTGTTAACTTTTCAACGCCAGCGCTACCTTCAAGATGTCGAGCAGTTGCACTAAATTTTCAAGCATTGGGTAGGTTTAGGACAAGTTAGTTGCACTTCATTATTTAACTATTCAATCTTGGCATCCCGTTCAATGCAACAACGTTTCACATTTTTTCCAAGCACAATGGAATTTCAGCCTGAGGGAGCAGCACTTTACGCTTTGAATTTTCAAACACTTGTGTTGTCTTCAAAACAATAATTTGTTCTTATACAGTTTTTTGAAGCACAAGTCCAATCCAGGCTAGGAAGTGGTAAAATATCTCATTTGGGACTGAATCTAGTGCCTGTTTCCCATCCAGCCCCTTTGCTTCAGCTCAAATTCCATAGGAGCACTTCTCATCTTCTGGACCAGATGCATCCTTATCCATCCAAACTCAGTCGGTCCAAGAAGCTTTCAGACTTGACTTTTTGAGGATGTAGAATCCTATATTTTTCCAGGACATTTCCAATGATCAAGGAGACAACACCACCAACTAAACCTGTTAGAGCATTGAAGAAGTGCAGCTACATTTTGGAGGAGTCATCAATTTTGGCCCATGTCTGGTTACTATTTCATAATTGTTTCTCCTTGCAAATCCTATATTCTTTGCTACTACCATTATTTGTGGGTGTGCATTTAATGTTTCAAGCAGTAGAATTTTGTATATAAGCCTACTCTTTTATTGTAAAATGATGGACATTTGCTATAAGCTTATTGTAACTTGAATTTTACTATCTATACATAGAATGTCTGGCTTTAAATTTGTGCTTCTATTTGTGTGTATGTCTTCTATTGCTTATTTTCTATTAAATTCTCCTCTCTGTATGTGAGTTATTATTCTAATACCTGGATTTAACTCTCAATAGAGGTTGAACACTAGAATAGCCCTAGAGATTATGCTTGTTAGACACCTGGTTTTAATTTCTGTTAGTTGTCTGTATTAAGTGCTATTTGATTCGATGTATAGTTAAGTTATCGTGTTGTTAGTTCATAACCCCTGTTCTATCTGGCCTGTGGCCATATTTTCCATCCCTTTTAGTCATTTCCAACCTCTTTCATATTCTCTATCCTCAACTCCCCCAATTAGAATAGCAAGGAAACCAGCCCATCTCTAGAGATTGGCATGGGAGGCATTTCTTCCTCTCAGATTTTCAATGTTGATCAGGTCTAGGGCGCATGAATGTCATGTTTCATACCTAAGGTAGATCTCTGACCAATAAGTCCTTATCACACCTTATTTCTCCTTCTAAATAAATTTTAAATTTCAATACCAAAAGACCCTTTTCACACCTTATTTCTCCTATATCAAATGAGCAAAAATAAATGACAACTCAACCTTATAACTCCCAAAAAAATCAAATCGTAATTGAGAAAATAAATACCTCTTTTATTCTACCCTCAATGTGACTCAAACCTCTCACCTCATGAGAGCAAGGCACCCAACCAAAGGGCAATGACCAGTTGCACTAACGTAGCCCGTGAGAACACAAAGATGCCAATCGCATTTTACTTCCTCCTGCCACGAACTCTACCCAACCAAAAAAAAATGGTCCATAATGGGTTTCAAACTTGAAACCTCCTTCTCACAACACCTTCGTGCAGGCTTAGCTACCAACTGGTCTAACTGGTTGGATGGTATTTGATGTGCACCAATCTGAACATAAACCTTCACTGTTTGATGTAGAAGATTGCGCTCTTCTTTCCTTTCCTTCTTTGTCACATGCAATGTATCAAATATAGAGATTATTGCTTGCACAATTTTCAAACAACTCAAAAATGACTTTAGGCATGGGATATTAATATGATTTAATTTCCTCTTTGTCCAAAGTTGGCCCACCTTGTCTTTTTTTACACCATATGACATTGACCACCTCAATTCGAAATTAATTCGGATTACCTTCAATTACTTGGTGCTCAAAAGATATTATAACTTGAAATATTTATATAATAATAAAGATATTATAATATTAATCCTTTTGAACCTTACCTTCACAATTAATATTATTGCCTTCAATAATATTAATATTTTGCCTTCATTTTTAAACTATTGTTCCAAAGAACTCTTAAGACTTTTGTCCTTCATTATAATATTAAAAAATAAATATTATAATGCTTTTCTCAACAAATTTTCTTGCTCTTGAGATAAACTCGTGCCTTCATTATTGACCTTAGAATAATAATTGTGCCTTGATAATTTTCCTTAACATCAATGCCAACCAATGACATCTCTCTTTTGACATCAATGACAACAATTTGCACAAATATTTCCAACACTATTTTGTGGTAGGGTTCCTATTGAGCAGTGCAACAACGAGATATTGTTCTATGGTAAGGTTATTATTTTGTGGTAGGATTCTTGTTGAGCAGTGCAACAACTATAGTCTTGATGACAGTTACAACAGGATGCGATGTTAGCGTGGTCCATGTGGCATTTATCATTCTAATTTATCTTAGTGGAGGGGGGAGATGTCTTGGACAGATAAAATCTTAGGTGATGATCTTTAGTAGGAGGAAAATTTTGATATTGCTTTGGAGGATATAATTGAGAAACTCTACTTAAAAATCCCAAAAAAGCTAGCAAATAGACTAGTGAACTAGAAACATAAGAGCCTTGTTGAGAAAGTTATTGGGACCCAATCGGATTTAGATACAGTAAGGAAATGGGCTGCATATAAATGGAAGCCAAGGGGGAATATCAATATTATAGCTCTCCTAAATGGTTTTATGTTGTTTTCCTTTGCAAACAGTGAAGACTTAGGTAATTCCCTAACAAAAGGGCCTTGGTTTTATGGGAAGAGGGGTATTTTTCTAAGGAAGTGGAGACAAGGTTTTATTTTTTTTTCAACAAAAAAAGACTAAATTTTATTAAACAGAAACCAGATTACATAGTCGCGGAGGCCTTCCATACATGGGCCACAGCCTGGAAGTGCCTCCAGATATACATGCCTATAATCCCATGAAGGCTAAATGCCCAATTAGAGAATAGACAAAAATTGCACAAAAAACATTGCTACACCTAATCATTGAACGACATATCAGAGGAGGACTCCTCAGAATTGCAATAAGACAAAACCATCGGTTTATTTTCCTTGTATACAACATATCCTCTCGAAACCACATTTGAGAGGTCTTCATTTCTAGTGGTGATTGCAAATTCTTGCAGCTCCACCAACTCATCCTGCTAATCTCCATTGTTATCTATCTATCCTATCTCCACCTTCCCACGTACATAGTGATTCGAACAATTCCTAATCATGAAACACCGAGGCCTTCAATCTCCTTGTGCGCAATTCCTCCCTCCTCCCAGGAGTTGCCACGCTGGTACTTATTCCTTCCCCATCATTGGGGTAATCCTGTCAAAGCAAAACCTGCAAGTCCATATAATCTTCCCCCAGGTTTTTCCCCCTACCATAATCCCACCAATGATGACCTCTCTCTATTCCCCAATTAGCCAATCTATCTGCAACTCTGTTCTTTTCCCTCACCACGTGGAGAAATTTTATCTACGCTCTATTTTTTAAACCCATAATATTGTCCAAGACCCATTGGACCCTCCATTCCATTTTCCCCCTCCTCCTGCTTGTTCAACCTATTGATTAAGACCTGAGAGTCAAACTCCACCTCAATTCTTGAGTATCCTTGCTTAAGAGCCATGGCTACGCTTTATTTTGGTGTGTGCTCTCCCCCCTTTTTTTTTTTTCTCCCTTTTCCCCATGGGAAGCCAAAACCATCGTCCCTTCGTGCGTACGACCCACCCCTCCAATACCCACCTCCCTTAGATTGCTACGAGCAACACCATCGATGTTAACCTTAACCCAATCCATTGGTAGTGGCTTCCACTTCCCTCCCCTATCCAAATTTTTAGGAGGAACCTTCCTTATTCTCGAGCTCCAATTCCATAAATATTGGGACTGAACCCACCTAGGGATCACAATCCCAAGAAGATCCAATAACTCCTCGTCTCTAGGCATAAGTTGAGAACCTTTGATTCCTCTTACAACCTCTCTAATATTGAGCAAAATTCTCAAGAGAATTGACTCCCTAGATGAGCACTCATCATAAAAAATATGCTTGTTGCACTCTAGCCACACCTACCACAAAGTGAAGGCCTTGAAATAATGGACTAGAAGGGCAGATTATCCACCCACCCCCTAGAGCCCCATAGATCAAAGAACTACTCCAATGAGACATCACCAAGCTAGGGCAAATTAAACATCCTTTCGCCTTGCTCCCAGATCCAACCAACAAAGGGACATCAAACTAGAAGGTGGTCAATAGATTCTCCTACCCCATAATAAAGCACACACCATTCTAGGCCCACCAAGCCCCTCTTACAAAGATTATCCTGAGTCAAAATCCTATTCTGAATGGCTAACCAAATGAAAATGTTGACTTTCAACCAGATACTTGAATTCCACACCTTCTTCCAAATCACCCTCTCCCTACCCAATCCCTCTATGAGCCATTCATATCCCTTCTTGATGGAATACCATCCATTTCCTTTGTCTCCCCATCCCAAAGAGTCCTCTTTCGACCACGAGCATTGCCTTTGATCCAAAATAGCCCTCAAACTATCCCTATCTTCTTCAGCTATCTGTCTCCAAATCGAGAGGTCTTTCCACCTCCTCAAACCCACTTCCCCTTCATCTTCCTCCCATAATTCCTTAACATAGACCCAATTTGCATTCTTAAAAATCTCTATAACATTACCTAGGTTTGAGAACTAGGAAGTAATTGGTTGGTATTGATCCCATACATCATCCCAAAATTTTACCTTTCTCCCATTTTTAACTTTCTAGAATAGCCTTGTAATAATAACATTACTAGCCTTTTTAATTGTAGTCCAAATGATGGACCCCATCGTTAAAGGGGAGGCTATAAACTGGTTCCACCTCATCCCCATACTTCATAGATAGAACCTTCGACTTAAGGTTGGACTGGTCCAAAATCCAATTCCACAACAATTTAGCCGATAAAGCCAAGTTTTGATCAACCAATCTGCGGATACCCAACCCCCTTTATTTAGTGAGAGGTAGATCGAATCCCACTTTACCAAACTCTATTTCTTTTTCAATTCTAAGCCTCCCCAAAGAAAGTCCCTCAAAAGTCTATCAATCTCCTTAACATAGTGCCTGGGACCAATCATAGTCATAAATTGAAAGATCGAAATAGCCTGCAACACTGATTTTATCAAAGTCAATCTTCCCCCAATGAGAGCCATCGATGGGTCCAATGATTTAACTTACATCAAATTTTATCTGTAAGAGTCCTCCAGGATTCCTTTCCAAGATGTCTTCCTGCCATTGGAAGCCCAAGGTATTTAAAGGGGACCAAGCCTTTCTTGAAATTTAAAATATTAAGGATACGGGTTTGCACCCTATTATCAACATTGAAAAAGAAAACCTTAGACTTATCTTCATTGATAACTTGACCTAAAGCTCTCTCGTATAGATCCAAACATATTTTGAACCCCTTGGCCTCCTTGATCTTTGCTATCCCCATACAAGCGGAATCATCCACAAACTACAGATGCGTTAGAGGCACGACCCCCTCGAACACTGCAAAACCTTTTATTTCCTAGGATTCCCTAGCTTTGTGGATAGTCCTACCCAAGGCTTCCACCTGAATAATGAACAAGTAAGGAGATAGAGGGTCTCCCTATCTCAGGCCTCTACTTACCCCAAACTGCTCCGATGGGACACCATTTATCAAGACCGAGTAAGCAGGATTGGAAAAGCAAGCTACCACCCAATCGATCCACCTATCCTCGAACCCAAACTTTTGCAGAACCTTAATCAAAAAACTCCAATCAACTCGGTCATAGGCTTTGGACATATCTAGTTTAATAAACATATTACCTTCCTTATTGAGTCTCATGGAGTGAGTAACTTCCTATGCCAATATAATTTGGTCCATGATTTGTCTCCCTTGCACAAATCCACCCTGTTCCTCAGATATAATGGCCGGTAAAACCACCTTCAAATGCTCCACCAACACCTTAGAAATAATCTTATATATACAATTATAGAGGGAAATAGGCCAAAACTCATCCAATGAGGAGGCCCCATCCTTTTTTGGAATAAGAGCAATAAAAGTATAATTCATAGCTCTTAAGACAGATTTAGACCTTCTGGCCTCTTCAACTACTTGTAGGATTTCCTCCCCCAACTCCTCCCACATAAATTGAAAGAATTCAATTGGAAAACCATCTGGTCCTAGAGTTTTACCTTTTTTCATCTCAAAGACTACCCTTTGCACTTCCTCCAAAGACACCTCTCTGGCCAGGAATAAATTTTGCTCGACCAAGATATAAGGAGGAATCGACTCCAAGATCTCCCATTGTGCCTCATCATCCAGAGGAACCTTCAAAAAAATATCAGAGAAGTACCTCCTTGCTTCCCCCTACATCTCACACCATGTCCTTATGACCTGCCCCCTTCCATAGGTTAGAGACTTAATAAAATTAAACTCCCTTCTAGCCATGGTTGACCGATGGAATTTTTTTGTATTTCTATCCCCCTCCCTTAGCCAAGTGATTCTAGACTTTTGTTTCTAGAACACCTCCTCCTTTCGCTCCCATTCCTCCACCTTCATCACTGCCTCCATCTCTTGGGTCAAGAGCTCCCGAGAAAGACCTTCCAAATGAATCCTCTCAATCACCTGCTTAAGAGCCCGCACCGCCTCTTGGGACTCTCGCTCAATATTTCCAAAAACTAGATGGTTCCATTCTTTTAGCCTCTCTTTCACATACTGTAGTCTTTTAAAAAATATAAACATCGTAGTTCCAAATCTCAGGCATCCCTCCATCCACCATCTAAGGATCAAATCCTTGAAACCCTCATGGTCGAGCCAGGCAAGTTGAAACTGAAAAGGGTTGTTCCTTGGTTTAATCCAACTCAAGATGTCAAGAGAGATTGGCCAATGATCAGATCCCACAAAAGAGAGAATATCTGAGTGCAACACTATTCCTCTCATCGCCCAAGAGTCATCAACTAAAAAATGATCCAATATTTCTTGGATATGGTCCAAGTTTAGTCTCCTATTACTCTAGGTGAACAAGCAACCTTTCGAAACCACATCTCTAAGACCTAACCTATCCATTTGGTCAATGAACAAATGACTCCCTACATCCAAGACTCTAGAGCCTCCCTGCTTTTCCTCCAATGAAGCAATAGCATTAAAATCCCCTCCAACTATTTGAAACATCTCCTTCCCTTTTTCTAAAATTACCTCCATTGCCCTCCACTACTCCACCTTTTCTTTTATATTAGTCAAAGCATAAAATTTAACTACCTAAAAGGGAGCCACATTTGAAAGTAGATACCCTCTTATCTCCAAAATTCTTGCAACTACCATTGCATCCACAACCTCTATCTTCCTAGGATCCCACATACAAAGCAATCCTCTAGAATTACCCTTGGCAACAACCGCTAAACTCAAAGCTTCCTTCCAAATTCTCTTGCAAGTTGTTGAGCTTCCTTCTAAACTCAATTTGGATTCTTGAATCAACATCAAATAAGGATGATACTATCTAATCAAATACTTCACAACATTCTACTTGGGTTTCACCCCCAAGCCCCTCACATTCCAAGAAATAATCTTCATTTGGAGAAAGAATTGAAATATGAATCAATAGTTCACATAACCCTCACTTCCACCAAATGCTCCCCTTCCTTATCTCGCTTGTCCTTTTCTGATTTTCTTCCAACCACATGTTGTTTTCCTCCTCGATGCTTCCTTAGGGTGCTTGATGTAATCCCTAAGGGATTACTTCTCATTCCTCTCCTCCCATCCCCCTCAATCTCGATAACTCTTTCCTCCCTCTTCGTATCATCCTCAACTACATCCTTGGCCTTCACTAGAATCGACTCCTCCAAGGGCCCAACCTCCTCCTTCTGAGTTCCAAAGTCTTCTTGAGTGCACATCTCTATCGGGGCCTCACCCTCGCTACAAGGGAATGACACCAAATCATCCTGAACAACCTACTCATGAGAGGGGTAATCCCCCTCCCCCATAACATCCACATCCACCTCACTGGACCTAGATCCCAAGACATCAAACTAATTTTTGAAAGGAACTTCCAAATGTTCCTTACCCTTTCGACCACCAACCTTCGATCTTTTCCTATTTATAACTACATGAAAACCATCCTCCTCCCCCACTTCCACACCTTTCCCTTGATGGGGCTCCTCCTCCTTCTACTTCATCTCAGTATTCTTGGGGCAATCCCTTGCTAGGTGACCATAAAGATGACAATATCTGCACCTGAAGGGGATCACCTCATAGTCAAGAGCCTGAACCCTTACCACCTCCCCAATCTAGATGTCAATAGAATCTAGGAGAGGACTAGATATATCCAACTCCACACAAATCCTAGCATAAGTAGTAAACTTCCTCCTCTTCGTAAGATCAAAGATCAAAACAAAGGTCCCTATGGCCTCACCAATATCTCTAAAAATCTCCTCCTTCCAAAGCTCCAAAGGTAAACAATGAAGTCTGGTCCACACTAGGACAATTGAAGGTAGTTCCTCCATCGGATTGAACCTTGTGTGCCACAGTTTCATGTATAGCCCCACTTGCCCCATGAAATAAGGGCCACCCTCAAAAATTTTATTTCAATCCTCCTTATCAAAAATAGCTAAAAAATACCCATTTGCAGAAAGAACAATGTCATACTTGCCTTCAGTTTTCTAGTATCATGTTGTCCATCCCTCAATCCTTCTCAGGTCTGCCCTAATTCCAATGAATCTACAAATGAGGGCCTTGGATTGTAAGAAAATTACCTCATTCACCACCACTTCAGGTTGCACCTTAATCCGTGGTCGCTCCTCCTTGCGACGAAGGCAGTCGTTCACCTTTCCGTCACCACCCACCAATGTTGAACCCATCGCACCAGCCCAAGCCTTCTTCAGGGAATCGTACGCTTTACCAACTCTATCAGGGCTAAACCCTGAATAACCCGCAACCACCCCCTTAAAGTTCAAAATCGGGTGGCCCTGGGGGCCACCCCCTCTCCCTCCATCAATAGTCTTTGCAAAAAAATTAAATCTTCATCTCACAGTACAAATCCCACATAGATCTCACTCCTCTCCTCAGATCTTGCCCAAATCCTTCTCCTCTACTCAAATCCTACTCCTTTACTCATATCTCATTCAGATCCCCAATCACATTGGATATGTTAATAAAATGAAACATTCGTACTTTTAATTAAAGTAATCAAAGGTCTCTAGCATATTTAAGTTAGTGGAGACAGGGTTTTAACCCAAATTTTGAAAATATAAATTTGGCTCTAGTTTGGGTTTACCTACTAGGGCTTTCATTGGAGTTTTGGGATGAAGATATTCTAGTAGGTATAGCTAAAGCAATGGGATAATTAATAGCTTTTGATTTAGCAATGAAGGCAAAAACTAGATTTATATTCGCCCAATTCTATGTTAATATTGATTTGGGGAAGGAGCTCTTGAACTCTATTAGGCTAGTGTCTGAGTATCAAGTTTGGGAACAACCGATTGAATATGAAAGTTCTTCGATGCTTTGGAAAGTTTGTAAAAGAATGGGGTATTTTTTAAAAAACAACTCATCTAGAGAACTGGTTAATAAGGTATGGAGGAGGAAAGAACAACCAAAATAAAATGATACAATGGAAGAGGAGCCTCCTAATTTTCCTTGGATGCAAATAAGTATAATATTCTTGTTGAAACCCTTGATGAAGAAGAATTTGTAGAGGATGATCAAGAGAGATAGGAGAAAATTCCTAGAAGGATGCCCTAGGGAGAGAAGACGAAAAATTGAAAGAATAAGAAGACAAGGTGGAGCAGCCAAAAGTAATGGAGGAGGAGATGACTAAAATTTTGGAAACCTCAATTTCTAGGGGAACAAAGCCACAAGAGTCTAAAGCAGAATCTCAATCAAAGAATGCTCCTAGCTAGGGTATGAAAAATATTGATTATGTTCCTTACTCTCTATATGAGTCAAAGAAGTCTACTCAAAACAAATCCTTGACCTTTAAACATGATGATATTTTAGTGAGACTCATTAGGAATACTAGAAAAACAAAAAATGTAGGGGTTGAAGCCAAACTAGGTACACCAACTAATAAAGAGCTTAAAAACAAAGGAGTGATGACAAAAATTGCAATTAGAACACAAACAATTTTGAATTTGAGTGGAAAGAAGACTTTCATGAGGGGTAAAAAATGAAAATCATCTCTTGGAATATAAGGGGCATGAATACCCCTTCAAAACAAAGGATGGTTGTTCATCATCAAAGAAATATAGTGAGATTGTTACTTGTGAATATATGGGTAGGGTTCCTATTGAGCGATGCAATGACTATGGTTTCGAGAATGGGATACGATTTTGTGGCATGGTTCCTATTGAGCGGAGTGGTGGTGGGATACTATTTTGTGGTAGAGTTCTTGTTGAGCGATGCGATGACTATGGTCTCAATGGTAGTTGTGGTGGGGTGTGGTCTTAGCATGGCCCATGCGATGTTTTACAATATACTGTTATGTGGTATGGTTCATATTCAGTGATGGGGTTACTATTCTATTGTAGGGTTCCTATTAGATGATGCAACAACTATGGTCTTGGCAATGGGATATTGTTCTATGGTAGGGTTATCGTTTTGTGGTAGGGTTATTATTTTGTGGTAGGGTTTCTGTTGAGCGGTGTGGTAGCAGGATATTATTCTATTGTAGGGTTACTATTATGTGGTAGGTTCACGTTGAGTGGTGCGATAGCTACGATCATTTCAGCCTTGGAGGAGGTTAATATAGTGCATATCTATCAAGAGGGCAACCAAGCAATGGATTGGTTGGCCAATAAAGGTGTAGATAATCCTAAACCAATTCTATGGAGGGATGATTTCCTTAGTGATTTGAGGAGTATAATTGAGAGGGAGTTGCAAGCTTATGATAGAATTATGGTTAAATTATTAATCAAATATTGCAAGTTGTCTTCACCTCTTGTAGTCATAGGAAGTGAAACATTTTAGCTTTTTCCCATTTAAGGGGTCTATGTGACTTCTTGTCTTGTTTTGCTACTACACTTCTCTAATTCTTCATTGTTTGATTTAATGTAGAGGAGTGGTATTGTAAAAAAGGGTTGGGACCCTTTCAAAAACCCCTTCTTTTCACCTTAATCAAAAAATATATATTATAAATGGATCCTCATTAAGGGGTATTTATAGTGATACCAAATCCCCAATGAGAGGTTAACCTTAGGCCGACATAAAATTAACCTTGAGGTTAACCTTACAATAAAATAATAATAAATTACCCTTTAAGCAAGATTATCATAAATATGGATTAACCAAAACCCCTAAGGGTAAAATCTCAAAGGGAGCCTTAGGATTACATACATGACCATGCTCGTACGCTTACGTAAGTGAAGAATACCCATAGGATTACATAAGTACATGCTCATAGGCTACATTAATAGTGCTTATAAGCACTTCTCACTTTTGGTCTTGGCCTAAAAAAGATTAGATTACAACATGTTTCAACGCCCCCCTATAATCTGAGTTGAGAAAGCCAAGAAGTAAAGGCATTAAAGGTAATACCTTCCCCACATAGTGGATGCTCTAATGGGCCTTTGCATTACCATCTTCATCCTCTTCTTCATCATCAAAAAGCTTGTGTCCAACCCTCAAGAATTTTGTCTCAATCTTCTTTAGCCTTGTAATGCAATTCTTGATGAAGTGTCCTTCCCTTTTACAATACTCGCAAGTGTTTGACTTCTTTAAAACCTTAGACTTGCCCTTAGGCAATTGAGCCTTAGATTCCATTGATTTGAAGTATTTTGGATGAGCATGTGTATGAGAAATAGATCTACAATTTTTCATTGCAACTTCATAATGAATTAGAAGCTTGAAAAGTCCTTCAAGAGAGAGAGATTGTGGATTCTTGATAGTCATATTCACATAAAGAATTAATCCAATTATATGAAAAGAAGGAGAAAGATTGGAAGTAAAAGATTTGACATACTCTTCATCACTCTTTATCTTTGCTTCCTCTTGTAACTAGATCAGATTTTAGAGTTTTGAAGTGTGATATATAGTCTTTAACATTATTAAAATCTAAAATTTTGAGATAAGAGAGCTTTATTTCTATTTTGTTAACTTCATTAGCACTTACTTTTCCATAGAGATCTTTCAAAGTAGACCATACCTCAATAGGATTAGTTTTCTCTCTAATGTGGAAAAGTACATCTAGTTCTACTAACATGAAGAAGAGTCCAAGAGCTTCCTCTTTTCTCTTACTAAGTTCATGATTAATGAGACCTTCTTCTAATTCATTATTGAAGATGAACCAAAGATTCTTGCTTGTAAGTAATCTTGCTATTTGAACTGACCAAGTGTTATAATTTCATCTATTGAGACGAGTAACATACCCTAAGAAATACATTTTACAAAAAAAAAAAAACCCTTAACATAAGTGTAACAAGTCTATAAGGTGACATCACCACACTATGTAGAGCTCAAAAAAATCATGCAATCTAGAAAAAAAACTTTAATTGCTTTCGTATGAAAAAATTATGGCCTTCAAAAGACTTAATATATTAACACTAGATTAAATAAAATAAAATCAAATTCCATGCCTTTAAAAAAATGGTCAAATCAAAAACTAGCACTTGACACTGCACTCTTCAACCGACGAATCAAATTTTAATAATGTGATGAATTTGATTAGAAATGTTCCTCATAATATATATATATATATAATAAAAAATAAATTTCAAAGGATTAAAATAAACAAAACTTAAACACTAGACCTTGTCCACAAAAACAAAAACCAAGTACTTTTACCTTAAAAAAAAAATGTCATCTTGAACCCCTCGCCAGGGGAACACAAAAGACCACCGTAATCGTTGTTCTATGCTATTTGGCATAGATTTGGCATAGAGATTAAGGCAAAAGTATTAAGATAACTATTGGAGTCAACTACATACAACAAACTCTGTCCCATGAGCATGTATTC
Organism: Wollemia nobilis; assembly: GCA_028583015.1. Lineage (NCBI taxonomy): Eukaryota > Viridiplantae > Streptophyta > Pinopsida > Araucariales > Araucariaceae > Wollemia > Wollemia nobilis. Next base: position 12,260,225 of record JAQPPZ010000442.1, on the reverse strand, counting down.
ATTTCCTTTTTAAAACAAAGGCCTTTTGAGGGATTCAATCTTGTAACATGTGCTTTGACCAAACAAGGCGACCAACAATTGCACTACAAGCACAGACTGGAGATAGTGAAAGAAAGACAAATTTAAAAAACAAAATGGGTCTTCTGATATTGTTGCAAAAGGGGCTCTCGAGAATCGAACCAATGACGTCTGTCTAGTTACCAAAGCGACAATCAAATCACTGTGCCATAGCTCTACTTTGCTCCTCCAATGCAGGGTACTGCATTTTGTTGGTGAAGAAGCATGTGTACATCAAATCCCTCATCTCCTGTGGGAGATTCCCTCTCAAGAGTTTGCATTAAAAGGAGCCCCTCTCAGGAATGGAAACTATAACCATGTCCTGCTACCACACCCTACTAGAACGCCTTACCACCATGTTGCTCTCTTCAGCAGTGAGGAAGGCCAATTTTAAGCGCAAGAAAATTTGGACGAAGCAAAAGAAATGCATAGAGGGTCATCAAACCCACGACCTAGGCGAGCTGAGAAAGGCATAAACCGGCATGTCCTTGATCCACACGCAGGCAGACAGGAAGGAAGACGACAAATTGGGATGCCAAAAAAGGACAGAAAGGAGGCACACGTGTGGACATGCTGTGACTAACCGAAAGGCTTGCACACACAAAAAAAAAAAAATGGGGGAAAGGGCTTGGCAAAATATATTAAAAACAACAAATTGTTACCTTCAAAGAGATCCTTCCTTTTTCCGAGTGAAGCAGCTTCGTCCTTGACCTTGATACAAAATTTAAAATATACAATATTTTAAAGAACGTATCCAAACATACATTCACCACCATCAAGTTCAAAGACATTAAGTCCAAAAAAATTTAAAAGCAATTTGAAGATAGCAATAATAAAGAGGACAAGAAGAAGTAAAAGTTGGGTGTGTAAGCATCCCAATATATCACATTTTATTCACACTTATATTATAAATGGATCCTTCTCGAAGAATATTTAAAATGATACTAAAACCTAATAAGAGATTAACTTCATACAGACATAAAATTAACCTTATCCATAGAGATGGATTAACTAATAGCATTAAGTGTGAAATATAAAAGGAGCCCTTAGTCTTACATACATGAACATGCCTTGAGGCTTGCATGAATGAAAAATGACCATAGGCTTATATAGCCACATGCCCATAGGTTACATTAATAGCACTCGTAAGCACTTCTTCCCTTTTTGGCCTTGGCCTATAAAATCAAATTACACGTATTTTGACAACCACCAATTAAGAAACAAATAAAAATATTGTAAAAAATGCCTTTAAAAGTAAAGAGCATCCCAAAGTGAGATGCACAACTTGCAAATATTTATGAGAAGGCAACCTTTTGCCAACCTTAAAAGCAATAAAACCAATATGGAAATAATTAAGGTGCATTGCACTTGCTACAAGAGAAAACATTTATAACAAAGTTGAACTATTTGATTAAATATTTTTCTATAAAGAACTCCTCCTCCTAGTTATCCAACATCTCCTTAGCTCCAAAAGACACAAAAGAACACCAGGTGTGGCAACAATCTCTTCTTTTTCTCATTAAGACTTTTTTTATAACAATTTATAACACCAAGACATGTGGCACAACAAAACTTTTTCCAATTTTATCCTTTGTTAACACCATCAACCACCATGCCTTATCACCAAGGAGATAGTGAATATTAAGAGGGAAAATAGTACAGTAAACAGATGGTGAATATTAAGGGGGTCAATTAGTAGAATAAACAGATAGACTACACTTCCTCTATTTTTCTGCAATTTTCTTTATCCTACAACTGCAATTTTCTTTATCCTACAAAGAGAACTCATTTTATGTGAAGAAAAAAAGTCTTTCTGGATGTATGTACAGGATTGCAGAATATTGTCAACCTTCATACACATCAGACATTATTAACCATATGATCTAATAGGCAATTTGGGGAAGACTAGTAAGTTGAGTGTTTATTCTTCTTCCTTTGCAATTGGTCAATTTTAACATTCACCTTTATTTTAATTAGTTGTATGAACGTGAAACAGACCCATCCATATTTCGTGGTGGTAATAGACAACATTACAGTGTTATTGCAACAAATCATATAAATTATGACAGTATTCTTGGAAATTGAAATTTGGTGGGCTTTTTGTGAGCCAAACATTCTCGCCTTTTAGAGTGAATTATGAACAGTTTGTTATTATAGACTTACCAATTTTTTTTTTAATAGGTAAGTAACAAGTTGACCTCTAGTATGGGATTATGCACAAGCCTTTTAAATGGCAACCATTCCCACTAAGACATAAACCTTATCAGTTCCAAACAATCACAGCCTTTGACCATTAGACCACATACATTTAGAACAAAATCAATTCAATACAAAACAATATTTACCCTTACACTTGGTTAGAAATATATAGAAAATATAAAAATAAAAAAGATAAACTCCTAATTTTTTCATTAACTGAAAAACATCACTAATTGAGGAGCAACTCTTTGATTGAGAAAAACAATTCTCTAATTCTGATGTATATCATGTATTTTTTTTGGTACTTTTTATTAATTTGCTCAATAGAGAAAAAAATCCCTTCAGTAATTATGATTTTCTTTTCAGTATTTAGACTATTCCCAGTTATGGGATAATTTAAGAATGGACAGAAGATGCATTGGTTTTAGTTTGAGGGAGGAAGTTGGAGCATGGTGGTGGTAAAACATTTGTAGAAAATCCCTCAACAAATTCACAATGCCAACTTTTTCCTTGTGGTATGCCTTCCAAATAAATATTTGAAAGCCAAATATCTAGAAAAGGGGCCTTCTGCAGACCTTTGAAACTTGGAGCATTATGTATGTCTTTGCCCACAACATCTTTTATTATTATTCCCTTGATAAGTGGAAGAGCATTGGAGTTCCACTTGTTATCAGGATGATCATTGGAACCAGTTGAGAATTTAATGGGCACCTTGACGTTTTCCATTGTGAAGTTAGAGATGGTGATATTGTTGATATAACCACCTCTGCCTATATCAGTCTTGACTCTAATGCCTGCAGATGCACTGTAAACTTTGAAGTCTTGTACCAGCACGTTTGATATACCCCCTGACATTTCACTTCCAATTCCAATGCCTGAACAAGTTGGTGTTGTGCCTGTCACTCTGCGAATAACTATGTTTGAGCTTGGGCGACCTACAGCTATCCCATACTCATCCCATCCACTTTTGATCGCTACAAGATCATCTCCACTGCAAATAAAACAGTCTTCTATACATACGTTGGAGCTGGAGTCTGCACATGTCAAGTTTCCCCTGATTAGTAAGTGTAGTTTCTGCTGGCAGGCATTGTTTAGTTCCTTTGTATCAGGTAAGTTCCTTGATAATTGAGATTAACCCAACTTAGAGAAGAGCTTGTGGAAAATAAAATAACAACTAGTGTAGCGAAATGAAAAACCTTGAACGATCTACTCTCCCATTGTGTTGTTAACTAGCTCTTAAAACTCTGTTTATGACAATTGCAATACAGCATTCAATATTACTGTGCAACATAGGCATGTAGCAAATAAAGAATTAGTTCACCAGGGCTGTGCTCCTATAGGGAATTTCATTAACATGCCTTGTTCATTTGGGTATTCTATTGTCAAAAAAATATATAATATAAATAAGGTTGTCCTAACTGGAAGAAGTGAATGATCCAAATACAAATATTCTGCCGCCATCAATTCATAAAATGCATTGACTTAACATAGTAAAAACAAATGGGTGAGTCAAATTAGGTCAGAACTAAATTTCAAAGGATCTACAAGATGTGAAGAGCAATCAAAATTCCTGGCAATTGATGAAGGATTTCTTTAAAATAGCAATTGAACTTAGAAAGGCATAGTGAGAAATCTAAATAAAAAGGTACTCCTAGATAGCAAGAGAAATGCAATAGATCTTAGAGTATGGTTAAATCATCCTTTGGCTTTCCTTCAGTACCTGATTCAAACATACTATCATATTGTCAAACGATTCATGGTTAACTGGTGACAAGTTGGTCAATGCATTATTTGATTATAGACATTAATTTAACATATTCCATGCCTATTAATGACATTATTTGTTATGATGCTTCTCCTTTTGTCCAAGTAAATTGCACAATCTACATGATCAAATTAATAATAAAAGTGATTTCTTCTAGATTCCATACATCCTGGAAGAGAGAAGAGTTCCAACATGCCTTCCCATTGATGCATCAAGGCTCCAATCATAATATTGCAAGCATACATGTTTATGAAAAGGATATTTAGATACCCAAGAAATTCTCTACAATTAAATTGTACAAATAGACGTCCAATTCAGCTCAAATCAATAGTAACCAATTACTCAGTTCAATTCATTTTGAAAGTCGTTTTTTTTTTTAGTTAAAATCTCAAATGGAATAAAATCTCTGTTCAACTCAATTAGAAAGCCAGTTGAATTTTCAAGGCTTGTTCTGTTAGGAACCAAGTATACCAAAGAGATCTTGTCCAATTAGAAAGTTACAAGAATGTTCAAAGCAAAGAGAAAGAAGGGATTCATTTTTCTCCCAAAAGAGAAGGTTTTGAATATTGAGAAGCTGTTGAGTACATAGTAACACCACCTTCTGCAGAATTCAGTTGGGTGGCAGAACACTTTTTTTGAGGTTCTGTGACTTTGCTTAGCACATTGTAAGCTTAAAAACCCCTAAGCACTGGTGATACAAACGGAAATTGCTATAGAACAAGAAGATGAAGATGAGCAGCAGTAAGGGGCCTTGCAAAGAAAGGGCAGGCACTCCGGAAGAGAATGGAGAATTTAGATGCTGTTTGGCAGCATGGAAAAAAAATAGAGGAGGAAAGAAAGGATGAGTCAAAAGTAGTGCCAGCAGAAGAATTGGAACAAGCTCCAGAGGAAAGAATTATTTTTGAATTGATAAAAATTGGAAGCAAGCCAAAGATGAAAGCTTTTAAAACTTATCAGTCTAAATCTAGAGGAGTTGGTGGATTGGACAGTGGAACTGAACAATTATTTTGAGTTTAAGCAAACAGAAAACTCTAGGCATATTAAATTTAGATGAAGTGACATAAAAGAACATTTTCTGGATTTTATGGGATCATCTGCAGAACAAGAAGTAAATGAAGAAGGGAGAAAGAAAATAAAGACTTCAAGCAAGATGGTTTGCAATCTCAAAGGCATGTTTTGCCATTTGATTATCCAAAAAGCTTGTCTAATAAGACTAAAAAATTTCCAACAAACAAATCTCAATATGAAAGATTATATTAAAGAGTTCTACAAACTGACCATTCAAAACGACTATGATGAAGATAATGAGCAAGTGTCAGGATATGTCAATGGCAGGAGATTTCCATTCAAAATGACTCAAACTTGCACAGAATGGCACTTAATGGAGAAGACTATTATTTGTCATTAAGAATGGAAGAAAAAGAGTTTCCTAGGAGAAAATCCTAAGGTGGAGGTGCTACCAATGCTAGTAGAGGTTGAGTAAAAGACAAAAATGAAAGGAGGACATCAACAATAGGAAGAAGAGAAATATGAGGAAAAAATAGTTCCTTTCAAGCAATGTAAAGGCCTAATTTCTATCCTGATGAAGAGGATGTAAAGGCCTAATTTCTATCCTGATGAAGAGGATTGGCAGGAAGAGGTCATGGTCATGGAATAAGCTATGATAGAGGCAAATATTGGTATGGGCAGCTTGGTCATCAAGCATTTGAATATGGAATTGAAAAATACAAGAGGAACACAAGAACTAGAAGCAGTTGTTACTCAAAAAAAGGAATCTACTCAAAGCACAGACTGTAGTGCCAGGGAAAAAAGCTGGTGTTTAGATAAATACTTAGGAAGCTGGAAAAGAGCAACGAAAGAGAATGATAGTGAAGGAGCATTTATAGTGCAAGGTGAAATGCTAGTTGGAAGTGCTACAAGTTAATAATCAACATAGTAGCGAAACTCAATGAACTTTTGAAAAACTTGCCTAATCAAGGTCCGAGTCGGCCTCACCGAGTTGCTTGGACTTGACTTGGCGAGTTTTTCAAACTCAACCGAGTTTTTTGAAAACCCATCGGGTACTCGGGACTCGTGAGTTTTTGAAAAACTCGCCAAGTCCCAAGAAAAAACTTGGCCGGCGTCGCATGGGTGCAGGGAACGGCATAAAAACATTTTTTTTTCATTTGCCCTCATTTTTCCTGTTGCAAATTGGAGAGAGAGCAGAGACTACCTGTTACCAGACCAAAGAAAACACAAAATTGCATCCTAAGACCAGATTTTTTGCAGTTTGAAGGAATCTAACAGCCACCAACAGCTGCCCAACTGTTTCATCTGAGGTAAGAAAAACTCTTTTCAACTGTCATTTTTTTTTCTCTTTTTCAGTTTCAAGCATTTTTTTTTTTTTTTTAAGATTCAAACCAATTGCAACAGCCACCCAACTGTTGCATTTGAGCTAGAAAAACTCTTTCAGCTGTCATTTTTTTTTTTTCTCTTTTTAAGTTTCAAGCTTTTTTTTTTTTAAGACTCAAACTAATTGCAACAGCCACCCAACTGTTGCATTTAAGCTAGAGAAACTCTTTTCAGCTGTCAATGTTTAAACTAGGGTTTAAGCCCTAGGGCATTTTTTTTTAAGTTTCTAAGTAATTGTTTGTTGTTTCCATGTGCAGCCACAAGAAAATGTCAGGGAAAAGAGATCCAGCATGGAAGTATGCAAGGGAAGGGGATAAGAAAGGGGAGGTTTTCTGCAATTTTTGTGGGGCTCAAATTTTTGGAGGCATAAACCGCCTCAAATACCACTTGGCAAGGCAAAAAGGGAATGATGTCAGGGAATGCTCAAAGGTGCCGACTGACGTTCAGAGAGAATGCAATGCCATCCTCTCAGACTACTCTGAGAAAAAAGAACTCAAACGAAGAACAAGCGAGGCCATGGCAACCCCCCCTTCTCGACCTCGTATAGAGGGTACCGACAACACCTATAGCCGGTTTTACCACCAGAGTTCCAGTCCATCAGTTGCACACCCAGGGAGTGGGATGGAAGAGTCCTATTTTGCGGAACGTTCCATGCCAGGGTCACAACCCATGCTTGAGGGTATGGCCGCGTGGAACGAGGAGAGGCATAGGGCAGCGAGGAAGGTCGTTGCAAGTTTATGGTATTTTTCGACCTTCCCTTCAATGTGGCAAGGTCTCCATACTGGCGGGGAATGGTAGATGCCCTAACAGTTTGCGGCGCAGGATTTAAGCCGCCAACTTATGATGATCTTAGGGGCCCTCTCCTTCATGAATCCATGGACGATATTCAGGTTTTGCTTGATGAGCAACACAGGGTGTGGAGGAAGAGGGGTTGCACTATCATGTCCGATGGGTGGACCGATGGGAGGGGCAGAACATTAATTAATTTTTTGGTTGCTTCTACAAGAGGAATTGTATTCCTCAAGTCAGTGGATGCATCGGCACAAGTTAAGAGTGTCGATACGCTTGCACAGTTGTTGGGGGAGGTTGTGTTAGAGGTGGGAGAGGAGAATGTTGTCCAAGTCATCACGGACAACGCAACGGCATATGTAGCAGCTGGTAGGATGTTGGAGGAGAGATTCCCCACCCTTTTTTGGACCCCATGTGCAGCCCATTGTCTCGATTTGCTACTCGAAGACATTGGGAAATTACCTTGGGTGTCAGAGGTTGTACAAAAGGCCAGATCTATTACAAAATTTATCTACAACCATACATGGGTCCTCCAACTCATGAGGCAATTTACTGGTGGGAGGGAGCTAGTGCAGGCTGGAGTTACATGCTTCGCCACAAACTTCGTGACATTGCAGAGCCTCTTTGATGCAAAGGGGGCATTGAAGAGGATGTTTGTGAGCAATGAGTGGAGTGTCGAAGACGTTGCTAGATACCGACTCTCCAGTGAGGGGCGGAAGGTGTATGACTATATCTTTGAGGAGCCCTTCTGGACAGCCATGGATGAGGCCATCAAGGTACAAGACTAAGTTTTTTATTTTATTTTATTATTTAAATTATTTTTCCATTTAAATTTTGTAAATTTTTTTATTGTAAATATTTTTATTGTAAATTATTTTTCCTTTTTTTTCAGGTGTCAAAGCCTTTGGTGAGGGTTCTCCGTCTTGTTGATGGAGAAAAATCACCAATGGGATATGTATATGAGGCTATGGATAGGGCAAAAGAGGCAATTGCCTCATTTTATAATTATTCCAAGCCCAAATACAATCCCATTTGGGAAATTATTGACCGACGATGGACATCTCAGCTCCATAGCCCTCTTCATGCAGCGGGGTACTACCTCAACCCCAAATTTTTTTATGTTGATTCATTCGAGGCCGACTATGAGGTGATGTCGGGCCTTCGACAATCGTTGACCGCATGGTGCCTGATGAGCAAATCCACAGTAAGATACAGGATGAGTTGCAGGATTATAAGAGATGTGAGGGCATCCTTTTCACATCCTCGTAGTGCATTCGAGCAAGGTCAACTTTGAGGCCAGGTAACCCTCATCGAATTATTATTTATTGTCTTTTGATTTTGTTTTAAAAAATAATCTCAATTTACGATTTTACATGTGAATTATTAAATTTCCTTTTTCTTGGCTTTTTCTAGATTTATGGTGGGAGGACTTTGGTGCATATACGCCCAATCTACAACGCTTTGCCATGAAAGTTTTATGTCAACCATGCAACGCTTCAGGTTGTGAGCGCAATTGGAGTATGTTTGAGCACATACACTCCAAGAAGCGCAACAAACTCACACAACAAAAGTTGAATGATCTTGTGTTTGTTCATTACAACCTTCGCCTCCACCATAAAAAAATTGCAGGATCAAGTTACGAGGCCATTGACCTAGACGAGATTGATCCATCATCTGAATGGATCATAGAGCCAAAGCAAGAGCAGCAACAAGAGCCTCTCTTCTCCATGGATGATTTTGAAAACCTAGCAGAGGAGTTAGCAGCCAAGGCACAGGAAGAGGCATGGGCACAACGACAAAGAGAGACTAGAGCTTCTACTAGGGCAAAGGGCAAAGGCATTGCAAGATCTTGAGGCATTGTCATGACTCATGACACATTTTGTAATTTGTACCTTTTTTATATTATAAGCAATACAAGAATATTTGAATTTTGGACGCATTAAAATTTCTTTAATTGAAGTGTGTTTTGTCACTTTCATGTGTAGTTTAAGCTTGTATCACTTACAGTATTAATTTTTTATTTGTATAATGTTAATTAATTGTGATATGCATGAAAAAACTTTTTTTCAATGAAAATTTGCATTTTCTTCCTTTTTATTTTTTGGCCAAGTTTTCTGAGTTTTTTTACCAAGTCCCGAGTGGGCCTTGCTGAGTCCAAGCCAAGTCCAAGATTCTCTACTATGATAATCAATGAAACATGCACAATTTGTTGTCCACTAAGATGGTAAAAAGCTAAAACTGAAACACTCAATCCCTCCTTGTCACTAGAATGTTTTCTTCATTTTCAAACAGTCAACAAATCATAGATGAGTGGTGGAAGATGAACTACACAAAAGAAAGAAATGGAAAATGTGCATGGATTCATGGCCTACGAATGATAAAAGTCAAGTACTGGCTTTTGCTGATGTGAATGAATGATAATATTGTATTGTTTAAGTGATGCAATAGACTATTCAAAGAGTGCTCCCAAAACGACTACAACTAGATCCCCATTTGAGGAGATAAGTAGAAAACAAGCCTTAAACACAAGGACTGAATGAGTGGTTGGTAGCAGCATTTTGATTGATCAATGCCTCAAGCCTCAAGTGCTTAATTTGGGCAAGCCCATGACTCTCTATCTTAGTTCTTAACAATATACTTGTTTAGAATAGGATAAATAGCTTGTCTAAATACAAGTCATGGAGAAGCTAAAGCAAGGAGATTACAATCAGACACGAACAATGTTTATAGGTGTAAAAGGGAGATGGGCCTTATGGAGGTGTTTCGTTTTCATAGTTTTGTCAATTTCTACTAATAGGCTATAGGAAGGGAAAAGTATTTGTTTAAAGATAGAATGTCAGCATGCCAAGAGAATTTTTAACTCTTGAGAACAAAGATCCTATATCACCAGGAGTAAGCCAAAGGCTTTAGTTCTATCATGTCTATCATCCACAAATGAATGGACAAACCAATGTATCCAATTGTATCTGATCTTGTTTATAATAATTCTAATAGACCTATATGCTTGACTCCATTTAAGATTGTATTTGGGAAGACTCCTCAAGAGTAACTGAATTATTATACTTGCCAATAGACAGAAGCATAAGTATAGATGTCCATGTATGTTTTGATGAAATGCAAAATGTGCATGACCAGATGGAAAAATTGTAGACTGCCAATCAAGAATACAAGGAGAAAGCTGGTGAAACAAAGAGAGAAAAATCATCTGCTGTCAATGACAAGATCAGAATTCTTTCCTATTGGTGAGAAGCACCTAGTATGTTTCAGAAACGATATATTTCCTAAAGCAACTTATAAATTTATAATAAATTAATTTATGAGAATATCATACTGTGCATGATTTCAATAAGTTTTCTGACAATTCTTATGAAATTGAGTTGCTGTAAGAGTTGAAGTTTCCTCCACTTTTTACTGTAGCAGAATTATGGATTTTATGGAGGTGTATAAGGAGGGACAAATGTGGATGACCAGCTAATATATGGAAGAAAATTCCTGAATGACAGCATCAGGAGATTGAAAGGCTTTCAGATGAGAGATCCATTACAAACAGGGCAAAGAATTACAAACAATACATACTGAAAGGGAAAGGACCGACATGGACTTCAGGGAATAGTATAATAGATCAACTGTTGAGCCAGTTTAAATTCATTCAAAAATTTGCACAGTGAACATGACACCCACAAATTTTCAACGTAAGGATGATGCAGGAGTGCACCTGGCAGAAAACCAGATTGTGGAATTGAAAACATAAGTTAGTGGAGTACAGATCCAGTTCAACAGAGTGTGGTTGCAATCAGTCATACATTTAATCAGAAAGCCATTTGAATTCGATTATACTGTCAGTTCTGTTCAATTAGAAAGTCATTTCTGTTTCCTTAGAAAGTTGATTCAGATTAGAAGGCCAGTTCTGAGAGAGAAAGCTAGCTCAATTATTTAGTTAAAAGAGTAGTCCCTGCAATAGTCGCTGCTGACGAGAGGAATAAGGCATCTTTCCTCGATATAAAGGAAAGTTTACAATGGCTGGGGGTGTCTGAATACATAGGAATACCTCATCTTTTTTGTCCATATTTCATATTAATAAAGTACAGAGGTTCATTCCCATACCGTGTTAAATTCTTCATTAATTCCACCGCTGAGTTTAGACACTCCAAGTGCAAATCATTCATGTAATATTGGTTGGCACATTGTAAGAGACCCTTGGTGTTGCACTCCTTTATGATCTGATCTCAATTACAAAGACAACCCTAAATTCTATCCTCATCTTTGAAACTCAATTAAAATGTACTGGATGTACAGGGAACACAGAAATCTGTCATCTGAAAGACCGACAAAACTTAGTAAGAGTAATCAACACTTTACATAGGGTTCTGCTATTGAAATCCAGCTAGCCAAAGGAGATCTTCCCCAAGTTTCTATAAGTGAAATGTATTCCGACGCAGACAATGCAAAGGATGACTATTGCCATCATTAAAGAAAAAGCATTGATTAAGTCCACCTCAAAATTGTTTGTCCAATGTGTACTTTTGTTCATCCTATGAAGGGTCTTGGTCAAATTGAACCATGTGCAAAAGCGTGCACACAAAAAGAGGAGGAGATATTGAATAATCTCCATAAACGACAACCCTAAACTGTGCTTTTTGTTCAACCTAAAATTGATGACAGCTTTGCTGCCACCTAATATTTCTTTTTTAAATTGGTGTTTCGATTAATTACGACGCATTGGACCCAGAAAAGAATAAGGAGAAAATTCCCTTACATAGGCTAAGGTTCTGGCAGAATGACAGATCAATTATTTTGAAATAGGTAGAAATGAAACAATTACTGGTTAGTTCTACATAATCCTAGAGAACACACAAGGCATTTCCCCTAGTTGGAATTCTCTTTAAAAAAAAATAGAGATAATAAAATAAAGTTTCTTAAAGTGTATGAACAGTATCACTGAACTTTTATACAAAAGGAACATTACCTGGATCAATCCCATCAGTATTGGGGGCATCGAGAGGAGCCAGTATGGTAACTTGTTTTATAACCACATTCCTGCAAAACATCGTGTACCAGGAATCCTTCTATGAGGAAATCCATTTCAGTAAATTTGAACTTCAAACAAGTGTGCATGGAGCTATAAACTAGCCGACCAAACAAAAAAAAAGGACTACTAACCTGCAATACACTGGATGTATATTCCAAAATGGTGAGTCAAGGAATGTGACATTTGAAATGATTATATTTCTTGAGTTCACAAATTCAACAAGATGACCCCGTGTATGTTGGAGAGACTTGTTGAACCACATGTCCCACCACATCCGCCCTTGTCCATCAATAGTTCCATTTTCACCTGTATAAGCAAGGTAGATGGTAGAACCAGAACTGAGCCCCACATAATCAATCCCAGGCATAAGGAGAAAGCTTGAACAGCCACCGAGACCAACCTGTAATAACAACATTGTCGAGATTTTCTCCATGAATAAGACTGATATGCCTTCCTCCAGGTCGTTCCCTGCCATGACCATATGAAGGGAGTGGATCTGTCAGAGGCCACTCACTCGGATCCTACAGTATACAGCACAAAGATGAGCATCAACAACTTTTACATACAAATTGGGAAAATCTAAGAAGGCCCTTGAAATAAGCTGATTCAATTTTTTTTTTATTTCATTTCAAATGGATTCAAAAGAAGAAAAAAAAAAACAATTGACAAGAAGCATGGTCTCATCTCCATTTTGAAATTGCCTTAGGTTTCCATTTCCGAATGTATTGCTATTTGCTACATGGATTGGACAGACTAGTACCCATCTATTCAAATCCCCATGAAATCATACAAAAGCCCAGTCCTACATATTCATGTGGGCAACAAGGCCGTTCAAGGTCTTCATGGATGATTTGAGCATGTGTTGGATTCCAAAGCTGAGATGAAGTCTTACCTGAGATCCCAGAACGACTGCATCTTTTTCCAGATACAGAGTGAAGTTGCTTGTGAGATTAAAACTGCCAGTCAACCATCTCCCTGCTGGAACATTAAGATGTGTGCCATCACCTTTTCCTGCAAACTTTTCCAAGTAATCAATAGCCTTCTGGAAGGCCTTGGTGTTGAGAGTTGTGCCATCCCCCACACCTCCAAAATCCACAAGGGACACAACCTTCTCCCTCCTTGTGTTCATATCCACAAAGCCTGAACAACTCAACTCTCCTTCCTCCTCAAAAATCATGTGATTATCATCCTCCATGATCTCCTCAGACTGGACCCACAGGGGAAGAAACCCACTCTTGGTCTGAGCAAGCACAAACAAGAACAAGGTCACCCCCAACACGAGGACAGCCATGGGCATGTGTGAATTCCATTTCAGCTGGGGGACAATACTCCTGCCACCATCGAGTAACTGCGATACCATCTTTGCCAACAACACCACTCACACCACCTACATGCTGATCAAATCACCCTGGAGTTCTCATCAATTTGATCAAATTTACATGGTGAACAAAAATAAAAAAATCAAACAGTTTGGTTGTCCCAAGATCTTCCTTTCAACTATTTTCCTCGGAATTTTTTTCCAACTTAATCCAAAATCAATTTTAAAACTGATAATTTTAAAAAACAAAATCATTCACAAGATGTAACAGTATCATTTTTACGACAATGCAGATCACAGCTTCTGCTATTCCGGTATGAACACGAAACTTTATTGGATCCGTGGTCAAACCAACTTCGTTTTTTCGGTTCGACTGAATTTCAGCTTACAATATGTATAGTTTCAACTGTGCATGGATTCCGCAAATACCGTTGCATTAAGTGATTATGACCGCGTCAGCTATGAACGCAATGCAAGCCGCTGTCTGCGGGATGTGAATCGAACAACATGGGCAGAGAGTCTTAGGAATGCACGTCGAAATGCTTAATCTTTTCTTTATTTTTTTTGTTTTTATGGTTGAATTGCTTCCAACGGATCGTCCTCTCCAAATCATCAGACGACTTTGATATGAAGGGGGTCGTTGTAACTTACAAAGCTTTGCCATTTGGCATTTTATTGTTGGAACTATGCTCTTTATGTTTTCATAGACTCGATAGCATGACGTAATCTATGGGCTGAAAAATAATTTGTTGTAATGTTATGATCGTTATAGTATACATGATCTCTATCTTAATGGGTTTTTTTGAGATGTGAAGGTGATTTAAGGATTGTAGCGCAATTTAAAGATCATTTATTTTTTTAATAACGTACATTGAATCTAAGTTTCTCGAAAAGAGCTTAAAAACCTTTGAATCTAAGTCTCTTTAAAGACGGTTCAAGTTTGGTGGCGCCTTTTCAGGTTTTAAGTTAGATGAAACAATGAAAGGCACTGAAAGAAATTTGGAAAAATATTGTATTGCTGGCCTTTCAAACAGTCTTTGAATATGTTGGGATCATTAATGTTACTGTTTTTGTTGTTTTATTATATGCCACCCACGGAAAGCCAAGCCCCACCTCTAGTTTGGTCATTAGACAAATTATTTATATGCCCCACACGTTATTAGCCTCGACTTAATAGATGCGCTTATAAAGGCAGGTCATTGTTATCATTGACTTAATAGATATCCTTATAGGGTTCTTTTTATGTTGGGTTAGATAATTGTTATCATTGACTTAATAGATATTTTTATAGGATTTTTTTTATGTTGGGTTAAATAAGAAAGAGGAGAAATAAGGTTATAGAGACAGATTTAAATTTTTGTTTGGTAGTAGAAAAGAACTGTGGATGTAACATATCCTCTTATGTATTAAAAAAAAAAATACTTTTCTAATGGTAGATCATTGTTGATAAAATTTGTATTAAATTAGGTCCAAGGTTCCATATGGATAAGTATAGCTCTCAACTTTAGGAGGGGTCATGGTTGGGAGAAGACTGCTCAGCCGTGTAACTCGGTCATAGGAGGTTTCTCAATCAAATAAAAAAAAACAAAAGAAAAATTATATTAAATTATTTGAATAATTTATAATTAGTTGTATGAAGCTTTTATTAGATATTTTTATTAAAACAGTGAATGTTATTGATTAGTTTTTTATTAAAAAAATATTTCATCTTTATAGACTTTTAATTAATATTTAATAAACTACTAAGTGACATTAGTTCAACTGGTTAAATTCCTCAATATTAAAGAGGAGACCAAGTTCAGATTTTACCAAATAATATATGGATAATATCCAAACTTTGTTGTAATACCACTATGTGATGATGATGTAATGTGGGTGGGATCACTTCAATCTCATATAACCAATTAAAAAATATATATTAATATTTAATAAATTATATGGAGAGAGAATTTTTTTTAATTTGGTTAATCATTTTTATAGACTTTTAATTAATATTTAATAAATTATCAAGTGACATTAGTTCAACTGGTTAGATTCCTCAATATTAAAGAGGAGACCAAGTTCAAATTTTACCAAATAATATATGGATAATATCCAAACTTTGTTGTAATACCACTATGTGATGATGATGTAATGTGGGTGGGATCGCTTCAATCTCATATAACCAATTAAAAAATATATATTATTATTTAATAAATTATATGGAGAGAGAATTTTTTTTAATTTGGTTAGTGTGATAAACTCTTATTACCAAGGCATAGGACTGAGTAGTCTCCTCCCAACCATGACACCTTTTAAAGTCAAGAGCTTGCTTATCAATAAGGAATTTAACACACAACCACCACACATCCACCCCCACACTGTGGTTTGAACCTTGAACCTCCTAAAGAAGAGCCAAGGCCCAAACCGTTGTGTTGTCCCCTGGGACATAGAGAATTTTTATTAAGAGTTAAATTATCTATCATGATATTTCGTTTTTAAAGATATTTTGTCATTCCTAAAATATTGTCTTTGTTAAAAATTGGACATTTAAAATAATATTGTTGTTTATTCAAGTTTCATATAATTAACGAGTAAATGAGAAGAATTTTCCTTTATTAACACTATCTCCTTTAACTTTTGCAATATCTCAAAATTAAGTTTGATGAACCTAGATTTTGAAAAATTTTATTTTACCTCGAGTAATTTTAGATCCTTTGCATTACATTCATTATTATAAATCATCTTTATATGTATTTTTTTTTTGGTTACTGCAAGAAACCCCTATGAACGACACTTAGGGCTAAGCAGTCTCATCCCAGCTATAACCCCTCGTAATACCAAGAGCTAAACTTATCAATAGAGGATTAACACACAACCACACACACCGCGGTTTGAATCTTGGACCTCCCAAACAAGAGCCAAACCTCAAACCATTACATTATCCCTCCAGGACCCGTGACATGTATCTAAAAATCCTATAACTAATGAATTAGCACACCTATTTTCGCACCTAAGAGTTCTTATGATGAGGGATGAGGGCCATGTTTGCAAACATTCTACAAGAGAGGCAACATTATAAATTCAGACCTGGATGTGATTTTGAGGTTTATTTCTAAAAAAAATTGTTATTCCTTTCAAACTATAAATTCCAACAAAAAATAGTAAAAGTAATATTCCAAGAATGCTTAATACTTTAAATGTAGTGATAGCTTTAACTACCTAGGTTTTTTATGGGCTTCCATAAAAAATACAGGAAACTTGAAATGTAATTCTAGAAAATATGTCAAGGAAATACAACAATATAGCAATGGTTGGTTGAGTTTGGTTAGAAGAGTTATTTTAATCAAATCAATATTAACAAGTCTTCCCATATATCAATTGTTGGTGTATTATGCACCCTTATATATCTTGCAAAAAATTTCCTATGGCAAGGGGAAAGGCGATCATATAGGAAAAAGTTCCATTTGGTCAATTGGGAGACTATTACCAAGCCAAAGGAGTAGGGAGGCCTAGGAATAAAAAACAATTGTTAGCAAGACACTAAGTGCTAAGCTGCTTTAGAATCTGTTGACTCCACTAGACTCTCCATGGAAGCAAATCTTAAAATGTAAATATCTAAACAACTCTAATGGGATCCAACTCATAAAAAGTGTGAAAAGTATAATAGGCTCCTCCTCAATTTGGAAAAATATTATGGAAGTTAAAGATATTATATTAAATCATACCTCTTGGATTCTAGATGGTAAACAAATTAATATATGGGATGATCCAATCTTAGGAGGACCTGCAATCATTAAGAATTGTTTCCTAGAAATAAAAGTAGACTTGCAACTTTTGGGTGTTAACTCTCTTGCAAGCTTAATTGAATAGGTGAGAGATCCACCCCTGCCACAACATGACCAAGACTCATACAGACAACTGCACTTCCAAACTAAAGGGAATTAACTTTCTCCTCAAATTTGATATCAACTTATATTTGGCTGTATTAGTGGATAAGAGTTTATACTTGTTAGACAATGGATGTTATTATAGCAACAAGGTCAAAAGAACTCAACCATATCTAAGGTATGGAATTACAAGGTTCCCCCCAAACTTCAAGCCTTTCTTTGGTTGGTGCTCCAAAACAATATTCTTACTAGAGACAACCTCATAAAGAGGAAAATCATGGGACCTTATATTTACCATAGGTGTCTTCAGAACAATGAAACAATATCACATCTATTCTTTATGTGTACAAAAGCAATTAAAATATGGATTGAAATAACCCAACAACTAGGATCAACATTATCAGGAACATTTAACTCAAAAAATTACCTAACCAATTAGGGCCAAATGTATAAATGGAGACTGAAGGACAAACACGTTATCAAGAAGATATGGTATTCAATGCCAATATTCATCATTTGGAACATATGGAAGGACAAAAATAGGATAATATTTGATGATAAAAGAATCAATTTTTAAGTGTTAACTAGTAGAGTGTTAAGGGAAATAATGTTGAACATAAAAGCTATATATCATAAACAAGACATTAGGATATTAATAGAAAAGGAGATACAACTGTTACACCAAATGGATCTCCAAAATATTTTGCATTCTAGACCACAAGTTAGAACAATCAAACCTCCAAAGATAAAGTTCCTTGCATTTTTCTTTGATAGGACCTCTAAATCAAACCCAAACCATGTAATGGTTGGTGGTGTGATACTAGTGGCACCACACTATGAAATGCTTCAATTCAAAATCAATTTGGGAAAAACAACCAATAATGTTTCAAAATTTATAGGTTATGAAATGAGACAAAATTGGCTTAGGAAAAAGGCATTAAACAACTCCATGTTTATGGTGATTCAAGACTTGTGATCTCTACCATGTTTAAGAAGAAGGATTTATCATTAGTCCAACTACAAATAGTTCAGAGAAGACTAAGAGAATTGAAGCATAATTTTGAATATATACAATACTCCCACATTGGAAGGAGGTATAATATGGTGGTTGAATAACATGTGCTTATACTAAGAGGGGGGGTGAACAGTATAAGATAAAACTTTTTGCTTTTCAATCCATATGATAAAATTAGCAATATTAAAGCAGTAAACATCACACAAAGCATCACACACATGAGAGACATGATTTAATGTGGTTCACCCAATGTGGGCTACTCCATGGAGAAAATATTCCTTATAAAATTTTCTCAAATAAGTTCTCTTGGGAATCTTGTCCCTATTACAATATTTATGGAATTCTATCCAAAGGAGACACCAATCCCCTAATCAAGTTCATGGATCTCTATCCATAGGAGAACTCCTTCTCCTCTGCTCTAGTTGGTGATCTTCTAGAAGAACTGTTGCCTCCACTGCATTGGCTTATGGATCTCTATCCACTGAAGACTCTTGCCCTTAATCAGAAGACATGTCTTCACTGCCCTAGCTAATGGACCTCTATCCATTGGAGACTGTTGTCCTCTATACTCTATCACCTCCAAAGCTTGCTCTTAGCTCTATCTCAAATTTACACTAAACACAGTGCTTCGATCTAGCACAAATCTGCTCAAACTATGTCTCTAATCTGCACTAAATACAGTCCTTCGGTCTAGTACAAATCTACTCAATATCTATCTCTTGTCTGACACAAACCTATCCTAAAATCTGCACCAAACTCTATCCTCAAGCCTTAACACAAAGCTTGAATCAATCACAAATCAACTCTGCTAGATCTGCCCCAAATCTTAACTCAAGGTTTGAACAAATCAATCAATCAACTCTGCTCACAAGTCTTCTCAAATACTTGTCTCAAATCTGTCCATCAAGTCCTTAATAAGACTTGCCTCAAATATGCTCAACAAGTCCTTTCTAAAACTTGTCCAATCTGCTCAACCAGTCTTCACCAAGACTTATCTAAAATATGTATTGTAAGCTACCACAAAATCTTACTTCGCTTAATTAATCACTCAATGAAAGTTTAGTCAACAATGCTTATCAAACAATCTTACATAACAATGATACTCAGGATCTTTCACAAACCCTAGTTCAAGCATATGAAAGCTTACTTCAATATTTCCAACAATGCTTATCAAACAAGGTTTTTATCATCAACTTTCACTTAGAAAAAGCTTTAACAATCAAACTCAACAATTCTTATCAAACAATACTTTTCACTCCAACTTAGCATTCACAACATCCAACAATATTTCACTCACAAGGAAGATATACCCATACCTTTTTTTTGATGAAGAATTGACCTTAAAAACCTGTCTCAATCACAATTACTCTTTTTTCCAATATCAAGGGTTAGGTAGCAAAAACCTTCTCAAAACTTCATTCAATAATTTCCTCACAAATTATTCTCACCATACAAAACACTAGATCTCAATTACACCTTATTACTCCTTTCAAATATTAAACGCAATAAGACTTTATTTTAAAATAACATTTAAAATCCTCTAAAGCCTTATTGCTCCATTCAACACTTAATCACCAAAATCACAATATAAAATTTAATTTTCATA
Source organism: Wollemia nobilis (assembly GCA_028583015.1). Taxonomy (NCBI): domain Eukaryota; kingdom Viridiplantae; phylum Streptophyta; class Pinopsida; order Araucariales; family Araucariaceae; genus Wollemia; species Wollemia nobilis. Next base: position 12,240,187 of record JAQPPZ010000442.1, on the reverse strand, counting down.
AACCTTATATCTCCCTAAAATCTCATGCCAAGAAAACCTTAGGACAAAAATTAAATTTAAAAATTTAAATACCTTTTGCCCTTGGTGGGAATTGAACCTACGTTGCGCTGCCACCAGCACCCTAGTTGCGGCTTCAACTTTCGCATGAGCTAGGTGCTCACCTTGGAAGCAAGAAGTGCCTCGTGTGCTTTATTGCTTCCCTTTGGCACCTAAGCCAAAAACTTTTACTTCCCTTCTTGGCGCCTCAACCAAAACGTTCACCAAAACTACCACCGAGATTCGATCGTGGGTCCTCCCACTTGCCAAAGCCCTAAGTCATAGCCACTTGCCACTAGGCCACCCATCCGGTTGGTTATAAGGTTTAGAGCCTTAAAAATCTTGTCCCTTCACTGGCGCAAATAAGATAAACTTTTTCTTCTTCCTCACACAAAATTCACAGAAATCACAAGCTTAATGTTATTCGAACGAAGGTATCCTTTGCAACTAAGGCACATGGTATTTATACCATTGTGCCACCATCATATTAGACATCGATGGAGGAAATAATGCATGACAACGATGCTTTCTTTTTTCCCTCATAACCCTAAACTTAGGGTTAATTAAATTAGATTATAATTTAATTAATTAAAAAATTATTATAATTAATTTAATAACTATAGAGTTAATCAAATTAATTTATAATGAAATTATTAAAATTAATTTATAATTAATGTAATTTCTTTAGGTCTTACCATTAGACCTTTAATATTATAATAAAATATTATAATATTATTTTTCTTGGGCCTTCATATTTCTCCTGTAGACCTTATCCGATCACCTTCTTATTTCTGAAACTGACTCTTGACATCCTTCCTCTTGCACTGCTCACTGAAATTGACTCTTGACATCAATGACAAAAACTATTGCTCATATTTCTAACAGTGGTTGATCACCTTGCAAATGAGACAATAAGCATAGCCTATTTGTATCTCAAAGTAATAAGAAAAAATAAAAGAAGACAACATGAGTGACATAGATGATAAGAAGCATATGATAATTTTGGATCCTTCAAATATCTAGAGCCTTTGAAGATTTTTACGTCCTTGGAGATTTTGATGCCTTTGGACAACCTTAAAACATTGTGTGATTTTGGAGCTTTTGGTGTTTCAAGTTTTCTTGATGATTATGAAACCCTTTGCATCTCTGGCACCCTTGGTATATCATTGCACTTTCTAGAGTTTTTAAATTTGCTTTGTTGTTTGTTCCTCTTTTTGGACAATAATCTTGTGACCTCCAAGTTGCTTGTTGGATAATTGTTCTTTGCAAATTTGAATATCAATATATATCTTCTTTTCTTTAAAAAAAAGAAAAAGAATGCTCAATGTTTTAGCTTTAAAATAAATTTTCTAGCATTTCTATCGATTATTATTATGTTGATGGATCAACCTAAAATATTCTCTTTTTTTTAATATTTGCAAGTGGTGAAAGCCTAGGAACAATGAAAAAGTGAGTGATTTGATGTTTTTTAGCTCCTTATATAATCCATAGCTTAAATGTCCATGATATTATCTTATTTGAAAATTATCACTATGTAAGAATTTTGTTTATACTACTAACCAAAAAGTGTTAAGGCCTTATGGAGGGTCTCAAGTGACCAAATGCTCTTTTAAGGAAAATCCTTGTAAGAAGAAAATCTTGATTTCTCTAAATTTTTATACCTCAAATTGATAAAGTAACTAACATATTTTGTTAAATTCTAAATCAACTATCCTTCTACATGATAATGAGCAAATAGAATTTTTGAAACATATTTTCAAGTTTTTTTTATACATAGGGGAATTGATTACATCCACAATCCTTTTCTACTACCAAGCAGTGTTCAAATCTTGGGGTTGTCCCCTATAACCCTATTTCATTTAATTGTTGTTTTGTGTGAGGGGGACCATCAGTTGCTCGATATTGATACCGTTGTTGTTAGGATAGTGCGCACTCAGTGGATTCAGGTCAAACTACTACCTTTGCAAACAGGCATGCCCCTAGGGTTTGAACCTAGGTCTCTTCTTGGTAAGCGCCATAACTTACCAATCCACCTAGTCCCTAGGGACAACATCTTTTCAAGTTTATTTGTTACATGTTTAATGTCCTCTTCTTTAGCCAAGTTGCTAATAGAAATTCAAGATCAAATTTTTTTTCTTATATTATTATATATATTTTAGCCTTTTAAACTCTACAATTCAAAAAGACTAAAGCCAATGGTTGCCATTTTAGATTAAAAAATAAGAGAATAAAGTCTCAACCAAGTATCAAACCAAAAACTTGTAAAATTCCCTTTGATAACTAACCATCTACTATATTTTTTAATAATTGTAAATGTGTTGATATGAAGTTCCACATTGTAGATTCCCTAGGCAAGTTTTGCTTTCTTAACAATTTTATTGAATCTATAAAACCTAATATGCCTTTGAAGTAACACCTTTTCCCAACTTTTTCCTTGATCTTTGAATAATATCCATCCACTTTTTTCCTCCAATGCCAAACTGATAAATATATGATTTTGCAACATTGCTCCTCCAACATCCTTAGTAAACCTAATCCCATTTACAAAGAGAAAACATAAATTTCTCCTCACATCCTTTTCAAAGAAAAATTCTTTGATTTTTCTTCAATTTGGAGGTGTTGGTCAAATATCTACCTAAAATACAAAACATATGTTTGTGCGCCCTAGACACGGCCAACATTGAAAGGCCAAAGGAGAGAAATGTCCTTCGGGCCAATCTCTAGAGAGGGTTGGCTCCCTTACTAATCCTACACCGGTTTTAAGCTTAGAGTTATAGGAAAGAAATGGGAAATGGTGAAAAGAGATGGGAAATATGGCTATAAGTTGAATGATGTAGGATGGGGATAGACTAGCAACAGAAATTCAAATCAAGTGTTAAGCAACATATAATAGAAAGAAAGGCAGAAGAACCACTTATGGTTTGTGAAGATAACTTCCAAAGGACATTCCAGTATTCACTCCCTCACTAGCAGTAGTTAAATCCAGATGCAAAATTTAAAATTAGCCAATAATAGACATGAATATGAGTAGAAATGTTAAGCAGAAAGAAATCACACACAAAACCATTCAAGGAATCAGAAGTCGAGTATCCTTCTATTTATGCAGAAAACTCAAAGTGTTTTTCTGCAGAGTGTCTATCCTCCTTTGTTACATAAAAATGCCTAGTATTTATAGAGGATTTCACCTCTTTCATTTAATACATATGAAGACAAAATATCCATAGATCAAGAACCAGCAAGAGGAATTTCCTCCTTGAAAATCTTCCTTTGGGAGCAATGATCCAGCTTTGGTGGTGAGATTCCTGGGAAATTAGCAAGCTTGGACGTCGGTGCATTGGGACGCATCAGAACTGGATGAAAACATGGATCTTGGTCGTTGAATTTATGTCGCCATTTTGCCTTTGGAATTATCCCTTGCCAAGAAAGTCCATCAGGTATAATTGTTGTTTTGAAAAGAGGCAAAGTAGGTTGGTGATGCCTTGGAAATAGTTGAAATCACTTTTTGGCATTTAATCTTGCACTCTTTTGCTTCAATAATTAAATTTTCATCGTTCCTTGGTCCGGGTGCCTTTGAAAAGTCTTCTTGGATTTTCAAAATCAATTTCACCCAAAAACATAGCGACAATCCTTTTTGGAACAAGTCTGGGCGAAAACGCCTGTACACACTTTCTCTTTGATGTTTTAATCATTTGCCCCATGTATATTCATTCTGTCATTAATTCCATGCTGAAAAATTCTTCTACCAAGATCCCCTCCCCAACTACACCTTTTTCTGGAACTCTAGGGCGCGCACCCATATTTTATTTGGAGATGAGGAATAGCCAGAATATCATTTCACCCCATAGGAGAGCGAAAATGAGTTTCGCCCTCCACTGGGGGTGAACTCACCTTCATCCTTACAACATTCTTTATGCTTTACCTCCTTTCGTTCGGATTTGAAAATCACCCTTAGCCCGTCTTTGAATCTGCACCTTAGCACCTTGAAATGCTTTCATATCGTTTCACCCCAAGGAGGGGCGAATGAGAGTTTTGCCCCTCACTTGGGGCAAAAATGTTGTTGACTATTCTTCCCTTTAACTGCCATGGTGCACCTTTCATCTGAAACACCATTCGCTCCAAAGAGAGGTGCACAAAGCTCTCACCTCACCTCTAGGGCGAAACCCATTTTCTAAAACTTCCTTTAATGTGGGGCCCTCGTCTTGCCCTGCGGACATCTTTACAATATGTTTTCATCCCACGGAGAGGCGAATGTGATTTTCTCCCCTCACTTGGGGTGAAATCCCTTTTGACTTCATCAACCATCCGCTTGTCCATTTTTTAAGAAGACGTTCACCCCAAAGTGGGGTGAACGGCGTTTTCGCACCTTCTTTGGTGCGAACACACTTTGTTCTTTTGCATTCGTTCCTTGATGTCGGGCCCACAACATTATTCTTATTACGATGTGGTTTCCCCCCAAGGAGGGGTGAAAAGGATTTTCCCCTCACTTGGGGTGAAATTTTGTTGATTTTTACTTGGCGCCCATTCCATTGTTTTTAAGACAATGTTCGCCCTAGGATGGGGCGAATGGAGTTCGTCACCCCACCCTTGGGGTGAACTCACTTTTGACCATCCCTCTACCTTGCAAGCTATTACCTTAGCTCATGCTCGTAATAAAATAAAGACGTTCTCACCTCAAAGAAGGGCGACAAATATTTTCACCCTTCTCTTGGGGTGAAAATACTTTCATGTCTTTTTACCTTTGAACTTCCAGTACCATGACTTTTGGTGTCTTCAAACCCATTTTAGGGGCATCCATTAAAATCCATTACTGCATTTTACCCAAAAACATGATGAAATTATTTTTAACTTTCTTTAATTATAGGTGCTCCCATTTTGAACCAATTTTACCAATGTTGGAAAACTGTTAACTGTACTTCTTCTTGTTCCATTTTAAACATAATATTAATATTAATTTTACCTTAAACCCCATCATTTCCTGACACAAAGTCCATGAAAATTAAAGAAAGAGGATTAAAACAAAAATTAATCAACACAATATAAATTGAGAGAAATAAGGAACATTATTCATTATACTTTACCACTTTTTACAATAAAAACTGTCAATAAAATTCCAACAAAAATTTTAATGTGGCAAGATGTCAAAACTACCAATATTTATGGCGGCTCTCGGGGTATCCAACTCGCATGGATGCAATCGACCCTAGGCCTTTATCCATTGGGCTCTCAGTGGTCCTCCTCATGGGTTGCATCAGTCGGTGCTTCTGATCCGGATATCTTTTCCTATGCCTACTCTGCTGCTTCTTGCTCCGTTGTTCCTGCTCCTCCTGCTTTGCCAAACTTGCACAAGTGGCCTCATAAACTACAACTATTTCAGCCCAAGCATCTATGGTGAATAGGGAAGGAAGACTAAGTGAATCAAAGATGTACCGTAGAGTCTCTATATGCTCCAAGCTGATGCACTTGGATCTCTGAGCCAATTCAAACAAAGATGACTCCATGCGGGTGAGCCTTTTCATGAGTGACAAAACCTGTACTTTTATGATTGGCTCTACCCAACTATCAATTTTTGATGTATCCTATACAAAATTCTTCTAGGCTTCCTCTAACTGTTCTTTCGGTAGGGGCTCACCATGATCATCTATGAAACCTAGGAATCCCATGTCAGCAAGGGCCTCAAAATGAACAAGTGCAATGGAGCACTCTTGTTCAATTATGGTAAGCAACTTCCTACCCTCCCTCACTAGGTCCAATCTATGAAAATAACTATGTAGAGTGACCTTAGCACTAGACCAAGCTCGATCCATCCCACTCATTGGGTGAGTATGCATATTGGACTGGGAAAGATCTTGAATCCTTATTGTTGACTCCAGATGTGGCTCAAGAAAATCCTCCATATTCTCCACTAACTGCTCACTCAATTGGATTAGTATTCGGGCCTCGTAGAGATACTACAGGACTAGGCTTGCTTTTGCCACCATCTTCACACAACTTCCAACCAAATGATGGTGGGCTTCCTTGATTTTCTCTTTGGAGAAGCCTGTAGCTTGTGTAGCCTTCTCTGCTAGCTGGTTTTGTATGGAGTCTAGTTGGACTATGACTATCTGTACCTATTGTTCTGCTACTTCCTTTGCTTTCTGGTGGGCTTCCACTTGTTGTCACCATTGTTCCACCTCCTTTGCTATATTTTCCTGTTGTGCTCTACTCTTAGCTAGAGCTTCTTCAAGCTCAACAATATTTGCCTCGACCTCATAGAATCTCTTCTTGTAGTGCTCATCATGCAAGTAGACTGAGCTCATGTCAACCTGAATGTTCCCCATCTTCTCAGTAGTGTCAATATTCGTTAGGTCCTCTATTACGACTTCATAAGCGTAATCACTTGGAGTCATTTCTCCTTGTGGCTTCCAGACCTGGGGAATCATCTTGGTGGTGTGGGCCTCCATCGCTTCTGGATCAAAGGAGACCTTCTTGAGTGGCTTCGTTGGAGCCTGCGCTTCTTTCCTCTTGTGACTCTTCAACCATTGTGATGAACTCAGATGAGCTCGACTGATCTTTGCTACAATTGGATGTTTGGGCACCACCTTTATCTCTAACTCGGGCAACACCTACAACTCCAAAAATGGGGAGAAGGGAAACAGAGCTTATGAAAGGTTTGGCTCGAAGGAAGAAGTGGAAATAGAAATGAGAGGTGGAATGGAAATAGTGGAAGGGATGGAAGTGACAGGTTCAGCTATAGTTAAACTCACTCGTGGAGGAGCTTGTGTACTTATAGTTGTGGTAGAAGTGATAGGAATAGAAGATGAAGGAAGTGAAAATGGATTTGGGATAGATGTGAATGAACTGAAAGAAATGGAGATCGAAGAGAAGGGAATAGAAGATGGAGCAGTAGTGATTGGTGGTTGAGAAGTGGGGAGAAAATGGAAGTAGAAGGTATGCCAAATGGAGGAGCAACAGATGTAGAAACTATGGAAGAGAAGTGATAATCACTAACTACTCATGAGTGGAAGAAGGAAAAAGAGATGTACCTTCGAGCTCGGGCACCATGTGAGTCGGTGATGGAGGTGGTTGTGAGATAGGTTCCTCTTGGGCTTGTTGTTTCTCCATCTCTACTTTGAGATCTATGACCTCCATCTACTGGTCTAGCTGCTTCTCCTAAATTAATGGAAGATCCTAGGAAATGATAGCTTGAGCTACTGATACTAGCGAAGGGGATTTACTGCAGATGAAGAAGTTGCACTAGTTCTTGGCTTCTTCATGACCTTGGGAAAAGGAAATACCTCTTCTACATTTCTCTTTTCTCATTGAGGCCTTCTTTTAAACACCAATGATTGTTCCTCTTCCACATGTGTCACTTCTTCGACTGTTGGGTGGTCTTCTTTGGCCATGCTTTCTTCACTATCAAAATTTTGGAAACTTTGAGGTACAACCTTTGAGAAAGTGATGGGCTGATAAATATCATAAAATTCATCATATGCATTGGAGAATGCTTCATCCATCTTCAACCCATAAGCTGATGTAGTTTTTCCTTGGTGGACCCTCATAATCCACCAATTTGTGATATTTTCCTCAGACCATGTAGGCAGTTGGATTTTCATCTAGTTGAATAGACTCGAAGGAGGAATATGCTGCTTATGCACCATGAGGTTGTACTCAACCTCTTGCTCATAAAAATCATGCCATGGTGGAAGTGACATCATAGCCTCAATATGCCACTCCAAATCATGCTCCTCTAGATTATTGTGATGTTGTTGAATATCGGGTCATGGGCAACAATGAAACTATTTGGCCTTGATCAAAGTTGTAAAATGACCCAATGGGTCATACCTCCACCTTTGAGGTAACTCCACCAAACCAAGATCTTGGAGAGCCTTTGTGAGCAACTAGTTTTGACCGACCTGGCTCACCTCAATACTACCAAATCTAAAGGGCATTGTGCATGTTGTCCTTTTACCTCGGCCTACTCCATAAACATCATTAATATAATCGTTCTAGCACACCACCTCCATCGCAAAGACATGCTCTGTGGTGAAATACCGGAGCAGGAATGGATTACCAGTGAAGCCGAAGATTCACACAACTACACCCAGTATCAACAAAAAAATATCACCCTTCTCCTCATTGACAATCACTTCTCTCATTACCCGTAGTACTCTGTTACACTTACCGTAAATCAGTTCAATGGCAGGACCCAAAAACAAGCAGTTAAAGTTATAAAATGACTCCCTCCTTGACAGACTGGGAGTCCACATGTAAACTAGCAAAACCCTATTCGCTTCATCAACCTGCTTAATAGCTACAAAGGAAAAGTGTTGGTGCATATGGAAAAAGAAATACTAGGCTAAAAATGATGTGTGCTTGAATGACGTCACCTCTCCAGTATTCATCTTCTCCAACTGAATGTGCATCTTTCATGCTATAAAATCTACCCAATCAAAATAAATTAGATTTTTATCCATTGTCATTGTTGTTGGGGCATAGAACTCAACCTGTGAGATGCACTGCACCAATGCTACCTACCACTTGAAAACTATGGAATCTATGGGGAGGCCAACAATCCATGCCAGCATCAAAAACAAATCTGGGCTCTTAAAATCTGAGAGTGGTTTCGATAAATTTGGCAACTGCCCTAGTTGTGGCTCCCTGATTAACTGCATCTCCATAAATTATCGCATTGACATTGTAGACAGATACTTCTCCTCCTGTTCATTGAGATGTAATTTTTTAAAGACCACATCAGAGGGAGGCTTCACCCCACAAGCAAATGCTTCCCGAACTGCATTGGAAGAAATGGTGAAAAGCACTTCCCCATTTGCTTTTCGGATAGTCCTAGTAATCGGGTTATAAAATTTAGAAATTACCCTCACCAACTCTAGGCAAGAATGGACGGGTGTGCATAGGTACCAGAACAACTATGCATAATATGCCATAGTTAATGGACTCTCCAATGTCAATCTCTACCTGATTGTAAATTCCACATCCTGGCGTAGTTTGACCACGCCTTTGTTGGTGATGATGCAATCTCCAATTTTTGCCATGGCATCAGAGTACGGGTCCAAATCAATATTTTCATTTTTTTGGGCCTTCTTGGACTTCTTTCCACCCTCTACTTTCTTCTTTGACTATTTTGGTTCAGTGACACCTTTTGATTCTATAGATTTTTTACCCATCATGGATATTCTGGCAACTTGGAGAGCGCTCTACAAATCCTGCAACTACCAACTTTGAAAATGCATTAATAAAACTTAAAAATTTCTTCTTTGAACAATTTTACCTGTCTTATTTATAGATGGTGCCTCCAACCACCAGAGTAAATGTGATGTATCTTCTTGGTGAAGTCGAGCAAATATGGGCCTCGTTCCACTCAATTGGCATGATTATCAATGATTTTAAAATTGTTGTTAATCCTCCTTTCACCCAAAATCTTCTTTGGAAGTCGTGCTCCATCGCATTAACCCTCAAAAAGTGCACCCTGTATTTTCAATGACCACTTTCAAAAAATAAATTCATCATGTATGAACCAATGAGCATTTTTGGATGAAATTGAGAGATCTTGCTCCTTGGGGACGTCAAAACGTTGCCCAAGGCGAATCTAGGTGAAATCACTTTGCTCCGCATGCTCCAAAAATATGGTGAGACATCAACTAGTACTTGAAAATTAATATTTTTTTGAAAAAATTGTTTGATGGGCGAAATAGCTTTGGGATGGTGCTTCCTTTCTTCTCCTTTGCTCCTAAAAATTACCTTCAACCTGTTTGATGCTTTCTCATGCTGGATCCCTCCTTTTAAAATAATCTTGCTTTGATTTTTGCCCCAATTTTAGAAAAAGCAAATTTAAAAATTAATTAACCCTCTTTTTTCTAAAAAGTCTTTTAACTTGGAGTTGCAAATTTAAATCTTTACTTTTTGCCTTTGCTCCAATTTTAATTTCGCCCTCCACTTTTAAAAACTTCATGCGAAATTAAAAATTTCTCACTTTAGTTTTTTCTCTCTTTTTTTTTTTTTTATTTCTTTCTCTCCTTGCCCCTTTGATTTAAAAATAAATCAATTTTTAACTTTGGAGCCTTCAAACACTTTGCTCAAAAAAATTAAAATAATTAATTCTAATTTCACTCGAAACTCATAATATTATCCGTAAAAAGGCTTTTCAGAGTGAAATTAATTTTTTGAGGAAGAAGAAACATTTTTGGGGTGAAATGATTTTATTCTTTTATTTTTTTCTTATATATATTTATATAGAAAAAGTAATAAAAATACTTATGGAAAAATAAACTTTGTACATATTTACATACTTGTATCCTTGATTTTGTCATCAAAAATAGGCCTTCAGATGAAGACCATTAACTGGGATTGATAGCTCCCGACCATCCATGTCCTGAAGGTGGTATGCATTGGCTGAATTTACTCCTGAAATCTGGAATGGGCCTTCCCAAATTACCTCAAATTTATGGTGCTTTTTGGGCTTGGCTTTGTTCTCATTCCACTTAAGCACCAAATCTCCAACTTCAAATTTTCGTTCAGTCATCTTTTTGCCGAACCACTTCTGCGTCATCTTGGCATGTTCAGTGAAAGCAACATATGCCTTCTCTCTTTCTTCCTCAAGCTGCAGAAGTTGGGCTAACCTTGCGCTCATGGGGTTAGATTCATCATCCTCATCACTGAGCATCTGCAAGGTCTGGAGAACTGGGAGTTCAATGTGGGTAGGCAAAACCGCTTCCTTGCCATACACTAGGGAGTAGGGAGAAGTTTTAATGGACTTCTTGATCGATATGTGATCCACCCATAGAGCTTGGTTTAGCAGTAGATGCCAACTCCTTTTATTGCTTTCGAGTGTTCTCTTCAAAATCTGAAGCAAGTTCTTGTTCGTGGACTCGGCTAAGCCATTTCCCTATGGGTAATAATTAGAGGAAGTTTTTAGATAAATTCCATACCTGCTCGCAAACTCAGTAATATTTGCTCCAATGAAGGGAGTCCCATTATCTATCACAATGGCATCTGGTACACCAAAATGGGTAATCAATCCCTCGAGGAAAGAGATGATTATCACTTGATCTACTTTCTTTGTTGGAATGGCCTCCACCCATCGAGTAAAGTAGTCAGTTATTATCAAAATATATTTATGTTCAATAGAAGAATGAGGATCAATGACCCCAATAAAGTCTAAGCCCCACTATTGAAATGAAGCTTCTACCTGGATTGGATGTAGAGGTAAGGATGCCTTCTTACTCCTATCGACATATCATTGATAGTTATCACAACTTTGACTCACTTTGTGTGCATCTGCAAAAAGAGTGGGCTAGAAATATCCAGCTTGGATGATTTTCAAGGCCATAGGCCTCCCTGCATAGTGTCCACCAGATAAGCTAGAGTGGAACTCCTCCAAAATATTCTATTTTTTAGATTCTTTAATGCACCTGAGGAGCACTCCATCTATGTTCTTGTGGAATAATCCACTTGGTAGCAAGACATATCTAAGGGCTTGTAGTCTAAACCTTCACCTCTATGAGGAATTGAGGTGAGATGGACACCTTCCAGATGTGAAAAATTTGACTAGGTCCTCTGTCCAGTCATGATTATCTGTTGCTTGGTTAGCAAGATTGCTCTTATTGATAACCTCATCATGTGATGGTACTGGCGATTGAGAAGCTACGCTTTTAGCCAACTCTTGACAGAGTGCTCGACCATGAACCAATTTGGTCGATCGAATCTCTACATCATATTCTTGAATCTTGGAGACCCAACCTACTCTTTTATCACCAAGCTCTCCTTGAATGATAAAATTCTTGACATCTGGATGAATAACATAGATAATTGTCTTGCTTTGTGAGATGAAATATCAAAATTTCTTTAGGGACTTCATAACCGCATAAACCTGCTTCTCAATAAAATTATATTTTTCCTTGTGCGGTTGAATGACTTGGCTTAGAAAAGTGATTGGTTGTTCATCCCCATCATCTCGCTTTTGTGTAAGGATGATAACATAACTTTCCTGCTCACCCACTACGTAAAGGATAAAATCCTTAGAATAGTTCGGATTGATCAACACTGGTGCTTGGATGATTCTCTCCTTAATCTCTTGGAATGCCTACCTCCTTTTCTCTATCCATTTGAAATCTACATTTTTCTTTAGGAGTTCAGTCATTGGCTTCACTACCTGAGCAAAATCGATGATGAATTTTTGAATAAAATTGATTTGGCCAAAAAATGACTGCAGGTCCTTCTTATTGGCTGGTAGTGGTAATTTTAAGAGAGCTTCAACTCTCGCAGGATCAATGGCTAACCCTTCCTTTGAAATGACATGTCCCAAGAGCTTTCCCTCCTTGACAACAAAGATAGATTTCTTCGAGTTGATGGAGATACCAAACTCTCGATACTTTTCAAACACCTATCTTAGATGAGATCCATGCTCTTCCCTGTGATGTGAAAAAATAGTCATATCATCAAGGTATATCACAATGATTCGGTTCAACAACTCACCAAAGGTGACATCCATTGCTCTTTGAAAAGTGGCACCAACATTCGAAAGATCGAAAGGTATTCTTTGATAGGAAAAAGTGCCCCACTTGGTAGTAAATGTTGTTTTATGTTGGTCCTCATCCTTTACCTAGATCTGATTATAGCTGAAGAAACCATCAAGCAACAAAAATATTTGTGCTCCAACAACAACGTGGAGGATCTAGTCAATCTACGACAAGGGATAATGGTCTTTTAGAGACACCTAGTTAAGATTATGAAAATCTACACATAGGCAAATATCTCCATTCTTCTTTCGTACTGGAACCAAATTTTCCACCCAAGTCGAGTGTTTGATGGGGTAAATGATTTTTACCTCTAACATCTTTAGTAGTTCTTCTTTCATCAGTACTTCAATTTTTGGATTAATAGGTCATTGTTTCTATCAAAAGGGTTTTACCCCTTCCTGCAATTCGATGGTGTGTTGAATCACATTTTTGTCATACCCTTTCAAATCATGATAACTCCATGCGATAATGTCAGGGAATTCATAACACAACTCCTTAATTTCCTCGAGCTCTTCTAGAGTATAGTCTATTCTAACTTTGATCACCTTATCAGATTCCAGTTGTAATTCTTTATACTCCTTCTCATCGACCTTAATCTTGTGCTTCTCCGCTCTATCATTCTGGTCAAACAGGCTCTCGAGCAAAATTAATCCCCTGGGAATGTGGTTATTTTTCAACTGGATCATCCCTTCAATTTCCTCCTCAGCCAGTATTCTTTCTTCTACGCTACTAGCTTCTTTAATCAAGAAATTGACTATCTGCTCATCGCTATCGAACACTTCCAGTAGAGGTTTTTTCGGGGACCGAAGGTCTAAAAATCACCCTTACGATCTTTGGTCTCCTTACCACTTGCTCAATGGGAGAGAAGTTAGCACCAAGGGATGCCAAGATGTCTACGTGTTTATTCTATTCTCATAAAATCGCTTGAACATTCAGTGTTGTAAAAGACTCAAACAAATCCCATACCTTATTATGGTAGGCCTTCAAATAATGTTGCTTTGATATACATTTGTTCGTAGTCTGATTGATAATGAGCTTGAAATCTCCAAAAATCTGTAATTGTTTGATTCCAAGCTTCTCCGCTTTCTTCAGGCCAAGGCACAATGCTTCATATTCGATGGTATTGTTTGTACAACTCTAGGTTAATCGGTATGAGTATATTTTTTGTACCCCTAAAGGAGAAACAAGAACAATCCTAGCTCCTACACCATTCTTGCATCTTGCACCATCAAAATATAACTTCCATAACTGGTCGAAGATAGGGTCCTGGAAGTCAGAAGCTTTGGCTTCAACCTTTTTAGGTTTGGTTATGGTGTAGCAACCGATCTCGATCTCCACCATTGCATTAAAATCCATCAATGAAAATTCATCTTCCAAATGAAGCTCAACAAGAGCTTCCTCCATCAAGTCCATTTCTTGCAGCTCTTCTGTCATCATGTTGATCGAGCTTGTGGACTTTTCTTCTTCTTCAAGTTTCTCTATATGAAAAGTGGAAGGCTTTTCATTATAGATCTAGATTCTCCTTCCCTTGAAAGGAATCTCCAAGTGTGAATAGTCTAGGGAAAGATATCCTCCTAACTTTACCATAAATTCTCTCAAAAGGCACATGCTAAAATATGGTTCTAAATCAACTACCACCACTTCCTGAATGATAGTAATCTATGGTATGTTATGCAGAACAATGGGAATATCTTTAATCACACCCACCATTTTGATTGGGGTCCCATCCAACTGTAAGATGCCTGGACTGCTCCTCATGTACTCCATCCCCATGACCTCACATACTACCTTTGGCATGATAGTAGTCGCGGCACCAGAATCGATCATGCAATTATGCACAATCCACCCCTCCATCCTGAGAGACAGGTAGAATGGGGGTGGTCTATTCTTACCAGTGGCAGAAGCTGTCAGTGTCTGTGCTAACACTATCTGGGTGGGGTTTTTCTTTTTATCCTTTGTAGACTTGAGAGACTCCTGCAATAGATCAACCTGTCTAGGGAGTTGCAATGCATCATACAAACTCACCTTAGCAGGGATTCTCTTCATCTCTTCAACAATGTTATAGTCAGAGGCACCAAAGTCTTTCCCTTCACTAGTTGGCTCATATTTGTTTTGGTACTATTGAGTAGCTTCTACCCTTTGATGCTTGGTCAATGATGGGTACTTGAGGTATTCTTTGGCTTGTTCTTTCACCTCAGCTTGTACTTGAGTAGTTGTAGGTTGTGAAGTTGATGCCTTTACCTACAACCTCTCTTGAGCTCGCATGGGCAAGAGATCTTTCAACAAGATAGAATCTTACTGCTTAGGCATTGCACCAGGTGCTTTTGCTTGTGGTTGTGCCTTTTCACCTTGTACCTTCTGTTCAACAGGGATATTCAATGGCTCCATCTCTACTGGATCAATAGTTACCGGCTTCTTCCCAACCCTCGTAAGAACTGAGACTTGCTCCAAGGAAGGGACCATGAAATTATGATCGACTTTCGTGATCATATTGATCTGTCCACCGGTAGAACTTTTTGCTAATGTTTGTACATAGTTCAAATGAACCATGCACGTATCTTCGCCATGAGGGTCATTACAGGTAGAGCACCAATATGTTCGCTCTGATGTACCAGCTTCTTCATTTACCAATACGGTTGTATTTCTCTCAGGACCTTTGCTAGTCAAAGTTGGTTGCTCTCTAGTAATCGACGATGTTTGAAATCTCCTTGATCAAAAGTCACTCTCAACTTGCTTCTTCTTAATGGTTGTGATTTTGTTTGACATTGTCCTCACTACTGAATTAATTGATTGCATCTCCTACAATAATTTCATTTGAGGATCAGGATTTGAGGGCATTGGAGGTGTTGGAAAAGGTAGAGGTATTGGTAGAGAAGGCAATGTTAGAATAGGAAGAGGAGCAGGTAGTTGTGGAATAGTTGGAGTGGGTAATTATGGAGCTAGAATTGATGTAATTTGAGGTGAACTCGAGCCCCATGAAGGAATAAGATACATAGAAGGCATGGGCTATGAAAATGCACTAGAGTACAAATGTTGTGGAAGATCAGGGAAAGATAGGCATTGTTACCTTTGGAGGTAGCTTACCTATGGCAATCAGATCCACTTCGACCTTTTGTGCCTGTAGAATATAATTCGAGAAATGTATTGACATTGGCCTGTCGGATGGCCATACCAATATCGGAGTTGAAAGCTCAGAGATAGTAGAATATGGCTTGTTCAGGAGTCAGTCGAAGACCATCAGGAACTCTATGCCAAGTTTGAGCGAACCTGATATTGAAATCCACTATTTCCTCCTATGGATGTCTTTGGATGTTTGTGAATTGGTGCAATAAGGAAAAAGGATCAGCTTGCTCATGGAAACTCTTAATCAGTAGTTCTACCAATTGGTCCCACGTGGTGATAGTAGTGGGTGGTAAATATCGGTACCAATACAACAACTTTCCTCTAAGGGACAACATGAGCAATATTACCATAATGTCTTCATATGTGATGTCATGGATTATCGCCAAAGAAGCCACATCTTGGACATGCTCATAAGCAGTCTTACCTGTACCATCATAGGTGGGAAAAGCCTTCAATGTTGCTTGAGGGATTAGATTTTGAGCTTGTAGATTCAAAGCTCCTGAGTTATTCCATGCTGGGAACTACCTTGGTGGTTGTGGTGGTGGATTTTGAGCCATATTGATTGGAGAATTTGCTTGAGGTGGAGGAATGCTAGTAGTAGTACTAGCTAGACTTGAAGGAATGGAAAATACACCAACTATCTGTGAAGATGTCGTGACTGATGTAAGAGTTGGGGTGACTAATCTAGGGTGTTCTCCTAATTTTTGGGTGTCAAGCTCAAAGAACTCAATGGGGTTTTCAAGATTTTTGGCCTTCGATCTTGTGATCATGAAGTACAACTTTCACCAACTTCACGTTCGAAGGCTTCTGGGTATAGTTGAGTCGCCAGATGTTCTAGCTCAACAATAAAAAGGTGAACATCAAGACCTTAATACTACGTATATTGCTCAATATGAGACTTGTGAGTCCCATCGGGTATGCCAAAAATTGTTGGTCAAATATCTACCTAAATTACAAAACATACATTTGTGCACCCTAGACATGGCCAACATTGAAAGGTCAAAGGAGAGAAATGTCCTTCGGGCCAATCTCCAGAGAGGGTTGGCTCCCTTACTAATCCTACATCGGTTTTAAGCTTAGAGTTACAGGAAAGAAATGGGAAATGGTGGAAAGAGATGGGAAATATGGCTATAAGTCGAATGATGTAGGATGGGGATAGACTAGCAACGGAAATTCAAATTAAGTGTTAAGCAACATATAACAGAAAGAAAGGTAGAAGAACCACTTACGGTTTGTAGAGATAACTTCCAAAGGACATTCCAGTATTCACTCCCTCACTAGCAGTAGTTAAATCCAGATGCAAAATTTAAAATTAGCCAATAACAGACATGAATATGAGCAGAAATGTTAAGCAGAAAGAAATCACACACAAAACCATTCAAGGAATCAGAAGCCGAGTATCCTTCTATTTATGCAGAAAACTCAAAGTGTTTTTCTGTAGAGTGTCTATCCTCCTTTGTTACATGAAAATATCTAGTATTTATAGAGGATTTCACCTCTTTCATTTAATACATATGAGGACAAAATGTCCATAGATCAGGAACCAACAAGAGGAATTTCCTCCTCGAAAATATTCCTTTGGGAGCAGTGATCCAGCTTTGGAGGAAAAATTCTTGGGAAATTAGCAAGCTTGGACGTCGATGCATTGGGATGCATCAAAACTAGATGAAAATAGGGATCTTGGTCATTGAATTTATGTCACCATTGTGCCTTTGGAATTCACCCTTGCCAAGAAAGTCCACCAGATATAAATGTTATTTTGAAAAGAGGTGAAGTAGGTGGGTGATGCCTTGGAAATAATCAAAATCACCTTTTAGCATTTAATCTTGCACTCTTTCAGCATAAATCTTGGAAACATAGCCTTATTTGCTTCAATAATTAAATTTTCATCGTTCCTCGGTCCGAGCGCCTTTGAAAAGTCTTCTTGGATTTTCAAAATCAATTTCACCCAAAAACATAGCGATAATCCTTTTCAGAACAAGTCTGGGCAAAAATGCCTGTACACACTTTCTCTTTGATGTTTTAATCATTTACCCCATGTATATTCATTCTGTCATTAATTCCATGCTGAAAAATTCTTCTACCAAGATCCCCTCCCCAACTACACCTTTGTCTAGAACTCTAAGGTACGCACCCATATTTTATTTGGAGATGAGGAACAACCAAAATATCATTTCACCCCACAGGAGAGCAACAATGAGTTTCACCCCCCACTGGGGGTGAACTCACCTTCATCCTTGCAAAATTCTTGATGCTTTACCTCCTTTCGTTTGACTTCAAAAATCACCCTTAGCCCATCTTTGAATCTGCACCTTAGCGCCTTGAAATGCTTTCATATCGTTTCACCCCAAGGAGGGGCGAATGAGAGTTTCACCCCTCACTTGGGGTAAAAATGTTGTTGACTATTCTTCCCTTTAACTGCCATGGTGTGCCTTTCATCTAAAACACCATTCGCTCCAAAGAGAGGTGCACAAAGCTTTCGCCCCACCTCTGGGGTGAAACCCATTTTCTAAAACTTCCTTTAATGTGGGGCCCTCGTCTTGCCCTGCGGACATCTTTACAATATGCTTTCACCCCAAGGAGAGGTGAATGGGAGTTTCACCCCTCACTTGGGGTGAAAGCCCTTTTGACTTTGTCAACCGTGCGCTTGCCCATTTTTTAGGAAGACGTTCACCTCAAAGTGAGGCGAACGGTGTTTTCGCCCCTCCTTTGGGGCGAACGCACTTTGTTCTTTTGCCTTCGTTCCTTGATGTCGGGCCCACAACATTATTCTTCTTAAGATGTGGTTTCTCCCCAAGGAGGGGTGAAAGGGATTTTCGCCCCTCACTTGGGGTGAAAGTCTGTTGATTTTTACTTGGTGCCCATTCCATTATTTTTAAGACAATGTTCACCCTAGGATGGGGCGAATGGAGTTCATTGCCCCACCCTTTAGGGAGAAAACACTTTTGACTATCCCTCTACCTTGCAAGCTATTACCTTAGCTCGTGCTCATAATAAAATAAAGATGTTCTCACCTCAAAGAAGGGTGACAAATATTTTTGCCCTTCTCTTGGGGCAAAAATACTTTCATGTCCTTTTACCTTTGAACTTCTAGCACCATGACTTCCGATGTCTTCAAACCCATTTCGGGGGCATCCATTAAAATCCATTACTGCATTTTACCCAAAAACATGATGAAATTATTTTTAACTTTCTTTAATTACAGGCGCTCCCATTTCAAACCAATTTTGCCAATGCTGGAAAACTGTTAACTGTACTTCTTCTGTTGTTCCATTTTAAACATAATATTAATATTAATTTTACCTTAAACCCCATCATTTCCCGACACAGAGTCCATGAAAATTAAAGAAAGAGGATTAAAACCAAAATTAATCAGCACAATATAAATTGAGAGAAAGAAGGAACATTATTCATTATACTTTACCACTTTTTACAACAAAAGCTGTAAATAAAATCCCAAGAAAAATTTCAATGTGGCAAGGTGTCAAAACTGCCAACAGGAGGTTAAGCTTGCTAATAATTTTGGAAGTGATATCACATATATGGACAGAATGCAATATAGTTTATATGTTTAAGTTTTCCACCCATGGTTAGGAACTTATCTTTCCAACTAGCTCAACAAGATTTCATCCTATCTAAATTTGGGTATTAAAGCTCCTTCTTCTTTCTTTCATCAAACCAATGTAATACTTAAATAACTTGATGAAAAATTCATGAATTTGATTCCTAAAGATATTTTTGTAGATAAAGTGCATTGTTGATAAAAATAATATATATATATATATATATATATATATTCATATTAATTGGTGTTCCAATGACCACCTGATAGCATGATAGTATGGATTTAAATTCCATGGACTCATTAATAGAAGGGTGACCTAAAAATAAATGTGATAAATTAAATATGATAATTAACAAGACCAATTATCACAACCATAATGTGTTTGTTAGGTATTTTATAATATTTTTGTTGTTCATATTGAATGTTTTTTATTATCTAATAATACTAAAATTGCTAGAAGGGTGAGTGAGTAGCGAGTTGGTGTAAGGTTACCAGTTGAGATCTACGATCCATATCGTGGGTCCATTCAACTTCGGTTCAAATCACACTGGCTACCATAAGCCCTTTTAAGGGTGAGTGCGTAGCCGAGTTGGTGTGAGACGACCAAGTTGGTGTGAGATGACCAATTGAGGAACGTGATCTGTATGATACGAATCCACGCAACTCCAATTCAAATCACACTAATTTACCATAAAAAATTTTACCCTCGAGGGATAGGTGGATTGGTAAGTGTTTGTCTAGCCAAGCATTTACCAAGAATACACCTAGGTACAAACCTCGAGGGTAGCCTATTTGCAAAGGTAGTAGTTTGATTTGAATCCTTTGAGTGTATGCCAGACCAACGATGATGGTACAGATCCTAAGCGATCAATAGTCCCCTTCACGTCGGGTCAACAATAATAAGGTGGAATAGGTTTGGTGGAAGCAACCCCTATGGTTTGAACCCTACGCTTATCAGTTACTAAAAATAGTGTATTTATACCAACTCTCCTATATAACAAAAAATAATAATCAAATTACTAAATATATTATAAGATTTAAATATTTGATTGACCTATTATAACATATACAACAATTTTATATTTATAAAAAAGATGAAACATTATTTAATCACTAGTAATCATAAATATAAAAAATCTTCCCAAACAAAATATTACATACACTTTCAATAAATCCTCAACCTACTTATGATCAAGTTTGTGTTTAATATATTTCTATGTTAAGATTTTGTTTCACATTCACACCTAAGATGCTGCAAGGATATATCCTATAATAATAAAATTTATAACAAAATCTAAATTTTTAAAACCTTATCAACTAGAATCATCAATTTAAAAGTCTTATTAATCAAGAAAAATACTTTCAATTAATCAACATCAATATCATTGATGACTTCAAATATAATAATTATATATTTATATATTAAGTAGTCAACGCATTTATTTATTTGAGGCTTCTTATAATCAAGAATAATAACATCTTGTCACAATTTATTGACCATATACAAGACACAAAGTATCTTACTTAAAGTTAATTTTTTTTTTAATTTTCAGTTGTGTTTTTGTTGTCATTGTTTAGTTTCAGCTATGAAAATAAACTCTAATAAAACGTTTATTAAAATATTTTCTTTACAGCTTTTGCATTTTTTTTCTTTTTTTAATTTTAAAGTGAATTATATTATATTTTAATTTATTTTTTTTAATATTTTAAATTTGGATATTAGGTTGTAATATTTCAAATATTTTATCACTTCTTTTTAATTTTTATTTGCATCTTTTTAATTTTAAGTTATGCATTTTTATTATCAAATTATATTTTTTTGTTAGATGATACAGGAGCATCCAATGGTGTAAGGGCAATCTTGCATTATATATATAGCTTCTTCTTTCTTCTCACCTCATCCTCCATCTGTTTTTCCACTAGTTATTTCTCCATGACCTCTTCCTTTCTGCTTACCCTCAAACCTTCTGTTCACCTTCTCTTCAACTTTTAGAACAAACTGATAAGCATCCTCAATGGTGCTCATCCTAACCAGACTCAACTCTTCTTGAATACTAGTTATCAACCCATGGATGTAATGAGCTACCTTCTCCTTGTTAGCCTTAAAATGGCCAGTTCGGATCAAGATCTTGTAGAAATCCTCAATGTATTCTTTGACAAAATTTCCTGATTGTCTCAAACTTTGTATCTTATTCAGCAGATCCAACTCATAATCTACCAGAATAAACTGCCTCTTCAACTTTTCCACCATTCGTTCTCATCTAGTGATCCTTTATTTTCTCCTATTTTTGTCAAGTTGTACTTCTTTCCACCAGATTCTAGCATGACCCTTCAGTTTGGTCTTAGCAAACTTGACCCGATCAGGATCTTCCACCTCTTCGTATTCAAAATATTCTTCCAAGTCATTGATCCAGTCAATCAACTCCTCCAAGCTAATATTTTTCGAGTATGTGAAAACCTCCATCTTCAGTCTCTTTCCAATCTGGGATATGGCTTTGTACAACCTCACTTGGGCAGGATCTACTGCCTCTTCTTCTTTCTCAAACTGGTCTTCCTCTTCTTCGAATTCATCTTAGCTCTTTTTCTCTCTTATTGGGTCAAACCCTCTACGCAACTCTTCTTGTAATGACTGGAATTACCTCTGCAAAGCTCAAAAATCTTCTGCTGGCACTACATAATTACTGGCAACACCTCGGTTCCTTCATGGGGGCATCTTGCTTTGGATTCTCCAAACTCGAACCATAAATCTTGGTGTAAACTGCCTCACATTCGGCAATCTACTTACACACTCAGGAACTCCCGCTTTGATACCACTTGATGAGGAAGAACAAACACGAACAAAACCATCCAAGGAGCCAAATCACAATAGAAAAGAATTATTTTATTAATGCCAGCCAAAAGGGGCAGAAATTACAATGCCAGATCGTACAATCTTGGAGCCACGATCTATGATACCAGACTCCCTTCGGTAATCTCTATTCCCCCTATTAATAACTTCCCAAAGAATGTTCTGGTAAGTGTAACTCCTTTTCCCGCCTTTCATTTTCCCACCAGGAAAATATTCATTTGAAATTTTCATTTTCATTTTTCCGCCCAAGAAAATATTCACTTGAATCTTGAATTTTTAACATATGGGTCTAAACACATGGGTCTAAACATATGGATCTAAACATATGGGTCTAAACATATATGTCTAAATATATATATATATATATATAAACACATGGGTCTAAACATATATATATTATTTATTTTTATTTTTATTTAATTTTATTTTTTTGGTGATGCAAGATTGCCCTTACACCATTGGATGCTCCTGCATCAGACACCCAGGGTAAGTTTGAGAAGTGACCTCACTTCTTTTTTGTTGGAGGAAAACCAAGGCAGTCAACCTCGGACTTGGACAGCCAAGTCGAATCTTCTACAGGCCTTCCCTTCCATTTCACCAGATATTCTTCATACTGCTTGTTTCTTGTACTTCGGCCGATGCGGGTATCCAAGATTTCCTCTATCTCTTCTATCACTAGAGCCGATGCCGGAACACTCCACAACTCTGCAATTGGTTCCTTAGAACTGTCACCTTCATGATACTCTACCAAATCAAAAATATTGAACACAGGTGATATGTTCAATCCACTCGGCAACTCCACCTCATATGCATTTCTTGAATCTCTTTTTTGTATGATCCTGCATGGTCCAAACTTCTTCATTTTTAGCTTGTTATATGTTTTAGTAGGAAACCTCTCCTTTCTCAGGTGCACCATGACTTCATCACCAACTTGGAACTCCTTAAACCTCCTTTTCTAATCAGCCTTTGTCTTGTACTGAGTGTTCATCTTATTGATGTGTTGTTTTACTTCTTCATGCAAATCCTTCAGATGCTCTACAAAGTTCTCAGCTTCAACACTATTCTTTTCTCCCCTGTCCAACTTCCTCAACTCAGAAGCATTTCTTGGACTACTCCCATATACAATATGGAATGGTGATTTACCAGTACTCCTATTGACAGGAGTCATCCTATGGGTAGCCTTGTTTGGCAAACTAGCTCCTGGTATCAAATCAATATGATGGCTAATATTTCTCATGGGTGGCAAACCCTTTGGCACATTATCAGATATAATATCTGAGAAGTCTTCCAACAGACCTGAGACTTCTACAGGGACATCTTTGCTTGGTTCTTCCCTAACTCTAGGAATTAATGCATAGCACACATGCTCATGCTTCAAATCATCTAGAAATTTCCTACCATCAACCAAACAAATTTTGGCACTGTTACATACCTTTTCATCCATCTCCTTCAGTGGCTTCAGTTTATGGCGCACTCCTTCCTTTGTTAGGGAGTAAGTGTTGGCATGTCCATCATGGACTGCACGGTGATCAAACTGCCATGGTCTTCCTAACAGCATATGGCAAGCATCCATAGGCAGGATATCACACAGGACCTCATCCTTGTATCTCCCAATATTAAACTTGACTAAGCACTATTCATTGACCAATGTCCTATGGTCCTTCTGCAACCACGCAATCCGGTATGGATGCGGGTGTCTCCTCCTCTCTAGCTGTAACTTAGTAACCATTTCTTCAGAGACCAAGTTATCAGTACTGCCATTATCTATAATAACATTACAGACCTTACCTGAACATTTGCACCTTGTGCGGAACAGGCTCTTCCTCTGGTCTGGTTCCTTCTCCTCATTCAACAAGGTTCTCCTTGTGACCATAACTTCTCCTCTCTCTACCTCCTCAGAGTGCTCTGATTCAACTCCTTCATCTACAATAGCAGCTCTGGCATTACCCGTTGGCCTCCTATTTGGCTTCTCTTGGTGTTGTGGACACTCATATGCTCGATGTCCTTCTTCTCCATAGTTGAAGCAGGTTCCACGAAACCCTCTTCCTCCATTTCCTCGGCCAGATCTACCTCTTCCTCTTGGGTAGTTGTTGTTCTGACCATGGGATCTGTAAGCATTATCTCCCTTCTGGTCCTGACTGCTGCTAGCTTCTTCTTTCTTCTCACCTCGTCCTCCATCTATTCTTCCACTAGTTCTTTCTCCATGACCTCTTCCTTTCTGCTTACCCTCAAACCTTCTGTTCAGCTTCTCTTCAACTTTTAGAGCAAACTGGTAAGCATCCTCAATGGTGCTCATCCTAACCAGACTCAACTCTTCTTGAATACTGGTTCTCAACCCATGGATGTAACGGGCTACCTTCTCCTTGTTAGCCTCAGAATGGCCATTTCGGATCAAGATCTTGTAGAACTCCTCGGTGTATTCTTTGACAGACTTTCTTGACTATCTCAAACTTTGCATCTTCTTCAGTAGATCCAACTCATAATCTATCGGAATAAACTGCCTCTTCAGCTTTTCCACCATTCGTTCCCATCTGGTGATCCTCTCTTTTTCCCTTCTATTTTTGTCAAGTTGTACTCCTTTCCACCAGATTCTAGCATGACCCTTCAGTTTGGTCTTAGCAAACTTGACCCGGTCAGGATCTTCCACCTCTTCATATTCAAAATATTCTTCCAGGTCATTGATCCAGTCAATCAACTCCTCCGGGTTAAGATTTCTCGAGTATGTGGAAACCTCCATCTTCGGCCTCTTCCCAATATGGGATATGGCTCTATACAACCTCGCTTGGGCAGGATCTACTGCCTCTTCTTCTTCCTCAAACTGGTCTTCCTCTTCTTCGGCTTCATCTTCGCTCTTTTCCTCTCTTCTTGGGTCAAACCCTCTACGTAACTCTTCTTGTAATGCCTGGACTTGCCTCTGCAAAGCTCAAAAATCCTCTGCTGGCACTACGACATTACTGGCAACACCTCGGTTCCTTCGTGGGGGCATCTTGCTCCGGCTTCTCCAAACCCGAACCACAGATCCTGGTGTAAACTGCCTCACGTTCGGCGATCTGCTTACACACTCAGGAACTCCCGCTCTGATACCACTTGATGAGGATGAACAAACACGAACAAAACCATCCAAGGAGCCAAATCACAATAGAAAAGAATTATTTTAATAATGCCAACCAAAAGGGGCAAAAATTACAATGCTAGATCGTACAATCTTGGAGCCACGATCTATGATACCGGACCCCTTTGGTAATCTCTATTCCCCCTATTAATAACTTCCCAAAGAATGTTCTGGTAAGTGTAACTCCTTTTCCCACCTTTCATTTTCCCACCAGGAAAATATTCATTTGAAATTTTCATTTTCATTTTCCCGCCCAAGAAAATATTCACTTGAATCTTGAATTTTTAACATATGGGTCTAAACATATGGGTTTAAACATATGGGTCTAAACACATGGGTCTAAACATATGGGTCTAAACACATGGATCTAAACATATGGGTCTAAACATATATATATATATATATATATATATATATATAGATTATTTATTTATTATTTTTTTTTTTTGGTGATGCAAGATTGCCCTTACACCATTGGATGCTCCTGTATTATTAGATAATAAGGGGTTGTATTCAAGTCTCCCACCCTTGACAAATTACAACTCTCATATTTAGAGCTTGAGAGTTTACAAATAGACACACATCTCATCTCAATTGAGATGCTATGGCTAGAAACCTACATCATTTTGCATAAACTGTCTAAATTCTTGATTTTCATTTTTTGGATCTTTTCAATTTTCTATATGAATACCAAAATTTCACATCTACTATCTATGCATTGCATCTTAGTAGAATAATATTTCCAAAACATCACACTATCATAGTCCACTTTACTAATTTCCTTCAATCATCCATTTTGACTATTTTTCTTCTACATCATAGGTTCTTCCTCCTGTAGAGTGGCAAGATCTGAGAATACATTTTTGCACTTAAAGCTCCTAAGATAAAATCTAGCTGTAATACATTTGTAGGATATTCATTTATAGAAAACTGACCATCATCGATTGTTTCATAATTAACTTAAAAAATGCCATCTGAGGTGCTAATTTTTTCCATGGAACCATTTGGATGGTCTTTAGTAACTGTTTGGCTTTCATCAATGATTTGCTTCAGATTCTCCTTTTGGATCTGAGTCCTCTATTTTTTACCTGATTCTTGTTGGACAATTGGTGCCTCTGTAAGATAAGCTTATTTCTTTTGTACCGGGATATTTAAATATTTTGAATCATTCACATGCGAGATCTTCTCCACCATGGAGGAATAAAAGCATGATCGGATGTTCGAGCATCTCTTTTTTATGTGGCCATATTGCTGACAACCATAACATCTTAGGGAGAAGTTTTCATATTCAATATTTTGGATCCATTCCCCTTTGCTCAAGGAGATAGTAATGGATTGAAGCCCATGAACTAAAACATCCATCCAAATAGCCAATCTTGCTTTACTCATATTAATTTTACTGGATATATTTCCTCTGTTTGGGCATTCATATATTGGAATGCACCAATGGCATTACCAATTTTGATGAATATCTTATCTCTCCAAAACTCCATAGGGAGAGCATAAAGATTCACCTAGATTGGGAAGTCATTAACTTCTTCTATAAAGGGGTTGAAAGTAGGAGTCCAAGATCTTATATAGAAACCTTTTTGTCCAAAAAACCAATTATATCTATAGTTCATTACCTCATCTCTATCCACTAAATTAGAAAAGGAAACATAAAAGATATTTTTGGGTAGGAGAGTTACTTGGAATTATGTACTCCACCAAAAATTAATGTATCCTTTGAGCTCCTCCAAGTCTGGTCTTTTACCTTTGAGTTTGCAAATAATTGTTCGAGTTTCATAATCAATCAGATCTAGCCCAAATTCATCCTCTGAAATCTTGATAAAGGGTAAAGTTCATCCACCCGAGAACCCAAATATCCTTCAGAGATATTTTTTCTAATTGAAGACCTAGGGTTTACACATGGCGATCGGTTCATCCAACCTATATTGTGATTACTCGTGCTTCTTATAATCCTTTGGTTTCCCATGAATTTTGCCCTCACCTGCTTCCACATCTCCATAGGAACCTTCCTGTCCATGTCCATTGTTGTGCTTATCGTAGCCTGTGCATTCATCGTAGCTCGTGACATGCTACCCATATCCATTGTTATGTTTTCCCTAACATCTACATTTGCCTCATATCATGGGCCCATGTCCATTCTTGTACTGGTCGTAGCCTTCACAATCTTCGTAGCTAGTTGCAACCTCCTCGTGTTCGCGATCTCCATAGCTAGTTGTAGCTTCCTTGCATCTGCGATCTTCATAGCTGGTTGCAGCCTCCTTGCCTCCATGATCTCCATAGCTAGCTATAGTCTCCTTGCATTCATGATCTCCATAGCTGGTCGTAGCCTCCTTGCATCCTTAATATTCCTAGCTGGCCACTGCCTCCTTGCATCTGCATGTAATTCGAATTCACAAGACTAATTTTATTTTATTTTTCAAATAGTACTTTTTGGTGTTTTGAGTTACACTCTTTTATATCTCTGGTTGCATCTTTTCATCTATCATATTACATCTTGGATTACACCTTTTATCTTGAGTTGCTCTTTCATATATTAGGTCACATCTTTTAGAATTTTGGGTAGATCTCTTTTGTATCTCAGTTCATACCTTTTTGTAACTCAAACCACACCCTTCGGTATGGCAGGTCACACAATTTCTTATATTAGATCAAACCCTTTCATATATTATATCACACCTTTTTGAATCTAGGGCCACACCCCTTTGTATGTTAGGTCACACCCTTTTGTATATTCAGTCCCACCATTTCATATATTAGTTTGCACTCTTTCATATCTTTAGTTGCACCATTTCATGTTTCAGGTCATAACCTTTCATATCTTGGGTCATAACCTCTTGTATCTTAGGTCAACAATTGGTAAATATTATCTGTCGTTATGGTGCAGTTGGTAATATCTTTAGTTGCACCATTTCATGTTTCAAGCCATACCCTTTCATATCTTGGGTCATAACTTCTTGTATATTAGGCCAACAAGTGATAATCTACAAGAGGAAATTGTAGAAGTCCCGAGAAAGGGACTGAGATGACTCGTGAGGGATTCAAGATGAGTGTAAACAACCGAAGTGCCTCGAAATGTTATAAGAAAATAAAAGGAGCCAGTAGCAGCAAGGACTGCTCAAAATGATGAGAACATGACAAAAATGATTTATCTAATGCAAGAATAGTTGAATCAGTAGAGGGAACAAATGGAGATGCAAAGGGCTCAAATGAGTGAGCATATGGAACAACAAAGAGCCCAAATGTCCCAAAAACAAGGGATTATCACCCAACAACATAAGGTAATAGATAATCTGACTAAAAGTAAGGAGTCAGAGAGAGTAAGTGAATTTCCTAAGGGATATTCAAGAAGGAAGGTTGGCGTAGAATTGTAGAAAGAAATTAAAAAGCTAGATATTTCTAAGTTTGATGAAAAAGGGGGCAGTGAAGTAGCCGTCAATTGGTTAAGTGAATTTGATGGGTACTTCTCTATCCAACCCCTGTGCGCAGAATCAAAAACCACATGGACTATTGTGCACTTAATAGGTCCAACCAGGGATTGGTGGACCACTTACAAGAAAACCAGTCATAAGGAGGCTATTGATATCCCTTGGGATGTATTTGAGAAAGAATTCTAGGATAGATTTTTTACACCACAATTCTACATTTAGAAGTACACTGAATTCACCAACCTTCACTAGGAGAATATGTCAGTAATTGAATATTATCAAAGATTTGTCCAATTTATGAAATATGCACCAGAATATGATAAGCATGAGGAATTCAAAGCTCACAAATTTGTATTGGGTTTACATCCCAAAATTGGGACTCCTGTTGGTCGGGGTAAATCTAAAGATTTGATAACTTTGATGTTGCTCGTTATGAAGAAGTGTACCAAAAAGAATGAAAAGATCTATTACCAGGAATTTGAAAAGGAAGAAGCCTCTTATAGAATTTATGTTGCTACAGGTAATCCCAATATTTTAGGGTAAGCCACTCTATTTATTTTAAAAGGAAAATTAGGCAAGAAAGAAGTTTACACTTTGATTGATAGTAGTGCAACTAATAGTTTTATATCTTCAAGTATAGTGAGGGATTGGTAAATATTATTCGTCATTGTAGTGCAGTTGATTTATAGGACATGGCCCCGACACTAATAAATGGGAGATTCAGTGTTCGAACCATCCCATGTGCATCTTCAAAGTGCAATTGGTTTTCAATGACATGGCCTCGACACTAATAAATGGGAGGTCCAGTGTTCGAACCACCCCATGTGCATCTCCAAAGTGCAATTGGTTTTCAAGGACATGGCCTCAACACTAGTAAATGGGAGGTCCGGTGTTTGAACCATCCCTTGTACTATCTTTGTGGACACAAAAAATCTCTTGTGGCTTCCCTCTAGATAGTGGTATACCCATATGGGACAACACTGTCGACCACCTAAGACAGGATTTGGAGGTTTCTCTCTACCCAAGAGTTTTGTTAGGAGGGACAATGCAACGGTTAAAACTTTAGTTCTTCGGGAGGTCCAAAGTTCAAACTGCAACATATGTGTGGTTGTGTTAAATTCCATATTGATAATCTTAGCTCTCCCCTTATGAGAGGTCATGGTGGGATGGGGATGTCCATCCTTGAACGTCAATGGTAAGGGTTTCTCACACTAACCAAATCTTAAAAAAATTGTTAAATATTGAATGATTAAACGAATATCAATAAGAATGAACTAAACATATCCACTTTAAAAAAATCACAAACAAAAAATTTCTTGTTCACAAGTCAAAAAGTTGATGCAGGAGCATCCAGTGGTGTAAGAGTGATCTTGCATCACCCGAAAAAAAATTGTAATTGTTTAATTTTGTAAAACTAGTAAAACTAGTTTAACTTGCAGGAGATTTTTGAAGGTCTTAGAGGTCGAATTTGAGGATTTTTGGCTAGACAATAAGCCTTCGCATCGCTTAGCTCGTTTCATGCCATTTCCGAAAACATGTTGTAATAGTCAATCGGGTCAACGAGTGCGAAGTTATGACCTCGACAAGTTGCCCCCAAAATTCAAATTTGAATTTTAATGGTTTTAGGTGGGAAAAAGGGAAAACAGGGTATTTGAGGGAATTTTCAAAATTGTAAAGGGGTCTTTCTCTTGTATCCTTATTTTTGGCATGAAAGTAATGAAAGGTTTGATTCTCTGACTTGTTCAAAGGAAAAATACCTGTGTATCATTTGTTTGGTGTTGCTTGTGTAACGTGATCTCCACCAAGTGGTATCAGAGCGGGAGTTCCTGAGTGTGTAAATAGATCATCGGACGTGAGGCAGTTTACACCAGGATCTATGGTTAAGGTTTGTGAGAGAAGTGAGCAGAATGCCTCCATGAAGAAACCATGGTGGTGGGAGAAATATGGTGCCAGAGGAAGATTTCAGAGCTTTGTAGAGGCAAGTTCAGGCTCTGCAAGAGGAGCTGCATAGAGGGTTTGAGCCAAGGAGAGAAGATGGTAGTGAAGATGAAGTTGAAGAAGAAGAGGACCAGTTTGAGGAAGAAGAAGAGGTAGTAGATCCTGCACAAGCTAGGTTATACAGAGCCATATCTCAGATTGGAAAGAGACCGAAGATGGAGGTTTCTACGTATTCTAGAAATCTTGATCCAGAGGAGTTGATTGACTGGATCAATGATTTGGAAGAATACTTTGAGTATGAGGAGGTTGAAGATCCTGATAGGGTCAAGTTTGCTAAGACCAAGCTGAAGGGTCATGCCAGCATATGGTGGAAGGGAGTGCAGCTAGACAAAAATAAAAGAGGAAAAGAAAGGATAACAAAATGGGAGCGGATGTTGGAGAAGTTGAAGAGGCAGTTCATTCCAGGTGACTACGAGTTGGATCTGCTAAAGAAAATGCAAGGTTTGAGGCAATCAAGTAAGTCTGTCAAAGAATACACAGAGGAGTTTTATAAAATTTTAATCATAATAGGCCATTCTGAGGCCAACAAG
Organism: Wollemia nobilis; assembly: GCA_028583015.1. Taxonomy (NCBI): domain Eukaryota; kingdom Viridiplantae; phylum Streptophyta; class Pinopsida; order Araucariales; family Araucariaceae; genus Wollemia; species Wollemia nobilis. The sequence goes on along the minus strand of JAQPPZ010000442.1, from coordinate 12,209,026 downwards.
GAGAAGGTAGCCCATTATATTAATGGGTTACGAGCAAGTATTCAAGAGGAGTTAAGTCTGGTCAGGATGACCACCATAGAGGATGCTTACCAGTTTGCCCTGAGGGTTGAAGAGAAGCTGAACATAAGGTTTGAGAGCAAGCAAAGAGGAAGAGGTCATGGTGGAAGAACTGGTGGAAGAACAAATGGAGGATGAAATGAAGATTATAAGAAGAATGGAGAAGCTAGCAGTAGTCAGGACCAAAAGGGAGATAATGCTTACCGCCCTCGTGATCAGAACAATGGTTACCAGAGAGGAAGAGGAAGGTCTGGACGAGGGTTTGGAAGAGGAGGATTTCATGGAACCTATTTCCACTATGGCAAAGAAGGACATCGAGCATACGAGTGTCCACAACACCAAGAGAGGACAAATAGGAGGCTTGAAGGTAATGCCCGAGCTACGGTCATTGATGAAGGTGCTGAATCTGAGCACTCTAAAGAAGCAAAAAGAGGAGAAGTGCTAATCACAAGGAGAGCCTTGCTGAATGAGGAGAGAGACCCAGATCAGAGGAAGAGCTTATTTCGCACAAGGTGTAAATGTGCAGGTAAGATTTGTAATATTATCATAGACAATGGTAGCACAGATAACCTAGTTTCAGAAGGAATGGTTACCAAATTGCAATTAGAGAGGAAGAGACACCCGCATCCATATCGAATTGCATGGTTACAGAAGGACCATAGGGCTTTGGTCAGTGAGCAATGCTTGGTAAAATTTAATATTGGGAATTACCGTGATGAGGTCCTGTGTGACATCCTGCCTATGGATGCTTGCCATTTGTTGTTGGGAAGGCCATGGCAGTTTGATCGATGTGCAGTGCATGATGGTCATGCCAACACTTACTCCTTGACAAAGAATGGAGTGCGCCATAAGTTGAAGCCCTTGAAGGAGGTGGACGAAAAGGTATGTAGCAGTGCTAGAATCTATTTAGTTGAAGGGAGAAGGTTTTTGGATGGTTTGAAGCATGAGCATATGTGCTATGCATTAATTCCTAGAGTTAGGGAAGAAGAATGCAAAGATACCCTAGTAGAAGTCTTAGGTCTGTTAGAAGAATTTCTAGATATTATATCAGATAATGTGCCTGAGGGTTTACCACCAGTGAGGAAGATCAGTCACCATATAGATTTGGTACCAGGATCTAGTTTACCCAATAAGGCAGCCCATAGAATGACTCTTGTAGAAAGTGAGGAGCTAAACAGGCAAGTCCAAGAGTTGCTAAAAAAGGGACTGATTCGGGAGAGCTTGAGTCCATGTGCAGTACCTATAGTACTAGCACCAAAGAAATATGGAGAGTGGAGAATGTGTACAGACTCTCGAGCTATTAACAAGATCACCATAAAATATAGATTTCCATTGCCAAGGATGGATGACATTATGGACTGTTTGAGTGGAGCCAAGTACTTCACAAAGATTGACCTGAAGAGTGGGTACCATCAGATTCGTGTCGAGAAGGAGATGAGTGGAAGACAACCTTCAAGACCAGAGAGGGTTTGTATGAGTGGTTGGTCATGCCATTTGGGCTAACCAATGCGCCAAGCACATTCATGCGGCTGATGAATGAGGTATTGAAGGAGTTTTTAGGAAAATTTGTCATTGTCTATTTGGATGACATTTTAATATTTAGCAGGACCCTGGAAGAGCACCTGATGCATATCAAAGGGTTTTTGAGAAGCTGAGGGAGGAGCAGTTGTTGATTAATTTGAAGAAGTGTAGTTTTGTGAAGAAGGAGTTAGTGTATCTGGGATTTGTCATCTCATCCGAAGGTCTAAAAATGGACCCAAAAAAGGTGAGGGCTATCATTGAATGGCCTACTCCAAGAAGCATAACTGAGGTAAGATCATTTCATGGTCTAGCAAGTTTTTACAGAAAATTCATTAGAAATTTTAGCAGTATTTGTGCACCCCTTATAGAAACAATGAGAGGGGATAAGAAAGAATTTAAGTGGACCTTAGGAGCAGATAAGAGCTTTGATATGTTGAAGAAGAAGGTCACAGAGCAACCTATTTTGGCACTTCCAGATTTTAATAAGGTATTTCAGGTAGATTGTGATGCTAGTGGTAGTGCCATAGGAGTTGTATTGAGTCAAGAAGGTAAACCTGTTGCTTATTTTAGTGAGAAACTCAATGATGCTAGGAAGAAGTATTCAGTTTATGATCAAGAGTTTTATGCTATAGTTCAGGCTCTAAAGAAGTGGAGGCATTATTTGTTGCCAAAAGAGTTTGTTCTATATACTGATCATCAGGCCTTACAGTATATTAATAGCCAAGGGAAGCTAAATCAGAGGCACTTGAAGTGGGTTGAGTTTCTACAGAGTTATACCTTTGTGTTGAAGCACATGAGTGGAAAGTCAAATAGAGTTGCAGATGCCTTAAGTAGAAGGCAGTGTTTGTTGATAGAAATGAAGGTGGAAGTTGTAGGGTTTGATGAACTTAAGGGTTTGTACCCTGAAGATCCTGATTTTGCAGAGGCTTGGAGGGCTTGCTTGGCACCTGTTACTTTGGACAGGACTAAGTGGTTGGATTTTCTGATCCAAGATGGAATGTTGTTTAGAGGAAATCAATTATGCATTCCAAGGAGTTCAATGAGGGAGAATCTAGTCAAGGAGAAACATAGTGGAGGGTTGGCTGGACACTTTGGTCGGGATAAGACCATTGCCCTTGTTAGTGAGAACTACTATTGGCCACAGTTGCAGCAAGATGTGAAGAGATTTGTGCAAAGTTGTAGAGTATGCCATATGGCGAAGGGTGTGAGATAGAACACTGGATTATATCAGCCATTACCTGTACCAGAGAGACCATGGGAGGACATCAACATGGATTTTGTTCTTGGCCTACCAAGGACACAGAGGGGAAATGACTCCATATTTGTGGTGGTTGACAGGTTTTCAAAGATGGCACATTTTATTCCCTACCAAAAAACTAATGATGCAGTTCATGTTGCAGGTTTATTTTTCAAAGAGGTGGTACGACTTCATGGTCTACCAAAGAGTATAGTTTCTGACAGAGATACCAAGTTTGTTGGGTATTTCTGGAGAACCTTGTGGAAGAAATTGAAGACAGATTTGAAATTCAGTTCTGCATACCACCCATAGACTGATGGACAAACAGAGGTGGTGAATAGAAGTTTGGGTAATCTATTGAGATGCTTGGTAGGAGATAAGCCCAAGGGATGGGATTTGGTTTTGCCATAGGTGGAATTTGCATACAACAATTCTGTCAATAGGAGTACTAACAAATCTCCATTCCAGATAATATATGGGAGCAGTCCAAGAAATGCTTCTGAGTTGAGGAAGATGGATACAGGGGAAAAGTGCAGTGCTGAGGCTGAGGACTTTGCAGAGCATCTGAAGAGCTTGCATGAAGAAGTGAAGAAGCATATTACTAAGATGAATACTCAATATAAGACAAGGGCAGACCAGAAGCGACGGTTTAAGGAATTTGAAGTGGGAGATGAAGTTATGGTCCATCTGAGAAAAGAAAGGTTTCCTGCTAAAACCTATAACAAGCTAAAGATGAAGAAGTTTGGACCATGCAAAATCATAGAAAAATGGGATTCAGGCAATGCATATGAAGTGGAATTGCCAAGTGGGCTTAACATATCACCTATTTTTAACATTTCAGATTTGGTAGAATACCATGAAGGAGACAATGGTGAGGGACCAATAGCAAAATTGTGGAATATTCCAGCATCTACTCCAGATACGAAAGAGATAGAAGAGATCCTGGATACACGCATCGGCAAAAGTACCAAAAATAGGCAGTATGCAGAATATCTGGTTAAGTGGAAAGGCAGACCTGTTGAAGATTCATCTTGGTTGTCGAAGGCTGAGGTTGAACGCCTTGGTTTTCTTCCAACAATAGAGAAGTGAAGGTCACTTCTCAAAATTACCTTGGGTGTCTGATGCAGGAGCATCCAAGTGGTGTAAGAGTGATCTTGCATCACCCGAAAAAAATTGTAATTGTTTAATTTTGTAAAACTAGTAAAACTAGTTTAACTTGCAGGAGATTTTTGAAGGTCTTAGAGGTCGAATTTGAGGATTTTTGGCTAGACGCAAGCCTTGGCAAGAGCCAAGCTCGCTTAGCTCGTTTCATGCCATTTTCGAAAACATGTTGTAATAGTCAATCGGGTCAACGAGTGCGAAGTTATGACCTCGACAAGTTGCCCCCAAAATTCAAATTTGAATTTTAATGGTTTTAGGTGGGAAAAAGGGAAAACAGGGTATTTGAGGGAATTTTCGAAATTGTAAAGGGGTCTTTCTCTTGTATCCTTATTTTTGGCATGAAAGTAATGAAAGGTTTGATTCTCCGACTTGTTCAAAGGAAAAATACCTGTGTATCATTTGTTTGGTGTTGCTTGTGTAACGTGATCTCCACCAAAAGCTTATAACGTACAAGCCCAAAAATTCTAGTCACAAACTAGAAGTTGAACCACACATATAAGAGTATGGTTCTAATACCACTTGTAATGGACAAATAGATGTGTTTTGTGAAATCTATAAACGATTCAATATATATTATTGTATATAAAAATAAATACAAATAAAAAGATGAATTGATGAAATTCCTCTCTACCAAGAAGAAATGTATATTTTATCAAGGGTTATATTATAAAAGTCATACCCCTTCATACCCATCCCTTACTAAATAATCATTTAATAGGTTATATATAAGATAATATTATGATATAACATAATGTAAGTACACCATAGGATATATAATAGGGTGGTGGTTAGGGTCAATACACTTAGAATTATTTGTAACTTTAACTAACTATATAAATGCTAGGGCACTTCTTATAAGGATCATTTTTTTTTTTAATTTAGAAAAAAATCCCTTGTAGGGCCACCTTGACTTGAGAAACCACGACCAGAGGGTTCTACAATATCAAAATCATCTGGGAGTTATGCTCGGCCCTGATTGCACCAACATTATCAACTGTATTTTGGGTACCTAATGTGCATTTGGTAGGGTGGAGATTCGAACCAAGGACCTCCCTTGGAGGATTACCCTACCCTCTCCAACTCACCTGTTTGGTAGGGTGGAGATTCGAACTAAGGACCTCCCTTGGAGGATTGCACTACCCTCTCCAACTCACCTACAACATGTGGGTTTGGGTTTATAAGGATAAAAATTATTGTTGTAAAATGATGATATTATATTTTAATTGAGGGATTTACAAATTGTTGTTAATGATATCAAGATAAGTGAATGTATGAATTAGATAAAAAATAACATTATTTTTTGTTCATCCACTATGATTTGAGGTAATATCTTAGAGTTATCAACAAATCTATAGAAAGAAAAATTGAGTAATATATAAATTACCCAATTACTGTGTTGATTTTTATCTTTTCAAAATTTCGACTTATGAAGGCAATTAATCTAATGAGATTTTATCTCTTAACAATAATGATGTTAAGGAGTTTGCCTTTGTAGCACAAGTGGAGAAGGTAAGCCTAGCCCTATTGAACGAGAGGTCCATGGTTCGAACCTCTACGATGTGAAGGGGGACAAAAAAATCTTTTGTGGCTTCCCTCTAGATAGTGGTATACCCGGATGGGACGACATTGTCGGCCACCTAAGAGCGGCTCTTGAGGTTTCTTTCTAACCTAAATTTTTACCCCCAAGGGTTAGGTGGATTGATAAGTACTTTTCTGGCTAGGCACTTATCAAAAAGACACCCAGGTTCAAATCTTGGGGGCAACCTGTTTGCAAAGGTAGTAGTCTAATTTGAATCCTCTGAGTGTGTGCCAAATCGGTAACCAATACAAATCTCGAGCGATCGGTGGTCCCCTTCATGCCAAGTCAAAAACAACGAGGTGGAATAGGTTTTGTGGGAGCAACCCTGTGGTTTGAACATAGTGTGGTTGTGACCAACTCTCCTATATAACCCCCAAAAAATAATGATGTCAAGGAGTTAATTACTAAAACATAGTTATTTAAGGAAAATTAACAATATCTTTGATAAAAAGTTGGATGAAGAATATTTTTATAAAGAGACAAGGAGGATATGGTTTAATTATCCTAACAAAAATATAACGTTTCATTATTTTAATTGGAGTGGCCTCTAATAAAAGCCACATATAGCTTATTTAGAAAAAATGCAAGTGTTATCCACAAGTGTGGCACGTTGGTGACTGCGAGTAATTCCCTCCATTTGAAAGGTCTCAAGTTTGAATTCCTATACAAATGCGAGATTGTGTAGACACCAACAAAAACATCCTGTGGCTTCCCTCTAGATAGTGGTATACTCGGATGGAATGACATTATCGACTACCTAAGAGCAGCTTCCCTCTAGATAGTGATATACTTGAATTGGACGACATTGTCAACCACCTAAAAGCGGCTTTGGAGGTTTCTATGTAACCAAGAGTTTGTCAGGGGAACAACACAATGGTTTGGGGTTTGGCTCTTCTTTGGGAGCTCCAAGGTTCAAGGTTTCTCTCTAACCAAGAGTTTGTTAGGGAGGGACAACACAATGGTTTGGGATTTGGCTCTTCTTTGGGAGGTCCAAGGTTCAAACTGTGGTGTGTATGGTTGTGTGCTAATCCTCTATTGATAAGTTTAGATGTCAACTTTATGAGGAATCATGGATGGGATGAGAATGCTCAACCCTAAGCGAAGGTCGTAGGGGTTTCTCACACAACCAAAAAAAAAAAAAGCAAGTGCTCTTTATAAGACTTTTGTAAATGCAATCATTTTAAATTTATTATGGACAAAACTTGGTCGGTCAATATAGCTTATATTTGTCATGGGGGATAGTGCAACGGTTTGGGCTTTGGCTCTTTATCGAGAGGTCCTCTAACCTAGAGTTTGTCCAAGGGAGACAACACAACAGTTTGAGGTTTGACTCTTCGTTGAGAGATCCAAGGTTCAATATGTGGCGTGTGGTTGGGACTGTGTGTTAATCCTCTATTGATAAGTTTAGCCCCCAACTTTATGAGGGGTCATGGCTAGGATAAGAATGCTCAGCCCTAAATATCGATCATAAGAGTTTCTCACATTAACTGAAAAGAGGCAAATGCTCTTTATAAGACTTGCAAATGCAATCATAAGATTTAGTGTGGACAAAACTTGGTTGATCAATATAGCTTGTATCGGTCGTGGGAACAATGCAACGGTTTAGGCTTTGGCTATTCTTTAGGAGGTTTAAAGTTTAAACTGTAGGGTGTGTGGTTGTATATTAAATTCTTTATTGATAAGCTCAACATCTCTCTCCCTTGTGAGAAGTCATGGTAAGATGAGAATACCCAATCCTAAACTTAGATCTTAAATTTTTTTTACACTAACCAAATCTAAGTATTATCATCAAAATCATAGGTTTCATATGTACAGGCAATGAATAACCTAAATATTAAGCTAATAATCTTCAAGACATGGTATAATAGTATATAGACACCAAAAATACTTTTGTATAAAGGAAAGACATTTACTTATAAAAAATATAAAATCACGTTTAAAAATTATTTTAAAAATAAAATAAAAATTATAATTGAAAAAAGTAGAAGATTATTTTTATATAAATGCTAACTAAAAATGAAAATAAAAATCTCATAATAATACCTAGTGGTTGTGATATTTTTTTAAGGTTAAAGAACTATAGGTGAATATTTATAACATCTTTCATTTTTGTTTTTGATTATATAGGAGAGTTGGTCACAATCACATTATTTTTATAGTAACGGATAAGCGCGGGGTTCAAACCACATGGACTATTTTTATAGTAAGTGATAAGCGCAGGGCTTAAACCACAAGGACTGCTTCCACAAAACTTATTCCACTTTTTTATTGTTGATCCGCGTGAAGGGGACCACCGGTCGATCAGATTCGTACTGTCGTTGTCGGTTTGACGTGCACTCAGGTCATCACTCAGGTCATCGTAGGTTTGACGTGCATTCAGATGATTCAAATCAGACTACTACCTTTACAAACAAGTTATCCTCGAGGTTTGAACCTAGGTGTCTTCTTGGCAAGTGTCTGGCCCCCCTAATTCTTGGAGTTTATAACATCTTTCATACCAAAAATATAATACAATGGTCAAATAAGTTATATTCGCTCTTTAAAATTCAAAAAATAATTTGTTTTCAATACTTAAAAAAATATATAAATAAATCAATCCCAGTTATATGCTATTTAAAATTTATTATTATTTTTTAAATCAATCCCAATTATTGTTATTTAAATTTTGTTAAAATTAAAAAATAAATAAATCAAATTTATAAAAAATAAAATAAAAGCTTTCAATTTACATTTGTCCAAATTTCCTCAATCAAAACTTTCACATTTATCCAAATTTCTTACGATCATATACATATTAAGCTTTCCATTTGCATTTAATGGAATCTCTCACACAAGTAAACCTAAAGCTTAGGTTCTAAAATAATTCTTGATCAATGACAAAACGTAGCAGATTTTCATAATCACATGCAATTTTGATCTCCACATGAAAAATGATTTTCCATTTTTTAAATCTTTTCCCATATAGGGTGTAAGACCAACTTGACCATTGGCTAAGCTTTTTTCCATAGGGAATCAGTGAGTTTTTTTGTGAGATTAATTAGCAACTTGACTATTGGCTAAGCTTTTTTCCATAGGGAATCAGTGAGTTTTTTTTAATGTGGGTATGATTTCAAATAGAACAAAATGTGAGATTAATTTGTTCACAGAGAATTAGTGATCTGAGGTATGATTTCAGATCAAACTTAAATATTATTATTATAAATTTTAATTTTTTATTTGAGGTAAGGTATGACTTTAGATCAAATTTAAACATTATTACTTTAAATAAAAATAAAACAACAAAACACCAACCATAAAAAAAATCAAATAAAACTTAATAATTACCGACCACATTAATGATTACCAAAAAAAAAAAGCATTGACTATGGTATATATATAATCAATCAAGATCAGTGGAGAGTTTTTTTTGAAGGTACTTCAAACTGCTATTGTATTCATCTTATATTAAAATATATTCAAATGCTTCGAACGTATCATCCCCTCCTACCGAAACACGACTTACTAAGCTAGATGGCACTAACACTATGTGGCTTGTCCAATGTTCAATAATTGTTGGTATTAATGGAATATAAAGTTAAATATAGCTTTTTCAAAGGTTAGCCTCTGAGTGGTGCGCCAGATTGATGACGACGGTGCAACCCTTGTGCGTCCGGCGGTCCCCATCTCATGTCGGGTTACCATCACATCGGGTTACCATGTACCGAGACGGTGGAAGTCCTGGGAGCCTTCGTAGATAGTTTGAACCCTACCAGCTGTGTTGGTAGTTACTAAAAATCGTGATTGTAACCATTGCTTCTATATACAAAAAAAAAAAAAAAAGTTAGTGGATTGGTAGTTGTTTATTTGGTTAGGTATAAAAAGTTATTTGGGTGTTAATTTGCAAGGTAGTGGTTTGCTTTGAATCCTCTTAGTACGTGTCAAACCGATTAAGATGGTACAAATCTCAAGCAACTGATGATCTTTCCTTAATGTCGGGTCAACAATAACGAGTTGGAATCAACTTATTGGAAGCAGTCCATGTGATTTGAACCCTCACATCCGGTCAACAACAACGAGTTGGAATAAGCTTATTGGAAGCAGTCATCTGATTTGAACCATGTGATTTGAACCCTGCGCTGGTCGGTTACTAAAAATAATGTGGCAACCAACTCTTCTATGTATAAAAAAAATATTAAATATAACAAAAATTAATTTTTAGATCAAGCATAGGTTGTTTATTGTGGAAAAATAAAAGTTTGATATTTTAGATTATATTGTTTAATTATTTTTAAAGAAATATAAAGTATAAGAAAAGATATAAATAAAGTTATAAAGAAATAAAGTCCTCTTCCTGTGAGTATCGACCGTGGTACCAACCTCGAGCCATCGGAGTCTCCTTCACTCCGTGTCGTGTTTACCGAGGCAAGGTAGGGGTTACAGTGGTAGCTCCATGATTTGACGCTAGAATGTGCATGTTTACCGAGGCGAGGTAGGGGTTATAGTGATAACTCCATGATTTGACGCTAGGATGGGAGGTAAGTGACCGGTTGTTCAAAAAGGAAAAACAATTACCAATTCCTCTATGTATATAAAAAAAAAAAATTCCACTTCATATACTTATAAAATATGTTCTCATTCCTTAATTACTGTTAAATTTATAATATTTGATTAAATTTTAAATAATTAAATATTAAAACAGAATGCAGTTATATATGTATTATATAAACATAATATACACATTGAAAAACATAAATGAGAAAACAAAATATCATTTAGTAAAAGCTTGCCTCCATAGTAGGGGTCAAACACATGACTTGGCCTCTCTTGTCAACGTATTAGTTGATAAATAATAACCTTCTAGCGCCTCAATGGAACGAAATATTTTATTAGTTATAGTGCAATGAATGAAATACCTATATATGTGATTTTGAAAAAAGAATAGGAAAATAATATATTTAATGTTGTTATTATTTATATATAGAAATTTGGATAGTGTGAGAAATTTTTACAATTAATATTCAGAGTTAAGTATTTTTATTTTAATTATGATTTTCCGTAAAGTTGAGAGTTAAACTTATCAAGAGGAGTAACACACCCATCACGATTTGGACCTTGGACCTCCTAAAAAAAGCTAAAGGCCTTGGACCTCCTAAAAAAAATCTAAAGGCCAAAAAGTTGCTCTTTTCCCAAGACTTTATATATATATATATATATATATATATATATAAGATTTGGTTAGTGTAAGAAACCTTACCACGATACATAAAGTTGACATCCTTATCAATAAAAAATTTAACACACAATTTCAAATGATATGATATATATATTTTATTTAAACTTTTTAAATTTATTTTTTATTTTTAATGATAAATTTTATATAAGTTATTATGTGGTAATAAGTGTTTGGTTTAAACATTGATATAAGATAATGTAGTGTTACATATTTTTTATTTTGAACTTTTTTTTTTTCTTAAAATAAATAAAGATAACTATTTCTTTTAGTTAATATTTTTCATTTTTTTATTACAATTAGAAGATGACAATAACTTAGTTTGAATTGAGTTTGGCTTTGTAACATAAGTGGAGAAGGCGTGCCTGACTTGTTGAACGAGAGGTTCACGGTTCGAACTTCTGCAATGCGAAGGGGTTACAAAAAATCTTATGTGGGCTCCCTCTAGATAGTGGTATACCTGGATGGACGGCACTGCAAGCCACTTAAGAATGACTCTCAAGGTTTTTTCTCTATCTTAAGAGTTTGTTCGCCTTTGTAGCACAAGTGGAGAAGGTGAGCCTGGCCCCGAGAGGTCTAGGTTCGAACCTCTACGATTGCGATTGCGAAGGGGACACAAAAAAATCTCTTGTGGCTTCCCTTTAGATAGTGGTATACCCGAATAGAACGACATTATCGGTCACCTAAGGTCACCTAAGAGCACTCTCGAGGTTTCTTTTTAATCTACAAGTTTTGGTTTTGACTCTTCTTTTGTAGGTCCAAGGTTCAAACCATTCTTTTTAATCTAAAAGTTTTGGTTTTGACTCTTCTTTTGGAGGTCCAAGGTTCAAAGCACGACAAGTGTGTGAGGAGGTGGGTGTCTACATGGTTGTGTGTTTGATCCCTATTGATAAGCTCAACTCTCACCCTTATCAGAGGTCATGGTTAAGATGAGGACGTGCACCGGTCGTAGGGTTTCTTGCACTAACCTAAATTAAAAAAAACTTAGTTTGAACTGATTGATAATATACCTTTCCGTACCGAGGTACTTGGGCGGGGATGCCCAACCTTGAGCATCAATCGTGAGGGTTTCTCACACTAACCTCAATAAAAAAAACTTACTTTGAATTAATTGATAATATACCTTTCCGTAATGAGGTATTTTTATTTTTATTATCCAAGATTATGATTGGGATGGGAATGCCCAACCCTCAACATCGATAGTAAGGTTTTTCGCATTAAACTCAATAAAAAAACTTAGTTTAAACTGATTGATAATATACTTTTCTGTACCGAAGTATTTTTAAAAATGTGATTTTAAATTGTGCGAGGAACCATTAGATTGATCTCACATTTGGAAAGTCTCATTATCTCATTAAGATCTTGTTAAACAATATCTATTGTTATTATTGTGGTTGTTTTGTGATGATGAGGTGCACAAGAATCTATTGTTATTATTGTGGTTGTTTTGTGATGATGAGGTGCACAAGAATCTGAGATCATAAGAAGGTTTGAAAAATATCTATTATTATTTTGTATAAAGTCTTGAATTCTTATTAAATTTTTGATAAATAATTTTTATTATTTAATCTGCTTTATGTCATTTTGGTATCTACCTTTCTATTGCGCCATACTCATTGTTTGATGTCGTAATCCACCTTTCATATCCATTAGTTTTATTTTGATTATATATGTATCCGCATGCATGGGTATATGCACAGATATAATTGACACAATGCTTTTATATATGTATCCGCATGCATGGGTATATGCACAGATATAATTGACACAATGCTTTTCATTTTAATAGTAACAATTTTGTTAAGGAAATTGAACATTAAACTCTATTTTTTAGGCATGACTTTTGCATTTTAAATAAAAATAAACCTATTTTAATGATAAATATTTGTTTATTTTATTTTTATTGATAGTAATATTGTACCCGGTGTTGTAGGTGAGTTGGAGAGGAGAGGACAATCCTTTAAGGGAGGTCCCAGGTTCGAATCTCCACCCTACCAAAAATTTGAATTGGGTATCCAAAAATCCAATTGATAATATTGGTGCGGGCAAGGCCGGGCGCGACTCCTGGGTGACTTTGACGGTGTAGAACCCCCTGGTCGTGGTCTCTCAGACCAAGGCGGTCCCGCAAGGGGTTTTTCGCTTTAAAAAAAAATATATATATATATATTACTTTGCTTATTATATGTGTATTATATACATACTAAGATTTTTCTTTGTTATATCAAGAATCTCTTGGTGCTTTACATTCTCTCTAAATCTGAAGAGAATATTTCTTTTTCCTTTTCTTAAATTTCACTTACAATTCCAAATCTATCTTGTTCTGATTTTTGTTTGATTCTTGTCTTATTTTTATTTTTATTTTATTATTGTCTTTTTCCTGTTTTGTTTGTCTTTCAACATTTTCCCTTGAGATTGAATGATAAATTTTTCATTTATCTTTGAGTGAATTGAACTAATTTTGTTGCCATTATCTTTGTAAAATATGTGCTTACTAATCTTTCAAATTGCAAAGTTTAAATACAACTTTCTTATTATAAATTAAGTCTTTAATAAAATGATTCTTCAAACTAATGTGCTTTACTTTTGTATGAAAAACAAGGTTTTTAGTATTTAAATTGCACTCTTATTGTCACAAAAACGACACTTGATCTTTCTTGCTTTTCACCAAGGTCTTTTAGGATCTTCCCCAACCACACTACTTATGCGATTAATGATGTAGTTGTTATATAATCTACATCTATTGTTGAGATTGCAACCATTGCTTGTTTCTTCAAAAATCCAAGTGACCAATCTATTTTCCAAAAAAAAAAAAATTCTTAACGTAGATTTCCTATCATCAATGTGTGAAGAACACACGCTTATACTGAGAGGGGGGGTGAACAGTATAAGTTCATTTTTTACTTTTTCTTCCAATTCAATATTACGTTGGGTAAAGATAGCAGTATCAATAGCAGTAATAAAAAAAATGCACAAAAACCATACACAATTGAGACACAACAATTTACGTGGTTCACCCAATGTGGGCTACTCCATGGAGAAAATATTTTACTAAAACTTTCTCAATCAATCTCTTTGGGAATCACTCCCAATTACAATGTTTATGGATCTCTGTCCAAAGGAGATGCTGATCCCCTAATCTCAAGTTTATGGATCTCTTCCATAGGAGAAATCTTTCCCCTTCTGCTATGGCTATGTGATCTTCTAGAAGACTTTGTCTCTCTACTGCACTGACTGGTGGACCTCTCTCCACTTGAAGACTCCTCACTCAAATCTGTCTTCAACTATGCTGGTTGTTGGATCTCTATCCACTGAGACTCTGTCCTCTGTACTCTATCACCTCCAAAGCTTTGTTAATAGGCTCACTAAGAACCTTCTCAATAGGCTCACACAGAACCTGCTTAACAAGCTCACACAGAACTTGTCCAATGCTAAATAACAAGCTCACACAGAACCTGTCCAATGTTGAATAACAAGCTCACACAGAACCTGTCCAAATCTTCTCCAACAAGCTCACTAAGAACTTGTCCAAATCTGCTCTAGCAAGCTCACCAAGAACTTGCCCAAATATGCTCTAGCAAGCTCACCAAGAACTTACCCAAATATGCTCTAGCAAGCTCACCAAGAACTTGCCCAAATCTGCTCTAGCAAGCTCACCAAGAACTTGCCCAAATCTTCTCTAGAAAGCTCACCAAGAACTTGCCCAAAATTGTTCTAGCAAGCTCACCAAGAACTTGCCCAAATCTACTCTAGCAAGCTCACCAAGAACTTGCCCAAAACTATCCACAAAGGCCTTCTCAAAGGCTCAATCAATCATACACAAACTGCCACAAGTCTGTCCAAAAATCTATCCCAAAGGCCTTCTTCAAAGGCTCAATCAATCATGCTCAAGTAGTATTCAAATGAACTCAACGATGAATGGCAATGTACTCTTCAATGAATGACAACAATGATCCACAATGCTCTCAACTCAACTCAACTCATAGAAGCATAAAGAGAATTGTTAGAGACTCAATATGTTCTAATCTCAATCTCAAATCAACTCAACTCAAATCAATCTTAACTCAACTCATAGAAGCATAAAGAGAATTGTTAGAGACTCAATATGTTCTAATATCAATCTCAACTCAAATCAACCTCAACTCAATTCAAGTCAACCTCAACTCAACTCAAGTCTTATAGAACCATAAAGAGAATTGTTAGAGACTCAATATGTTAAAACCTCAATATCCAACCACCATAAACAATCAATAGGGAATAGTTTGTTTCATACAACTTTTTAATGCAAGAACTTATCCACAAAATTTGCCTAGGCTCACTAAACTCAACTTTCCTGCCAATCTTCACAAGGGTTAGTAGATCACAAAACAATCAACATTTCTCCAACAATTCTCAATAACAACTCACATACAATGATACTCATTTTAATTTCACAACTTCCTTATCTCTCCCAATGGGGATTTCAACCACTCTGCTATACCAGGTTAAGAGAGTTAAACACTAACTCCCCCCGGGAAAATATTGATGCATTCAACCATACCACTCCCAAAAAGGAAACCACTTATACCTCCAGATCAGAAATCAACCACCATAAACAATCAAGATAATGATGTGCCCATACCTTGTCACCTCATGGAACCGAACCCTTATGCCACACTCAACACACTTTGGAAAAAAGAACAAGGTAAACTTCACTTTTGAAACCCTTTACAAAAATAGAAATATCTCTCTATATACACCTTATTTCTCCTTCTAAATGAGTTAGTCAAATAGCCCTCGAAATAAGCTTTCCAATGATATATAATATGATATACTTTTATAAAAGGAAAATACCAAAAATATCTTCTTTTCTAAAAGTGCTTTTAAACTTGCCTTCCAATAAAAAATCAAATCAACCCTCATCACCTTATTCCTCCAACATTAGGCAATAATAAAAATTTTATTAATAAAAATGTTACTTGCCTCTTAGAGGGAATCAAACCCTCGTCTCTGCCCAAACAATCCTCAACCACGGTGCCAAAGACCACGTGAGCTACGCGCTCGCATAGGACGAAGAGCGCAGAATGCACTTTTGTCCTTCTCCCCTTGCTCACGTCAATAAAAATGTGGGCCAATTCTCTTGCTCGAAACTCTAACCCATGGGAATCAAACCTCGTCTCTTTCACAAGAAAAAACCTTTGCACTCCCCTCACTCATCGTTGGACCACGCTACCACATGAAGATTTCGGCACTTTTCGTCTTATCTCCTCTGCATTCGATTCCAAGGCTTTTGAAATAAAAGCCTTTGCATTTATATGCAACTTCCATTTAATTTTGCAAACGTCGGTGGTACTTTTAAATTAATTTCTTTTTGATGATGATGTCAACACTGAGGTAATTTTAATTTTAAAATTTAAAATTAAATTTTAAATATTAAAATTTAAACCAAATATTCAAAATTGAATATCTCCATCTCCGGGGCACCTTTTTTGATGAAACGAAAATCCAAACCTGGTTTTAAGAAAAACCCATTTCAAATCTGCCATCTATGGTTTTAAATAAAACCTTTTATTTTACCTACCTTGGTTTTCACAAAAACCTTATATATATCCATGCTCTCAAAAATATGAATGCTTTGGTCATCAAAACTCAATGTTACCATGTGACATCAATGCCAACATAAAATGCCTCAAATTACCTCAAATTTCCAACAATATCCCCCTTTGTCATTTATGGCAACACCTCTAATGCAAAAACCACAATCACTGAAAAAACCATCTCTAAGAATCAAAGTTGCTCCCCCTGACTCAATAATCTCTTTGGAGGCTGCTCCCCCTAACTCAATACTCTCTTTGGAGGCTGCTCCCCCTAACTCAATACTCTCTTTGGAGGCTACTCCCCCTAACTCAATGCTCTCCCCTTACTCAAATCTCTCCCCCTTTGACATCAATGGCAAAAGGGACACCTATGGGGCTAAAATATATGACTCTTAAGCATAGCCCCCTCACCACCTTCTCTCTTGAGGTGATTAATTTTGGGGTGGGAGTACCTTTACTCCCAGATATTCTCTCAAATGCTCAAATGCTTCTCTTGGTAATGGTTTTGTAAAGATGTCTACAATCTGATATTTTGTAGGAACATATTCCAATCTTACTTGTTGCTTTGTAACCTATTCTCTTAAAAAGTGATACTTGATTGGAATGTGCTTTTTTCTGGCATGCATTACTGGATTCTTAGAGATACTTATAGCACTAGTATTATCACACAAAATAGGAATGGGATGATCATGTTCTATGCTGAAATATTTGAGAGTCTGTTTCATCCATAATACCTGTGAACAACATGTTGCTGCTGCAATATATTCTGCCTCTATTGTGGAAAGTGACATTGATGGTTGTTTCTTACTTAGCCAAGAAACTAGGCAATCACCAAGAAAGAATGCTCCTTCGCTTGTGCTTTTTCTATCATCAATATTTCCTACCCAATCTGCATCTGTGTATGCTGTGAGAGTGAACTTACTACTTCTAGGATACCATAGACCATAATCCATTGTTCCTTTGAGATATCTGAGTATTCTTTTCACTGTTGTCACATGTGATTCTTTTGGAGTTGCTTGAAATCTTCCCACTAAACCAACTACCTGTATTATATCTAGTCTTGTGGTTGTAACATATAATAGGCTACCAATCATAGATATGTATAGAGTTTGATTTGCATCAGGAGATTCATCATCTTTGCTTAATTTACACCCTGTGACCATTGGAGTACTAACTGGCTTACTATCTTCCATTTTGAATTTCTTCAACATCTCCTTTATATACTTTGTTTGTGAAATAAATATCCCTTTTTCTAATTGTGAAATCTGTAATCCGAGGAAAAAGGTTAATTCACCAATCATAGACATTTCAAACTCATTAGTCATGTTTCTTGCAAACTCTTGACACATTTTATCATTGCTACCCCCAAAAATAATATCATCCACATACACTTCCACAATCATCAAATCATTTCCCTTATTTTTAATATACAAATTGCTATCAACTATTCCCTTTCTAAAACCTTGCTCTCGAAGATATTTATCTAGTCTTGAATACCATGCTCTAGGAGCTTGCTTTAAGCCATAGAGAGCCTTTTTCAATTTACACACATAGTCCGGCTTATATGCTTGATTAAACCCATATGGTTGTTCAATGTAAACTTCTTCTTCTAAATGACCATTTAGAAAATCTGATTTGACATCCATCTGATATACTTTAAAATTCCTGTAGCTTGAAAGTGCCAAAAACATCTGTATAGCTTCCAATATTGCAATTGGTGCAAAGGTCTCATCAAAATCAATTCCTTCTACTTGTGCATATCCTTTACACACCAATATTGCCTTGTTTCTGATGACTTGACCATCTTCATTTAGTTTGTTCCTGTAGACCCATTTAGTACCAATTACATTTTTTCCTTTTGGTCTTGGAACTAATTCCCAAGTCTTACTTTTTTCAATTTGATCTAGTTCTTCCTTCATTGCCTTAATCCAACATTCATCATTTTCTGCCTCTCTAAAATCCTTTGGTTCTATCTTGGATAATAGTGAAACATCTACTTGTTCTGTTGAGCCTATGATTCCTCTTCTTGTCCGTCTTACCTCAAGATTACCAATGATCAAATCCTCTGGATGATTTTTCTAAATATATCTTGATGTAGTTTTGGAAGGTATATTCTGCAAGTCTTCTTCATCTGAATCTTCACCCATTTCTTCCTGACAACTTTCTTCTTCTTCAGGAATATCTTCTTGAGGTGGCTCATTTATTCCTGTTCTTTCATCAACCCTGACATTTATACTTTCCACCATGGTATGTGTTCTTTTATTGTAGCATTTGTAGGCCTTACTTTTTATAGAGTATCCAAGAAAAATACCTTCATCACAAGTCTTTATCTTCTCTTTTGATGTAACACTTACTTCCAAAAATTTTGAAGTAGTTTACCGTGGGAGGTCTTCCTTTCCAAAACTCATATGGAGTCTTATGTTGCTTCGTTCTAACTTGAGCTCTATTCATAACATAGACTGCTGTATTGATTGCTTCCTTCCAAAATCCATCTAAAATTTTTGATTCATTTAGCATTACTCTGGCCATATTCTCAAGAGTTCTATTCTTTCTTTCTACTACTCCATTTTGCTGAGGAGTCCTGGCTGTTGAATATTCTTTTCTGATTCCATGTTCTGCACAAAACTCAATGAATTTTGTAGAGATGAATTCCCCTCCTCTATCTGATCGCAAACACTTGATCTTATTTCCTGTTTCATTTTCTACCATTTCTTTGAATACTTTGAAATGCTCAAATGCCTCTGATTTCTCTTTCAGAAAAACAACCCAAGTCATTCTAGAATAATCATCTATGAACAACATGAAGTAACTTTCACCTTGTAGACTTTTAGTTCTCATAGGTCCACATAAATCAGTATGAATCAATTCTAATACCTTGGAAGAAGAATATTATTTTGCCTTGAAACTTGATCTTGTCTGCTTTCCATACTGACACTATGCACAAATTGTATTTGAAGGTCTTTTTATCTTTGGTAGATCTCTGACAATTTGTTTGTTGCTTATCCTTACTATGTTATCAAAGTTCAAGTGAAATAAACTTTTATGCCATAACCAACTCTCTTCTTCTTGAGATAGAAGAAATTTTTCTTTTTTTATTTCACTGAACATGTAGAGATTGTTATTGGTTCTTTCTACAGTTGCAACAAGCTTCCATGTTTTTGTTTCCTTGATTTTGCATCTCGTAGAAGAAAAAGTAACTGTGTACCCTCGATCACAAAGCTGACTTACACTTAGTAGGTTGTGCTTCAGACCCTCAACATAGAGTACACCTTGTGTAGTTGTCTTTCCATCATTCAAACTTAAAGTTCCTCTCCCTTTGATTTTAGCTGAAGCATTATCACCAAATCTCACAGATCCACTGTTGTTCCCATTTAAGGAAATGAACTTATTCTTATATCCAGTCATATGACTAGAGCACCCACTATCAATATACCATTTTTCCATCTTGTAACCCAATAGAATCTGCCCTCAAGTTGTTAGCCTTTTTGAAGGAACTCGCTCTGATACCAATTGAAGAACACAAGCTTATACTGAGAGGGGGGGTGAACAATATAAGACCACTTTTTACTTTCTCTTCCAAATCAATATCAATTAATGTTCTGTAAAGAATAACCAAATATCAATAGTGCAGCTAATAACTGGAAACAATAGCAGCAATATCATAAGTCACCACACAATAGAGACACCACAATTTACGTGGTTCACCCAATGTGGGCTACTCCATGGAGAAAATATTTTACTAAAACTTTCTCAATCAATCTCTTTGGGAATAACTCCCAATTACAATGTTTATGGATCTCTATCCAAAGGAGATGTTGATCCCCTAATCTCAAGTTTATGGATCTCTTCCATAGGAGAACTCTTTCCCCTTCTACTCTGGCTATGTGATCTTCTAGAAGACTATGTCTCTCTGCTGCACTGACTAGTGGACCTCTCTCCACTTGAAGACTCCTCACTCAGATTTATCTTCAACTGTGCTGGCTTCTGGATCTCTATCTACTGAGACTCTGTCCTCTGTACTCTTTCACCTCCAAAGCTCTATCAATAGGTTCACATAGAATCTACTTAAAAAGCTCACACAGAACCTGTCTAATGCTGAATAACAAGCTCACACAGAACCTGTCCAATGATGAATAACAAGCTCACATAGAACCTATCCAATGTTGAATAACAAGCTCACATAGAACCTGTCCAATGCTGAATAACAAGCTCACACAGAACTTGTCCAAAGCTACTCTAGCAAGATCACTAAGAACTTGTCCAAATATTCTCCAACAAGCTCACTAAGAACTTGTCCAAATCTGCTCTAGAAAGCTCACCAAGAACTTGCCAAAATCTGCTCCAACAAGCTCACCAAGAACTTGTCCAAATATTCTCTAGCAAGCTCACCAAGAACTTGCCCAAATATGCTCTAGCAAGCTCACCAAGAACTTGCCCAAAATTATTCTAGCAAGCTCACCAAGAACTTGCCCAAATTTGCTCTAGCAATCTCACCAAGAACTTGCCCAAAACTATCCACAAAGGCCTTCTCAAAGGCTCAATAAATCATACACAAAATTCCATAAGTCTATCCAAAAATCTATCCCAAATACCTTCTTCAAAGGCTCAATCAATCATGCTCAAGTAGTATTCAAATGAACTCAACGATGAATGGCAATGTACTCTTCAATGAATGACAACAATGATCCACAATGCTCTCAACTCAACTCAACTCATAGAAGCATAAAGAGAATTGTTAGAGACTCAATATGTTCTAATCTCAATCTCAACTCAACTCAACTCAAATAAATCTTAACTCAACTCATAGAAGCATAAAGAGAATTGTTAGAGACTCAATATGTTCTAATCTCAATCTCAACTCAAATCAACCTCAACTCAATTCAAGTCAACCTCAACTCAACTCAACTCAACTCAAGTCTTATAGAACCAATGGGATTCAACCACTATGCTTATAACACAAGGTTTTAAACACAACTCTCAATTCAAAAAACCTTGATGCATTCAACTAACCACTTTCGAAAAGGAAACCACAATCAATCCTTTTCACTCCAATGATATTTCAGAAATCAACCACCATAAAAAATCAATAGGAGAATGTGCCCATACCTTTTTAATGCCAAAAATTTGTCCATAAAATCTGCCACACTAAACACAACTTTCCTTTGCCAATATTCACAAGGGTTAGTATATCACAAAACAATCAACATTACTCCCCTTCTCAATAATAATCACCAAGGCTTTTTAATTTCACAACTTTCTTATCTCTCCTAAAACCACTCATACCATAAAATAAAATAAATCAAAATATTACACAACCTTATCACTCCCAAAACCACTTATACCTTAAAATAAAATAAATCACAATATTGCATACCTTGTCACCTCATGGAAGAATTAGTCCTCTTGAAAAAGAACAAGGTAAACTTCACTTTTAAAAACTTTTACAAAAATAGAAATATCTCTCTACATACATCTTATTTCTCCTTCTAAATAAGTTAGTCAAATAGCCCTCGAAATAAGCTTTCCAATGATATATAATATGATATACTTTTATAAAAGGAAAATACCAGAATTCTCTTCTTTTCTAAAAGTGCTTTTAAACTTGCCTTCCAAAAGAAATCAAATAAACCCTCATCACCTTATTTCTCCAACATTAGGCAATAATAAAAATTTTATTAATAAAAATGTTACTTGCCTCTTAGAGGGAATCAAACCCTCGTATTTGGTCAAACAATCCTCAACCGTGGTGCCAAAGACCATGCGAGCCACCCGCTCGCATAGGATGAATAGCATAGAATGCACTTTTGTCCTTCTCCCCTTGCTCACATCAACAAAAACATGGGCCAATTCTCTTGCTTGAAAATCTAACCCGTGGGAATCGAACCTCATCTATTTCACAAGAAAAAACCTTTGCACTCCCCTCGCTCACCGTTGGACCACGCTGCCACATGAAGATTTTGATGCTTTTTGTCTTATCTCCTCTGCATTCGATTCCAAGGCTTTTGAATTAAAAGCCTTTGTATTTATATGTAACTTTCCTTTAATTTTTGTAGATGACAACAATAGTTTTAAATTAATTTATTTTTGATGATGACGTCGACGCTGAGGTAATTTTAATTTTAAAATTTAAAAATAAATTTTAAATATTAAAATTTAAACCAAATATTCAAAATTGAATATCTCCATCTCTGGGGCACCTTTTTCGATGAAACGAAAGCCTAAACCAGGTTTTAAGAAAAACCCATTTCAAATATGCCATCCATGGTTTTAAATAAAACCTTTTATTTTTCCTACCTTGGTTTTCACAAAAACCTTATAAATAGCCACCAAAACCAAATGTGATCCATGTGACATCAATGATCCATGTGACATCAATAACAACATAAAATGCCTCAAATTACCTCAAATGTCCAACAATGTGGCCATCCCAATTTGAATCATTATATTCAACCAACTCAATCTTATTGGCTAAAGTATAATTGATTCTATAAGTTAAAGTTGCTTTCATATACTTCAAAATTATTTTATTTTCTTTCATATAATATTTTGATGGGTCTCTTATGAATATTGAAACCAAGGAGACCATATATGCAATACCTATTCTTGTTATTATCAAGTATATAAGTCTTCCAACCAAACTTCTATACTTCCTCTCATCCACTCTTCCACATCATCCTTACACATTCTTTTGCCTTGTGCAAGTGGGATAGCAACATCATATGACTTTCCATGTCAAACTTCTTCAACAGGTCAATGCGTATGTTTAAACTAGAACATGAAGATTCCATCATGTATTTGATATACCTCCATGCCAATATAATAATGCATCAAACACAAATTGACCATTTCAAATTATTGCATCATAGCTTGAACTCTCCATTCTTGATGAACTTCCTATAAAATTTAGCTCATCAACATACAAGCAAACAATAAAAAGTTCATTACCTTTCCTTTTGTATTATAAAGTGGGTTTATTCACACTTCTTACAAATTCACACTTCAAGAAGTATGCATCAATTCTTGAGTACCATGCCCTTGTGCTTGTTTGAGTCCATATAAAGCATTTTTTAACTTGTGGACATATCCTCCTCCACATTTCAATTCAAATATTTGTGGTTGTTCCATAAACAATTATTTTTAATCTTTCTTTTTAAGAATGCACTCTTTACACCAAGTTGATGTACAGTCCATAATTTTTGGTCTGCCAAGGCTAAGAATATATTTATTGTATCTTGCCTTGCAATAGGTGCATATGTCTCATCGTAATATATTCTAATTTGTTGTGCACACCCCTTTATCACTAGTCTTGCTTTGTGATTTTGGATTGATCGATTGCTATTGTACTTGTTCTTTAATAGTCACTTTACTCCAATCATTTTATTATTTTTTGGAAGTTCACATAACTCCCAAATATTATTCTTTTTTAATACATTCACTTCTTCTTTAATGGATTTGGTCCATACCTTGATTTGGTTTGTTTCTTAAAAACTTAAGGTCTCCACTTCAATCTTGGACAATAGTTCATAGTTCAACATATTATCCTCTTGTTCATGTTGTCTTTGTTCTTGACATGTGCATGGATTCTTATAAATATCCTATCAAAATTTAGATCCAACATTTGGTAGGTCAAATGTGATTGTAATATTTTTTTTTTTCTTTTATGATTATATTTGAAGAAATGCTTGTGCCTCCACTTGATGTTTGGGACACACCAAAATCTTCAATTATGATTGTCTTCTTAGGCTACTTTTCGTCTATGTAATCCCGTTCATCAAAAATTACATATCTAAACACAATGTATTATCTAGATTTTGGGTCATAACATCTATATGCCTTGCTTTCTTCAAAATATCCAACAAAAATATATGCTTGGCTCTTTGAATATAACTTATTTCTTTTCTTATATTTAACATAAACATAATACAAACAACCAAATATTCTTAAGTGACTTATCAAAGTTTTCTTTCCATACCATACTTCATGAGGAATCGTATTCTTTATTGCAATTGTGGAGAATCTATTGAGAATATATATTGTTATTATAACTACTTTAGCCCACAAATGATTGCCCAAACCTTCTCCAGTACCATGTTTTTGTCCATCTCCATGATTGTCCTAATATTTATTTCAATCATTCCATATTATTGAGTTGTATATGTAAATTATCTTCTTATCTTATGCTCATCATAAAATTAATTAATTTTTTTTGAATAATACTCACCACCATGATTAGTCTTTAATGTTTTTGTTCTATATTCACTTTCATTTTCTACTAAGGATTTGAATCTCTTGAAAATTTCAAAAGCATCACTCTTATTCTTCAAAAATATACCTAATTTGTTTTTGAGTATGATCATAATGAAAGTGAAATATTGAGGGAGATATGACCCTATGAAGTTAGCCATCCGAAACAATAGTAGTGATGATTTTTCAACTCACGAAAAATAAAAATAACAAATATCTATCAACCAGGATTTGGATGATAGGAGGAGAAATGGAGGGCTAGGGCTTTAGTGAGGCAAGGAATTATGTCTGGGCATATAAATTTTTTAGATAAGTTTCTTTTTCCCTTATTTATATTATAAATTTTGCATGCAAATTATTATAAATTATTTATCAAATATTATGTTCGCTATAGGATATTCTGGTAAATTTTAGCAAATTTTGAGTTTTAGTTTCCTTCCCATGGATCAATTTCTAGATAGATCCTTAGAATCATATCTAGTGGTAGAGGTTATGAACACACCACAGAGGATGAATCCTCGTTTCTAAAAGATAAGATAATTTTTGGTAAATTTAAGGGGTATTGGCTAGGGGCTTCAACCTTGAGAAAATGGATTGATAGGAGTTGGAAGTCTTCAGAAGTGAATCTATCCTTTCTTCCTAGCAATTTTTTGTTCTAGGTAAGAAAGAGATAGAATCCTTAAAGGGGGTCCTTGGTTTATGGGAAGAGTAGGAATCTTCCTTACCCATTGGTATGAAGATTTTTCACTTGAAAATTTAAATCTATCCATAGTATCGGTTTGGGTTAGGATGTAAGGGTTTCTCATTGAATTTTAGGAATGGATATCTTCAAGGTAATAGGAAACACTCTGGGAGAATTCATTGATACATCAAAAACTATAAAATATGGATTATTGGCTATTTATGCTCGGATATTGATCATGATTGATATAAGTAAAGCTTTACCAAAATTAATCATTCTTAAGTATGGGGATAAGATGTGGATCCAAACCATATATTATGAAAACATATTTTTTAGATGTAGAATATGTCATGAGGTGGGTCATATTGAGATATCATGCCCTAATAAGAGTCCAATAGAATCATATGTAGAAAACCACAAGAGAAAATTACAAATAGATATGGATGAGGATGGTTTTCAACTTCCAAAAAAAATCTAGACAAATGAAAAAAATAAACTATGGAGATTAGTAAGGAAGGATATTGGTAGAAATACCAACTCTTTTGAGGCCTTAACCTATGAAGAAAAAGTAGATCAAAGATTAGAGGACACAATACAATAGATTCAACATATTGACAAGGAATTGTCTATTCAACATGATCGTGATTTAGGGATGAACATTCTCGATGAACCTAAGGAATGTGTCTCATAAAATTTTGAATATTTTCTTGAAGATCCATGCACCATTCAAGAGAAAAAAATGGCAAGTGTTAAATGTTAATACCTCTACCATTAATAATTGTAGACACCAAAATCCAGCCACTTGTAAGTCATCTATACCTTCCTGTTAGCCACATGTCAGTCATCCACCTTCCCGCCATTATTTGGCCCAAATCCACACCTTCCCGTCATTATTTGGCCCAAT
This sequence comes from Wollemia nobilis, assembly GCA_028583015.1. Lineage (NCBI taxonomy): Eukaryota > Viridiplantae > Streptophyta > Pinopsida > Araucariales > Araucariaceae > Wollemia > Wollemia nobilis. Next base: position 12,182,859 of record JAQPPZ010000442.1, on the reverse strand, counting down.
TTCACCTTTTCCCGCCATTATTTGGCCCAATTTCACCTTTCTCGCCATTTTTCATTCCCAAATTTATTTAAATTAATATATATATATATTTTAATATTTTAATATATTTTAATATATATATATATATATATATATATATATATAAAGATACTTTAAGTGATTTAATCTGAGCCATCCATCCTTCATTTAATCTCATCCGTCCATCCATCTTAATCCGTTTCACAACCTAGATTTATTCTCTACCCTTGGATCCACTTTAATCTTAGCCACACATTCAAAGTGTCGTTAAAACCCTAAAGTGTGCCCTAAGAGTGGATTATAAATTGAGTCACTTTGATGGCTCAAAGGCTATCTTCTTCTCCTATCTTTGCTATCTTTGCTATCTCTTTGACTATCTCTCTTTTGTTATCTATCGCTATCTATCTCTTCTTTAGCTAAACCTACCCATCCATCGCCGTCCCTTTTTTGTCGCATCCATCGCCGCATCCGTCGCCAACTTCGCCGCCATCCCTTCTACAGCATTCTACAGAATCCCCCATTCTTGTCGCAAGTGCCCGTGGGCGTTTACCCGCAGTCACAGACGCAGACCGACGTCTGCAACCCCGATCCAGAAGCACGCGGGCGTTCAGCGAGTGCACTAGGGCACCTTCTGCAGCCGATTTGACAGCCACATTACTTCCAGATGCCGCCTATTCTAGCCGCGTTAACAGAGAACAGGTATAAATCAGTTTAAAGCAAGTAACTTCTTTTCTTTTATTAATCCGTTGTTGAACTCCCGCATTCTATTTTTCTAGGGTTTTAAATTGTTTCTGAGGGCTCACACAGTGGAGCCCTCTTATTAATTTCTAACTCCTTGATAGTGTTAATGTGTGCAAGAATTTAATGGCAGATCCAGTGTGTTGATAGCAGCTGTTTAAGCTGGAGTGGTCCGAGCTACAGGATACAACAAAACCCACTCACTTTGTTGGGATTAAGGATACGTCTTCAAAAATGCCACCACTTTATGCCAGCTAGGGTTTCGGAGAACCCTAGCACAAATTGTAATTTGTGTATCACAAAAAGGGTTACAGGCCCTGTTGTACTCAAAAGGAGTTTTTAAACTCCACTGATTAATAAAAATTGTTTGTTTTGTGCAACTTTCCTGTATTCCATTATTGTGGTTTTATTTCTGTTTGGCGTTGTATTTTTAATCTACAATAATAAAATACCAAAAAATGAGCAAGATAAGTCAAAGCTTCTATAGTAGAGCCAGAAGAGGATAAACTTGATGAAAAATAAATTTGTGAAAGAATATTGAGAAATATAATAATAATACCTACTCTTGATATAGGCAAGAAAAAAGAGTAATAATTATCAAGCAAGATCCAAGGAAGCAAGAGCAAATATATATAAAGGAACACAAACTAAGTTGGTTGAACTTCTCTTTACCAAACAACAAAATGATATTGGTAATTCGTAGGTGGGGCCAGTAGCCCCTAATGAGATATTATTATCACCTCATATAATATAAGGGGTGATAATGCCCCCTCAAAGCAAATGTGTATCAGGGACCTCTATTTAAGTAATAAGCATGATATTATTTATATCTAGGAAACTAAAATGACAAAAGTTTCCAAAACTATGAAAGCAATATGAGTGAGATGTGAATGAGATGCTATGGATTTTGAAGGAGTGGAAAGGGGAATTCTAACTTATTGAAATCCTATTAGAACCTCCTGTGTAGTCATTCATAAAACTAGGCATTGGATAGCCTCTTTTATCACATGCTACTTTGGAGATATTCATTTCATCCTTATCAATGTTTATGGACCTACTACTTAGTTAGGAAAATTAGAATTTTGGAGTGGGATTGAAGGCTTTATGAGAAGTAAAGACCAAGAAAATTGATTCATAATCATAGAATATTTTGATACCATAACCAAGCTAGATGAAAATTTTGAGGGAATTAGGAAATTAACCCAAAGTATGAGATATTGCTTAACTTTCATTCAAAAAAACAATTTGTGGGAGGTTGATTTTAAATAAGATAACTATACATGGACCAACAATAGGAGAGACAAAAACCTAATAGCTGGAAAAATAAATAGATGCATACTCTTATATCATTGGCTAGATGAAGGAACTTGTACTAAAATTAATACCTTGACAAGAATTGGTTTAAATCACTGACCAATAAGAGTTAAAATGGTGGTAAGTGAATTAAAAAATATCATATTTTAAATATGAGCATATGTGGGAATACCATCCTTAATTTGTTGATATGATAGCACATACATGGAATTATTCAGTAAATATTGGGTTGTATACACTTCGAAAATAAATTAAATCATTGACATCTATATTAAAAGAATAAAACAAGAATACTTTTGGAAGCATTTTTTAGAAGAAAGAAGAACTGAGATATAAACTTTCAAATTATAAAAAGGTGATCATAATAATCCAAGCTCAAAAGAAAGAGAGTTACTTGGTGAATGTCATAATATTTTGAGTAAGGAAGAGAAATTTTGGATATTAAAATCAAGACAAACTTGGTTAAAAGAAGATAAAAATACAAAGTTTTTTCATAGGATGGCTATAGTACAAAGATCAACATCTAGAATTAGTATAAGTAAATTAGTAGAAGGGGTTTAGATTAAATATCAGAGTGAAATCAGAAAGGAGGCAAGGTATTTTTATCATAATATTCTAGGATCAGAGGAGTTTGAAGTTCTTATTCATAAACTTCTACAAGAAGTACCTTCAGTTATAGTAGATGAAGACAATAGGAAATTGATGGAGCCTATTACTCTAGAAGTTTATTTAGCTATTTTCTCTTCTAATAAGGATAAATACCTAGGTCTGGATGGGCTCTCAACAACATTCTATCAACATAATTGGGATATAATGAAGGATTCTTTATTGGTGGTAGTGGAATAGTCTATGGTAAAAAAATACATACCTTATAAAATAAATACAACATATCTTACCTTGATTTCAAAAAATAAATATACATAATTGTTTGATTCATTTAGACTATTAGGATTCTACTCCTAACCACCATACTAATCACATTATTAGTTAATTATTTAATCACTCTCTCTTTCACAAAGGTTGTGACCTTTGATCACACCTTCACACTCGTAGAAATAGGCCTTTCATTTGGTATAGTTGAGGCATCAAAGAATATAATTATTAATTAATTGTTGGGTTCCCCATACAATACAACAGTGATTCTTTAATAAAAGTGATTCCTTTTTATTATTCTAGCATTATAATCAATCTTTCTATATTGGGTTCACTACATCTAGTATTAGAGCCAAGTTCGAAAGGAATATATTTTCTTTTTCTTTTTCTCATTCTCCAAATACAAGCCTGGGGACGCTGCCAAATTATTACATACCTTATAAAATAAATGCAACATATCTTACCCTGATTTCAAAAAATAAATATACATAATTGTTTGATTCATTTAGACCCATTAACCTATGTAATATGGCATATAATATTATCTCCAAAGTGAAGGACAATTGGTTAAGACCATTATTAGACAAAATTATTTCAAAAAAATAAGGAGGATTTGTGAAAGGGAGACAAATTTTGGATAGGATAATAGTAGCTTATGAAGTTATGCATTCAACAACTTCAATAAAAGATAAAACAATGATATTAAAACTTGATATGAGTAAATACTATGATAGGATTAAATGGGATTTTATTTTTGTAGTATTATAAAATTTTGGATTTGGGAAGAAATGGGTTAGATAAATTAAATCTTGTGTCTCTAAAGTTTCATATTCAATGTTGGTCAATGGGTTAATAACAAAATCATTTAGAGCCAAGAGAGATCTTAGACAAGGAGATCCTCTATTGCCATATTTGTTCATTATTATGGTTTGGGTAGGAACTTGAAGAAGGCTAACAAAGATGGGTTTATAAGTGGACTTAAGGCTAGTAATAGCATTGACGACATCACCCATAAATAATTTGTAGATGACACGACCCTATTTGGGAGGGAAAGGATAAACAAGGCTAGAGATTTGAATAACTTATTAAAGGAATATGAAAGAGCATTAGGGCAAAAGTTAATACGATAAAATCTAAAGTTTACTTCTTGAACACCCCAGCTAAAATCAAAATAAGGATATACAGGTTACTTCAAATGGAGGAGGTAAATTTACAAGAAAATTATATAGGGATGCCCTTATTTGAGAGGAGAATGAGGATAGAATTATGGAATCTAATTACAAGTAAAGTTTAGAATAAATTATCGGTATGGAAAGGTAGATGTTATCATTAGTAGGAAGAGTGCAACTAATTAAATCAGTCTTGCAAACCATTCCAAAATATTATATGTCCTTGTATACTATGCCAAAATCAGTAAATTTTTTTTAATATATATTATGCGGTCATTTTGTGGTCATGATTACATGATAAAATGAAATTTCCTTTGTTAAAATGGAGTAAGGTGTGTGATGATACAACTACGAAAGTCTCAATTTAAGAGTTCTTACAGACGCAAACTTAGCTCTTAAGGGATAAATAATTTAGATATTGTACAAATAAAGTTAAATTCAATGGGAAATAATTCTTCTAAGTATGTTAACCCAATGAGCCAAGCTTAATATTTACTACATTATCTCTACCAAATGGTTATGAACTATGGAACAATTTTAAAATCAATTGATCTAGTGATTAAGGTGTAAGATGGGTGGTTGGAGTTGGAGAAAAAAAATTATATTTGGATGGATACTTGGTGTGATTAAAAAATCGGTCAATCTAGATCCAATTTTGAAACCATGGATGAGATTACTTCAAGATAAATATGGTGATAGGGTTTCAAACATTTTATACAAGGATCGGGAATGAAGATACAAATGGAAATAAGAGTTTTTTAAAAGTATACAAGACATCGGCGCTAGGAGGCAGTTAAGTAGAAAGATAACAACAATGATTGTTCTAAGGGAAGCAAAGGTTAAGTTGATTTTGGAGTTGAATATCTCAGGAGAATACACAACAAGAAATGGATCTAATATAAAACACCAAAAAAATATAAATATTACAAGAATATGGAGAGATATTTGGGATAGCCCAAGAATTCCTAAAGTTAAAATGTTTGTTTTGCTAATAGGTCATAGAATAATTTTATCGTGGAATAACCTTATGAAAAGGGATTTTCATGTTCCCTCACAAAGTATTATTTGTAAAAAGGAGATTATAAACCATATCTTGGGACATTGCTCAATAGTTTTGAAACTATGGAAATGTATTCTTAATATGTTTGATGAATGCATGACGATGAATTGAAGAATGGTAGCAATGGCAAAACACTTTTAAAAGTGAGGCTTTACAAACAATCTTGGATATATGAAAAGATACAATACTTTGGACTATATGGCTAGAAAGGAATAGAAGAATATTTAAAGGAAAATAATTTAGGATAATGAAAAGGAAGATTTATTTAGCCATAGAGGAGTCTAAACCAACCTTATCAACTCATATAATCCCTAATCTAGAAGTAGAGAGACTTGATATATGGAGTCAAGTCATCAAATGGAATTATGATGTTGGATACAGGAAAAACAAAAGGAAGACAAAGAATATAAAGTGGAAGCCATAGATGTGGAGTTGGTCAAATTGAATTTTGATGGAGCATCTAAAGGAAATCCAAGACTAGTAGGAGTAGGTGGAATAATTAAAAATAATAGAGCAGAGATTTTATATCAATAGTGGATTCAAGACAAATTATGAAGTTGAAGCTTGGGCGGCTTTGGAAGGGTTAAAAATATGTAAATAAATGAAATGGAACAAATTATGGATGGAAGGTAATTCTCTCATAGTAATAAATGCAATTTTAATGAAAGCAAAGGCTCCATGGAACATACAAGAGATAATTACATTAATTCAATACCTTGCTATAGATTTTGAAGAAATCAAGTTTACATGTAAGTTAAGATAAGGAAACAAATGTGTAGATAGGCTAGCCAATAGAGGGGTTTTAATTGAGGATCATGAAGTTAAATTCTCTTTTCCATGGTTAGAGGAAGTAATAAGTTTAGTTGAAGCTAACAAGAAAATATTGATTGCCTAAATCAAATAATGATTAATATTTACTTTAATGTTTTCCATTGGTAATATTTACTTTTTTTATAATATTAATGTGCTTTCATATAAACTATTTATTATAATTTTTGTGGTTGCACTTGTGCTTCAGGAAGGAAACTAGCAATCAGATATGGTAAAGCGGACTATGATAGTATGATGCTTTGGAAATGTTACTCTACTAAGATGCAATGCATAGATAGTAGAGGTGAAGTTTTGGTATTGTGAAGGCTACTGTATGAAAATGTCAAGAAGGGTGTTGAATTCTAGAATATTTGTATTCACACAAAAATTAGAAAATATCCTAAAAATAAAAATCAAGAATTCAGAAATTTTATGTAAAATGATGTAGGTCTCTAGCTATAACAACTCCATTGAGATAAAAATTGAATATATTTGTGAACACTCAAGCTCTAAAGAAGAGAGTTGTGATTTTTCAAGGGTGGAGGACTTGAGTACAACCCCTTATTCTCCAGCAAAAAAAATCTTCACTGAAAGTGATAAAGAAGAAGAATTTACCAACACTTGATGTATGCATTAGATCACAAATACCGAATAAATCAACTATAATGGATATGATTCTCTCCATGCTCTTCCTTTTAGAAAGCTCTTGCATGATTTTTTCCTATTATTAAACCTTCATATACTTTACTTCTTGCTTCTATAGAAGGTAATCCATGGACCATTTATTTAGCATTCAATAAGCACAATCTTCAAAAATTCAAGTGAGCATACCTTTGTCGCCATAGCTAGCTATTGTCCTCAACGGTTGTTGGACTTAAATTGATCTCTTCTCTAGTAAGCATAAAAGGAAACATTAAATTGTTTGTCATAGGTATAATGACTATTTCTTGGTTTCTATTTGTTTTGTCATAGATGATGCACTCATTCTCAAACAACAATTTATAGTTTTCTTCTACAAGCTACCCCACACTCAACAAATTATGTGTCAAGCCTGGTATAAAGTAGGTATTTTTTTAATTGGTTATATGGGATTGAAATGTGCCCCACCCGTATTACATCATTACCACATAGTGGTATTACAACAAAGCTTGAATATTATCCATGTATCATTGGGCAAGATTTGAACCTTGGTCTCCTCTTTAAATATTGAGGAATCTAACTGGTTGAGCTAATGCTACTTTATTTTCAATGAGTTTACACATGTTTTTATGAGGGGTCATGGTCCCCTCATATTGAGTGGGGTTTGAACCTTGTACCTCTCAAAGAGAAGCCAAATCCCTTACCACTGCAATAAGCTTTTAACTTATATAAAGTAGGTATTTTGGATATGTTTCTTTCCATGTTTTGTGTTAGTTTGTAAGATTACTTTTTTTGTCAACCTCCAATGCTTTTTTATTTTAAATTTTAGCTTTCTCTTGAATGAATCACCCAACTCCACAAACAAACCTTCATTACTGATTAAATGATTTGAACAACCAGTATCTCAGTACCAAGACTCTTAAATTAAACTTTTACCACATTACATGACAAGAACATATTTTTTGAGATTTCACTTTCTTCATGTAAAAAATTTATGTTTTTTTTCCCTTCATTGCTTGCCTTTATTTTATATTATCTTCCATAGTTCCCATACATTTTGCAATATTGATATTGAACATTCCTCTTATCAAAAAATCACCCTCTATCTTTTCCACTATAGTTTCCTCTTCTACCATGGTCTCTTCCTATTTAAGAATATAAATTTTACTACTCCTCTCTTTGACATTGGTAATTGGAGTGTGATCTAGCCCTATTATTGTTTAACACTCTTTCCTTGGAAGCCATATCTTGATCCAATTTTTCTTCTTCACTATTTCTAATTATCTCTTTATAGGATATAAGTGATCCCACCAATTCATCAAAATTCGACTTCTTCAAATCTTTACTTCTTCAATAATCATTACACAATTGTTTCACTTTTATTTCAATATTCTCAATGCATTTTTAATAAAATCTTCTTGTGTTGATTCTTCACCATAGATACCCATTTTTTCACAATGGCATCCACCCTAACACAATAATCTCCACATTCCTATTTCTCTTCATTCTCAATTTTTCATATTCTCTCTTCAATGTTTGTAACTTCACTAATTTCACTTGAGCAAACCGTTAGTAAGTTGTTTTTAAGGTGTCCTAAGCTCCTTTGATAGTCTTGACACTTGAAATTATTGGTAAAGTGTTTGTATCGAGAGCTACTTGTATGTTATATAAAGCTATGGCATCTTTTATTTGTGCTTCCTCCATATTTTTTTTCTTGTTATTGACAAAATACTTCAATATATAGGTTCCTAGTATCCATTTTCATAACACTTCACACTTGGAAATCAACAAAGTTCTCATATTTATATACCAATAATCTTAATTTTATCCTATTTGGGATGGACAATAAACCATTAACATGATACATGATGGATACAACCATAATATATGAAATTTTCCTCTAGAAAGTTGAGTTCTATTTTTTTTGAGTAAAGATAATCAAATCCAAGTTATTCTCTTCTTTAGTCTCCAATATCCAAGCTCTAATACTAGTATATGAAATATGGTTGTCCACTAAAATAAATATCAACACAACTATGGGATTATAAAAGGTGCAAGGGGGTATTAGCCCCAAATGCATTCCCTCAAGGGTCATCCACATTCAAACGGAAGATCCTTGCTACTAACCCATCATTGTATTGTGCTTTGTGTTGTCTATCTTTGTTAAAAAGGGTTTTTTGGGTTCACCAAGGTATTATCAATTTCCCTAATCTAGTTTTGATGTGTATAAGTTAGCAAAAACCTAGGTTGTTATCTATCCTAAGAATTGATGCACAAGATGTTAATGTAATGCAATATGAATACAAAATATAAAATACAAGATGCTAGTCTATATGCGATTTCACCTTTGATGAGTTCTATCTACGCTATAGAAAATGAAAACTTTTATTTTCTTCTAAACTTTTATTTTCTTCTTTTTATTTTAAAATTCAATGGTACAAGGAGGATACAAGTGCATAACTTATCCTAATACAAACTACATACAATTCAAATTAAATGCCTAAGAAAATAAAGTAAAATGCTATGCTAAGCTTCTTTTAGTTTCCTTTTATATGTGTTTTGAAGATAAATAAGAGAGATATACAAGTAAATAGTTAGTATACAACCTATACTAAGAATTAAAAATTGGAGGATAAGATATACTTGTTTTAGTTCTTGGTGTGAATATGTTTCCTGTGTGCGGATACGTCACCTAACAATCCTCTAACTAGAGAATTTTCTAAAACCTATAAAAGAAATAGAAAAAGAGGTGCATCAATTTTGGAGGTCTACCAATTAGCAAGAAGTATACTACTTGATTGGCACAATCGGGCCCCTTTTTTATACATAAAATCAAAATTGAAAACCTGGAAATGGATTTTGTAATTTCTTTAGAGAATTCATTGCCTGACAACTCTATAGCCACTAAATTCATTAAAAAAAAAATTATAAAATGACATATACAAAGATAGAGGTTGTTAGAGGTGTTAAGATATGCGTTCATAAAGGTTGATCAAGTTGGATGTTAGGTTGGTAGAGGAATTTAGGATCATGAAGATATAAAAAATACACTACCTATAATAGTCATAGGTGGCATATTCAAATTTGTGATAAGAAAAGACAAGCACAAATTTTTAGATCATAAAACTAGGATTTTGATAACCTATAGTGAATATGTCTCCTGGGTTGGATATAGGTGGTGGATTTGTATATTATTATAGAAAAACAAAAATGATGAGTTGAAAAGGGTTACTGATCTATGTAATAGGTCCTCTAAGAATGCTAGGGGTGATCTTCTATCATGTACGTCTCCTAAAGTGCTTAGAAAAGGCTAATGGAAGCACTTAATTGAAGAGAAATAATACCCTGATAAAACAAAATCTATAAAATCAATAATTATAGAATCAAAGAAAAAACAAAGAAGAAGAACACATTACACAAGAATTTATCCTTGGAAACCCTTTTGAAAAAAACAAGCAAGAATATATCCTTATTGTATAAACTTGACCATCTCCAATACAATAATATCCTTTAGTTTCTTTATTGCTTGCTCTACCGCTCATGCTTACATTTCTTGCATATTGTGTTCTCCTCCTTGGGGGGTGTCCAAACATTCCTCTTACAAACCCTCATGCAAGTGTTATTTTATATACCAACAAAAAGGAGTTTTACAATACCATGGGTGCAAAACCATGGGTTCAAATATATTAACCCAAATATATTAATCCAAAACAACCCATTTGGGTCTAAACATATAGGTCTAAAAATGTGTTAACTCGCTAGAATAACATTGAAAATATTCAAAACATTTCCAACATTATTCCACTTGTTGAATACTTTCCATAGGGGCCAAAAACTGCCATTGTCAACTATCAAGGGCAACCATGCCCATAGCATAATTTGTAGTTCCATGCAAGTATCTAAAGATCCTCTTCACAATAGTCCAATATTCCTTCCATGGATTGGACATATATCTGCTAACTACTCCCACTACATGTGCAATATCAGGTCTAGTATAGACCATTGCATACATCAAACTACCAACAATGCTAGCATAAGGAACATGATGCATTTCTTCAATTTTATCATCCTTGGACTTTGACCCATATTACAAATGTGTGATTACATAAGCATTTAATGCCAACATTCCCCCCTTTATGACATATTTGTAATTCTATAGTACACGCAATGATTCTTGATACAATCCTTCATGGGCACAAGCTAAAACTAGTCCTTCTAAATACAAGTAGCCTTAACCTAGTTATTACCAGACTCTAGGCCTATAGCTTCCACTAGCTATATTGAGTAATTCCAAGACCTAGCCATCCTACAAGCTACCTTCAACCTTCTAGACACATTAGCCTCACATGTTACCCTTAGTAATATACTGACAAGGTAACAAAATAGTCCAAAAACCACTTTAAAAACATTACAAATATTACTGGAGCTAACTCTGAGAACATTACACTAGGCAACCACCACTAGCATCCACACTAGTCTCTTTTGGGCACAACTACACCAATTATAGTAGCTTCTTCAAGTACAAGCTACACTAGTTACAATAGTTAATACTTGCCCAAAAACTTGTGGTACAACCAATAAACCATATCAGATATTTTTTAGCAACTTTGCAATAAAACCACTAGAACAAGCATTTCCAACCTTAAACTCTAGATATACCACTATCAAAGCTCATCAAGTCTACCAATATCAAATATTACCAAATAATACACTATCGAAGCTCACCAGATCTATCACTACTAAAGCTTACTAGATCTATCACTATCGAAGCTCACCAAATCTACTATTATCGAAGCTCACTAGATCTACTACTACCAAAGCTCACCAGATCTACCATTATCGAAGCTCACCATATCTACCATTATCAAAGCTCACTAGATCTACTGCTACCAAAGTTCACTAGGTCTATTACCATCAAAGCTTACTAGATATACCACTATCAAAGCTCACCAGATCTACCATTATTGAACCTCACTAGATTTACCACTATAAAAGCTCACCAGATCTATCACTGTTAAAGATCACCAAAACTACCATTGTCAAATCTTAGCAGATCTACTACTACCAAAGCTCACTAGGTCTATTGATAGGAAAATCACCAGATCTACAACTATCTATCACTATTGAAGCTCATTAGATTTATCATTACCAAAGCTCACCAGATCTACCGTTGTTGAAGCTCACCAGATCTACCATTATCAAAGCTCACCAGATTTGCCACTATCGAAGCTCACCAAATTTACTGCTACCATAGCTCACTAGATCTATCACTATTGAAACTCACAAAATATATTGCTACGTGTGCTTCTTGCTATTTTTCCTTTTCCCAAATTCTTTTGTGCATTGCTCCTACTCAAGAATTGATTTATCCCAAGGTTGAAACCCTTATTCCTCGAACACCGCTAAAACCTAGCTGTAATACCAAATGAAGAGAAATAATACCTCGATAAAAAAATATAGAAAAATAATAATTATAGATTCAAAGGAAAAGTAGAGAAGAAGAACATATTACACAATAGTTTATCCTAGGAGACCCTTTTGAAAAAAAAAACCTAGCAAGAATATCTCCTTATTGTATAAACTTATCTGTCTCCAATACAATAATATCCTTTAGTTTCTTTATCTCTTGCTCTATCGCTCATGATTACATTTCTTGCATATTACATTCTCCCCCTTAGGCAGTGTCCATACATTCCTCTCACAAACACTAATGCAAGTGTTGTTTTATATACCAAAAACACAATAAGGGGTTTTACAATACCATGGGTGCAAAACCATGGGTTCAAATATATTCACCCAAATATATTAAAACATGGGTTCAAATATTTTAACCCAAATAATCCATATGGGTCTAAACATATGGGTCTAAACATGTGTTAACTTACTAGAATATCATTGAAAATATTCAACACATTTCCAATATTCTCTCACTTGTTGAATACTTTCCATAGGGGCCAAAAATTGCCATTCCCAACTGTCAAGGGTAACCATGCCCATAGCATAATCTATAGTTCCACACAAGTATCTAAATGTCCTCTTCACAAAAGTCCAATATTACTTCCTTGGATTGGAAATATATCTACTAACTACTCCCATTGCATGTGCAATATCAAGTCTAGTACAGACCATTGCATACATCAAACTGCCAACAATGCTAGCATAAGGAACATGATGCATTTCTTCAATTTCCTCATCCTTGTACTTTGAACCATATTATAAATGTGTGATTACATAAGTACTTAATGGCAACATTAACAATGCAAGATTTAGATTGAAAATGAGAGATAAAAATAAATGCATATAAAGGGTTAGATCATAAAATGTTAGTAATAAGCATATATTAAAATTAGATGGGTCAAGAATGATATCACCAAAATTCTACCAAATACACAAGGTGCCCCTTTGCTTGAAAAATACATCATAGAGGGATTTCAACAACACTTCAAGATGCAAATATGATATCAAATTTTTACAAAGTTTCAATGCATGAATTTTTTATTATGAGTGCCACCCCAAGGATCCAATTTATAGAAATTGGCCCTTGTAGGGGTTTTCCAAAAGGGGGAGGTGATGTGCCCTATTAGGTAGGCTTATTAGAGGTTTATTTGGTTGTTGACTAGGGTGAATAGTTGACATGATATGCTTCTAATAAACTGCCCCTTTTATTGGGGATTATTTGCGAAGGTGGAGGAAAATTAGCCAACTTCCTCCCTACCCATTGATTGTCTGTAGTGGAAAAGGGGTCGGGTAGAATAATTTCCACCCTGATTAGGCTATTATAGGTAATATTTAAGTTTTAACATGTCGAACACAAATATGCCACCTATGTTAATGTATTCACTAAGTCGACAAATTCATGGATTTTGACCATTATAGGTCAAATCCAGTAGGGAGCTAAAAAATTTGAACTAATCACGAATACATTGTATTTAAAGCATATTCTCTTCCTGGCAGATTCACTTTTAGGTAGCAAATTAGATACTGCTAGGTTTTTACTCTAGGGCTGAGACATTTTTCATATTTGGGTTGATCATTATGTGTAAAAAATAGTTGTAGATGCCTTGTCATGAAGCTTCAATTGATCAATACGAGGCAAAACATACCAAAAAACTTTGATTGTAGAAGCAAAAAAAAATTACCTAGGATTTTTCTAGATAATTTTCTTGTCAGGATTGAAAAAGAGGTTTGAATTGGTTTTGCCCCTAGCTTGGGTGCCCCCTTGAGTTTTTGAGGGACAAGATGGGGTCCCAAAGGAACTCAAATAGGCTAGGTAAGAAGTCAGAGATGGAAATATTTTACTTGAATAGGGTAAATAGTGTGAAGAGGTGTGCGGAGAAGTCATTTTCATTGTGCAAAAGGAGAAAAATATAGGGCTTGTTGAAATGGTATAATAGAGACGTCTAACACATCGACTAGACTTAATGAGAGGTTGAGTAGGCCTAGGTGGATCCCAAGTATAGGTATAAGCCTTTTTTCGCATTGTTTTTTTTTTTTTTTTCTTGCTTTTGGGGATCAAGACACTATGGTCAGTATATTCACTTTGTGTGACACGAATACACTATTGTAAATTTGCCATCAGCGTATTCATAATTTTTGGAGAATTGATAAATTTTTTATTAGATGGAAAATTTGATAGATGGAAAATTCACTCATGGTTGAAAAATTTGCGAGGGGATAGGGGGTAAAGATGAATGATTTTTTATGAAGAAATATAACTTTTTTTTGTTTTTCTATGCGTGTAGGTGCTAGATGTGTTAGTGTTGAGATCAAAAATTTTGTACCCTAACAATCAATAGAGGAGACAATGGCGTAGGTGGATGAGGAGGTCCTATATTCCATGGGGCTAGGGTATCTAGTGACAATGCCCTATGTCAACCTATATCATGCCCTTTTGAAAACTTTGGAAAAGAGGTGGCATTCAAAGTATACCACTTTCCTTCTATTGATAGGAGAGATATAAATGACTATGAAGGATGTTTGGTAAATTATTAGAGTACCTATTAGATGTGCCCATATCCAAATGATCCAGATCAAGATCAAGCTATTCAAGGATTGAAATGTGGCCCTCAGTTATAGCTAAGAATATATGGCATTGATATCAATGTTGTGTATCAGGTCAGACTACTGAATTGATTGATAGCTTTTTTGTGTGTTATTATTTTAGGCTTGTTGATTGGAGACAACAATAAGATATTGTTGCATTGGGGGTGGGGATATATCATCACCTAGATGAGGGACCAATAGGTGTAGTTTGCATGGGGTCCATTTATTTTGCACAGGTTATACTACTCTCCACTTGGTTGCTTACAAGGATGGAAAGAGCCTAGTCTATTGTACTATTCTATAGGTTTAAGCATGGCAGAATTTGGCCATCAAATAGTCTATGGGACTGCCTAGGGATCTATTTTATGCATAGGTTCTAGTAGGTTTTAGATGGGACCACACCCATCAGATAGATAGAAGACTATTTAAGGGAGTGATGATGGCAATGCTATGTTATTGATGACTTGCAAGCAGACTAGGTGATATGGTACCCATGGAGAGGGCATATTGGATGGGATGAGGATGATTTTTAGTTATTCTAGGTATAAAGGATTCTATGACTATGAGGATATCATGGGGATTTTGAAATCTATCACCTAGATTGGATTTTGAGGTAGTTTGACCTAGTTTAGGGGATTCTAGCTATGTGAGAACTTTGGTAAGAGAGATAGACAGGGTTTAAATATATTCTAATTATAGAGAGCTTTGATGAGGATAATGTAGATGATTCTCCTATTGTTGATATTAGAATGGATGATCTTGGAATCATGCTTAGCTACCTATAATGGTATAAATATATTTGTCTAGCACATGTGACTCTAGTGATGAGGCAACCCTAGATGGAGGTTAGAGTGAGCATGATGGCCTATAACCACATGAAAGTAACATAAGAGAGACTAAGAAAAAGATCCAAAGATGGATCTATCCCTGTGAGGGCTATGATTGTTCCTCCCTTGAGCACTAGGATAGGTAGTAATGCTAGGACGAGGAAGATTATGGAGGAGGTTTACCAATAGGAGAGAGAGACCATGGAAAGGAAGCTAGAGCTTCTTAAGTCATAGTTGGATCAAACCTTGATGCAACAAGATACAACTCTCTCAAAGAGATACCAAGCCATTCCTTAGAGAGACCAGGCCCGAACTGAGAGATATTAGGTAATAATAGAGAGGGAGAAATTGAGGATTGAGGGGGATGATATTGTAGCCAAGATGACCTTAATATTGATTAAGATCAGTGATTCAATATTTTAAGTATTATTCAATTAGATAACCTCTCTCCAAGCCCAGTATATTACAAAGGTAGTTAGGAGTACTCATTATAGGGCACTCTACTATGCAATTATCCTTCATGACCAAAGGTAACCTTCTCCTACGAGATCCTAATTCCAATATCGTTCTAGGATGAAATTAGTAATGAGGCCCTTCCAAGAGTTGGTTCAATTTCCTCATTGACTAGTTGAGGGTAGATCGAAGACCTAGGGTCATTTTGGTGCTTGGTGTAGATTTTGGTTGCCATGAGTGGCATGAGAGCACCCATTTTTTATGAGCTACATTAGCCGGATGATATAGTCTAAGTGTACCATTTTGAGTGATTGTGGTGCACTAGATCGATGGATTATTGTATGATGTGTATATATATGTATGTATTTATATATTATTTATTGATTCATGGTTATGTTATAATGTGTTTTGAGTTGATGTGATGTAAAAATTTGTATTAATCGAATACACAAAAAAATATGTATTGTGATGTGATAATGATGTTGTATGATAGATATTGTGAATATAGGTTTGATGTTAGAGATGACTTCAATTTTTTGGAAAATTGGTTTGATTTGAAAATTTATAAGTATCAAAGGTTGACAAGAATTTGGTATAATTTCAAAATGAATTCCTACCAAGCAATAATACGAAATATAGTTATAATTTAGGTGAATGGAGGTTAATGAAGATTCAGTAAAAAAAATAGCAAAAAAAATCTGGAATCAAGGGGAGATGATTTGCAAATCATCCATAGGAGCATTTGGAGGCCTTATGACTTTGTGGGATCCCCGGATAGTAGAAGGCACCATTATTCATAAATATGACAATATTATTCATGTTTTATTTAAGGAAATAAACAGTAACAGGTCGTGGATCCTTTCAAATATTTATGCCCCAACTTCAATTCAAGGGAGAGCTCTACTGTGGGAGTACTTAGGCAATATGAGTGAAATCTTCCATAATGTCCCCTAGATTCTAGTTGGGGATTTTAACACTCCTCTTTACCCTTCAGAAAAAATGGATGGAAATGGACCACCAATCAAGAACATGGATGAGTTCAATGACTGTGAACTCCAACATGTTTATGGATGTAAAATTTAGAGGAGCAAATTATACCTGGATCAATCGGCAGATAGGGTGTCATCTCATTCAAGAAAGGCTTGATAGATTTTTTATATCAAAGGAGGCTACAACTTTGTTTAGTGATTCTACCCTACAAGCCCTTCCTAAAATTACCTCTGATCATAATCCCATTTTTTTGGAGATCCCTAACTCTCTGTCCTTCAAGAAACCTTTAAGATTTCAATCTATGTGGATCAAACATTCCAGTTTCAGAGATAACTTAAGTCAGTGGTGGCAGTAGCCTGTCAGGGGTAGTGCAACTTTTAAACTTGTTGGAAAATTAAAGTTTGTTAAGGAAAAGCTTTGAACTTGGAATAAATAGGTTGTTGAAAGTTTGAAGATAATTTATCAAAGGATCCAACATGGTGATGCTGATGAAACTACTAGGCAAGAGGAATGAACAAAACTGGCAGAGTTTCATAACATTTTGGCCTATGAGGAAATCTATTAGAGGCAAAAATCAAGGGCTCTTTGTGAAGAACACAAGCTTATACTGAGAGGGGGGGTGAACAGTATAAGACCACTTTTTAATTTGCTTTAAAAATCAACTTTCAAAATAGTATAATGCAGTGTACAGATAGCAGTAATAACAACAGTAATCAAAGCAATGCACAACACACCATCCACAAAGTGACACAACAATTTACGTGGTTCACCCAAAGTGGGCTACTCCACGGATAAAACTTTTCTCTAAAAGTTATATCACAGTTCTTTGGGAAACCTTCCCAATTACAAAGTTTATGGGCACCAACCCAAAGGAGACACCTTCCCCTAGCTCTGCTCTTAGTGGTGATCCTCTAGAAGACCTCTACCTCCTTTGCCCTTAGCAAGTGGAACTCTATCCACAGAAGACACCTGTCTTCCCTGCTCTGGCTGGAGATCTCTGTCCTCAACTCTATCACTGCAAAGCCATTCCTCAAATTTGCACTAAACATAGTCCTTCGGTCTGGCACAAATCTGTCCTCTTCCTCTTTTCTTTTCTGTTACAGTTGCACTTGGTCGAAACCAACTTTTCACAGTCTGCACAAACACAGTAACACTCGATCAACTTATGCTCTTCTACGAAAACACAACAGCACAGTCTTCGCACATCCAGTGCAAACACAGTAGCATGATCTTCGCACTCTTTGCTCAAACACGATAGCACTGTCTTCGCAACCTCTGTGCAAACATAGTAGCACAGACGTCGCACACTCCGCGCAAACACAACAATCGATCAGACTTCCACTTATGCACCTCTACGATCAAACTTCTCCCCACACTCTATCTGCATAATTCGCACTTCGAACGCACACTTGATCGATGCCAAACTCTTCAAGCAGCCCTCCTTTTATACTCACAATCTCAAGATTGAAATCTTGATCTTAGTCGGTTGTTTACCCTTCAACCACGTCGGCTGCAAAACCCTACACTGCGTCGGCCCAGATTTAACTCTGTCGGCTTCACTGCCTCCCTGTAGCTTCTGGCGTGAAACTTCAACATGTCGTGATATCATGACATTTTTATAGCCGTACACCTTCTATAGCCTGCTATCATGAAATCATGACACCTTGGCCTTTGTCGACTTCCTTTGTGCTTCTGTCACGAAATCGTGACACCTTTGCCTCTTGCTGATGTCATCTCACTTTTGTTGAAATCATGACACTTTAGTCTTCATGGCCTTCCTCTCAGCTTTTGTCATGAAATCGTGACACATCTGCTTCTGCTGACGTCATCTGCAACTCTATCGTGAAATCGTGACGCTTTCACTGCCTTAAGCTCTTTTCTGCCATATGCCCGCGAAACTGGAACATGTCACGAAATCGCGACGCTTTCGCCTTCGAGCTCTTCCTTCTTCAATTCGTCGTGAAATCATGATGCTTCTTCTGATTAAGACTTGCTAACTATTTTTATCATGAAATCACGACACTTTCTCCAACTGCAAGCTGCCAACTCAACTTATTGCAAAATCGTGACACTTTCTGCATCCGTACAACTTCTTTGTAGCCTATCGTGAAATCATGACGCTTTCAGCTTCCAAAAGCTTTCCCTACAACCTATCATGAAATCATGATGCTTCTGGCTTTCGAATGCTTTCTCCACTTATCAATCGCCTTATGCTTTCTCCACTGCCTGTCGCGAAATCGTGACACTTCTCCTTTCAGGCTCTTCTCTTTGCTGCATGTCGCGAAATCACGACAATCCTCAACTCGACCTCTGTAGCATGTCACAAAAATGTGACAGCCCTTACTTGGAACTTTGCATCATGTCACGAAATCGTGATAGTTCTTGAATCACTTTCTCTCTCTTCAATCTTGTCGCGAAATCGTGACAGATCACACTACGGACTTTCTCTTCTGCAACATGTCACGAAATCATGACACTTTCTTGTCCATACAACCTCCTTTGTAGAATGTCATGAAATCGTGACACTTTTCTTTCTCTGCCTTCCTGCACTGTCCGAGTCGCGAAAATGCGACATGTCACGAAATCGTGACAGTTTTGCCTGCTTCGACTCTGCCTTCCCGCATGTCATGAAATCGTGACACATTTGCCCAAACTTTCTCTCTCCTCAAACATGTCACGAAATCATGACAGTTTTGCCAATGCTTTCTCTCTCCTAAAACATGTCACGAAATCGCGACAGTTTTTCCAGCCGCCTGCATACTTTTTCTTACTTGTCTTTTTCTTGATCTTTTGCAACTGGGCTACCCTGATCTTCTTGGAAACTCACTGTCCATGCTGAAACCTTCATCAAGACACATTCTTTGACATCAAACCAAATTGCTTCAAGACCTTCTTGACATCAATGACAACATCTACACTTAGAGTAAAGGCAATGTACCCAAGGTACCCAAAATTGCCAACAATCTCCCCCTTTGTCATTGATGGCAAACCTTAACTGAAAAACACTACTCAAGAGCCAAAACTGAAACCAACTGAGAATCTGCCTTTGAAGTTTTTGCTCCCCCTGACTTGAAGCTCTCTTCTTCACTATGAAGCTCTCCCCCTTACTCATATCTCTCCCCCTTTGTCATCAATGGCAAAGGGTCACCTTTGGGGCTCGGGACTA
Organism: Wollemia nobilis; assembly: GCA_028583015.1. Lineage (NCBI taxonomy): Eukaryota > Viridiplantae > Streptophyta > Pinopsida > Araucariales > Araucariaceae > Wollemia > Wollemia nobilis. Next base: position 12,162,759 of record JAQPPZ010000442.1, on the reverse strand, counting down.
AGAATGAGCTTCTTAGCTTAGTCCCTCCCCCACCTCCTGATGAGGTGATTAATTCTGGGGTGGGAGTACAACTCCCAATTTCTCCCTTAGATACTCAAACGTATCTCTTGGAAGAGGTTTTGTGAAGATATCTGCAATCTGCTCTTTAGTAGACACATATTCTACCTTGACTCGCTTATCTTGCACTTTCTCCCTTAGAAAGTGATACTTGATGGAAATATGCTTTGTCCTTGAGTGCATTACCAGATTTTTGGAAATACTTATGGCACTAGTATTATCACAAAATATGGAGATGGGTTGTTCATGCTTGACTTTGAAATCCTCCAAGGTGGTTTTCATCCATAGAACTTGAGTACACCCAGCCACTGCTGCTATGTATTCAGCTTCTACCGTAGATAAGGAAACTGAAGGTTGTTTCTTACTTAGCCAAGAAACTAAACTCTTTCCCAAAAAGAATGCTCCACCACTGGTGCTTTTCCTGTCATCATTACTGCCTGCCCAATCTGCATCTGTATAGGCTGTGAGAGTGAAATCATCACCTTTGGGATACCAAAGCCCAAAGTCCATAGTGCCCTTCGGATATCTGAATATTCTTTTAACTGCTATAACATGAGAATATTTCGAAGCCGCCTAAAATCTGGCTACTAATCCAACAACCTCGCATGATATCTGGTCCGGTAGTCGTAACATATAATAAACCGCCAATCATTGATCTCGTACAACCTCTGATCTCGCCACTGGAGATTCATCATCTTTACTCATCTTGCACCCCGTAGTCATTGGAGTACATACAGGTTTGTTGTCCATCATCCCAATTTTTTTAACATTTCTTTGATATATTTTCCTTGAGAGAGAAATATACCGTCTTTTGATTGAGCAATCTGAAGACCCAAAAAGAATGACAGCTCTCCAATCATAGACATCTCAAATTCCTTCTGCATGGTGTTAGCAAAATCTTTGCACATCTGGGTATTATTTCCCCCAAAAATGATATCATCAACATAGACAACTACAATCAACATATCATTACCTTTATCCTTAATATACAAATTGCTATCTGCCATACCTTTCCTAAAACCTTGCTCATGAAGGTACTTGTCAAGTCTTGAGTACCAAGCCCTAGGTGCTTGCTTTAACCCATACAAGGCTTTTTTTAGTTTACACACATAGTCCGATTGATCTGAGAGAGACACGCCTTCTGGCTGTTCTACGTAGACTTCTTCATCCAAAACTCCATTTAAAAAGGCTGATTTCACATCCATTTGATACACCTTGAATGCTTTGAAGCTTGAGAGGGCCAAAAACATTCTGATGGCTTCGAGACGAGCAACATGAGCGAACGTCTCTTCGAAATCAACACCTTCTACTTGAGCATAACCTTTGCAAACCAATCTGGCTTTGTTTCTGACAATCTTTCCATCCTCATTGAGTTTATTTCTGAATATCCATTTTGTGCCAATGACATTCTTGTCCTTAGGTCTTGGAACTAAATCCCAAGTTTCACTTTTCTCTATTTGATTTAGCTCTTCATCCATTGCTTTTACCCAAAATTTATCTGCACATGCTTCACTGAAATCTTTTGGCTCAATCTAAGATAATAATGAAATATTTGTAGAATCGTGTGACGGAATGACTCTTCTTCTAGTTTGTCTATTGTTTGGATCACCAATGATCAAATATTTGGGATGATGTTTCTGAACATATCATGATGGAGTTTTGGGAAGCAACTGTTATTTTTCCTCTTCTTCATCTCGAAACCTCTCTCGAATTCTTCTTGACATGATTTCATCACCGATTTCCTTGATAGGTTCTCTTATCCCCTGTCTTTTCATCAATTATTACATTTATGCTCTCTACGACTGTATGCATTCTTTTGTTGAAGCATCTGTAAGCCTTGCTTCTGCTGGAATAACCAAGAAAAATTCCTTCATCACACCTAGGATCAAACTTACCCAAATTCTGATCTTCCCTTCTGATGAAGCACTTACTCCCAAACACTTTGAAATGTTTGACTGTAGCTGGTCTTCCTTTCCACAACTCATAAGGAGTTTTATGATGATTTACTCTAAGTTGGGCCCTGGTGATAATGTATACTGTTGTACTGACTGCCTCTTTCTAGAAACCATCTGAAAGTTTCGACTCATTTAACATAGCTCTAGCCATATTTTCAATAGTTCTATTTTTTCTTTCAACTACTCCATTTTGTTGAGGAGTTCTTGCTGCTGAATATTCTCTCTTAATTCCCTGTTGCTCATAGTATTCCACAAATTCATTAGAGGTGAACTCTCCTCCTCTGTCCGATCTTAAACATTTGATTCTCTTTTCAGTCTCATTTTCAATCATTTCTTTGAAAGCTTTAAATTTTTCAAAAGCTTCAGATTTTTCTTTGAGAAAGGTAACCCAAGTCATTCTAGAATAATCATCTATAAATAGCATGAAGTAGCTTTCTCCCTGAATGCTCTGAGTTCTGGTGGGGCCACATAAATCAGTATGAATGAGATCTAATGGTTTTGAAGAAGTATACACTTTTGATTTAAAATTGGTTCTGGTCTGTTTTCCATGTTGACAAGGACCGCAAATGGTGTTATGGGGCCTTTTTATTTTGGGCAAGTCTCTAACTGCTTCCTTGTTACTAATGTTGACAAGATTATCAAAGCTCAAATGCCCCAATATTTTATGCCATAACCAACTCTCATCTTCTTGAGTTAGAAAACACTTTTCCTTTTTTATCTCACTTAGCATGTAAAGATTGTTTGGAGTCCTTGTAGCACTAGCAATGAGTTTTCCATTTTTTTCTTTACGAATCTCACATCTATCTCGAAAAGAAAGATACTATGTGTCCTTGATCACAAAGTTGACTCACACTTAGAAGATTATGTCTTAGACCTTCTACATAAAGCACATTTTCAGTTTTGGATTTCCCATCCAAGCTAAGAGTCCCTTTACCACAGATTTTAGCAGACCTGTTATCTCCAAAACTAATCTGTTCCTCTCGTTTGTGTTTTTTAAGACCAAAAACTTTTCCTTTTCACCAGTCATATGTTTTGAACAACCACTATCAAGATACCATTTCTCTACTTTGTCTTGAGCATGAAAAGCACTTTGAACTATCATTGACTTAGACTTGATCTCATTTCTCTTTTTAGTGAACTTAAAGCTAGGTCTATCCAAACCGCACATCCTTGCTATATGCCCAACATTCTTGCATTTGTAACACATGACATTTTTATCCATAAGAGGTGCAAAAGAGTTAACATTTTCCTGACTATGGCTATTCACGGATTTAATGCAATGTATAGCTTTGTGACCAAATTCCTTGCAAGAAAAACAAGTAGCCATGGAAAGTATTATGTAACCTGTTTTGATGCCTTGGATGATTGTTCTTCTTGTGACCAACTGGAATCCATCGTTCTTCAGGCTGAAGATTGATCTTGTTGTCTCTTCTTCCTGTCATGATGCTTGAGAACAAAACTCTCTTCCCTGAAATTCTTAAAGCCCAAAAGAATTCTCTTTAGAGATCGAACTTAACCTCTTCATTCTTTTCTGAAACTGTATGTTCTTCTGAAAGATCCTTCTCCAAGCTGTTAGGCTTTTTCGGGAGAGACCCGCTCTGATACCAATTGAAGAACACAAGCTTATACTGAGAGGGGGGGTGAACAGTATAAGACCACTTTTTAATTTGCTTTAAAAATCAACTTTCAAAACAGTATAATGCAGTGTACAGATAGCAGTAATAACAACAGTAATCAAAGCAATGCACAACACACCATCCACAAAGTGACACAACAATTTACGTGGTTCACCCAAAGTGGGCTACTCCACGGATAAAACTTTTCTCTAAAAGTTATATCACAGTTCTTTGGGAAACCTTCCCAATTACAAAGTTTATGGGCACCAACCCAAAGGAGACACCTTCCCCTAGCTCTGCTCTTAGTGGTGATCCTCTAGAAGACCTCTACCTCCTTCGCCCTTAGCAAGTGGAACTCTATCCATAGAAGACACCTGTCTTCCCTGCTCTGGCTGGAGATCTCTGTCCTCAACTCTATCACTACAAAGTCGTTCCTCAAATTTGCACTAAACACAGTCCTTCGGTCTGGCACAAATCTGTCCTCTTCCTCTTTTCTTTTCTATTACAGTTGCACTTGGTCGAAACCAACTTTTCACAGTCTGCGCAAACACAGCAGCACTCGATCTACTTATGCTCTTCTATGAAAAACATAGCAGCACAGTCTTCGCACATCCAACGCAAACACAACAACATAGTCTTTGCACTCTTTGCTCAAACACGACAGCACTATCTTTGCAACCTCTGCACAAACATAGTAGCACAGACGTCGCACACTTCGTGCAAACACAACAGTCGATCAGACTTCTATTTATGCACCTCTACGATCGAACTTCTCCCCACACTCTATCTACGCAAATCGCACTTCAAACGCACACTTGATCGATGCCAAACTCTTAAAGTAGCCCTCCTTTTATACTCACAATCTCAAGATTGAAATCTTGATCTTAGTCGGCTATTTACCCTTCAACCACGTCGACTGCAAAACCCTACACTACGTCGGCCCAGATTTAACTCTGTCGGCTTCACTGCCTCCTTGTAGCTTCTGGCGTGAAACTTCAACATGTCGCGATATCGTGACATTTTTACAGCCGTACACCTTCTATAGCCTGCTATCGTGAAATCGCGACACCTTGGCCTTTGTCGACTTCCTTTGTGCTTCTGTCGCAAAATCATGACACCTTTGCCTCTTGCTGACGTCATCTCACTTCTGTCGTGAAATCATGACACTTTAGTCTTCATGGAAGATTTAACTCTGTCACAAAATCGTGACACTTTTCTTTCTCAATTTTCCTGCACTGTTCGAGTCACAAAAATGCGACATGTCACGAAATCGTGACACTTTTCTTTCTCTGTCTTCCTGCACTGTTCGAGTCGTGAAAATGTGACATGTTGCGAAATCGCGACAATTTTGCCTGCTTCGACTCTGCCTTCTCACATGTCACGAAATCGTGACACATTTGCCTAAACTTTCTCTCTCCTCAAACATGTCACAAAATCATGACAGTTTTGCCAGCGCTTTCTCTCTCCTAAAACATGTCGCAAAATAGTGACAGTTTTTCCAGCCGCCTGCATACTTTTTCTTACTTGTCTTTTTCTTTATCTTTTGCAACTGGGCTACCCTGATCTTCTTGGAAACTCACTGTCCATGCTGAAACCTTCATCAAGACACATTCTTTGACATCAAACCAAATTGCTTCAGGACCTTCTTGACATCAATGACAACATCTACACTTTAGAGTAAAGGCAATGTACCCAAGGTACCCAAAATTGCCAACACTTTGGTTGAAATATGAAGTTTCAAATTCCAAGTTTTTTCACGTCACCACGCTTAGAAACAGAAGCAATAATAAGATATATTTTTTTAAAAAAGCAGATGGTTCTATTCCTCAAGACTTAACGTAAATCGGAAAGGAGGCAATGAACTTATTTCAATTCTATCCTTGGTCGGAATCGTAGTGCAATGAGGAGGCCAAATATATTCTCTTGCAATCCATTCCTATCATAATAAATGAGGATATAAACCTTAAGCTTCTAGCTCCCTTTTCTGATGAGGAAATTAATGAAGCCTTGTTTAGCATGGAGCCAGAAAAAACCCCGGGACCCATCGACTTTCCCCCTTGTTTCTATCAAGCTTTTTGGGACATCGTAAGTGAGGATGTAATTTTTGCTATCAGAGAATTCCAAGCAAGCAATCATATACCAAAAGGTATCAACTCTACTTTTATTTCTCTAATTCCTAAGAAGAAAACTCCTAAATCTATGGCTAACTTAAGGCCAATCAGTCTGTGCAATGTTTCTTACAAGATCATAACTAAAGCCATTGCAAATAGAATGAGAGATATTCTACCCCGCATCATAGATCCATGCCAGGGAAGCTTTGTGTAGGGCAGGCCAATCTTAGATGGAGTTATCACAGTTCATGAAGCTCTACACTCTGCTCATAAGACTAACAGGTCTATTTTTGCCCTCAAGCTTGATATGAACAAAGCATTTGATAGGCTAAATTGGGACTTTCTGGTTGTTGTCCTCCTTAAGTTTGGTTTTCACCACCAATGGGTTAATTTGATCAAAGAATGTATTTCTAAAGTATGGTTCTCGATTCTAGTTAATGGAACAACTACTGGTTACTTTCAAAGTCATAGAGGAATTTGACAGGGGGACCCTATCAGCCCCATGTTATTCATCATTGTGGCAGAAGCTTTAGGCAGAACCATAAAAAATGCTTGCAGTTCAAGGCTAATATCGAGAATCAAGGCAACATCTCTCACTAGGGCTGTTTCTCACCAACAATTCATCGATGATACCCTTATATTGACTAAGGCATTAGTGGTTGAGGCCAAAATAATTAAACACATCCTACAACTCTACGAGGATGTTGCTGGTCAGAATTTTAGTAAAAGTAAGTTATATTTCTTGAACACCCCCATTTAGAGTCAAGGAAGGATTGAAGAAATTTTAGGGTGTGATATAGTAAACCTCCCCACTTCGTATCTTGGTCTCCCTCTTTTCATTGGTTCTCTGAGAGAGTCAATGTGGGATAGGGTTATTGAAAGAATTCAAAAAAAACTTGCTGTATGGAAAGGTCATCTTCTATCTCAAGCAGGAAAGCTGACCCTCACTAAGGCCTCTCTTCAGAGCATTCTAGTCTATTTCCTCTCCATTTTAAAAGCCCCTGTGAAGGTTTTACATAAAATTGAGAAACTCCTAAAAGAATTTTTATGGATTGGATCAGAGGAGAAAAAAAGGATACACCTTGTAGGATGGACCAAAGTGTGCAGACCCAGGGAAAATGGGGGCTTAGGTCTGAGGAGAATTGCTCATATAAATTTAGCTTTACTAGCTAAGCAGGCATGGTGTCTCATTTATGGTGAAGAAAATGAATGGACAACTATCATCAAATGAAAGTATCTTCAAAATATGGAATTTCTAAGTGAATAAGTTCCAATCAGAGGTTCTGCTTTTTGGAAAGCAATTCGTAATTGTAAGGAAACCATAAAAAAAGGTTTAAGATGGGTTTTAGGCAATGGTGAGAGGATAAATTGTTGGAATGATAGGTGGGCTAAGGATGAACCACTGATGCAATATCCTAACTTAGTCCGAATCAAAGATATCACGGAAGAACTCATTGGTAGAAAAGTCTCCGATTATATGGTTGAGGACAAAGGTAGAATGAAGTGGAAAAAAATAAGAATTCAAGGATTTCAAGTAGAATAAAATGATCTTTGTAACATTCTTGAGCAACATTTTATCCCCATGAGACCCAAGGAAGATCAAGTGACCTGGGCTCCTACGGAAAACGGGCAGTTCACTGTTAAATCAGCTTACAAGCTTCTACTTGATGACGAGGATTTTGTCCTCCAAAAGGACTTAGTTTGGATAAAAAATTTAATTCCAAAAATTGCAGTCTTTTCATGGCTGGTTATCCAAAGAAGAATTCTAACCATTTATAATATGATGCGTAAAGGTATTTGTATCACTAATCATTGTTATCTGTGTAGGGCTAATTGGGAGACCATTTATCACATTTTCCTTGAGTGCCCTTTTTCCTTGACTATCCTAAGTGGGGTTTTTTAGGCCTTCAATATTTCATGGGTTAAACTAGCCATCATACTTGATTTGTTCATCCAGTGGCCTTGCTCCTTTTCAAGCCAAAGACTTAGATACATGTGGAAAATTTATCTCAATCACTATCTTTGGCAGGTGTGGTTAGAAAGGAACCATAGAGTCTTTAATGAGTCTATCCATGATCATCAAACTATCATTTCCAGGATCCTATCCTTTGCCAATGAGAATGTGAAAATTATCCCTTTTGATAGCTATAAACCTCATCTGCAGGAGACCACAATTGCTCAATATTTAAGCTTAACCTTATTAGATGAGTTTGTGCCTAGGGTAGTCAACCCTAGAGCCAATGTTAAGTGGTCTCCACCTCCTACGGGTTGGTTTAAGCTTAATTTTTATGGAATAGCTAAGGACAATCCTGGTAGAGCAGGCATTGGTGGCATTGTGCGAGATAATAATGGGAATATGATGCTTGCATTTTATAAATATTTGGGAACAAGGATGAACAACGAAGCTGAAGCTAGAGCTATGTGGAGAGGCCTTCAAATGACTCAAGAATTAGAAGGCAATTTTATCATAGAAGGAGACTCTATGCATGTTATAAATCTCCTCAATAATTGGAAAACACCTCCTTGGAGGATTAAAACAATTATTTAAGAGGCTAGGATCCTTTTCTAGGGAAGACAGGATAAAGAAGCTAACAAAATTGCTGATAACCTGGACAATTTGGGTGTCGATGGTGACAGAATTTTCAAATGGGAAGACGATGTCCCGAGTGAAGTAGAGGAGCTTATTCAACAAGAATTCCAAGAATTATAGTCAAATTTACCAACAGGGAAGGCATTGGAAGGAAATAAACAACAATATAAGACTTCGAACCAAAGCCATGTGGACCACCAGATAGCCACCGCCATAAATCTAGCTAGCAGGTTCACTTCTCCAAGGCTGATTGGCCAAGATAGTATGTGGTACCAAAGCATGTCATATACGAAAGAAAACAATTACCAAAGAATTATTAAGAGTAACTATCAATACAGAGCTTGTGGGAGTTTTTTTTTCAGTACTCTGCTATGTGTATCTGTAGCTTTTTGTTTCTCCATTGTCTCAAGGAAGGGATCCGTGTCTGTTTCTTTTTTTGTAATTATGATGCATGTGTGTTTTCTCGGGGTATACCCAAAATGTTGTATGGGAAGCTTCTTTTTGATAACAGGCTATGTGCCTTACTGGATGTAATGGCTTTGGCAGCATGTAGATTTTACATATATAGGATCCTTAGTAAGGATATGTTCATCAACAACCCTGGGCTGATTTTTGTAAAAGGTTTTGGGTCAACCTTTAAAACCTGGTATTAATGCTATAGTATCTTATCTACCAAAAAAAAAAAAAAAGGGTTTTGAATCTAATTTGAAAGATAGTATCAATGTTAAGCATGATTTAAAAAAAAATATTTTATTGTGTCAATGTTGAATTTGAAGTTTGAAATAAATTAATTAAAATTTTAGAAATTATTTGATTTCACAATTTGAGGTGTGTGTCACATTAAGAGATGTTTATGAATACCATTGGGATGATTTTCTTGGGGTTGGGAAGAAAAGAAGCATTTTTCACAAATTTATATTGTTTGTGAAAAAGAAGGGTTAATGTCAACATCCAAATATGTCTAAAGTTATGGACCCTTTTAAATAAGGTATTTAAAAGGTACCAAATTGTGCTTGTTAAAAGGCATTAGTTTGAAGTACTTAATGTAGTAGTGCCTATAAAACTAATATTTTATTTGTATATTGAATCAATAGGCCCTAAATGGTGGCCTTTTAGCTTAATCAATAGACAAGCGCTTAGGTGACTACGACTGGTAGCATTTTTAGGTAGTTTGTGTCATTGGAAAACTTATGTGCTTAAAATATTTTGCTTTCTCCTAAGCGATGACTCTTCTAGCCTAATTAATTGACAAGCACTTAAACAAAATTTTACTTTGTAGGAAGTTAATATCTTTTTATATTTTGGATAGTTTATATTTGCATATGATACAATGCTAGGGACAATCAATACCCATATGATACAATGATTTTGGACAATCTACGTGTTAGCTTTTGATGCTATATATTTAAGGAAATACAACCACAAGGCATAAAATGAGCATGCAATATTAAATAATTGATAATGGTAATATATTCAGCATATAAAATTCATAAGAAACTTCTATAATAACTCATAAAACTTCCACTAATGAAAGGTCACAAAAATGAGATCTTCATACAAAATATGGAGATCTCAAATGCTCCATTCTTCTTTCATGATCTACATTGTATCTAACTTGAGCACTACTCTACTCTAATGTGCTCTTGCACTCTCACTATGTTCTCTCTTCATTTATCTCTACTACAAAGACCAATATATAATGGAGTATGACTCTTGGTCTTCCATCTTCCTATGAATCACTATATTCCTATTCTATAGACTCATGTACACATGGACAACATACACATTTAAATCATTGCACATTCTAATAATACTTATGCATTTATTAAATTGCATAAAGTAAGTACTTAAACCTTAATCTAAGACACTATTCTAATATAGAGATATACCCAAGATGGTACATTAGTATGTACCAAATAATGTAATATATTACGACACCCCCTTGTATTACATTATTTGGTTATTGAAGACTTTAGTCTTCAATATAGTATTTGTCCTGGTTTTGGAACTTGAGCTCTTTATTTTTTCCTTCTTTTTTGTGTTATATGTCTGTATCCTAATCAAGCAAATAATTAATATCTTCATCTTGTTCCTTTAGTTCACTCTGATTTGTATTCAACTTGAAAGTATTTTCTTTTATCTTCATATTTTATTTTTTGTTATGCTTCCTCTTCCTTCTTCGTTTCTGCATTTTTACTAGTGATATATCTTCTTCAAGATGAGTTAGTATATCATCACAATAGTATTGTTCAGGATTTAGTACTTCATTTCTAATATATTCATTTTATTTAATGTTTTGAAAGAATTCAAAAACAGTTAATGATAGTATATATCATCAAACATTCTTCTAATGTAAATATAACTATATTTTGAGTATTCCACCAAGATTTGAAAAGTACTTCATGAAGATAACCAATTAATGTCATAAAATTTCTTTCTTTTGTTTCCTTGAGAAACAAAAGGAATCTTTCTTTTTACTAGTAGACAAATATTTGTATCCATCAAAAGTATCTATTAAGTTTTGTGAATAGAATTTCAATTCACGAAATAGTTCCTCATTATTGAATGCATTCCTCACTATTTCATCCATGCTTCTTCAAATTTAATATTTAGAGTGGAGTTCCTTATGGCTCCCTAGTATTATTTATTGAGAATAGTTTTGATAGAATATTTTAACTTTCAAAACGTTGAGGTTGACTACCTTATGAATCCCTAGTTTAGAGATCAAATTCAATGAACTCTTTTCAATTCTCAAATTTGTAGGATACCCCAAAAATTCTAATGTTCAATCAATGGTTTTGACAAGGGTTTAATTTTTCAAATCTCTAGGTAGAATTCCTTTTAACTCCCTAGTATTCAACTTCTATTCTTCACCTTATTTCTCCCTATTTATGAATGGAAAGCTAAAGATATTTTTATGCACTTTCAATTTTGATGAGGTTCTCTATTTTTCAAGACCTTTAAGTTGGATTCCTTATGTCTCGTTAATTTGAGCAAGAGACTAATATCAAAAGTAAATTTTCCAACTCTCTAGCAATTCTATGTTTTGCTTCTTTCAATTTTCAATAGTATAGTTTCTAAATTTCAATAACTTAAATTTGGTGTTGAACTCCTTATAACTCCCTAGTTGGAAATTTAGAAACAAAGGTATTTGCAAATATAATATTTCTATTTCAATGTAGAAATCCTTATGCCTCCAAGTTAGACTATTTGCAAAAATATTTCTATGCAATTTGGATGAGGTAATTTCAAAAACCTTTCTAAATACTTCTTTCTTCAAAAACTTCTAAGGCATTCAATAATACTTCTAAGGTTGCAAATCTATACCTTATTTCTCCTTTTATTAAAACAACCTTGAGTATAATGAATTAATTAACTTGACTTCAATATTATGCCTTGTATCTTTTGCAAAGGTTTAAATTAGACTAAATATTTCTTACCTCCTTTAATATAGCACTCCAAAGATTTCTCTTGCTTACTTTATACTGCAACCTGCACTCTTCTTCCACTATGATGCATTCAATGCACTCTAACACTTGAACTCCAAAGCTTTGACTCTCTAAAATTGCATCTTTCTCTTCCCTTCGACGTAGCGCATATGCACTAATATTTAGTGCTTTACTCTCTCCTCTTCATTGCGTTCTTTGTGTTCTTCGCTTTGTTTACTCTAACCTATCCCTTTATTGCATGTAGAAGGTATTACTTTATGTAAAGATTGGCACTTTGCTTCTATCAAGACACTTGGAATTTGAGTTGATGCTTCTTCTATGGTGCCTAAATACTCCTTGGTTGTTGGCACTTTGTATCTTGGGTGACACTTGTCTTTTACACCTGCAACACTTGTCGATGAACATTACAACTTGCTACCTCCTTGGTAACATTTGAGTTATCATTGCACTTGACTTATTTGTTCCCTCTACAATGACTTTTTTGCTTCCTTGGTGCTTAGAATCTCCTCATGGTGGTTGGTACTCTGTGTCTAACATGCCAAATGGCAAATAGTAACTTTATATTTTCACCTTACGTACCATATGTTGCTTGATTCTTCAACGCCTTTCCTTCCAATGTAACACTCATTAATGAGCAATCTTCAACCACTTCTATCGCTCTTTCTTTTGTATACATTATGTTGGATGTAACTCAAGTGTCTTACCTTATTTTTGCATTATGTAGCAAGTGTTATATCAAATGATGATTGGCTCTTCATTGTCCTCCTTTCAACGACCTTGTATTGAGTTTGTGCAACCCTAATGGTGTTCGCTTAACCTCACCAAAGCTTCTTCGATGGTGTATCTCTTTCTCAACTATGTTCTTTACTAAATGATGGTGGAACTCTAGGTAACCTTCTTTGAATATGGTGGATCCTCAATGTTGGCCTGGTAGTTATTCCACTTGCTTGGTAGTTTCTCAACTTGGCACCTATTGATTTCCTCTTATTGGTGACACTCTTACCTCTTTGCTTGGAAGTTGGCTCGCTTGGCACTTTGCTACGTAAATGGCACTACTTTTGAGTGCTTAACTTCAATAGAACTTTGTGCTCCTTTTCTATAACATATTGCCAACTATTGTACGTAGCTTTAGAAAGATATTAGCTATTGCTTGCCCCCTATACTTTCAGTTACACTAGTTTTCTTGAAACGATGGCTTTCTTATCCAATATGGTGGCGCCTCTTCTCTTTGCCAAGACTTGGTAATGATGGTTTTTCTTCCACGATAGCTTCTCCTTGTTGGCTACTCTTCCATAATGACTCCTCCTCATCTCTATGCTTGGTGGTTTCTTCTTTGATGACTCCAAGCTTCTAATTTGTGCCAAAACCTGTGTCTTTTAAATAGAATAATACTTCTATTTTTTGCTACAACTTATTTACTTTCCAAGAGATAGTAAGGATTTGATTCCTTTCCTTATATTATTTCTAACTTCTCCTTTCTTTGTTGCAGGTTTTAATCCCTTGGGAATGCTATCTTCTCCAACCTTGAGGATATAAACTTGAGACCTTTCCTTTTGCTACTTTAAAAACTTAAGACCTTTCCTTTTGCTACTTTAAAACCTTAAATGTGGTGCTTTTAAAGACTTAATAATAAGCTAATGTGAATGTTCAAATAATGAACTTTTATAGCACCAATATAGCATACCTTTTGGTCTCCTTTTGTAGCTAGATTTCTTGGTGATTTGGTTCACCTATTTGCTACCTTGAATTTGTAAAAATTGTTGCTCCAATTCTTATTACTTTGCTGCCCTAAACTTGTTAATCTTGCAGCTCTTCTTGCTGTCCAAATCAGCTCATAAACTCCTCCAATTTGCAGCTTTATGACTCTTCAATTTGCTGCCCAATATTGCTTTCTAAAAGCTTTAATTGTCTAGATTCTTCTCCTTTAGATTGCTGTCCAAAACTCTTTTATTTTGCAGCTTCTAATGCAGCCAATTCCTTCTTTGTTTCATTGTCCAAAAACCTTTCTAAACTGCCCCAAAAATTCTCCAAAATGTAGCTATAATATTTTTTCTTAATGCTGCTCCAAGAACTAATTTCTTTACCTTTATATTGCTGTCCAAAAATAGCAATCAATTCCTTCAACTCGCTGCCTTATTTTTCTACCAACTCCTCCTTCAATTTTTTGTTCAAGGACCTTTCAAAATCTGCCCTACTCTTCTCCAAAATGCAGCTTTATGTCACCTTCAATTTGCTATCCTATGACTCTTCAACTTCTACTACAAAAATCAGTAATATTCTCCTTCGCAAATCAGCCTTCAAGCCTTCAATGGCAGTCTTCAAATTTCTTAAATTGGTGGCCTCTTATACATTCTTTCTCCTCCTTAGCTCTTGTAAAATTCTAACTTCAAACTTGGCCTATTTAGTTGGCCTCTTTCTCAAGAATCTGAATGTCTTGAGATCTTCACGAATCCTTTCTAAAATTTGGCAAACTTTCCAAATCCTTCTTCCTTTTGGGCTTGTTGTCGGATGGCGATAATTATCCCAAATTCTTCTTTTCAAGAGCTACTCCTTCTTGCAATATTCTACCTTGAGCTATATTCAAATCTTCTCCAATGGCCACTTTTCAATTTCTTCAATAGGACTTCTCTAGCCTTCTTCTTCTTTCTCCTTTCAACTTTTCTTGAGACCTCTTCTCTTGGGTCTTCAAATTCTGTAGCTTCTCAAATCTTCAATAGGACTTTTCTTAGTCCTCTTCTATCTTCAATCTTGTAACTTCCAAATCTGAAAGTTCTTCAATGGGACCTTTTCTTGGGTCTCCTTCTCCTTGATCTACAGTCTTCAATCTTCTATAGGGACCTCCTTCTTGGGTCTCTTCAATATTCTACCTTCAATCTCCAATGGGGCCTTCTTTCTTGGACCTCCTCCTTGATTTGAAGTCTTCAATATTCTATAGAGACCTCCTTCTTGGGTCTCCTCAATCTCCAATGTCTATTTTTTCTACAACAAAGAACTAATCCCTGCATGAGGAAAGCACATAGACTTTCAGGTAATCGAAGATGAAATTCTTCTCTATCCTTTGTAGGAAGCTTCTCAACTTTTGAGAACTAATTTTCTGCAGCAAAAAACTTAGATAGTAGCAAGAAAATCCATGCAAATCTCTAGATCTCTATAAATCAATAAACATCACTAGTTATCCTTCAATCTAGTGGAAAATAGATCTATGTTGAGTCCTAATCTTCACGAGTTTTCCTGCAACCCTATGGAAAGACTCTAGATAAATAACAATTCTGAATTATTTTGAAATGAAATCTCCCTATCTCCTCTCAATCTTCTTGTGGCTCTCTCTATTTCCTATCAATCTACCTTGTGCTCTGATACCATTATTAGCTTTTGATGCTATATATTTAAGGAAATGCAACCACAAGGTATAAAATGAGCATGCAATATTAAATCTATGATAATGGTAATATATTAAGCATGTAAAAATCATAAGAAACTTCTATAATAACTCATAAAACTACCATTAATGAAAGCTCACGAAAATGGGATCTTCATACAAAATATGGAGATCTCAAATGCTCCATTCTTCATTCATGCTCTACATTGTGTCTAACTTGAGCACTACTCTACTCTAATGTGCTCTTGCACTCTCACTATGTTCTCTCACAATTTCTCTCTACTACAAAGGCCAATATATAATGGAGTATGACTCTTGGTCTTCCATCTTCCTATGACTCACTATATTCCTATTCTATAGACTCATGTACACATGGACAACATGCACATTCTAATAATACTTGTGCATTTATTACATTGCATAAAGTAAATACTCAAACCCTAATCTAAGACACTCTCCTAATCTAGAGATGTACCCAAGATGGTACATTAGACTGTACCAAATAATGTAATATATTCCAATACTACATCCATATTTAGTTTCTATGTTGGACAATCTATATCCGCTTTGTGAGTTAAATAGTTTATGTACTTATTGCTAAGTTGGACAATTTATGTTCTTATTATTGAGTTGGACAATATATGTTTGCTTTGTTGAGTTGGATAGTTTATGTCCTTATTGTTGAGTTGGACATTCTATGTCTTTATTGTTGAATTGGACAGTCTATGTTCATTTTGCAAATTTGGATAGTCTATGTCTATTTTGATTGCTAAGTTGGATAGTATATGTCTATTTTTATTGCTAAGTTGGATATTTTATATCCATTTTTCTTGTTGCATTGGATAGTTTATGTTTGTTTTTCTTATTAGTCTAGTTCTTTTAATGTTAATATATACATGAGCTACTTCATACAACAAATAACTAAGAAAAGTATGAACATGTAAAAATAAATATGTATTTCATTGAATTACCGCTAGCATTCAAGACCTAAGGCCTATAATTGTATATATAGTTTGGGTTCTTTGTTGCTTCTTGGCAGTTGTCTATATAATTTCCTCTCATGGTAGCTCTTTTTTTTATGAGTATAACAAGGTTGTGTTGATTTAACAAATATGCTATTATTACAGAAAGAGTGTTTGAGGAAACAAGGTAGAATTAGGATGATTTACACCATGATTTTATTCATCAACAATAGCTTGAATAATAGCACCATGTTGTTCCTAAGCTTTAGGATACATGTCAAATGTTATTCTAGTCTTGTCAAAGTTGTTGTAGGGAAAACGTTGGAGTAAATCAATGTGTATTAATCAATCATGCCAGAGTGCAAACAAATAGATCATGCTTAATGAAGATTTATGGAACATGCAATACATGCATATGATCATAAGGGAGGGGATCTATTGGCTCAAATTACCCTTTTATATGTCAAAATTTAATTGGATTTGTAGTATCAAAGTCATTATGGAGTGCTAGAAAGTTGTAGAAAAAGATGATGCAAACGAGATAATGGAGATGTTGGAGTGATGAGATGTGCACTTAGAAAGAGTTATTAGAGAGATCCACTACCTCAACTACCTAACTAAAATGCAATCTATCCTAACTAAGATAATCAGAGGTCATGATGAATCATATTGACTCAATATGAAACAACAAACATGAACACAAACAAGTGAATTAGCATTTGATTATGGAACAAACAATTATTGCTAAGTACATGATCAAGTAAAAAATGCATGCAATCCTCCAAACATTTTGAAAATTTGAAGGAAAATCCAAGGCATCGAAGCATAGTAGCACTATAATACAAATAATTTTATATTGTAACATTAAGATCTCAACTTAATTCAAGTTTTAAAAAGATCAAAAAGGTCAAGAAGGATTTTGGGGAGTCATCAAGGATGTTCACTAGCTTAGTGACCTACTACAAATGCAATGCAAGTGAGACCATTTTATAGCTAGGATCATCATTGCTTCATTGTGGGATATCCCCTCATGACTTTATGAACAAGCCGACTTAGGCAAACATGTAACTAGGCATACGAAAGCAAGTAAATATTGTACAAGTAACCATATAGCCAGTCAACCATGCAAATAGACACATGAGTAGAAAAACATGTAGATTCAAGCATAGTTTCTTTTTAACTGTAC
The DNA here is from genome assembly GCA_028583015.1 of Wollemia nobilis. Classification (NCBI taxonomy): domain Eukaryota; kingdom Viridiplantae; phylum Streptophyta; class Pinopsida; order Araucariales; family Araucariaceae; genus Wollemia; species Wollemia nobilis. The sequence goes on along the minus strand of JAQPPZ010000442.1, from coordinate 12,145,454 downwards.
TATGTTGATATGTTCCTTGTGTTCCTTACCATATAATGTGGCCAAGTGATATGTGTCTGACCTACATTTAGTTGTTATTATGAATGGACCTAACCAATTGGGTTTAAATTTAACCTTAAGGTCCTCTTTTGCATTAGTGTTTTTTTGGTTTTTATTAAGAACTAAGTCACCTAATTCAAAGGAATTAGGTTGCACCCTCTTCCCATATGCTTTCTTAAGTCTTTTATGATAAATTTTAAGTGCTCTAAGGTATATATTTGCTTTTTTTCAAGTAGCTCCAGTTGTATAAGGTATGCATGGTGATACTTATCACCAACAGATGCATTCTTTAGAAGTATTCTAAAGGATAATTCTTCTAATTCAAAGAGGAATATGGCCTTAGTACCATAGACCAAGGCATAGGGTGTAGCACCAATTGGAGTTCTTACATTGCTGCAATATACCCATAAGGGATTATATAGCTATAAACATCACTCCCTACTAGTTTTGTTGACAAGTTTCTTTAATATATTTTTTTAATTTTTATTTGAAGCTTCGGCTTGACCATTACCTTATGGGTAATTAAAAGTTGACTATTTATGTTGGATTTTAAATGTAGCACAGAGCTTTACAACATCCTTATTTTTAAAGGAAGTACCATTATTCAACATAAGCATGTTAGAAATACCATACTGTGATAAGATTTGGTTCAAGATGAACTCAAAAATATGATCTCCAATGCAAGAGGATAAGGGTATAGTATCTACCCATTTTGTGAAGTATTATGTTGCAGTAATTATGAACTTATGCCCATCAGATAATGCCATGTTTATTTTCCTAATGATATCCAACCCCTAAGTAGAGAAGGTCCAAGGATATGTGATGGACTAAAGCTCTTTAGAAGGTGCATGGATTGAGTTATCATGTTTCTCACACTTATCATATTTATGCATGTGTGTACAAGTGTTTATTTTTATAGTCAACCAATAATACCCCATGCAAATGAGCTTCTTAGTGATGGAACTTCCATTGAAGTATCCATCACATACCCCCTCATGTGCATCTTGAATTATTATCTTGGATTCATCCAAATTTAGGTATAGCCATCAAAAGTCCTCCTATATAGGATATATATGATCATCACATATCGACAAGATCGTTGCCTAAGATTATTTTGCTCATTATAATTTACACTTTCAGGAAAATCACTACTCTTAAGGAATTTTTATATTTCCTTGTACCATGAGTTAAGAAAAGGTGCTTGTTCAATGGAAAATATAGCTAATAGTTCTTGATTGGATTGCAATGTTGCAAGTTGTCTTATCTAATAGATGATAATTATTACTTGCTCATCCTCCAAATCTATAGGTGTAAGCGAGGTAACAATGGCCATTGTATTTGCTTGGTGATTGCTAGAACATGGAAGACTATCGGTGGTTACCTTTTGATAGGAAGCCATTAATTTATCTATAATATATTAATATGGTTTGAGTTTATCATATTTGGTTTGATAAACTCTATTTATTTGATTTAATATTAACTGTGAACATCTAAATATGGAGAGAATTGTGATTTTCAAGGCTAGGGATACTTGAAGCCTAAGGATGAGCACTTTGTATTCAATCATGTTATTAGTGCACAATAATTGAAGCTTAAAAGATAAGGGGATGTCAATATGTTGTGGTGATAGTAGGATAATTCTTGCCCCTGCACCTTTGATGCATGTTGTACCATCAAAGAAAAGAGTCTAGGAATCATGTTATGATGTTTCAAGATGCACAATGTCTTATCAAGATATTTGATTATCAAGGAATGACTAGCTGGTAAAGGGACTACTACTAGTTGATCAATAATCACTGGTCTCTTTCTAGACTTTTGACTAGTTAATTCAAGGTCAAATTCATTAAGGGACATAACCCATTTAATTATCCTACCTGAAAGGTAGGGTTTAGATATAAGGTATCTCAATGGATCAACCTTAGCTATAGCATACATTTTATGGCTTAGCATGTAATGTATCAGTTTTTAAGAAGCAAATACCACTAGTAGGCATATATTTTCCAAAGGGGTATATCTAGTATCATAACTAATAAAGAATATACTAATATAATAGACATTCCTTTCCCTATGTTGATCATCATATTGTGTCAACATGGCACCTAAAGTGTAAACTATTGCTACAATATATAGCAACAATGAATTAAAGGGATTTGGTGGGATAAGTACTGGTGGAGATAAAAGATATGCTTTCAAAGAACTAAAGGATTTTTGACATTCCACATCCTAATTAAAATTGATCCATTTTCTTAGGATTATAGAAAAGGGTTGACACTTATTTGTTAACTCCTAATACTCCTGAGTATGTACAATGCATCATATTATGTAGATGGTTTTTCCATATTACAATTTCACATACCTCTACACAGATCTTCAAAAAAAATATAGCTATGCAATAGCTAGTTACAAATGCAACAAACAATTGTTGCTCCTCACACATATTTCCACTCCTCTCAATGGATTTGAATTCCTTCAACCAAGGAATTTTGAAACAAAATTTGCACAACACACATCTTTCACATTGAGATACCACAAACAACACTCGTAGATTAAAAATACAACGCCAAACAAAAGATAAAACCACAATAATGGAATACAGGAAAGTTGCACAAAACAAACAATTTTTATTAATCAGTGGAGTTTAAAAACTCCTTTTGAGTACAACAGGGCCTGTAACCCTTTTTGTGATACACAAATTACAATTTGTGCTAGGGTTCTCCGAAACCCTAGCTGGCACAAAGTGGTGGCGTTTCCGAAGACGTATCCTTAATCCCAACAAAGTGAGTGGGTTTTGTTGTATCCTTTGGCTCGGACCACTCCAGCCTTAAACAATCGCTATCAACACACCGGATTTGCCATTAAAATCCTGCACACATTAACACTATCAAGGAGTTAGAAATTAATAAGAGGGCTCCACTGTGTGAGCCCTCAAAAACAATTTAAAACCCTAGAAAAATAGAATGCAGGAGTTCAACAATAGATTAATAAAAGAAAAGAAGTTACTTGCTTTAAACTGATTTATACCTATTCTCTGTTAACGCGGCTAGACCAGGCGGCATCTGGAAGTAATGTGGCTATCAAATCGGCTGCAGAAGGCGCCCTGGTGCACTCGCTGAATGCCCGCGTGCTTCTGAATCAGGGTTTCAGACGCCGGTCTGCGTCTGTGGCTGCGGGTAAACGCCCGCGGGCACTTGCGACAAGAATGGGGAATTCTGCAGAGTGCTGCAGAAGGGATGGCGGCGAAGTTGGCGACGGATGCGACGATGGATGCGGCGAAAAGGATGCGGCGATGGATAGTCGAAGAGATAGATGAAATAGAAGAGATAGGTCCAAAAGATAGCAAAGATAGCAAAGATAGGAGAAGAAGATAGGGTTTGAGCCATCAAGGTGACTCAATTTATAATCTACTCTTAGGGCACACTTTAGGGTTTTAACGACACTTTGAACGTGTGGCTAAGATTAAAGTGGATCCAAGGGTAGAGAATAAATCTAGGTTGTGAAACGGATTAAGATGGATGGACGGATGAGATTAAATGAAGGATGGACGGCTCAGATTAAATCACTTAAACTATATTTATATATATATTAAAATATATTAAAATATTAAAATATATATATAAATAATAATTTAAATAAATTTGGGGATGAAAAATGGCGGGAAAGGTGAAATTGGGCCAAATAATGGCGGGAAGGTGTGGATTTGGGCCAAATAATGGCGGGAAGATGTGGATTTGGGCCAAATAATGGCGGGAAGGATGGATGACTGACACGTGGCTGACAGGAAGGTATAGATGACTTACAAGTGGCTAGATTTTGGTGTCTACAGATGCCCCTTTTTGAGCTGCTTTGTGTGAAGACACAATGAAGCACAAAAACTTAAGACACCTGAAAAGCTGGATCAGACGCAACTCTCTCTCAAGACTAAAGCACAACTTTGAAGACCAAAGAATAAAAGAATATTTAAAATTTTTCAGCTTACCCCCTCAATTGGCGAGCGAGAATGGTTCTCACAAGCCAATTGGAAGAAATTCGAAAGAAAATGAACCGTTTTTGCCCCAACGGTGAAAAAAAGGGGTTGGTGTATGAACCATCTGTTTATGTCCCAACAGAAAAGGGGTTGGTGTACAAACCAGAAAAGAATATGAGTGATGTGAAAGATGGACCGTTTTCTGCCCCAACGGTTATAAAGGGATTTTTGCCAAACTGTAAATTCCATGATCATGTAAGATGAATTCCACTATAGGAAAATTAGAAATTGATAACGGATGCCCCAACTCCAATGTGTGAATCCACATTGTTGATGAAATTGCCTTGTTGGCGCCATTGATATGGAGAGATGAAAGATGCATGAAAGAGTCCAGAACTCAGAGATGCTCCTAGTGACTGTATGGATAATTCCTCGGGTCGGAACCAATCAACCTAGGTAGCCTCAATCTCTAGCAAGACTCAAAATAATGATGATATTAAAGATTGTCCATGTTTAAGGCCCCATGAACTAGGCCATCAATGACAACTGTTGAGCAAATTAATCTTGGTATGAGGTCACTTGAAAAGTAGAATACCCAAAATTGATTTCCAATTTTCAAACAGTGAAATAATTGATGATGATAAATGGTAAGTGTCCTTATGGTGGTTTAATCCTCTTACCGAATTGCATGGATTCAAATCGCTGCAATCGCCAAGGTGATAGAATATACCACTAGATACGAGGTTTACTTTAATTTGATTTGGCAAAAATATGCATGATGAAAGAAGAATGAATGAAATTGACGATAGATCAGAAGAATTGATGAATGTGGTTAATTTTGTGAAGGTTTTGAATATTTTTAACCCAATTTGTAAAACAATGATGAATGATGCGCTTTTTGAGCGAAATGACAAAATTTGTGTCCAAAACTGTTGTAACCTTCACAAAATGTTTTATTATGATAAGAAGAATGGATGAATGCAATTTGATGAAATTTGGAGGAGGTAAGCTTCAATTTTGCAAGTTTTGTTCCTTTATTCAATACTGACACCAAACGCCGGTCTGCATTTGTGGTTGGCAGAGACGCCCGCCGGTGTTTAGGCACTCTACAAATGCAGGACTACGTCTAAATGCGCCATGAAACGCCCCACTACGTTTCAGGGCACCAAAACCAGCTATTTAAACAGTTTCAGCGAGAATTTCGCTCATTTGTGCGTTCGAGCTTGAGAGAAGTGCGTCTGAGGGAGTGGAGTGAAAGGTTGTGTGGGAAAGTGAAGCATGCGGGAGCTATGGCGGAGATGGGAGCGGACGCGCCAGTGCAGCCAGCTAAGGTATTTGTTCATTTAAGCAAGTACTTATTATGTGTTTTTTTTTTTTTGGAAAAATTTGTAACAAATTTTTGTTTTGTTGTTTTGCAGCTTAGGGTGTTAGAGGCACGACACCGATTCTCCCCTATCATTCCGGGATGAGGAGGTCGTTGTCTAGGGCTCCTACTAGGTCTCGGGGGTCCTCTTTTGATGGTTAGCTTAGTGCTTAGATGCACTCTTTATGAGCCTTGGTGCTCTATTGTATATTGTAGCCTTTTGGCATTCATTGTACAGTTTGACCTTTATACATATATATATACATGGCTTTTATTTATTTGGTGTTTTACTCTCTTTTGTGTGAATGCCTATGTTTTTGTGATGCATGTTTTTATATGTTTTAATGTTTTTGATGCATATGTGATGGAATGGAATGCAAACTTATAGATGATTAATGCGAGACTAAGTATTGAAGTAATTAGGAGATAATGAGATGAATGAAATATGCACTAAGAAGCACTCATACTTTTAGATAGTTAGATTTAGCGAACTCGTTATCATAATTGTTTAATCAGGGGCACCGAACTTGGTGGCTTGTGAATGGATGACGTATGGAATGACATGAATATGGAAGAAGATATGGAGGGTGATATGGAGGTTGATATGGAAGACTGTTTTACAAAGACTCAAACATGCTAGTGGTATCAAACAAACTTACTAACACTGCCTAATTCAACTAGGACCAAATGTGTGTGCATGCGAGTTCATTAACCAAATCAGAAGCATGGTAGTGACTCTAGGCAATCAAAAACCTGTGTGTGTGCAAGTGTGTTCATTAACCTCATCTTGCATAAATTAGGTAACCCGGTTATGGAGAAGACCCCGAAGCTAGTTTGTCCGTATGAGCATTCAGAGGTCTCTTTTTGAGGAGAGACATGTCGCCACGCAATGAGTATACTCCACTGCCAGTCAAGCGTCTATAGCCCCGGTGAAGGTTAACTCCATAGTCCATGTTGTTTTTGACCTTTGTAAGCCTTGGGGATGACTACCTATCCGTCTGACTGGACAAGTAGTACGATCCTTACAACTTATTTGGGATCAGTGGTGTGTGAAAAATGTTCATTTCCTTAGAGCTTTGGGGAATCGGATTCTCAACCGAAGTATGATGAGAATTTTACCCTATCCTTACTACTCTGTTTATATTTATATTTTGTGATTGCTTGTGATAGTGGTAAGAACCACTGTTTTATGGACTATGTTTGCATGATAGGACAAACGAGGATTACCCTTTTCACTTCAAGGCACAACCCAAGGATGGTGTTATCTCTCTTTGACACAAGATGTTTTTAAGATGTGAAAATGTGATAGGTTCAAGACCGCTTTTGAAATCATTTCCCAATACTCAAGATTTTATTTAGTGTAATTTGTGATATGGCCCTAGAGAACTTTGACATGCATTTCGAAGTTTGCTTAAAACACTAGGAATGGTTGAGTGACTCGAAAACATTTTGGCAATGTAAATATGTGCAAATGGAAAATGGGTGTACGAATGACAATTCGGTTTGATGGATTTTATGAAGGTGCCCCCGATTAAGGCAACATGACTTTTGCTTGACCAAATTTTATATCCAAAAGATAGAATGGTCTCTAACATGATATGCAACTATGGCTGAAAATGAAATGTTATGGTTTTCAATGAGATGTATGCACATGAAATGCAATGTTTTTGAATGAGATGTATGCAACTAACAATGAAATGCAAATTCTTTTTATTTTATTTGTTTTTTTTTTTTTTTTGTTGTACAAGCCATGTATATATGTACATATAAAATTCAAACTATGCGTAGAATGCCCTCAAGTGTATAACATTAAGTGGTTCGGGTTCTTCCTCTCCCTCTAAACTCGGCAAGTCTATAAGTTCCATTACCCACTCTTTCGGTGACCATATATGGACCTAACCAATTAGCCGCGAATTTATCTCGAAGATGCGGCAATGCATTGGTGTTTTGTTGATTCTCTTTAAGGACAAGATCCCCTACTTGAAATTCTCTTAGATGAACTTTGGCATTGTAAGCACGTTTCAATCGGTCTTGATAAACTCGCAAATGCTCTAAAGCATTGATTCGTTTTTCATCTATGAGTGTGAGTTGATCAAGACGTGCTTGTCTAGAAGTATCATCATCGATAAATTCCTGCAAAGAAATTCGCAAGGAAGGGATCTCGAGCTCAAGAGGCATGATTGCTTCAGCTCCATAGACCAAAGAAAATGGCGTTGCCCCAATGGGAGTTCTGATGCTTGTTCTGTAAGCCCATAATGCCAAGGGGATTTGTGTATGCCAATCTTTATGATTTTCTTTAACAAGTTTCTTAAGAATAGCAATTATGGTCTTATTGGAAGCTTCAGCTTGTCCATTGGCTTGTGGGTAGTAAGGAGTTGAGAAACTATGTTGGATATTATACTTTTCGCAAAGAGCTCGAACATCCTTATTCTTAAAAGACTTGCCGTTATCTGAAATGATTTTAGAGGGAATACCAAAACGACAAATGATATGGTGAAGTATAAACTCCACAATTCTAGGACCTGCCGTACTGGTTAGAGGAATAGCTTCAACCCACTTTGTGAAGTATTCAGTGGCTGTAATGATGAAAGTATGCTGTCCTGAAGAGGCAGGTGAAATCTTGCCAATTAAATCGAGACCCCATTGTGAGAAGGGCCAAAGGCTTTGGATGGGCTGTAAAGCTTGTGATGGTATATGGGTTAAATTAGCGTGTTCTTGACACTTTTTACATTGTTTAACATATTTGCAACAATCTTGTTCCATAGTGGGCCAATAATACCCCATACGTAAAATACGCTTCGCAATGGCCATTCCACTAAAATGACCACCACAAGTACCATCATGGGCTTCAGCAATAGCTCTATGTGTTTCACCTGCTTCTAGACAATGGAGGAGTACTCCATCATATCCACGTTTATACAACACATCCCCCAAAAGAACAAAACGAGCTGCCTTTTGCTTAAAACAATGACGGGCAGTTCGAGACAAATCAGATGGGAGTGTTCCAAACTTGAGGAAGGCTACTATCTCACTAGACCAAGGCTCATATGGATCCGAATGGATAAAGCAAACATCTTTTTCATCCTTAGACTCAGCACGGACAATTGCAGACTTAGAGATTGTGGAAATGATTAGGGGTTGTACCTCTCCAAGGGAGTCCTTTGGAATCAATGATCCAAGAGAGGCCATGGCATCCGCAAATCTATTAGTCGAACGAGGCAAACTAGTGATCTCATACCAATCAAACTTAGAGAGCAACTTCATTGCTACATCATGATAAAGCTTAATGGTAGGTTCTTTGGCTTGGTATTCTCTCGTAATTTGTTTAACCACGAGTTGAGAATCCCCAAATATCCGAATACGCTTAATGCTCATAGCTATGGCTGATTGAAGACCTAAAATTAAGGCTTCATACTCTGCTGTATTATTGGTGCATTGGAAGTCTAGTTTGAATGATAAAGGGATGGGAATCCCTTGAGGTGTATGAAACACAACTCAAGCACCTTGACCTTTCGCGCACTTAGAGCCATCAAAGAATAGCGTGATGTCAACATCTTCCTCCGGAATGATGTCCTCTTCTTGTTCAGTGATAGCAAATACCGAATCATCTGGGAGCTCAATAATCAAAGGATGATCACTAGGTAGTGGAGCTTCCGCAAGTTGATCGGCTATAACTTGACCTTTAACAGATTTTTGGCTAATGAATTCAAGATCGAATTCGGTAAGCAACATTATCCATTTAGCGGTACGAGTGTTATTATAAGTGCGAGACATCATATAACGCAGAGGGTTTTCTCTAGCTATGACATATGTTGTATGGCTAAGCATATAATGACGAAGTTTCTTAGTGGCAAAAACCACTCGCTAAGCACAAATTTTCCACATAAGCATATCGGGTTTCATAGCTTACCAATGTTCGACTAATATAATAGACAGCTTGCTCACGATTTTGTTCATTCTTTTGTGCAAGCATTGTCCCTAAGGCAAAGTCCGTTGCTGAGATATAAAGATTGAAAGGGACCCCTGGACGAGGCGGAGCTAAGACTGGCGGAGACGCTAAGTACTGCTTGATGTCATCAAAGGCTTTCTGACACTCATCTGTCCATGAAAATTGTACCCCCTTTTGTAGTAGGTGGCAAAATGGCCTACATTTATCAGAAAGTTGTGCAATAAAGCGACGGATTGAATTAATATTTCCTTGCAAACTACGCAACTCCTTCAAATTAGTTGGGGGACACATTTCCATAATGGCTTTGACCTTGTTTGGGTCCACCTCAATACCTCGTTTAGAGATAATAAAACCTAGGAGTTTGCCTGAGGTAACACCAAAGACACATTTCTTAGGCTTATCCGGATCATATGGATTATGGAGCGGGGTGAATAAGTCTTCGAAATTCATTGTCGACTTATGGAAGAAAGGATGGGCGGAATGGAAGGGAAAACCGGTGAAGACCTCGGAAGACCTGAGATGCAAAACAACATAGTTTTTGAGTTTTTTTTTTTTTTTTTTGTAGTGGTGAAAACCACTATTTTAGTATATACATATAATACAGGTTTGGATTATGGCTTATGGATGTGGCGGAGGGGGTGGTTCACCTCGTTCTTGTGGAAGAAGCAAGCGAAAGATGGCTTCTTGGAGAGGGAACAATTGGAGATAAAACTCGTCTTGTTCAGTGAGGGGAACAATGGGCGCCGACTCTTCTTCAGATTCATCACCATTTGACATGACGTCAAATTCTTCATAGGCTTCATCTTCGGATTCGTCGGGGTGGAGGATTTCTTCTTCTGAATTAAGATTAATGCTTTGAAAAGCTCGTTCAAAAGAAGAAAGGGATGGAAGTGGTTGGTAGCCCAGACCAAAACGCTCGGTGGGTCTCTCGATATGGCATATCGATGCGTTCGGTTACTCCTTGCTCGTATCGACCTAGGCCAAATTGCTGCCAATTATGTCCGTGGAAATAGCGAGAGGGAAAACCCTCCATCCTTTCGATATTGGCAGGGACTCGGATGCTTAGGTTCTAGTATGGTGGTAGGACTAGAAGATGACTCTATTCCCCCATATACAAAATTAATGGAATTTGGCATAGAACCCATGTTATAAACCGATCCAATGGATAAATGTTGGTCATGTGGATGACCAAAATCTTTAACTTGTTTGCACATTGAACGGTGTGATGTGGACATCTTGGATGGCATACTCACCAATACCCGCATCGATGAGATGGACCTTGACTTGGGAGGGAGATGGACTAGATGATGGAATAGAAGAATGTGGGATAGAAGAATTGGAAGGATTTGGTTGGGTTGATGCTTCACTAACTTGTGAAACATCAGCCGGTGATGGTTGGGAAGATGGAGGAATAATAGGTGATGTTGAAGAAGGTGTAGAAGAATGGGGTAATGACGTGGAAAGAGATGATTGGTCATGGCCACATGTGCATGTGGTCACTGATGAAGAAGAAGGAAGATTAGGAGATGAAGAAAGTGGTGAATGAGATGGAATAGCGGAAGAGGAAGATGGTTGCGATATGATGGGTAGCTCCTCGGGAATGGGAGCTTTAGAAGAAGATGGTATAGAAGAAGTAGATGGGGTCAAGAAAAGATGAGTGGATGGCAACACAATCTCATAAGGATTTGAGACATAGTTGCAATGTTTGAAGGGTTCAATGTCAGCAGGTACACAATGAACTTGTCCCTCATATACATACTTCAGACATTGATGCAGTATAGAAGGGACACATCTCATCTCCCTAAGCCAAGGCCGTCCAAGCAATACATTGTATGCCATGGACCCTTCCAAGATGTGAAACAAGGTATGCAAAGTTCGGGCCCCTACCTCAATGGGCAAGATAACCGTGCCAACCGTGGAAGATAAAGCATCATTGAATGCTTTAAGAGTAAAAGTCGACTTTGTGATAAGGGATGGCGACAGACTTTAGATGACTCAACGTCGATGTTGTAATGATATTGATTGAGGAACCGGTGTCAATTAAGACTCTCTTGAATGGCTTGTGATCGATCTTGGCCATGATATGCAGTGGAGGATCTATACTTTCTGTTGACATAGGTTTGATTTCAAAATCATAGAAAGTGATGGAGGGCTCCATGCATGTTTGAATACTCCCCACAAAGTTGTTGAAGGCATTAGTATCTTGAGTTTGAAGCTCGATTGACTTTAATATTTCCATTAATGCCTCTCTATGCGGGGGAGATTGTTGAATGAGGTCATAGATCGATAACTTGGCAGAAGCCATTTTTAAACTGGTAGTTAATCGGCTACTCAATGACATGATGGGTCGTTGGCGTTGAGTAGAATGATTTAGCGGTTGTTGAGAAGTACTAGCACGTCGTTGGGTCACTGTTACTTGAGGTGGACTGGGGGTTTGTATAGGTGGCTGTGGTTCAGCTTGATTTGGTTGGTTCGCCCTTTGACCCCGGTATACTATGTTAATAGTACCCACAAAACCTTGGTATTGTTGTACATGGTTGACTTGATTAGGAGGAGTTACCTGAGTTACTCCCCCCGAAGTTGTTGGAGCTTCCTCCCGATGTGGAAGGGGTGTTTGAAATACACCAAGATTTTGATTTTGTTGGGCTAAGGGGCTATCCAATTTAATGGCTCCAATCTCAATAAGATCTTGGATCACATGTTTGAAATCTGTACAATTATTGATATCGTGCCCATTTTGCCTATGATAAGGACAAAATAGGTACTCCTTGTAATACTTCCCCCTTCTAGATGGTTCTAAAGGTTTAAACTCGGGTAAAGTTAACTGATTTGTGCTATATAACTTGTTGAATATGACCGCATATGGTTCATCTAAAGGTGTGAACTGTCGCTTGGGACGATTGTTTTGCCAAGGTCGAGTTTCCATGGTTGGCTCAGTATTGTGAGCTGGTTGAGGAGGGGCGGGTACCGCATGATAAGCAATTGGTTGCGGTTGACTTTGCATTACTTGTTGTTGTTGAGCCATTACGGGCTGACTCGCCACCACTTGATTAACTTGGTTAACATTTGAGGCTGTACTAGCCTGTGCTTGTTTGTTTTGGCCATAATTATTATTTCGTTGTTGGCCCTTTTGTTGCCATTCTTTTCTACGGGGTTTTAAAACACCCTCTTGGACTTTAATGTCTTCTATGATACTTGCTTGGGCCAAAGCCTCTTCAAAAGTCCTGTATTGTTGTAATTGGAGTAACCAAGAGATAGGTTTTAGACAACTCGGGTGAACATTTTGGTTAACTCCTCCATTGGTAGGGAGAATGGCAATTTATTAATGATAGCCCTCCAACGGTTTCCAAAGTCATAAACAGTCTCATCGTCATGTTGCTTGAGCTTGTATAAGTCGGACAATGAGACTTTCCTTTGTACATTTAGGGAGAATCGTTCTAAAAATAGATTAATCAATTGCTCGTAAGCATAAATGCTATGGTGAGGTAAATGATTGTACCATTGTACAACATCTCCTCCCTAATGTCTGAGGAAAAGTTCTGAGCATAAGAGCGTCATTATTTTGGATTCTAAAGCAGGCATGCATGAATGAGCTCACATGTTCATGAGGATCCTCAGTTCCTCAAAATTTGTCAAACTTCGGTAATGTGAAATCAATCGGATATGGCGGTGAAGGTACCGAAGGATGAATTGGTTGATTGATCAACGACCTTAGCGTAGGTTTCGACTAGATGAGCCGGGCATGTTGAGCATAAGGTTGTCAATCTGTTGTTGCATAGCATGGAGTCGAGAATCTTCATGAAAATTTTGATTCGTTTGATGATTATGATGATGCAATGGAGGAGTGGAAAAATGATGAGATGGGATGAAATTGCCTGGATTAGGCGGTGTGGAATGGACAGGTTGTTGGTATGGATGATACCGAAAAGAAGGTGATTGGGGTGAATGATGAACTGGACCGGGTTGGGAGAAAGGTGGGGTAGGAATGGACACCACCGAAGATTGGGGTACCCAGGTGGGGCCTGAGCTAAGAAAAGTCGGTCGGGTAGAAATTGGTTGGGGTGTAGGTTTTACTACGACGGGTGGTTGAGCATTTTGTCATTGTTGTTGCTGAAGCAACTTGTCGAGGTACTCCCTAACCTTATCAATCTCTAACCCAAGGGAGGTGGGATGATTGGATGAAGGTGGAGGGCGAGGCTGCCATGGTAGTCACGGAGACTGCATAGCAGGGGCAATGAAGGTGGCTGAAGTAGGCGGTACCTGGGAAGAAACAGTAGACCGTGCCCTGGGTAGGGTGAAACCATAAATGGTTTGGGAAGAAGAGGGTTGAAATTGGTCATGGCTAGAGGAGGTTCCACCAGCCTCATAGAGAGAATTGGTGTACACCCGGTAAATGGAGGAGAAAGTGGTCGGGAAGACACTACATTTGTCTCCAAAGGAGGACAATTGAGCATCTGGGAAGATGTTGGAGATGAAGTCGGCTGAGCGGATACAACATTAGCCTCAAAAAAAGGGTTAGTGTAGACTTGAGTGAAACCAGCGGGTATGGTTGATGCAATACCTTGCTGAAAAATAGAATCTTGCATAGGGGAATCTTGGATTGGCTCAAGGACATAACCAGTGCCATCTCTTAAGTGAGTTTGCACTTGGGCCATATCAATGTGGGTAATATGACAGGAATTGTCTTCCTCCATGGGCATGGCCATGCGATAGACGGTAGAAGGACGTGAAAGACCTGCAGGCGAACCTGCCTGAAATTCACTAGGATAAGTGGTCATGTTGGTGGTGGGGATGTTCTGTGAATTATTCATTTGATTATTTAGATTTAACACTTTAGATTGATTCCTTGTTAAGACCATAAAGCAATAAATCTAAACAAATTCAGAAAAGAAGAATGCAAAACTTGAATGATAAATTTACACTAAAGAAATTATCAGAAAACAAGTCACAACCTAGGTTTCAACCAATGTGTCTTACCTGCGGTTAATTAATTATTTTCTGATCTTAATCTGTAGTAAATTTTAAGTGTCCGGTTTATGAGTTTTGCATGTGATCTAATCTTGAATTATTCACAAAAAAAGGTAAAAACTATGGCTAGGAAAGGACAACGAGATTCTTACTTGGTGATGAAATCCAAGCAAGTTTGCTCGGGGGTGACCTATGGTGTCTAAGGCAGAAGTTTAATGGATGGAGATGAATTCCACCGTCACTAAACTTCAAGCAATACCCGGTGATGAAATCCAGATATTACTAGTTTTAAATGCAATATGAAATGCGATGAATTTTATTTTAAGTGTTTTAGTTGTCTAATGTATACATACAAAGCTATAAATCAAAAGTTCTAATGATCTAAGCAAGAGGCCCCTGAAAATATGCCATTTCCTCCGAAGAAGTGGAGTACACCGTTTAAAACCCCCCGCCTACCAATGATATCAGATATCAAAGGAGCAACCGGAAGGTTCGTCCACTTCTCCGCTCGGAATCACCCAATGGCAGGGAGTACTATTGACATCCAATCAATAGTCCTACTTAGATAACTAAAACAGATAATTCGTAGCTATTCTAATATGCAGCTAGGTATGCAATTTTTTTTTTTTTATGCAAGCAACAACCAATAATGCAATGCAAAAAAAAATGTAACTAAAAATAACTGTTCTTTTCCAGATTACTTAGTTTTTGTTCATTTTAAAGCAATGATCTAAAAAAGAAACAGAATACAGTAGAAAAACCAAAAACGTAAAAAGTAGACAAAGAAAGAAAAATGCACTTACTCGGAAGCCTACGCTTTTCTGTAAAACTGCCTTCAAACGCCCAAGGGAGTCTACGCAGGCTGAAACGCACCTCTGCGTTTCGGATTGGACTTCCAGACGCCGCTCTGCGTCTGCTGCGTTTTCTGCAAACTCCTCAGAAACCCTAGTTCGCTGGAACAACGAATTTCACGATTTTTGGAACCTGCAAAATAAAACAAAAACAGGAATAGATCAGTAAAGCAAGTATTAAAAACATGAAACCCTAGGGGGTCCCACCGTGATCGCCATTTGTAGATTAAAGATACAACGCCAAACAAAAGATAAAGAAATCACGATAAAAAGTAATGCAGAACAAGTTGTACAAAACAAACGATTTTTATTAATCAATGGAGTTTAGAAACTCCTTTTGAGTACAACAGGGCCCGTAACCCTTTTCGTGATACAAAATTACAATTTGTGCTAGGGTTCTCCGAAACCCTAGCTGGCACAATGTGGTGGCGTCTCCGAAGAATGTATCCTTAATCCCAACAGAATGAGTGGGCTTCGTTGTATCCTTTGGCTCGGACCACTCCAGCTTAAGCAGCTGCTATCAACACACCAGATCTGCCATTAAAATCCTGCACACATTAACACTATCAAGGAGTTAGAAATTAATAAGAGGGCTCCACTGTGTGAGCCCTCAGAAACAATTTAAAACCCTAGAATAAAATAGAATGCAAGAGTTCAACAACAGATTAATAAAAGAAAAGAAGTTACTTGCTTTAAACTAATTTATACCTGTTCTCCGTTAACGCGGCTAGACCAAGCGGCATCTAGAAGTAATGTGGCTGTCAAATCGACTGCAGAAGGCGCCCTGGTGCACTCGCTGAACGCCCGCGTGCTTCTGAATCAAGGTTTCAGACGCGGTCTCGTTCGTGGCTGCGGGTAAACGCCCGCGGGCACTTGCGACAAGAATGGGGGATTCTGCAGAGTGCTGCAGAAGAGATGGCGGCGAAGTTGGCGATGGATGCGGCGATGGATGCGGCGAAAAGGATGCGGCGATGGATAGCTAAAGAGATAGATGAAATAGAAGAGATAGGTCCAAAAGATAGCAAAGATAGCAAAGATAGGAGAAGAAGATAGGGTTTGAGCCATCAAAGTGACTCAATTTATAATCCACTCTTAGGGCACACTTTAGGGTTTTAACGACACTTTGAACGTGTGGCTAAGATTAAAGTGGATCCAAGGGTAGAGAATAAATCTAGGTTGTGAAACGGATTAAGATGGATGGACGGATGAGATTAAATGAAGGATGGACGGCTCAGATTAAATCACTTAAACTATATTTATATATATATTAAAATATATTAAAATATTAAAATATATATATAAATATTAATTTAAATAAATTTGGGGATGAAAAATGGCGGGAAAGGTGAAATTGGGCCAAATAATGGCGGGAAGGTGTGGATTTGGGCCAAATAATGGCGGGAAGATGTGGATTTGGGCCAAATAATGGCGAGAAGGATGGATGACTGACACGTGGCTGACAGGAAGGTATAGATGACTTACAAGTGGCTGGATTTTGGTGTCTACAAACACATATCCATGGTTCTCATCACCATGCTATCCATGTTATTTTATAATAAAATAACTTCATGTAATGATGTCTTTACAAGACAATTACCTCTAAATAATGCCTTTAGAAGACATTCTCCTTTATTCTTCAAATACTTGCTCACAAAAAATAATCATAAAAACATTATCTCCAAAACTATTTTGTGGCATATCTCTTTTACTGTATGTTGCTTCAAAAGCAACCATGAACCCTTCACCAGGATTTCTCTTACTTTGTTCAATCCATGTTGGTGTGTTGAAACACCATTCATTTAAACAATCATACATTGTTGCCTTTTCAAGACAACTCTCTTTCTTCAATGTAGTCACTCCAAGTGAGTGATATCCATCCACAATTGCCTCTATTACACCATGAATTCCATCAATGACTATCTCATTATTTTCCATCTCCCCTATGAGATAGTATTCCTCATACAAAATAGTTTTCACTCTTGATGAGTGATATTCAAACATGGAACTTATAGCCTCCATATCCTCTTCATCAATATGTTCTTGTGGATCAATCTCCTCTTCATTTTTATCATTTTCCTCTCCCTATAGAGGAACAATTTTATCTTCTCCTTCTAGGAGATCTTCATTTGCTCTTTCAAGAGAGCACACATCCATTCCAAGTGAATGGTATTCAAGCCAATGGTCTTCCATGAACATTGCTTCTCCAACATCATGCCAAAAATCTTGGTTGAGCCCATTTTCTTCATTATTCTCCTCTTTTAGAGGAACTTCAATATCATCAATACATTCTTCAAGTGCTTCCCAAACAAAATCTTCAACATCTTGTGCCTTTTCCATGAGACACTCTTAATTACTTTTCCTTCTATCAACTGCAAATCCCCTTATTCCTCCTCTTCCTCTTGAGGAATACATACCTCTTATTTTTTTCTCATCACAAAATTCATCAACATATGCTTTATCCATGAGGAATTTCTCATCCATGTACATGCTTGATAAACATGTTATATTTTCATCTTCTTCTCTCTTCTCTTCAAGAATAATTTCTCCATAATATTCCTCCATAAGTAAGAATTCATCATGCATGACTTATTCATATGACATATCTTCACATGCGTCTTCACAATAAGACTCTTCAAAAATTTCTTCAAAGAAGCAAGGCTCCTCCTTGCTTTGGAGATTGCTACACATATCTCCTCTATAAGCATCTTGAAATGTTTTCCAAGCCATTTGGGTTGTTCTACATTTTGCAATGAGAGGAAAATATTTATCTTTAATGCCTCTCCTCAAATCCATGAGAGCCAAGAAATTTTGATATTTCTACTCTTTCTTCACTCTCTTATTTTCTCCTTCAAGCATGGTCCAAGTGGTGGGTTCTTCATAGCCTTCTTGAATAATTTCCCAAAGTCCTTTTGCCTTCAACAAGTGCTCCATTTTTATGCTCCAATAAGCATAGTTTTCTCCATTGAAACTTGGAACCTCCAAGTCTTCAAATATGGTGGCCATTAAGCAAACTCAAATAAAAACTCTCATGTCGCACATTCTTCAATGTCCTCCTATTCGACCTGTATACACGAGCATGGTCCTCTGGACTCCCTCAATCTCTATAGGTTGTGAGCCCCATGAATGGCTACTCACATCTTCTTGCCATGGTTGGTATAGGACAAAGCCATTGGCTACAGTTTGGTTCCCTCTATAGGCGCACCCAATTCTTTTATTCTTATGATATTTGTGAATCCCTGTCATCAATAAAATTGACCATAGACCAAGGTAAAATAATTCTTCTTTCCATGTATTTTGCACATCGTCCATCATCTATGTACGAACTGGGCGTATGTTGTATGAACTTCCTTTAGCTATTGGATTCTTGATTGTATTTATATACTGTGCACTAGGCATGAACTTCCTTCAATCTTCATGCAAGTTTCAAATAACAGTAGTAGTCTAGGCGATCACCTCATAAATTCATAGTATTCAAACCCAATAGATCTCCTCAAGCTCTGATACCAAATGAGAACTTTGAATATTCTAATTTATTCATGAACCAAGCATACAAATATATAGCCCCTGGAGTACAACAAAAAATCTCCGAAGGAGGCTAAAAGACAAATACAAAATCACTGTAGTTACAGACAGTTAAAACTGTAGTCTAAGTTAAGGAGATCAGTTTTCCAACACATTGAAGGAGATTTGAAGAAGGCCATTAGAGGAGAATTTTAGGAGAACTCATTGGAGAGATTTACTAGCAAGGAAAATTTCCTGATAAAGGAGGTTTTGGGACAATTGTCGCCATTTGAAAACAAGACCAAAAGGAGAAGGATTTGACAAGGAGTTTGCCAAATATTGAAGGAGAATAGTGAAGACCTCAAGATATTCAGATTCTTGAGAAGAAGGCCAAAAAATAGGCCAAGATTGAATTTATATTTTGACAAGAAGGTTGAAGGTGAAAGAAGTTAAAAGAAACAACTAATCTGAGAGATTTGAAGATTCCATTTGAAGTTTTTGAAGGCTAATTCTGAGAAAGGAGTTTGCTGATTTTACAACAGAAAATTGAAGGTCTCTAGGAGACAAGTCTCATTTACGATTTTGAGGAGTTTCCTACCAAATTTAGGATATTCAAGGACATCATATAGGATAAGACATTGACTGCATTACAATATGAAAATATCATATTTGAGGACAAAAAAAGGGCAGCAATTTGGGCAGAATTAATAGTTGTTACGTTTCAGATTTTCAGAGTGTATTTTGAAGGAGAGTTAAAGCCACCAAACTACATTTTTGGGCAGCAAGTTAGAGGAGTTTCAAAGCTACAAATTGGTGATTTAAAGAGCTATTTTGGACAGCAAATAAGAGCTGCGATTTCATCTAACACATGGAAGAAATTAGGTGATCCAAATCACCAAGAAATACATCATTTATGAAGATTAAAAAGGTATGCAACTTAGGTGTAAAAGATTCATTATTTGAACACTTATATTAAGTTCATTATTAAGTTTCATTAAGAAAAACATTAGAGTTTAAAGTTACAAAGGAGAAAGTTTCAATTTTAAAGTCTTCAAGGAAGTGCAGAAGATAGTTTCTACAAGGGTTAAAACCTGCACATAAGAAAGAGGAGTTAGATATATTTCAAAATAAAGAAAAATATCAACATCCTACCTTCTATTAAAAGCAAAAAATACTCTATTCTAAAGCATAGAGTGCATATACTATAGTGCAAAGTAAATTCATCTAAAAGGGCATACTATTTGTATGATTGAAAAGCTTGGAATTATCATTGTAAAGTTAACCAAGTAAAGGAGTTAAGAGGATAGAATTACCTATTACAAGAAGGAAATATAAAATCACTATTTACCATCAAGGGATAGAGAAGAAATCACCATACTAAAGGAAAGAAAATAGCTTCAAAAAGGATATCAAGATAGCTTCAAAAAGGAGACCAAAAAGTCTCAAAATTTTTGGTGCAAATTAAGGTATTTTATCTTAATTATTACATATTTATTTACATTACATAATTGCACCATACTTGTCTTGTCCAATGTAGCAAAATGAAGATAAAAGTTATAGGATATTCAGGTATTAAAAAAAATAGTTAAATTAAAGTCATTAAGTTGCCGCATCATCAACGTTGAAGAGAAAAATTTGAAGCAAAGGGAAGAGATACAACTAAAGGGCTCAAAAGCATAGTATTCAAGACATCTAAAGACACAAAATTCAGCACCATCGATCCCATGAAAGTAATGCTCAAAGTGCACGAAGAACCTACAACTAAAAAGAGATCAAGTAAGGTTAGCATAACAACATTATTAAGGACAATATAACACAATAGTAGTGCAAGTTGCAAGGAGAAAAACGTAAAGGAATAACATAAGTAGTAAAAATAAAGGTGCAAATAGCAAGGTGCCTTACCCAAGCAGATAAGGATGAAATATTGGATGAATAGCCACCTATAATACAACATTGAAGCACTTTAGATCCACCATCATTGGGGTAGAGCCACCATTTGTTGAAGAGGATCCACCATTTGTTGGAGAGGAGCCACCATATGTTGGAGAAATCTTACTGAACAAAACAACTAGAAAAAGTTGGCAAGAACTAGTGATAAGGAATATTGAAGAGGTTGGTTGCATTCAAGAAAAGGAGCTTCCACATGCCACACCAACCAAAGGAATCTTGTGTCAATTTACACAAAGGAAGAAGAGTGCCCCATTTACATAACGCTTGCACAAAGGTAAGGAGTGCCCAAGTTTGGAGTAATGCTCCATTCAAAGCCAATAAGGGATATTAATCATTAATTCAATGCTCAAAGGCTTGCACCACCTAAAATAATACTTGCAAAAGGTTGTAACCTCCAAACACCGCCTAGTAAGTGATAATACAGTCGTGTGTAACGTAAAGCACCATGTGTCATGCATTTCAAGAAAGAATGGTGTATTAATAGCCTAGTATAAAGAAGAACACACCCATATAGCTTACACAATGGTCAAAGTGCATTGAAGGAGGAGAAGACTATCATAAGGTGCCCATTGAACGTAAGAGCATTCAATATTCATTGTCATACGTTGAAGATAAGCAAATACATCACCTAAATCTTGGATAGAGGAGTCAAAATAGGAGCCAATCATCTAGCAACCTACGAGATTACAAGGAAGGTAAATTTTTATATGAATTTAATATTTACCTTCTATTAAATGCAAGGAGATATAAGGTGCATTATATAAGTTTGAGTTTATTTATTATTGCATTGGAGATATAAGCAAATAACAACCTTAGAGAATTACAAAGCAAATCAAAACAAGGATATTATATCCTTAAGTGGTATTTCAAAAGTGCATTAGTTGAAATACAAATTTAATAATATTTGCAAATAATTAAAATAAGAGATATAAGGTTTTCTACCAAATATTATAATTTTCTAAAATTCCGGACTAGGGAGATATAAGGAGTGCTACATCAAACTTTAGATTATTGGAATTTAGAAAATTAAACCATTAAAAATTAAGGATAAAGGAAGCAAAAACATTGAATTGCTTAAAGAGTTGGAAATTATTGCTTATACTTGTCTCATATACAAATTAAAGCGACAAAAGGAATCCAATCATAGTGAACTTCATCAAATTGAAAAGTGCATATATGAATAGGGACAAACAAGGTGAAATAGGAGTTTATTATTATATTAACATTATATTCAAAATATTAGGGATCAACTCAAAAGAAAATCTAATATATGCTAAGCACTTTATCAAGACCATAGCATACTATAAACACTTGGGATATATAAGGGATTCTATAAAACTTGAGATTTGGAAAGATTTTATCAAGTTAGTTCACATACTCTAAATTAGGGAGTCATAAGGTAGTCAACCTCAAAGTTTTAGAAATTTAAAATCCTATAAAAATTGTTCCTTATTAACAAGAAAGACAACTTCATAAGAACCATGGAAAAGCTCATTAAGTATACAGGTTTCAAGGAATCAAAATGGTTCAAAGACATGCTTGATTCTAGACATGAAAATAAGGAAAATGTAATTAGAAGAGAAGAACTAATATGGTTTAGAAATATTTTTGAGAATTCACAAACTAATAGTTTGGAAAAACTGAATTCTTTAGAAATATATTCCAATGAAATAATGAAAGAAATCGATGACAACTATACTAATGAAGATATTGAAAACCATATTCAAAAGGAAGAAAATATTGGTCAAAAATATATTCTATAGATTTATGAAAGAAGTAAATATGGGATAGCTTCAATTGTACATAGATGGTTTAACTATTTCATCAAGGAAATAGAACAAGTAGCAAAGAAGTTAGAATATTTTCACTATGCACTTATTGCAACAAATTTGGTCATGAGAAAGCAAAATGTTGGAGTTTCCATCCATGTAAATATTGTGGAGGAAAATATCATTCATATTTCTTTTGTTACTATAAATACAAGTACTATAAAATTTTTGAAGAAATATTGATATTCAGATTAGATTATTTCTTTCAAGTTCTTATTTTAGAATCAAACACTAACAATGAATTCAAGTTTGAAACTTTTGAGCAAGGAGATAGGTCATTAAAAAGACCAAAGGAAAGAAAAGGAAGCAATTCTAATCCACTTATGACTTGTGGGATTATAAGATCCTTAGTTCATAAAGGATACCTAGAAGACTTCAAGGTCAATGATTCTACCAAACACTTTGAAATACCAAAGAATAGTGGAATGAAGAAGACATGGAAAGACAACATGAAGATTGAAGCAGAAGAAGAAGGACCAGTTCAAACTAAAGAGTACTTGAAATATGAAGGTCCATATTGAAGACTAAAGTCTTCAATATATAAATAATGTAATACAAGGTGGTGTTGGATTATATTAAATTATTTTCTACATGCTAATGTACCACCTTGGGTGCATAACTAGAGTAGGAGTTTACCTTAGAGTAAGGTTTGAGTAGTTACTTCATGCAATGTAATAAATGCACAAGTGTTAGAATGTGCATGTAGTCCACATGTACATGAGTAATAGATTAGGTAGATGAAGAGTCATGGGTAGATGAAAGGCCAAGGGACTTATCTCCCTATATATATGCCTTTGAGAGAGTGAAGCAAATGTTGAGAGAGTAGAATGAAGTAGCATTAGTAGCTAGTTAGTATAGTGAGTACAATGTAGATCCTTCATGTATTTTTGGAGTGTTCATGTCCTCCATTATATTACATTGTACTATTTTCATGAGATTTCATTAATGGCATATTTTTGAGTTATTGCAGAAGTTTCTTATATATTTTTCCTACATATTATAGTGCCATTATCATATAGTTATCATTGCTTGCTCATTTTACATCTTGTGGTTGCATTTCCTTAAATATAAATCATCAAAAGCTAACACAATTTTCTTTGGTGGAATCTTATCCTTCCTTTTGGGTTTGACTCTTCCAAAAAATATTGTTTCTATGACCTTTATATCATAGGGTATCCTCCCTTACTGGGCCTTCTTATAACTTCAACACTTACCAACTTACTCATACTTCTTCTTGCAACTTTCTCTTTGTGGCTTCTCTTTTCCCATGAATTTTCTTCTACTCACATGGATTTATTTATGTGGTTTTGGATACCTACATTTAAACCGTTTTTCTTAGAAAAATTTTACTACAAAGGCACACAATTATTAACCCAACCATGACAAATGTCTCAACCCCATAATTTGCACCCCAAACCTAGTAGTGTCGCCTCAAAGTGAATTCTCTACCAAGTGAATATGCTTTAGAGCTAACATATTCATGATCAATTTAACTCTCCAACTCTCTATTGGAAATAACCCATTAGGTCAAATCTATGAATTTGTTAACTTGGAAAATACGTCAATGGCATATTTGCATAGGTGGTGCATTCATGTCTAACATACAATACCTTCAATCTCACTTATAGTAGCCAATCAGGATGAGGATTGTTCCACCCGAATCCTCTACCACCATAGGCAATTAGTAGGTAGGGAGGAAGGGAGATAAATTTCCTCCACTTGCCCAAATCAACCCCAAACAATGAGGCAACTAATTACAAGCAATATCATCATCCCATCAACCCCTAATCATCCCACCTCATCTCTCCTTTCTATGAAACCCCTAAGAGGGATAAATTTATAGTTTGACCCCTTGAGATGGCATTTATCATCATTGGATCACACATACAAACTTTGTTAGAATTTGACATCACAAATTCATATCACAGTGCTATAAAATTTCTTATACCATGTTATCTTCAAGCAAGTGTTTTAGACTTAGAAGGAATAAAGGGGTCACCTTGCAATTTTGGAATTGGGAGATAAATTTATTTGTACTATCCAGCTTTAGTTTTTTATCATCATTAACATGTACTTTAACTCTTTTGCATGCATTTATATATCTCTTATTTTCAATCTATCCCTTGCATTATTAAGTGCTTCCATTAGCTTTTTGTAGGCACCTTAGTAGGCCTATAGGATAAAGGATCACTCATAGGGTTCCCAAAGCATATTTTAAGGATATTTGTAACCCCTATCTATCTGAAATTTTATTTTTTATCATTATAAACAAATCCATCACCTATATCCAAAGTAGATGGCATATTTTCTCTAACAGTTAAAATCCTTATTTCATGGTCTTAAGCCTCTATCATCTAGTCATAGAAGCAAATACACCACCTATGACTATTATAGGTGGCATATTCATTACCTATCTATACGATCCTATATTACCTTGCTAGCCCAACATCCAGTATGTTCAAATTTTATATATGCATCCTTTTGTTATTCTTGACAACCCCTAACTTTATTCCTACTCTAAATATTTGGTTCTATCATTTTAATGAATTCACTAGCTATAAATCTTTCAAGCAATGAATTCACCATAGACATCTCAACATCCATTTCCAAGGCTATCAATTTTTATTTTTGTGTATATAAGAATATTTACTATGTTAATCCAGAAGTTGTCTACTTCTTGTTGTTTTGCAGACCCCCAAAATCTAATACATCCTTTTTCCTATTTATCTTATAGGTTTTAGTGAATTCACTAGTTGCAGATTTTCCAAACAATGTGTTTGCACACAAGCGACATGTTCACACCCAACACAAAAATAGATAAGTACACCTTATCCTCTTGTATTTAATCATTAATGTAGGTTGTTTTCTAAACTTTTCTTATTTCTTTTTTGTCTCTCATAATATATACAAAAAAAAAACTTAGGTTAACAGTTTACTCTACTTTCTTACGAACTCAACTAGAATCACATGTAGCTTGCATTTAGGGTTAATTGTATGCTTGAATCCTTGTGCCCTTGTCCTTTTAAAATATTATTTTTTTGTTTCTCATAGCTCTTATATATTTTTTTTATTAGGGTAAAAACAAGATTTTGAAAGGGCCCGAACCCTTTTACAACACAAAGTCAGCCCATCAATTGCACAACTGCCAAGGGCAAGTAGCCAAAAATCCCCTGGATGCAAGACAAACAGTATCCATCCTGGACCCCAATTAGCTGCAGTCCTCCCTCGTGAACTTTTCTAAGTCCTCATGGACCACCCTTGGGGGATCCATCTCCTATCCTCTTCTTTAATGGCACCAAAGTTCACCAGCCAGTCTGCTGGTTTGTTACCTTCTCTAAAGACATGAACAAAGTCAACTTCTTCAAAATGCTTTACAATCTCTCTAATATCTTGCACAATGTAATCAATTTTCCAATTAGCTTCTCCCTCCTTTTTCAAAATATTGATAATATTCAAGGAGTCTCCTTCAAAGATAACTTTTTTAGCACCTAGATCCTTAGCTAGCTCTGCACCCAGATGTAAAGCATTAACTTCAGCTTTATGACTAGTAGTAATTCCCAAAAACTTGTAGGCTACCCCCACCAATCTACCCTGATTGTCCCTCAAAATTGCTCCTGCTCCGGCCTTACCTGGGTTACCTTTGGATGCCCCATCAAAATTTAACTTCAACCATTCATCTCGGGGTGGTTGCCATTTTACATCAGTTCTAACCTGAGCATTTGCCTCTCCACCACTAATGGGTTCCAAATTCCATGCCTTAGCTATCATAGTCTCTTCAGTATTCTCTGGCTTGATAGGGTACTTGATAGATTTAACATTCTCCTCTAAAAAATGGGTGATACTTCCAAAACTTCTCATTGCTGACCTTTTTTCCCCTCTAAAAATTCTCCTGTTCCTCTCTAACCATACTCCCCACACAAAATGAAATGGAATCAGGTTCCAAATTACATTAATATGAGGACTAAAAAAGGGGTTCTCCCACTGTTGTAACCACAAAACCATATTAGAAGGCATCACCCAAGAGATGCTCATCCTGTTGATGAGGAGCTAGAAAATATTTAGAGCGTAGGGACATTCCAAGAAGATGTGTTCCACTGATTCTTCTACCTTTTCACATAAACTACATCTATTAGGTAACTGAAAACCTCTCTTCTTAAGATTATCCACCATTAGGATCTTATTCTAGACTACTTCCCAAAGAAAAATCTCTAGTTTAGGAATAGCTCTCTTACCCCAAATTCTATTCCAAGGGAAACCATTATCTACAGCAGGATCCAAAAGATCATAGGTTGTCTTCACACTGAATTCACCATTCTCAGTTCTACTCCAAACCATAAAGTCTCTTTTCCTAACAACACCTAAGTAATAAGCCTTTAGTTTAGCTTTAAGGAGGTTTAAAGCCTCCAAATTCTTAGGGCCTACCTCTAAATATTTCCAGCTCAACTGGTTATCCAATAAAGTCATGTAGTCACAAACCTTTTTACCATATCTATCTTCTAGATCCTCTTTTATATTAGAGAAAATATCATTGTTGGCTAAAGGGTTGTCATCTAACTAGACATCTTCCCAAAAACTTATAGAGGCCCCATCTCCAACACACCATTTCACACCCTTCCACAAGGCCTCCCTAGCCTCCACCAAGTGGTTCCATAAAGAAGAGCCATGATAGGGGTCTTGAATTATGAGAAATCTGGTATCCTCCTAGCTGTCAAGATATTTTTCTTTAAGAATCCTTGCCCAAAGAGTCTGACCATCCCTTAGAACTCTCCATCCCACCTTGGCTGCCATAGCACTATTAACTAGGTTGAGTCTCCTCAGACCAAGACCACCATGCTTCTTTTGATGGCATATTTTTTCCCAAGCTACAAGAGGAATCCTCCTCCTCTCTTCAGATCCTGACCATAAGAACTATTTTTGAATTCCTTCTATGATTTTGGAAACTTTAGTAAGGATCTTAAAAATGGAGAGAAGATAAATGGGGATAACTTGCAAAACACTCTTAACCAACAACACTTTACCTTCTTGAGACAAGAGATTACCTTTCCATCCTACAAGTTTGGATTGAAACCTATCAACCAAACCATTCCAAAGAGGTGCCTTGCAAGTTCCCATGAACATAGGCATTCCAAGGTAAGAAGAAGGTAGGGTTGACATAGGACACCCTATCACTCTAGCCACCCTTCTCTGGAGAGCAACTTTAGTGTTAATGAAGAAGATCTTGCTCTTGTCCAAATTGATCTTTTGGTGAGAGGCATACTCATAGAGGTCTAAGATTCTTTTAAATTCAATTACCTCTACCATAGTAGGATTACCAAGTAAAATGGTATCATCCACAAATTATAAATGAGTAATACCCTCAATATTATGAGCTGGTTTAAGGCCCCCTATCTGACCAGAAGCCTTGGCAGCATTGAGGTATCTTTCGAGCATTTCAGCCATAATAATGAAAATATAAGGAGAGAGGGGGTCACCTTGTCTAAGACCTCTACTACTACTAAAAAAACCTATTGGTTTATTATGGATCAGAATAGAGTACCTTGCAGTCTTATAGCAACTTCCAACCCATCTTCTCCACTGTCTACAAAAACCAAAGGCAGCCAAAACTTTATCCAAAAAACTCCATGAAACTCTATCATAAGCCTTGCTCATGTCTAACTTTAGGAACATACCTTTTCTTTCACTAGTCTTGATAGAATGCATGGATTCATGAAGGGATATAATCCCATCCAAAATCTATTTACCCTTAACAAAGCCTCCTTGCTCATCGAAGATAATGGAGGGGAGGAAGATCTTCAATCTGAGGGCTATAAATTTAGAGATAATCTTGTAAATAGCATTGCAAAGACTTATAGGTCTAAAATATTTGAAGGTTTTTAACCCTTTCTTCTTAGGAACTAGAACAAGGAAGGTATTGTTAAACTCCTTTAGGATCTGACCCGACTTTAAAGATTCCTTCACTACTTCAATAACATCAAATTTAACAATATCCCAGAAGGTTTGGAAAAAACTTACTTGGAACCCATCCAGGCCTGGAGCTTTGTCTCTACCAAGGGAGAAAGTGGCTATCCTTACCTCTTCTTCCTCAATCTCCTTTAGAATCTGAGCATTGATCTCCTTGGATATCAACCTAGGAATGTGATTAGTCATCTCCTTAATCATTGTTTCATCCTCTTCCATATCTTTAGCTAGAATATTTTGATAGAAGTCCATAACCTCATGCTCAATTTCTTTGCTCTCTCTAATAACCTGGTCATCATCCTTTAGAATTTCATCAATGTAGGTAGAAATTTTGTTTTTGATAGTGGAGACATGGAAAAACTTAGAATTCCTATCACCTTCCTGCAACCACTGGATCCTAGACTTTTGCCTCCAATAGGTTTCTTCCTTGGCTATTATGGTGTGCAGTTCAACATTAAGCTCCTTTTCTCTTTGGAATTGGGTTTGGTTCATACCCAACCTATTAATCTCTTCTTCTAACATATCCAACTCTAACCAAATAACTTTCTTCTTTTGAAAGATATTTCCAAAGACCTCCCTATTCCACTTCTTGACTTCTTTCTTCACAATTTTAAGCTTGTTTGTGAGAATTTGCATCTTAGTACCTTAGGAAGGAATACTCCACCATTTTTCCATTTCTTTATAAAAATTTGGGTGGTGCAACCACATAAATTCAAACTTGAAAGGGCCATTATGCTTCTGATCTTCCACACTACACCAAAAGAGTAGAGGATTGTGATCAGATCCAGATTTAGGAAGAGATTTCATATTAAACATGAAGTTGTTTTGGAACCAATCCTCTGAAAGAAGAACTCTATCCAACTAGACCTGAATCAAGTTTCTACCAGAGCATCTGTTCATCCAAGTAAACTTGTTACCATCTAAATCCACATCAAATAGACCACCATCAACTAAAAGCTTCCCTAGATCCTGCATGCTTTCTGAGAACTCAACCACACCCCCCTGCTTCTCACCTAGAGATAAGGGGGTGTTAAAATCACCTACCACAATCCATTTTAAACCTCTAAACTACTTACCCATTTCCCCTAAAGATATCCATAGTTCTCTATGGGCTTTACTTGAGTTGGGGGCATAGATATTGGTAATCACAAAGGAAACTTTAGAAGATTTAGCTGTGAGAAGTATTGTGACCTGATATTCACTTTTAGCTAGTAGGTCTCCCTCATAAATATTGGAATTCCAAAGAGATATAATCCCTCCAGAGGCCCCTTTAGCTTCCTCTTGAAAGTTATCAATATTTTTCCAAATACCTTTATGAAATTTTAGCCAATTTGTAAGATTCAATTTAGTTTCTTGGAGAAGCAAGAAATCTGGTTGGTAAGAGCAGACAAGGTCCTTAACCAACCTATGTTTGCTAGGGGTGTTCATGCCCCTAACATTCTATCTTAGGAGTTTCATTGGTTCTAGGGTGCAGGCTTTTTCATACCTACAAGAATTTCCTTAATAGTAGGTTGAGACCCCATAGATTTCTCTTCTTCTACTTCCTTGTACCTTTTCTCCTTGAGAGACTTCCTACCCACTTTGCTAGACTCTTCTCGACCTAGGTCAGGGGCTTTATGAGAACTCTTGGTAATTCTTACATTTGAAGTAACATAGGATGGACCTTTCTCAATAGTTTGTTCCTCTATAGTCTCATGAGTATCAATCTCTAATTGGTCTTTCTCATGGGAATAATTTGGACCTTCCTACCTAGTCTTCACCATAATCACATTTTATTTCTCTAGGATCAATGGTAAAGTAGAAGGGATAGTCTCCATATCCACATGGGAACAAATTGGTCCTTCCTAGGAATAGTTTGGTCCTTCCTGCTCTACCTTCACCATATTCACATCTTCTTTTACTTGAGGGTAGATTGGCCCTTCCTACCCCACCTTCACCATATTCACATTATCTTTCTCCAGTAGTAGTGGCAATGTAGAAGGGACAATCTCCAGGTCCTCTACAACTTCATTACATTCTAGGGGGCTTATACCCAACTACTCCATGACCCTTTGGTTTGCTTCTCCCTCCTCATGAAATACTGAAATAGAAGATACATCTATATTTTCTTGCACACTCGAGGGATTGCTATGGCTTAACTTGGGGGTTTGTTCAATGTCCTCCAAAGTTTTGTTAGTCTCTTTCACTTTCCAAATGGCCTTACCCTTCCTTCCTTGCTCCTCTGGACTAATTCTAGAATCTTTGTTAAGGTGATAATTTTTGGCCAGGTGACCTATTTTGCCACATCTCCAACATCCAAAAGGATTATTTTCATAAGAAATATCCTGTGTCCAAGTACCTTTACTTGAGGTCAGTTTAATGGAGCTTGGTAGAGATTTTTCCACTCCAACTAGCACACAAAGTCTAGCAAAGACCATCTTCCTCCTCTCCTTAGTAGCAAAATCCAGAAATAGAAAGCTACCAATGCAATTGCCAATAGCTTCTAAAATTTCATTTTCCTAGAACTCAAGGGGTAACGCTAGAAGTTTAACCCAAATGGGAGCAACCTCAGTGTTTTTGGATGTTGGATTGAACCTAGGAGCCCATTTCCTTAGGAAAATTCTAGATCATCCCATAAACCATGGGCCACCCAAAAAAATTGAATCCCTATCTTCCATAGTAGAAAAGGAGGCTAAAAAGAAACCTCTTGGAAGAGCTGAGAAGTCCACATTCCCTTTAACTTTCCACCTGAGGTTAGCCCATTTCTTAATCTGATCTATAGATGGTCTATAACCAATAAATTTACCAATCAAACTATTACTCAATCTATTTTGGGCTCTATCTAAAATCTTATCTAGAATTTTTAGGGCCAACCCATTCTCATCACTTACCAAAGGAATGAAAATCTTCTTCTCCTTTCCAACAAAGTTGGGAATTTTATTGTCTTTCACTCGATCCACCCAGCTCTTACTTACTATCTCTCTCAAAATAGGGACATCCAAAGTTGAATCACCTTGCTCACCATCTGAACCCTTCAACACACCTCCCAGGAGGAAATTCATTAAATCCAAAGGAGACTTGGAAGAATCCATTGCAGCACTACTAGCACCATGACTAGACGTGATCAAAGGGTCACCTTGAGGTTTACTAGCCCTAGAGGTCTCCATATGATCCTGCTCACCTTGAGGGTTACTGGCCCTAGATATCTCCATCCGATCCTACTCGCCTTGAAGGTTACTAGCCCTAGAGGTCTCCATCCGATCCAACAACTATTGATTGTGGTTCCTCCACTGTAGTACCCACCACAAGGATATTACTAATAGCCATTGCCTGTGGTTCCTCCATTGTAGTGTCCACCACAAGGATATTACCAACAACCATCATGGTTCCATCATCACCTGTGGTTCCTCTACCATCGTGGTTCTATTGCCACCTATAAACTTTAATCAAAACCCTTGCCAACAACCATTGTGGTTTTGCCACCGCCTATGAATCCTCTACCGTCATGGTTCCTCCGCCTTTGTGGTTCTATTGTCGCTTTTGGCTCCTCTGCCATTGTTGTTCCTTTGCCATTGAGGTTCCACCATCGCCTATAAAATTTTAATCAAAACCCTTGCCAACAGCCATCGTGGTAACGCCACCTGCTGTGGTTCCTCCGTCATCGTGGTTCATCCATCGCTATGGTTCCATCACCGCCTATAAAATTCTAATCAAAACCCTTGCCAACAACCATCGTGGTTCTACCACCGCCTATTTCACCATCGTGGTTTTATCATCGCCTATAAAATTTTAATCAAAACCCTTGCCAATAGTCGTTGTGGTTCTATTTGTGGTTCCTCATAGCTCTTATCTTATATAGCACTCATCAAAGAAAAATCACATATAGGCTAGCATCTTGTATTTTGCATTTTGTATTCATATTGCATTGCTTTAACATCTTGTGCATCAGTTCCTAGGATAGACTACAACCTAATTATTTACTAAATTGTACACATCAAAACTAGATTAGAAAAAATTATAAGACCTTGGTGAACCTGAATTCCCCACCAAAATAGGTAGCATGAATCACAACCTAACAATAAGTTAGTTGTAGCGATCTCTCGTTTGAGTGTGGATGACCCTTGAAGGAATGCATTTAGGGCTGATGCCCCTATGCACCTTTTCGCATCCCACATATTTGATGATCCTGACATGAAATACCATGTGAGTTCAAAATCCTCTTTGACTTAGAATCTTATCTTTAATTAAGATAAAATTAATCACACTTTAGTAAAGATCATTTAACTTGTTTGCTTAGCATAAATCATACTAAATCAATATAATAAGAAAACTAAAATGTTAGTCCTACTAGGGGAAGGTTAATGACCCCTTGAGTAAATTGACATATGAATTGTGAGGGTTATATCTCTTGGCTAGTATATTATGGTGGGTTAATGGGATTCATAAGTAGGGTTGTTTTTCCAAGGTGACATAAGGATTATAAAACATCTTATTTTTTCTCTAAAAAATTTTAGAATTTTTTTTTTAATAAATTGAATTTCATTCCTTCCATTGACCATGTTTGAACCACATTATCTTACTTGGAATGTTTTGCAAGCATTAGAATAGAATCTTGAGTGCTTCATTTGAACTTCTAGAGAAGTAACCTATGATTAAAAATCCAATTTTTGAGGAAGAAGAGGAAGAAAATACTCCCTTTGAAACCCTCTCCCTTTTTCACAATGAACAAGGGAAATTACTTAAGTGTATGGACCATATAGCTTCTTTCCTACAAGGAAATAGAGAAGATATGAAATCCATCTTAAGGGTGGATGAGATGCCTACTTTTACTATAGAAGAACGTCTCTTAGAACTTTTGTAATAGCCAAGATCTAATCCCATGAGTGCTCAATAGTGAAATTGATCATTACAACAACCATAGAAGGGATACCATCGAATATTTCCTCTTATAAAAATCTAGCATCTATACCACCCAACATAGAGTCTTTTAGGCTAATCCTCCCTATCTCTCAAACCATGAGTTTTCCATAAGTCCAAAATGTGGATATTTTTCCTAGTATGCCTAATGCTTCAAATGTGATTTCTTCTAATCCATTCTTTAGAATTCCTATTCCTACTAACATTCCCTCTACTAAATTTCCTTTTAAAAATAATCCTAAAATTAATAACATAATGGTACCTTTTGGATCATCCCATCCATAATATTAGTGTTATCCTTTGGTCAATTCATAACCTCAGTCTATAACACCACCAATTTCTTATCTTGGGCTATAGGATACAAAATCTAAGCTAGAACAACTAATAAAATAAAATCTAGAGTTTGGATAGCAATTGGCCTCTACCAAGGAGCCACAATAAATAAGTACTCCCATAGAGACTGTGTTACCCAACTTTTATACCTTTCTTTGATTAACAAACCCTATCCCAAAAAAATTTTGTTACCAAAGTTTTGGATGTATAGGAGAGAAGGTGATCTAATATACACCTTTAAATATTCCAAGTTGCATGCCATGACATCGCCTATAATGAGGCGTTATTAAAAATTTTCCCTACAAGCCTTGGTGGAAAGGCTTAAAAATGGTTCTACTAGTTGTCTTTTCACTTAGTCAAGAGTTCTAATTTGGTAGAAATATTTATCCAAAATTTCACCATATATATCACAAAAAAAATGCATAGTTGATGACTTATTTAAACTAAAACAAGGTAAAAATGAGTCCCTCAATGAGTTCTTACCTTGGTGGTTGGCATTGGTCAAAAAACTTCCTTTCACTCTGCCACCTAGAAAATTCTTGTGTATTTTCATATGTAACTTCCAAGAACACCATTTATACCCCCTAGATATGACCTGCATATTTTTCTTTAATGATATGGTGGACCTTACTAAGCATAGAAGCTACTCTCCAATGTAGGGGGTATTTAAAAAAAGAGAGGAAGAAAAGCCTTTCTATTCTAACACTAAAGGATTATATAAAAAAAAAACATCTTATGGGCGATGGCGTAACTGAACCTCACCCCAATAACAATTCTAAAATAGGTAATGTTAATACCACTACAACATTACAAAAATTAGTTTTAGCTAAGACTCAAGAAAAGCCTTAAAGAAAATTTACCAAGTTAAACTAGTCTTTATCTTCTGTGTTGACGCAATTGCTAGTTTCTAAGATGATAGAATTACCTCCTATAAGGAAGCATGACCCTAATAGGGAAAATATTCCTTGGTTCAAGGCTGACCAATAGTGTACCTTCCATCACATGAATGGTCACCACACAATTAAATGTATCACTTTTAAGAATGTGGTACAAGACCTTACCAATGAAGTTCATCTAGTGGTCAATAGTTTTGAACAAGCAAAATCCTCTAACCAAGATCTAGGGATATTTTAGGACCCCTTACCTAAACACGGGAAAAATAATACTAATCACATTCAATATAGGAACATCCCCTTGTTAGATTAAAACCTGGTAGGAATGATCCAAGTTATCACTTTTACTAGACAACAACCTAGAGAAAAGGTCAAACCTTTGAACCACCCCCTAAGCCTACCTTGGTCTTGTGGCCTACATGTGTTGCCACTCCTAAAGAACCACATTTGGTTCTTAAAACCCAAGACAAATGTAGAATGGCCTTCAACCTTCAACAAAAACTAGATGGCACACCAACCAAGATAGCTATACTCAAGTTGTTGTGAACTTCTTTAAGTCATACATAAAATTTGTTTAAGCTTTTAAGTGAGCAAACAATACACAAAAATAATAGCCCTGATGATCTAGCTAGTGTGGTAGAATCCCTTAGCATGAACCATATGACCATATCCTTATTTAAGGATGAAATTCCACCTACCTCTATGCTTGGAGAGATCCCTTTGTATATCACTTATAACATTGGTGAGAAATGCATTATAGGATTCTCATCGATAATGGTTCAACTTTAAATGTCTATAGCCTTAAGTTCTATTGGTGATATTAGATTATTTGGTCATGTAATTAGTTTAGGGAGTATTTAATATTTAAGTTTTATTTAATATTTGTAGACACCTAAAATCACACATTGCCCTTCATCCCATCATCATGGTTGATCAATTTGCAAAATCCATAAAATTTGCATATATTAGCCTCAAAACACTAAAGCACTATTCATGCACTATTCATAAGCCCTCTTTGGCCACTTAAGCCCTTTTCTATGCTTAACCCTTGGTCCCCATGCAACCATCATCCTAACCTAACCTTGGTTAATCTCTAACCTTGGTCAAAATCCACCTCATAGTCAAACCCAACCTATGGTCAACCTAACCATGGTCAACCTAACTCATGGCCATATCACCTAGTCTACCCTTTGACTAGTCCATATACCACATAAGCCTAAGTCACCCTAGCCTAAGCTTGGTTAGCTCCTAACCTTGGTCAAATTTCACCTCATGGTCAAACTCCACCTCATGGTCAAAATCCACCCCATGGTCAACCTAACTCATGGCCACCTCACCTAGTCTACTCTTTGACTAGCCTAGCCTCCACCTCACCCACTTGACCTTAACTAAACCTATGGTCAACCTAATCAAGGTTAACTTTGACCCTTGCTCCACACATCTCCCCATGTGCATTAAACATCATAAATGACATTTGGATATTTTTTCCATTCAAAGCATAGGAAGCATGGTGAGTCATCTTCCACCTCACTCAAGTCAACACTAAAATCACAATTAATCCTACTATGGTTAGGACTTAACCCTTGCTCCATTTCAAATCCCATGTGCATTAAACATCATAAATGATATTTGGAGACTTTTGTCTTTCAAAGCATGGGAGGCATGGTGAGTCATCTTCCACCTCACTCAAGTCAACACTAAAATCAAATTTAATCCTACTAAATCTAGGAATTAACTCTTGATCCACTTAACATTCTCTTGGGCATTAAACATCATAAATGCAATCTAGAAATTTTGAGCATTAATCTATATATTATACATGCCACCCTAGCCACCTCAAGGAATACATTTTAGGATACCTCAAGGGACACCTTGTAGGAAACCTCAATGGGTACCTCATGGGACATCTCAACCCCCCTAAAATTTCCAAATTCTATAAATAGAGGCTCATTTCCTCCATATTAAAAAAGATCCATCATTTGCATACCGATACTATGCCAAAATCCATCTAGACTACACTACACTCAAACACTCACTTTGTTATCAATCTCCATAAATCATCGTACAAATCCTTTTCTTGCATATTTTTGTATTAAAATTTCCTCTTGTTTATAGGTTCAAAAGGTGGCCTAACAAGTATAGGAACCCCAGTAGCAATATAAGATCCCTTTTGACAACCTGAAATTCTATTTGGATATCACAGTCTTGATCGCAAGGTAACTTGTGACTCAAACGGTCGTAGGTTAACCTACAACCCTTTTCAAGGGTTAGTTTTATTCATAAACAAGGCAACAAACTCTCCAAAAAAATTTTTGGATATCACAGTCTTAGTTGCAATGTAGGTTGTGACCCATTTAGTCGCACATTAAGTTGTGACCCAAATAGGGCCTATTTCAGCCAAAGTCGCCCTCACTATTTTGCCCATAACTTTCACATCGGGACTTTTATTGACCTAAAAGTTTTAGGGTAGCTTCCTAACAACCAAAGAAAGGTTTCCACCAAATTTCATTCCATTATAAATAGCATAATTCTATTCATAAGGTAATGTGCAACCGAATCTAGGGACCTATTTTTAGCAACCAAAAAATTAACAAACCCTCCAAGTAGGTAAATATCATTGTCCTAATTAGTTTTGTAAATTTTCCCAATGATTTGTAATTAATTATCTTTATTTTTTCAGTTTATTTTATCTAGAAACATGAGGGGTCTAATTGGGATAGTCCCCTAAATTTTCTAACAAGTTTTTTTAGAGTCATGCAAGTTTAAAGGACTGATGTGACTAATAATGGTCCACAAGCAATAAGCCCACTCCTTTTGAGGACCTCTTGGAAGATATTTGGTGTTGTTGAACCATTCATTGGAAGAGGGTTTTCACCTCCAAAAACCCATTTTGTAGCCTTCAAAAGAAAAATTTGTAAAAGGGCAACTCTTGTAACCCCTTTATTTATCAATTTACAAACAACAAGTTTTCCATCAGTTCATTCTGGTGATCACGGTGGGACCACCCATGTTTTGTATATTTTATCTAATATTTTAGCTTGTTAGCTGATATACTTTTCATATTTTTGTACTATAGGTACTAGAAAACTAGCATAGAACCTTACAAAACCTTGAAACACACCTTAGGTCCAAGGCAACATACTTTCTAGTTTGTGAGCATTTCAGTTGCAAGGTACCTTGCAACCATTTTAGTTTCAATGTAACCTACAACCATTTCAGTCACAAGGTATCCTAGAACTATATCTAAGACACATTTCAGTCCCTAAAACTCATTCACATGAAATTCTAGAATTGGAGAACAGAGGTAAACTTTGAAAATCCTATCTATTTGGTTCAAAAACAACAAATTTTATTTAAATGTTTTTGCACTTTTCACTTTTAAAAAAGCCTTAAATTGCTTTGGGTAGTTTACAAAACACATTTATTTTACCTTTTTGCTTCACAAAACACACCAAATTTCTTTTTTCTATTTTAATTTCACTTGTTGATTGCATAAAAACACTCCAAATTGCTTTGGTCAAATTGCAAATTTCATTCCTTTGCCTTCAAAGGAACCAATTAGCTCAATAATTTCATTGTTTAGAATTAAAGTATTTGCAAAAGGTTTGAAGAGGCCTTCTAACCTCTTCATATTCATGAGCTGAGAAAGATTTATCTCATACATAAGGCTCTAATAAAATTCTAGCCATAGCTTTAATCGGTATATTTTGGCTAGTGTAGACAAATTTGTGCACAAGCAAGTCTTAGAACAGTTCACTAAAATCAAGTATTTTTATTGTTTCTCCTTAGCCTAAGGTTTTTCCATTTTATAAAATGCAATTTGTATTGTTTATTTCATATGCTTTTCATTTCAAAAGGGCATTTTCATTCACAAAAATAAAAAAGGCATTAATCTTGTTTGCTTAGATTAGTTTCCTTTCAACATTTTAACTTTCCTAGTAAAATACACTCACACACTCTAATATATTTCACACATTGGTAAGGTTGGCCTTCATACCCAATCCTTGATCAAGACCAATGACATTGGATTTCCTTTCCTTCCATTGGCTCACCCCCTAGACACCATAGTAGCCCCCACGAGCGATTTTTTGGACTTCACCATCAAACATTTCCCCTACCCTTGAGAGATACTTAGGGTAGGTTAGGATTATATGCCCCCGCTCACAGGGCCATATATAATTCATGAGTGTGCAACTATCATTTTTAACTAAGCTTGAAAAAGGGTGAAGTAAAATTCCAGATGGGCCAGTAGCAAGTCTTAGACATTGACACCTCTTTCATAAGAGATCCTATATATCTCCCTTCTTGGTTACCCTAAGACATTTCCTTCATTGTATGTTATTCACCCATTTTTGTATAGTTACCCCTCTCATACCTTTGGGTATAACATAAAAATATGCATGAACATACCTTCATAGGTCATATCCATCACCATTTTTTTCTTATCACAAACCACAAATACATTGTGCCACAAAAATTACTTTTTGTTTGCTTTAATGGTTAATTAGTTTGGTTTTTGTTACAAAATTTAGCACAAAACTTCAAAAATAGGCTTCTAAACAACCCTAAAAACTGTTCAAACAACTCTTTTGCTTTTGTAACCTATTTTCATCAAAGTTGCAGGGTAAGGTGTGACCAAAAGTTGCATGCCAACTTGTGACTTAAACATTTGTTACACAGACGGATCCAATAATACCAAAAATATATAGGTAGACACTCCTCTTGGCTAAAATTTTCTTGTCAACTTGGTTTCATAACTTTTTACCTTTCAATAACAATCCTCATCTAAGATTAATCTTGAGAAAAAACACTCCTAGCTATGGAGTCTTCTCCTATGATCCCTTATTCTCCAACCAATTGA
Organism: Wollemia nobilis; assembly: GCA_028583015.1. Lineage (NCBI taxonomy): Eukaryota > Viridiplantae > Streptophyta > Pinopsida > Araucariales > Araucariaceae > Wollemia > Wollemia nobilis. The sequence goes on along the minus strand of JAQPPZ010000442.1, from coordinate 12,106,099 downwards.
TCAGGATGCTCTAATAAAATAGCCTCCACCCATTCTCAAAGTTAGTACAACTCTTCTCATCACTCATCTTTGAGTATCATATCATCGCATGGAATTTTATCTTATGATTAAGCCCTACAATATCTATCCAATAACTTGGCTCCATCCTCAATATATTGTGAGGGGAACATGCCTCCCTACCCACACCAAGCTGCACCCTATCATTTGTGCCCTCTTCAAGCACCACCTTCTCCATATCTTCTTTTATCACCTCATTTTCCATCCCAATGGGACCAATCGATGGGTATGCCCCAACCCCATTTTCCCTCTATTCCTCCTCCTTCATCTTACTCATATTCACATTCCTGCCCACATCAATCAACCTCAACCCCTTCTTTGATTGACATGCAACACATTTTAGAGTTCATCAATAATCTCAAGCTATGGTTGAGCAACTGTAGGTGTCATACACCCACCCATAATCCAACCATGAGAGGTTCTACAATGAATCCATATCAACAAACTCCTTACCCCCAATGGTAAGATTACCCACAACTTGGAAACCCAACTGCATCATTGTGACCTATCCAATCTCGCATGCAACTGCAATATTTGTATGAACCACTTCATGCTAAGCCTCCTATTTCTAAACCACTGGCCAGCCTCTTCCAAAGGTTACAAACTATAGGGCATATTGTCTTGATCGATATCAATACAAATGATCCCAATCGACCAAAACCAAGAGGGTACAATGAGCATCAATTTTGTATCTATCATCACCAACAAGGGAATGATATTAACAACTATCACTTCTTCAAGCAACTAGTCCACAATATGATGGATGAGGATGAAATACAATAGAATAATACTATTTCATATTTAAATTAGAATCTAGGCACATCTCCAAATCCATTCCTCTAATCGGTTCCACCACAAATACAAGCTGACACCCTGACATCTCCACCTATGCCCCAATAATTTTATCACATCAATGACCACACTTCTTACTGAGATATTAGTTATATCAATCTTGCTACTAGCAATTCATGACCTCTAAGATGATATCCCCTAATAATGTAGCATTTATTTTGCTTCACTATAGTTATCATCCATTATTTTCTCGAATATGCTATAATTGCTTCTTCTTCCTCACTTATCCAAACTTCTTCTCTTCTCTCTCTTTCATAAGTTCCATATCATAGTTGTACGATCATCCACGAGTGGCTACATACCTATGATTGGTTCTTTTCCTCTTCTTTCTCTTCTACCCTTCTCTTCCTTATTCTATCCCTCCCCCTTCCTTTTATCATCATTTCTCCATATTCTTTAAATCAATATCATGACTAGGGGAGTTCCCCTTCTTTCAAAACACCTTTATATCTGGGAAAGACACTCCTCCAAATTGATTTCAATACTGGGGGAGTCCATCCCCTTTTCACATCAATTTCTTGATTGGGGGAGTTCACCCCCTTTTAAAAAATATTTCATAACCAGGGAAGTACCCTCTTCTCCAAGTAATTTCACCTCTAGGGGAGCTAACCCTCTCTCCACACCAATCCTTTCACCTCTCATCTATTGAAAATGGTGCCACCCAACATATCACTCACAAATAAGTTGTCATCATGCATCAATAACCAAGTTCAAAAGGCCGTGTCCTTTTTCAAATGTTGTACCCTTTGCCTTACCTTCATCAAACAATCAATTACTAGGTTCAAAAGGTTGTATCATTTTTTTAAAGGTTTTCCATTTGCCTCACCTTCATCAAATAATCAATCGGTAAGTTCAAAAGTTTGTGTCCTTTTGTCAAAGGTTGCACCCTTTGCCTCGCCTTCATCAAATAATCAATCCCTAGGTTCAAAAGGTTGCACCCTTTGCCTCACCTTCAAAAAACAATCAATTGCTAGGTCCAAAAGGTTACATATTTTTATCAAAGGTTGCACCCTTTGCATTACCATCACAAATCATTGCTTTAGATATCAATATTTCATAATCATTGCATTAGATAGCAATTATCCATTTCTCACTTAGCATAGACATTACTCCATACAAGAAGCAATTTTATCTTTTATGCCATAACAACCCAAAACTACCAACCCATTTTTTTTAAGAGCACTTACAAGGCAATGGCTTTCAAGGTATAACACCCTTTGACATACAAGGCTTCACCACATTTAAATTCCAAGTCACTATAGATGACACTCAGTGGACAAATAGATTAAATCTTGTAACTTCTAGGGTTAACCTTACTAAACCTACACATGTTGGAAATTTGAGCAAGTTTTGTTGTCATTGATGTCAAAAGGTTTGATGTCCAGTTTCATCATCATTAATGTCATAAGGTTGTTTTTCCAAAAGGCAAGGAAGTGGTTAAAGGAAAAAAGATATAATATTTATTTTAAATATTATATGCCTAAAGAGGCCTAAAATATTGAAGACCCAAGGAAGGAGAAGTAGGTTTAAAAAGAAATAATAATATTATAATATTTAATATTATAATATTTCGGGCAAAAGGATGAGGTGAAGAAAAACAAGGTCCAAGGAATCATTAAAAAATAAATCCTTGAAAAGACCCATTGAGCAGATTTTAAAGGTTATTATTTAATTTATTTAAATTAAAATATTTTAACCTATGGTTAAAATTTTAATTTAAATAAATCATAAGGCACCAAAGGTTTAAATTTAAATTTGAATTAAAATTTGAATCACTTAAGCCGACATGTTGGAGTGCAAAGAAAAATGTATAAAAAGGGGGAAATGATTTTCATTTATACCCCAATGCTATTTCGTATGCCTAAGAGAAATAAAATGAATTGTGCATTGCATTGAGAGAGAAGAAGAGGATTTCACGTGCTTTAAAGTTTAAGGAGGTAGACTTTGGATTAAATTCATGTGGAGCACCAAATCAATCCCAAAGCGTTGGGTAGCACAGATGGTGGTCGGAGGCTGGTTAAGACGTTCGTGCAGGGCAAGTCGAGGGTTCGATTCCCGTCCCCTTCGTTTTGACACACAACAAGGTTTTTGGTTGTTTTTCGAAAATTATAGAAGGCAAGGCATAAAGGGTAGCTCGTGTGCTTTGAGTGTTGTGTGGGCGTGTAGCCCAACGATAGCTTAGCCTTGGGCTAAGGCGTTGCGACGGTGGTAGGTCACGGGTTCGAGTTTGGGTGTAGTCATAAAGGGTGCAATATTTTTGTTGAAGACGTGGGCCAGCATTTATAAGGTAAGCGCTTTGATTTTAATTTTTTGCCAAGGTTTTGGAAGGCACAAATTACATAGAGGCCACGTGATTATTTTTGCAAAGGTGGGAGTCATAAGGTTGATTAAAATATTTTATTTTTTATTAGAAATATAAATAAAGTAATTGGAGTTATAAGGTGTTAACAAAGGAATTTAATTTTTATTTGTTGAATGTTATTTTGTGAAGTTTGGAGTTTATAAGGTGTTGACAAAGGAATTTGATTTTTATATATTGAATATTATTTTGAGAAGTTTGGAGATTATAAGGTGTACTTGAGACTTGATATTTTTGTATGGTGAAATAATTATTGAGGAAAATATTTGTGTGGAGATTTTGAGATAGACTGTTGCTATCTAACCTTGAAATTGGCAAAGAGGATTTGATTGTGATTAAGATAGGTTTTGAAGATATATCTCCATAAAAACAAAAGGTATGGGCACATCTTCCTTATGAGTGAAATATTGTTGGATTGAATGTTGTGAAATGCAAAGTTGGAGTGAAAAGGATTGTTTGATAAGCATTGTTGGAAATGTTTGAGTGAGTTTTCATGTGCATGATTTGTGGATGTTGAAAGATCATGAGTATCATTGTTATGTGAAATTGAGAACTATCTTGAGCTAGGGTTTGTGAAAGATCATGAGTATCATTGTTATGTGAGATTGAGAACTATCTTGAGCTAGGGTTTGTGAAAGAACATGAGTATCATTGTTATGTGAGATTGAGAACTATCTTGAGCTAGGGTTTGTGAAAGAACATGAGTATCATTGTTATGTGACATTGGAATCATCTTGAGTCAAGGTTTGAGATTCATAGTGTGAGTTGTTGGAAGTATAGTGAAACACTTGGTTAGGGTTTGTAAGCAAGTTGTGTTTCATTGAGTGGATGTTTGAGTGAAGTTGGTTGAGCATTATTGATTGAAAGCTTTGGAGTGATAGTTCAAGTTTTGTGAAACAAATTATACTTTATTTCTAAATTGATTTGAAAGAGAGTTTGAAAGTGGAAGATTGTTTTGTTGAGTGCAAAATATTGTGAGTGTGAAACATATTGAGTCTTTGATCATTCTCTATATGTTTCTATGGTTAAACAAGATTCTGAGTGAAACTTGTTTGTGTGATTGAAGAGGTTTTCTAAAAGAGATTAAGTTGAGTTTTGTATGCAAGTTTTGTTGTGATTTGAAGTAAGATTTTGTGAAAGCTTGTGAGCAGATTTGAGTAAGTCCTAGAGGGGACTTAAGGATAGAGTTGAGTAAGATTTTGTGAAAGCTTAAGGATATATTTGTGTGAGATTTTGTGAAATATTGCAAGCAGATTTGAGGTAAGTCTTGGTGAAGACTTGTTGAGCAGATTTGAGGCAAGTCTTGGTGAAGACTTGTTGGATAGATTTGAGGTAAGTCTTAGTGAAGACTTGAGAGCAGATTGAGCAAGTTCTTGAGAGGACTTGTTGGATAGATTTGAGATAAGTCTTTGAGAAGACTTGAGAGCAGAGTTGATTGATTGATTTGTTCAAGATTTGTGTTAAGGCTTGAGGTAAATATGAGCATAGTTGATTTGTGATTTGATCAAGATTTGTGTTAAGGCTTGAGGATAGATTTGAGGATAGATTTTGGTGCAGATTTGAGGGTAGATTTGTGCTAGACTAGAGATAGATTTATGAGCAGATTTGTGCTAGACCGAGGATAGTGTTTAGTGCAGATTTGAGATAGAGATTGAGTAGAGTTGAGAGTAAGCTTTGGAGGTGATAGAGTAGAGGATAGTAGTCTCTAGTGGATAGAGATCCATTAGCTAGGGTAGTGAGGATAGAGGTCTTCTAAGTGAGGATATAGGTCTTCAGTGGAGAGAGATCCACAAGCTAGTGCAGTGGAGGTAGTAGTCTTCTAGAAGATCACTAGCCAGAGCAGAGGAGAAAGAGTTCTCCTATGGATAGAGATCCATGAACCAACAAAGGGGAAAGAGTTCTCCTATGGATTGGTATCCATGAACTTGATTAGGGGATTGGTGTCTCCTTTGGATAGATGTCCATAAACATTGTAATAGGGAAGGATTCCCAAGAGATTTGTTGAGAAAATTTTAGTGAAATATTTTCTCCGTGGAGTAGCCCACATTGGGTGAACCATGTTAAATTGGTGTCTCTATTGTGTGTGATGATTTGTGCATTGCTTTGATTACTACAGTTGATATTGCCATTGATATATTGGATAATATTGTTTGAGAAAGAAAAGTAAAAGTTGGTCTTATACTGTTCACCCCCCTCTCAGTATAAGCTTGTGTTCTTCAATTGGTATCAAAGCGGGTTCCTTCGGAAGAGTTTAACAACTTGAAGGAAAAGCTTACAGGAACACAGATGGATTCTTAGAGTGGATCTTCAGGAAATAAGGCACCATTGTTCGATGGAACAATTATGCATTTTGGAGTGTAAGAATGAAGATTTACCTAATGGCACAAGGAAATGATATATGGCAAGCAGTTGAGGATGGGTACACACCGCCAACTACTCCACCTACAGATAAATATGGTAAGCTCCTACAAATGAATAATTCAAAGGCAATGAATGGAATATTAAGTGGTTTACGTGAATCAGAGTTTGTAAAAGTTATGCATTGCACATCAGAAAAAGATATTTGGGAAAAGTTGAAGAAAACATATGAGGGAGACAAAAAGGTCAAGATGGCAAAATTGCAAAATCACAAGAAAACATTTGAAGACCTGAAAATGAAGGATGAGGAAGACATTGCTACCTACTTACTTCATGTGGATGAGGTTGTTAACTCCATGCAAGGACTTGGGTTTAAAGTTGAAGAATCAGATGTTTGTCAAAATATTTTAAGGTCACTTCCTAAGAGGTATAGTGAAAAGGTTTCAGCCATAGAGGAAACAAAAGATATTGAAACTTTGACTAGGGATGAGCTACATGGAACTCTCACAACTTTTGAGATGAGAATAGGAAAGGATCCTATTCCCCAGAAAGAAGCAACCTTCAAAGTTACAAAGAAGACAAAGGATAAGAAGTCAGATTCAAGTAATGAGTTATCCAGTGATGAAGAAGCAAACTATGGCAGAAGGAACAAGGACACAAGAAAGCATAAAGGTACAAAAATAGTTAAGTGTTTCAATTGTGGTAAATATGGTCACTATGCATCTGATTGTCCAGAAGCTGGAAATAGCAGTGGTGAAGAGAAACAGGATCATAAGAACAGGGAAGCAGGAAAATATAGGTATCAAAAGAAAAGTAGGGATGGACAAGGCAAGCAAGGAAAGAAGTTTTTCCAAAGGCATAAGAAGAGTTTTTATGCAGATAAGATAGGCAAGAGTTCAAGTGATAGTGATGAAAGGTCCTCAGATAATGAAGAAGAAGAAATTCTATTTTTGACAGTAGAAAAAGAAGATGTTAAGAAAAAGGTAAAAAGGGAACCAATAATTCTCAAGTGTTTTAGGTGTGGAAACTTTGGTCATCTTGAAGATCATTGCACAAGGAATGGGTTCAGTTTTAGTGAAGATGAATATGAAGATGCTCTTGAAGGTCTAGAAGAAGAAAGTCTTCTTTTGGAAATAGAAGAAGAAGGAGGTGCTCCTATTGAAGATGAATAAAAAATGAATGAAGATGCTCTTAAAGACAAAGGAGTAGAGAAAAATGAAGAGGAAGGAGAAGTTGATCTTGAAGGTGAGATTATTTCTACTCTTAAGGAATTAAGAAAGGTAAGAAAGTAGAACTCAAAACTCAAGCTTCAATTTCAAGAATGTGATGAAGAGAAAGGAAAGCTTATACAAGATCTAACAAACTCAATAGCTAAGACAAGGAGATTTAAAGAGAAGTTAGAGGTAAAAGTTTTAGAATGTGAAATATTAGAGCAAGAGGTAGCTTCACTAAGGAAGGAAGTGAAAGAGTCTAAATACAAGCTACACAGGTTTGGGAGAAGCTCAAAGACCTTGGATAAGATTATCAAGGTACAAAGATCTTCATCAAACAAGACAGGACTTGGTTTTGAAAAGGAACATAGAGAACAAGGAGAGGAGTCAATCTCAAGCTCCAAAGAAGAAGAAGCTTTAGAAGAAGAGAGTGTAAGAGAAAGTGAGACTTCTGAGGATAAGTTGGAAAATAGAAAGTTCAACAAGGAAAGGAACAATGCACAAGTAAGGAACAGATGGAACAGGAAACATCACAGGGAAGAAGAGACTAAGAGACCAATGGGGTCAAGGCAAGGTTTCTTCAATGGATGGTGCTTCTCATGTCACAGGTTTGGTCACAAGGCTACGTAGTGTAGGACACATGAAAAACAGGGATATGGTTTCACCAATAAAGGAATTTTAGAAATGGGCATCTCTTTCAAGGGTATTGCTACTCTTGTAATCAGTTTGGTCATAAGGCAATTAATTGTAGGGTTCATGACAGGAATGGATATGGCTTCACCAGGAGGAACTTCAAGATATTTGCACCTTCAAGGAACCACAACATTAAGTGTTATAAGTGCAATAATGTTGGGCATATGGCTAAGTGGTGTAGAATAGAATTTCCAGAGACAAGCAAGAACAAGAATATTCAGAGGAATCAAAGGGATCAGTTGAGGAAGAAGGTGGACAAAGAAAAAGAGCAGTGTATGCTGGGAGTAGAGATACTCCCACCCCAAAATTAACCACCTCAAGAAAAGGAGGTGGGGAGGGGGCTGAGCTAAGAGTCTTATCTTTAGCCCCAAAGGTGGCCCTTTGCCATTGATGTCAAAGGGGGAGAGATTTGAGTTAGGGGGGAGCAATTTATTAGGGGGAACAGAACTAAAAAAGGTAAAAGAAATGGTTAAAGGAAAAAGGGTTGCCATCAATGACAAAGGGGGAGATTGTTGGAAATTTGAGCAAGTTTTGTTGTCATTGATGTCAAGAGGTTTGATGTCCAGTTTCATCATCATTAATGTCATAAGGTTGTTTTTCCAAAAGGCAAGGAAGTGGTTAAAGGAAAAAGGATATAATATTTATTTTAAATATTATATGCCTAAAGAGGCCTAAAATATTGAAGACCCAAGGAAGGAGAAGCAGGTTTAAAAAGAAATAATAATATTATAATATTTAATATTATAATATTTCGGGCAAAAGGATGAGGTGAAGAAAAATGAGGTCCAAGGAATCATTAAAAAATAAATCCTTGAAAAGACCCATTGAGCAGATTTTAAAGGTTATTATTTAATTTATTTAAATTAAAATATTTTAACCTATGGTTAAAATTTTAATTTAAATAAATCATAAGGCGCCAAAGGTTTAAATTTAAATTTGAATTAAAATTTGAATCACATAAGCCGACATGTTGGAGTGCAAAGAACAATGTATAAAAAGGGGGCAATGATTTTCATTTAAATCCCAATGCTATTTCGTATGCCTAAGAGAATAAATTAATCATGCATTGCATTGAGAGAGAAGAAGAGGATTCACATGCTTTAAAGTTTAAGGAGGTAGACTTTGGATTAAATTCATGTGGAGCACCAAATCAATCCCAAAGCATTGGGTAGCACATACGATGGTCGAAGGCTAGTTAAGACATTCGTGCAGGGCAAGTCGAGGGTTCGATTCCCATCCCCTTCATTTTGACACACAACAAGGTTTTTGGTTATTTTCCAAAATTCGTAGAAGGTAAGGCATAAAGGGTAGCTCGTGCGCTTTGAGTGTTGTGTGGGCATGTAGCCCAATGGTAGCTTAGCCTTGGGCTAAGGCGCTGCGGTGGTGGTTGGTTGTGGGTTCGAGTTTGGGCGTAGTCATAAAGGGTGAAATATTTTTGTTGAAGATGTGGGCCAACATTTATAAGGTAAGCGCTTTGATTTTAATTTTCTGCCAAGGTTTTGGAAGGCGCAAATTACATAGAGGCCACATGATTATTTTTGCAAAGGTGGGAGTCATAAGGTTGATTAAAATATTTTATTTTTGATTAGAAATATAAATAAAGGAATTGGAGTTATAAGGTTTAACAAAGGAATTTAATTTTTATTTGTTGAATGTTATTTTGTGAAGTTTGGAGTTTATAAGGTGTTGACAAAGGAATTTGATTTTTTATGTATTGAATATTATTTTGAGAAGTTTGGAGATTATAAGGTGTACTTGAGACTTGATATTTTTGTATGGTGAAATAATTATTGAGAAAAATATTTGTGTGGAGATTTTGAGATAGGTTGTTGCTATCTAACCTTGAAATTGGCAAAGAGGATTTGATTGTGATTAAGACAGGTTTTGAAGACATATCTCCATCAAAACAAAAGGTATGGGCACATCTTCCTTATGAGTGAAATATTGTTGGATTGAATGTTGTGAAATGCAAAGTTGGAGTGAAAAGGATTGTTTGATAAGCATTGTTGGAAATGTTTGAGTGAGTTTTCATGTGCATGATTTGTGGATGTTGAAAGATCATGAGTATCATTGTTATGTGAGATTGAGAACTATCTTGAGCTAGGGTTTGTGAAAGATCATGAGTATCATTGTTATGTGAGATTGAGAACTATCTTGAGCTAGGGTTTGTGAAATATCATGAGTATCATTGTTATGTGATATTGAGAACTATCTTGAGCTAGGGTTTGTGAAAGAACATGAGTATCATTGTTATGTGACATTGGAATCATCTTGAGTCAAGGTTTGAGTTCCATAGTGTGAGTTGTTGGAAGTATAGTGAAACACTTGGTTAGGGTTTGTAAGCAAGTTGTGTTTCATTGAGTGGATGTTTGAGTGAAGTTGGTTGAGCATTATTGATTGAAAGTATTGGAGTGATAGTTCAAGTTTTGTGAAACAAATTATACTTTATTTCTGAATTGATTTGAAAGAGAGTTTGAAAGTGGAAGATTGTTTTGTTGAGTACAAAACATTGTGAGTGTGAAACATATTGAGTCTTTGATAATTCTCTATATGTTTCTATGGTTAAACAAGATTATGAGTGAAACTTGTTTGTGTGATTGAAGAGGTTTTCTGAAAGAGATTAAGTTGAGTTTTGTATGCAAGTTTTGCTATTATTTGAATAAGCTTTTGTGAAAGCTTGTGAGTAGATTTGAGTAAGTCCTAGAGGGGACTTAAGGATAGAATTGAGTAAGATTTTGTGAAAGCTTAAGGATAGATTTGTGTGAGCTTTTGTGAAAGATTGCAAGTAGATTTGAGGTAAGTCTTGGTGAAGACTTGTTGAGAAGATTGGATAAGTTCTAGGTGAGGACTTGTTGGATAGATTTGAGGTAAGTCTTGGTGAAGACTTGTTGAGAATATTGAGAAAGTTCTTGAGAGGACTTGTTGGATAGATTTGAGGTAAGTCTTAGTGAAGACTTGAGAGCAGATTGAGCAAGTTCTTGAGAGGACTTGTTGGATATATTTGAGGTAAGTCTTTGAGAAGACTTGAGAGCAGATTTGATTGATTGATTTGTTCAAGCTTTGTGGTAAGGCTTGAGGTAGATCTAAGCAGAGTTGATTTGTGATTGGATCAAGCTTTGTGTTAAGGCTTGAGGACAGATTTGAGGATAGAGTTTGGTGTAGATTTGAGGGTAGATTTGTGCCAGACCAGAGATAGACTTGTGAGCATATTTGTGCTAGACCGAGGATAGTGTTTAGTGCAGATTTGAGATAGAGATTGAGTAAAGCTGAGAGCAAGCTTTGGAGGTGATAGAGTAGAGGACAATAGTCTCTAGTGGATAGAGATCCATTAGCTAGGGTAGTGAGGATAGAGGTCTTCTGAGTGAGGATAGAGGTCTTCTGTGGAGAGAGATCCACAAGCTAGTGCAGTGGAGGCAGTAGTCTTCTAGAAGATCACCAGCCAGAGCAGAGGAGAAAGAGTTCTCCTGTGGATAGAGATCCATGAACCAGCAAAGGGGAAAGAGTTCTCCTGTGGATTGGTGTCCACGAACTTGATTAGGGGATTGGTGTCTCCTTTGGATAGAGGTCCATAAACATTGTAATAGGGAAGGATTCCCAAGAGATTTGTTGAGAAAATTTTAGTGAAATATTTTCTCCGTGGAGTAGCCCACATTGGGTGAACCACGTTAAATTGGTGTCTCTATTGTGTGTGATGATTTGTGCATTGCTTTGATTACTGTAGTTGATATTGCCATTGATATATTGGATAATATTGTTTGAGAAAGAAAAGTAAAAGTTGGTCTTATACTGTTCACCCCCTCTCAGTATAAGCTTGTGTTCTTCAACACATTTATAAGGATGCCATAAGTGTTCCCCCCACATTTCCTATACATTTAGAAGGATTCCATAATTGTTCCCCCCTCCTTAGTATAGGACCATGTGACCATGGCATAGGGATCACCCTTTAAATCCCTTAACACTTAAACAATAATGTCAATTCCCTAACCTAACTCTAGCTTCTCCTAGATATGTTATTCAATGTAAAGCCTTAGTGCTTAGTTACCATGCCTCCATGGTCTAACTAAATTTATTGCCAATCATTGACAACTAACATGATCTCTAGATCGTACATGATCAAGGAATCACCATTGATGTCCTGTGAATAAGTTTTACCACACACTTGATCCTATTCAATCAAGGTATGCCTACTCACAAATACCCTGGCTATTGTATACACACAACTTATTCCAGGTTCATGAGGTCCTAGCTCTTGCATACTCATAACTCCTTTTAGGACTCTTGACTACATAGTTATTGCATTCATGTAACTCCTTCTAGGAATGGATTTTATGGTCAAAAAGAGGAAAATTCTACCCACTCCAAGGATAGATAACAACAACATTAACTACCAAGCTAAACCGAAGCATAAAAGCAAATTGCAATATTCATCTCAAATGAAAAATTACAAAACAAAGGATTCCTCTTAACCATAACCAAACTAAGCTCTTATCAAAACTTGAATCTCAAAGCTCTTCAATATTATGCATGCAAAAGTAAGATAACCTATATCTCTAACATAATCATGCATTAAAATAGATAATGAAACACATTTAAAACAACCCATTTCAAGAGATTAATCGGGGGTGCAACTCCAAGTTAACATTAAAAAACATAATCATAAATTGCACAATAATCAACTCTTAAAGCTTAACTTAATCAATCCAAGACTTCAAATATCCACATAATAAAGCAACTCCATTCAACAAGATATAAATCCACTCTTCATTGCATAAAGAATCATCATAAACTATCTTTAGAAACAAGAGTCAAGATTACAATTCTTCAAAGCAATACAAGCCTTTGCTTATTTACAAAAATATCCTCCTTTTATTTCTTTTGAGGAACTTATGAACATCCTCCAAGGTCTCCAGCCATCTAAGTCCACAAGCCTCTTTTATGGAAAAAATCATCCACCATTTAAGAAGTTTACTTAGGGATCATAACAACTTTATGCAATGCAACTTAATTCATGCCCTAATCTATTATGTAAAAACCATGCACATTTCAAGCAAGCTATAAGAAGAGAAACATTTATCATTTTTTTAATAAAGAACTAGACATTATTTTAATCAATAGAAAGATATAAACATTCAATATCAATCCAAGAGAAGCCCATAATTCTCTTTTTAATGATCTCTTAACCCACGTAGATCTTAGGAATCATTATAAACAATTGTCTTTCAAATAATGCAAGACAGTCTAAAGCAATCCAAGAGAAGCCCACTTATATTTATGATAAAAGATCTCAAGAATCAATTCAAATATTTTCTTTTTCAAACAAAAAAAAAAAAACATTCCATAAACACCCAAAAGAAGCCCATACTTCTCTTTATAATGATCCCTTAATCCACATAGATCTCAAGAATCATTATAAATAGATTTTACTTTCCTTCAATCCATATATTAGTGTAGACACCTAAATCATGTAAATAGGATAATACTATCAGTGCATCGCATATGCCCTCTTATCGACAACATATGGCCCTATTAGGAACCCATCGAGGCTAGAAAAAGGCTTCCATAAGGCTCCAAAACTTGTTTTGGAGGGTTCCTAGTAGTTTAGGGTAGTTTTGGGGCTCCTACTGGTGACCGTCCCACCAAGGGATGGTCATAGTTGGTGACCATCCCACCTAGGGATGGCCATCTATAATCATCCCTGGGTGGGATGACCCCTAACTAGACCCTTCAAAAAGTCAAAGGATGCACTAAATGGCAATCAAATACTGCCATTAACACATCCAATCATCCCAAATTGATTGGGGACCTACAATTAGACTATGGGATAGTAGATTGGAAGCTCCAAATGGGCAACCTTCCCTCCCCTATGCATGTTGAAGAATAAGACACATGGCAAAACATTTCCCTTTTACCTAGATTCCATTTTGGGCTATAAAATAAGGTGAAGACACCCATTTTCAAAGGAGGAGGATTGGAGAATTTATGCAATGAAGTGCTGCACAAATCAACCCTCACCTTTTGCAAACCAAAACTCACCCTACCCTAGCCTTGAAACCCTCTTCATTCGAAGGCAATTTTAGGGGTAATAGGACTTGATACACCAATTCCAAATTGGCCAAATTGAAGGAATATTTGGCCCCATCTATTGACAACACCCCTAACCAAGTTTTGGACCAAATCCCATTGGCATAGGTGACAAAACTAATCTAGTTTTGTGACCATCCCACTTGGGGATGGTTAGCAGTCTATAGGTGTCACACCTAGGGACGGTCACCAAATAGGTTGGAATTTGAGAGAAATTCCTCCATAGACCCCTTTAGGATGCCTATATGAACCTCTGGTCCAAATTTGGTGCAATTTGGAGTAGTTTTGATGCCGAATTTGAGGTCCCCAATGTTGCAGGTCTATTTGGCTCACCCAGGGATGGTCACTATTTCTGCATTGTTTCACCTTTAATATTGCTTCCAAATCTTCTTATTTGCATTTATATTAGTTGATAATATGTTTATGCTCTATTTAGATTAGTTTCCATGCATGTAGATCACTTTTTAATGTTGTAGATGAAGCTCCTTTTTCATGGTTTTATTGTTTTATTCTATAACGCAGGTGCTACTAACCCATTTTCAATCCCTTGTCTTCAGGAACAAGAATTCTAGGCAAGAGGAGGAGCTAAAGAGGCATAATATTTTCAGCCAAGACTATCTCTCGAGTGTGGGAAGCGAATATTCACAACTATTATTTATCGCCTTAAAGGCCTCCTTCCAAGGGACTAGATCCCTTGAAGATTGTAATGGAAATGTATCACATTTGTAAAGCCCTCAAGGGGATGTCTTGTAATCTAGTTTTGAAGCTATGGATAAATGAATAGATAGAGAATTTCATTACCTTTATTGTCTATGTTGTCTCATTTCATTAGATTATAAGTTTATGTCATCTTTCCTTTTGAATGCTTTACAACTGCTATACATTGCAATAGAGTGCCCTTAAGGCAATATCGTGAAATTCGCTTCTTTAGTGGTGATCACGATATCTAAGTTTATTTCAATATCCCCTTATATTGTGCTAATTTGGACCTCCATTTTTGGTTTTGCAGGTTGCAGGTATTGATTGTTCTTAGCGAGAAACAACCCCTTTGCTGCTAGGTGGCATTGGGTGAGACGACCATCTAGGTGGCACTGGGTGGGACGGCACCCAAAATGCCATCGTAATTGATAGGTATGGTCACAAAACTAGAGGGTTTCTACAAAAATTTATAGAAACAACAAGTTTTAGGTTCAGATTTTACACCCCTCTACACTTTCAATTTGCATTTTTACTGTTAAAAATGGTCAAAATTTCATGTTTTCTTGCTTTTTCTTTGCATAGAAAGGTTAGATTCTTTCTTTCCAAAATCATGTATTAATTATCTTAGAGAAAACATAGGGAAAAGAATAGTAGATTTGCTACTCTTTTTTTTGGTTTGCTTGATTGAAACTTACCCAAAAAGGTTAAGTTCATATAGGCTTATAAATTTCTATGCTTTCCTTTTATGCTATTGACAAGTCTGAAAGAAAAACGCACTTTCATGCATTGTAGTGAACAATAATTGAGTACTTTATTATTTTATTTCAAATTTTTAAAAGGAACCCCACACACCAAGTTTCATTTTAACATCAACAACAGCAGTGGATGTAATTACCACTTGACTAGCTTGTCTGAAAGAGTTTCATCGGGACCTGAGATAACTGGCCAATACTGACTCCAAGATCTGTCCTAACTGTGCAAAATAGCATGCATTCCTATTCGAAGGGGTGTATCACTACACACGGGGTGCTGGGTGAGGATCGATAGGACCTATGCTCCCTGATCAGGTATGGAATTCATCACCATACTTTAGATTGGTTTACGTGACCGAAATACTATGGAATTAATCACCATACCAGTTTTTGAGCTGCGAGTATATAGGTGAAAACCTTTAAACATTTGAGTATTACATCAACAAATCAAACACTCCAAGTATTTTATTTACAAAGAAACACATCTTGAAACACATCAAATAGCTTAGGAATTCACATTTAAATATTTAAAAGAGATAATCATCTGTATTCTTGTGTGTTTCTATTGATTGTGTATTTGAATCTAAAAACTTAAAATAAATAATCATGTTGTCTAATTTAGGTGTTTCTTTATTGTTTGGGTAATCAACCCAAGATCCTATATTTTTAGTCTATGCATCCAACGGATCGAGAATCATGCAAAATGGAGCTATAACGAAAAAGTTATTTTGGTTTTATTTTTACTCTATTTTCAAAGCCAAAATTTGAGAAAATCTACACCAAAATAGTCCTAAAATGGTCTAGACAACTCCAAAACTTGCCAAATTTGTATTTTGTTGTCTTAGTTAGCTCCTTCTGCACCTCCCATAGAAATTTTGAGTCCTAACTCTTCACGGTTCAAAATTTCCCAAAAAATCCCAAAAGTGGGCATTTCCCCACAGGCCTTGGTTGGCCAAATATTCCAAAAATACAAATTTTTGACTCAAAAATCATAATTTTGAGACCTAGAACATTGTGATCAGCTCGTCACACTGATAGTTTTGATATATAACACTTATAACATTTTTTGTAAGTCAATTTTCTTTAGTGTGGGTTCCCTTTAAGGTTTGCCTAGTCAATGCATCATGACAACTATGCATAGCCGAGCTCAATCACGAGCCTATGAAGTTGAAAACTATAGGAGAGGCCTTGAGCATCATTTTTATAGGTATGAGGATCTCACCATTCCTACACGATGCCCTGATATACCTAAGGTAGGGTTAAATGATCATCTTAAGCTTCCAAAGAACCCTTCCCTAGGGTACCAAAACCTAGACGAGTATGATACTTGTCATAGTGGGCAAGTCAATTCTGCCCAACCATTCCTCACTTATAAAAGAATACCTAAGGAAGATCCTAATTATCCTTGATCACATTATTCCATGCAACCACAAGGTACCTCTGCCAAGAGAACACCAACGGGTTATTCATGTGATCAAGTGGACTATTCGGTTAGCCAACACCGAGTCCAAGCCCAAAATAGAGATAATATGCCTACCAAGAGGCCTAGTAGGGAAGTCTACACTCCTTCTATACCACCTAAAACTCCCATCCAACAAGTGGTAGCAAGCCAGAAGAGGCCTATGCAAATTTTGCATATGTCATCAACCAACATGACCATGGGAGAGTTAATACAAAGATCCCCCAAGCATTGGGAAACTCTCTAGAAGGTTTTAGATTCCATTGAGGTACAACCTCATGATTCTGATGCTTTCACCAACTTTGTGGGATACATACAAATGCACAAAGATCCTGTTATATCCTTTCGAAATCAGGATATCAAACCTAGGTTGACCAATTTACCAGAATCTCCTTTGCACATCATCGCGTGCATCAATAGGATCCCCTATAAGTAAGTGTTGGTTGATACAGGTTCCACAATAAACATCATTACCACAACCACACTAAAGCATCTCAAAATACCATCTTCACACATTGTGAGATCCAATTTCACCTTGAAAGCATTTAATGATGCTTTGTCCTCCACTGTGGGCACAATAATCCTACTTGTTCAAGTTGGACAAAATACTATGCCTACATTATTCTATATCTTGGAAGGTGAAATAATATACAACATATTGTTAGGAGTGCCTTGGATAAGAGACATGGAGTGTATCCCCTCTATTGTACATCAATGCCTTAAATACATTCATGAAGGTCAAGTCCATGTGGTTGATGCCAACCCTAGACCCCTTCAAGTATTACAATAAGGATGATCATCCACAAGAGTCTACTCATCCATCCACACCTTTGGATACTAAACCCAATGACCTTATCCAAAGTCTAGATTCAACCCCGCGGTTAGTCATGAAACTACCTTCACCACCACCGCTAGTACCATCCCCTATTTTTTCAAACAAGGAAGAGTCAAAAGGGCTAACTGTAAAGGTTCCCATACCCATCTTCAACACATTAGTAGATGACCTTCCTATTCCTACCAACAAGAAGGAACCCACATTGGATACAGAATAATTAGATCATATCATACCATCTCCATCCATCGTACTTAAGGCCACAGTTCACTTGACCAATCCTAAAATTGATGAATGCATAGAACCTGATGTTAAATTCATGCATATCATCGAATTGATCAAGGATATAGGTTGTCCTCTTACCGAGTCACTATCCATTGATAGAATTTTTGATGCACTCCCTGAGCATGGGGGCCAAGTAGATCACCTTGAACAAGTTGATGAGGCAGTCATGACTGGTCAAAGTGCCAATGCATCTTCCCATGAGTTTGTGGGAATGATCAATGTGATGACGAAGAACCAAAGTCCTCTGAATTCATCTAGACCACTTGTGACTCCATCCAACATTCCATCCATACCATAAGAGATATCATCGATGGATTCAATTACACCTACTCCATCTCATTCAACATCTCAAAAAAATCAAGAACATGTGTACCCACTACAACAAAGTGGAGATAATCTAGCTACCACAGTTGAACACTATGAGGTGGAACAAGAGCATGAGCTAAATCAAGAACAAGATCATGTGGATATACTCACTACCCACAATCATCATGAACCATCTGCATTTACTCAGATAATATTGGATAGGCTATCCAATGTTGAGTTACAAGTGAGTCGCCAACACAATGACTCACAAAAGATATTTAATCGACTTGTAATAATTGAGTTATGATTGATTCATCAAAAACATCAACCCCTTGATCATCAAGAACAACCTCCTCCTATGTATTCTAAGGTTAAATCTCAATAGAATTTGGGGAAAAGGCAACAACACCATCAACCTCGCATATATACACCATTTCCTGAATATTTGGTGTCACTCTTTAATCGATTATGCGAGGCCAAGGCTATCACATTGCTAGATATCCACCCTTTGGATACAAATAGGCACAAACCAATGTGGTATCGAGAGAGCCAACACTGTCCTTACAATAAAGTGAATAGTCATAACATTAAGTCATGTATTGCCTTCAAGACTATGGTATAGGATATGCTTGACAAGAATGATCTTCAAATCAATAATCAACAAATTGACATAGTTTAGAATCTACTACCTATAAAGAAGAGGCAAGAAGAAAAACCTAAATAGGTGACTAATATTCATACAACCCCAATTCCTCATAAAATGTGGTGATCGCATTCACCTCGTTTAAAGCCTCAACATCATATCTAGACTCCATTAGCTAAGCCCATGTCAACCATCCTTCACAAATTGCAAGAAACAAAGGTAATTGTCTTGCCAGATATACCCCTTGTCAATCCAAATAGGTCTAGATCTAGATGATAGAGGGAGGATCATTCTTACCTCTATCATTGAATAAGAGGGCATGACATTAGCAATTGTCATAATTTTAGACATGTGGTCCAAGATCTTATTGATAGGGAAGTTGTATCCACAAGCGGGTCACTCATGTTACCCCATCAAGATAGTGGTATTACCCCTAATCCCTTGCCACAATAGGGGAGTCAATATCTATCACTCCTCCTAGCCAATATAATAACATTACATCAAACATAGTACATATTGGGGGTATCCAAGGTGTCACACCTTCCCCATTAGGCACATCACAAGAAATGAAGCAAATTGAGGATCCTAAAGGTATTGCACCTTCCTTGCTTCCTTTGATCACCACAAATGTTGGGGGTACACAAGGTATTGCACCTTCCTCCTAGAATCACAAAGTAATCAAAGTTACAAAAAAGCCCCAAAGGCATCTATAAGCCCTTTGGTCACCCTTAAATGTCCCTAGGCAGTCTAGGACACTTACTTAGTGCCAATGATCATCTAGGTAACCTAAAACACTCATAGCGATCAATGACCATCTAGGTCAAATAAAAAATTCCCTAGACTATCTACGATCATCTAGGTCAACCTTAAAAGCTCCAAAGGCATATATAAGCCCTTTGGTCACAACCAAATACCCCTAGGAAGTCTATGACACTTCCTTAGTGTTGATGACCGTCTAGGTCACCCAAAACTCTCCTAGTAGTCAATGACCATCTAGGTCAAATAAAAATGTCCCTAGAAAATCTACGATCATCTAGGTCAACCTTAAAAGCTCCAAAGGAATCTATAAGCCCTTTTGTCACAATCAAATACCCCTAGGTAGTCTATGACACTTCCTTAGTGTTGATGACCGTCTAGGTCACCCAAAATGCTCCTAGCGGTCAATGACCGTCTAGGTCAAATAAAAAAGCTCCTAGACTATCTACGATCATCTAGGTCAACCTTAAATGCTCCAAAGGCATCTATAAGCCCTTTGGTCACAACCAAATGACCCTAGGAAGTCTATAGAACTTCCTTAGTGCCGATGACCATCTAGGTCACCCAAAATGCTCCTAGCGGTCAATGACTATCTAGGTCAAATAAAAAATCTCCTAGACTATCTATGATCATCTAGGTCAACCTTAAATTATCCAAAGATGTTTATAAGCCCTTTGGTCACCTAAAAAACCCCAATGGCATTAATTAAGCCCATTGGTCAACCTACATATACATATATATCAAAAATTTCAAAAACATCATTAAAATCATCAAAATACAAAAATATTGCTTCATTGCACTTCATCTAAACTGCATTAGGCATACTCATCATTGCATTATGCATTGCTCAAAATTGATCATACATGTCTAGAACCAGGTCTGTACACTAGGCATCTGTTAAAATCATTGTTATTATGAGTTAATATTACCACCTATTTACATTACATATACCATGTACATTCACATTCCATATTATATGTTTGTTTCTCGTTACTTAGCCATTGTTAGTAAAACATAGTTAAAGTTTTCGGTCACTCAACCATATCTAGTTGTCTTCTCAAATTTTGTAGAAAGCTATCATGATTTTTAGAAGGTAGAATCTTGCTTAGATAATGCTTGATATACATCAAAATCCCAACACATTTTCACATTAATAAATCCAAGTCTAGCGCAAGGAAAGATGAAAACTATAAAAGTGGTCTAGGTTACTTTCAAGCAAAAAATTTCCTCCTTACCCATAAATCCCTTGCCCTACACTGGGGCAAGTATCCCAAAGGGAAAAGTCAAATAGTGATTAGCATCACTTCAAAAATATGCAAAAAGAAATAATGATTATTATCACTAGGAAAAAGTAAAAGGCAACAGTGGTTCTAACCACTACTAAAATCTCCTGCTCAACAAATCAAAGTGAGAAACTCCCTTGAGAAAGTCAAAGTTAAAAGAAAATAAGGAGTCTTGAACTTGAATCCCTGGAATTCTCAGCATTAGAGAACCATAAGGTGATCCTCATTACAGATTTGGTGGATAACCTACTTGTCAATGGTGGTAGCCTCCCGCATGATTATATGTCTATCCCATAAGCACATTTCTTAGGTATAGACCAATGTTTGAATGTGGATGAGCTAGCTTTTTGTAACCTAGATTACCTAGTGGTCTAATCCAACTAAATATAAAAATCAAGATAATAAGACTCGTAGAATGATCTCTAGTGCTGATGGGCTGAGTGAATCCCATTTGCACTAGAGTAATATTATGTGTTATCATGGTAATTAACTCACATGCACACACAAGGATATTGATTATCTTAATAGGTGCATACTTTTGCAAAAGATCTTGTATAGTTAGTATATGACTTTTGATTAGGTAACTAGAGTGTTTGAGTCTTTTCAAAACTATAAAATAATATCATATCACATTACATTATCCAATTCATTTTACATAATATTGTTACATATTTGTAAAAATTATAAAGTCCTGTTAAATAGTGTCAAACAAATCATACAAAATAATAAAGATACATTTTGTACAGTCTATGGTGCTAGCATATAATGTGTCAAATAGTCATCATAAATCCATCATACAAAATTAAATAAAATCATCCATTGCATTTTGCATATACACATCTACATATCATCAAATCACATCATAGGATAAATACATGCATCCATGTTAGACATCCATCATAACATCATATAGCAAATATAAGCATAGCATACATATCATGAAGCAGTAAAAGGAAACACATGATGATAATAGAAACTCATATATATATATATATATATATATATATATATATATATATATATATATATATATATATATATATATATATATATATATATATATATATATATATATATATATATATGTATGTATGTATGTATGTATGTATGTATGTATGCTATGTATGTATGGGAAAAAAATATACATCATAATCCAAAAACTTCCCATGGGCTACAATCAAGTGGGTCCTCAAACCTCACACTCCAAAAATCAAAACTAAAAAAACATCAAAAAACTCAAAAAATGGGCCAAAAACCCACCAAAAACAAGATAGAATGGTCAAGAAAAAAGGAGGGATCAAGACTGAACCCATAGTATTTTTGGATGCATCAAAAGTGTCTATTTTAGTCCCCAAGAAGGCCTCCATGGCTGGACTGCTCCACAGGGAATGATATATTTAGCCTTTTGCTTCCAAAACTATTCATCAAAATAGTCAAAAATCCCCTCCAAATAGGTATATAGTACCATGGGCAAAATAGAGAGTTACCCCAATTAAGTCATATGTGTCAAGTGACTCATAACTTCATCATTGTTCATGACCTCATTGACTCATCACTTGAGGGGGTAGTCATAATAATGAATTCAAAATTCGAATCAACATTAAAGCACTCAAAAGTGTAAATTCCATGCATTCAAAAGAATCTTGGATAAAGATAAATTTTCAAGCCCATGCCGGGGCAAAGAATCAGCATAAGAAGCAAATTAATAGGCCTTGACCTCCTTGAAACCTCAGGAATTGACCCATGTAAAGTTTTACAATAATATAAGGCACCAAGACCTAGTATGCCCTAAGCCCCATAAGACTATCACTACAACACGATTGAAAGGTATACCTGCAATTGATCCGTCGACTATGTCAATAGAAAGGATTCTAAGAATATATGCTCTTTCTACAATGGAGGCATCCAAAGTTGATTATGTTAATGAAAAACCTTAATCATTCGATGATTTAGTGAGCTATTTTTCTCAACGCTTTGATACACATAGCGTATCCCAAAATGGGGTATCTATAGACACCTAAATCATGTAAATCAGATAATACTATCAGTGCATTGCATATGCTCTATTATCGACAATATATGACCCTATTGGGCACCCCTCTAGGCTAGAAAATGCTTCCATAAGGCTCCAAAACTTAGTTTGGAGGGTTCCTAGCAGTTTAGGGTAGTTTTGGGGCTCCTACTGGTGACCATCCCACCAAGGTACGGTCACAGTTAGTGACCGTCCCACCTAGGGATGGCCATCCATAACTATCCCTGGGTGGGACAGCCCCTAACTAGACCCTTTAAAAAGTTAAAGGACACAATAAATGGCAATCAAATACTACCATTAACGCATCCAATCACCCCAAATTGATTGGGGACCTGCAATTAGACCGTGGGATAGTAGATTGGAAGCCCCAAATGAGCAACCTTCCCTCCCCTATGCATATTGAAGAATAGGACACATGGCGACACCTGCCTCACATGGAAAAACATACCCCTTTTCCCTAGATGCCCTTTTGGGCTATAAAATAAGGTGAAGACACCCATTTTCAAAGGAGGAGGATTGGAGAAATTATGCAACGAAGTGCTGCACAAATCAACCCTCACCTTTTGCAAACCAAAACTCGCCCTATCCTAGCCTTGAAACCTTCTTCACTCGAAGGCAATTTCAGGGGCAATAGGACTTGATCCACCCATTCCAAACTGGACAAATTAAAGGGATATTTGGCCCCATCTGTTGAAAACACCCCTAACCAAGTTTTAGACCAAATCCCATTGACATAGGTGACAAAACTAAGCCAGTTTTGTGACCATCCCACCTGGGGACGGTTAGTAGTATGTAGGTGTCACACCTAGGTATGGTCACCAAATAGGTTGGAATTTGAGAGAAATTCCTCCACAGACCCCTTTAGGATGCCTAGATGAACCTCTGGTCCAAATTTGGTGCAATTTGGAGTAGTTTTGATGTCGTATTTGAGGTCCCCAATGTTGTAGGTCTATATGGATCACCCAGGGACGGTCACTATTTTTGCATTGTTTTACCTTTAATATTGCTTTCAAATGTTCTTATTTGTATTTATATTAGTTGAAAATATTTTTATGCTCTATTTATATTATTTTCATGCATGTAGATCACTTTTTAATGTTGTATATGAAACTCCTTTTTCATGGTTTTATGGTTTTCTTCTATAACGCAGGTGCTACTAACCCCTTTTCAATCCCTTGTCTTCAGGAACAGGAATGCTAGGCAAGAGGAGGAGCTAAAGAGGCATAAGATTATTAGTCCAAGACTAGCTCTCAAGTGTGGGAAGCAAAGATTCACAACTATTATTTATCGCCTTAAAGGCCTCCTTCCAAGGGACTAGATCCCTTGAAGATTGTAATGGAAATGTATCACATTTGTAAAGCCCTCAAGGGGATGTCTTGTAATCTAGTTTTGAAGCTATGGATAAATGAATAGACAGAGAATTTCATTATATTTATTTTCTATGTTGTCTCATTTCATTATATTATAAGTTTATATCATCTTTCCTTTTGAATGCTTTACAACTGCTATACATTGCAATAGAATTCCCTTAAGGCAATATCGTGAAATTCACTTCTTCAATTAGTATTTTAAAAGCATATAAATTCTTTAATACACTTAAAAAATAACCAAGGCATTTAATCAATAGATGATTCATTAAGCAAATCAAAGTGCACCAAAATAATCTAACTCTTCATTAGCTTAAGAACCAAAGTAAGTACTCCTCAACAAGATACTTTAACACACCTTACTAAAATCCAATTATTCTTTCACTAGAACACTTTAATAAACTAGATTAAAACAAGATGCACAATAATTTAACACCTAAATATTAGAATAATAATCTAAGAAAACCTCCACTAGATAAAAATATTACACTCTTAACAATGCAAAAGAGAGAACATGAGAACAAGACAAACCACTCTCTCACCAAAACTTGAAGAATATCAAGCCAATGTAGGATACACTTTCCAAAGCATCCACACAAGAAAATGAGTGACACTCTACAACACATAGAGGAAAATAATCAAGCAACTCTAAAGAAAAACCTCTCAAGGAGCTAGCTCAGTAAGGTACACAAAGAACAACCAACAACAAACAGATTGAAAGGATCAAGACACACTTGAGGTAAAGCTAGAACAACAAAAAGCAATACCAGGCTAGAATGTCCACATTAAATAGAAAAAGTAGCAAACAAAAGACTTATGTGATCGGCTCGAGATAACATTACACAGGAACCAAGCTCACAATCGAAGGCACAAGGAAACTAGGTAAAAACAATGCTAAGGTATCACATGAAAACTTGTGCTCTAAGGTACCAAAAACTAGCAAGGGAAAGATGAAACTTGGTAGAGCTTAATTGAAGCAAAGCAAAGCAAAAACTATAGGTGCAAATAAAACTACACAAAGTATTACAAAACAATAAGAGAAGTGGAGATACACCTAATCAAGATCCACGCCCACCAATATCTCCACCAAGCGCTACCACGATCACTTTATTATTTCCTCCAAGATGTCTCTTTCTTCCTTCCAACCCATAACTTCCCTCCTTCCTAGTTTCAAACTTACCAAAGGGAGAGCAATCCTTCATGGTCATAAAGGTGGTCATCCTTGAAAACACCTAAGAAGGCGTTTCTCTAAAGACATTCACCACCTTGGATGAAATTGGACTCTAAAGGCCATAAATACCCTTAAGCTAAAGAGGCCTCAAAAAGAATTTATTTCCCATTAAAATAATTCCATTAATTACCAAAACAAACATTAATTAGCTTCCTTCAATCTTAAATATTAACACTTCATAGTTTAAAGTATTTATTAAAACTTTACTTCTCTAAAGTATTTATTTAATTATTAACACTTTACTTCTCTAAAATATTTTATTTAACTATTAATACTTTACTTCTCTAAAGCAATAAAATATAAAGTAAAAACAAAGCTTAACAAATATTACATAAACAAAGATTCCTACTCAAGGATGCTTCACACCATTGTTTTATCCATAAATGGATGACTTCTTTTTAAGATAAGCTAATGCTATCATCAACCAATTTAAGGAGGCTCATTGCAAGCAACTTCCTAGTCCAATGATGTGAATCAAGAGAATAAACAAAATGCAATGCATCTACATGAAGAGTAATTTTCCTTGTTACTCTAAGTTGTTGATGAGCAAGCCATCATCATCATTTCCCTAGATATCCTTCATGGTAGGTGGTTTACCCATAGCCCCACCAAGGAGAAGGTACATGATCCTACACCCACAGATACATTAGCAGTACCATATTCTATGCTTAACAAAAGCAATCAATCCATTATTTAATCAGTATGAAAGAAACTATACCATTACATAATTGTATCAAAACATAGTTTATTTTCCACAATAGTTTTGTTAAGGAGGGGTGTTACACATGCCTTAGCATATAAATTAATCCATACAAGAAGTAATTTTACCTTTCATGTCTTAGCATAGACATTGCTCCATACAAGAAGCAATTTTACCTTTCATGCCTTAGCATAGACATTGCTCCATACAAGAAGTAATTTTACCTTTCATGCCTTAGCATAGATATTGCTCCATACAAGAAGCAATTTTACCTTTCATGCCTTAGCATAGATATTACTTCAGACAGTAATATTCCATTCTTTGGTTAGCATAAATATTGCTTTAGACATAAATTTACTTTTCATGCTTAGCCTAGATACTGCTTCAAACAATAATCTTCCATAATCATTACTTCAGATAGCAATTTTTCAAAATCATTGCTTTAGATAGCAACTTTTTCATATCTTTCATTAGCATAGATATTGCTTCAGATAGCAACTTTTCATTCCTCACTTAGCATATATATTACTTTAGATAGCATTTTTTATTCCTTGCTTATTTTCTTGTCATAGCATAGATCTTGCTCTGAAGAGTAGATTCACTTCTGGTCTAATCCTACTAACCAAGGCTCTCATATTCTTATACATTCAATATCAAATGTTACAAAAAACAAAAATACAAAAAACAATAACAACAATAATAAAAAATAATAATCAAAACCATCCATTAACAATATATATTTTATTTCATTTTCCTCTTTTCCTCTCTATCTTCTACTTCCTTTTCCTCCACATCTACCTCACCTAGATCTATATCAATATTGTATGGTCATGCATGAGTGGCTACATACCTTTGATCAGTTTCTTTCCTCTCCTCTCTCTCCTTTCTTCTCATCCTTTTTTTTTGGCTCCATTATTTTCAATCTAAATACTTCTCTCACAACCATTTGTGCTTCTTCTTCATTATCTACTCATGTTGATACTGCCAAACATTGGCATTCAATTCACTCATCACATGCATACACACATATGCTAAAGCTCCTAATACAAAGTTAAAATTTTGGATGCTCAAATATGTGTTAACCTATCTCACTTGGATTTCTTACTTAATGACACATTGGTCACATGTTATTCCACGTCCATAGGCATTATATCATGTCACATAACCATGCATATTATTATACTGCATCTGTCTTTATCATGTCATCATGTCATTTAGCTTGTACATATCCACCCATAATTTTGCATACAAAAAAATATGATGAAGAGTTAAACATACACTTGTTAGCACAACTATAATGATGTCCAATCCTATTATTCAATTTCTTGGTAATGGAAATATCTTCTATTATTCAAATATTTTTAGTTGATCCAATCAACCTTTATTGAACATCATCAAATTCTAAAGCACTTCAAAGCTTCCCTTGGCTGACTTGAGTTATTTCATGGACCAAGCACACATAAAACTCTAAGCAAATTTTGATCATAAGAAAAACAACATCTTGAGTACACTGGCCACATAGCAAAAGTTACCTCACCATCATATCATTTGCACGGTCCAATAATGAGGATCAATAAAAGGACAAGCTACAAAAAAAGAGGAGAAAAGCTAAAAAAAATGTAAAAAAATACAAAGCACTCCTAAAAAATAGCACTATCAAAAATCTTGAATCCTTGAGTTCCTCAAGTGCATAGATCATGGGGTTAATCTCCATCGGGGCTATAGATGCCTGAATAGTAGTGAAGTGTACCTTACAAGTGCTGACATATCTATCATATTATCAACCTTCTTTTGTATAGACCATTTTGTGCTTGCGTATGAGCTAAGTTTATAATTGGTTAGTCCAACCTCACTCAAAATGGATAAATAAACATCATGTGCACACACAGGTCCATGATAGGCTTAATAATTAGTCAGGATAGCCAAGATTTGTGCAGGATATTTATTGACTACTAGATGAGTTTAATTATTCAAACTATGGTGTTTAAATTTCTAGAAATTCTTCTAACATCCAACAACCCAAAGAACAAGGAGTGAATAGCATCACAACTAGTTTCACCAATAGCAAGTGTTCTCTTCATTACGTTTGACATATAGTCATGATAGCAATAATTATGCCTATAGAACATATAATCAATGGCTCAATGTTTTTGAGTGAAATAGAATGGGAATTATTCGTGGTAAATGTTATTAGTACTATGTGCTTAAGATATGAAAATTATCTTAGCAAGATTTAATTTTCATTCTCCAACCCTTAGAAGCTATGAACTTAGGTCTTTTCAGGGAAGGAAAATGATGAGAATGTTAATTTTTGTTAATGTTGTGTACTAATGAGTGAAATTCATAAAACAAGGAATAACCCTTGTCATCCCCTCCTCAAAAAGTTATGCTATGGAACATGAACAATCTAAAAGAAAATAAATTATGCTACCACATAACTCTTAGTATAATGTAAAAGGGTAATCCCTACATCCCAATAGATTAAGACAAATAGTGCATAAAAAGAAATCCAAACTCCTAAGGATGGGGACCCACTTAGCATCAGTGACCTAGTGTAAGTATAATGCATATGAGCTAACCTAACTAGCTATCATTATCACTTCATTACAATTTATCCTAATTCTAAATGCTCAAGCAATCATGCAAAATTATTTTGTGGCAAAAAAAATGAAATGACGTGTAAATATCTCAAGTTTTTTGTGGGAGGTGTTGTGACAATTGCACAACTTGCCCCAAAATTGGGGACCCACCTTTTTATTTGTGTTTTTGAGCATTTTGCTATTCTTGGAGCGATAATTTTGGATAGGTCCCATCCTTGATGTTTGCAATTTAGTTTCCAAGGTTCCTTGTTGGGTAGTACCTTCTTGTCTTCTTCTAGAGTGTCTAGCGTGTTGTCAGTTATAGGGTTTGGTTTCTTTTGTTTTAGTTTTAAGGTTAGTTAGGATTTTGAAGTGGATTTCAAATGTTTTGAAGTTTGAAGTTAATTAAATTCATTTTAAAATAAAATAAGAATTAAAAAGTTTTGAAAATAAAAATAAAAATAAAAGATAAATAAAATAAAATATATATTAATAAAATAAAACATAAATATAAAAAGAATAATAATAAAAAAAAATATTTGAAAAGGAAATTTTTCTCCATTTCCTTTCTACACAATATGTATATATGTAAAAGGTTATTTCATTTAAACTTCCTATGTAAGCCCTAAGTTTTTTGTTATTGTGCAGGTGAATGTTGGTGCCATATCTACGGTGGATGTGTCGTTGGAAGTGGATTGTGCAGAAACTGCATGAGGATCAAAATAGTCAGCCATAATCACATAGAAAATCATGATGATAGGGTAGAAGGTAAAGAAGGTTGTCGACAAGACTGATTGACGTAGAGAATATGGGAGCCACTTGGGACGAAATCAACATTAGACAATAGCCTAGGTCATGGACAACAAAGATGCATTGAGGGATGACACGGTGGACTCCAGACCCAGACCAACATAAGGTGGTCTGCATGGACACGGTTGTGGAAGTAAGTAGTGGGCCATATGTAGTCAAGTGTTGACGTCCCTCATGGTGGTCTTCATCGCAGATAAGGCACAATATGGAAAAGCAAAAGTTGGAAGTGACTCGAACAAAGTGGCTTACTAGGGAACACCAGTTATGGGGATTGGATACCAAAATTAGACCACCTAGGCCAGTGCACCAGCCACTAGAAGATATTGAGAGTCAGAACAAACAGATCCACAGAGCATAGTTTGATGTAGAGGGTTGCTCAGACATAGCTTGGTAACAGCTTGCAGGTCAATTTCACGAAGGAAAAATGGGGAAAATCCTCCACATGATAATCAATGAGAAAAGAGAGTACATGATGAGAGTGAGATGTTTACATAGAGCATTCAGTGTGGGGGTACATGTAAGTATAGTCCATATCATCATTGTTTCACCGAGTAGTGGGATGTCCACATGGCACTAGAATCAGATGACTCGATGAATGAGACACGGACCTCATAGAGCTAACAACTAGGAGAGTAGGGATGTGTATTTTAATGATAGATTTTTTCCATAATAGATAAACAATGAAGAACACAAATAATAATGTATTATAGCCACTTAGATATCACAAGAAAATGAGATAGGTATTACGAGACAATCAAACATGGACAGGCGAATGGGGTTTGGATGATGTGAAGGCCTTCAATGGTATTTCTCTAGGATGGTTAACATGGTATAGGAAGAAGCATTGAAGTGTTAGACCTGTTGATCACTGGTCGAGAGGAGTTGATCAATTTACGGAGCAGCGAATATGCAAGCAGTAGTGCATGGTTAGCTTCGATGCAGCACATGGCATCGAGAATCCGATAGCATGATATTAAGGATGAGAAGATATTGTTGGTTTATCACCAAGATACGTGTTTTTCCCACTACATCATGCATGTCATATGGCATGATGAGCTAAGGAAGTTTTAGTTGACACATTAACAAAGGGCTTGACCAGCCAAAATAAGAAAATGTAAATCTATGTAAATATTAATGTGTTACAATTATAGCTTCATCACCTGTTGAAGACTCGGGTTACTCATTCGAAGCATATCACATAGTGATCTCAAATATGGACCATGTTCTAAATATAAAACATCCATATCATAAGCCTAACATGCATGTATAAATAAATAATAGAAAATATCGATTCAAGAGTTCGAGGATCAGACCAGTTCATGATGAGAAAAATGGGGGGGCGTGGCATCAATAGCAGCGGTGAATGAGCAATTATAGGAATGTGTGGTAAACAATAATATTCTATGGATGATGCCACAAAAAACTATGATTGATTATGTAGTGATATTATTTAGATAGAAATGATAATACGAAACAACATCGCGAACGTAGACACCATTGCAGAGAATTAAAAATAGCAAGAAGAATACACCGATTGTGAAAATGTGAGTGCACCATGGTGGTTGGAGCATATGGCTGGATAGTTTACCATATTGCTCTGATGTGGACACCTTACATGGGAGTTATACATCGATGGGGGAATATACTCATGCTCTGTCGGGCTGGTGGGTACCGAGTAGACTCTAACAATGGGTGGCTGGCAAATAAATCAGGTATGTCAAATAGGTTTATCAAGGATGTAGAAAATGGCAATAGCCTATGGTGATAAGATATAATGTAGCCCATGAAATGAGATTCTAGATGGGGGTCCCTATCTCCTCGACTATTGCATCAACAATGACTATTGTTGCATCACCTAGTTTCATGAAATATTGCATTCAAATATTTTTCTATGCAATTAGGGTGACAAAACATCGTCAGACCTAGCAAGTGGTCGTCGAACACACTACATGGCATCACTTATGTATAATAAGATGTTATAAGAAAATGTATGGATTGTTTCATCCTAGGTTCAAGGGGTTAATGCTCGTATGGTCAGAAAAATTAGTGGACCAAGAAATTTGTTGTTGTTTAAATGAAGGTTAATGATTTACGTGAAGCTAGTGAAGGGGCACGAAAAATTTTAAAAGGAGAAGAAAATACGATTTTCAGGGCTAGACCTTTTTTTGTAGGCCAAGGGCTAGAAATATACTGTAATAGGACTGTGTTTTTCTATTTTTAATACAAATGATTTCAGAAATAGCAATATTGGAGGAGATTATTTCTGCATGTTTGGATTAAATGTTTATTTTTCTCCTTTCATGTTTTAGGCTTATAGATGATGTTTAATGCATAATAGTGGTTGCATCATTGAATGTTTAAAACATGAAATTCATTTTAT
Organism: Wollemia nobilis; assembly: GCA_028583015.1. Taxonomy (NCBI): domain Eukaryota; kingdom Viridiplantae; phylum Streptophyta; class Pinopsida; order Araucariales; family Araucariaceae; genus Wollemia; species Wollemia nobilis. The sequence continues at coordinate 12,074,374 of JAQPPZ010000442.1, read as the reverse complement.
TTCCTTAGAAGCTCACACCTAGGTTATTGTGAGTTGTGCAAATGCAGATTTGGATAAACTAGGTTACATGCAAAAATTTCTCACATATTCGGTTTTGCAGAAATAGGGTAGCATAGTAGTTTTTTTCAGTGTTTTCAGCTTTCTTGTCCATTTTCCAGAATTTATTTATATTTTTCTAACCCTTCCTATTTGCATTTTTTTTAAAACTTCGACAATTAAAGTAAAAAATAAAACCCCAAAAACAAATGCACGAATGTGAAGAACAAGCTTTAACGCTCCATTTAGAACAAGTTTGATTTTAGTTTGAAGACATTTCAAAATTATAAAAATTATTCAAAGTTGATGTTTTTACAGGTATTTTATAATTTTGAATTTTACATAATTTCTCATTTTGAAGGTAAATCAGATTTTAAGCTTTGCATGATTATTTCGCAAGTAATAAATCAACTTTCCTTTATGAAAATTACAATTTCATTAAAGGGGAGTGATTTATATGGCATTTTAAAAGGCCATTATTTTTAAAGCAATAAATTGACTTCTCTTTATGAAAAATCTAATTTCATTAAAGAGGGGTAATTTATTTATTATATCAAAGGCTATCTTTATTTTCACACTCATAGCAACATTAAATGAATCCAATCATCATTTAAGGTTCACATTTAGAGATAGATTTTAATCTTTGTTTCATGCTCAAAGCAGGGTTTAATAATGCAAGATAAAACTTGTTTAAAATATGCTTAATCAAAAGAAGATAAAATCCATCTAAAATATTTCAAGATAAAATGAACTAAGGCATTTACATCGTGGTCATATAAGGGCCAATCACATTTCCTTTTTCTTTTAAGTTTCATGAAAAATCAATAGCATAGCATAATAAATTAAACCAACACATGCCCCTTGTTAATAGTTACTTGCAAATCACTAAGATGTTTCTAGAAATTATTTGACATATCTTCACAAGATTACAAATACACATGTGCAATGCTTATATAGCGGAACCTTGGAAAAGTTATTTTTGTTTTAACTTCTTTGCAAGAGAGGATTTTCTAATCAAAATCATAACTATGATGGGGATTTTGTAAGTGGAAAAAATTTCCATTCAACAAGAGGGAATAGGGGAATTATTCCTTGTAAATATTTTTAAATAAAATTTGTTTAATCAAAAGGATAATTCTCATCTTTTGACCCACAAAAGGCATGATACATGACAATAAGACTATGTGTATGTTTAACATACAATTGTATAAAATCATGCAAGAAATGCATTGGTATGTAAGATTATTGATGATTAGAAATATTCAAAACAAATTTATTTTATGCTTGAGATTTGACATTTGATGATTCATAGGGTTGTCAGCAATTACACTTCATCATATTGCCCTAATTTGTTAAAATGAGGTCATGTTATAATATTGATAGATACTTATACTAGGGTAGGATATCTATTCTAATTATACAATATCGTTAGGTGTTTTGAACACTTTCCAGGTATTCGATAATCTTATCTTATTCATCTATTTTAAGTATAATGATAAATTTGATAGTTGAAGAAGTTGTGTTTGTTATTTTTAAATTTGTGATAGACCCTTATATCAAGGAAGAAGGTTTGATAGAATGATTCCTCACTTGTTGGGTGTATAGGGATGCTAATATTTACCAAGTGTTGAATTATTCTACCCTACCTTTTATCTGGATATAAGAATGAATCACAAATTAATCAGATGTTTGGATATGATATTTAGAGATAATGTCTAATGAAAAGATTGAAATATTAATGAAAATTAAAAATTTTGATAGATAACTACATAGAAAAAAAATAATTGATATAATTACCCTATGTTGTTGGATGCTTTAGGATTTATAAGTACTTGCTACTCATTGAATTATTCTATCATCTATTTTTCCTAGGTGTAAATATGAATCAAAGGATATATGACAATGTTATGTTGGAAGATTTTGTGTGATAGAAGAAAACATAGTTTTTTATTAGGGAAAAACTTGCTAGCTTAGATTACCCTTTTATATGCCACACTTAAGTTAGCATTGTAGTATCAATATCATCATAGAGTGCTAACAAGTTGGAGAAGAAGATGATGTAAATAAGATAGATAAGATGTTGAAGTGATGAGATGTGCATCTAAAAAGAGTCATTAGAAAGATTTGCCACCTTGGGTACTTAACTAAGATGCAAATCTATAATGTGATCTATTCTAAATAGGATCATCATAGGTCATAGTGAATCATCTCGACTCCATATGTAAACAACAAACATATGAACACAAGCAAGTAAAAGTGGTATTCGGTTATGTAGAAAGCAAACACATGATCAAGCAAACAATGCATGCAAACCCTCCAGATATTTTGGAATCTAGAAAGAGAAGTTAAAGTGATGAAAATGTAGTGTATGACTCTACTATTTTAGGTAAAGCTACAGCTAAGGAAGATTATAATGTTAAGAAAATAATTAGTTATTTTTCTAAGGCTACTGGGCAGTTGATCAATGAATACAAATCTAAAGTTATTTTCTTTCATTGCTCTGCTAGACAGGAATCCATGGTCTTGGATAAATTAAGATATAAGAAGACCTCCCTTCCAATCACTTATTTAGGTATTCCCATAAATATTCAAAGGCAGAAAATTAAATATTGGAATTGGTTGTTGGACAAAGTCAAGAAGAAAATTGAAAAGTGGACCAACAGGTGGCTTTCTTTTGGGGGTAGAATCACCTTGGTAAAATCAGTCCTTCAAGCTATTCCTATTTATGTATCTTCCATGTTGAATATTCCAAAGGTTGTTCTTTGAGAACTAGATCAAATCAGTCATTGGAGTGGTACTAAGGAGAAAATAAAATGGGCCTTGGTGAAATGGGACACTTTATGTCTTCCTAAGAATAAATGGGGGTTAGGATTCTAGTCTTCTATTAATAACAACAAAGCTTTAGCTGCTAAATTATATTGGAGGATGTTGCATAACCCCAATGCTCTTTGGACCAATAATATTCGTGCTAAATATGTTGAGAACAAAATTCCTGAAGACCTTGTTCGCTATCAAATTCCTACCAAATGTTATCCCATTTTAGTAGTTCTTAAGACTGGTGAGGATTTGATAAAGAAAATTTTATTTTGGATCATTCATAATGGTCAATAGGTAAATTTTTGGATAGATTCTTGGGATGGTCACAAGCCTTTGATAACTCAGTTTCCCGATTGGAGGCCTTGGATGGAGGAGCTTCACTGAGTTAACTGGATAAAGGTGGATAATTACTGTCGGTACCATACTGGTAATTCAAAGGTTGGTAGATATTGGATCCCTATTAAGGACTAACCTAGTCAAATCCCAGAAAGGCAAAGACAAGATATCCAAGGTATCCTTCATATGAGATCTCTCTTGGTCCCATGGAAAAGATTGTTTTGGATGGAACAACACTACTAAGGGTGAGTATTTAGTTGCTCAAGTTTATTTGACCTTATACCATAATAATCCCAACCATTCTTCTGACATATTTTCTCAATTGTGGGCTCAAAATCTTTGGCCTAAGGTGAGGTTCTTTAATTGGCTTTTATTGCATCGTAGGGTGCTTACTGGTGAGCAACTTATGAAGTGTGGTTTTCATGGCCCTTTTAGATGTGAGATGTGTGAAGAGAATGTAGAAACTCTCAACCATATTTTTATTGAGTGTACTTTAGCCTCTAAGCTATGGAGGAGAATGGCCACTTTACTTGGCTTACAGTGGTCCAATGTTTTTACTTTTGAACAACTTTGGAGGGATTGGCCTAATCAAGAGGGTGTTGATCATTTTATTAGGCAGTTAGTTTGGATGGGTTCTACCATTCTTCTTTGGAATATTTGGATTGAAAGGAACAACCAAATTTTTAATCAAGATAGGAAGGATATTCACTATATTTGGCAAAAGACCATAGCCAACTTAGTTGAATCGATCCATCAACTCCTTAATCACCCCCAAAACTCCCACCAAATATGGGATCAAGTGATGCAAAGATTGAAGATTAAATCTTCTAAGGGCAACCATCTTAAAGGGAATGTGAGTATTAGTAATATGGATAGGACAAGAAATTGGAAACCTCCTCCTAAGGATTTTGGAAAAGTCAATACTGATGGAGCCTCTAGAGGGAACCTTGGAAAAGCCAGTGTGGGAGGAATTGGTAGACTTTCAGATGGCTCCTTGGTTTTTACTTTTGCTAAGAATTTGGGTATTCTTTCCAATAACCTTGTTGAGGGGTATGGTATCCTCAGAGGCCTTTAGGAGGCTACTAAGTTTGGATGGGAAAAGGTGTTAGTTGAGTCTGACTCTCAACTTATGATTAATATTTTGAAGACTCCTTCCAAGAATCATAAGGTTGATTGGAGAATAAAAATAATTATTGAGAAGATTCAATTAATCCAGATGAGATTTTTGAAATTTGATTACAATCATGTGGTCAGAGATCAAAACAAGAGTGCTGATGCTTTAGCTAATTGGGCTTTGGACAAAGGTGATCTTACTTGTTATGGTCACCCTCCTAGATGGTGGGCTTCACAAATTAGGGAAGCTCTTCTTTCTATCATTTCTTTGGATGGCTCTAGTTCTGAAGGTACCTAGTTTCTTCTTGCTTTTTTTTTGCTTCTCTTTGGTTCATTCAGGTTTTTTTAGTTCCCTAGCTCACTCTTTTATTTCTTTTGTTTCCTTTGTTGTTTCTTGCCTTATTAGTCTTCTGGTCTAGATAGGTCATTGTTATGTTCAATTTTTTTTTTTTATTTTTTGTTTTTTGTTTAGTTTTTTAAGGTGTGTGTGTTCTTTTGTTTTGTTTTGTTTTTGTGTTCTTTGTGTTGTTTTTTGTTGTTCTTGTGTTTTTGTTGTTTTGTGTTTTTTTATGTTTTTTGTTATTGTTCTTGTGTTTTTGTCATTTTTGTTCTTGTGTTTCTCTTTGTTTGTGTCAATTCATGTTTTTTTGTGTGAGTGTTTTCTATGTTTTTTGTTTTTGTTTATTGTCTGTTCTTGGTTGTTTTTTATTTTTATTTTTATTTTATTTTTTAATATTTTAGGTTTTGGTTGTGTTTATTTTTCATGTTTTTTTTGGGTTATGTCTTTGTAGTGTTTTGTTGTTTTTTTCTTGTTTGTGTTTTGTTATGTGGTTCTTGTGTTTTTCTATGTGGTTCGTGTTGTGGTTTCTTTTATCTTATTGTGTGTGTGTTTGGTTGTGCTTTTGTTTTTGACACACTCAAGGAGCATGTTTTTTATTTTATTTTATTATTTTTGTTGTTATTCACTTATTTATTTATTTATTTTTAAATTGGTTTTGTGTGTTTGTTTGCTCCTTGAGTATGTCAAAGGTGGTAGGCCAGGTCCGAGTCCTAGGCATTTTTGGCAGAATGGATACCCCTGCCTCCTTGGGTCTTACCCGAAAGTGGCATCCCTTTTGGGATGTTTTCCACAAATAATTAAAAAAAAAGTGATGAAAATGTAGTTGTGCTTATGATTGGTGACAATCCTCTAGAACTATACCATCAATACCTCAACTTCATTCTAGAGTCTAAATGGTCAAGAGGACAAGAAAGGCCTTTAAGGAGTTATCAAGAAGGTCTACTAGCTCAATGACCTACTACAAATGCAATGTTGTCACGAACCTCCTTGGTAGTACTAACTATTCAATATTGGACTATGTATTATGAATGATGTTTAATGTTTAGTTTTGTGGTCTTGGTGGATATATGCTTTTAATATTGTATCCATTTTGCATAAGAATATAGTATTGTTGATGCTCTGATTGGTTGCAAGATCAAGTACTCTCATGGGTGGACAGGAGTATTGGCCATAGGGAAATGAGAGAGAATGGGAAATGATGATCAAATGGCACAAAGTAACATGAATGAATATCCTTTTCATGTAGGTGCATTATGGTTTGTGTATGCTCATGTTTGTGCCATCGGACCAAGAAATTTGCATGCAATGAGTCTCCTTAACATGAGTCGATGATAGCTTGGGTCTATCTTAAATAAGGAGCCACTCATTTAGGGATAAAATTATGGTACAAGACATCGAGAGAGTGCTTTTTTTTTAGATCTCTTTCCTTTGCATGTGACTGAATGATCTCCTTGATAGAGTAGATGGATTTATTCTAAGGTTGCTTCTTAGGGTTGGAGTAAGAGATTATTTTGATTGCTTTGTTTAAGTAAAACTTAAATATAGACTAATGTTAGTTAGTCTAATGTTGGCATTAATTAATGTTATATTTAAGATTAATCAAAAGAATGATTAATGTTAGTTAATCTAATGTTAGAATTAATTCATGGAATTATTAGTGTGTTGCTAATGTTAGATTTAAATATTGATTAATATTTTTTTTTGGTAATTATTTTAATATATTAACAGTGGGTTTTTATAGAGGATCCCAAAACCTTATGTACAAAATTAGCCATATTTCTAATGATGCATCATACCTCTTGGCTGTAACAATAAGCCTAATTGCAAGTAAAGCCATCCTAATGCTAAAGACTTGGAAACTATAAAAAGGGCTTTTAGGCCTGGAAACCCAACGAAAAAGAAATAGGACAAAATCGAAGGAACACCAAGTAGAGCCCGAATAAATGAAACGAGGAAAGCAAAATAGACAAGACACCATGGACAACTAAGTAGACAAAATTGCCACGCCACACCAAAAATCGTTGGAGGGGGCTTTCCAAAAAATGCGCAAGGAAAGCATCATGAATGGATGTCTGCTCTGGCAAACCTTTCCACCTTGGATGGGAAGCGATACTGCCACACAACCGGACACGTGGTCATGAGCCCTTTTTTGGCCATGTGGTTAGCCACGCGATTACCTTCTCTCAAAGTATGATTTGCTTTCCACCTACCACGATAGGAGAGAAGCGTTCTTGCCTCGAGGATGATGTTGTAGACTTTCCAAGATGGATTTTTGTGCCAAGAAGGTAATTCACAATGTTGAGCAAGTCACCCTCAATAATAAGAGGTCGAGGATCCTTAGAGAGTATTCGAATACCTTTCAGAGCGCCTCGGGCTTGGCATAGTGATTTGTCTAGGAGCCCAAATTTTCACAATAGGCCATCACAAGATTCCCATCATGATCTCTGACAACACCCCCAGCACCAGTGGGCCCAGGAATTCCCTTAGCCACTCCATCAAAGTTTAATTTAATCCACCCATGGGGGGTTTGGTCCAAACAATATTCCTTCGACAAGGCCCTTTAACAACCTCCAGAAATGCCCAGAGATTCATCATTTTGAGAATCGCTTCTTCGCTCGAAAGGTAGGGACGAGGACTGGGAACAATAATAGAATTCTTGATGGCGTAGGACAACGCCCTTTGAGCAATAGAAGGGGACCCTCTAGGAGCTCTGCCAAAGATTATGGCATTCCTCTCCAACAAAATTTGCTAAATTGAATAATGGAAGGAGGCCTCGAGGAGGAAGCAGAGTTTGGGATTCTTGAAAGGATTAGGCCATTGGTGGAAAGCATCTCTGAGGGAATGGGGAGAGCACCATAGGATTTGGAAGGAGGATAGGACAATACTAAGAACAGAGTGGGAAAACGGGCAATGCAAGAATAAATGATCCCTCGTCTCGCAATCTGCAAGACACAAGTAACACCTGTTGGGGAAGGCAAAATCTCTCTTGTGAAGGTTTTCAATTGTTAAGGCTTTATTGTGGAAAACAATCCATGCAAAGAAGTTGATTTTAGGGATGACTCCTTTCCTCCACACAATATTCCACCTGTAGTCTAGAGTAGTCTTGGTGGTAAGAAACTCATAAGCTAATTTAACAAAAAAAGTCCATCCTTCGTACCACTCCAGATGATTTTGTCATTCCTCCTGGCAGAAGGAATTAAAACCGACTAGAGGATATTTGCAAGAAAGGTAACCTCATTATTAAACCCCTCCACAATTGGAATCTTCCATCAAGGAAAATGGGTGCTCCGATCTATGAACTCTGCCACCCTGAGTTGGGAGTTAGGGTCAGTCAAACCTCTCAGCCCAATGATATCCGCCCTCGACCCAAGGGCTTCTTTAGTCGCCCACCTGTCCTTCCAAAAGAAAATGAGGTTGCCATCACCCAAAATCTAGCGGGCTCCCAGGCTGATCAAATGTCGGGTTTGGAGCATAGATTTCCAAAATGTCGACGCCACGGAGGAGGTCTCAGCATCCAAGAAGGAAATGGGGCCAAGATACTTCTTTTTAACCAGCTTAACCCACTCCACCGAGTCGCTAGATAGAATCCTCCAATTGTGCTTCACTATCAAAGCCAAATTCATAAGTCTTGATCTTCTCAACCTTAGACCGCCTTGGTCTATCCTCGAACACACCTTGTCCCAAGCAACAAGGGGGAGTCTAGATTTCTCTTCGTTGCCAGACCATAGAAAGGTCCTCTGAATCTTCTCAATTTTGGAGTGAACTGCAACCGAAAGCATGAACACCGACATGAAGTAGGTCGGGATCCCCTAAAGACAAGCTTTGGTAAGGGTGGCTTTTTTGGCTTGCGACAGGAGTTTGCCCTTCCAAGTTTTGAGTTTCTTGTGAAGGCGCTCAAGAATCATGTTCCACATATCCCCACTCGCCCACCCACTATAAGATAGAGGCAACCCCAGATAGGATGTAGGCAGGGAATCAATAGTGCATTCAAGAATTCTAGCAATCTAAAGTTGCTTGCATAGGGGAGTGTTAATAAAATAGATTTTGCTCTTGATGTAATTGACCTTTTGCCCTACAGCTTGCTCATAACAGGATAGGATCCGCTTGAGTGATTTGGTTTGGGCAATGGATTCCCTAGTGGAGATGAGGGTGTCATCCACAAATTGCTGATGAGTGATAGGATCAACTCTAGAAGTCGAAAAAATGCCATAAATCTTGTTTTGACGAAGAGCCTCTTTCATGGACCAACTCAGAACCTCCGCTAGAAGAATTAAAAGGATGGGGGATAAAGGATCACCCTGTTTGAGGCCTCTAGCACTTTGGAAATACCCAGCTGGGGACCCATTGACTAGGATAGAAAAAAGGGAGTGGATATACAACTATAGACAAGGTCAATCTAGTGGGGATGAAAGCCGAACTTGAGGAGGACTGCACACAAAAAATTTCGATCAACCTAGTCAAAGGCTTTGTTCATGTCAAGCTTAAGAAAAAGAGTAGCATTCTTAGAGCAATAAGCGGAATGAAGGGTCTCATGGACAGTGATGACACCATCAAGAATGTTTCTACCTTTAACAGTGCTTCCCTGACAAGGATCAATCAGGATGGGGAGGATTGTTTTGAGTCTATTGGCTATAGACTTGGTAAGAATCTTGTAAAAAACATTGCACATGCTGATGGGCCAATATTCAGAGAAACTTTTGTAGGTAGGAGACTAAGGAATGAGGGAAATAAAGGTGGAATTGAGTTTCGGGTGGATGGATCTGGAAGCTTGAATAACCCGAATAGCATCGCACACATCCGAACCCATGACCTCCCACATGACTTGGAAGAATTAGGGGGGAAACCATCAGGGCCAGGGGCCTTATCTGGTTGCATGGAGAACAATGCTTCCTTAATCTCGGATGAGAAAAAAGGTTCCAAAAGCTTAATGCTTACCTCATGGGGGACTTTAGTCAGAAAATTGGCGAGTAGAGATTTCTAGACCTAAAGGTTGCTGTCTAGAGGAGTGCCAAGCAAATCCTAAAAAAAGTCAACCGCTTTGCTACTGATTTCCTCTATCTCCTTGGTAATGCGCCCATCCTTACAAGCCACTTCTCTGATCTTGTTGGCCCCTCTGTGCCTCATAGTAGATGCATGGAAAAACCTCATGTTGGTGTCTCCATTCTTCAACCAAAGGTCATGATATTTCTGGCGCCAGAACGTTTCCTCCCTAGCAAGAATAGAATGAAAGTCCACCAAAAGACTCCGCTCTTCCTCCCTGAGACCCTTAGTGTAACCTTCGAGTTCCATCCTTTCCTCCAAAACCTTCAGGTTCTCAGAGATGGATTTTTTGGACTCAAAAATGTTGTCGAAAACCTCTTTATTCCAAACTTTCAGCTTTTCTTTGACCATTTTGAGCTTTAGAGCCACCCTCTTAGGAGCATTTCCTTCCACCTTCAATTGCCACCATGCTGAAACCAAACCTTTGAAGTCCTTGTGAGAGATACACATGGATTCAAATCTAAAGGGGGTTTTAAAAATAGGCCCATCATCTACCTCCAAGAAAATAGGGTTATGGTCAGACCCAATCCTTGGAAGAGCCGAAAGGATAGCCCCGTAAAGGATAGGAATGGCTTCTTGGGACATAAAAAATCTGTTGAGCTTGACTTGAATCAAACCACTCCCAATCCTTCTGTTACTCCAAGTGAAGGAAGCCCCTTTGAGTTCGATGTTGAGCAAGCCATTAGTAGATACAAAATCCCTGAAGTCCTCCAAGCTGCGGCTAAAGTGGTCGGATCCTCCTTTTTTTTTGAAGGATGAAAGGAACAATTGAAGTCACCCCCTAAAACCCAAGGAAAATTACTAAAATTCTCCCTCATCTGAGAGATAGCTTTCCACATTTCTGCTCTCTCTATGGCAGAATTTGAAGCATAAATGTTGGACAGAATCCAAGAAAAATTGGTGGTTTTGGATTGGAACAGTACATTGATGATTCTGTTGGAAGTTGATAGCAGGCTGCCCTCAAACCTCGAAGGGTCCCACAGAACCATGAGTCCTCCCACTATTCCCACTGTAGGGCTGGACAGACAATTTGCCTTGGCCCAAATGGCCTTTGTAGCTTTATCAGAGGAGATAGCATTGACCTTGGTCTCTTGCAAAATAAGGATAGAAGGATTAGTCCTCCTACGGAGATCAGCCACTAACCTTCATTTGGCTGCACCGTTCAGTCCTCTCACATTCAATGAGAGGACTTTCATCTAGACAGTTTGAGGTTTTTATTGCCTCCCCTTCCCTGTTGAGGGGGAGGTTTTGATGCATGTGCTTTGTCCTTCTGAGCACCATAGTCATCCAGAACCAGCAAACACTGGGTTCCATTTGCAACATCATTTGTTGTGTCTTTGTCTTGCCTATCTTTGTTAGGAGGACGGCCCTGATTCCTCTCACTACCAAAATCCACACTTTGATTTTGGCTCCTCGTGTTTCAAGGGCTAATGTGATCGGATTGTTCACCCCTCCTTCCTAAGAGGTAATCTTATAGCATCATCTGTGACTGGCTAAAATTGGGATGACCCATATCTTGGGGCAAAGAAACAGTCTGAGTCATAATTTGGGATGGGGTTCGTTCCTTCTCTTCCTGCGATTCACTTTCCAAGTGGGAGTCTGCTCCTTGTTGATTGTCAGCCTCAAGTTTCTCGAGGTCTGATTGGAGAGTGGGATTCTCTTTAGGCTGAGAGAGTCTGACATAGACTCTAGAGGGGCCTAGAGATTCATGACCCTTCACATCTGGAAGATTTGACTACTTCACCTAACCTTCCCCATGCTCCAAGGGGTTGTTGTTTTCACGCTTCTGCTTACCCAGTTTTTGAAGAGGACACTGGGATTGGAGGTGCCCTTGGGACCAACACTGGGGGTAGAAAGCTGGTCTATTTTCATAGACAATAGCTTGTTTATGAAGAAAGGTACCTCCAGACTGAAGAGTGATGAAAGTTGGGAGTTCTGCCTCCAAATCTACCAGAACGCAAAAACGGGCTTGGACAAACCTTGTTCAAGCTTGGGTGGGTGGGTCAATGGTGAAAAACTCCCCAATGGAGTGCACAATACCCCTTATGACATTTTCATGCCAGCCAAAGAGGGGAAGATTTAGCAGCCTAACCCATATTGGGCCAATGTTGATGTTCTGGGTATCAGGACTAAAATCCATGTCCCACTTCCTAAGGAATAAACTTTTGTGGCCCAAAAACCATGGCCCGCCAGCCAAAATTTTATAGTAATCCTCCTTATTGTTCATTCTAATGGCAAAAAAACCTCGGGATAGGGCCGCTAGCTCCATATGACCAGAAGTCCTCCATTTTCTTGCTGCCCACTTTCGAATAGTTTCCATGTCGGGACGGCCGCTAATGAATTTGCCTATGAGGGTAAATTTCTCAAACTTCGTGAAGCTTGAAAGAACTTCCATTGGGATGTCCAGCTCATCCCCAACCAGAAACAACTCTTTGGTAAAAAACTCGTTTAGGGTTTCTGAGGCCGCTGCCTGGGCATAAGACTTTTGAGCCCCACCACCCCCTTTTTTTGGTGGGTCCTTACCCTGACTGACACCATCAACAGCCCAGTCTTCTTCAATGGGTCCGGATGCTTTCGCACCTCCAGATCCCTGGTGCCCTTCGATTGCTCCGTTGTGCCCAAGACATGAACCGTAGCCGCTCTTAGGATCCCCTATAGATGACTTCTCGCCCATCAACATCTCCTCCCTCCCCACACTTGGAGACTGCTGCTCCACTCTTCGATTGTTGGCAGCTGCTGGTTTCACCCTTCTGCTACTCTACTGGTCAAAACCCTAGCTCTATCAGTTTTCTTGAATGTCAGTTATAAATAATATTTTAAAATATTGATTAATGTTAGTATGAATCTAAATTTAGACTTAATAATAATCAAAGGAATGATTTATGTATGGCTTTAGACTTTGGTTCTTGCATGGTGTTGTTTTATCTTTTGGTCTTTCGTCTATCATGCATGTTTGTGACTTGTAAGATCACCTTTGATATTTTTATGGGAGTGTCATTAATACCTTTGGATGGTATAGTTGGAGCCATATTTGGCTAAAATCCCATTTCTTTATTCCACCATATTTTTGTTGTGTTAAGGGGGGGCATTGATATTGGAGTTATTGGGCATTATGGAAGCATTTCCAGTAGTGCCACTCCGCCCTAGCATGCAACACTTCTTCTTCCTTTTTCTTGAGCCTTTTAAAGGGTGTTGGTTGGTTTAATGGTGGATTCCACCATGGGAAGAGTAAGAGGAAGGAATGATGGTGGGAATACAGTGTAGAGTCCTACTAGTGTTTGAATACGAGGATCAAGAAGTTGAACGCCAAATCCCTACTAAGAGCCAGGTAATATCCATAGTTTTGGTCTTTGGGTTTTTTCTTGGTGTGCATTGTGCATTTGACTCCTTTCCTTTGTTGTTGCTAGTTGATTGTTTCTTACTTTTTGCCTTCGTGTATTATAATAGATTTCTTGGTTTTTGTAGTCATGTGGTTGGTTTTTGAGATACGTGCCTTTGTCATCATGTAATGGTTTCCTTGTATGGTGGTGGGCATGTTGGGAGCTGGCCATGTTGGGATGCTCTTCTCATATATCTACAATGTCACCACACACCTCTCTGGTTCCTTGCAAACTCAAAATCCACTAATGGTAGTTATCCTTGTCTATGTATATTTTGGACTATGTAGGGCACCTTCGAGAACATTTGTCTAAGCCATTTAAAGGGTGGTCATAGGGCGTGCATACCTGGTTTAGGGTTGCATTCATGAGATGTGATGTTAATGCTTGTGCTTAGTAACCTTATCTTTTGTGCATTATTTTAGCCAAGACTTGGATATTTCCCTAGCTTTTTAGATGTGTGCAATAAGGGTTTCATTTGTTGAGTGTTGCTTAGCTTTGCTTGCTTTCATAGAATAAAGGTGTTTTTTTAATCTAAGGTTTTTGCAAATATCTAAGTTTAATTATTGCAATATTTCTTTAGTTTGCTTTGCAAGGATAATACAAATTAATCTAAGGATAGATTAATTCATGTAACCTTATATTTGCAACTAATCCAAAGTTAGATTAGTTTGGTAATTAATCTAATGGTAGATTAATTCATTTAATCTTAGATTTGCAACTAATCCAAAGATAGATTAGTTTGGTAATTAATCTAATGGTAGATTAATTCATTTAATATTAGATTTGCAATTAATAATGATAGATTAGTTTGGCAATGAATCCAACTTTAATTGCATTGCAATATCTAAATTTTTAAATAATTTAATGATATATTAGTTTGGCAATGAATCCAACTTTAGTTCCATTACAGTATTTAGATCGTTAACTAATCTAATGATAGATTAGTTTGGTATTGAATCCAAATTTACTTGCATTACAATATTTAGATAATTAACTAATGTAATGATAGATTAGTTTGGCAATGAATCTAACTTTTATTGCATTGCAATATTTAGATTATTAGCTAATCTAATGATAGATTAGTTTGGCAATGAATCCAAATTTAATTGCATTAAAATATTTAGATTTATTAACTAATCTAATGATATATTAGTCTAGAAATAAATCTAACTTTTATTGCATTGCAATCTTTAGATTATTAACCAATCTAATAATAGATTATTTTGGTAATGAATCCAAATTTAAATGCATTATAATCTTTAGATTAATAACTAATCAAATGATAGATTATTTTGGAAAAGAATCTAACTTTTATTGCATTACAATCTTTAGATTAATAACTAATCAAATGATAGATTAGTTTGGCAATGAATCTACTTTTAACCTCTAGATTGTTAACTAATCAAATGATAGATTGGTTTGGTAACTAAGCTAATGTTGAACTCATTTTAATCTTTGGTTTACAGATTAATATTAAGTCCTTCAAAAGGAATATGAAATGGAAAATTGATTACTTAGATCTCTAAGTTGCTTAACCAAAGAAGGATTCAAATTAGTTGTTAAGTTAACAAAAGGGTTAGTATAGTTTGGAATAGATATTTGTGGAAAATATTCTTGGAAAGAAGTATGGGCTTCTTTTGTGATTTTGCTATACTAAACTAGATATGTGTAGCTTTGGAATTTGATATTTGTAGAAAATATTCTTGGAAAGAAGTATGGGTTTCTTTTGTGATTTTTCTATACTAAAATAAGCTTTGGATTTGATATTTGTGGAAAATGATTTGGAAAATAATTTTGGACTTCTTTTGTTTTGCTATACTGAATTAGCTATGTGTATAGTTAGAAATTGATATTTGCAAAAAATATCTTGGAAAGAAGTATGGGCTTCTTTGCTTGTGTTTGCTATATTGAATTGAATTTATAGAAATGCAAGGGCTTGGGTTCTAAAATATTTATGGAAAATATTTTAGGAAAGTATTAAGGGATACTTTTGTTTATGCACTGAATATTATAGAAATGCATTCATACCTACAAATGAGTTGTTCTGATTTCCACATTTCGATAAACTGTCGTGAAGGCCAAAGGAAGAAGACGTATGATTATGTTAAGATAACTCCTTAATTATTCTTGGAGTACTGTTGGAAAATACTCTCGGTAAAATATTATTTAATGTAATAGAAGCAAAGACTATTATTTTATAATATCAAAACTGTAAATGGATGACTATTTGGTACCATGTTTGATGCAGGAGCATCTAGTAGCACCTGATGCAGAAGCATCTAGTGGCAGGAGGGCCACTTCTGAAAAGTTTGCTAAGGAGGAAATACATCGCGATTTCGTGACATGTCGCGAAATCGCGACAAAAAAAAGAAGAAGGCAAGGAGAAAAATATGTCGAAATATCGCGACAGAAAAAGTGTCGCGATATCATGACACAAAGTAGAGAGAGGAACCAGTGAAGAAAACTGTCACGATATCATGACAGAAAATGTGTCACGATATCGCGACACAAGCGGAGAACGAAGCCAATGGGGAGGAGTTGTCACGATATCGTGACAGCAAATGTGTCGCGATATCGTGACACAAGTGGAGCAGAGAAGTCAGCAAGGAGAGGTCGCGATATCGTGACAGAAAATGTGTCACAATATCACGGCACAAGTGAAGCAAAGAAGTGAGCGAGGAGAAGCTATCGCGATATCGTGACAGAAAATGTGTCACGATATCGTGACAGGTTCCATAGGAGAAGCAAGGGTGCCAAGGATGTCACGATTTCATGACCCAAATAAGAAAGAGGAGGCTGCAAGCAAAGATGTCACAATTTCACGACATGTCGTGATTTCATGACCCGAAAGCAAAAGAGCATACGAAAGATAAAGATGTCACGATTTCATGACATGTCGCATTTTTGCTACCAAAAAGGAAAAGGAAGGGCAAGAGAGGAAACATGTCGTGATATCACGACATGTTGAGTTTTCGTGACCCGAAGAGGAGAGAAGAGGCGATGGAGCAAAAATTTCGTGATATCACGACATGTCAGGTTTTTGTGACCCGAAGAGGAGAGAGAAAGCAAGGGAGCTAAAATGTCGTGATATCGCGACATGTCGCATTTTTACGACAGGAAGAGAAGAAGATGAGGAAGAAGGAGGAGAGGTCGTGAAATCATGACAGGCTACATTTTTAGAGGCCGTTACATGATGGCACATGGCAGCACAGAACAACACGTGGTACCAAGGTGTAGTGAAAACAGGCATAGACGAACAGTTAATGAAAGACATTACGCCAGTTACAGAGGACGTTATGGATTGCAGTTATAGAGCAGATAAAGATAAACAATCATGGTAGAAATGAATCGAAGGGCCGCCAGATGGAAGACAAAGATGCATGCCCAAAAATTTATAAAAGGATGAAGTAGAGGCATGTACAAGGGTTGGAAAATGGTAGATGCAGGGGTTGGAAAACTTGCAAGTTGCAGAGTTGCACAGTCGAGTTGCAGAGTCGAAGGCAGAGGGCCACTCGGACCGGCTTGGAGTGCATTTTCCTTCTAGAGTTGTAGAGTTAGGGAATATTTGCAATAGAGAGTGAAAGAACTGTGCCTATGCACCAATTTTTGTAAAGCCTGTAGGCTGTAAATGTAAACCTTTGCAAGTTAGTGAATAGAACATTAGGGTTTCTATTTCTTGTAAAGCATGTTTCCAATTTTTTATGTGAAAATTTGGATTTGGTTGATACCAATTTTGGCCCCCCCATCAAGTGGTATCAGAGCTAGAAGATTCTGAGCATGTAAGCAGAGCACCGAACGTGAGGCAGCTTGCACCAGGATCTAGGGTTAAGGATTGTGAGAAGAAAGTGCAAAAGAATGCCTCCACGAAGAAACTATGGTGGTGGGAGAGATATGAGATCTGAATATTCACAATTATAGACGTTCAGATCTTTTTAGAGGTAAGTGTAAGCCCTACAAGAGGAGCTACTCAGAAGAGATTTATGGAGGCAAGTGAAAGCCCTACGAGAGAAGCTACACAGAAGGCATGAAGATCAACTAAGAAGTAGATGCCAGGGAAAAATAATTGGTGGAAGAGAAGATGAAGTGCGTCGAAAGTTGAATCCATTGAAGGCTATAGACGAGGAGGTGTGCAGTAGTGCCAGAATCTATCTAGAGGAAGACAGAAGTTATTTTGGCTAGGAGACGGGGTTTGAGCAGGCTGTAGAGACAGGTGCATGTTTGGAGATGTTACCGAAGGTGGTGATCGAACATCATAGAAGTGAAGGTCACTTCTCCACCAACCTCGGGTGTCTGATGCAGGAGCATCCAATAGCACCTGATGTAGAAGCATCCAGTGGCAGGAGGGCCACTTCTGAAAAGTTGGCTAAGGAGGAAAGACGTCACAATTTCATGACATGTCACAAAATTGTGACAAAAGAAGAAGAAGAAGGCAAAGAGAAAAATATGTCATGATATCATGACAGAAAAAGTGTCGCGATATCGCGACACAAAGTAGAGAGAGGAACCAGTGAAGAAAACTATAGTGATATCATGACAGAAAATGTGTCGCGATATCACGACACAAGTGGAGAACGAAGCCAATGGGGAGGATTTGTCACAATATCACGATAGCAAATATGTCACGATATCATGACATAAGTGGAGTAGAGAAGTCAACAAGGAGAGGCTATCGTGATATCGCGATAGAAAATGTGTCGCGATATCGTGGCACAAGTGAAGCAAAGAAGTGAGCGAGGAGAAGCTATCACGATATCGCAATAGAAAATGTGTCACGATATCACGACACAAAATGGAGAAAGAAGCCAGCAGGGCCAACTATTGTGATATCACAACAGGTTCCATAGGAGAAGCAAGGGTTCTAAGGATGTCACAATTTTGCGACCCAAACAGGCAAGAGGAGGTTGCAAGCAAAGATGTCACGATTTTGCAACATGTCACGATTTTGCGACCCGAAAGCAGAAGAGTGTACGGAAGACAAAGATGTCGCGATTTCGTGACATGTCGCATTTTCATGATAAAAAATAAAAAGGAAGGGCAAGAGAGGAAACATTTCGCAATATCGCGACATGTCAGGTTTTTGCAACCAGAAGAGGAGAGAAGAGGTGATGGAGCAAAAATTTCATGATATCGTGACATGTTAGGTTTTCGCGACCCAAAGAGGAGAGAGAAGGCAAGGGAGCTAAAATGTCATAATATCGTGACATGTCACTTTTTTGTGACAAGAAGAGAAGAAGACGAGGAAGAAGGAGGAGAGGTCACGAAATCGCGATAGGCTGCATTTTTGAAGGCCGTTACAAGATGGCACGTGGTAGTACAGAACAACACGTGGCACCAAGGTGCAGTGAAAAAAAGCACAGAAAAACAGTTAATGGAAGATGTTACACCAATTATAGAGGACATTACAGATTGTAGTTATGGAGCAGACGAAGACAAAAAGTCATGGCAGAAATGAATCGAAGGGCTGCCAGATGGAAGACGAAGAGACACGCCTAGAAATTTATAAAAGGATGAAGGAGAGGCATGTACAAGGGTTGGAAAATGATAGATGTAGGGGTTGGAAAACCTGCAGTTGCAGAGTTGCACAGTCAAGTTATAGAGTCGAAGGCAGAGGGCCACTCGGACCGGCTTGGAGTGTGTTTTCCTTCCAGAGTTGTAGAGTTAAGGAATATTTGCAATAGAGAGTGAAAGAACTGTGCCTGTGTGCCAGTTTTTGTAAAGCCTACAGGCTATAAATGTAAACCTTTGCAAGTTAGTGAATAGAACATTGGGGTTTATGTTTCTTGTAAAGCATGTTTTCAATTTTTTGCATGAAAATTCGGATTTGGTTGATACCAATTTTGGCCCCCCCATCAATGTTGATTAATAGTTTTATGATTTTTATCTATGCTATTATTTGATCTAATGGATAGTTAGATTTACTTTACAAGCTTGAATGATTATATTTGCTTACTTCATAAAAGATGCTTTTTTATTTAGTGCTTGTAAAAAGTGAGAGAGAGAGTTACTATTGGCTTAGGGGTTTCTTTGGGAAGGGCTCTAAATTTAACCTTATCTAAACACTCCCTTTTAAATTGGGCTATTGTAGGGTAGCAACACCCAGTTTCTATGTCCATGAGAAGGCAATCACATGGAGTGATTATAGCTTAGAAGCCATAGTGGAGATGGGGAGGTTAAACATGATTTTTAAGAGATCACCATGGATGTGTAGTTAAACTAGACAAAGAGACTATGCCTAATAGGCCAGTATAGATGGAATTATGGTTGGAAGTAGGAATTGACGTCCCCTAATCTAAATCCTAATAAGGTATAATCCTATTGCTAAGGTTAAAAAGTTTGCATTCATGGAGAATTCTATAAAAGTGGGGAGACATTTTTATAGTGTCCTTTATACTAAGAAGGTATACAAGGTGAACCCCAGTTACCTACGAGAGCTTGGCCTCTCCTGTCCACTCGAGAGATGTTTGTAGCATCTTAGACTCAAAATGTGGTTATGTCTAGTCAATATATGTATTTCATGGATACTCTTGTAAAGCTCTTTAAAAAAATCTCTCTCGGATTGGTTAGATTTTGGGGTTGTTACAAATGCAAGTGATACTATTTTCTAGATATGATAATCATCACTTCATTGCAGGATATCCCCTCATGATTCTATGGGATGAATAAGTAAATGCAAGAAAATATGCATTAAGGTACATGAAAGCAAGCAAAATATTTTACATGCAATCATGCATACAATCAATTATACAATTAGGCACATGAGTAGGAAAACATGTAGATTCAAGCATAGTATATTTTTAAGTGCATTATATTGATAGGTTCCTTATTTTCCTTACCATATAATGCAGCCAAGCAGTATACACCTGACCCTTATTTAGTTGTTACTTTGAATGGGCCTAACCAATTATGCTCAAATTTGATCTTAAGATCTTATTTTGCTTTAGAGTTTATTTTTTTAAAGGCTAAATGACCAAATTCGAAGGATCAATAGTACACCCTCTTTCCATATGCTTTATTAAGTCTTTGATGATAAACTCATAAGTGCTTTAATCCATAAATCCATATTTTGTCAAGCAGTTCTAGATGGCTAAGGCATACATGGTGATATTCATCATGAACAAATGTATCCTTTAGAAGGATTCTAAGGGATGGAACCTCTAATTCAAATGGAAATATATCCTTAGTCCCACAGACCAAGGCATAGAGCATAGACCTAGTTGGAATTTTTACACTAGTGTGGTACACCCACAAGGTAGGATATAGATGTAAATATCAATATCTATTAGTTTTGTTGACAAGTTTCTTTTATATTTTATTAAATTTTTATTAGAAGCTTCAACCCAATTATTACCTTGCAGGTAATATGGTGTCAACCATTTATGTTAAATTTTGAATTAGCATAGAGTTTGGCAATATATTTATTTTTTAAAAGGAGTACCATTATATAAGATAAGCATGTTAGTAATTCCATACCATGATAATATTTGATTCAAGATAAACTTGAAAACTTAAACTCCAATATAAGAGGATATTTGCATAGCCTCTACCCACTTGGTAATGATGAACTTATTGTTAGGATGACAAATAGATGAGATATATTACAACTGAAAAGTGATTACATATATAAGTAGGAGGTCTATATAAAGATATGACAAGTGTCAAAGAAATATGACAAGTGTCAAACTAAAAGTAGGCATAGTGCACATTAATTCTAACATTCCCCCTTAATGTGCACTATCCTAACTATAGAAAAAAAACAAGTCAACATTAGGTAACATTCCCCCTTAATGTGCACTATCCTAACTATAGAAAAAAAAACAAGTCAACATTAGGTAACATTCCCCCTTAATATTGACTTCATTAAAATAGCCCTATCATCATCATTTATTACATGATTTGGTCTAGTCTCGTGCTCTTTGCACTTGGCTCTCCAAATGTGAATAATGCTAGATCAACGATGTATACATCTCGGTCTATTGCCTTAGGTTCAGCCACTACCTTGGATCTGTTGCCACTGGGTCAGTCGTCTAAGTACCTCAGGGTTATCCTGTGTGCCTCAGGGTCAGCCACTTCTAGTTTTGTTGCCTCTGTAGGTCATCCTCTACGTATGTTTCCTCTCATAGGCCACTAACTAGATTCACCATGAATATCATCCCCACCATGGTGAACTCAATCTAGAAGGTGTTGGTCTCTGTCGAAAATGCACCTTAATACAAAAGAAAAATGAGCCATATAAGAGTGTTGGTCTCTACCAAAAATGTACTCAATAAAATAAAAATGAGCCATAGAGCCAAATATGGAGGAGAAGAAGAAAGACGAGAATAGAATCTTCTGAAGTATCTTCATCAGTAGTCTTCAAAATTTGATCCAAAAAAATCCTTAGATAGATTCTAGGGTGTCTATGTTTGTAGTCCCTAGAGTAGGTGTCCTTATGGTGACCATCTCATCCCATCGGAATGCATGGGTAACCAATCGCTGCATCCGCTAGGTGCTATAGAGAAGGTGACTAGGTACAAGGATCACATACAAATTTTTTTGGGAGTGTCAGGTATAATCGAGATTGCACTCCAAGGTATAAATATTTGAGGCTAAAAAATACAAATTGAATAGCCTTAGAATTATAATTGGACACCACCATTGTGTCCATCATGAAAAAACCTTTCTGACGACTATAAATACCCCTATGTTGGGTTAAAAATGGACCTACATCTTATATAAACAACAACTAGGGGCCATGTAGCCCTTTTACTTTCATTTCCACTCTCCATGTGGAAAAATAATGGCCCTTCCATAACTTAAAAATTTTGAGTGCCCCTTTTAATACATAAAATGCATTTTTAAATAAAATCCCCATTATTTTTATATAAAATACCCCACAAAATGATATTATAAAATAAAAAACTTAGGCCCATTAATGTAAGAGGGGGAGAGTATTGTGTTGACCACCGCTGAGACCTCCTTGCACATTTGAAACATGTTTCAAGCACCACACCGCTCATACAGGCCCAACTTGGCCATTATACATAAACATCCCATTGTCACAACTTTTCACCAATCTGAAAATAACCATCATAAATGCTTTACAAAAAATACAAAGCTGGTAAACACATAAAAAACTAAGGTTGCCAATACTCCAGGGAGGATTTCAAATAGTAAACAAATTTCAATCTCGTTGGTAGATCATTGATATGAGATAAAATTGAAATATTTGATGTTTGATGTGGCACCGCATGTCATCCATAACCTTCCAATAACATCCAGTGGATCTCATAACTTTGACAGCAGAAATGGCAAAAAATACGCTTAGTGGCAATAATGGCACATCCCCTCCATGGACTACGAGCCTCCACTTCAACAACTGTGCAATATGTTAAAAAAAAATGCGTGCAGGAGTCCCATCCATGACATGGACACCAACTTACTTCCCACATTCTAGCCATATTTCATGAATCACGGATCTTCGGCAGGCATCTCCCGCATGGTTGCTTCCTTACAGCTCTAAAAAAAATTAGCACATTATGTACTCAGTGTGGGGGTCATATTCCACCATCGTTCCACATCTGCTTCAGCATCTAAGGTATCGAAAGCAAAAAAAATGCTTCAACGCTAGACCTTTTCGACCTCGATGAAGAAATATGAGCATTCCACATACGACACATTGCAAAAACTACTCCATTGTGGTAGAGATCTATCCACCCATAATCAACAAAAAATAGCAAAAAAATGCTCTTGCAACAACACGCATCCAACATTGTCACAAATAAATCTAGGGCACATCACACTAGAAATAATTGCCTTGTCTAGACAAAGGTATTTCTCCATGATGCAAAACCATTTGCAAAATCATGTCTTCTTAGCACAAATTCTCTTGAGATCAAAACAAAAAAACAACAGTCCATCGCAAATACCAAAAATTTTCTTGCGATGTGCATTTTTCATGATAAACCACCGTCATGAGGGACGTAATGACTTGGATTTAAATATTCTTACATTTCTTTTTCGATGGTCACTCCTTTTCTGCCAACTCCTAACTAGTAGCGCACAACAATGTTATAATAATTTAAATAAAGGCCAAAGGGCCCATCCATTATGATAGCAAAAGGGCCCATACATCGCCAGTTATATCGGTGGCTATAATACTATGAATATCTCTAGTAAAATTGCTATACCAAGTGTTTGATGTAGTCATTTATGACATCCATGATCATATCCTTGATCTTTTCAAGCTGGCGATGATCCAGTATAGTGCATAACACTATTAGTTTAGTAGCTTCAATCACCATAGCGCGAGAAAACAACATTCGTGTGGCCCTCATTTCTCAGCTTCTTGTGATGTCATAGTGATTCATAGTCTCTACATGCAGCAAATACATCAATGTTTATGATCACCACCACTGTCAAATGCGTAACACCCCATGCAATCTCCTCATGGATGGCCAAAAAATAGGTCCTCCAAAACAACTTCCTTATTGATTTGAACCTACAAAATATAAAACATCGAATGCGATCACTTCTAGAAAATATCCATAATAGTTGAAAGCCAAAGCCATGCATCCCATGAGAAGATCATCTTCCTTAGGAGTCCATAAAAATATATATTTGTGGAGAGTTTCAGTCATCAATCTCAAAGAATAACCTAGGCGTTGACATCACTTTGTGGGGGTTTCTACGGAACCATATAAAGAAAGAAAATAAATATTCCTCACGTGAAGGAGATTTCGATGCGTGCTTTGAGTGTTGCACATCAATGTTGAAATTCTCATTGCCCAAACTTTTGATGACCACCAAATATCAATGAAACAGGCACCCCCTACCATTTATTTGTCTCAGTTCATCGAAGTCATCGACATTACTGAGAGTGACAGTGCAGTCCGTTCAAAATTTACACTAACTTTGGTGATCTAAATATTATTTTTTTGGGAATATTATTGAAATAAACAAGCTTCATGTGTGCAAAAACAACCGACACTTCTGAACAAATGCTACGCAAAAAATCTAAAAAAAATTCACTGACTCCATGAACACAAAAAAATGAGACACAATCATCACACGACGGATAGAAAAAAAAATCTCGAGATGAACTTGTTCAACTATCCAATCACGTGACCAAAAATAAATAGATCTTCATCGAGAAAAAATCATGGTACCAATTATTAAAGCTTTAGGGGCAGCCATGAAATCTTTTCCTTCTCCCTTTGGCCTTTTAATTTTTGATCCACTAAAGTGGAGAGCATACTCCCTGGGCCTTTTGGAGAAGGAAGGAATGGAGGAAAAAAGATTGAGGAAAAAAATGGAGGGGGATTTCCATGAGGTAAACCCCCCCCTCAAGCTCACAAGCTCAAGAGAGCGCCTGGAGCTCTGATACCAAATGTTAGGATTTGAACAGATGAGATATATTATACAAGAAATGAGTTACAATATATAAGCAGGAGCCTATATGAAAAACATGACACTTTTCAAGAGAATATGATAAGTGTCAAGAAGGCATAGTGTGTAAACTGAAACTGAATGTATAGTGCACATTAATATTATAACACTTATGTCCATTAGATGACATCAAATTTATTTTTCTAATGATATTCATCCCCCAAGTAGAGAAGGACCAAGGAGTTGTGATGGACTGAAGCTCTTGGCATGGTGCATAGATGAGGTTATCATGCTTTTGGAATTTGTCACACTTGTGCATGTGATTATATCTCTTTCCATAGTCATCTAGTAATACCCCATGTGGATGATCTTTTTAATGATGGCACTTTCATTGAAGTGTCTACCACATGCCCCTTCGTGGTAATTTTGAACTACTATTTTGGCTTCATCTGAATTTAGGCATCCTAAAAGAATGCCATAAAATATTCACCTATATAAGATATCTCTAATTATCATATATCGACAAGCGCATTACCTAAGGTTCTTCCACTTATTATGATTCAGTCCTTTAGGCAAACATCATTTTTAAGAAAATCGTATATTTTCTTGTACCAAGAATAAAGAATAGGTGCTTGTTCAATGGAAAATATAGCTAATGGTTCTTGACTAGATTGCAAGGTTGTAGGTTTTCTTAACTAATATATGATAATTGTTGCTTGTTCATATTCAACCTCTAGATGTATAAGAGACACAGTTGCAACCATTACATCTTCTTGATGGTTGCTGAAGCTTGGAATAGTATCAATGGTTACCCTTTCAAAGGAATCGATCAATTTATCCACAATATCTTTCTATGGTTTTTATTTTATCATATTTAGTATGATAAAATCCATTAATTTGGTTAAATATTGATTGCAAATATCCAAATATGTAGAGGATAGTAAATTTTAGAACTAGGCCGCTTGAAACCCAAGGATGAGTGCTTCATATTCAATCATGTTATTAGTACATGAGAATGGAAGCTTGAAATACAAGGGAATTACAATCTACTATGGTGATACTAAGATGATTCCTACTCCTACTCTTTTAACGCATCTCACACCATCAAAGAAGAGAGTCCAAGAATCCTGTTGTGATGCTTCAAGAGTGAATAATGTCTCATTGGGAAACTCGATCTCTAAGAAATGGCTAGCTAGAAAAGGGGTTGTTTCTAGTTGACTAGCTATCACTTCTCCCTTAATCAAATTTTGTCTAATGAATTCAATATTGAACTCATTAAGGATCGTAACCCATTTAGCTATCCTAACCAAAATTTTGGGTTTAGACATAAGATATTGCAATGGATCAACCTAGCTATAACATGTGTTTTATGGCTTAACATATAATGTCTTAGATTTTGGGAGGCAAAGACCACTTTAGACACATATTTTCTAAAGGGGTATTTCTAGTTTCATATCTAATAAGGGTTCTACTAATATACTATACATCCATTTCTATATGCTAGTCATCATATTGTGCCAACATAGCACCTCAAACATGAATTGTCGCTATAATATATAGTAATAGTGGTTTAAGAGGATTGTGTAGGATAAGTGTTAGTGGAGATAAAAGGTATGTTTTTAAAGTGTCAAAATATTTGTGAGATTCCTCATCCCAGTTAAACTCAATCTCTTTTCTTAATAGTCAATAAAAGTGTTCACATGTATCTTCCAATTGGGATATAAATCTCCTAATTGCTTGTACTCTACCTTGTAGACTTCAAATATCAGTTAGGTTATTGGGTGGTGGAATTTTAGTGATGGTAGATATTTTGTTAAGATCTACCTCAATACCACATCTAGATGCTATGAAACCTAAAATATTTCTATATGTTACCCCAAATATGCATTTGGAGAGCTTAATATGAATGTATTTTATCTAAGTCATTCAAAAATTCACCTTAAATATTTCACATGATCTTCCCGCTTCATGAAAAATCCAAGAATATCATCAATATAATCTTCCATGATATCATGCATCATATCATGAAAAATTAACCTCATAGCAAAACGTACCCTAAGTAGTGAATGTGGTTTTGGCTTGATCCTCTAGTGCTATCCATATCTTATTATAACTGGAAAATCCATCCATCAAGCATAGCATTCTAAAGTTTACTATCATGTATATATTAAGTAGAGGAAAATAGTCCTTAGGATGGACTTTATTGATGTCTTGAAAGTTTGTACATACTTGCACAATACCCTCTTTCTTGGCAATAGGAACTATGTTTAAGATCCAATTAAAATAGGCAATAGCCTTGCTAAATTTGACCTCCAAAATATTTTGGAGTTCTTCTTTTACTAATTGAACAACCTTAGGGTGCATCCTTCTCAACTTTTGTTTCATTGTTTTAGCATCAGGCTTGACTATCAGGTAGTGAACAACTAGGGATGGATCTAGTCCTAACATATTTGTGTAGGACCATGCAAAAATTATCAAAAAAATTGGTTAAGAGCTTTGTATACTCTTCTCTTTCTTCTAAAGTTAGAGCCTTTCCTAACTTTATTATTCTTGGGATTGTCATATGATCCTATGTTAATGTCTATGGTTTCTTCTATTAATATATTAGATTCATCTTCATATTATGGAGGGGTAGGTAAGACCCCTAGACTTTGAAGCTCATTGGCATCTAAAGTCCATTGTTCAATGTTGGATGACTATGAGGGATGTGTGACTAAAGAAAGAGGTCCTTCAATAGGTATATCTTCTTCATGAGGAACATTATTTCCATTATCTATAAGAGGGTTGTGGGGTAGAATTTTCACCTCAAAGTCATTTATATGTATTGTTGATACAAGGTTTGTTATTAATTAAGATGTCATATTGTTATATTCTTGTGATGAAACTAATCTATGCTCATTGTCAAGGCTATCATTAGATATTTTCCTAATCTCCTCAATAGGCTCAATACTTATGGTGTTTATTTATGTATACTACAAAAATAGATCAAAAATGGATAAGGGGAAAATTTTGTTGTCCTTATCTTCATCCTTATCTAGACATGTTGTAAGGTTGCATTTTTTTAAGTTGACACAAGAAAAGGCTCACCTCTTCATCGACATCATTTTCTAAAGAGGAGAGAGATGTCCTTTCATTATGGTTGGGAAAATATCCCAATCCATAATGTTCAGGCCAAGTTTCAAACTCTAGAGGCTCCTTAATGCCTTGTTATCAAATTCCTAAGCCCTTTACCTTGCATCCAAAGTTACAAAGGATTTTATTGGGTATAGGGTAAAGATTAGAGAGATAACACGAAGCATACCTTCATTCTCTTAGACATGGATTGGTTCCACATATTATCTCTTCAATAATTTTTACTACAAAAATGAAGGTTCAAATTCCAATTTACATAATCATTCCTTGTCTAGAAGGCAACCCTAAAGCATGAGGTGATGGGGGTAACCTGACCAAGTCTAAGGCTAATAGCTCATGATACTCGTTTTTGAGGTTTATATTGTTAATATCCTCAAACTTTTATTTACCTTTTGTCATAGCTTGAGCTTCTTCTCCCTTGTTGATGCTTATTTCCTTAGGTGGGACAGACCTTAATGTATCATCTATAAAAGGATGAGAAGCATTCAACAAAGGGCATAGTTGAGATTTTGGGTTTTTTAACTAGATATTATAACAATAAGCAAAAGGATCATTATCAACCACTATGCTATACAACCTAACCTAATATTTAAATTTGACACATTGATGGTAAGTTGAGGGGACAACCTACATCGCATGGATCCAAGGTCACCCCAAAATAATATTATAGTTTAGCTCATAGGGAAACACATAAAATGTGTTTAAAATGTGAGGCCCCACTTATATCCAGAGAACTATAGTTCCACTAGCTTCTTGTTTTTCATTGTCATAAGCCTTTATGATAATTTTCAATTTTCTAAGTCTTCCTTATTAAGCCCTATTCTATGGATGAACCTAAGGCTATAGACATTTATTGATGAATCATTATCGATGAGAAACCTTTTAATGGATTGCTCGTTGATATTGCAAGTGAAATTCAAAGGGATATCTCTAAGCATAGAGGTAGGTGGAATGTCATACTTGAAGAAGGATATGGTGGAATGATTCACACTCAAGGAACACCACATTATCCAGATCATCAAGGCTAACATTTTCAAGTATCACCTACTTGCTTATAAGTTTGAACAAGTATTCTCTATGGATTAGAGAGGTTTGTAACAACTCAAGTATGGAGATTTTAGTTGGTGTGTCCTCTAATTTTTGCTAAAGGTTTAAGGCTCTCCTACCCTTATATTGAGGTTTTAGAACCAAATGTGGTTCTTTAGGAGTAGTTGCATGTCTATTCCACAAGACCAAGGGAGATTTAGGGGGTAGTTCAAATGTTCGACACTTTTTTTGGCTTGTTTTCTGGTCACAATGCTAATGTGGATCATCCCTGCCATGTTTTGGTCTAGTAGGGGGATATTACTATATTAGATGTAATTAGTAGTGTTTTTTTCATGTTTGAATAAGGTATCCTAAAATATCCATAGATATTAGTTAAAGGACGTTGCTTGTTCAAAACCATCGACCACTAGACAACCTTCATTAATAAGATCTTGTACCAATTCTTAATACATTTGTTTGCATTATGACCATTTGTGCGATGAAAAACACATTATTGATTAGTCTTTAACTAAGGAATTTTTTTCCCATTAGGGTCATCCTACCTTATAAGAGGTAGCTCTATTATCTTAGCATCTAGCAATTATGTTAGCACAAAATATAGAGATTAGTTTAACTTGGTAAATTTTCTAGGAGGCTTTTCTTGAGTCTTAGCTAGAATTAATTTTTGTAATGTTGTAGCAGTATTAACATTATTTATTTTAGGATTGTTATTGGGGCAAGATTTTGTTACACCATCACCCAAAATATGTGTGTTTTTATATTATCTTTTAGTGTTGGAATATGATGGATTTTCATCTTCCTTCTTAGTTTTTGATTGCCTTGTACGTTGGAGGGTGGATTCCATATGCTTAAAGAGATCGACAACATCATCAAAGAATACAACACATATCATATCCATAGGATATAAAATATGCTCTTGGAGACTGCATATGAAAATACATAAAATATCTCTAGGTGGTGAAGCAAAAGGAATTTTCTTGACCAATGCCTTCCATAAATGTAAGAATTCATTCAGGAATTTATTTTGCTTTGTTTCAATTGATATAAGTCATTAATTGTGTGGTTTTTTGCAATAAATATGGTAAAATATTGAATGAACATTTCAACCACATCAAAAAAATCATCACTGAGTGGTGGGACAATTGGTAAAACCATTCTAGAGCCTCATCACCAAGGCTTGTAGGAAAGATATTTAATAAAATCTCGTTATACATGATGTCGTGGCATGCAAATCAAAAAAATGAAGGTGTTCTATTGGGTCACCTTCTCCCTTATACATTTGAAACTTTGGTAACACAAAGCCCTAAGTATAGGGTCTATTAGTTAAAGTAGGATCATGGGTTCATTACAACAATATTTTTAAGAATACTTTTTTGTTGCACCTCCTTGATAGATGCCAATTGTTGTTTAAACTTAGAATTTTATTTTATTAATTGCTCTAGCGGAGCGTTTATATCCTAGAGTCTAGGATAAGGAACTGATGGTGCTATGGACTAAAGTTGAGGATTGATCAAAGGATAATATTTCAGCATTTAGATGGAATTATACAAAATAAATCATCATGTTAATAATTCTAGGATTGTTTTGAAAAAGCATGTTAGTAGAGGGGATGTTAGTAGGAATAGGTATATAAATAATGGATCATAAGCAATCACATTTGAAGCATTAGGTATACTTGAAAATATATCCATATTTTGAACTTGTGGATGACTTATATAATGAGATATAGGAGGGTTTAGCCTGAATGGATCTATGTTAGGAGGTATAGATCCTAAATTCCTTGAAGAAGATAGAATATTTGATGGCCTCCCTTCTATGGTTGTGGTGATGATTGAGTATCATTGTTGAGCACTCATGAGGTTTTGTCTAGGCTATTGCAAAAATTCTAAAAAAAATTATTATGAATTAGAAGTGGGTATTTCGTCTACCCTTAAGATGGATTCCATGGCTTATTTGTTTCCTCGTAGGAAAGCAAATAGATGATCCATGGATTTAAACATTACTTCTTGTTCATTATGACCAGTAGAAAGGGTTCTAGAAGGAGGATTTTCTTCCTCTTCTTCCTTTGAATGTTAGTTTTCTAGCATAGGTTTCTTCTCTAAAATTTTATATGAAGCACTTGGATTTTGTGCTAATGATCACATAGCATTATGAGTAAGATAGGGAGGTATAGACATGGTCAAAAATGGAGTTCAATTTATTAATTTTTGTTTTTAAATTTTTTATATCAAAGAAGAGAATATGTTTAATATCCTTGTCACCTTGGAAAATAGCCCTCCTTATGACTCCCATTAGCCCCCCATAACATACTATCCAAATGAAATAACCCCCAAGGTTCGTACATCAAGTTACTCAAGGTGTCATTAACCTTACCCCAATAGGACTAACAATTTGGTTATGTTATTGTTATCTTAATTAATGTGACTTATGCTAAACAAACAATATTAGATGATCTTGATTATGTGTAGTAAATTTTATGTTGATTAAGAATAAGTTCCTACATCAAAATTGGTTTTGGACCCATATGGTATTCACATCAGGTTCATAAAAAACATGGGATATCAAAATATGCATGGGGTATTATCCTCAAATGTGTTCCCTCAAGTGCCATCCACACTCAAGTGAGAGAGCGATGCTACTAACTCATCGTTGGGACTATGCTTTTGTACAATGTTTTATATTTTGTGAGGGAAATTTAGGTTCATTAAGGTCTTGTAGATTTTCTAATCTAGTTTTGATATGTTTAATTTAACAAACACCTAAATTTTGTTCTATCCTGAGAACTGATGCATGTTATGACAATGCAATGCAATTAAGATAAAATGCATAATACAAGATACTATCCTATATACAATTTTGTTTTTTATGAGTGTCATATATGCTATGAAAATAAACCTTTCTTTTCTTCTTTAAAATGTAAAGGTGCAAGTAATATGCAAACATACAACTTATCCTAATGTAAACTATATGTGATTCTAATGTTAAAACTAAACATGCCATTGATACTAAATGAAGAGAGCTAAACACAACGCACAATAAAATAAATATGCAAACACAAAACAAGAGAATAACAACGAGAAAACCCCCTTGGGGGATGTCTAGACATTCTACTTTTAAATCTGATAGGATGCTTGGAACTTTTTGAATTGGTTGCAAATATGCCAACTGGAAAGTGTATTTGCTTGTTGGAAAATTTGCTATTGTTGAGTTTTGACTATAAATTATGAGGTTGAGTCAATTGTCATCATTGGGTTGACCTTTTTGTGGGTTTATGTCAACAATTGGTCTAAGTTAAATGGTATAATTTTAGGTATTTACAGGATGGATGACTAATAAGGGTCTATCTCTATGTCCTTCATTCAAATTAAGGAGGGATGTTGAAGTATGTTGTGTTAATCTTGACTTGAGACCATGGTCAACCTTGTATTGTATTTGCTTGGGTAATTACCTATGGGCTACTATAAATAATTTATAGGTGACCTTATTGTAATTATTAAGCTTGATATCAATTGTTTAACCTTGACTTAGGGTAAATTGTAATTTGGATTTTTATACCCCTTAAGTCCAGCCATTTCTTCATCATTTGGAGAAGATTATTTATTTGTTAGTGATATTATGCAGTGTCTAAGATCACCTTTCTTTTTTGTGTTGTGCTTATATGGTATTTACTTTATTTTTTTATTAATATGATGATTTTATTTATTCATGAATATATTTGTAAATTTGATAGACATGTAAAACTAGTATGGGGAACTTAAATATGCAATACCAAAATAAAATAAATCAAATAAGGTAAAGTGTAATGATAATAAATGAAATAATCTTGTAATATATAGAAAAAAATGTACTTACCTATTTTATAGATGCTTGACTTGATGTTTAATATATTTCCCTTAATCCTTAAGCTTAGTTCTATTGATGTTTGTAAATTTTTTGTTGATATCCTTGATGGCATGTTTCTTGGGTAATGGACCCCCACAATGAGTCTAAGATAAGAATGGACCT
Organism: Wollemia nobilis; assembly: GCA_028583015.1. Lineage (NCBI taxonomy): Eukaryota > Viridiplantae > Streptophyta > Pinopsida > Araucariales > Araucariaceae > Wollemia > Wollemia nobilis. The sequence continues at coordinate 12,041,764 of JAQPPZ010000442.1, read as the reverse complement.
AGAGAAGGAATACTAACTAATATACAAGGAGAAAAATACTAGATATTACAAGCTTCAATACCAATGTTATAGAAATTCCATAGTAGGGAAATGAGTAATGATATGATAGATCAATTACTTTCCTTAATATTCTCTCTACTACACATTATTTGACTAGTCCATCAAGAAATATGAACTAGTATTTTTATTTGAGTAAAAGGTAAACATTTTATTCAAAAAAAATGATCAACTTATACAAATCCATTTTGATATTCTGCCTTTCTTGGCAAGGCTCAAAATGTAGTTTTTCTGTTTTCTTTTATCTGCCCAGGATATCTGAATCACTTATTATTTAAAATTTACCTCCTTCTTAATTGTATATGTCCTCTTCCAACAAAGATTAATGAAGCCCTTTTTGTTATTTTTTCTATTCCTAATAGATTTCATGTTGCATTTGATTTCATAGTTGTGCCCAAATGTCTTGTTATGCCTCTATCATTAGATATTCTTCCTATTCTTTGGTCTGCACTATTTCTAATAAATTCCTTAACATAATCCCCCAGGTCCTCTCTTTTGAACTGAATTCCTCTTTAAAAATTCTATTGTTCTTTTCCAACCATATTTTCCAGAATATGAAGCCAATCCCTAAATTTCAAGTTGTACTTATTATTTTGGATTTGAAGGTATTATGTGACCAATAGTCCCAAAAATTACTACCATTAGGAGGATACCATTCAGTTTGGCTAAATATGGAGTACCACCAATTCCAAATTGTGTAAGCATAGGAGCAAACAAAAAGGATGTGGTTCATAGTTTCTACCTCTTGGAAGCACATTACACATCTATTGGGTCCAATGAACCCCTTTCTCCTCATATTGTCCTGAGTCATAAAGCTTTTGTGAGCAACCAGACATATACAACCATTAACCTTTAGCCAACCTTTTGGTTGCCAAATTTCTTTCTAGCGATGTTGTTGGGGTTGGTTCTTGCTACTTTGGTGAGCCTTATGATAGTATGCTTTCACTGTGTAAGTGCCTTGTTTCCCATATCCCCATGCTAGTTGGTCAGGTCCATATTTCCATTGCCATGTTCTTTTTTCTAGGATTTCTTTCAGTTCATATTTTTTGACTTCCCATTCTTCACCTAGCCACTGGTCCAAATTTTGCCATCTTCCTAAAGCTACTAGTTTTTGGCTTGGAGGGATGAGATACTGAGATATAAGAGTTTGGCCATGATTATGAAGAGTCTCTCTGATACCACTAAGATGAGGATATTGTTTGATAATGGGGAGAAATTCCCAAGAATCATCCCACAAAATGACTTTTCTCACATCACCTACTTTCCAATGTAAGTCTTCCTTAATTAGTGAGGCCCCTATTTTGAGTATTTTCCATATATCTGATCCCACACCTGTAAATGGAAACTATGGGACATCCTCCATTTCATGTGCAGGGTAATATTTAGCTTTTAGAACTTGACTCCATAACTGATCTGGGTTTGTAATCCACCACCATTATAACTTCCCTATTAGTGTTAGGTTATTATTTGTTGCAACTCTGATTCCAATACCTTCCTCTTACTTTGGTTGATAGACTTTCTCCTAGCTTACCAAAGCATTTTTTTGATTTTCTTGTGCTCCTGACCATAAGAATTTTCTCATTAGTTTTTCCAAATATTTGAGTATGCTCTTTGGGGTTGCTAAAATGGAAAATTTGTAAACTAGCATTGCTTGTAACACTGACTTCAAAAGTGTGACTCTGCCTCCAAAGCTTAACCATCTATGAGACCAGTGTGACAACTTTGAGAAAATTTTATCTTTATTAGATTTCCAATATTTCCTTTTTAGGAATTTTTTTGTTAAGGGAATTTGCAAATAATCTAATGGACACAATACCATTGAGAACCTAAGAATATTTGCTATCCGATCTCTTATTCTCTTATGTACATTAAAGAAGACAACTTTAGATTTTTCTTCATTTAGAAGTTGGCCAGTGGTTGCAGTGTAGCACTCTAATATTTCTCTGATATTGGTTACTTATTTTATTGTTGCTTCTCCCCATAATCTTGTATCATCTACGAATTGTAGATGAGTGATAGCTATATCTTTATTTATTTGAATTCCTGTAATGTTGTTCTTTACTTTTTTCTTCTGTATGAGTCTTCCCAGTCCTTCTGCAAAAATGAACAAATATGGATAGATAGGACCTCCTTGTCTAATTCCTCTACTGGCCTTAAATAGTGGGGAGGGGGTTCCATTAATGAGCACTAAAAAGGATACTATGGATATGCATTCAAGTATCCAGTTGATCCATTCTTTTTAGAATCCAAATATTTGCAAAATTTGATCTAGAGATTCCCAACTCACTCTATCATAGGCCTTAGATAGATCTAAATTTAGTAACATTTATTAATTCTGTATTTGGCCCATTTGATGTATATTTTCTTATGCTATCACAATCCCATATAATATTTGTCTACCCTACACAAATCCCCCTTGTTTAGGAGATATGATATTTGGTAATATAGCTTTTAGTCTTTTGGCTATTACCTTGGTGATGATCTTGTAGATCACATTACAAAGGGCTATTGGTCTGTAATTGATTAGATTCTCCATATATCCTCCCTTTGGAATTAAATCTAGAAAAGTATGGTTGAGGGATTTGAGAATCCTACCACTGGATCTGGCTTCTTCTACTGCTCTAGTTATATCTTCTCCTATAGTATCCCAAAAAGATTTGTAGAATTCTATTGGTAATCCATCAAGACCTAGGGTCTTTCTTGATTGCATGGATAAGATTGTTTCTTTCACATCTTCTTTGATCTCTTTCATAAGCTCCTCATTTTTCTCTTGAGAGACTAATATGGGGATACTTCCTAATATTTCCTCCTGGGATTGTTTTGATAGATGTGGATCTACAATAAACAAAGTGGAGAAATACTCATTAGCTACTTTTCGCATACCTAAAGTGGTGGTTTCTAGGAGTCCTGCATTTGTTAAAGTATCAATTTGATTATAGTTTTCTCTAGCTATGGTCGAATGGTGAAAGAACTTTGTATTCCTATCTCCTTCTTGAAGCCAAGTAATTCTAGATCTTTGCTTCCAATAGGTTTCTTCTTTCTTATCTAGCTCCTCTTCCTCCTGCATTAATATCTTTTCATGGGAGAGTAATTCCTCTGAAAGGGGTTTCAAATGAATTATTTTGGCAACTCCTTGCATTCTTTCGACTAGCTCTACTCTTTATTGCTAAAAATATAATCTTTATAATTTGCTCCAGTTTTTCAATTTATATTTGATATATTTCAATCTGGAGTGTAGCTGAAATTGTGCATTTCCAAATGTTGGTTTCCCTTGCTGCCACCATTATTGAACTAACTCTGGTAATTCCTAGTTTAGAAACCAAAAGTTCTCAAATATGAAGGGGCAGTTTTTGGACTAGGGTATTCTATTTGTGATATTTAGATGTACTAGGAAATGGTCGAAAGATAATAGGTTTATGATTTCTAAATGATAGATCCATAACTAGTGAATTTCTTCCTCTATCAATATCCTATCTAATCTTGATTTAATTGCTTTGTCTCCTTTCCTTTTATTGTTCCAAGTAGTACCACATCCTGGAGGTGGAATGTCAATCAGATTTAAATTATTAGCTTGGATAATCAGGAGTTTTTCCTTCTCACTGAGATGATTTAGGCATCCCTCTTGGTCATTCACTAACATATTGGCATTGAAATCTCCACCCACTAGGAACCTATATTATGGGTAAGCTTATATAATAGCCTGGATTGAATTCCATTGGGTTTTTTGTTCCTACACTTCTTGCATCCCATAAAAGTTAATAATCAGCCAGACTGAGTCTAATTATCTATCTCTCAATATGGTCATCAATATCCCTCTAGTTGATGCTGCTCCTACCTTATGAAAAGTGTCTCTATTCCACAAAGTGGCCATTCCCCTAGAGAAACCATGGGAATCTTGGACCTCATATTCTCCATTCCTCTAGCATCTCTTGGATATTATTTGTATTGCTTTCAATGATGCTCTAGTTTCCTGTAATAAAACCACATCTGGGTGGTTATCTTCTATCATACATTTAATAGCCTAGGGCAGCTATTTAATCCCCTTACAGTCCATGTGTGTATAATCATTGGGAACCCGTGTTGTAGAATTTTTCTATGGGTTTAACCATCCTTGCCTCTCTCAATTGTTCTCCTTGTTATTGTATTTTTTATGTGTATCTTTCTACCTACTCCTTGAGAGTTTGTATTTTTTAACCTTTTCTCCATTTGGCTTATCCCAAGGGTTGAATTTTCTCTATTTTTCTCTGCTATTCCCATAATTACCTCCTTAGATTTATGTGGCTCTTTATTATACAATAATAGTGCTCCTTCTGTATCTGGTTGTGGTTGCTCTTTATATTCTATTCATTGTTCTTTAGTTGATGCAAATTGCACCTGTATGGATTGTCCTTCTTCTACCCCTCTCATTACTTTTAGGTATTGTTGTTTTTTTGTATTTGTATGTTGTGTATGATGAACCTCTTCTACTACCAATTTTTCTAGATTTTCTATTTGGTTTGAGTGTGGTAGTTCCTCTCCTTCCATTGGATCATCTAGCTTGAGGATCTCATATTTGTTGTATGGAGTCCTTCCTTCTTGGAATTGATTTGTATTTACTCCCTTTTGTTGATTTATTCATTTTTTTTTGTTATTATTTTTTTTCCTTTTCTCATAACCGTCTGAAATCCTTGTTCATTTTCCTTTTGCTGAGGTTGATTTCCTAGGTTGGGATTCATTGGATTTGTCTCTCCTTTGTCTATTTTGGGGCAATATCTCACCAAATGTTCATATTCAAGACATGCTCTATATTTGAAAGGCATGAATTCATAGTCTATTTGTTGTCTCCATATATTTCTTTTGAATTTGAGGTCAATTTTCGCTGGCAATGGTTTTCCCAAGTCCATATCCACATAAATTTTGGCATATGTTGTTGATCCTCCTCCCACTGATTTTATTGATCTGCCTATGTATTTTCCCAAGATATTACCTATCAAATCTAAAATTTCCTTTTTCTATTATTCTAAAGGAAGTGCAAATAATTTTAGCCAAATTAGAGCTACCAAGGGTTCAGTTCTAGGATAAAAAACGAGTCATCATGGTTACATTAATATACTTGTAGGGCCTATGTTATATGGATATCCCTTAAAATATTTTTCCTTGTCAGATATCATTATGAATTCAGCTACAAAGTATTCATTCGATAATGTGAATATATCCAATTTTCCTTGTGGTGCCCAATGCTTTTTGGCCTAGGAGTACAAGAACCTTGCAGAAGGTCGAAGTCCCACAAACTTGCATATTAAGGTATTCTTAGATTTATACCCAATATCATATGCTACGAGTTCTACAATTTATAGCACTGGGATTGTTTCTGTCTAAGGTAAACATCCATTTCTTTTGGCTTATTCAGCTTTAGTCTCCTTTATTTTACCTGTGGCTTGTAGGATTTTTTGGGTTTGTTCTCATGTATCATCTCTCTTTTCGTTACTGCCTCTGATCGCTTTCACAAAGGATTGCATATTAGGTCCCTTGGGACTTTGAGTCCTTCACATAAAAGTCCCTTGTGTGAACCCTCCTACCAAAGATTCTCCCTGTGTAAACCCTCCTCGCAATCGAAACTCTAAAAAAAATCCTTACTTTAACCCTAGTAGTATTATGCTAATTTCATAGTGATAAGGTTGGAACTCGATTTAAAATTTCATTGTAAACAAGACAAATACATACATACCAGGGGCTTGGCTCTTGGCTCTTGGCTCTTGGCTGGAACTTTTTTTTCTTGATGGGTCGTCCTCCTTATATAGGGCATAATCAAACCCCCATGATCCAAATATGAACTAGTATTGATTGAAAGATTTGAAATACCTATTTTTACATTGTATTTAAATATTTTAAATCATTTAATAAAGCATGTAAACTAACTATAGGCACTCTTTTTTTTGGTAAGTTATATATTAAAAGTGGGTTTTTATCAAGGATCCCAAAACCTGATTACAAAGGATCAGAATGCAACACAATACATCATATTGTAACAAAAGGAAACACTAGAGAAACACAGACAAGAAAAGGGATGCGCCATCCTAAATGCTAGAGGAAGGCGCAATCCTTTGCACCAGAGGAAGACTACTTCCTAAGCACCAAAGGAACCACGGGAAAGAAGGGAAAGCCCAACTAAAAATCAATTTTGAATCAAAGGGCGCAAAATAATAATTTTCAAGCAAACCAAGGGTAGGAGAAAGTGCCAAACCACCCCATCCACTAAAAATAAATTTGAAACTTTCCCAAGGGCGGGAAAAGGAACCAAAGCTAGGATTTTAAATTTTGAATCAACCCAATGGCAGGAAAACCAGAAACCACCATTGGGAAATATGCCTGAGATAAAAAACCTTCCCACATAGGGGAAAACCAGGAAGAATCAGAAAATCCACCATGAAAAATAGGGTGGATTAGTGAAGCAAAATGAAACATACACGAAAAGTGCAAGATAATGAAAACTGAGAAGACCATTCCCTGAACGCCTTAAAATGTGAAACAACATAAAGAGGAAAATTGCAGGCAATGAAATCCTCATAACTATAGGCACTCTCATTGGCCCTAAAAATGATAATTTTTACTATTTTGGTTTTGCCTTAGCAATATTGCCTAGAGTGTTAGTCTCACAATGACACTGAGAGGGGGGTGAATCAGTGTAGCTCTTTAAAACTTAAATCTTCAACTCTTAAAGCCGAAACAATGAGAACTTAAAACCAAATAAAGCAAATATAACAAGAGAGCATCACACAACACAAGATGTACCGAGGTTCACCGATTTGGCTACTCCTCAAAAATGACTGTTTGGACTACCATCCAAATCCAGCCTTTGCAAAGCACAACTTTACAATCAATTTACCAGCACCCACTGGAAGGAGCACCAACCCCTGATTTATCTGCACCAACAGAAAGGAGCACCAACCCCTGATTTATCTGCACCAACAGAAAGGAGCACCAACCCCTGATTTACCAGCACCAATTGGAAGGAGCACCAACCCCTGATGCCAAGCACCAACTTGGACTTCAATCTTGAAACTAGAAGATTGACATAGAAATGCCTTCACTTTTACAAGACCCTGACTGGTCTATTGCTTACTCAACCTCTCTCACAATTCACCCAACACACACCCTTCTCGCTCGCCTGTCACGTGCCTCTCGCTCTCTTCTCGCTCTCTTCATGCACACAATAATTCTCCAAGCAACACTCCTTTTATAACAATCCTTTCTCTTTGTAACTCTAGTTGTAACTCCTTTCATTTCTCATACGCCACTTGTCAATTGTAACGCCTTCTTTATGTAACTCCTTTTGTATATATAGAGTAGGCATTTCGTCAAACACGTTACATGCAAAGAATTGACACCATATTCTCCTACCATGATTGTTCGTCTTCTCGGTCATGATTGTTCATTTTCTCCTTTGTGCATGCATGCATTTTGGTTTTCGAAAAAGCTTTTCATTTCTATTTTGATGACTGTTCATTTTCTCCTTCTTCGACTGTTCATTTTCTCCACATGGGCATGTGTTTCTTTTCATGACTGTTCGTTTTCTCCTTCCATGACTATTCATTTTATCCTTCATGACTATTTGTTTTCTCCTTCATGACTGTTCATTTTCTTTTCCCTTGTGCATGCATTTGTTTTCTCCTTCGATGACTATTCATTTTCTTTTCCATGACTGTTCATTTCTATTTTGAGGCTCTTCTTGAGTCGCGAAAATGTGACATGTCATGATATCGTGACACTTTTGTTACTCTGCCTACCTGCCCTTTTTGAGTCATGAAAATGTGACATGTCGTGATATCGTGACACTTTTGTTACTCTGCCTGCCTGCCCTTCTTGAGTCATGAAAATGCGACATGTCGCGATATCATGACACTTTTTCTTTCTCTGTCTGCCTGCCCTTCTTGAGTCATGAAAATGCGACATGTCATGATATCGTGACACTTTTTCTTTCTCTACCTTCCTGCCCTTTTGAGTCATGAAAATGCGACATGTCGTGATATCACGACACTTTTTCTTTCTCTGCCTTTCTCTTTGCATTGAGTCGTGAAAATGCTACATGTCATGATATCGCGACACTTTTTCTTTCTCTGCCTTTCTCTTTGCTTGGACTGTGAAAATACAAATGTCACGATATCATGACACTTTTTCTCCTTGTTCTTTCTCTTTGCTTTGGCCTGTGAAAATACATCATGTCGCGATATCGTGACACTTTTTCTCCTTGCTCTTTCTCTTTGCTTTGGCCCGTAAAAATACAACATGTCGCGATATCGTGACACTTTTTCTCCTTGCTCTTTCTCTTAGCTTTGGCCCGTGAAAATACATGTCGCGATATCGTGACACTTTTTCTCCTTGCTCTTTCTCTTTGCTTTGGCCTATGAAAATACAACATGTCGTGATATCGTGACACTTTTTCTCCTTGCTCTTTCTCTTTGCTTTGGACCGTGAAAATGCAACATGTCGTGATATCATGACACTTTTTCTCCTTGCATTTTCTCTTTCTTTTGGCCATGAAAATGCAACATGTCGCGATATCGTGACACTTTTTCTCCTTGCATTTTCTCTTCTCTTTGGCGGAAAATGCAACATGTCATGATATCGCGACACTTTTTCTCTTTGCATTTTCTCTTTCTTTTGGCCATGAAAATGCAACATGTCACGATATCGTGACACTTTTTCTCCTTGCATTTTCTCTTCTCTTTTGGCCATGAAAATGCAACATGTCGCGATATCGCGACACTTTTTCCTCTTTGCTTTTTCGCTTCTCTTTTGCATATGGGCCACTTCGGTCTTCTTGGACAACCTATAACAACTTCACCCATACATCAAAAACATCCTCATAAGCATTTAACATCACTGTACATACTCTGAGTAGCCTCTGAACTCCTGTCCACTGTATCAACCGATCTATCTGACTGTGTTGACAACAATGACAATACTGTCGTTGCACCTTGCTCAACAATCTCCCCCTTTGGAATTGTTGGCAACACACGTGCAATTTCCTGTAACTCTTCTCCCCCTTTGACAACAATATCAAAGGGCTCATGCAAACTCCCCCTGAGTCCATGCACAACATTCTTAGGCAAAAATTATTACACTTAGCAAAAATCACAAACATGAGCAAAAAGATAAACAAATACACAAATGCTCCCCCTGAGAATGTGGTCCCGATAGCTAGTCAATTCTTGGGAAGCGTGACCACTCCCAATTTATTGCGAAGGTACTCAAAGACTTCCTTGGGCAATGGTTTTGTGAAGATATCCGCTACTTGCTCTGTTGTTGGAACAAAATCCAACTTAACCTCACCTTCCGCAACTTTCTCCTTCAAAAAGTGATACCGGATAGCAATATGTTTTGTGCGAGAATGCATAATCGGATTCTTTGAGATGTTAATGGCATTGGTGTTATCACACTTAACTAAAATTGGCTCACTGAAGTTAATACCAAGATCTTTCAGGGTTTGTTTCATCCATAATACCTATGTACAACACGTTGTTGCTGCAATATATTCTGCCTCTACTGTGGATAAGGAGACTGACTCTTGTTTCTTACTGTGCCACGTGACCAACTTGTCTCCAAGATAGAATGCACCTCCACTGGTACTCTTTCTGTCATCTACACATCCTGCCCAATCTGCATCTGAATACGCAATAAGGGTGAAGTCCTTACCTTTCGGATACCATAACCCATACTCCATAGTACCCTTGAGGTACCGAAGAATCCTCTTCACTATTGTCACATGAGTCTCCTTGGGACTAGCCTGAAATCGTGCTACCATGCATACTGCCTACAAAATATCTGAGTCTGGTAGCTGTCAAGTATAGTAAGCTCCCAATCATAGATCTGTACATGGTTTGATCAACATGTGGAGATTTGTCATCCTTGCTCAACTTACAACTCTGTCGTCATGGGAGTGCTAACTGGCTTACAATCCTCCATTGTGAACTTTTTTAGTATCTCTTTCACATATTTAATTTGAGAAATAAATATGCCCTTCTCATTTTGATTAACTTGCAACTCGAGGAAATATGAAAGTTCACCAATCATTGACATTTCAAATTCTTTCTTCATCTTATTTGCTAAATCTTTACACGACTCATCTTTGCTGTTGCCAAATATGATATCATCTACGTATACAACAAGAACAATAAGATGGCCATTTTCTATTTTGACATACAAATTACTATCCACCATACCTTTCTTGAACCCTTGTTGAGTAAGATAGTTGTCTAGCCTTGCATACCATGCTCGGGGTGCCTGTTTTAAGCCATATAATGCTTTCTTCAACTTGCAAACCAAGTTGGGATCATCACCAAGTTGGAAACCATCTGGCTGCTCAATATAAACCTCTTCTTCAAGTTTCCCATTCAAGAATGCTGATTTTACATCCATTTGATAAACTTTGAAATTCTTGTAAATCTGCTAAAGCCAGAAACATTCTAATTGCCTCTAGTCTAGCCACAGGTGCAAAGGTTTCCTCAAAGTCAATACCTTCAACTTGTGCATAGCCTTTACATACCAATCTTGCTTTATTCCTGACTACCTGTCCTTCTTCATTCAATTTGTTTTGAAAGATCCATTTAGTACCGATTATATTTTTATTTGCAGGTCTTGGTACTAACTCCCAAGTTTTGTTTTTCTTGATCTGATCTAATTCTTCATTTATTGCCTTCATCCAACTTTCATCTTTACTTGCGTCAACAACATTTTTGGGCTCAATTTTGGATAATAGAGAGTAGTTACTTACTACTCTTCTTCTTGTCTGAACACAAGCTGTGGGGTCTCCAATTATTTGCTCTCTAGGATGATCTTTACTGCTGATTTGCTGTTTTGAATTTCTTATTTTCTTCCACTTCTGAATCACTGTTTGAATCATCTAAGTCAATTTTTTGTTTCTTTTCCATTTCCTTTTCCTTATCTCCTTCAATAACCTCTTCATAAATTGGGTAGTTCTCTTCATAGCTAATTACTCGTTCCCTACCTTCATCAACTTTAACATCGACACTATCCACAATTTTCCTTAGCTTCTTGTTGTAGCATTTGTAAGCTTTGCTTTTTGACGAATAGCCAAGAAAAATACCTTCATCAGCTCTATCTTCAAACTTACCAAGGTTTTCTTGAGTTCTTTTGATGTAACACTTGCTGCCAAAAACTTTAAAGTGTCTTATTGTTGCCTTTTTACCGAACCACAACTCATAAGGAGTTTTGCTTTCATGCGTCCTCAACATGCACCTATTTTGGATGTATACCGTAGTATGGACTGCCTCTTTCCAAAATATATCTGCTACTTTGCTCTCAGTCAACATGGTCCATGCCATTTCCTGCACTATCCTGTTCTTTCTTTCTACCACACCATTCTGCTGAGGTGTCCTGGCTGCTGAAAACTGTCTCCTAATACCATATTTTTCACAGTACTATGTAAAATCCTCTGAAATGAACTCTCCTCCTCTATCTGATCTTAAACATTTAATCCTTTTTCTTGTTTGATTCTCAACTTGGTTTTTGAAAACCTTGAACATCTCAAAAGCTTCTGATTTATGCTTCAAAAATAGTACCCAAGTCATCCTGGAATAGTCATCTATACACAACATAAAATATTTGTCACCATTTATGCTTTGCGTTCTCATGGGTCCACATAAATCAGTATGTATTAGTTCCAAAGGTTTGCTTGTGTAGTACTCTTTTGCTTTAAATGAGACTCTAGTTTGCTTCCCCTTTTGGCATGAAGCACAAATGCTATTTGATGATTTTCCAATGGTGGGAATATCTCTCACTGCCCTTTTTGAGCTGATTTTTACTAGATTGTCAAAATTGATATGACCGAGCCTCTTGTGCCACAACCAATTTTCTTCTTCCTGTCCAATCAAGCAAGCTCCTTCTAAAGTCTCTGAGAGAGTGTACAGGTTTCCAGATGTCCTCGATCCAGTTGCTATCAACTTTCCACTGTTTACTTTTCTGACTTCACAACCCTGCTTCTTAAAAATCACTTCATGACCTCTATCACAAATCTGACTTACGCTCAACAAGTTATGCTTCAGACCAACCACAAACAAGACTTCTTTTGACTTGATTTTTCTATCACTAATCTTAACTGAACCTTTGCCAACTATCTTAGCTCCATCATTATTTCCAAATTTTACTGAACCACCTTCATATTGCTGTAACTTCTCAAATTTTTGTTTGTCACTTGTCATATGACTGGAGCATCCACTATCAAGTATCCATGGTGCAGATTTATTCTGTGCTTTAAATGTTGTTTGTACGATCAGAGATTCCTTTTCTTCCTTAGATCGCTCTTTTTCTTTCCACTCTGGTTTGATTACAGTTTTGGGCTCTTGTTTTGACTTTTCTTTTTCAGTAGCTTGTGCATGTTTTTCGAGAAATTTTCTATTTTGTCTCATTCCATTTGGTTGAAATTTTCTTCCCTGAAATTGATTTGATGCAAATGTACTTTGACAATTTCTTGCAATGTGCCCAAAATTATGACAGTTATAACATTCTACTGCATAATCCATCAAAGGTGAAAAAACATTTCTATTGGTAAAATTCCTTGGTCCTACGTTATACTTGCAATCTGAAATCTTATGTCCATAACCATTGCATTTAAAATAGTAACCAGAAAAGAGATGATTGAACCTGGGTGATGGTCTTTGCCATGTTGTCGTAGGAGTCATAAATCTTCTTCTTCTTTGATGTGTGACATTGGTGAATCCATCATTGTCAATTCTCCTTTCGTGCCTTGCATTATTGCTTTCTTTTGCATGAGTCAATTTTTCTTGATCAACCTATTTCTTATCTTCATTCTTTGATCCATTTGATGATTCTCCTTCGTCAAAGCCCAAACCAAATTTGATGCATGTAGTCCTTTGGTTATTTATGATCTTATCCAACTTCATGGAACTTTCTTCACGTTTGTGATAACAACTAATTTTACGATTCATCTCTTCTATCTGCATCCTTAAACCAACAGTCTCTTCTTCTAGCTTGCTGCAATAATCTATTTTCATGGTTATTTGCACTTCGAGATCTTCAGATATTTTCTTGGATTCTTCTATCTGTACTTTCAAACTGGTTATGATTTCATTTGCATCCTCAAGCTTTCTTGAAATTTTCTTATTCTTTTTTCTTTCTATCTTCAATTCATCCAGAGCTGCAATTATTTCTTCTTCCAAATTTACTTCTTCATCACTTTCTTCTTCATCACATTCCTGTTCTTTTTCTATTTTTTCTTCTTTGAGTGCCATGAAAAGAGCTTCACCTGTTTCCTTTTCAGAATCCTCACCATAGTTGTCTTCTGATGAACTGACATTCTTGGAGATGAAACTTTTCTTCTTGAAGTTGCCTTTTCTGAAATTTGTTTTTTTCTTCCAGTCACTTCTTTCTTGGTGCGATCCTTCATCACTTTTGTTCTTCTCATTTAGTGGACATTTATCTGCAAAATTCCCAATGCCTCCACAATTGAAACATTTAAACGGTAACTTTCCTCTGTATTTTCCTTTTCCCCTTTTTAGTTTTCGAACAAAGTTTGCTTCCATTTCATCTGATGTCTCTTCTTCCTCGGATTCTTGTTTTGCTTTCATATTTTTATGGGCTTTAAAAGCAGCTTCTCTGTCTGTGGGTTTAGATTTTCCTATTCTCATCTCATATGCAGTCAAAGAACCATGCATCTCATCCATACTAAAAGTATTTAGATTTTTAGCTTCTTCTATAGCTGAAACTTTAGAATCAAATCTTTGGGGAAGAGATCTTAATACCTTTTTCACGATGATAGAATCTTTGATTTCCTCGTCGAGTCCTCTAATCGCATTAATGACTTCATTAACTCTCAGCATATATGCCTCTATGTTCTCATCGTCATTCATCTTTAATACTTTGAACTGAGCTCGATGTGTTTGTAACTTGGCCTCCTTGATCTTAACGTCTCCTTCATGAATGCTCCTCAGTTTGTCCCATATTTCTTTTGCCATTTTACAACTCATAATTTTTACCAGTTCACGGTCCACTAATCCGCACATGATAGCATTCTTTGCTTTTGAGTTATTCTCAAACAGTTTCTTACCAGCAACATCGGTTGGAGAAGTGGTGGGTATTGTGTATCCACTATCTACTGAATCCCAAATGTCGTATCCCAAAGCACAAAGATATGTCTGCATCCTGAGTCTCCAAAATGAGTAATTAGTTTCATCAAACAATGGTGCTTTGTTTGATGAGAAGCCTTCACCACCTGCCATTGTGTCACTTCCAAGATCACCCTAGCCGGTTAAGCTTGTTCAGGAACTTGGCTTTGATACCAATTGTTAGTCTCACAATGACACTAAGAGGGGGGTGAATCAGTGTAGCTCTTTAAAACTTAAATCTTCAACTCTTAAAGCCAAAACAATGAGAACTTAAAACCAAATAAAGCAAATATAACAAGAGAGCATCACACAACACAAGATGTACCGAGGTTCACCGATTTGGCTACTCCTCAAAAATGACTGTTTGGACTACCATCCAAATCCAGCCTTTGCAAAGCACAACTTTACAATCAATTTACCAGCACCCATTGGAAGGAGCACCAACCCCTGATTTATCTACACCAACAGAAAGGAGCACCAACCCCTGATTTATCTGCACCAATAGAAAGGAGCACCAACCCCTGATTTATCTGCACCAATAGAAAGGAGCACCAACCCCTGATTTACTAGCACCAACTGGAAGGAGCACCAACCCCTGATGCCAAGCACCAACTTGGACTTCAATCTTGAAACTAGAAGATTGACATAGAAATGCCTTCACTTTTACAAGACCCTGACTGGTCTATTGCTTACTCAACCTCTCTCACAATTCACCCAACACACACCCTTCTCGCTCACCTGTCGCATGCCTCTCGCTCTCCTCTCGCTCTCTTCACGCACTCTTCATGCACACAATAATTCTCCAAGCAACACTCCTTTTATAACAATCCTTTCTCTTTGTAACTCTAGTTGTAACTCCTTCTTTCATTTCTCATACGCCACTTGTCAATTGTAACGCCTTCTTTATGTAACTCCTTTTGTATATATAGAGTAGGCATTTCGTCAAACACGTTACATGCAAAGAATTGACACCATATTCTCCTACCATGACTGTTCGTCTTCTCGGTCATGACTGTTCGTTTTCTCCTTTGTGCATGCATGCATTTTGGTTTCTGAAAAATCTTTTCGTTTCTATTTTGACGACTGTTCATTTTCTCCTTCTTCGACTGTTCGTTTTCTCCACATGGGCATGCGTCCGCTTCTTTCCATGACTGTTCGTTTTCTCCTTCCATGACTGTTCATTTTCTCCTTCATGACTGTTCATTTTCTTTTCCCTTGTGCATGCATTTGTTTTCTCCTTCGATGATTGTTCGTTTTCTTTTCCATGACTGTTCGTTTCTATTTTGAGGCTCTTCTTGAGTCACGAAAATGCGACATGTCGCGATATCGTGACACTTTTGTTACTTTGCCTGCCTTTCCTTTTTGAGTCATGAAAATGCGACATGTCGCGATATCGTGACACTTTTGTTTCTCTATGTGCCTGGCCTTTTCGAAAATGAGACATGTCGTGATATCGCGACACTTTTTCTTTCTCTGCCTTTCTCTTCTCTTTTGAGCCATGAAAATGCGACATGTCGTGATATCGTGACACTTTTTTCTCTTTGCTTTTTCGCTTCTCTTTTGGATATGGGACACTTCGCTCTTCTTGGACAACCTGTAACAACTTCACCCATACATCAAAAACATCCTCATAAGCATTTAACATCACTGTGCATACTCTGAATAACCTTTGAACTCCTGTCCACTGTATCAACTGATCTATCTGACTGTGTTTACAACAATGACAATATTGTCGTTGCACCTTGCTCAACATAGAGTAGGCATTATAGCTTGAAATTAGATATGTAGCCTAAGGGGATGACACTAAGGTTATAATGGATCTATG
This sequence comes from Wollemia nobilis, assembly GCA_028583015.1. Classification (NCBI taxonomy): domain Eukaryota; kingdom Viridiplantae; phylum Streptophyta; class Pinopsida; order Araucariales; family Araucariaceae; genus Wollemia; species Wollemia nobilis. Next base: position 12,025,759 of record JAQPPZ010000442.1, on the reverse strand, counting down.
GGATAAAAAGGTTAGGATTTTTAGCATTTTGTGTAGGTTTTAATTCTAATATAGAAGGAAAAATCAAAATAAAGGGATCTAATACTAAGGCTAGGGACGTAGATAGATCCTAAGTTCATTTTATAGCTTATCCTTACCTCAAAGACTACCCACCATATTTCCTAGGGGATATTAGCCAAGAAAAAATATATACATGTTTATCTTGGTTAAACCATTAGTATACAAACTCCATATATGAAAGTTTGAACTAATTCAACCAAATTAATATCAAAAAATTTATAATGAAGTATATATATTCTACAAATTTATTTGGTTTAGAGGACATTCAAAGTTGTTAGAATTTACATTAAATGGAAGAGCTTCTAAAGAAGGGTTATCAATTTATGTATCAAGATATTTTTATTAGAATTTAGAGGGAAAACAATTATCCAATTTGAATTGGAAAAAAAAATCAAGAAGTATTAATAGGTATTTTAGGAATCGAAAGGAATATTTTTTTGATTGGTTGGAGGAAGGGGTTTTGAAAGGGACCCCGACCCTTTTACAAAGAGAATACAATAAGTGGAACAAGCTCAATAAGACTAGCTTCAAGAGTTAAATAAAGAACAACAAAACCATGGAGAAAACCTTTGCAAGACCAACAACAACTAGAACTAAAAATTAAAAAAAAGGATTTCCCTCCAAGACAAGGGAAAGGTAGAAAACTACCAAGATGAACAAAATTTTGAAAAAGGGTTTCCCATAAATATTAGTGAAATACAGTAAACTATCGAGACGAACAAAAATTGAACAAGGTTATCCCATCAAGATAAAAATTGAACAAGGCTTTCCCATAGAGACTGGGAAAAACTAGCAAAATACCAAGATGATAAAAAATAAACAAGGTTTTCCCAACATGTAGTCAAGAAGCATCCAACACCAATAAAAATGAACAGGGGATAAGCCCCAACGAAGACAATCCTACTTGAAAAATAAATTGAAAACCCTACAAAGAGGAGTTTTTCAAGGACCTCAAAGATGGATCAGTAGCAAGGGGATATCTCCATAGTTCACAATATCTCACTACAAATGGGACTAAGAGCATAGCCAAAAGGTAAGAAAACCATGAGAAGATTATGTCCACCCAAGCACCTCATGATTGGAAGAGAACATCCAGAATAGGGACTAGCATCAGGAGACCATCTTCAGTAGCTAGCATGCAAGCACAAGGTCCCCCACCCAAGGACCATAAGAGATTGTAGAAGAAAGTTATTTTTTAGAAAGTCACCCATCTTGGAGCCCACCTAGCCCCACCAGAATTCCATCCAAGAAGAAATATGAATACATCAATAACCACAGTTGCACGATAAGGTAAAATAATTACAACTACAACTACTAGATTTCACAATAATTATTTAGAACGAACAAAAGTAAAATATTATTCAAAATTTATAGCAAGAGGAATAAAAAGTTAAGGGAAATATCAATTATGCACAATAATGAGAGAATACCCTTAGACACCCAATCCTCAAATGATCAAGATAAATATCATACACTTATCCAATGAATTAGGGATAAGAGGTGTATAAATACCTCTATAATTAAATAATCTTGAACCAACATTAATAAGGTTAGAGTATAATAAGATTATCCATACAAGTTTAAATGTTTGGCTCAAAGGTTTAAAACATAAATTTTCTTTAAGCATTATATATAAGCTTGTAGATATATACAAGTGGTTATAATACAATGTTAGCATTTTCCAGTAATATCATATTACACATTTTTAAAAGGATCATAACCATGCTATTGAGTTAATTTAAAGTAATAATATTGCTAATATTATTTATGTGAAAATCCTTATGAATAAAGGGGAAAGAAATTGGTTAAGAAGATGTTTGATATTGGCGTCATTAACCTAAGTAAAAGCATCTACTCCTCTTATATATTTGATTATAAAGAAGAATAACTAATGGATGTCATTCATAGATTACCAAAAGTTTGACAAAACCACCCTTAGATGTATGTTTTCTACTATAGTTGATTTTATAGATGAATTTTGTGGGTTTTTTGTAAAATTTGATCTTAGATTTGGATACCACTAAATTGAAATAAGGGAGTCCCTAAAATTCTATTCAAAATACATGAAAGCTATTATAAATTCTTGGCCACATCATTTGATCTCATTAATGTACATTCTACTTTTAAAAACTTATGTGTTTAGTATTTTAGTTGTTTCTTGAAAAAATTGTGCTACTAACTTTTTTTACATTTTTTTACAGTAGTACTTAAAAAGTCACCTTTCTTATGTAGTTTAGGTTTTACCAATTTTGAATAACAATCAATTTATTATCAAAATTTCCAAATGCACTTTTAATACATACAAGAGATCAAATATTTAGTTTATGTGGCATCCAAGAAAGGATTTAAAATAAATCCAAAGAAGACTAAAGCAATGAAGGAATGGACCATACTTAAGAATATTAAAGGTCTTTGAGGATTTTTGGGTTTTGTGCAATACAATCATTGTTTTGTTTATAACATGAATGTATTACATCCTCTTTGAGTATTCTACTAAAGGAAGACTAACTTTCATGGATTCGAGTGATCATTAAATCATTATATCAATTAAAACTTGGCTTCTACTTCAATTTTGAATAAATCAAACTTTATTAAAATACTTATGATTGAATGTGATACATTGGGTCAAGGTATATGAATAATATTATTATAATAATGTTGTTCTTTTGCCTTTTAGAATAAGCAACTAAAGGTAAAAAATTATACATGTCTGCATATGAAAATATATGTTAGTCATTATTTATGCTATTAAGCAATGGCATTAATATCTTATGGCAATACATTTTAGGGTCAAAACCAATCATAAGAGTCTAAACTATCTTTATGAGAAATTTTTGTCATCACCATAATAGTAGAACTTGATTAGAAAATTAAGGCATTTGAATAAAAAAATTGTCTACAAGGGCAAAGAATATGTGTTAATCAATGCTTTCCTCTACAAGGATGACTCCCAAGGTTATTATTTTCTATGTCAATGGTATGATCAAAATGAGTAGATGTGGCAAGGAAAGAGTGGAACCAAAACCCAAAAACCTCTCACCTTACTCAATAGATACAAAAATATTTATCCTTATATGATATGTTTCCTTGGGATGATTACTTCTTGTTTTAAAGGATGTTATACATATGCAAGTAATCATACTTATACCATAGTTTCTTGAAGGAATTATATGCATCCCCAATTGGTTTCTACTTGAGATCTATGAAAATGTACCAATGGATTAAAATGACCTACTTTATGAGGGAATAAAGTGCGAAGTGATAAAAGTAGCAAAATATTACAATTGTTACCATTAAAAATGAGAAAAGTGCAAATATTAGAAATCTTTTGCCACACCCATTCAAGCATAAGAATAAGTGTTAACATATTTCATCATATGTTTACCCAAATATAAAGGTAGAAAAGTAGTAATTATTGTTATTGATAGCATCATTGTATATAATCATTTTAACCCTTTAGTTTATCCATTATCAAATTCAAACTAGATCAAACTATTATGGATAGAATATAGAAGTTGCATGGTATACTAAAAAGTATAGTTGGTGATTGAGATCCAATATTCACTTTGCAAGTTTTAGATATAATTTATTAATTCATGAGAAACACAACTAGCCCAAACTTTAACTTACCACCATAAAATCGATGGAAAACTTTTAGTGGTAAAAAAGTGCCTAGAGGGATTTGAGATTGTTTACATCGAATAAGCAAGCATAGTAAATCTGATGGTTGCCCTTGGTAAAGTCTTGGTATAACACATATTAGATGCATAAATTAAATTTATTACATTTCAAACTTTGTGGATATTCACCAAAATCCATGGTAGCATATTGGCATACACATTCCAAGATATAGATATCTTAAAACTATTTAAATCATTAGGTGATAGTTTTATATTATTTAAGAGATAATTTAACAATAACACAAAGTAGGGCATAGTTACTTTATAGGGGGCATTACATGGAGGATGTGTGAAATTTGAAGGCATTATATTTGGGCATGGATTTTACACCTAAAATATCTCATGCCCACAATCATGATTGGATGTGTCTCAATGGTGATTATTTAGCCAAGGCACTCCTTTCTATTGGTCATGGATTCATAACTCATCTTGGATGTAGCACTTATATTATTTAAAAGGTTAAAATGGGTATCTAGAATGGTAAAGGACCTCTTGCCTTATCAAGACTTGACAACCCTAATGGTATACTAGTTTGGAAGCTTGGTGCTAAGTCTACGGTTTCATTGGTACATGGATTCAAATTTCATCCCTAATATTTTGATAGAACAAGCACACATGGTGATTGGAATAAGGTGTAGAAATTTTTTGGATGTTTTTGTTGGTATACTCCTATAGACTAAGCACTTATATGCTCAAGTTCTTTGGTGGCTTCTTGGATAGTGGAGAGTGTGCTAAGACCTAGTTCCTTGGAGGTCATGGGATCAAATCCCTTGTATGCTTTTTTGGTTGGCTATAACCTTTCCTTAGATGTTGGATGGTTGACATGGCATGTTTAACCAACATGATAGTGTACACATGGCATCCATACCTAGTATTTACCTATAAATGTGAGAATAACCAAGAATTAATGTCATCTCACAACTTGACATATACTTATCTTCACCTAGCCAGTAGCAAGAAAGACACGCATGTGATTATTTTTATATCCAAAAGGCAACAATTAGAAATTTCTAGTTCAATGATACCCTATCTAGAGGCTTCCATAGTCAATATCCTAGTGGCACTCCCTTGCATAGTTCAATGACACTTTCCAAAAAATGGTTTGTTGAAGCATTGTCTAGTTGGTAGGCTAGATAGTGTACAAATGGGGTCCCTTAGCCATCTAGTTAGTTACATGTGGCATCTCCTCATTAATTGAAGGTACATCAATTTATTGAAATTTTTAAAGGTTTTTTGTGGTATTTTATACGATTTTTGGCTACAAATTTTACATACAAAAGCATTTGGAGCTCTTTTTAAATTGTATGATAATGATCATAATTATATATGCAGCCATGGAATTTTGACCCATTTCAAAATTTCTAACATGCCCCTAGCATACGTAAACTTCACACTTCATCCGCCTACCCCTTTCTCTGCACCATGGTAACCATTTCCTAACTTCCATGTGCATATTTTATCATTTTTAGCGAATACATAACTGGTAAAATTAGCTATCGAATTCGTTAAAATAGAGCACCAACCTATGTTGGTGGGTGACCATTTGGATTTCACCCAAATTTTATTTACGTTGAAGATTTCACAAATTTAGAAGCTTATAAGTCAGGTTCTAAATTCGCCTAAATGGACAAATTTTCAATTTACCCTAACTATCCCAATTTGACCCCTTTAACCTCACAAATTCTGGTTTTGCCAATCCAAAAAAACAAGTTGCTCCCTGAAAGGGTTAATGGTTATTTGAGTAATGTTATGTTGAATTGAAAGAGCTTGAGAGTTAACAATTCTTGTTGTAGGTTGGACATCATTAACCAATTTTTTTAGGCTGAAGAATACTTTCGAGCTCATGTTGCAGTTAAGGGGTGTTATACTTCCTCAATCAATACAATATCACACAAATTTTACATTGTCATCATCATTCTAGCAGCATCATACGATTGGATCTAGTATACCATCATTGTAAGCAGTTCATTTTAGTCATTTTTGTATTTCATATATCATCTTTTGTGTAGACACCTAAATCATGTCATGCTTAGGGGATCTGCTCACATAGACACACACATAAGATCTTAAGACATAATCTTGGACTTTCCAAGAATCAACAGTGGTTCTCACCACTCATTTGAGGCATTTTCAAGCCATTCAAGCTTGGCCGCTCAAACCAAGAGTGGCTAGATCCTAGCCACTCAAGCCTAGAGCGGCTAGACCGTAGCCATTGCATACTACAACAGCCAGATCTTGGCCACTATAGATGACAGCGATTAAGCCATAAGAAGTAGTTTACCGAAAAACAAGCCCAATATCGGGTGGAAGTGGCAGTATGCATGCAATAAAGGTGAGCGGGAGTAACTTTACATTCCTTTTCATGACCAGTTCACATGGGAGACTTGAGTTTACATTTAGAATTAAGTTAACTAACCTCCAAGTATAAACAAATGACCAAAGCTTCTCATGCTAACAACCAGTTCGTATAGGAGACTCAAGTGGGCAGTTATATTTCAGTTTACTGGACTCCAAACATAGACAATGGACAAAAGCTTCTCATTCTAACTTGCACTACGCATGAGAAGTTCATTCCTAGGGCTTGGACATAAATATAGGGTTTCACACTATAAAAGGTGCAAGCCTAAGAGCACCAAATATACAAGGAAGATCATATCAGAGAGAGAGACATCTTTTTGAGGAGAGCTTTCAAGACTTAGAGAGTTCTCTTTGAGATCACATGTACGACGAAGCTTTGACGGATTGGAGAGCATAACACCTATTATTTTGACATCAGATACAGGCTTTGACCCATAGCTTTGGGGCAAAGAGAGTAAGTTTTACTTTAGCGGACGTTGTCTTGGACAGTGGCCCACGAGCTTAGCTTAGGTTTTAGACATAGCATATTTTATTTTGCTTCTTTATGTTTTCATATCATTAGCATAGATTTACATGATTTTATGGCATATTTTTATCATATTTCCATTACATTCTTTTATTACTAACAACCTCATTCGAGGAGGCAATTTTGGACACCTAAATGTGCATTGTTTCATTGCTTGCAGGACCATAGGTACATCAAACAAAGATTACAATATACGAGAACAAAAGAGATTCCTCTCAAAAATAGACCTGGAGAAGGAGGCATCTGTAAGTCCTCATACATTTTCGTGTGTGGAACCGAGAATCTTTTATAAGTGCACCACCTCTTCATGAAAAGGGCACTCGCCTATTTTTAATTTATAGTATCAAAATGGGTATCCCTAAGAGGGACCGACATGTAACCGAGCTTCAATATCAATAAATATATTTGTCTTTGTTATTTTGTGTTATATGCTCTTTCCTCTTGTCTTTCCATTTCATCTTCGGTATTTTAAATAGCATTGCAAGTAGGATTACAAAAAGGGACCGATGCGTATGTTCATGGGGTCACTACAGATGGCGATCATGGTGGGACCACTACTAATTTTTCATTTTTTTTTGGAATACTAACTTAATTTTATGTGCAGGCCTAGCCACTCTGAGCTACAGTGGCCAGAAACTAGTCACTCTGAGCTACAACGGCCAATAGAGCTTAGCCACTCTGAGCTACAGTGGCCAAGAACCAGCCGCTCTGGTCAACAACAACTAGAACTAGAGTGCAGCAGAGGTCAAAACACCGACTCTCTGAGTTGGATCAAAGGTTGGTATAGCTTATTTGATATTTTATAGCTTTCTATCTACTTCTGTGTGTTTAAAATAGATAACTTAAAGCACATTTATGTTTGGAAATTGAAGGAATAAAAGAAGAAATAATTAAGCATTTCGCATATCTTAGATCTTCTTTTAAATTTTCCACTATGCATTGCTAGGAACAACATCTTATGCCTGAAAAGTTTGTCCTAGAATCCAATGTTCTAGACATTTTATGTTTTTTGCTTGCTTTGAGGCCCTTCTAGAGGCTATAGTTGCATGAAATAAAGTGTGATCATACAAATCATAGTAGCTCATGCATCTTTCTGAATATTGAAACGTATTTTTGCACTTAGGCATATAGGAAAGATTCATTGCTTCTATATGATGCACTTTATGTTACATAAGGTTAAAATGAACACCATACACGCATGTCTCATTTAAACATTGGAGAGTTAAATTTCATCACCAACCTTCAATTCAATCCAGTGACGTTGGAATTCATCTCCTTCCACTGGTTTTCCCCCTAGAGCTTCCTATAAATGGATTGAGAAACCTATTTATAGTGATGCTAAGTTACTTGTGTTCAAACTGTCTCCCACTATTGGAACAATCATTGGTTTAGAGTAGAAGAGCTAGGTGAACCCTCCATTGGGTCTTCAACGGTGTACCCTAGCTTCTTTTGAGGAAATCATGTTTGGCATGAGTGTACTTTATTGTCACTATGGATGAGTCTTCTCATTCCTAATCCAAAAACAAGAGCAAAGAAATCGAAAGAACAACACATAAAAACATATCAAACAATTTAGGGCACACTTAAATCGGTAATCAAGATAAACATTTGCTTCGCATTGTGTGGTTATTCCTAAATTGCAACTCAAAATATCAATTTATAAGACAACATGGTCAAGATAAGAAGTAAGCACCCTCGATCTGATATCGAGGGAGAGACAGAAGCAACTCATACCCATAGGTAGAGTCATAGTAACATTGTGAAGGGATTCTCCTTCCTCGGTGGGCAGAATCAACAAATTAATATGGAATTGCAATAACAGAACAAATAATAGAACGAATGCGGAAGCGAACGAATAAAAATATTTAATAATAAATCGTTGCCACTAGGAGGGCAGATCCCGCCGTAGAGGCAAATGCAGAATGCAGAGATAAAAATAAAGAGATATGATGATTTCTAATCAATGAAAAACTATTCTAATATATATGAAATTTTAAACAATTGGATAACCTAGCCGACTGCTAGGTTTGGGCTGTAGCATGACTCCCCTCCTCAGAAAGCTTTGTCCTCAAAGCTGGAAATGTCTGGAAAATACTTTCGTGTTCCCATGTGGCATCTTCCTCTGGTAGGTCTTGCCATTTGATGAGAAATTCTTGAATCTGGCGTGATCTTAGTCTTCGTATTCTGTGTTGTAATATATCTTCAGGTTGGAGATGTATGCGGCCTTCCTCATCGAGCACTGGTAATTCTGATTGGCCTTGCACTTTCTGACCAATTACCTTTTTGAGACAGGAAACATGGAATACCGGGTGTATTCGTGATGATGAAGGAAGTTCTAACTGATAGGCTACTTCTCCAATGCGGCGCACAATTTTGTAAGGACCATAAAATCGTGGTGCCAACTTTTGACTGGTCTTTATCCGTAACGATGCTTGTTTGTAAGGTTGCAACCTTAGGAAAACCTTATCACCGACATTAAAAGTTCGTTCTGAGCGGTGCAAGTCATGTTGTTGTTTCATGCGATTTTGTGCTTGGAATAAATTCTCCTTAAGGATGGTGAGTGTCGACTGCCTTTGTTGAAACCAATCATCCACTTTGTCTACTTTGGATGAACCAGGAACGTAATCTGCTACGATTGGAGGCTTAGTTCCATACAATGCTTCAAAGGGAGACATCTTAATGGAATAATGGTAAGAAGTGTTGTACCACCATTCCGCCATTGCTAGCCATTGGCTCCATTGATATTGTTTATCTTGAGCAAAACATCGTAAGTATGTACCCAAACATTTGTTAACTACTTCTGTTTGACCATCTGTCTGGGGATGGTAAGTTGAGGACATGTTCAATTTGGTACCACTAAGTCGAAATAATTCTCGCCAAAAGTTACTAGTGAAGATGGGGTCTCTATCACTTACAATATTTTTTGGCATACCATGTAATTTGAAAATTGAATCCATAAATACCTTTGCCACCTTGCTTGCGGAAAATGGATGTTGTAAAGCCTGAAAGTGAGCGTATTTGGATAACCGGTCTATGACCACGAAGATTACTGTCCTGCCTTCTGACTTTGGAAGACCCTCAATAAAATCCATGGATATATGTTCCCACTGTCGTTCAGGGATGGGTAATGGTTGTAACAATCCTGGTGATTTAACTGTTTCTCCTTTATTGCGCTGGCAAACTTCACATTCTGCTACCCATTGTTTGACTTCTGCTTTTAATCCTTTCCAACAAAATGATTGTTTGACTCTTAAATATGTCTTCAAAAATCCTGAATGTCCTGCTGATGGAGAGGCGTGTGATTCGTCTAGGATCTTTGATTTGAGTTCTGAATTGTGTGGAATATAAATGCGGTTTTTCTTTCGGAGGATTTCATCTTCATAAGAGAACAAAGGGTATTTAGAGGACCCTATAGATAATTCTTGAATTATCTGAGCAGTTTCGTTATTGGACACCCATTCATCTTGTAATTGATTCACCCATTGGGAGCAAGGACCTGAAATAGCGTTAATGACTACTTCATCTTCATATTTCCTGGACAGCGCATCGGCAGCTATATTTTCCTTCCCCTTCTTGTATTCGATAACAAAATCATACCCCAATAGTTTGGTCAACCACTTATTTTGTTCCGGATAGGAAAATCTCTGCTCAAGGAAATGTTTGAGACTACTATGATCTGTTTTGATAATGAAGCGGCTGCTGATTAGGTAGTGTCTCCATTTTTCTATGGCATGAAGAATAGCCAACATTTCTTTTTCATATGTCGATCTTCCCAAATTTTTCTCGGAGAGCTGTTTACTTTCAAATGCCAAAGGATGACCTTCTTGCATTAATATAGCCCCAATTCCTGTTCCTGATGCATCACATTCGATAATAAATGGTTTGTGAAAATTGGGGGTTGCTAATACTGGAGTTGTACACATGGCCTTCTTAAGAGCTTCAAAAGCTAGAGTAGCCTCTGTCGACCAACGAAAAGCATCCTTCTTTGTGAGTGCGGTGAGAGGTGCTGCAATCTTACCATAATTTTGTACAAACTTGCGATAGTAGCCCGTGAGACCCAAAAAACCATGAAGTTTCTTGATGGTTTTAGGTAAAGGCCACTCTTGAATTGCCTTAATCTTATTGGGATCCACTTTGACGCCTTCGTGTGAAACTATATGACCAAGATACTCAACTTCTTGAACACCAAATGAACATTTGGAACGTTTAACAAATAATTTTTCTTTGTGTAAAATGTGAAGGGCTTGATCCACATGATGTAAATGGTCCGTCCATGTTTTGCTGTATATGAGAATATCATCAAAAAAAACTAACACAAACTTACGGAGGAGTGGACGAAACACTTGGTTCATGAGGCTTTGGAATGTGGATGGTGCGTTAGTGAGACCAAAAGGCATGACCAAAAATTCGTAATGACCTTCATGAGTACGAAAGGCTGTTTTGGGAATATCTTCTTCTCTAACACGGATTTGGTGAAAGCCAGAGCGAAGGTCTAATTTTGTAAAAAATTTTGCACCATGCAACTCATCTAATAGGTCATCTATGACAGGGATAGGAAATTTGTCCTTGATAGTGAGTTTATTGAGAGAACGAAAGTTAGGACACATACGCCAAGAGTTATCTTTTCGTCTAGCCAGGACTACAGGTGAGGAATAAGGACTAGTGTTGTGACGAATGACTCCATGATCCAACAAATCCTGAACGATCTGTTCGATTTCTGTCTTTTGTGGTTGAGGATAGCGATAAGGACGACTGTTAGGTGGGACACTCCCTGGCATCAAATGGATGGCATGATCATGAGATCGTTTAGGTGGTAATCCTTGAGGTTCTTGGAAAACCTCTTCGTAATGTGTTATGATATCTTGTAACTCAGGTGCAATAATATCCGAAGTTGCTGAAGATTGTTTTTCCAAACAATTAATTTGAGCTATAAACCCATATCCACCCTTTTTTAACATCTTCTCCATACTATGAGAGCTCACCATTTGTGATGGAGGAGTAGTAATGCCTTGTAAGCGAATGACTCGTCCATTTTCCTTCCATTCCACAAATAATTTTTTGAAGTTGAAGCTAACCGTGTCTAATGTTTCCAACCATTCAACTCCCAAAATGACATATGAGTTCCCTAAATTCATGACAAAAAGGGATCCTAACCAGGTATAAGTTCCCATCTTTATGGAAACTTGAGATGTGCGACCAACACATTGTGCGTTCACCCCATTGGCCACTAGAACCTGGAATTTGTCTTTGTTGGAAGAGTTAATGAATAAATTCAAAGCTTTTGCTGTTTTGATGTCTATAAAATTGTGGGTGCTACCAGAATCAATTAGTACATTCACCTTTTTCTGGCGGAGAAATCCTGGTACCTTGATGGTATGGTGGGCGGTTAAACCCATGAGAGCATGCACTGAAATCGCCATTGTATCCTCTTCTTTTTTGTCTATAGTACATGGTAGGTCTTCTGGCATAGGTTCGTCTGATTGGTAAGGTTCATCCTCTTCTCCTTCACATTGATCACCTTCAATATGAAAGTTTTGTTTTTGGGCACAAGCTTGTTCCCTGGGGTGATGAGTGCGACATTTATAGCAAAAATATCTTGATGGTTGATCATTTCTACGAAAGGAATTGTTGCGATATGAGGGACGACTATATGTTTCCCGCTGTGCAGACAACTGATGTCTCTTCTCGGCCAACTTGGCTATTCTTATACAACTGTTCAACAAGGTTGGATCGTGCATGTCTACCTCCACTCGAATACTCTCTTTCAAACCATTGCGAAAGGCTCCTACCACTGTGTCGGGACTGAGGTCTGAAGTGTATGGTAGTAAACTGGTAAACTCCGAAACGAATTCACTAACTGACCCTTCTTGTTTAAGAGATAACAATCTTACTGTGTATGATGATGTAGCTCCATCGTCAAATCTTTCTAAAAAAGAGGTAGTGAATTTTCTCCAATTAATAGTAGCTTCATTCTCTCGTTTAAGCCATACAAACCATTGGTAGGCCTCAGTGCCTAGTTTTGATGCAGCGAAAGGAACTCTATCAATTTCCTTAATTTGATATAAGTCAAGGATGCCTTCCATTTTGGCTAACCAACCACGAGGATCATGACCTTCAAAAGTGGGCATATCAATTCGTGGAAAATTATTATGATTAGGACCTCTCGGTTGGTGATAACCCGTATCCCTTTCTTGATTTTGGTTATACCGCTGTCTTTGAGAGCGATCCCTGTAAATATCCGAATCACCCTGTTGTTGTTCCCAATCATCATTAGGATCGACAGTTTCTTCGGTCCGTTGGGCATGGGAGTGATTTTGGGGATTAGTATTGGGATTAGGTTGTTTTTGTGCTTTCACAAGGTCTTTGAGGAGGATACCAATTTCGTTCATACCCTCTAGTAAGTATCGAAGAGACTCCCTATCAGAAATGGCTGAGTTACTTGAGTTTCCTTGTGTGATGGTTTCGTGAGTTGGGGAAGGATTAGTAGCCATCGGATCTACTAGTGGATGATGTGGATTATAACTACCAATTTTAAAAGGAGAAGGAGAATTTTTTGTACCTGGGCTTCGATTTGGTCTTCTTGCGTTGTTATGGGTCGTCTCCGAGCTTGATAATCGACCGTCAGCACCTTTGGACCACTTTTTGCTCATGCACTTGTTAACATAGCCCGCTTAGGATTCCGCTTCAACTGCCACAAATTTTGGTTGAATTTAGCAAAAAATTGGGATTCCGCTTGAAGTTTCGCTCCAACTGCGATGCGGAATTTAATGTGGTCTTTGGCTCCTCCTTGACAGCAATTTGGATGGTTTATGACAATTTTTTTTTTTTTAACACTTTTGGACCGCGATCTGCCGAATATGGAAACTGAACTGTAATTTATACGAAGCGACTGGACGGAGACCGGACAGCGAGACGCGACAGATGAAACGCTAGGACGCGAAATGACACAGTGATGTGACACAACGACATGGAGGACAGAGGCGACAAACGCGACGGAGGAAACGCTAGGACGCGAAACGACACCGCGACACGACACACGACACGGAGGACAGAGACGACCAACGCGACGGAGGACACGAGACAACAAAGTGAAATGACACAACGACACGACACACGACACGGAGGACAGAGATGACAAACGCGACGGAGGACACGATACAACAAAGCGAAATGACACAGCGACACGACACACGACACGGAGGACAGAGACGACAAACGCTACGGAGGACACGAGACACGGACCAACCGAAACGTGATGACGGACGGCAGAAGGACGACGAATGCGAACAGCACTGCTACGCGTGGAGGAACCTGACGTGTGACCGTAGTCACGCTCAATAAGGAGTGCGAGCAGATATTTTAATGCTTCTCCACCCAAAGCATTGCCAATGTGGGATAATGAACACTGTCTAATTTTAATGAAAAATTCAGAAACTGACGTCAGCGTAAATAAGCATGAAAAAACCTTAGGTTGCGGCAATAATTAAACCGAATCGTGAATTCTGATTGGTTTGATTTGGCGAGAGGACTAGCAGGTATAAAATGCCTATTTTTGCGAAGGATCTGTGACGGAAAAAAAAAATTACAGTAGCCGCCTGCGGCTGCTGTGTTGGCTGCGAATACGGCGGAATGTGTTTGAAGGTGGTGGCGCGGACAACAACGGAAACGCCACAGCGAGTGGCTGTAACACCTGCGGAGTGCTTCGAAATGCCGGGAGTGCTATGGGAGTGCTGCGGGATGGCAGAGGCGTTCCAGAATCGAATGACGACTGATACCACTTGAAGGGATTCTCCTTCCTCGGTGGGCAGAATCAACAAATTAATATGGAATTGCAATAACAGAACAAATAATAGAACGAATGCGAAAGCGAACGAATAAAAATATTTAATAATAAATCGTTGCCACTAGGAGGGCAGATCCCGCCGTAGAGGCAAATGCAGAATGCAGAGATAAAAATAAAGAGATATGATGATTTCTAATCAATGAAAAACTATTCTAATATATATGAAATTTTAAACAATTGGATAACCTAGCCGACTGCTAGGTTTGGGCTGTAGCACATTGAATGACCTGCCTGTAAGACCGTGAGACGTAGCTCCGTGAGCCTAAGGGGTGATAATTCAACCCTTGGTGATCTCCTTGAGAAACCCCAAGTAAGGAACCACATCATGGAACAAATTCACATAAACAAAAATAGGCATCACAGCCATCCTCATTAAGGAGACGTGAGGAGACCTCAAGGGCCTCCTCTAAACACATAGGAACATCTCAAAGACGTGAGGAAACTTCAAGGGCTTCCTCCTCACATGGACATAAAGAAGGTTCTAAGACTCATTCTTCACATAGGTATGACAAGACTGCCACATCTCCATCCACATGGAGAAAACATATTACCACAAAGCCCTCTTCATCAAGAAGACAAACAAGAATTGCAACACCTCAAGACTCACAAGAAACATATGAAACATGTCTACCTACTGAAAGGCAGGAAACTAGAGCTACATCTAGCCATGGGAATTAAATAGAAGAAACCCTCCACACAAAAGAAAATATTCTCGTAGTCTATGACCTCATAGGAGTGAATCGCACCCCACGGGACCAGACATGGAAAACAAGGTAGCTAGATGGGTTGGATCGATTTCCTACTCAACCGACTCAAATAATTGTAGCTACTGAGAACTCTACATCTGGAAGCTTACAAACTATGACTTCTAAACACACCTCCCAGTTTGGGGGTACCTCAGATCAACCCCATAGTAGATACATGGAGTCTGACTGCAGGGATACTCAACAATACACTAAACGAGTCACATTAGCTAGCAAGAGTACAGATATAGTAGAAACCCCCTCGAGGAATCTACGAGTCAAGACAACAAGAACAAAGTCATATAAACATGATTCTTCTATGACAGCATAAACTAATCGAAAGATGCGGTTATAAAATACATTACACAAAGAGCGAGAGCTAGTGGAAGCTCTTGAACAAGAGAAACAAAGATAAAGACTCTTGTGCCAACATGAGCCATGTTTAAGAGAGCAAGCTGAGCGGCTAGCTCTTCACAATTTATATACAAATGATGGTGACCACTAAAGAACAAGACATGCTGACTCACCTAAGGAGATGCGCACTAGAAAAGATAGCCCACAATCAAATCCTCCACCAAATCATGAACGAAATCCAACTAATTGTTAGCGTACTTTGTTACTATTTTGTTAATTTGTTTAGCAACTTGTTATTTTAGTTGCAGCGGCATCCTGTTGAGATGCGCCCATTCCGGGCTAATCCAGGAAGTCCGTTTCCAGCTACTGTATTATTTAAACTCTACGGCAATAATACAATCTAGTTTGTTTTTCTAACATGGCATCAGAGCCATTTCTATAATTTTTTTCTGGGCAGAGAAATTTTTTTTGCAGAGAATTTTTTTTTGCGTGCACAGACGGAGGAAGGAGTTGATGCTGAGGAAAAAGCGAAGGAAAATTAATTTTTTTTTCCTCGCTGGGCGTGATTAAGCCACACCGCAGCCAAAATTTTTTTTAAACAAAAAAAAAAATTATCACGCGCAGACGCGCGACAGTCGTCGCGCATCCACGCGCGATAGAAGGGAGGGGAGGCCCCCCCCACTGCGGAGCAGACAGCTGCTGGAACGTAGCGCAAGTGCGTCCAGCAGACAGCCGTTGGAACGCAAGTGCGTCCAGCAGCCCCCCCCATCGCTAGAACGTGCGCAGCCGCGCATCCAGCCAGGACGTAGCGTGCTGCACACGCTGCCACGTCCCGCCCCCACCCCCCGTTGGAACGCGCAATCGCGCATCCAACCAGGACGCAACGCGCTACCACGTCCCACCCCCCCCATTGGACGTAGCGCACTGCATGCGCTGCCATGTCATGGGACGCAACACTGCAACGCTGCAGGAGGAACGCGAGCGCGCGCCCCCCCCCACGGGAATTTTTTATTAAAAAAAAAAAAAAAAACACCCGACGCGCGACGGTAGCCGCGACGAAGCAGCAGCGAGGCCGCGATTTGCAGAGGAGTCCGCTGCGCTCGGACAGCAGGCTGAGGACCCTCCTCAAATACGATGGGGCCCCTTGATCCTTTCGGATCAGCCCGCTGGCTCACGTGGTCGTGAGCCGTGCGGTAAGGCTCTGGGAGCCTGGAGGTCGAGGGTTCGAAGGTATAATTTTTTTTTTCAAAGTTTTTTTTAATTATTATTTTTTTAGTTAAAATTTTTAATTTTAATTTATTTTTTATAGTTTTAAAACTTTATAAATTAAAATTTAATTTTAATTTATTTTTTCATAAGTTTTTAAAACTATATAAATTAAAATTATTTATTTTAACTTTAAATACATAATAATTATTAAAATGCTTTGTTAAAGAGAATTTTTTTAGGGGGGATATTTTTTTCAAAAAATCAAAGGGGGAATGTGAGTAATTTTCTGAAAAAGCAATTTGGCGAATTGTAAAAGGTGCATTTTCGGCTGCCCGACACCTTGTGGGTTATTCCTGTGGGCATTTTTTTTGTTGTATGTTGCATATTTGTCTTTTGCACTATAACATTAAAAATTAAAATCAAATTCACTCCCTAAGTCCCCGGAATAATTAAAACCCATCCGTGCAATTTATTGCACTGCAGCGTTCGGTATTTGTGATACCTCTGGCCAGCACTTACATGTAAAGCTGTCGTGATTTGCGCTATCGTATCCGCCGCCTAATATAGCTGCTACAATGACGTCTGAGCTTGTTCTCTATAAATCGTCGGGGAGAGATAAGTTTGCCATTTTTGCATTTTTTTACTCCATCCACTACCCTTAATCGCTCTTGTGTTTAGGCGTAAATCCTGACGAAGTATTCTTCATAGTGTTTAGGGGAAGTTACGCCCCACGCATGAGAAGAATCTTCTATGGTAGGTGCCATCAACAAGGCGATTCCCTTTCAGTACCGCTTATGTTCCACGTATCGTATGATCTCTAAAACTCACCTATAGTCTCCCTCACGTAAGGGCGGGTGATTTTTGTTGATCTTTCTAAATACCTATAGTTTCCCTCACGTAAGGGCGGGTATTTTGTATGGTATAATGGCCTAGCAAAAGGTATATCGAAAGGGGGACCAATTGGTGTTATAAGGAACCTTCACTATGGCCGATGTTGCAAAGTTGATGACCGATCCTCATCAGTTATTGAAAGGTCCAAATTATACACCATGGAAACATAAGATGAAGGCAATTCTACAAATGGAAGATTTATGGGATATTGTTACTCGGAGTAACACCTAGGCCTTCACCAACGATCAGGATCCACGAGTCCTACCGCCGATCGGATAGCTTTTGACAAGAAAGACAATCGAGCAAAGGTGCTCATTTTGTTTTCTGTTTCAGATGAAGTGCAACCTCATATAGCCGACAAAGCAAGTGGTAAAGAGGCATGGGATGCCCTTAGAACCATCTATGAGGGAAAGAATGATTCCACCATTCTTCATCTTCAACAACAACTTCATAACCTGAGTTTGAGACAGGGTGAAACAGTTGAACTCTTTTTGTGCAGAGTGTCTGAATTGAAAGAGAAATTGAATTCTTTGGGAGATTCTATGGACGAAAAGCTTCTCGTTTCAATTGTGATGAGAGCTTTACCTTCTTCATTTGATATGTTGATCACCTCCATCCAGGTGTCTCAACGACAAATTACCTACATCGAGTTGGTCAATCTGCTTCAACAACAGGAGGCACGCCAACTTCACAAGGATGATTCTTCCAATACAGCCCTATACACCAACAGATAGGGTTCTAGGAAGAAAGGTAATGGGCAAAAAGGAGGCAACTTTCAAAAAGGAGGAAATTCTCAACAGGACATGAAAGGAAAAGGAAAACAACCTCAACAGAAGAAGAGGTGGTGCAAGATCTGTGAGAAAGACAACCATGACACCAACAGTGTTGGCATAAGAACAAGCAGAAAGGCCAAAACAAACCACAAAATAAAAACAAGCAACCCCAGGTGAATGTTGTTGTTGAAGAATCTGACTCAGATTCTGAATGGGCACACAAGGTGCTCATGACTACCACAGATTCCACATAGAGGGATCCTGTTTGGTATGTCGATTCTGGAGCTAGCAAACATATGACTAGCGATAGATCGTGGTTTGAATCATTCGTGGCCAAAGAGGGCAAACCTGTCACCATTGCTGATGATAAAACCTACAGGGTTCAGGGAGAGGGTACAGTTTCAGTCACTCTTCCTGATGGCAAGTGTCAGATTGACAAAGTCCTCTATGTTTCGAGATTGGCTAACAATTTGTTGTCAATCACACAAATCCTGGATAGAAATATGGTTGTCAACTTTCGTGTTGAGAATGGCAAGAAGTGTTGTACTATTACCAGGAAGGGTAAGCAGATTGCAACAGCTTCATATAAGCACGGCTTATTTGCCCTAGATGCTATCTCTACTCCACATGTTGCCATGACTGTCTCTACCAAGGAGGCAACTTCCCTATGGCACAAGAGATATGGGCATCTTAGTTCTGGCTACTTACTTGAGCTCAGTAAGTATGAGATGGTAAAGGGTCTTCCTTCCCTTTCTGCCACATTGCCAGTGTGCTCTGACTGCTTGGCAGGAAAGCAGCATAGAGTACCATTTGAGAAGAGCTCAACAAGAGCACAAAAACCTCTGGAGTTAATTCACACCGATCTGTGCGGTCCTTTCACACCCAACAGTTGTGGAGGGAAGAGGTACTTTCAGTTATTCGTAGATGACTACTCACGAAAGATGTGGGTTTTCTTTCTCCAACTGAAATCTGAAGCTTTCGCATTCTTCCAGTAGTTCAAGAAATCCGTTGAGAAGGAGTCAGGAGCTTCTATTAAAACCCTCCGCTCAGATCGAGGGGGGGATTTTACCTCTAAAGAATTTTTTGCATTCTTAGATAAGCATGGAATCAAGAGACAGTTAACAACTGCCTATACTCCTCAGCAAAATGGAGTTGCTGAGAGAAGGAACCGTTCTATCATGGAAATGGTTCGTTGTATGCTCACAAGAGCTACTCTTGGGCAACAATATTGGGCAAAAGCTGTCACCACTGCAGTATATCTGTTGAATAGGGCACCCACAAAGGCCCTAAAAGGAATGACTCCACAAGAAGCATGGAGTGGTCGAAAACCCTCCATATCTCATCTACGTATTTTTGGATGTCACGCTTTCATGCACATACCAAAAGAGAAAAGGAAGAAGCTAGATGAGAAAACACTGAGATGTATTTTTCTTGGTTATGATGAGCACTCTAAAGGATATCGTTTGATAGATCCTTTGACCAAGAAAATTCATGTCAATAGAGATGTTGTCTTTGATGAAGCTTTCACATCACAGAGCACATCTAAAGTACACCTAGATCTTGTGGAATCTAAGGAAGAGAAGATTCCTTCGTCAACACAGACAGGAGGTCCTTCTACATCTTCTTCAACACCACCGAAGAAGAATCCAAAATGGTGTACAAATACAATCAGAGATGCAAATTTATCCACTCCTCCCAATTTGAACTTGGATAGACCTCGTACACGCAGTATGGCTCAAAAGGAAAAAGAAGCCAAAGAAACTGGTGAGGTTGATGATCTTTGTCAATCTTTTGAGGAACTTTCTGTAACTCCACGTACGTAAGTAGAGGATATGGATATTGATGATGACAGGGCGTTCATGTCTACCATAGATGATCTTGAACCCGCATCGATGCAAGATGCTCTTAGTGAGCCTCGATGGAAGGCCGCTATGGATACAGAGTATGAGTCTTTGATGAAAAATAAAACTTGGAAGCTTGTTGATCTGCCGCATGGAAAGAAACCCATTGGCTGCAAATGGGTATATAAAGTCAAGTACAAGGCATATGGAACAATTGATAAGCATAAGGCCCATCTTGTTGCAAAGGGCTATGCTCAAAAGGAAGGCATTGACTACGAGGAAACTTTTGCACCTACTGCTCGGATGACCACAATTCGAGTTATGTGTGCTATGGCAGCACAATATGGGTGGAAAGTTCACCAGATGGATGTCAAAAGTGCCTTTCTAAATGGTGATCTCCAAGAAGAAGTCTACATGACTCAGCCAGAAGGATTTGAAGTGGAAGGCCAAGAGCAGAAGGTTTGCAAATTGGTCAAATCCTTATATGGTCTGAAACAAGCTCCTCGAGCTTGGTATATAAAAATGGACAATCACCTTATGCAGCATGGATTTAAGAGATGTCCGTCAGATGCAAACCTCTATTTCAAGAAACAGGGTTCTGAGATAGTGTTGCTTGTACTCTATGTTGATGATCTGCTCATTACAGGGAGTTCAGAAACTATGATCTCTACTGTCAAAAGAAACTTGTGTAAATCTTTTGAGATGACAGATCTCGGACTTCTCCATTATTGTCTTGGTCTGGAATTCAGCCAGAAGGAGCACTCCATCAAAGTGTCTCAGAAAAAATATGCCAAGACATTGCCTGGAAAAATATCGCATGATCGATTGCAAGCCAATGGCAACTTCGATGGAGAATGGACTTCAGTTATCGCGATATGATGATTCACCTCAGGTAGATGGTACTCTCTATCGACAGTTGATTGGGAGTCTCATATATCTGACCAATACTAGGCCAGATCTCGTATTTGTTGTCAACTATCTTTCGAGGTTCATGCAGGAGCCTAAGACCACTCATTGGAAAGCAACAAAACGTGTTCTTCACTATGTCCGTGGTACTATGGAATATGGCCTAGAATACAAGAGGAACAACAAATTCTTCTTGCAAGGATACACGGACTCCGACTATGCCGGATCATTTGATGATCGCAAGTCAACTTCTGGATACATTTTTCATCTGGGATCCGGTCCTGTCTCTTGGCACAACAAGAAGCAACAGGTGGTTGCTATTTCATCAATAGAGGCAGGAGTATCACGTCAGCACGTGAAGCCGTGTGCGAAGTGATATGGTTGCGTCGCATTCTCGACAAGTATGGGCCATCCATCAAAATCTCCAATACACTTGTTTTGCGACAATCGTGGTGTTCGAACCTCATCAAGAATCCAGTCCATCATGAAAGAACAAAGCACATTGACACACAATGTCATTTCATTCGAGATGAAGTTCCAAAGCACCGAATTCAGCTTCAGCACATTCCCACCGATGCTCAAGTTGCAGACATTTTCACTAAGGCACTTGCACGTGTCAAATTTGAATTGTTTCACAGCTCTCTTTGTATTGCAAAATGATGTAATCAGGGGGGATGTTAGTAGTCTAGTAGCTATTAGTTATTACATTACCCAAATAATGTAATAAAGGGGGATGTTAGCGTACTGTTACTATTTTGTTAATTTGTTTAGCAACTTGTTATTTTAGTTGCAACGGCATCCTGTTGAGATGCGCCCATTCCGGGCTAATCCAGGAAGTCTGTTTCCAGCTACTGTATTATTTAAACTCTACGGCAATAATACAATCTAGTTCATTTTTCTAACACTAATGGGGGAAGGGCAAACATAAAAAACCAATATCATAATCCTAGGTCCCCTCATAGGAGGGAGGAAAATGGAATAAATCAAATGGATAGAGAGTTACCTCCATTGCCAATGTGAATAGGCTTACAAGAGGAGGAAATTCGTGCATCAAAGGCATTTCAAGAGCTTGCTGAAAAGATGAAAACCTTTGAGAAACAAGAGGTAGCTAGGAACTCACCAACATTGAGCAAAATACACAATCAACCATTGTGCCCATCAATCCCTAGCCCTCCATATCCTAAGCACTTTGAGATGCCTAGGTTAGAAAATTTTAAAGGTGAAGAGGATGCACAAGAGCATGTCACCAATTTTATCAATGCCTATTTTCATCTTGAAGACAATGACGCTCTTATGCTAAGAACATTCATAATGAAATTTTTAGGTGTTGCCACTCAATGGTTCAACCAACTACCTAAGCATAGCATAACCAACTTTGAACAACTAGTAAATGCATTCTTAAAGTGTTTCTCCTTTTGTGCTAAGAAGAAGATGAACCTCCTAGACCTGGCCAACTTAAAATAGTATGATGATGAGCCGATAATGGATTATGGGAATAGATGGAGAAAATTCATGGCAAAATTATCATTCTCCATTCCCATAGAAGAGATCATTCACATGTTCACCAAAATTTGTTCTAAACATATCTCCCTCTTGCTACAACTTCAGTAGTATCCTTCATTTGAGGAAGCTTTGGCATAGGCCAAGCTCATCGAAGAAATAAAAATAGATGAGGGAACCATTAAACTCTGAAAAAAAAGGAGTGGAACAAGAATGGTAAGAATGACAAGTACAAATAGAAGTAGGGCAACCCTACTCTAGTCAATCAAGTCGTATTGGCTACACCCAAGGATGGGGGTGCACAACAACCACAGAACTATCAAGCACATCCCCCACTAGCCAATTACGACCAAAAGAACAATCAGGGAAGAAATCGAGAACACAAGCCACCTTGTTATTTCATGCCTCTGATAGAATCAATGCAATCAATCTTTAATCAGTTGAGCAAGGCTATGAGGATCAGATTTCCTAATATACCTCTTATAGATCCCAACCATCCTAAGCCAAAAGGATATAGGAAAGATCAATTTTTCCCTTATCATAGGATACCGAGGCATGACATTGAGGCTTGCATTGGTTTTAAGCATCAAGTGCAAAACATGATTGAGGCAGGAGAACTCAAAGTTGACAACCCACTAGCTCTCGATAATAGAGACATGGGCATATATAGAAACCCATTTCCCAATCATGAGGCCCCTCGAGAGCAAGGGGCCCAAGTCAATCAGGTTCAAGCTAACATACCTACCCACGGATGCGTTGGGATGGTTGAGATTATTAACATAGCAACAAGGACTAGGCGGTATGGTCAACCACAACCGCTTGCAGCTCCCATGAACATCCCAGCCACTCCTAGGCAAAGGCAAGACAACCTTCCAGGTCCACCAATGCAACCTATGGTAACTATTCGGAGTAGATTGGAGCAAAACCTATAGACGACTCCAACTAAGTTATCCATCTATGAGCTCATACAATAGTCCCCAAAGCATAAGGAGACTCTAATGGAGATTTTAAGAAAAATTGAGCTCCAACCGCAAGATGCAAATGCATTCACTCACTTTGTGGGACAAGTGCAAGAATGCCAGGAACCTGTAATCCGATTCTATGATCATGATATTAAGACAGTTCATGCTGCCCTACCAGACCCTCCGCTAAACATTGTAGCGGCAATCAATAACTTACCTTTCAAGAGGGTTTTGGTCGATACATGTTCATCAATAAACATCATCACAACAACAACAATAGAGCACCTCAAGATCCCCAAGTCCAATATCATTCCAGGAGCTTACACATTGAGAGCTTTTAATGATGCTTTATGCAATACCATGGGAACGATAGTCCTACCCATCAAGGTGGGGCACAAGACCATCCCTATGATGTGTCATGTCTTGGAAGGAGCTATGCAATACAACATCTTCTTAGGGCACCCTTGGATAAGGGCCATGAAGTGTGTGCCTTAGATCTTTGCACCAGTGTGTCAAGTATGTGCACGAGAACAAAGTCTATGTGGTTTTGGCCGATGAAGAGCCTTTTAAATATGTCAATCAAGTGGACATTATAGGAGAATTTATAATCCCTTCTACTCACCTATACGTGGCACCTTCATCCCCAACCACACAAGTGGATAACAAAGACAAAGGGGTAAGAAAAGACCCATGCACATCAACACCTCATGGTGCACTCAAGATCATCAATGCTTCTAAAGTACCATCAATGTCAAAACCAAAAGACAATCAAAAGCTAAAGGCACCCTTAGTTAAGGAAGAAGGGCCCAAAGAAGTGCCAACTGTAGCTATTTTTGAAATTCCAAGTCCTATGGAAGAGGAAGATCCTCAAGATCAAGATGAAGATAGTGATTATCACCCTGCATCGCCAGTGTCATCCGTGGGGTCATCCACATCGCATGCATCAATACACTTGGCAAGCACATGCATAGGAGAGTACCTTGTGCTAAACATCACCTTTATACCTATCATTGAGTCTATCCAAGACATAGGGAGGCCTAAGGACTTGAGGCCACCAGTGGGAACAATGGTTCCACTTGGAATCCCTCCCAACCAAACCAATTTTGTCTATGTCGGCCTGGACTGCGCTCATAAGTCTTCAGATATAGAAGAGGATGGTGAAAAATTATTCATGGTCAATGTTTGTTACCTCTCTAACCCCTAGTTTGATCTAAGTTACTTTGAGCATTGCCATTGGCATGGCTATGGCCTTGGCATATATGAGTAGGGGCGCAGGCGGCCCTATGAGCCACTATATCAGCTTCCCTTCGATAGATTTGGCTTAGGCTATTATAGCGAAGGTCGATATGACTCACTTGCAGTGGCATTGGAAATATTAAGAATAGGGTTAGGAGAAGATATTGATTTCATTCCTTATCACCCCCTAAGAATAGCAAATTTGAGCAATAGACAAGTGGTCATGATGAACATACCGCATCCGAAAACTTATCATCCAAACGCCTCAATTGATTCCACCCCAATAGGGTACAACTCATGGGATGAGGAGAATGGATATGAAGCAAGTGATGATGAGGTGCAACTTGGCTTAGCCTATCAAGGGCCTCGCTATTTACAAATATTCACATGGTCCATCCACAATGAGAGTGGATATACATCAGATGAAAGTGACTATGAATCAAAAGACTCAATAAAAAGAGCCTACTTAGGCCTAAGCCATCAACCCCTGACTTTGGGGCAAGAGATAAATGTAAATGGATTCTTCATAAGTGATGAATAATATGAAGATGAAACAGATATGGCCTACTTGGGGCCAAGACATGAGCCCCTTTTCTTAGGACCACATACCAATGCTAATGGTTTCTGGATAAGTGATGATGACTTTGAGGATGAGACCGAGATGGCTTATCTTGGACCTCACCACTTACGACAAGTCAATGAGCTAGTAGAGAGAGAGGCGGCACTTCGTGCCATAGACCCTCATCTCCGATTTTTGGGGAGACCTGTTGACCTAGCTACCATTCATCAAATGGTCAATCCCCCTCCACCTACATTCAAAGAGCAATTAGAGCCCAATGATCCTATTGTCCACCCTGCTCATGGGCCAGATCCAAAAATTCCCATTCCTCCAGAACCTCATCGCGAGTATGGAAGGGAAACCCCTAAGATAAGATTACACCCATGTGGTCCTGGAGATTTCATCCCATCCATCAACATGATCTCCATTGATTTGACCACTCCACTTCATAATCCAGTAGATCCTACCAAATCATTGCATCTTGATGTAGAGGCTATTGATTGGGATCACGCTAATTCACCCATAGAGCCTGAAGACCTCTTCCCCAATGAAGAGATGTTACAGCCATTCCATTTTGCATCAAGTTGTGCGTATGATGTCTTCCATGTTGGTTTGGAACCTGAGTTAGTAGGTCCTATGAATCTCGTCGATGACATTCATTTGATACCCATGCCTCATCAACTAGAGGATGGGTCACATATGGCTATAGAAGTGAATTTTGAGGTGGACATCAGTGATGATCCTACCCAACCAAGGAAATTCAAGTTTGGAGAAAGTCTATCTCCAGAGGAACAAGCCATCCTAATTCCTCTCCTCAAAGAGAGGCCAAATATTTTTGCTTGGACTTACAAAGACATGCCAGGGATAGATCCAAATTTAGTTGTTCACAACCTTTCATTGGATCCCATGAAGAAGCCAGTCAAGAAAAATATGAGGAAAATGCATCCAACCGTCGCTTTGATGGTGAAGAACGAATTGCAAAAACTACTGGATGCAGTATTCATAGTTCCTATCGACTACCCTGAGTGGGTGTCAAACATGGTACCTATGGGGAAACCCGATGGAAGAGTCCGTATTTGCATGGATTTCAGATATTTAAATAGGGCAACACCAAAGGATTCATTCCCGTTGCCAAACATAGATGCTCTTGTAGATGCAACCGTAGGTCATGAGATGCTCTCCCTAATGGATGGTTTTTCCAGATACAACCAGATCTAGATTAAGCCCAAAGATCAACATAAAACTACTTTCATTACTCCATGGGGAACATTCTATTACAAAGTGATGCCATTCGATCTCAAAAATGTTAGTGCCACATATCAATGAGCCATGACATACATATTCCATGACTATATGCATAAGATCTTGGAATATTACATGGATGACTTACTAGCCAAGTCCCTATTGCGGCAAGAGCATGCCGAAGTCCTTAGACAAGTCTTTGATCGCCTCATAGAACACAATGTCCGATTGAATCCTAAGAAGTGCATATTTGGCATAACTTCTAGTAAGCTTTTGGGATTCATTGTATCCAAGAGAGGCATTGAAGTAGATCCTACAAAGGTAAAGGCTATACTGGAAATGGCCACCCCTACCAACATTAGGGATTTGAGGAGCCTACAAGGCAAGATAGCATCCATCAAAAGATTCATCGCGTAATTATCAGACAAATGTAGACCTATGAATCGGTTGCTATGCAAGGAAGTCCCCTTTCATTGGGACGAAGAATGCCATCAAGCCTTTGCAGAGATCAAAAATTATCTGGCAACACCGCTAGTATTGGCTCCACCAAGGCCAGACATACCATTTTTACTATATATATCAGCTATTGATTTTGCATTGGGCACCATGTTAGCCCAAAATAATGCACAAGATAAAGAGCAAGCCATATATTACATTAGTCACACCTTGGTGAGCTATGAGCTAGGATATGCGTATGTCAAAAAGTTGTGTTTAGTAGTGGTCTTTGCAACTCAAAAGTTGTGACACTACATGTTGAGCCATACGACCTATGTCATATCAAAACAAAATCCTTTGCAGTACATGATGAGCAAGACATATCACAATACACGTACCGCAAAGTGGATCATGCTATTGACAAAATTTGATCTAGAGTTCATAAGCCAAAATTCCATCAAGGGACAAGTCATAGCAGATCAATTAGTAGAGGTGCCTCTTCAGGATAACAAGCCTCTCACCATAGAATTGCTTGATGATGTGGTCTTTGCATTATCAAATCTTCTAGAACTCGAAGAACCTAAGAAAGAAAGAGACATGTCATTGTTCTTTGATGGTTCAAAGTGTGAACAAGGAGGCGGAGCAGGGATTGTCTTTATCACACCATAGGGCACTCCATTACCCTTATCATTCAAACTAGACTTCCCATGCACAAACAACAATACAGAATATGAAGCATTGATCCTGGGACTCCAAATAGCCATAGCAATGGGCATTAAAATATTGAATATCTTTGGTGACTCCTTGCTCATAGTAAACTAGGTCAAAGGACTATTCCAATGCAGGTGCCCACTCCTGAAGACTTACAAGGAACTTGTTGACACCTACCTAGCCTAGCTAGAATGGTATGACATCGAGGCAATCCCTCTTACGTCGAATAGATTTGCAGACACTATGGCCTCTTTGGTATCCTTAATCCCTCAGAATCCATCTACTGATTTTATAACCGTTCATGTAAAAGTGCTTTCGCACTCAACAATACGTCATGAAGCTTTTGACAATCAAGAATCATTCAACATGATCAACATCGAGCCAAATCAGGATTGGTCCTTCGTAGCGAGATTTCTTGCAAATGGCACCTTAGGGGTCTTTGATCTCCCAAGGACCCCTCGGATGTGGTGCAACTATACCATAGAGTTGTTCCTCAATTCGTGTTCACTAACTCAGAAATGCAGGAAGAGCAAGTTGTCTATTCTATAGATGTTGTGGCCTATCAGGATTGGCTTTCCCAACTACGGGACTTCCTAAAGCTTGGAATAGTACCTGTATCGCTCCAAATTTTTCACACCCTTACCTTCAGGCTATAGGATCCGTGCCCGAAAGGGGGATGTGAAAAGGATGGCGCGGTACCTCGAACTGAGAGGCCTTGCGAAGGTCCCGCCTCTCAGGGGAGGTGTATTATGGTGATTTTTTGACGGATGGTGGGTTCACCAGGAAACGTTTGAATGGCAGTTTCCACGCCTAGGTTGGGAATGTGTTTTATGTGTTCGGTTTTATCCTTAAACATTCAAGTCCTAGGTTTGGCCAAATGAATCTAAATTGCTCTATATGAAGATGCAGATTAAATGAATACAGAAGAACAAATTAGGACAAAAAATAGAGAAAGTAAGCAAGATTAAAAAGTCATACCTGATCCGGATGTCTGATGAAGATTCTGATTCTTGAAGCAGTTAAGATCGCCTCTAATTTGATAGGATCGTCTGCTATCAGACAAGATCGTCTGAGATTTGACGAATTCGTCGACGAATTCGTCAGAGACCTGCAATCAAAGAAGTAGACACAAAATGCAGAAAATGCAACTATTCTAACAGAGGGCAATGATGTAGAATAATAGGAATAACATTAAAATGATGATAATAAACAAAATACGAGTGTACTACAATGACTTAATGACAATTGGTGACTTAATTATGCATTTAAAGCTACATGGGTGAACTCCAAAATGCAAAATAATAAAGAATAACTATAGAATTAACTAAATGCAGAATAATACAACAGAAAAGGGATGAAGAAATGCAAACTCTGGGCACTGATTGCCCCCAATGTGAACTGCAGTCGAAATCATCTCTGATTCGACAGGATCGCCTCCGATCTGAACAGGATCGTCTGCGACGATGTAAGCTTGCTTCGGCTAAAAAATACTAAGGTACCTGCAACAAAATTTGGATAGAACAAGTGCAAATAGTAATTTAGGATGTCTAGTGTGTGTAGAATTTGAGTTATAGGGAATTTCAGCCAGGGGGATGCTAAGGGGAGGGCCTAGGATTAAATAGGCTTAGGAGGGAGGGAGGTAGGAGGTTGGAGATCATCCCTATTTGGGAGATCTCCAATGGGGAGGGTCTCTAACGACGTAGACACGCTTCTGCCCGGATTAGAGACGTCGTTGGAACAGAGACTAATTGTGAAAAATCAGTTTTGGGACAAGATCGTCTGGACGTCCTAGCCCAGACGAAATCGTCCGATCTGAGGCGATATCGTCTGATCGGCGACGATATCGTCAAACGGTCAAAACAAACTCTAAAAATGGCACGGGAAAGGAGGAAACGGATTAAGCGACGGTTTGGGAGCGGTTTTGGAGGTTGAAATTTGAATTTGAATTATTTACTAGAGTAATTGTAATTATTAAGGTTTTACTGCGCCAATTTTAGGGTGCTACATTTTTCCCCCTCTTTAGCGAATTTTTCAAAGAAAATGCGTTAAAGATGAGTTCTTCTCGATCTACGAGAAAGCAAAAATTATTCCCATTTTTAGGCGACGATTCTTGGTCGAATCGTATGACAGCTTACTATGGTGCCCCCTCCGTGTTTTTACCCAAATCGAACGTTTGAGGTAAAAACGCGAAAAAGCAAAATTTTAAAATGTTTTTAATTGTGTTTTGAATAAAATTAAGAAAAATAGGGTAAAACCCTAATTCATTTTTACTGTTCATTTTTCCGGTTTTTAGAGCTCCGGAGACAAAAATGGTGGAGACAACGACACAGATCGACAGAGGTCCGACGCGGGCTACGGGTAAGAGTCTAAACTTAGCTTAGAATGGTTTAAGTTGAATTTACATGCTTTTTAGGTGAATTTTAAATAAATTTTGAGCATCGCGGCCATTTTTGGGCCGTCGACGTCGTCGGGACGAAATCGTCCCGATTTCGACGAAATCGTCTCAAGTTCGCCGATTTCGTCGAAGGGCAAAATCGATGAAAGGGGGACGATTTCATCAAATAAGGGATGATTTCGGCTTGCAAAATCGAAGACGATTTTGCTCAAATTTGGGACGATATCGTCCAATAGTGGACGATATCATCATTTGTATGAAATTGAACCTGATTTTACTTGCATTATTAATCACTTGAGTTTTTATTAATGATTTTTTATTGTGTTGTTGTTTATGTTGCAGAGAGGTTTACTAAAGAGCAGAGAATGGAAATACGATGGGTTGAGAGATGACTTGGCCACTCTATCACAGGCAGAGCGGGATCAGCTGGCTCAGGCCGGCTTACAGCATGTGGTAGAGATGCCACAAGTTTCTACAGACATGGGGCTACTGACAGCCCTGGTAGAGAGGTGGTATCCGGGTTCTTCCTGTTTTCGGTTACCCACAGGGGAGATGACTCCCACATTGGAGGATGTATGGAGGATTTTGAGGATCCCCATACAAGGATGGTTGATCACTCCTATGGCCAATCAGGGCCATGCTATGATGCGGTTGTGTGGCGATCCGAGCTTCGCCCTGGAGAAGGGCGAAGTGAACATCGAGGCGCTACGTCAGATGCCTGGGGCATCCAAACTCACACAGGTTTTGGCCGGAGTGGTGGGTGGACTTCTGCTGTGCCACCAGAGTAGGTGCAGGGTACCATGGGTGCTAGCAGATGTGATCTACGACATGCGTGACCATGGTTACAGATTCTCTTGGGGCAGTTTTGTTCTATGTCAACTGTACAGGATCCTACATGGGGTCGTGTACAAGGGCGGTCGATGTCTGGTTATGACATCGCTACTACAGGTTTGGTGCTGGGAGCACATTGCAGTGCGAAGGCCGATAGGGCTTCCTTTGACAGGGATTGACGGGGAGAGGCCCCGAGTTTTCTACTGGTGGCTCCGGAGAGGGGCACAATGGCGGATTGATCTATCGATGTCCCGAAGACTGCTGGATGACCTTGTCCCAGACCAGATCACCTGGAGGCCTTGGAGGGATCATCCAAGGTGGGCCGAGGATGGACAGGAGCTGGCTCGCATCAGGCGAGTTTGTTGGCTGAGGATGGAGAGGGGAGAGGTGGAGCTCCACCGCTACGACCGAGTTTTGTGATAGTTCGGTCTACAGCAGGGGATCCCATCTCTCAGGGATTACGAGTTTTCCTGGACTGTCCGGGATAACACTACAGTTAGCGGGGCTCCAGATATGCAGCGCTTCTGGAGTCAGGACGCGGATGATGCCCCCATTCAGCCAGTGGATGGGGATGACGCTGGGGTAGCCGATGGCTACGATGCCTGGTACGCAGGCATCCGCCCTCCTCGAATGACGAGGGCTCAGGGTCCGATTCATGTAGTTGTGCATCGGATGGGGAGGCGGTGCCAGGCGGCCATTGAGGCGGCCCAGGGTCATGGCGGGAGAGAGCAGAGGAGACCACAAGCATAGGAGAGGCCACGATAGCGGGAGAGGAGGGAGGAGAGACCCCCTTCTCCATAGAGAGAGGCCACCATCGCCCGATAAGGGCAAGGGTGTTGACACTGGGGAGAGCAACGAGACAGTGACTCTTCGAGCGAAGACAACTCGTCTCCAGGCACAGGTGCAGACCCTACAGGAGGAGGCTGCATGCCACCGAGCTGAGGTGACATAGCTCAGAGATGAGATTGCATGCCTCAGAGCATGGGGTGGAGGGGCGAGCACTCGGGAGCTAGCACGGGCTATTGCCCAGATCACTTTTTATCAGACACTATACCACCAGATGGTGCCAGAGGAGGAGAGATTACCACTATCGGCTAACATCGTGGATCCGATCAGGATTGGGTCATCAAGGACTTCATCCCGATCCATGACTAGGACTCGCAGTACCACTCATACTGCGATGGGGCCACCCCGTCCACCTCAGGGCGGGGGAGGAGATGAGGCTAAGAGCTCGAGGGGTTCTCGAGGCTAGACTACTACACTACACTGTATAGATTGAGACATAGTTTTTATTATTTTTTATAGAGGATTGAGTATGCCGAGGTATAGATTGTGGCATACCGATCCAGTTTTGATATGATGTATATATATTTGTGATATATATAGATGAGATATTTTTTGATCATATGACTTGTCTTATGTATTTTTATGATGCTTTTAAATGTTTTGATTGATTGATTTGATGATTCATGTAATTATGTCATTGGGAAATATTATGGTTTGAATGTCATGCTTTAAAAATTTAAATGAAATAATCTGATGTAACAAATTGGTTGTTTGTGATGTGATTTGATGAAAAAATAAAAAAAAGAGACTTCTAACAATAATTTCAAAGGACATTGTCGCTATTATAGACCATTTCATGGAGTCGCCGCTCACTCGGTCGTCAAGCTAATCCCGAGATAGAAATATTGTTAAAAGTAAAAGAGTGCTTAAGAGACTGCCTTAAGACTTTGGTGCAATGGTGCAAATGATGATGATGATGGTTTGTTTTCAGAGTTTCATAAAAATAGTATGCATGAAATAATGTTAAAATGATTTTTGCTAGGCATAAATTCCTAAGTGTGATAAAATTTTTGGATAATTCCCTAGGAATTATACCATCATTGCAAAATTGAAGGTTGACATAATGACATGAAATAGTGATAATGTGCATGCTTTTTGTTTAAAAAACATAATTGTATAATAGAATGATTTAAGTCATATGGTTTTCATGATTTTTAAATAAATGGGGAATAAAAATTGTTACAATGGTTTGCGCTAGGCATAGAATATGTAGGTATAGACTTATACCATCATCGCGAAATCCAAAAAGAGATAGTTTTATTGCATGGTTGATTTTTAATAAATAGAAAATATGAAGATGAGGACTTGCGCTAGGCATAAAATTCCAATTTTGGTTTTAGAACTATACCATCGTCGCGAAAGTCGATAATATATATATATATATATATATATATATATATATTTTTTTGTGTGTGTGTGTGTGTGTGTGTGTGTGTGTGTGTGTGTGTGTGTGTTTTGATTGTATGGTTTGAAAGAAATTTTGATCTTTTTGATTATGCATGTAGTTGTCTTTATACTAAACAACTGTACTTTAAAGAAGAAAATGAATTTATTCCAAACAATTTGCAAAAAAATATTTCAAAGTATCTTAAAGACAAAAGTTAGATTTATAAGGAATCCCATGTGCATATGTGAGTTCATTTCCAATCTTGATTTATCATAATGATACACAAAATCTCTCAAATACAAAATGTGTGTGCAATTGCTATGTTCATTTACCAGTTTTGAGCAAGATAATATGATACAAGTGATTTGAATGAACCAAATAAGTGTTCATTAACCATGATGTAGATGCATATAACCATACTAGACTACTATGTAAGTCGGATTATCAAGAGCTAGCTAATCCATAAGCAGACATAGGTTCGTACAAAAGAAGGTCGCTAATGTGACAGACATATCGCCACGCTAGGAGTTACCCAAGGCCAAGCGAGTTGGGCACAAACCACCTGTTATGGGGCTTACCTCACAGTTTTCGAATAATTGAGAATTCCAGGGATTCAAGCTCATCAACCCTTCTTTTCTTTTCAAAGGGTAGGGAAAGGGATTTTATTGCTTTTGCTTTTGCTTTCTTTTGCTTTCTTTTGTATTTTTGCTTGATAATGTTGTAATGATATAAAATAATATTTTTCTTTTTCTCTTTTTCTTGAACTTTGCTTTTTCTTTTTGTTCTATGCTAGGGATACTTGCTCGGATTAGTCGTAGAGCAAGGGATTTTTATTCTGGGTAGGGGTGAGCTTGTCCTTTTGCCAATTCTCAAAGATTCTAGACCATGTGCATGATAGGATAGCAGGGGAAACTTTTCGCTCAAGAAACCACTTCTACTATGTAGCAAAGCATGGAAATTACAAATATAATCATTTTATTGTGAAAAGATGTGCTTGGTTTAAGTAAATAACAAGATCAATTCTCTCGTGCTCAAACTTTATTTAATTGAATTTTGTGGACTTTGATATAAGAGAGATTAGTAATCATGCCAGATAAAATCAAGATATTTATTTTTGTGTTTGTGAAAGTGAGGGATTCCAAATAAATGCTAATTTATCCAAAATAATTTGAAACATATAACTGCAACATTTGTAAGAAGATATATATAAATACTTTTTGAGAAGTTTTGAGAATGTTGACTCTCTCTTTCTTCTTTATGTTGTTTTGGTTTCGAAAGAGTCAAGAATATTGCTGTTTTTATTTTTTTTTATTATTATTTTTTTTTTTTTTGAAAGAATTAACAAGTGCCATAAATAAATACAACAAATAGTTTTGAATATTTTGATGATTATGAATGTTTTTGGTGTTTTTGAATTTATAAATTGAAAGAAATACAAGATAGTGATTTTGAAATATTTTAAACAAATATATACAAGGATGAAATGACCAAATTTATACATAGTAACGTTTAAGATGCAAAATGTTCATGGGTTCTTTAAGTTCTTTACCATCTAAGGTAGATAATTTGTATGCTCCCGATTCAAATTTAGCAATGATAATGTATGGTCCAAGCCAGTTGGGCTCAAATTTACCTTTAAGGTCCTTAGTTGCATTAGTATTTTTTTGATTTTCTTTTAAAACAAGGTCGCCGATCTCAAAGGATCGATGACGAACTTTTTTAGCATATGATCTTTTAAGCTTGTTTTGGTAGGCACGGAGATGCTCCAAAGCATTGATGCATTTTTCATCTAGGAGTTCCAACTGACTGAGTCTCGCCAACTCGATATTCATCTCCTACTTCGGTATCTTGAAGTAGTAGAGCCAAAGAAGGAACTTCTAATTCAAAGGGAAAAACGGCTTCAACACCATAAACCAAAACAAAAGGTGAAGTTCCAATGGGGGTTCGAACACTAGTTCGATAGGCCCACAAGGCTGGATATAATTGAATGTGCCAGTCACGGCCAGATTTATTGACCAATATTTTGAGAATTTTGATTAAGGTTTTGTTAGATGCTTCTGCTTGACCATTACCCTGAGGATAATAGGGAGTGGACCAACGATGTTGAATCTTATATTTTTGGCATAATTTTTTAACATCTTTATTTTTGAAACAAGTTCCATTATCAGAGATGAGATTTGCAGGAATTCCGAACCTACAAATGATTTGATTAAAAATAAATTTAGAGACTTGTGTGCCAGTGCAGGAAGCTAAAGGCATAGCTTCAACCCACTTCGTGAAATACTCAGTGGCGGTTATGATGAATTTGTGTCCATCAGATGACACAGGATTGATTTTGCCAATAATATCTAAACCCCATTTTGAAAAGGGCCAAGGAGATGAAATAGCCTATAGCTTCTTGTGCAGGCGCATGGACAAGGTCAGCATGTTTCTGGCACTTGTCGCAATGGCGCACATAATCATGTGCATCATTCTCCATGGTAGGCCAAAAGTATCCTATCCTAAGGAGCTTTTTAGCAATGACACTACCACCGAAGTGTCCTCCACAAGATCCATCGTGGGCTTCACTCAAGGCTGATTTGGATTCTTCTAAATTCAAACATCTTAATAGGATACCTTCAAAAGATCTCCTATATAAAGTATTGCCAATTATTACAAATCGACTTGCTCGTCTACGTAATAACCGACGCTGGTTTCTATTAGAATTGGCAAGGAAAGTCCCATTTTGGAGAAAATCAAATATATCCGTATACCAAGGTTCAGGAGTAGTTTCATTGATTAGAAACACATCCAAAGGTTCTAAGCATGACTTATTTGAAGCGGGTTCCTGGAGTCGATGAATAATGATAGTGGCATATTCGTCATCTAACTCCAAGGGCAGGAGAGATGCAGCTGCGGCCATAGCATCAGCTGCACGGTTGCAAGTTCGAGGAATAGCTTCCAAGGTAACTTGATCAAATAGAGACATTAATTGTAAAACATAGGCTTTATATGGGCACAGTTTATCATCTCTGGTCTGATAAACTTCATTAATTTGGTTTATAACAAGTTGAGAATCACCAAAAACTAACAGATGTTTAATTTTTAGCGCCAAGGCAGCTCGTAATCCAAGGATTAGAGCTTCATATTCAGCAGTATTGTTGGTGCAAGCAAATGTTAATTTGAAGGACAGAGGAATAAGATGTTTTTGCGGGGATATTAAAATAATACCCGCACTCAGCCCCACTCATGCATCGGGCTCCATCAAAGTATAAGGACCATTGTTCAATATGGTCTGCCTCTAATTGAAGGCATTCATCGAGAAACTCAATGATGAGGGGATGGGTAGACTCTAAGGGTGCAGCAGCTAATTGATCTCGCTATGATTTGACCCTTAACAGACTTTTGTCCTATGAATGTGAGATCAAACTCGCTTAGAGCAAGAACCCACTTGGCTGTGCGACCCGATAAATAAGGTCGACTCATGAGATACCTCAAGGGATCATATTTAGCAATGACATAAGTTTTCTCGACTAAGCATATAATGGCATAATTTTTGCATAGCAAACACGACTGCTAGACATAGTTTTTCTAATGTTGTGTAGCGGGTTTCATAATTGATGAAGGTTCGGCTAATATAATAATTAGCACGTTCTCTCTTCGCATCATCAAGCTGAGCTAACATAGCTCCTAAGGCAGAATCTAAAGCTAAAATATACAGGAGAAATGGGCGATCAGGTCTAGGCGGTGAAAGCACAGGTGGGTTAAGGAGGTATTGTTTGAGAAGTTCAAAAGCTTCTTTACATTCGTCGTCCCAATTAAAAGGGACATCCTTCTTAAGAAGTTTAAGAAAGGGACCGGTTTTGTCCGCCACCTTATCGATGAAGCGATGGATGGCTTGAAGCTTACCTTGTAAACTTCGTAACTCAGATATATTAGTAGGTGCGGGCATATCACTGATAGCCGCAATCTTGAGAGGGTCGATTTCGATACCACGTAAAGAAACTAAAACCCCTAATAGTTTACCGGACTTAACTCCGAATATGCATTTGGCTGGATTTAATCGAATAAGATATTCTCGTAATCGATTAAAAACTTTTCTCAAATCATCTAAATGATTATCTTCATTAATAGAGCGAGCTATAATATCATCTACATAATCATGTAGGATATCATGCATCATATCATGAAAAATATAAGTCATAGCTCGTTGATAGGTTGCACCTGCGTTCTTTAAGCCAAATGGCATCACTTTCCAACAAAAGGTACCCCAGGGGGTAATAAAGGTTGTTTTAGCCTGATCTTCAGGAGCTATCCCGATCTGATTATAACCGGAGAATCCATCCATTAAGGACATCATCCCACTCCCGACAGTAAAGTCAATGATTTGATCCATGTTTGGAAGAGGAAAATCATCTTTAGGGCATGCAACATTAATATCTCTAAAATCTGTGCAAACCCTAACTTTGGTGGCTTCTTTCTTGGTGACCTGGAACTACATTTGAGATCCATTCAACATAATCAATAGCTTGTATAAAAACAACATTCAGGAGTTTTTCTAACTCCCCTTTGACTAGCAAAGCCACTTTGGGATGCATTTTTCTAAGTTTTTGTTTAACAGTTTTAGCATCCGGATGGACCACTAGGTGATGCATGACTACAGAAGGGTCTAGACCTGGCATATCTTCATATGTCCAAGCGAAGACATCTTCATATTCTTTAAGGAATG
Source organism: Wollemia nobilis (assembly GCA_028583015.1). Classification (NCBI taxonomy): domain Eukaryota; kingdom Viridiplantae; phylum Streptophyta; class Pinopsida; order Araucariales; family Araucariaceae; genus Wollemia; species Wollemia nobilis. Next base: position 11,987,763 of record JAQPPZ010000442.1, on the reverse strand, counting down.
CAATGTATTGCTCTTGTTTTTCTTGACTTAATTCTGATCCAATATTGATTATGTGAGGACTATCCTCAGCTCCAATATTAATTTTAATGACGTTTTCTACCTCCATGTGTAGATCTCTTTCAAAGTTAGGTGGGGCGGGTGAAACGCCCAATTCTTGTAATTCTTGTAAGGTTAAGTTGGATAATTCATCTTGAGGATTAGTGGTCTCAAGTTGGGCTATAGTTGGTATAGAACCATCAAAATAAAATCCATTGTGTAACATCTCTTCAACGGAGACATCGTGGAAGATATCTCCTTCCAACTCCTCATCGGAGTCAGCAATCATTTCAGGGTAAGCTATGGATAGCATGTTACATGTAAATGGCTGATTTTTTAGAGGCAAATCATCACGCCTATCCAAATAATCTTGATAACATATGAGTTGATCATCATCTTCAAAAGGAAAGGGTTGACCCTTACTAGGAAATAGGCCCACACCACAGCAGGCAGGCCACGGTTCTACCTCGAAAGGTTCTTTCATGCCATTTTGGAAAGGTCCCAAGCCTTTCCCTTTATATCCCATTTTAAGCATTATGGGTTTAGCTTTAATATATTCATTGGTAAAATAACATCGAGCATATCCCTCATGATGAGTTTTGATATTCCGAGGGATTCTTCCCCAGTCATATCCTTTATAAATGAAGGCACAACTCCCGACTTGGTAAGTACTTCCCATAGGTTGTGGGAGGCCCAAAGTACGAGGAGATGGCGGCAAGTTATTTAAAAGAATTGAATCTTGCATGAAAGCATTTGTTTTTTCTGATATTAAGATTGTGGATAAATCTGGTAAAAGTTCATCATAAAGAGCATAAGATGTAGAAGGATCATTCCCTATATCTTTAGATGTGGAAGGTATGATAGATGTTGATAATGTGGAAGTGTTAAGAGATGGGTCTATAGGTTTTGAAATTATAGGGATAGAACATGAAGGATTGGTTGTAGATTGAAGATCTTTTTGAGGTTCTAGAGTGGTTTGTTTAGAAGATTGTTGATCTATATATGAGGATGAAATTAATGGAGGGGAAATAGGTGAAGCTATGGGTGTGTGTTTCACAGTTTTAGATGAAAAATAAGAATTAGGATGTGTGGATGACAGAGCAGGGCAAAATTGCACTCCAACAGGTTCTTGCCAAAGCACACATATCAAAGGGTCTAGGATCACCGTGGATAGTGACCAACTGATTTTTAAATTCGAATTTAACACATTGGTGTAAAGTTGATGGGACAACCCGCATTGCATTGATCCAAGGATGACCCAAGAGTATATTGTACGATGCAGGGCAATGTACAATAAACACGGTTGTATCTAGGGTTCTAGGACCAACTTGCAATGGGATGGTAATAACTCCACATGTTTCTTGTGTTTCGTCATTGAAAGCTTTGATAATCATGTCAGTTTTCTTCATTTCATCACTTCTAAAGCCAAATCGTTGGTAGAAGTCAAAAGTGCAAATGTTTAGAGATGAACCATTATCAATCAAGACTCGTTTAACAGACTACATCTCCAATTAGAGTAGTAATATATAAGGGATTATCCTTATGTAAACTGTGTTGTGGGATATCTTTATCTCGGAAGTCAATACAATCAACTTCTCGAGTGATGATAGTATTGGCCATGGCTTCAGGTTGAATGTTTTGAGGTACCATCATTTGGCTTAATGTAAGCATCAACTCATCCCTATGGGTAGGAGAAGATCTTAATAAATCCAAAAGGGAAATTCTGGCTGTAGTATTGGATAATTGCTCATTAATATTGTAAGGGGGTTTAGGTTGAACATTGGAAGCATGATTCCCTTTATTGGGATTTTTCAAAACAAATGGAGCTGATCCATCATTCTGGTTTGGTTCTTGTTGAGAATTTTGAGCCTGTTGTCGGGTAACGACTCCAATGGTACCTACAATGTTATATTGAAGACGCTGAACTGGTCTCGATCGAGCATTTATGGCTTGTTCATTTGGGAGGAATTGATTAGAAGAGGGTCGAGTAGTAACTCTTCTAGGAAATGGTTCTTCTGGAACCATAGCATCTGTGATGGGTTGAATAGGATCTGATTCATTTTTAGAACTATTCGATTGGTTTGAAGTGATGTCTATTTCACTTTCGATGATCTGATTCTATATCACTAGAATCTGGAGTTTGAATATTATGTAGGGGCCTGGTCGTAACCATGGATAAGGTTGTGTCAAATATTTGAGGATCATGATTAAGTAAATGTCCACTAATAGTCCCTACATATCGGGTAGGAGGAGGAACATTATGATGTTCGATTTGATTGGCCACCTCTTTACCATGTCTTGGTAAAGGGTGTTGAAATATGTCTAATGATTGATTAGCATTTTGATTTTGATTTTGGGGAATGTTCTTTTGAGGATTATTAGGAGCATTTTGTTTAGGTTGGAAGGCTTGCACCTCCATTTCATTATTATCAATCAGATCCTCGTATTTTATGTTTCAACCTTTTACAAGCGTTGGTAGAGTGTCCAGGTCCTCTATGGAAATCACAAGTGTAAGTCACCTCTGTATCCGGGTATAGTTGGATCAGGTTCCCGGATAGCTGGTAATTGGATCAAACCTCTTTCGAGTAATTGAGGTAAAATAGTTGATAAGGGTTGATTCAATCTAGTAAATTCTCGAGGAGGCTTATCAGGAGGTTTCAATATAAATTTTTTTGTTGTTTTCGTTGCATTGATATTAGCAACATTTTTGCTATCAGTGACTCCGTCACCTACAACTTGTTTGTTTTTATACTGATTTTTGGATGTTTTCTCATCATCCTTCTTCCTAAGTTGGCCTCTCCTAATGAGGGCATCTTCTACTCTTCGAGCTAAATCTATAGCCTGATCGAAGGTAGTTAAAGTAGCAGTTGATAGCTCATAAGATATTTGTTCTTGTAAATTATTAATAAAAATGTCCAACATTTCCCTATAAGGTAGCACAAAGTGCAGTTTTCCTATCAATCGCCTCCATCTAGCTAAGAAATCGGCAAAACATTCATCCTTGTCTTGTTTTAAGTTGTATAAATCTTTAATGGTTACATGCCTCTCGATGTAGGCACTAAATTGATGGACAAAAGATTCAGTTGTTTCTTCAAAGTTTCTCAAAGAATGAGTGGGCAATTGATAGTACCACTCTAATGCCATTCCACCTAAACTTTTTGGGAACATTTTTAGTAATAGCAAGTCATCATGTGATATATCATGACATGCTATCCTAAACATGCGAAGATGCTCTATGGGATCTTCGGTTCCTTTATATATAGGCAGGATGGGCATGGGAAAATGCTTAGGGTATGGTTGTGCTACAACTATGGGATCCAAAGGTTGACTACATATCTCTCGATAATTGTACGAGGGACGGTAAGGATCTATCTGGTCCATACGCGAAGCTAACTGTTTCACCATGGCTTCCAGATTACTAGTTTGCCCACCATATTGGTTCGGTAGGGCATTGATATGGGATTTGTGAGCATATGATGGAGGGACATGAAGATTAGATGCTATGTTGCTATTGTGTAAATTGTTGGTAGGAAAGGTGTTATGAAGGAATTTTGAAGTTGTATTATGTTGTATTCCCGATTGTTGAAAATTGGTGTTTGGCTTCATTTTAGGTTTTTGTTTACTTGAAGCATATTGATCAATAGTTTGGCGAAGTAAAGCAGTGAAGGAAGTTTTCTTTTGTGTGGGAATGATTTTAGGCTCAATAACAGGTTCCTTAGGAGGTTGGGTAACCTGTTGTTTTGGCATGTTCTAAATCATAGTGACCATATCTCTATTGGATGGTCCAGCCTTATCACTTTCTTGATCAATGAAAGACAAGGGATTAGTGTGCACATCAAACATATGTTCCATGGCTGCTTGAGTGTCACTAATTTGCCCTTTATCAATACGAACTGCCATATTAAGAGCACCAATGTTATTATTGAAAAATTTCTAGAAATGATCTAAGTTGTCAAAAGCAATAGTTCCATCTGGAGCTACTCTAGGGGATGAGGATCCATCCTCTTTAACATTTTCTTCTTGTTCATTGTCTTCACCTAGGTCATCTTCTGGTTGATCTAGAGTTTCTCCTTCCGGAATTGGATCTTCAGGAAGGACATTTGGGTCTCTAGTTTTATCTTCTAACCAATCTTCTTCTTCTCCTTCAGTTTGTTTACCATTCCTAAGTTTAGGCATTGTGCTTAATTTAGATTTCAGCAAATATATATATATATATATATATATATATATGCAACAAGCTTAAGAGGTATATATTAATTATATACCTACTACAATATTTAAAATGAAAGGTTTTGGTTTTTGTTATGTTTTTTTAGTTTTTTCTTGTTTTTGTAATAATATTGTAAAGATAACAAACAACACAATAAATGCAAGAAATAATACTGAAAGTAATGATCTAGTTTTCTATAAACAATTTATAAATATCATTAATGGGCTCGAGTTCTTCAGGAGTCATGAAGTGTTCTTCTTCAAATTGAAAATTTTCTTTCAAAAATTTAATGAAAAGAGCTATAGTGATATTATCTCGTCTCAGATGTCTGGTTGATAGAAGTAAAGCTCATGGCAATACTCTCGATATAACACAGCTCGAGGAACTCTATTCCATATTTCCCTATCCGTAAGAACAACCTCTTGGTCTTCTACACGACCTAGGAACTGGTGTATAATGGCTGCGTTCTCGAGGTATTCCTCGAAGGTGAACAATTCTGAAGACACAAGAGCTCTCCTATAAGCTAACCATCTATGGCAAGCTCTCTGAAGTTCATGATAAAAGACGAGTTGATGAGGATCCAGGATTCTATCTAGGACAAGCCTCTTGATTTGTTTAAGTTTTGTTGACCTAGATGAAATGACACTAAGTCTTCTATCAAGTTCGTCCCACAAAAGTTGATTTCTATCTGTTTCGTGCACACTAAGCACATAATTGATTTCTATGGCTGCCAATTGGTTTTCAACATTTATAGTAACTGCTAATATTTTCTTAGGAGCTACCATCTAAACATGATATGCAACTTATTAATTTTAAATGATTTGAAATGCATCTATGTTTTGGTTGTTTTATTTTTTTGTTTTGTTTTTGTTTTCAAAAGGTTTTAAATGCATTCACGTCGGGTTCACCAAAATGTATCGCTCCAAATTTTTCACACCCTTACCTTCAGGCTATAGGATCCATGCCCGAAAGGGGGATGTGAAAAGGATGGCACGGTACCTCGGACTGAGAGGCCTTGCGAAGGTCCCGCCTCTCGAGGGAGGTGTATTATGGTGATTTTTCGATGGATGGTGGGTTCACCAGGAAACGTTTGAATGGCATTTTCCACGCCTAGGTTGGGAATGTGTTTTATGTGTTCAGTTTTATCCTTAAACATCCAAGTCCTAGGTTTGGCCAAATGAATCTAAATTGCTCTATATGAAGATGCAGATTAAATGAATACAAAAGAACAAATTAGGACAAAAAATAGAGAAAGTAAGCAAGATTAAAAAGTCATACCTGATCCGGATGTCTGATGAAGATTCTGATTCTTGAAGCAGTCAAGATCGCCTCTGATTTGACAGGATCATCTCGCTATCAGACAAGATCGTCTGAGATTTGACGAATTCGTCAGACGAATTCGTCGAGACCTGCAATCAAAGAAGTAGACACAAAATGCAGAAAATGCAACTATTCTAACAGAGGGCAATGATGTAGAATAATAGGAATAACATTAAAATGATGATAATAAACAAAATACGAGTGTACTACAATGACTTAATGACAATTGGTGACTTAATTATGCATTTAAAGCTACATGGGTGAACTCCAAAATGCAAAATAGCATAAATAATAAATGAACTAACTAATTGTAGAATAAAATAGCAGAGAAAAGGGATGAAGAAATGCAAACTCTGGGCACTGATTGCCCCCAATGTGAACTATAGTTGAAATCATCTCTGATTCGACAGGATCACCTCCGATCTGAACAGGATCGTCTGCGACGATGTAAGCTTGCTCCGACTAAAAAATACTAAGGTACCTGCAACAAAATTTGGATAGAACAAGTGCAAATAGTAATTTAGGATGTCTAGTGTGTGTAGAATTCGAGTTACAGGGAATTTCAGCCAGGGGGATGCTAAGGGGAGGGCCTAGGATTAAATAGGCTTAGGAGGGAGGTTAGGAGGTTGGAGATCATCCCTATTTGGGAGATCTCCAATGGGGAGGGTCTCTAACGGTGCAGACACGCTTCTGCCCGGATTAGAGACGCCGTTGGAACAGAGACTAATTATGAAAAATCAGTTTTGGGACAAGATCGTCTGGACGTCCTAGCCCAGACGAAATCGTCCGATCTGAGGCGATATCGTCTGATCGACGACGATATCGTCAAACGGTCAAAACAAACTCTAAAAATGGCATGGGAAATGAGGAAACGGATTAAGCGATGGTTTGGGAGCGGTTTTGGAGGTTAAAATTTGAATTTGAATTATTTACTAGAGTAAGTGTAATTATTAAGGTTTTACTACGCCAATTTTAGGGTGCTACAAGTACCTCAAATTTTATCTCATACTAAAATGTGAACATTCAAACAAAGAGCAACAAGATACATCTTGTTAGGAGAAATCCTCTATAGATGAGGATATGATGGAATATTACTCTATTGTCTTGATCCCTAGGAAGCATCTTGGGTAATTTAGCAAGCTCATGATGGAACATGTGGAGGCCATTTCAGTGGCATGGCCATCGTTAAGAGCATCTTGAGAATGGGTTACTATTGGCCCACCATGGAAAATGACTGCTACAAGTATGTCAAGAAATATAGTAAGTGCCAACATCATGCAAATCTAATGCACTTGCCATCGCAAGCTTTGCAACCCATCCAAGCAGCATGGCCATTCTCACAGTGGGGACTAGACTTGATTGGGAAGATCTCACCCCCATCCTCAGGCCGACACACATTCATCATAATGGCCACAGAATACTTCACTAAATGGGTAGAAGCAATCCCCTTAACATCAACAACTAGACCAAGGATTGTGGATTTTATACTCCATAATATCATAAGTTATTTTGGGGTCCCTTCTAAGATAATATCGGATAATGGGCCATATTTCAAGAATAAAAATGTGCGTGCTTTAATGAAAAAATACCATATTCAACATAGTTTTTCAATGCCTTATTATCCATAAGAAAACGAGCAAGCATAAGCCTCAAACAAAACAATAGTCTCCATTTTGAGGAAGACAGTGCAAGAAAATCACAAGGATTGGCACATGCAGTTACCTCTTGCACTATGGGCATACAGGACTAGTATACGAACGTCCACTGGGGCAACACCATTTTCACTAGTATATGGCACTGAGGCCATCATGCCACTAGAGTTAGAAATTCCTACTCTACGCATAGCATTAAAGGACTTCATAGATGATGAATTTGCGTGGCAAGGCCGCCTTGATCAGTTGATGCTTCTTGATGAACATCGAGTCAATGCTTTAGAGCATCTTCATGTTTACCAAGATCACCTTGCACAAGCTTACAATAGTAAATTCCACCTAAGGGAATTCAAGGTTGGAGATCTAGTGCTCAAAGAAAACCAACAAAATTTGAATCTGCCATCGCATCTGCGAGATAAGTTCGTGGTAAACTAGATAGGTCCATACATGATTTCACATAGACTTGGGCATGGAGCATATCACCTTATATCATTAGATGGTGTTGAAGAGCCTGAACCTCTCAATATCATTCACTTAAAGGCATTTTACACATAAAACACAAAAACATTCAAATATGTCATAAAAATTCAAAAACATTCAAATATGTCAAAAACACAAAAACATTCAAATATGTCAAAAACACAAACAAATAATAAAAACATAAAATTTCAAAAATACAATAAAAGGCTCCAAGGGTAACTCAAAATTCTTGGTCAAATCCAATCAAATCAAAGGCTCCAAGGGTAATTCAAACCACTTGGTCAAAATACAATCAAAGGCTCCAAGGGTAGTTCATACCGCTTGGTCAAAATCAATTCAAAAATGCTCCAAGGGTAATTCAAACCGCTTGGTCAAATACCATCAAATAAAAAATGCTCCAAGGGTAATTCAAACCACTTGGTCAAAATCAATAACAAAAGCCCCAAAGGCATAATAAGCCCTTTGGTCAAATTAATCAAAAATACAAAAACAACATAAAAATAAAAATTACAAAAACAATTGCACTTCACATTTTGCATCCACATCATTGCATTGCATTTTCACATCCATTACAATTGTATATGTCATGAGAGCCTTAAAAGTGATACCACAGTTTGTCGCACAAGTCATTCATATCCATACCTCCATCCACATCAGTGTGTAATTGTGTTTTTCAACACAACCATTATTGTTGCTATACATAATATACTAAGGTTTTTTTGTTAATCAACCACACCTAGTGATCTTATCAACTTTTGAGGAAAACAACTTTGATTAGTAGAAGGTAAGGTCTAGCTGTGATAAATCCTTGGATATTCAAGATCCCATCACTAATTGAAACACTAAAATCCTAGTTGGTACAAGGAAAAGATGAAAGCTGCAAAGCGGTCTAGGTTACCTTAAGCGAAAAGGATTATCCTTGCTTATCCCCCTGTGCAACCGGTTTAAAGGTGCTGAGAATTGGCAAAAGGACAAGCTTTACCCTATCCAAATCCCTTGCTTAAATCAAAACAAGCAAAATCCCAAAGCAAAGTACATATTCAAAAGGCCAAGCATACAATCCATATTTCAAAGCAAAAATCCGATACACAAATCATAAATTCAAAAAAAAAAAAATCAAGCTCAAAAAAATCAATCAAAAATAAAGAGGACACACGATAGCAAAATAAACAGTGATTATCATCACTACAAATCCTCGGTCAAATAAAAAAAATCAAAATAAAAAGTGATTTTCATCACTACATATGAGCAAAAATCCAAATCCAAAAAGAAGCCAAAAAAGGAATAAATCTTGAATCCTTGGAATTCTCAACATTGTACAAAATTGAAAGGAGAAATCCTTATGCATGATGATATGTCTACCACAATTGCTTCATGTATTTGTGTAGACCAATGTTTGAATGTGGATGAGCTAGCTTAGGTAACCCAATATTGTCTAGTGGTATAGTCCAACTAAGTCCAACATAAGGATGAGATGAACACTTGAGGATCCCCGATCTTAGCAATGGGCTGAAAGAATCCCGCCTGACATCGGAGGAAATGCTTGAGTTCTATCTCAAAATATACAATCACATGCACACACAGAGATCATGAAAAACTAGGTCCATGGTAAAAGCCTTACTTTTCAAAATTCTAAGTGGTCAGTAGACAACTGTTGATAGGGTAACTAGAGTGTTTGAATCTTCGGAATGCCCCAAAAAAATCTTCAATAGCAACAAATCATAACATCATTCACACCATTAGATTATTTATACGATTCTATAAATTATGGGGTATCAACATAGTAGGAGAGATACCGCATATATATTAGAAATAGTATATAGACGACCACCGACTACTTTATATCTTTTAATTTACAGAAACTTATTAAGAAAATACATTACACACCATTACATCTCATATATGAATACTTAATCAATTCTTATGATAAGAGTGATTATTTAAATTCATGATTATTTTTTAACTTTCTGTGGTATCACCCATTAATATTGTCAATGTCATATGCATTCCGTATGTTTTAAGTGATTAGAGCATACAAGTTCATTTATACCATCCCATCACATAAGTTAGATGCATACAATTAAAGCAAAGTTAAAACATGCATTGTAGCAATAACATCGCATCCACAAAAACAAGTCATTAATCATCCATAAACCACATCATAAAACATATAGACAATATCCATTTGCATACAATCATAAATTCATCATTCATCATCAAAATACATCGCATCATATCATCAAATCATATAAGCATCTACACATCCATCTAAGCATCTTCAATATCATCTATCATCTAACATATCCATCAAATCATCATAATACCATCATCACATCATATCATAAAATAAAATAATAACAAAAACATGAGCAATAAACGATACACATAATAAGTCATAATGCAAATCTATCATAAAAGTATGTGTGTCAAGTCCAATGGATATACAAAAATGCCCATGGGCTACAGTCATCTAGGTCAATCGACCTCAAAAATAGATCAAGAACCAAGTAGAGCATCAATCAAATGTCGGGCCTGAACCCCCTACATCACCTCCTCCAGTGCCACCTCCCCTTGTGACAGTGTCGCAAGTCAAGTGATGTGAGCCTGTCAGTCTCTTTGTTCGAGTCTAGGTCCTCTAGCTAGGATGAGTGGAAGACTTCCCCAAGGTGGAGCGCCCACTGACCTGCGACCCACCTGCACCTACTGGATCCTTAGGTACAATCCCATACCTACCGAGCTGCATCTGAAGAAGGGTAACATGAGCCACAAGTCCCTATATCCACACCTCGTGCTCATCCAACAAAGACTAGAGATGTCCCACATCTGCCCTTGAACCTACCATTGGAGCCTCCTATAGTGTAGAAGGAGGAACAACAAACTGCATTCTGACATTGCCACCCCCAATAGTAGCATGTAGAGCCTGTATCTATGCTGAGATCTACTCAATGGTAACATCTCGTTGTTGTAGCTAGATCTTCGTAGCCTGAAGCTCAGCCTCAACCTCATGTAGCTATGCTTTCAAAGGAGAGTCTCTCTCTTCAGGCTCTAAATTCTCCTCCTCCTTAGGAACATCAGGATCCTCCACTGCCACCTGCTCTACTAGTCGGCCCCATACCTCGATCCTCGCTCAAACTTTGTATCCTGTCGGATTTGTGCCATCACCCCTGCCATCATCCTCGCACCCTAGGTTGTTGATGCCATACCACATCCGATCACCCCACCACTGAGTGTAGGCCTCTGTAACTCCCCTAGCCACTATAGGGTCAATAGCTGGGGCATCCTCCTCATCTGAAAGCTCATTAATCTATCATGGAGGTAGGTCCTTCTCTGCCATGAGGTGCTTATACAAGAAAGGTATCAAGGGCACATCCTATTGTAATTCGTACTGATGAAGAACCTAAGAGTAGAAGAAATACTCCCGGATGGTAATCTTACGGCCAATGAGCCATCGCTCGTGTCGTGTCCTAGCAATAAAGTGAGCTGGATCATCCCAAGCAGGACACTCATAGTAAGTTTGTCACATGACATCTCTGACCAATAGTCTAATGAAAGCATCAGTATAGTGGGACAGCTCCCCTGCAAAAGTGCGGCTCTTACGCTCCTCTTTCTCTTGAGACCATCTGGCAACATAGCACTATGTTTGAGTTTTAATCACTATAATCTTGGTCAAGAGTCCCTTAGGGTGATCTACCACAATGTTCTCCCATCCCCAAACCTATAGGAGCAAACTGCAAGCAATGCCAACACGTCCTCACTAGCGGATGTGGTACAACTCATCATAGCACTAAGCCAATAGTGATCTACCCCATGCATAGATGATAGGCTCCTCACTATCCAGTAGGTCTTGCACCATCGCCAGGAGGTTCCAAGGGAACCTCAAACCTGAGAAGTATGGGATAAGAACATTTTTTATCACCATTAGCAATACGGCATGCCTCACCATAAAGATGTCCTCCCCATGCCAATGACTGATGGACACTCCTCTGGACTTAGTATCCTTAAGAGCATCCATAGAATACTCTCTAAACACCCGAGTGAAGACAACCACCTGATCATTAGTGGTCGAAGAGACAATGGCCACCCCATTGAATGGAATTTGAAAGATCCTATATACATCCTCTAGCGTAATGGTCATCTCGCTAGTCGATATGTGGAAGGTATTAGTCTAAGGGTCCCAGCGATGGGCCAAATCTGTAAGGTAAGCCTGATCTACCATGATGTATGGCAACCTGATGACATACTGCAACCCGCGAGATTTGAATCATGCCTAGTCTATATCATTAAATCTAGAAAGCAAGCCAAGCAGGAGCCATGGGTCTCGAGCCCGAGTAGTAAGGATCTAAGCAAAGCAGAAGAAAAACAAAACATAACTACAGTGCATCTAAGGCATAATTCACAAAAAACATGAAAACGATGCAAAAGAGTATGAGTTACTCTAAGTCTAAGCAAAAGAACCAGATTGCACCTAACTAAAAAAATAAAAATTGTCATAAAATCAACAAAAATACAAGAAAACAAGGCTTAAGATTTAGTCGTTGTTGCCTACAATGATCGAAACCTAGCCGTTGGAGGCAGCATTTGCCAAGACCCAACGGCCAAATTTTTTACCATTGGGATTCAAGCTTGGCCACTCTGAGTGACAGTGACTCAGATTCGGCCGCTCTGAGAGACATCGGCCAAGGGGCAACATGGCAAACCCATGAACCCTTGGCTAGAAAATTAAAAAAAATTGCAAAATAATTTCAAAAAAAACAACATAGGGAGGGAAAGCAAACAAATTGGAAAGTAAAATTTCTTGCCCAAGCATCAAAACTAAGCTAAGTTCAAAATGCCCAAAATGGTGGCAGCAGGTGAATAATTAAAAATTTTCAAAAACCTTGGGCTGAAGCCACTGACAGAAAGCAAAATTGGAGACTAACCCACCGTAGCAAAAGGGAACCTAAGCCTAATTACGGATTTTGTTCAATGCCAATAAGTTTAGTGAGGTTCATTTTGCTCATTACTTAGTGAGGTTCAGTTTTACATAGACAAAAGAAAAGAGAGCTAGGGTTTTGAAGAGAAATTACCCGAGAAGCTTTGGCTCCTCTAGCAGCTGATGTCTCACCCCACAAAGCCATGTCCTCAGCACCAGCAAGTTTCAGAGTCACAATCATCTCCGTCACACCAGAGCTCCCAAAATGAATCTTCAACAGTGAAAGTGATAGGTCAAACCCTAGAAATGCAAAGTTTTATATTTGCTTAACTATGCCTTGGCCACTATTGACGTCAGCAGCCCGAACTTCTTGGCCGCTTAGGGAGACAGTGGCCATAGGTAGGAACTCAAAGGCCGCTAGACCTGACAATGACCAAATCCACAGGTCAAAATAAGGGATTTTCTCCTTGAGGGATCCCACAAAAATAATAAATAAACACACTTTGGTGATTTTAGATCATCAAAATGTTCAAAAATAACAAAAAAATCACATAAAAGCACAATATCAGGTAAGCCTTATATCTAGTTACCTACTCTATCCACTCGATGATTTCAACGATTTGCACTCCATGTATTTTTGTGATATGAGTAGGTAACCATAAGGCCACTTAGGGCAAAAACAACTCATTTTGGAATTATGATGTGCCACCCTTCAATCCCGAAGAAGACCAAGATGGTCGAACTGCTCCACGGGTATGAAAGGATCACTCTAATTCCCCTATGACATCAAAAAAATTAAGTCAAAGTGATACAATATGAACATAAATAGAATCACTCATCCTAACTCCCTAAGAATGATATTGATGGTTGGACCGCTCCTCGGGATAGGGATGGATGATCATCATAAACAATTGGAATCACACTTGGATGTGGGATTTCCCATCAAAAGCAACAAATGCTATAAAAGAACCAGATTAGTCATATTGGTCAAGCGACTTGTCGCTTCATTCATTTTCATTGGTTCACCAATTCATTACGTGAAGAAGTAGTTCAAAACTTCAACTTAATCATAATCAAAATCACCAAAATATCATTCAATCATAGCAAAATCGTGTTCATCCTATGCACCATTGCATACAACAATCACAAATTTCCCTTTTTTTTTGGGAACATAAGCAGGCATGACATCTTCAATTGTAGCTCTCCTATCGGTTGAAATTGTTGTAGCAGTTGAAGCTACCCGATTGAGTTTGAGGAACGAGTGCAATTTAACATGCAAAAGCCACTGAGCTAAGTCCATGTTGAGGCAATGATTCAAGGGATGCATGCCATCTTGCATGATTGGGCCATCCGGCATTGATCATACCATTGATCACCATACACCCTACAAATAGGACAATCTACATTTTTTCTCAGCATTGTGTTTTCCACATAGCACGTCACAAAAAGGAGCATCTGGAAACACCTAAATCATGTCATACCTAGGGGAGCTGCTCACATAGACACACACATAATATCATAAGACATAATCTTGGACTTTCCAAGCATCAACAGTGGTTCTCACCACTCATTTGGGACCTTTTCAAGCCATTCAAGCTTGGCCGCTCAAACCAAGAGTGGCCAAATCCTAGCTGCTCAAGCCTAGAGAAACCAGACCTTAGCCGCTGCAGATGATAGCGTCTAAGCCATAAGAAGTAGTTTTCTAACAAATAGGCCCAATCTCGGATGGAAGTGGTAGTTTGCATGCAATAAAGGTGAGCGAGAGTAACTTTACATTCCTTTTCACGACCAGTTCACATAGGAGACTTGAGTTTGCATTTAGACTTAAGTTAACTGACCTCCAAGCATAAACAAAGGACAAAAGCTTCTCATGCTAACAACTAGTTCACATAGAAGACTCAAGTGGGCAGTTAGATTTCAGTTAATTAGCCTCCAAACATATAAAATGGACAAAAGCTTCTCATGCTAACTTGCACTATGCATGAGAAGTTCATTCCTAGGGCTTGGACATAAACCTAGGGTTTCACACTATAAAAGGTGCAAGCCTAAGAGCACCAAATATACAAGGGAGATCATATCAAAGAGAGAGACATATTTTTGAGGAGAGATTTCAAGACTTGGAGAGTTCTCTTTGAGATCATGTGTACGACAAAGCTCTGATAGATTGGAGAGCATAACACCTATTATTTTTACATCAGATACAGGCTTTGAACCATAGCTTTGGGGCAAAGAGAGTAAGGTTTACTTTAGCGGTCGCTGTCTTGGACAGTGGCCCGCGGGCTTAGCTTAGGTTTTAGACATAGCATCTTTTATTCTGCTTCTTTATGTTTTTATATCATTAGCATAGATTTACATGATTTCATGGCATAGTTTTATCATATTTCCATTACATTCTTTGATTACTAAAAACCTCATCCGGGGAGGCAATCTCAGATACCTAAACATGTGTTGTTGTTTCATTGCTTGTAAGGCCACAGGTACATTGAACGAAGATTACAACATACAAGAACAAAAGGGATCCCTCCAGGAAACATACCTAGAGAAGGAGGCATCTATAAGTCCTCATACATTTTTGTGTGCAGAACCAGGAAGCTTTTATAAGTGTACCACCTCTTCGTGGAAGGGGCACTCCTTGCCTATTTGTAATTTATAGTATCAAAATGGGTATCCCTAAGAGGGATCAACATGTAACCGAGCTTCAATATCAATAAAGAGATATGTCTTTGTTATTTCGTGTTATATGCTCTTTCCTCTTGTCTTTCCATTTCAACTTTGGTATTTTAAATAGCATTGCAAGTAGGGTTACAAAAAGGGACCGGTGCGTGCATTCCTGGGGTCGCTACATTTTGCATCTGTAATTTATTATTTTCTCAGTCGGCTTCTAAATTTGCAACAAGATCCTAATTCACTTGGTAGTTTCAAATTCACATAATAAAAATCTAGGGGTAAACTATTGCTTCTAGATTTATTATCACATCTAGATTTTTGCATCTTGGTCATTTACATGGGTATTACACTTTGCATTCTACACTGTTTCATTATTTCCTTTCAATATTTCATCTATTTGCAATAAATTTATAATTTCCTTATTTTCATGTAAAGTTTTCTAAAAGAACCTAGGGGGTATGACTTCCATGCCATCAATATCTATTTGATAATGGCCTAAGAAAATCCCCAATAACTAATGACAATTTTTAGTGCCTTGAGTGATTAGTTGCAGGTCTTTCGTGAATTTGGGTCTAGAGATCACAACTACCAAATTTGTTTAGAGCCACCAAATTTTCTTATGACTACCAAATTTGCAAATAGGCTTTGAATTCACCTATAAAAGACATCTAGTTTAGGTAAGTGCATCCCTATGGTTTGTCTTGTTTTGTTTATTTCTTGTTTCCATCGATATCAATTTGTTTCTGCTTTAATTTCTACATAGAAGCATAAAAAATATCAAAAGAACAAAAAAAATTATGAATTACATTTAGCTTAGAAGTATTATTTCTATTATGTGTTGTTTTCAAATAAATCTAAATTGCATATAGCTTAGGTTTCTAGCTACATTCTATCCTAAACATAGGTGCATGTTGAATAAACAATACATCAAACACTTTCCATTGCATAGACATAGAAATTATCTTTAAATGTTTCTTGGTGAACCCACCTAATTTATTGACAATCACCAAAGGAGGCATGACACCAGGTGCCCCTCACATCAAGGTGTGGACCCTTTATTTCCCATCCCCCTTCGAGGTATGGATCCATTAGCCTAAGGGAAAGGGGTGCAAAATTTTTGGTCTACATTCTTTGGTGAACCCAACATGAATCACCACCTTTTTCTTTTGTTTTCTTTTCAAAAAACTAAACAAGATCACTAAAATTTGTTTTCTTAGATTAAAAAATATAAAAATAAAATTTTAAATTTTTTTCGGATCACATTTTATTTTTATGACATCCCTAAAAAGAACAATATCCAACGTCTTATTTCGTAGTCCAGGCTCGTGACAGGATGCCACTTCGATGGTGGGAAATCCACATTAAAGATCTTGTGAGGTAAAGCTAGTATTAACATAATGATAATACATAGTAAAGGGGGTTAGCCATACCCACAAACCTTCAAAAAGGGATTATCCTTTTACCTGTGCTCGAAAAACTAAAAACTTTTAATCAAGATTAAAATTTAGCCAGTCCAACAACCATCATAGTTGTGGAATAAAGCATGTATTTCTCTTCGGAGGGTATATCACTGACCACAGTGAATTTGATGAGGACTGGTAGGACTTGGGATCCTTCATGGCTTTAATTTCATCACCAATTTTTTGTATGCAGACATCTAGGTGAAGGCCCTAATTCAAGACAAGTCAACTATACACCTCCAAATTTTCCCCGTAATTTGTGATTTGTGATTGATAGAGTGAAGAAATTCTTCTTGTGTGAAAAATTATTTCAAAAGAAAAAAAAAAGACAAGTAAATGGTCGATAATTGCATTAGATAATCTGCATTCATAGACCTTAGAAGAACATTTCTAGTACAAGAACTCAATCTTATTTATAGACAAGACATAAATCTACCTTGGAAACAGTGGAGTCAATTGTGGGAAAGCCTTGATATTATTAAGAGGCCATAAGAGCTAAGAAACATTAAGAGGATCAATATATCTAAGGCCTTAGGTGTGGACTACCATTCACCCTACTTTGACATCAAGATAATTTGTAAACATTGGTTGGCAGATAAAATGGCAAGTGTCCACTCAATAATATATCCTTGGGTGAGTTACTTTGAAGATTCCCTCACTATTCATAAGTTTTTGGTAGATATAGAAAGCAAAGAGGTGACTTTGGAATATAATAGAAGATACAAAAAAGTACCTAGAGTTGTACTTTTCAGATAATTGTGCCACAATATACAATTTGAAAATGCTGGAACTATTCAAGGGCAATTCTTTGTTATACCATTGGTCACTCTCCTAAAAAAGGATTTTATGTTTGAATAAGAACACTACATGACCCCGAAATAGTTAGAACCAATTAATGACATTCACAAAATGTTTATGGAATATTAAGTGATGCACTCAAGATTATTGCAAAATAATTAGGGATTTTGAAAATTTATAAGTTGATATAAGAAGTTCAAAAAATAACAACAAATAAAAAGAAAATCCAAGAGGAGGATTTAGTGAGAGTCTTGATAGTATTAAAACAACTAAGAAACCATCAAGATATGCCTATGAATTTAATAAATGGTAAGGATATTGCAAGTCCATATGGGTGAAATTTTGCACCTCCTCTTCTCCCACTCTTATCCTTTGTATATAAAAGTCATGTTCTATAAAGTTGGCCAAATTTTGGAACACTAGTGGATGGGCGAAAGATGAAGACAAGTAAAATGGTGGGCGTCAAAAAATGACAGACGGGTGGAAGATACGGAGGTATCCAAGTAAGTGTAGTTCCATGTGAAGTAGGAAAAAATGGTACACCA
Source organism: Wollemia nobilis (assembly GCA_028583015.1). Lineage (NCBI taxonomy): Eukaryota > Viridiplantae > Streptophyta > Pinopsida > Araucariales > Araucariaceae > Wollemia > Wollemia nobilis. Next base: position 11,969,683 of record JAQPPZ010000442.1, on the reverse strand, counting down.
AATTAAGATAAAAAATATGTGTATCTATCCCCTATCACTTATGAGCGTCAAACGGAAGCATGCAAGTAAAGATGGAAAGGATAGCAAATAACAAGAAATGATGCAAATGAAATATATTTCTTATTAATAAGATATATAAAATTCCAGGTTACAATGCATACCCTTGAGGGCTCAAAATGGGTGATACAAATTATTACAACTCGGGTGCCCAAGGATCGAAATCCTTCAATAAATTTGGGTGCACATCCAATGTCTTTCCTTGTACCCACAATCAAGGTGGGCAGGCCAAGGTTGCCACCGGTTGTGTCTTTGATCCAAATGTCTTATGATCCTTCCCATTCACTTTAATGGCCTGCACCTACACACAAGGAAACCAGAAACTTCAAATAGTGAATGCGTGTGATAAAAAGCATGCAATCCCCATAGGGGCAAATCGGCTAATAATGAGAAAATGTATCAAATCAACTCCAAATGACATTAAATTGCATATATATTTAAAATATAATTTTTTGGGAAGATATCACCATAAATTGCACCAAAATTGCATCCGATGGGGCTTCAAAACTCGAATGATTGTTCGCAACCTGCAAAACCTAAGGCACAATTCCTGAACCTACACATATCCAAAATGCATGAAAATTGTACATAATACATAAAATTATATTCTAAGAAAACCCATTTGATCATATTTTCAATATCAGTCACGGTTTGGGTGTTCTCTCAAATGACCACCGGATACCTACAAGAGACCCTACAAAACACTAAAAATGCAATATCTCGGCCAATATAGCTCAGAAAGACCTGAAATTTGAATTGAAGCATATTAATAGCATGTAGAAAAAAACTAATTAAAAATAGTAACAAAATAATACACATATTTCTATTCATAATAGGGTGGTACGAATAGGACTGTCATAAATTAGGGGGTGCACGGGGTGGGATGCACATCATTTTTGCATACATTTTATCACCAATTCCACTGATAATTGATGAAAAATACTCTAATGGGTATTGTAATCAAATTTGGTATGATAATCACTCATATGGTTTGGTTTTGTAACAAATTGCGCCTCCTAGTTCACTCGCAAACCTCCTTTGCTAGGTAGCGATTCCGAGGGAAAATGGGCACAAAAGGGTGGAAGGAAATCTTAGCAGCACTTCATCGCTTTATGTTCAAAATATCCTCCCTAATTGTGTGGAAAATACATCCACTTTATATCCCAAGGAGGCTTCATGGGTCAAAATGCATGCGAGGGCAAGCGAGGCACGAGGCATCACTTGGCCACTAGGGTGACGTGTTGGAGGGGGAAGATAATCTCCCAATTTGGCCTCCCTCATGGGCTGGAGCATTAAGATGCTACGTGCTCTGAATTCCTAGGCATTGGTAAATAGAAAAGTAATTGTTTCCAGGCACCATTTGTCCAGATTTGACTTTTTTCTAGTCAAACTTGCTATTCGCTCCCCCTTGGGACGAATACTGCTATTCATCCCAGGGTGGGACAAATAGGTTATGTATTCATCCCAAGGTGGAACGAATAGTAGCAAGGTGTCCAAAATGTCCCAAAATTTTCCTAGAACCCTTCAAAACCTTGTACAAAGTGGTTAGAACCACTGTATGCCTCCTGAGGTCTGCCCTAGGGGCCTTGGTGTGTCATGAAGTCGTTGCTTATGGTAGCATAATCAGATTGACTAGATTTTAGTGTCTACATATACCCCTTTTTGGGTTGCATTGTGTGCAGAATAGTTCCAATCAAAAATAGATGACTAAAATGTTCAATGATTAAGGTTACTCAATACCCTAACCAACTTTAGATGCCCCAATCCTAGAAAGAGCATGCGTTCTTGAATCCTTGCTTTTGATGAGCTAAGGAACTTGCTTTATCTTGGATGTTGTTCAGTCATGATGTGGGGATTCTCGACATTACCCATGCTTACTAAATGCTAAGTATTTTAATTTGGTGCTTTGTGCTTGTTTGCTGCCCCAAGCAGGAGCACGCTTGTCTCTGCCAATGATTCGTTGAACGAACGCAATTTGCATGATTGAGTGTGTGATTGTTGATTGTGATACTGAGTATGACTACCCCCTCAAGCGATGAGTTTATGAGGGAATGGCTCATGAGAAAATCGATGAGTTGCTTGACCCAAATGACTTTTGGTGAGGTTGCCCTAAGTTGTACACATTGAAAAATGGCACAGTTTTGAAGGGATTTGAATGATGTTATGGGGGTTTCCTAGAAGTAAGGATTTTAAGACTTCATTCCCGTGGGGCTATCCAGCCACAATGGCCTTCTTAGGGAGTTAAGTAGTGACTTATCCATGCATCCATGAGAAATTTGTGTTCCATCTTAACCCTAAGTGAATTCCATTAGATTTGACATGTTTTTGGTGGTTTTTGAACCCTTTTCTGTGGTGCTTCTTGGAGGAAAGCAATGAAAAACCTCATTCCCACGAGGTGGTCTGGCCATAGTGGCCTTCTTAGGGATTTAATTAAGGCTCATTTCAAGAATCCATGAGTGCTATTATTTGCCTATGGACTGATACAAAACTTTTGACAAAAATAGAGCTATTTTTGTGGGTTTTTGGACCCGTTTGGTGCATTTGAAGTTGTTTTGACCTATGAATCCTGTATTCATCCCAGGGTGGAACAAATACAAATTTGGTATTCATCCCAAGGTGGGACGAATGGCCAAAAGTTAGTTTGTCCCACCCTCGGATGAATAAGACTGTTGTAGGCCTATATAAACCCCAAATGCAGGTTTTGGGATCATTATTGTATGTTCTCTTTTATGATTTGAGAGGTGAGGAGGAGGAGAGTGACTTTGCATAGTGAAGCACTATCAAAATACTCCTACTATCATCATGATTCATTAGGCAGGGGCATCCAGTGAAGGATCTGGTGCAAGGAGGGTAACTACTAACTCAAATTACATCATTTATTGAAAGTGTATTACCTGTTTATTTATTTATTTTTGGTTTGTATTTTTGATGTTTTTATTTATTTTTGTTATTTTTTTAGGTGGTGAAGAGTTGGTATTGAAAACTAAAGCTCTTCGAGACCACGCGGGATGCCTTTATTGAGGCTAACTAGGAGTGGTTTGATGCCCTAGGTCTCAAGCAAGTTACTCGATTGGAGTCTGTGGTAGGCGATCGGGCTTATCTCACGACTTTGATTAGCTTATGGGACCCACACACCAACACCTTCCATACCAATGGGGGAGGTGACGATGATGTTGGAGTATTTCTATCATATTCTGATGATTTCAATAGAGGGGTGACCTATCCGGTCATTGCACTATGACCAAAGGGGTGCAGTGCTGACGAGGTACTTTGGGGAAGATGCAGAGGCAGTAGAGATGGACTACCAAAACAGAGGTATATTGGTGGGGTATTGTTTTGTAATCACAATGACACTGAGAGGGGGGGTGAATCAGTGTGTTCTTTAAAATTTCTAAAACATATGGTTTTAAATCCAATAGTAGTTTAAAGCAGATAAAAGAGATACTAAATGCATCAAGAAAGCATCACACATAACACAACAATTTAACGAGGTTCACCAATGTGGCTACTCCTCAAAAATGATTGCTTGGACTACCATCCAAATCCAGTCAATGCAAAGCTACAACTTTACATAATCCTTTACCAGCACCAACTGGAAGGAGCACCAACCCCTTAACTTTATCTGCTTCAACAGAATGGAGCACCAACTCCTATTTTACCAGCACCTACTGGAAAGAGGCACCAACCCCTTATACCAAGCTACAACTTGGAGGACAATAAAGATAATAAAAATGATAGAATAAAACTTTATTCCTTATAGTCTGCTATTTTTTTGCATTCTACTTCTGCACAAAACTCTTCGCACTGTCCGATCGCTTCTGTGTACTTCTTCGCAATCTCTGCTGCAACCGGATGATCGACACTTCTGCTATTTGCGTGCTAACATTTTGAACTTAGAACTCCATCTCTACACATTGTGCTTTTCATCCATGCAATCACGATATGCAGATTCGAACTACGACTTTGCACTCTACTCGATCGAACTTCACTTGCGCAATCACTCTTCTCGCATTCGCACATTCAAACTCGACATAGTCCTCCTTTTATAGAAGAAATTTCAAGACAGATCTTAAATTCTAGTCGGCTGTAACCCTAAGGACGTCGACTGCAAACCCTAAGAACATCCACTGTAAAACCCTAGAAGATGTCGACCGTAAACCCTAGAAGATGTCAGCTGTAAAACCCTAGAAGATGTTGACTTCAAACTCTAAGAACATCCACTGTAAAACCCTAGAAGATGTCGGCTTCAAACTCTAAGAACATCTGTAAAACCCTAGAAGATGTCAGCTTCAAACCCTAAAATTTGTTGGCCCAGATTTAACTTTGTCGGCCTCAAACTCTTCTGCCACCTTCGTCACCTTCCTGTAGCTTATTGTCATGAAATAGCAACACGTCACGATATCGTGACACTTTTTGTGGCCGTACGCCTTCTTGACCTTGTCGTCGTGAAATCGTGACCCTTTTGGCCTTTGAACGCTTCACTACCATTCTTGTCATGAAATCGTGACACTTTGATCGATTTGACATCATCCTCATTCTTGTCGTGAAATCGACCACTTCTGATGGACCTTTTGATGTCATCCTCATTCTTGTCACGAAATCGCGACGCTTTCGGCTTCCAGCGGCTTTTCTTGCATCCTGTCGTGAAATCGTGACACTTTCAGCTTTTACTGACGTCATCCTCATTCTTGTCGAAATCGCGTCATCCTCATCTTTGTCACGAAATCGTGACGCTTTCGGCTTTCGTACATTTTGTGCTTCATGCAGTAGCGAAATTGCTACAACTTTGTGCCTTGTGCTTCCAACTTGCTTCTACCCATGAAATTTTGACTTGTAACATAATCGCTGCATCTTTAAGTTCTACACTTTTTCGTAGCGAAATCGCTACACCTTCGTGTTGAGCATTTTCAACTCGTAGCGAAATCGCTACACCTTTGTTTTGTGCAACTTTTACCCGTAGCGAAATCGCTACACCTTTGCTTTGTGCACTTTTGACTTGTAGCGAAATCACTACAGCTTTTCAACTCAACGCTTTCTCCTTGCTTCGGCCAGTGAAATTTTGACATGTAGCGAAATCGCTACAACTTCTTGACTTAGCTTCTTGGCCTCCAACATGTCACGAAATCATGACAGTTTGCCTTGCGCCTTCTCTTTCCTCCGACTTGTCATGAAATCGTGACATTTTCAACTGCGCCTTCTCTCTCCTCCGACTTGTCATGAAATCGTGACATTTTCATTTCTCTCTCCTCACTTGTCCCTTCTCTCTCCTCTGACTTGTCGTGAAATCATGACATTTTCTCTGCCTTCTCTCTCCTCCGACTTGTCACGAAATCATGACATTTTCAACTGCGCCTTCTCTCTCCTCCGACTTGTCGCGAAATCATGACAGAAAACATGTCGCGATATCGCGACAGTTTTCTAACTTGTCTTTTTCTTCGAATTTTTGAAACTGGGTCATCTCTGTTTTCCAGGAAACTTCTGTCCTCTGCATCTGAATGACTCCTACACTGTCTGTCCACTGCATCATTGGATCTAACTGCCTGTGTTGACAACAATGACAAACTTCTTGCAACACCTTGCTCAACAATCTCCCCCTTTGGAATTGTTGGCAACACCTGTATACAGTCCTGTAACTCTTCTCCCCCTTTGTCAATAATACCAAAGGGCTGCTGCAGACTCCCCCGAGTCCATCCTCACACTTTTCAGGCACAATTTGTTACAACTGGAACAAATTATGATCATGAGCAAAAGAATAGTCAAATACTCAAATGCTCCCCCTGAGAAAGTGATCCCTGTAGCTAGTCACTTCTTAGGAAGGGTGACTACTCCTAATTTGCTTCGAAGGTACTCAAATACTTCCTTGGGCAAAGGTTTTGTAAAAATATCTCGCTACTTGTTCCGTAGTTGGGACATAATCCAATTTAACTTCTCCTTCCGCAACTTTCTCTTTCAAGAAATGATACCTTATAGCAATGTGCTTTGTCCGTGAGTGCATTATTGGATTCTTAGAGATGTTAATTGCACTGGTGTTGTCACACTTTACTGATATTGGTTCACTAAAATTAATACCTAGATCTTTCAAAGTTTGTTTCATCCATAAGACTTGTGTGCAACATGTTGCTACTGCAATATATTCTGCCTCAACTGTAGATAAAGAAACTGACTCTTGCTTCTTCTTGTGCCATGCAACCAATCTGTCCCCCAAATAGAATGCTCCTCCACTGGTACTCTTTCTGTCATCAACACATCCAGCCCAATCTGCATCTGAATATGATATAAGAGTGAAATCTTTGCCTTTTGGATACCACAACCCATACTCCATGGTGCCTTTGAGATACCGAAAAATCCTTTTAACTTCTTGTTACATGAGTCTCTTTGGGACTGGCCTGAAATCGGCTACCATGCAAACTGCCTGCAGAATATCAGGTCTGGTTGTTGTTAAATATAGTAAGCTTCCTATCATTGATCTATACATGGTTTGATCTACAGGTGGAGATTTGTCTTCTTTACTCAACTTGCAACCTATTGTCATGGGAGTGTTGACTGGCTTACAGTCCTCCATAGTGAACCTCTTTAGCATTTCTTTCACATATTTGATTTGGGAAATGAATATGCCTTTCTCATTTTGATTAACTTGTAGTCCAAGAAAGTAAGACAGTTCACCAATCATAGACATTTCAAATTCATTCTGCATCTTATTTGCTAAGTCTTTACAAGCTTCATCTTTGTTGCTGCCAAATATGATATCATCTACATAGACAACTAAAACAATGAGATGCCCACCTTCTGTTTTCACATACAGATTACTGTCCACTAAACCTTTCTTGAATCCCTGTTGAGAGAGATAGTTATCTAGCCTAGCATACCAAGCCCGTGGTGCTTGCTTTAATCCATACAATGCTTTCTTTAATTTGCGAGACAAGGTTAGGATCCTCACTAATTTGAAATCCATCCGGTTGTTCAATATAGACCTCTTCTTCGAGTTTCCCATTTAAAAAGGCAGATTTTACATCCATCTGATACACCCTAAAGTTTTTGTGAACTGCTAAGGCCAAAAACATTCTAATTGCTTCTAATCTGGCCACTGGAGCAAAAGTCTCTTCAAAATCAATGCCTTCGACCTGTGCATATCCTTTACAAACCAGTCTTGCTTTGTTCCTAATGACCTGTCCGTCTTCATTTAATTTGTTTCGAAATATCCATTTGGTGCCGATTACATTCTTGTTTGCAGGTCTAGGTACTAACTCCCAAGTTCTATTCTTTTCAATCTGATCTAACTCTTCATTTATTGCCTTCATCCAGCTATCATCTTTGCTTGCTTCATCTATGTTTTTGGGCTCAATGCTGGATAAAAGAGAGTAATTACTTATTACTTTCTTTCTTGTCTGAATGCCAGCTGTGGGATCTCCAATTATTTGGTCTCTAGGATGATTTTTCTGCCAGCTGCCCGTTTTGAATTTTCTGTTTTCTTGCACCTCTGAGTCATCTGATAAGTTATCTGCATCAACCGTAGACGTATTTTCTGTTCCATGCACTTCATCTCCTTCAATGACTTCTTCGTAGATTGGGTAGTTTTCTTCAAAGTTAACTGTTTGTTTCCTCCCTTCATCGAATTTAACATCTGCACTGTCCACAATTTTCTTGAGTCTCTTGTTGTAGCATTTGTAAGCTTTGCTATTTGGAGAATAACCAACAAAAACACCTTCATCTGCTCTATCTTCAAACTTTCCAAGGTTGTCATCAGTTTTTCTGATGTAGCACTTACAGCCAAATACTTTGAGATGTTTTGTTGTTGCTTTTCTACCAAACCACAACTCATAAGGTGTTTTGCATTCATGAGTTCTTAACATATACCTGTTTTGAATGTATACTACTGTGTGAACTGCTTCTTTCCAGAATCTATCTGCTATTTTGTTTTCTGCCAGCATGGTGCGTGCCATTTCCTGTATAGTTCTGTTCTTCCTCTCTACTACACCATTCTATTGGGGAGTTCAGTTGCTGAATATTGTCTCCTGATACCATATTTTTCATAGTATTCTGTAAATTCATTCGAAATGAATTCTCCTCCTCTGTCTGATCGCAAGCATTTAATCCTTTTTCCTGTTTCATTCTCAACTAGTTGTTTGAAGGTTCTAAACATTTCAAAAGCTTCTATTTTATCTTTTAGGAAGAATATCCATGTCATTCTGGAATAATCATCGATACACAACATAAAGTATTTGTCGTCGTTTATGCTTTGAGTCCTCATGGGTCCACATAAGTCTGTATGAATGAGTTCCAAAGGCCTGCTAGTGTGGTATTCTTTTGTTTTAAATGAAACTCTGGTTTGCTTTCCCTTCTGACATGAAGCACAAACATTGTTTGAAGGTTTCTTAATGGTTGGAATATCTCTCACTGCTTGTTTAGAGCTGATTTTCACCAAATTATCAAAACTTATGTGTCCAAGCCTCTTATGCCACAACCAGTTCTCTTCTTCTTGTCCAATGAAGCACATACCTTCTGAAGATTCTAAGAGTGTGTACAGGTTGCCAGACGTCCTTGAGCCGGTTGCTATCAATTTCCCATTGTTTATTTTTTTGACTTCACAACCCTGCTTCTTGAAAACCACTTCATGTCCTTTATCACAGATTTGACTCACACTTAACAGGTTATGTTTCAAACCATCCACATATAAAACTTCTTCTGACTTGATTTTCCCTTCACTAATTTTGATAGATCCTTTACCTATTATTTTGGCTCCATCATTATTGCCAAACTTCACAGAACCACCCTCATATTTCTGTAGTTTTTCAAATTTCTGTTTATCACCTGTCATATGACTTGAGCAACCACTGTCAAGGATCCACGGTACACATTTATTCTGAGCTCTAAAAGTTGTCTGCACTATTAAAGATTCTTGTTCTTTCCTGAGCTGTTCTTTTTGTTTCCATTCTATTTTAACTGTGGTGTTGGGTTCTAGCTTGGATTTCCCCTTTTCAGAATCTTGCACATATCCTTCAGAAGAAATTCTATTTTGTTTTGCCCTATATGGTTGAATTCTTCTTTTCTGAGATTGATTTGAAACAGAAATACTACGACAGTTTCTAGCAATATGCCCAAAGTTGTGACAATTAAAGCATTCTACTGCATAACTCATTAGAGGAGCAAAAGCATTTCTACTAGTGAAACTTCTTGGACCTATATTGTACTTGCAGTCAACAATTTTATGCCCATAACCATTACATTTAAAACAGAAACCATAGAAATAATGATTGAACCTGAAAGATGGTCTTGGCCAAGTTGTTGCAGGAGCCTTAGATCTTCTTTTCTTTTGATGTGTGACCTTGGTAAAGCCATCATTGTCAGCTGCTATTTCAGGACTTTCTTTTGCCTGATTTGTTTTTCTTTCCACAGCCTGTTTCTTGTCTTTACTCTTTTCACTTTCAACATTGCTTGCCTTTGGTCCACTTGATGATTCTCCTTCAGTAAAGCCCAGACCGAATTTGATACCTGTGGATCTTTGATCGCTTAGAATTTTGTCCAGCTTCATCGAACTTTCTTCACATTTTAAATGACAACTAATTTTTCGATCCAGCTCTTGTATCTGTATTCGGAGACTAACATTTTCTTCTTCCAATTTGCAATAGTAATCTATCTTCATGGTTACCTGTACTTCAAGATCTTCGGACATTTTCTTGTACTCTTCTATCTGTGTTTTTAGACTAGCTATAATGTCATTTGCATCCTCAAGTTTCCTTAACAGTTTTTTATTCTTTCTTTTCTCAGATTTCCATTCCATAAGAGCAGACACCAGCTCACCTTCTAAATCAACTTCAGCCTCACCTTTTTCAATAGATACTTCAGAGTTCATTCCTTCTCTCTTTTCTATGTTTTTTGCCTCTTCTGATTCGTCTATTTCAAACGCCATAAAGAGAGCCTCACCTGTTCCTTCTTCAGAGTCTTCACTAGAACTGTCCTCTGAAGATTCTGCATTTCGGGAGATAAAGCTTTTCTTTTTGAAATTGCCTTTTCTAAAGTTTGTTTTCTTCCTCCATTCACCTCTTTCTTGATGCTGAGTTTCTTCACCTTTGTTCTTGTCATTGAGAGGACATTTGGTAGCAAAGTGTCCAATGCCTCCACAATTGAAACATTTAAAAGGTAGCTTTCCTTTGTATTTTCCTTTTCCTTTTCTCAGCTTTCTTACAAAATTTGCTTCCATTTCATCTGAAGCATCCTCTTCTTCAGATTCTTGTTTTGTGCTTTTGCCTTTTAGGGCTTTGAAAGCTGCTTCTCTATCTGTGGGATTAGACCTTCCTATTCTCATTTCAAAAGCAGTCAAAGAACCATGCATCTCATCCATACTAAAATGATTTAGATCTTTGGCTTCTTCTATGGCAGAGACTTTAGAATCAAATCTAGGAGGGAGCGATCTCAATACCTTTTTCACGATAGCAACATCGGTTAATTCTTCGTCGAGACCTCTGATTGAATTGGTGATCCCATTGACTCTTTGCATGAAAGTCTCTATGTTCTCATCATTGTCCATATTTAAAGATTCGTATTGAGCTCGATGTGCTTGAAGCTTGGCCTCCTTGATCCTATCATCTCCTTCATGAATGTTCTCTAGTTTATCCCATATATCTTTTGCTGATTCACAATTTATGACCTTGACTAGCTCACTGTCCACTAGTCCACACATGATGGCATTTTTTGCTTTTGAATCATATTCAAATGCCTTTTTACTAGTAGTGTCTGTTGGAGTGGTGGCAGGAGCTTTGTAACCATTAACTACCGCACCCCAGATGTCAAAACCCAAAGCACTGAGATATGTCTGCATTCTAATTTTCCAGAATGCATAATTAGTCCCATCAAACAATGGTGCTTTGTTCGAGGAGAAACCTTCACCACTTGCCATTGCGTAACTTCCAAGATCACCTTAGCTGTTTAAGCCTATTCAGGTACTTGGCTCTGATACCAATTGTTGTAATCACAATGACACTGAGAGGGGGGGTGAATCAGTGTGTTCTTTAAAATTTCTAAAACATATGGTTTTAAATCCGACAATAAGTTTAAAGCAGATAAAAGAGATACTAAATGCATCAAGAAAGCATCACACATAACACAGCAATTTAACGAGGTTCACCAATGTGGCTACTCCTCAAAAATGATTGCTTGGACTACCATCCAAATCCAGTCAATGCAAAGCTACAACTTTACATAATCCTTTACTAGCACCAACTGGAAGGAGCACCAACCCCTTAACTTTATCTGCTTCAACAGAATGGAGCACCAACTCCTATTTTACCAGCACCTACTGGAAAGAGGCACCAACCCCTTATACCAAGCTGCAACTTGGAGGACAATAAAGATAATAAAAATGATAGAATAAAACTTTATTCCTTACAGTCTACTATTTTTCTGCATTCTACTTCTGTGCAAAACTCTTCGCACTGTCCGATCGCTTCTGTGTACTTCTTCGCAATCTCTGCTACAACCGGATGATCGACACTTCTGCTATTTGCATGCTAACATTTTGAACTTAGAACTCCATCTCTACACATTGCACTTTTCATCCATGCAATCACGATATGCAGATTCGAACTACGACTTTGCACTCTACTCGACCGAACTTCACTTGCGCAATCACTCTTCTCGCATTCGCACATTATCTCATCGCAACCCCAATTCAAACTCGACGTAGTCCTCCTTTTATAGAAGAAATTTCAAGACAGATCTTAAATTCTAGTCGGCTGTAACCCTAAGGACGTCGACTGCAAACCCTAAGAACATCCACTATAAAACCCTAGAAGATGTCGACCATAAACCCTAGAAGATGTCAGCCTTAAACCCTAGAAGATGTCGACTTCAACCTCTAAGAACATCCGCTATAAAACCCTAAAATATGTCGGCTTCAAATCCACTGTAAAACCCTAGAAGATGTCGACTTCAAACCCTAAAATTTATCGGCCCAGATTTAACTTTGTCGGCCTCAAACTCTTCTGCCACCTTCGTCACCTTCCTGTAGCTTATTGCCATGAAATAGCAACACGTCATGATATCACGACACTTTTTGTGGCCGTACGCCTTCTTGACCTTGTCGTCACGAAATCGTGACCCTTTTGGCCTTTGAACGCTTCACTACCATTCTTGTCATGAAATCGTGACACTTTGATCGATTTGACAGTCATCCTCATTCTTGTCATGAAATTTCTCAGTCATCCTCATTCTTGTGAAATATACTTCTTATCTTCTGAGCCTTTCTTACATTTTGTGAAATCGTGACACTTTCAACTTTCACTGACGTCATCCTCATCTTTGTCGTGAAATCATGACGCTTTCGGCTTCCGTACATTTTGTGCTTCATGCAGTAGCGAAATTGCTACAACTTTGTGCCTTGTGCTTCCAACTTGCTTCTACCCATGAAATTTTGACTTGTAACATAATCGCTGCATCTTTAAGTTCTACACTTTTGTCTGGTAGCGAAATCGCTACACCTTCGTGTTGAGCATTTTCAACTCGTAGCGAAATCGCTACACCTTTGTTTTGTGCAACTTTTACCCGTAGCGAAATCGCTACACCTTTGCTTTGTGCACTTTTGACTTGTAGCGAAATCGCTACAACTTTTCAACTCAACACTTTCTCCTTGCTTCGGCCAGCGAAATTTCGACATGTAGCGAAATCGCTACAACTTCTTGACTTAGCTTCTTGGCCTCCAACATGTCGCGAAATCGTGACAGTTTGCCTTGCGCCTTCTCTTTCCTCCGACTTGTCACGAAATCGTGACATTTTCAACTGTGCCTTCTCTCTCCTCCGACTTGTCGTGAAATCGTGACATTTTCGACTGTGCCTTCTCTCTCCTCCGACTTGTCGCGAAATCGTGACATTTTCAACTGCGCCTTCTCTCTCCTCCGACTTGTCGTGAAATCATGACATTTTTGACTGTGCCTTCTCTCTCCTCCGACTTGTCACGAAATCGTGACATTTTCAACTGTGCCTTCTCTCTCCTCCGACTTGTCGCGAAATCGTGATAGAAAACATGTCGCGATATCGCGACAGTTTTCTAACTTGTCTTTTTCTTCGAATTTTTGAAACTGGGTCATCTCTATTTTCCAGGAAACTTCTGTCCTCTGCATCTGAATGACTCCTACACTGTCTGTCCACTGCATCATTGGATCTAACTGCCTGTGTTGACAACAATGACAAACTTCTTGCAACACCTTGCTCAACATATTGGAATGAGGAGGGGGTGTTGGAGGTGAGACATGCACTGTTGATGACTCTCATCTCCAATATGCTCCTACCTGACTCATCAGGAGCTAGGTTCCCTTGGAACCTATTAGATCTGGTGTACACCCTCGCAAGGTGCACCAAGGAGGAGCCACTGGTTATGGCATGGGGTACTACCTTGCTAGCATAGCTCTATGATGAGTTGTACAATATCTACTGCCATAAGCAGAAGGGCTTAGGCTACAGCTTCTTACTACAGTGTTGGGGGTGGTAGCACATAGTTGTGGGACGACCATAGGGCTTACCTTGGATGACCCAAGCACAACTAGTGGACAAGAGATAGGATATGGTATCCTATGGTAGATAGCATAGGAGAAAGGGTAGAGTTAGTGGTTTATGGGTGATGTGGATTACTATGCCAATTTCTTCTCTCACCTAGCACCAGGGCAGGTGTTATGGTGACCATACATGGATTGTTTGGTTTGGACAGATGTTGGGGAGCAGCTCCGGTGGGTGAGGTGGGGTAGGTGGTTGATTTCATGATATGGGATCGAGTGGGAGTGCTTCTCATTTGGTTATTTCATGCAGTAGTTTGGGCTATAGTAGGGATTTCTCAGGGAGCCAGTGGTGTATCGACACCATGAGGATGAGAGGATGATGCTATGGCCTACTATGGAGGAGGTGGGTGAGGAGTCTGATCCTGTAGTAACTATTCCAGACATGGATGACACTGGGACTACAAAGGAGTATGACTCATGGTGGATGATGCACTAGTGGTGAGGTGCAAGGGCCCTAGGTGACGATGCAGTTGGGATGGTAGATGAGATGATACCGGATGCTCCAATGGAGGATCGGGTGGAAGGTGGTGAGCAAGGAGATCTCTTGGATTTGGGAGATTAGGATGATGACATGGGTGGAGAGGCTTCTAGGGCACCGTAGGGTGCACACGGTGACTGGTATGCAGAGTTATAGGCTAAGATGAATAGGGTTAGGTAGGAGAGAGGCCTCCTATAGGTATAGACACAAGAGGACCAGGCCAAGATATCCTCCCTACAGGCACAACTGAGATCTCAGGGTCCAAGGTAGGAGGGATCCAGCATTAAGGAGATGAAGAATTTGTAGGTAGAGGTATTATAGTTGTAGTCAGTGGTGGATACATATCAAGTGCGGGGATAGTGGAGGCAGGCATATGTGGACCAATTGGAGATGGAGGTGGTGCATCTTGGGGGGTGATTTTTGGATGATGGTGAGAGTAGCATATCGTACTGGTATCGATAGAGAGAGATGGTGTAATCCTCTCCTAGGTGGATGGAGGATAGGGCTAGTGGCAACATGTATGGGGGGTTTCAATGGACCCATACTACTGGTGGTAGTGTAATTCGTAGCACCGATCTTGCGTGATCATGGTGATGGAGACTCATGGGATTCTTTTTGGGTTTTTTGGATATTTAGCATTATGAGTTCTGAGGATCCACTTTATTGTACCCTAAAGGTATTTTGGAAACTCTGATGTACGTGTTTTGCCACATATATATATGAGATTTTTATTGTGATCATCATGTGTTTTGTTTATTGCTTTATTGTATGAATGCAATGTGTGTATGGATTTATGATTATGTGTTAAATGCTTAGTATGTTATGCATATGGATGCAATGGAATGATGATAGGTAGATATCATGTATGCATGTGTATTTTGATTTTGATTTGATTTACAACTATCTATATGCGTGGATGCACAGTGAGACATGATATTTGATTGATTGATAAAAATGAATTGTGGCTAATGATTTGACGTAGTATGTGAACACTATAGACTGTACAAAACACATTAACACTCTTTTTTGTTCCTTTGTTATTTTTGTATTGTTTTTGTGTAATGTAAATGGGGAAATGTATTATTGTATTGTGGTAGAAATGGAATAATTGACATGATATGTTAGAGAATGTAGATGAGGTTTTTGTGAGACTCAAACACTCTAGCTAACTTGATCAAAGGTTGTATATTGACTATGCAAGACTTTTTGACAAGGTATGAATCTGCTAGGATGACCAAGGTACTTCATATCCCTATGTGTGCAAGTGAGTTCATTCATGTGAAACGCATAAAGATACCGCCATTTCTAGATAGGCTATCCACCAAACCTAGAATGAGGATCACCCTATGAATGTCACGATCTTGGGTTCTGTACTTAGTAGGACTAGACCACTAAGCAATCTAGGTTACCCAAAGCTAGCTCATCCACATGAAAACATTGGTATGTGCACACACAAAAGCTAATGTTATAGAAATATCGTCATGTGGGAGGCTACCGCCAATGATAGATAGGCTATCCACCAAACCTGTAATGAGGATCACCAAATGGTTTTTTGAATGCTGAGAATTCCAGGGATTCAATTTCAACTCCCTTCTTTTCTTCAATTTTATTGGGATACTTGCTCATATGTAGTGATGAGAATCACTGTTTATTTTGTATTTTATTTTCTTTGAGCAAGGGATTTGGGAAGTGGTGATGACCACTATTATCTTTGATTTTGATTTTGACTTTGACTTTGAACTTTTGATTTCTTTGATTTTTTTTATTGTTTGATGGATTGGGATTTTTGGGAATTGGGATTTTTGATAGTGGTGAGAACCACTGTTTATTTTTTGGAATTGAGTAGGGAAGAGCTTGTCCTTTTGCCAATTATCAGCATTCTTGAACCATTCACACAGGGGGATGAGTAGGATGGCCTTTTCACTTAAGGTAACCTAGACCACTTCATGAATTTCATCTTTATTTGTACAAAACTTGAATTTATTAATGTGTAAATGTGTTTGGGATATGATGTACACAAGGTATAATCTACGTAATATTCTACCTCCTAAAAATCATGATAGTTTTCTAGAAGACCTAAAAAGAAGCTAGAAATGGTTGAGTGACCAAAAACTCTAATGACATTCTAAAACAAATGACTAGGTGAAGGGGTGGATACAAATATGGAATATGGAAAATGTGGGTGGAAATGATAAGTAAAACATTGAACCATGTGAATGATTACTTTCACAACATTGATTTTGAATGATGACTAGTGTAAGTCTTGATGCTAGACATGTATGAGCAACTCTAAAATGCAAAGTGCAAATGGTGAGTATGCCTAAATGCAAGCGATGATAGAATGCAATGGGATGCAATGTTTTTGGATTTTAATATTTTGATGATGTTTTTATATTTTTGAGTGATATATATGTGTGTACAAGTGACCAACAGTCTTATTGGGGGCCACTGGGGTATTTGGGGTGACCAAAGGGCTTATGGATACCTTTGGGTCCTTTTGGGTGACCTAGATGGTCATAGGCCACCTAGGAGCGTTTTAAGTTGACCAAGTAGGATGTAGGCACCCTTGGAGCATTTTGGGGTGACCTAGATGGTTCTAGATCACCTAGGAGAATTTTAGGTTGACCAAGCAGGATGTAGGCACCCTTGGAGCATTTTTGGGTGACCTATACGGTTCTAGACCACCTAGGAGCATTTTAGGTTGACCACCATGCCTTAGGCGTGGAATGGTCATAAATGAAGTATGTTCAAGGGTTCAGGATCCTCATCACCTTTGAGGGAGGCTAGGCGATAAGTTTTGAGTCCTATTTGACTAGTAATGACATAGGTACCTAACCATTTTACCATGAATTTGTCCCTCAGATGGAATAACAAATTAGAATTTTGTGTTGGTTTTCCTTCAGAACGAGATCACCAACCTAAAAGTCCCTTAGGAAAACTTTCATATTGTAGACTCTCTTAAGTCACTCTTGATAGATGCATAGGTGCTCAAGAGCATTAATATGACGTTCATAAAGCAATGTAAGCAAATCTAGGTGAGCCTACTACGCAGTGTCATCATTGAAGAACTCTTGCATGGATATACGTAGTGATGGGATTTCAAGCTCTAGAAGCATGACTGCCTCGGTGCCATACACTAGTAAAAATGGAGTAGCCCTAGTGGGTGTCCAAATACTTTTGTGGTAGGCCCATAGAGCAAGGGGTATTTGTGTATGCCAATCTATGTGATTCCCTCTGACAGTTTTATTGAGAATGGTAATCAATGTTTTGTTGGAAGCCTTTGCTTGCCCATTTTCTTGTGGATAGTAGGGTGTCAAAAATTTGTGTTGTATATTATACTTTATTGTCAAGGCATGCACATATTTGTTCTTAAATGATGTTCCATTATCCAAAATGATCTTGGATGGAATACCAAAATGACAAATGATATTATGTAATAGGAACTCCGTTATGCGGGGTCTCATCATAAAGGTAATGGAAATTGCTTCCACCCATTTAGTGAAATACTCGATAGCCATTATAATAAATGTGTGGTGGCCCAAGGATGTGGGGGATATTTTCTTGATTAAATCCAATCCCCATTGTGAAAATGACCACACCAATTGAATCGGTTGCAAGGCCTGAGAAGGCACGTGTGTCAAATTAGCATGGTGCTGACACTTCATGGACTTCCTCACGTATGCATAGCAATCTCACTCTAAAGTTGGCCAATAATAGCCCATGCAAAGAATGTGCTTGGTGATGGCCATGCCGCTAAAATGGCCACCACACGTACCGTCGTGTGCTTGGGTGATTGCCCAAGCCGATTCTTGATGCTCTAAGCAGCAAAGGAGGATCCCTTCATAGCTCTGACGATATAGAATATCTCCTAGCAAGACATATTTTATCACCTTCTATCATAATGTTCTTTTAGTGGTGTGCGACAACCCAGGAGGAAGGTTACCAAGCTTTAGGTATTCCCTGATTTATGTGGACCAGTCCTATTGTGAGGAAGCCTTGATCGCATGAACAACCTTTCCCTATTGAAGTTCATCTTGAGCAAAAGTTGATTGGTAGATAACATGTAAGAATAGCATTGTGCTACTATCAAAAGGGGCTTGAGGGAACAAAGTCCCCCAATCAGCCTGGTTCAAGATTTTTTGAATGTGTGAGAATCTCTCTTGATGAGGTTCAATTTGAATTAAGTGGAATTTTGGTATGACTTGAGCGTTCTCGCACTCAACTACAGACTGTGAGAGCGTTTTGACCTGAATGGTAGTCATTTGATCTGTAGGATCTTGTGGGATCAAGGACCCTAGGGAGTTCATTGTATCTGCAAAATTATTAGATGATCGAGGGAGTGCCTTGATGTTATACCATTTAAATTTTGCTAGGATTTTATCCACAAGGACTTTGTAGGCTTTCAAAACTAGGCATTTGCACTAGTAGATCCCTTTGACCTTGTTAACAATGAGCAAAGAGTCACTAAAAATTTTAAGCTTTGTTATTTTCATGGTGACAGTAGTCTGAAGGCCTATGAGCAAGGCTTCGTACTCGACATTATTATTGGTGCATAGGAAATTGAGTTTAAATAATAGGGGTATGGGAGCCCCATGCGGTGTAAAAAACATGATTTTTGTGCCACCTCCTTGCTCACATTTGGAGCCATCAAAAAATAGGGTTATATCTACCAGCGTCTCAAGCTTGTCAGAATCTGGCGATTCTGATATTTGGAAGACCCCCTCATCGAGAAGCTCCATACTAAGAGGTTGATCGTCT
Organism: Wollemia nobilis; assembly: GCA_028583015.1. Classification (NCBI taxonomy): domain Eukaryota; kingdom Viridiplantae; phylum Streptophyta; class Pinopsida; order Araucariales; family Araucariaceae; genus Wollemia; species Wollemia nobilis. Next base: position 11,950,846 of record JAQPPZ010000442.1, on the reverse strand, counting down.
TGGAGAGGAGCCTTTGTGAGTTGATCGACGATGACCTGACCCTTAATTTATTTTTGTCCAAAAAATTCTAGTTTGAACTACATCAACAACATGATTCATTTTGTTGTGCAACTACTATGATAAGTGTGGCTCATCATGTAGCACAATGGATTCTCTTTAGATACAACATATGTGGTGTTGCTAAGCATGTAATGTCATAGCTTCTTGGTGGTGAAGACCACCACTAGGCATACTTTCTCAATGTATGCGTACTTAATCTCATAGCTTACCAAGGTGCGACTGAGATAGTAAGTAGTCTGCTCCTTATGAAATTCATTGTTTTGGGCTAACATGGCACCCAGTGCAATCTCAGTGGCTTATATGTATAATCAAAATGACACTCCTGGTCTAGGTGGTGCAAAAACTGGTGGCAAAGCTAGGTATTATTTTATTGCATCAAAGACCTCCTAAAACTCGTCATCCCAATGGAATGTGATCCCCTTGTGCAACAACTTGTTCATGGGGTGGCACTTGTCTGACAATTGTGCTATAAATTATTTGATGGATGCGATCTTGCCCTGTAGACTTCGGAGCTACTTGATATTTGTTGGAGGGGGCATCTCAAGGATGGCCTTGACCTTATTGGGGTCCACTTCAATGCCTTGCTTAGAAACAATAAACCCAAGAGCTTTCCAAATGTGACGTTGAAGACGCACTTCTTGGGGTTTAGTCTCACATTGTGCTCGATGAGGCAATCTAGAACTTTTCTTAAAACATCAAAATGTTCATGGTGTAATAAAGATTTAGCCAGTAAGTCATCCATGTAATCTTCCAAAATCTTATGCATGTAGTCATGGAATATGTATGTCATGGCACGCTGGTAGGTGGCACTAGCATTTTTAAGGCCAAAGGGCATGACCTTGTAGCAAAATGTCCCCCAGGGTGTTGTGAACACCATTTTGAGCTGGTCCTCTAGATTGATACGAATCTTATTGTATACAAAGAAACCATCCATAAGGGATAACATTTTATGGCCTGTTGTGGCATCTACCAGGGCCTCTATGCTTGGTAAAGGAAAATCATCCTTAGGACTTATTTGTTTAGGTCTCAAAAATTAGTGCAAATGCAAATCCTCCCGTCAGGATTCTTGATGGGAACCATGTTGGACAGCCATGATGGATAGTCTATAGAAATAACAAACTGGGCATCTAATAGCTTCTGTAGCTCATATTTCACCATCAATGTCATCATTGGATGCATCTTTATTAGCTTTTTCTTAACAGGCTTGGCCTTGGGGTCAAGCATCAAATTTTGGGTGATTAGATTTGGATCCAGTCCTGGCATGTCTCTATAGGACCATGCAAAAGCCTCCTTCTTCATAATGAGAAGGGCTATGTAATTGACTTGCTCTTTGGGGGATATAATTTACCCCATCTTGATACACTATGGATTCTCTGGATCTTAGTTGATATCTTTGTCAATCATACACTTTATTGACATATGCGACCCCTCATCCAGTTGGTGTGGGGTAAGGATCAAATGGATGTCATCTGCTATATTTAGATCATCAATGGTAACCTCGGGTTCCTCTTCAGCATGGAAGACATCATGAGCTAGCCCTGGGGAGAAGTGAAATGGTTGTAGCATCTCGTCATAAGGCCAATAATTAGAAGGTTATGGGGGTGAATCTCCTCGGTCAAAGTCAATTTCCACCAAGTTAAGGTGCAATGGCTTTAATGGGTTATTTGGATCTTGTAGGGGCTCGAAAAGATCTATGGAAATCATATTTATGGATGGATGATTTCCCCTAGGTGGTTGGTGGTGACCATGGACCTCCGGATGCAGCACGACCTAAGGAGGTGGTTGTGAAGGTGGTGGAATGATAGGCGGTGGTCGATGTGGTTGTAGGTGAACTTGCTCTTCACGAGGTAGAAGTTGTCTCCAAATGGGATCTTGTAATGGGAATATGCGTAGATAGTATTTATCATCATCATCCCAAGGGATGACATGCACATATTCTCCATCAAAACTATCAAATTCAATCGATGTGACTCCATGGTTTGACTCATCATTTGACGTCCACTCATAAGGAGACCCTAGATTTTCTTCCTCACTATCAAGGGGAATAGTGCATGAACCTTCACCTCTCTTAGGATTGGATACCATCACAAGGTTTTTCATCATCTCCCAAGGGCATAGGGAAATAGTACCCCAATGAGTATACATAGTTAGGGTTGGCAAAGGGATCTCGGGCCAACTCATCTCTATAGTTGAGGCACAGGCGCTCTAGACCATCTGTGAGAACATCTAGGGGCAAGGGTTGATTATGTACCAATATTGATTTATCATATGGCATCTGGTATCTAAGTTGAAATGGGACCCACGTACCTTGCTCATATAGGCCTAACTCATAACCATGCCAATTGCAAAGGTCAAGGTACTTTAGGGCAAAGTTAGGGTTATACAAGTTGTTAATGTCTTCTACAAAGGGCTCCTCATCCTCCTCTTATTGTTGGTAGGGTTCGAACCATAGTCAAGTCCCCATGGATGAAATTCATTTGATTATGTGGGATGCCTAGGGGTACAATAGTGCCTATGGGAATATGGGGTTGACCCATGTCTTGCACTAACTCTATAGCAGGGGTAGCTGTGACATTCCTAACCATGTATTCTCCTAATCTGGTGGAATCCAAGTGCACTATCACTCGAGGCTACGGATAGAAGAGTGATGAGAGTGAGACCTGATCTGATTCATCTTCTATCTCTTGTGGTAGCTCTTCATCATTTGGGCTAGGTATCTCCTCTATGGATATGGTGGATATGGTCGACTAAACCTCATAAATAGGCTTATTATCTGGGTTCCTCAAAAAAGTATCCATCGACCTGGTGGGCATCGAAGGAGGTTTCGATGATGAGGAAGGTATGTCATGCGATGATGAGGGGCTCAAACCTTGGATGGATTTATTCAGTTGGAAATTCAAGTGTGTTTATGGTAAGGTTGACTCAAGGAGTTGTTGCACCATGTTACAATACTTGTATGGCTCTAGGTATGTAGGGATGACATGAACTTGCCCTTCATGAGTGTACTTGAGGCACTGGTGAGCAATGGAAGGGATGCACTTCATGTCCCTAATCGATGGTCTGCCTAACAGGATATTGTACGTCATCTCACCCTCCAGTATGTATCATAGCATCAAGATGGTATTTTCTCCTACCTGATGTGTTTGCATTATGCACATCATTAATTCTCAATGAATTTTTCAATCCAGGGCAGTGTACAAGGCTATTTGCGGAAGGAGTGAACAGGGCTATAACTTAGGTCATTTGGGAGCAATAGGTCTTATTGGTGAAACCGATTGTGTGGGGGATTTAGGACATTTCTATCTCTAAATTGCATAATTTGAACTTTAATCTAATTGCATAAATGGAAACTAATCATTAACTATAGAAATGAAATCCTAATTACAATTGCAGAATGAGATCTAATTATGTTGCAAAAATAACAGTTGCAGAATTAGAAGTCTGATTATAATTGTAGAAAGGAAGTCTATTTACTTTTGTAGTAATGGAAACCTAATTATAGCATGGAAATTAAGTCCTGTCAATGCTCTATAATAGAAGGTTGTCAATATTCTATGTAGGGGTTGACAACAAAACACAAAATGCAGTAAATTGCAAAAAATAGTAAATTTTGGAAATGACAATCTACAGTAATTTGAAAGCTTTGCTAAAAATGGAGATTACAACCAAACCATTAATCACAAGATCATCCTAATCATAAAATAAGCTAAGATTGCAAATATTGTTAGTTGTTTACAAGGAAATGAAATGACAAGTTTTACAACTTATTCTGCTGTAGCAAAATCAGAATAAAAACCTGTTGTTAGTCCTCCTCCTAGGTCTGGAAGTGGCCAGCCTCCTTGTCCAGAAGAAGGTATGAGTCTTTCTCTCTCTCTAGATCTTACTCACACTCATTCACAATAACATGAATAAAAATAGTGCACTTTATTGATTCAAGAACATAATTACAGTATTGTTGCTAAAAACCTGTTACAGGACTGTAACAGTCACTTTTCTTATTATTATACTACTTGCTATTTTCTCTACCAACCTTCTTAGCTCAACCTGGATGGGAGCTTTATATTTATAGATATCCTAAAATATACTTACAAACTGAGAATATCTCATTCCTATCCTAAAGATCTAATCCTATTATGCTGCAACATTTCCTGGGTTTATCCTAGAAGAGGATCAAACTTGATCTTTTCCATAAATGGTGGCTTTGGTCGGCAAGGACGGCAAAGTCAGATGGGAGATATTTTCCCTTACCCTTTTCAATATTTCTTTCCCTTTTTCCATCATCAAAAATTGGTCAACAAGTCAAAAAGCACATTCTGTTCTCATTCCGAAGATAAGTGGCTCATTCCGAAGAGACTGCATTTCTCATTCCGAAGATGTCCGCTCATTTCGAAGAGACTGTGTTTTCTCATTCCGAAGATGTCTGTTCATTTCGAAGAGACTTCGAAATGAACAACTATGTGCTCTTCAAATGATTTCATCTACATTTCTCAGGTGGGTTATCTCTCAGGATCAGATTTCAATGATCTTCATCTCTTTCCATGTGTGAATTCCATGCCTTGCCATTTATTGGCAACTGGCTGGAATTTATATTGGAAAACCAGTTTTTGCTGCACAGTAACAGTTTGCTTGCACTGTTTGCTAGATTTAGATAAAATAAATGCTTGAGACATATTAAAATAGAACTAGTGAAATGTTGCTATCAACCTAAGCATATTTCTCATTTAGCAAGTCATAACAAAATAACATAAAACTATGCAAAAAGCTATAAAAATCAGAATATAGTATTTCTAATACATTGATCATGCAAACAATTAATACACAACATATTGAATCAACTTAACTAGCATATCAGATTAAACATAAGAGTTTTTAGGCAATTTCAATGTTCAAAACATGCTATGATTGAGGCATTTCCAGGCCTCATCATTTTCCCCCCAACTTATATTAATGCATGGCCTCATGCATTCTATTGGGCTATGGACTCACATATGTCCATATTCAAATTCCATGATCTGTAGAACAATTTTGTGCCTATATAATATCCCCTGTTCTCCTGAAGGTTTCTGAGCCATTCTTCAAACTGTTCATCAGGTTGAGAATCTTCTTCAAAGTAGAAGGGAACTGGAGTAATGATGGTTGGAGGCCTAAATCTGAGACCTATCCAGTGATGTTGCATGATTTCAATCAGCTATATCACTCCTTATGCCCTTCTTCTAGACCATTCTAGGTTAATGGGGGAGATGGGTTCCCTTTTCTGTAAAGAAATGGAAAGTTCAACCCATCTGTTTCTGTAGATTGATAATGTTGGAACAAAATTGTCATTACAAAAATTTTGGAATCTGGTCACACAGTCCCTCAAATTGTTCAAGTACATCCTCTTTACATCATCCTTGTTCATCATGGTGAAGTGTTGTCTGGTGATAATTGGGTGATTGGGCTGAACTGCTCTGACTAACAATTCAGCTCTTGATTCAATTTCTTTATTTTGTCTTTTCTCCTGATCCCAATAAAATTGATTTTGTAAAGTGGACATGAATGCTCTCAATTGAACATCTCCTATGTAAATTTGAGGGTGAAATTCTACCTCTTCTGGAATAAAGAAGTTGTGTAAAAATAGTTCACATAGGAGATTTTTTTGTTCTACAGGGTTGTCAAAATATGCTTCCAAGAAATCTGCAGTTGTGTCCAATTTATATGGGAGACCTGAGCTAATCCTCATGACCTGCCATCTGAGATATTTCTCTTTCAGAATAAGACTGTAAAATCTGGCCGGTCGTCTAAATTGGACCAAAAATTCAGCAATCTGGCATAAATCAGTCACTTTTTCCTTTAATGCCTTGATCTCTGTTTCTTTTGCCTCTAACTATTTTCCTTCCAATTTGAATTTTTCAACCTTAGTGGCAAGCTTCTCATATCTGATCACCCAACTGGCTATGTCTGCATTATATTGCTCTAGGGATACAGTATTGGGTGGTCTAACTACAGGTGGAAATCTGGGTAGCAGATCTACCTGAACCCCTTTTTCTACTACTTCTATCGGTTGGTCATCTGACAACAATTCCACTTGTACCCCATTTTCTGCTATTTCTATTGGTTGGTCATCAGATAATAATTCCACTTGTACCCCCTTATCCTCTACTTTTATTGAAGGTGTAACAGTTTGAAATACAAAGACCTCAATTGAAGGAGTACTTACTTGAACAATTTCATGTTGTTGCTTGGATTGTTCCTGTGCTGGTGTTTCCTGTTGTGACTCATCTTCGGTATCCTTTTCTATGCTCTTTACCAATTCTGGAGCATCTTCAGAATGAGAAGGCAATGCTTTAGAATGGAAGGGCACTTCTTCAGAATGAAAGGGTGTTGCTTCAGAATGAGCACCTATGTCTGCCTCAACAGAGTCATCTGCCCTAGATAAATCCATAAGTAATTGAGCCAAATCATCCTCATCAATGGATATAGTTGGCTATTTTTTAGACTGTGATAGCCTCTTTCTCAATTCTGCCACTTCCTGCTGTAATTCTGCAATCTTCCTTTCTTGCATCTCAATGATATTTTCTTTTTCTTCAATCCATTTGGTTTGTGTTTTGACAACACTTCTTGCTGCTCTCAGCTGTTCTGTGATGTCTACCTTCTCTATTTCTATTTTAGAATCTGATGTAGATAAATCATCTACAGTTGGCTTCTCAATAGCTATCTCATCTTCTGCTTCAGTTGTCTGCTCTTGTTTAGGAGGTTCCATGAAACCATCTATGATTGCATCTACATTTTCTGTGGCCTGTTGAACTATAGCCACTTCAAAACTGTCTTGCCTAGTCTCTTCCTCAATTATCTGTTCAAGGAATTCTAAAAAATCTTTAGGGGCTGGTTGCACTTCTATAACATCTGGACTGTCCTGTCCACCTTCTTCTTCTATCATCTGTTCTGCTATTTCTCTCAAGTGGAGTCTTGTAGACCTCCTAGTTCCTGATGCAAATTTCTTCTTTTTGCTTTGTTTTTTGGTGACAGCAGGGGTTGTGGGGACAGTTTTAGATGCTTCTATTTCCCTTGTTGTTTCTTCCCCTATTTGGCTAGGCACTTCACTCCCCTGTTCTGATAGATCAATAACAACTTTAGAAAAATGAACTTTCTTCTATTTTTCTTTTTGACTGCCAGTTCCAGACCCTCTCTTCTTTTGTTTCTTAGCTCGTGAGGTTGAAGGTTCTGGAGAAAGGTGCTCTGTTGCTTCTATTGGGTGTGTTTCTTCCTCTGTAACAACCTCTGTGGTAGTATCTATTTCTTCTTCTGCAATAGCATCTGTAGCAGCATCTGTTTCTTCTTCCTCTTCATCCTCATCTCCAAAAACTACATCATTTAGGGTAGAGTAAAACCTATCAAAGCTTCTAGGGTTTCCTCTAAAATGGTGTTGGCAGACTAATTTAATAAGACCATGGTGGCGAGGGCTCCCTTTTCCTTCTTGATATCTTTTTGCCATATTTTTCAACTCCTAGTGCAGATACAAGGGAAGATTTACCCTAACTTCTGGATGTTGCCTACCATGTCTTAAGTGGTTCAAAATTTTGAGATGATGCCCTGATAAAAGTACATACTACCCTTCACAGGTTAGAAATTTGATTACCCATGTGGCCACTTCATCCCAGGGTTCCTGTAGGCTGGCTCTTTTTACCCCCTTGCATGTATTGTTGTGTATTAAGTATTCTGGCTCCCTATCATTTTCTTCCAAAAATTGATTAACTACATTTGCCAGTGTATTTTTGCCAGATCTAGAAATTGGAAGACCTTCTAATGGAAGCTCAGTAATTTGACTTAAAACTTCAGGGGTTACCTCAATTGTCATGTCATTAATGTGTGCCCGGTTATTTTTGAATGTGTGAGTGAACATGCCGACCAAATCTTCAGAGGACCCATTAAATTTGTCCAAAAATGGCATAAGCCCTCCATCTTCAAAAATCTGCAGCACTTCTAGATTTTCTCGGAGGTGGGTGGTATCTGCTGGTTCCATTTTTGTCTTTCGCCCCATTTTCCTATTTTGGTATGTTAAAAACTACTCACTTCTACTACTATTCCTCCATTGGATCGTTGGTTTCTGGTTTTCGTAGACTTGCAGGGTTTGTTTCCAGGTTTTCAATTGCCCTATTTTTCTTCTTTGAAATGAACTACAATCTCGACACTGTACCTCGTAATCATTTTGCGTTAGCAAATATGTCTTCAAAAGGAAGGGTGGCACGCGTTTCTATTTTTTCTTCGAACACCTGTCCGTTAATGGTTGCATAGATGTCCTTGCCGTCAGATCCACCTCACTTGTTTTTAGCTCCTCTGTTTCGCCCATAGATTTTCACGTGCATGATTATTAGCATCAAAAAATGGTGGCATATTGTTGGTCACGTCCCCATGATTCTGGTACTTTCTTAGTGGGTGCAACATAAAACAAACCACATCCTAACTGACACGTGTTTATTTATCGTATGCAGTCAAAGAATTTTACTTGATCGTATATTTTTCCTTCCTTGGATGCCACGTGGAAATATTATATTGAATGCTCATTCTAAAGATTATGATTTCATTCGAAGACAAGTCTTCATTTCGAATATCATGCTTCATTACGAAGGCAAATCCTCTTTCCAAATACAAAGCTTCATTTCGAAGACAAATCCTCTTTTCGAAGATCATGCTTCATTTCGAAGACAAATCCTCATTCCGAAGATCATGCTTTATTGCGAAGGCAAATCCTCATTTCGAAGATCATGCTTCATTTCGAAGACAAATCCTCATTTCGAAGATCATGCTTCATTGCGAAGGCAAATCCTCATTCCAAAGACAAAGCTTCATTTCGAAGATAAATCCTCATTCCGAAGATAAAGCTTCATTCAAGATAAAGTGCAACATTCATTCTGCTGTCATTCCGAAGACAATTTCAATCCAAAGACAATACAACAATTAATCTGAAGAAGATAGCAGGCACTATTTTTGGCATTCTTGTTTCGAAGATTAGGTAGAAACCAATATTCTCATTCTCAAAACATGTTTTAAGTATGCCAACTCTTATGGATACCTTTTATGCTAATGGTTAATTATTATATACTACATACCAATCATTTACAATGAAGAAATGTAAGAAATATTCAAACAAGTTAATGCAAGTTTTGAATAATGACTACTTCTGTTGATGTTCTACTGAGATTTTCTACAATATTTCAAAACAAGTGCAGTTGGTGAATTTGTACAATGATGATTCAAAAATTTTCAAGGTTATGCATGCCAAAAAACTGGTTTTCATGCATACCAACCCAGTAGTGCCTTAGGAAAGGTTTTCACTCTTTGAGCTATTCATTTTTCTCTCTTCTTTTTTTCTTGGTTTTTTTTTTTTACCTCTCCTTTTCTCTCTTTTTTTCTTGATTCTTATTATGCCCGTGAAGGAATTCATCCAACGCCAAGGAATTCACAATCAAAATTTATTCATCTTTTTGTTTTCTTTTTTTTTTAATTTTTTTTTTGCTTTTCTTGAAATCCATGATCATGCTGATTGTATTGAAGTGGAAGAGGAAATCTCTTCCACCTATTGTGCATCCAAACTATCAAGTTGCTGCAAGAATTCCTCTTTAGTCAGAGGTGTATGGTACACCTTGAGGCGATGTCCATTCACTACCAACTTTCTCTGTGACCCATCAATAGGAGATAGACGAGCTGCTCCATTGTCAAATACCTCTTCAATCTGGTAAGGTCCAAGCCATCTAGTTCTCAGCTTTCCAGGGAAGTCCTCATAACGAGAATCAAATAACAAAGCCCAATCTCCTTGCTAAAATTTCCTCTGCTGAATGTGACTGTCATGCCATAGCTTCCTCTGCTCCTGAATTACTTCAGTTTGGTGTAGAGCATCCAACCGAAGTTCATCCAATGCATTCAGCTATAGAATCTTGTCCGTCTGTGCCTGTGACAATTCAATCCCAATTTCCAATGTTGTGCGCAATGTTAGTAGCTCAAATTCAATAGGTAGGAGGGGATTTTTACCAAAAACTAGTTCATAAGGTGTGAATCTAGTAGTGGATTTCCAAGTAGTATTGTAAGCCCAAACTGCTTTAGGTAATTTATCTAGCCAATTTCTCCTATGAAAAGCTACTATTTTTGTTAAGATTCGTTCCAGTTCCTTGTTTGTTACTTCAACCTGGCCATTTTCTTGTGGGTGGTAAGGTGATGATTTCCTATGTTTGATTTCATATAATTCTATAAAAGCCTCAATGACTTTAGATGCAAATTGGGGTCCTTGGTCTGTGGTGATAGACCGTGGAGCTCCAAATCTCTAAAAAATCTGAGTATACAAGAAATCGATGACCTTCTCTTCACGAGCATGTTTGAAAGCACGCACCTCTACCCACTTTGTCGGGTAATCGGTGCATACTAGAATATGCACCTTTCCTTGAGAAGGTGGATCAATAGGTCCTACAAAATCAAGCCCCCACCTCTCAAATGGCTCTAAAACCAATTGAGGTTGTAGTGGCATTTCATTTGTATGAGTGGGTTTCCCCATTCTTTGGCATGCATCACAATGCCTGATGTACTTTTTCACATCCTTGTGAAGAGATGGCCAATAATATCCTGTCCCTAAAATTTTTCTAATTGTGCTTTTTACATAATAGTGTCCACCTGAGGGTTCATCATGACAAGCCCTAAGGATATCATATACCTCATCCTTTCGGATACACCTACGTAACACATGGTCAGGACTGCACTTAAAAAGTATACCCTTAATCCATTCAAAGGAAGAACTCTGTTTGATCAATTATTTTTTCTGTTTTGAAGTGAAATGTGGAGGAACTTTCCCTGTGACCAAATAATTGGCTATGTCCGCAAACCAAGGTGATTGGACAGATATAGCAAATAATTTTTCATCAGGAAAAGTGTCCTCAACTAATTCCCCTTCCTCTATGTTCTACAACCTGACAAAAAATCTGCTACAACATTAGCTTTTCCTAGTTTGTTGATTATTGTGATATCAAATTCTTGCAACAATAGTAACCAACGAATAATTCTTGCACTTACCATAGGCTTATTCATCAAATACTTAATGGCGGTATGATCTGTGTGAATAAATATTTGATAACCTGTGATGTAATGCCTAAATTTGTTGATGGCATAAATTACTGCCAAGAATTCTTTCTCAGTTGTGGTATAATTTTTCTCAGCTCCTATCAAATTCTTGCTAATGTAGTAGATGGCATAGTGTTCACCATTGTCAATTTGTCCTAATGCTGCTCCAATTTCTATATTGGAAGCATCAACCTGTATGTGAAATGGTAATGTCCAATTAGGTCCTCTTAACACAGGTGGAGTTACTAATTTCTCTTTCAGAGCTTCAAATGATTCCTGACACCTTACAGTCCAGGAGAATTCAGAATCTTTAGTCAACAGGGCAAACATGGGATTGGCTATTGTGCTAAAGCCGGGAATAAACCTGCGATAAAAACCAATGTGTCCTAGGAAGCTTCTGATATCAATCTGATTTTTAGGGGGAAGAAGATTCTTGATAATTTCCACCTTCTTTGGATCAACTTGGATCCCTTGAAGAGAGATGTTATGACCAAGAACTATTCCTTCCTCCATCATCATAAAACATTTATCTGGATTCAAGGATAACTGGTATGTTTCACAGCGAGTTAAAACTCTGTCAAGATTTTCTAATGTAAAGTCAAAAGTCTGTCCACATACTTGTGAAATCATCCATGTATATCTCAACACTGTTGGTAGTCAGATCAGAAAAAATTGCTAAGACCGCTCACTGAAATGTTGCTGGGGCATTACACAAACCAAAAGGTAAAACCCTATAGGCAAATGTTCCCCATGGACAGGTAAAGGTTGTTTTCTCTTGATCTTTAGGTGCAACCTGAATTTGATTATACCCACTAAATCCATCAAGAAAACAAAAGTATTTCTTTCCAAGAAGGGTATCTAACACTTGATCTATGAAAGGTAATGGAAAATGGTCTTTGTATGTCACTTTGTTCAGCTCTCTATAGTCTACACATACTCTCATTTTTCCATTTTTCTTAGGAACTATAACCAATGGAGAGACCCACCGGCTATCAGAAATTGGGTAAATGAATCCTACCTCCAGAAGTTTTTCAATTTCTTCCTTTACAATATCCCTCAAGGCGGGATTCAGTCTTCTCTAGGGTTGTCTTACTGGCTTGACTTCTTCGAGTATAAATCCCGTGGGTGCATATATCAGGGTGAATTCTTGACATATCTTTGTAGTCCCAAGCAAAAGCATGAACATGCTTCTGCAAAATAGTTATCAATTTTTCTTCCTCTTCCCTAGTAAGCCAGTTGTTAATGTTCAGTAATTTTCCTGGTTGTACTTCTATTTGTTTTGTATTTGGAAGGATTGAATTCACTTCTTCATACTTGGTGATTAGGGAGTTAAGAGGGCAATGATGAGATGGGAGGAAATAAGAAGTTTCTGTTTCATTGATTTCTAATGGAAGCATATCCTGTATGGAATAGTGAGAAGGAAAAATCAGGTGATGGTGCCACCCATGTGGTAGTGAAACTGATGTTTCCTGTGATAGTACAGATGGTTCACCTTCAAAATTTTGGTTTTCCTCATTCCCTAACAATTGATGGATATTTACTGCTTCTTCTTCTAACCCTTGTTCATGCAGAACATTCATTAGGATCATTTCATTTTCTAAAGTTTCTATGTCATGGAGGTCTTTTGTGTGTTCCCTTACTACCAAGGTGGCTAGTGTGGAAATAACCTCTTCTGGTTCTTCATCTGAGTCGAGAAACCATAACTGACCTAAAAAATTGTTGGAGGGTCTTACAAGAGGATACAGAGAGATCTATTTTAGATCAATACCATTTGAAATGGTCATTTTTCTAGATCTGCAGTCTATGAAGGCTGCTGTAGTTGCAAGCCAAGGTCTTCCCAAAATGATGGGATATCCATGTGCTGAATTTCTTGGTTGTAAAACCAAAAAATCTATAGGGAATTCCCAAGAAGAGACTTCTATAGGGACATCTTCAATGATACCTTCGGGTTTTGCAACTGACCTATCAGCCATTTCTAAAACTGTAAATGTGGGACTGAGATGTTTGAGTTGTAATTGTTCCATTATATCCTTGGTCATGACATTTATTGTAGCTCCTAGATCTACTAAGACATTTGATATTGGTACTGAGCCTATGGTAACTATGATAATCTGGACTCCCTGGGTCACTATACTTTGGAGGTATTAGTTTTCCAGACAAGAGATCAGCTATCTTTCCTTCAACCTGAACAGTCTTGGGAAATGCTTTCTTTTTTCTTCCTGCTCTTCTAATGCACAAATATTGGACAGTACTTTTAATCATTGGTATATCCTTAATGGCTTGCAATAAGGGCAATGATATAGTTAAATTTCTAAGTTCCTTGACCAGGTCTAACTCAAAATTTTTTGTTGTGGTATTGAATCTTTTAGGATATGGAATTATCCTTGATGAAGGTAATTATTCTGCCTGTGATTCTATTTTTTCTTCTTCTTTCTCTGTTGTTGGTTTAACTCTAACTGGTTCCAAAAGTTCTTGCTTTTCATTTTCCTTTATTTTAGTTGAAACAGGTTCAGGTACAACTTTTCCTGAACGAAGTTGGATGTTACTACAATCAAGAACATTTATTTCAGCATTTTCTTCAGCTTCAGCCACATAGACAGGGGATGCTTGTCTCATGTTGTTTGGATTAGTGACTGGTTGAGTTGGAAGTTGAGGCTGTTTCACCTGTTGTGTTTGCTGTGGTTGATTCTATTTTTCTTGAAAATTTTGATTAGGTGCAGGCAGCAAATGCTGAGTTTGACCTTGATTTCTTTGTTGCCTTGGATAGGACTGGTATTGCTGACTCCATTGTGGTTGATTTTGCATCCAATGTGGATTAGTCTGATTCTGATTCCAGGGTGGGTTGTTTTGATTCCATGATGGGTTATTCTGATTCTGATTCCAGGCTGGATTACTCCAACTTGTTTGTGGCCATTCTTGGGAATTTGTCCATTGAGAATAATTCCAAGGACGTTGGGGTGGTTCCGATTGTCCCCAAGGCATAGTCCAAGGATTATGCCCCCAATTTGTAGGAAAATGAGGGGGATTTTGGTTCTGAGAGAAATTTCCCCCTTGTTTTGGTCCAACATAGTTGAGTTCCTCGGTCTGACTCTCTAACATAGTTTTGAGTTGTGGTAGCAGGTGGCATTTATCAATCAAATGCTTCTTTGAACAGATACTACAAATGGCTGAGATAGATGTTTTATTCAAAGGACACTCCTGCAAAGCATGTTTATTTCTACATCTTGGGCAATAAATTGCCAAAGGTTCTATGGTTTTTTCTTTTGTAGACATTTCTCCTAAAGTTGTGTTCAATTGCACCAGAATATCAGTTTTAAAATTTGCAAGTTCCTCTATTAGGTCCTTCACATCAGTGCCATTTGTACTCTTTTTTCTTCTTCCTTGCTTAGTGCGAGAGTAATTCCTATAGAGACCCATAATTTCCTCATTACTGAGGGTATTTACATCCCCTTTTCCCATCAAATCCAATACTTCTCTGGATTCATCTTGTAATCCTCTCAAAAATATGGTTTTGCATAACTCTGGTTCTACAAGTCCACATCTCCTTTGAACAAAGGAGAACCTATCAAGATAGTCTTCTAATGTTTCATCATCTTCCTGTTTAATCTTGAATAACTCATCTTTCATATTCCTTACATGGCAATACTCCTGATATTTGTCTAAAAACATAGTTTCCATTTGATCCCAGGTTCGGATGGAATTTGGCTCTAAGCTCATGAACCAGCGTAATGCTGAGTCCTTGAGTGTTGAGGGAAAGACCTTAAGTTTCTTATTATCATTTACATAGTCATAGGTTTGACACACTACTTTGAATTCAAACAAAAACTGATCAGGATCTTCAGATACAACACCTCGGAAGGTTGGAAGTACTGAAGGTGAAATGGTTTTCATGGGGGAGTTTTGTGTTGGATTCAAACGGATAGGATATTCAAATGTTTTGGAAGGTTGGGGCATATCCTGATCATCTCCTTCATTATGGACATAGCCATGTTGGCCATCCCTATCTAGATTTCCTCCCTCTTGCCATAGTTTCTTGTTCCTTAGGAACAAGTTAAACCTATCCAAATTTCACTCTCAAGAGGTCCAAGATCCTCTATTGATGATGAGTCTGATGATTTTTCTTTCTCAGGATGTTCTAATGATGATGAAGTTGGTGATTTTTGTTTCAATTTTTTTGGTAGTTCATACACAGGTGATTCACCCCTTAGGCGTGAAGATCTTCTTAATGGAACAAGCCAGGGATCCTTTTGAGTAATTCTACCTGTTTCATCCCTAGGCTTACTCATTCATGTTTACTCTTGAATGACATAAATTATAGGTCAATAGTTGTTACTTTACCCAGCTGTTATATTCAAATTTTATCCTAAATTTTCACAGCTCAGTTTAATCAACAACTATTGGACTGTTGTCACTTTCTAGCAACACTATTCCCCGACAACGGTGCCAAAATGATGCATTGTCGTTATGCACATCATTAATTCTCAATGAATTTGTCAATCCAGGGCAGTGTACAAGGCTATTTGCAGAAGGAGTGAATAGGGCTATAACTTAGGTCATTTGGGAGCAACAGGTCTTATTGGTGAAACCGATTGTGTGGGGGATTTAGGACATTTCTATCTCTAAATTGCATAATTTGAACTTTAATCTAATTGCAAAAATGGAAACTAATCATTAACTGTAGAAATGAAATCCTAATTACAATTGCAGAATGAGATCTAATTATGTTGCAAAAATAACAGTTGCAGAATTAGAAGTCTGATTATAATTGCAGAAAGGAAGTCTATTTACTTTTGTAGTAATGGAAACCTAATTATAGCATGGAAATTAAGTCCTGTCAATGCTCTGTAATAGAAGGTTGTCAATATTCTGTGCAAGGGTTGACAACAAAACACAAAATGCAGTAAATTGCAAAAAATAGTAAATTCTGGAAATGACAATCTGCAGTAATTTGAAAGCTTTGCTGAAAATGGAGATTACAACCAAACCATTAATCACAAGATCATCCTAATCATAAAATAAGCTAATATTGCAAATACTGTTAGTTGTTTACAAGGAAATGAAAGGACAAGTTTTACAACTTATTCTACTGCAACAAAATCAGAATAAAAACCTGTTGTTAGTCCTCCTCCTAGGTCTGGAAGTGGCCAGCCTCCTTGTCCAGAAGAAGGTATGAGTCTTTCTCTCTCTCTAGATATTACTCACACTCATTCACAATAACATGAATAAAAATAGTGCACTTTATTGATTCAAGAACATAATTACAGATATTCTTGCTAAAAACTCGTTATAGGATCTATAATGATCACTTTTCTTATTATTATACTACTTGCTATTTTCTCTACCAACCTTCTTAGCTCAACCTGGATGGGAGCTTTATATTTATAGATATCCTAAAATCTACTTACAAATTGAGAATATCTCATTCCTATCCTAAATATCTAATCCTATTATGTTGCAACATTTCCTGGGTTTATCCTAGAAGAGGATCAAACTTGATCTTTTCCATAAATGGTGGCTTTGGTCGGCAAGGACGGCAAAGTCAGATGGGAGATATTTTCCCTTACCCTTTTCAATATTTCTTTCCCTTTTTCCATCGTCAGAAATTGGTCAACAAGTCAAAAAGCACATTCTGTTCTCATTCTGAAGATAAGTGGCTCATTCCAAAGAGACTGCATTTCTCATTTCGAAGATGTCCGCTCATTCCGAAGAGACTGTGTTTTCTCATTTCGAAGATGTTTGTTCATTTCGAAGAGACTTTGGAATGAACAACTGTGTGCTCTTCAAATGATTTCATCTACATTTCTCAAGTGGGTTATCTCTCAGGATCAGATTTCAATGATCTTCATCTCTTTCCATGTGTGAATTCCATGCCTTGCCATTTATTGGCAACTGGCTGGAATTTATATTGGAAAACCAGTTTTTGCTGCATAGTAACAGTTTACTTGCACTGTTTGCTAGATTTAGATAAAATAAATGCTTGAGACATATTAAAATAGAACTAGTGAAATGCTGCTATCAACCTAAGCATATTTCTCATTTAGCAAGTCATAACAAAATAACATAAAACTATGCAAAAAGTTGTAAAAATCAGAATATAGTATTTCTAATACATTGATCATGCAAACAGTTAATACACATCATATTGAATCAACTTAACTAGCATATCAGATTAAACATAAGAGTTTTTAGGCAATTTCAATGTTCAAAACATGCTATGATTGAGGCATTTCTAGGCCTCATCACTACCTGGATCAGTAGGACAATCGTACCAACTATTGAGCATATGGCATCATTAAATGCTCAAAGGGTGTATGTAGATGCAACAATATGGGATATCAGGAGCTTCAAGTGCTTGAGAGTTGTCATGGTGATGATATTTCTAGAATACCTGGTGTCTATCAACACTCTCTTGTATGGTGTCCTATTTACACATGTGACGATGTGCAAGGGAGGGTCCACCATATCATTTGGAACTAGTTTAAGCTCATCCTCTCGAAAGGTGATTACCGGTTTAGTGCACTGTCTTACATGCCCCACAAAATTGTTGAAGGAATTAGACTCCTGGGGTGTAAGCTCTATGGCCTTAAGGATCTCCATCAAAGCCTCTCGATGAGGTTGTGATTGTTGAATCAGCTCGTATATGGAGAGCTAGGCAGATATTATTCTTAAGCTTTGAGCGAGCTTACTCTTAATGGTGGCCACGGGCTTATGTGGAAGGCTTGGCAAAGGAGGCGATGGCTACTATAATGTCGAAGGGACATCACTCTGAGCCACATGTGGTACAGCTGGACTTGGGTACCGCCTGTTCCTCATGATAATGTTGATCATACCGACATACCCCTGTAGAGGAGGGGCATGGTGAACCTCATTCACCTGGGGCACTAGATTGGCCAGCTCTGCATGGGCAGGCATAGGATATTTAAAGACCTCCATATGTTGGTTGTTTGGCATGATAGGGTTGTCTACCTGAAGGATCTTCCTATCGATCAAGTCCTATACCAAGTTTTTAAACTTGTAGCACATGTTCACATCATGCCTGTTTTTCCTATGAAATTTGCAATATAGGTCTTCTCTGTACCTTTTAGGCCTGGGTGCATTTGGGTCGATAGGTCGACTCTCAGGTAGATAAATCGAATTTATCGCTAAGAGGTGCTCAAACAATGAGTTCATGGACTCTGCAAGGGGTGTGAACTGCCACTTGGGGCAGCACTATTGATTCTGCCTTTGAATATTCTGATTGCCCTTGGCATAGTCCCAAGGTGTGGCCTAATAATTGGGCTTTTGAGGTGGTGTAGCTTATGTTGCCCCCAAGATGCTAATGGAAACTTGATTCATTGTTGCTAGCTTAGACTGCATTGGGGTGCTCTTAGTGTTCTTGCTCCTCTCTTTCTTGTGAGGTTTCGCAATTTCTCCCTCTTGAATCTTGATTTCTTTGATGGTCCTAGCATGTGCTAGGGCATCTTCAAGAGTCAGATATTATTGCAGCTGCAATAGCAAGGAGATTGGCTTTAGGTAGCTCTTGGAGAATATATGAGTTAGCTCCGACATGGGGAGGAGATAATGCAGTTTGGTGAGCAAGGTTCACCATCTATTGTTGTAATTTGTTATTGACTCATCATCATATTATTTTAACCCAGCTACATTGGCTAATGTTGCCTTCCTCTTGGTATTAAAGGCAAAGCACTTTAGGAATGCATCTGCAAGTTGATACAAAGTGTAGATGCTATGCTTAGGGAGCTGGTAAAACCACTCCAAGGCAGGTCCTAAAAGGGTAGTCACAAACATCCACAAAAGCAAAGCATCATCATCATGAATGTCGAAGCATTGGCCCAAAAATCTGGTGACATGCTCATGCACATCCTCTTCTCCCTTAAACATATCCAACTAAGGCAACTTGAATTGCTTTGGATAGGGAGGCATAGAAATTTAAGGATGGATAGGCTGACTACACAACTGGCACATAGTATGCTTTTGAGATCCATACCCATAGGTCTTGTGCTCTACTGACTCTAAGCACTCTAGTAGCTCTTTGTATGGATCTGAGGACTTGATCTCCTCATTATTGCTCACATCCTACGATGGAGGTCTAGGATCCTCCAACCTATTACGGGGTGGTGGCCTGTTGGCCCCCCTACCTTGATAAGGCATCTCCAAATACTCTACTTCAGGCTCATGATTGTTGTAGGCCCCATAGGGCATCTCTCAAGTCAGTCTATAAAGAGGGGTATCCACCTACTATGGGCACCCTATATCCGGCCTATGAGGCAAGTCTCAATCCAGCCTAGGATGTCATAGAGGTAACGCTGGATAAGGTCTAGGAGACCTACCTCAAATGAGTGTGGGTTGCCTTAGGAGGACTTCCTACCTATGGGTCTTAGGGGTAGGGACCCTCTCTTGTATATTTTGTTGGAACATATCATTGGTCTGTCGTTCAATCCTCTCTTTCTCAAGCTGATGTAAGTGATCTAATTGTTCTTTGTCCTACCAAATATGCTTGAAATGAGATTGGCATTCTATATACTTTGCAACTGCTTGCTTGATTTTTTCCATCATGCAAGGCCTAGGGGGTCTAGAGGCCTCACCCTCGGGCTGACCTCGTTCAAGATAATCTAAGATATCTATTAGGTGCTTGCATCTTTCAAGGTGTCGTATTGACTTGAGGTTCATGCTGGAATATCTGCTCATTATACTCAGCAGGCACAGGGCACATCGAGCATGCACAGAATACTACTCCTAAGGAAAATCTAGGATTTTCTCATACCTTCCTTCCTGGACAAGGAAGGGTAGGGTAGAATTGGCTCACCTCGAGCGACGAGTGTCATACCCATCAGGTTGCCTAAGTTGTTGTATCTTATAAATGCGATGGGCAGGCAAATTCATATCAACTTGTGCTACCTAGTGTGTGAATTCATGCTCTTTCTTATGAATAGGTATGTCAGCCCTGATGAGTACGTGGATGCATGGCATCGCTCTATCTATTAGCATCTCAGCGCGTTGTTACCTTTCATCAAGGAAGACATGTGATGCATCTACATACTGAGAATAATCTCCCAAGTAATGTCCATCATCCCCCGGAGTGTCCCATATAGGGTCCCCTTAGAGGTGGAGTGGAGGCTTGCCAGGGAGGTATAACCAAGTCCCTAGGGCTAAAGCAAAGATGACTCATGTCTCCTAACCCACTCTCTGTAGCTTTCACCTGTGATTGGGCTTGGCTGCGGGTGTATACCATCATGCCTCTCTATCAACCCTGGATGATTATCTCCTTTACAAATTTTTACTGAAATAGCAAACAAGAAAGGAAACACTCAATAAGACAGATGATTATCTCTTTTAAGTTTTATATGTGAATCCCTAAACTGTTTCGTGTGTTTTAGATGTGTTTTTTTGCTCTTGCTTTCTTGTTCTTGTTTTGGAATTAGAATGAGGGAACTCAACCAAAGTGGTGACTAGGAACACTAGTGCCAAACATGATTTCTCAAACGAGTCTAGGATACACCGCTTAAATCCTAGTGGGGGGTTCGCCTAGCTCTTCCACTCTGAAATAGTGTTTCCAACAGTGGGAGGTAGTTTGAGCATTAGTTACCTATTCCATATTGAGAGAGTGCCCTATTCTATCTAAGGTATCTAGGGGGAAAACTGGTGGAAGGAGTGAAATCCAACGTCACCAGTCTGAATTGGGGGTTGGTGATAAAATCCAACCTTACCAATGTTATTGTGATACGTGAAAGTGTGTGTGGTTATTTTTAACTAAAAAGAAAGCAAACAAGGAAGCACTCGATAATCTTTCACTAGATGCATGAAAAAGGTGTGTTTTACTTTTAGAAATTTAGTATAAAAATAAGATCACAAATGTATCTAGAAATGCAAAAACCTAAATGTTAACCCACCCATTAGGTAGGCTACAAGCATGCAAACCATAGATATGCATTCCTACTTTGAATTTTTTTTATTTTTCTCCTTTTATATGTTTTTTTTTTATTTTGCGTTTAATAAAATAAAACTAGCTTCTAACCTTTCTAAACAAGCAAATATGCGATAAAAACCAGATAATGCAAAAAATAAACAGTTTCTGTAAATACAAAACAGATATGGAAGACTCAGGGACCTACCTCATCACTGCACAAATTTGCTATTTCTGGAATTCTGCTCTGAAAACCCTTTGGTTTCTATTTTCTCTTGAGTGGGATGAATAGCAGGTCTATATTCTTCCCAGGGTGGGACAAACTCACGTTCATCCTAGGGTGGCATGAATAGCAGGTCAGGGTTCGTTTCAGCCCAGAACGAATAGCACCTGCAACATAAAAATATGAAGAATGAGTTCAAAAATTCACCTAAATCAAAAGGGACTAGGTCTCACCATGATCACCACTGAATTAGGAAAAAAGGTACACCAAATGAAGATAAACAATATGCGTATCTATGCCCTATCGCTTATGAGCGTCAAACGGAAGCATGCAAGTAAAAATGGAAAAGATAGCAAATAACAAGAAATGATGCAAATAAAATAGATTTATTATTAATAATATATATCAAATTCTAGGTTACAATGTGTCCCCTTGAGGGCTCAAAATGGGTGATACAAATGTTTACAACTCGGGTGCCCAAGGATCGAAATCCTTCAAGAAATTCGGGTGCACATCCAATGTCTTTCCTCGTACCCACAATTGAGGTGGGCGGTCCAAGGTTTTTGCCACTTGTGTATTTGATACAAATTTCTTATTCTCCTTCCCAATACACTGTAATAACCTAAACCTGCACACAAAGAAACTAGAAACGTTAAATAGCAAGTGCGTGTGATAAAAAGCATGTAATCCCCACAAGGGCAAATCGGCTAATAATGATAAAACATATCAAATAAACTCCAAATGACATGAAATTTTAGATATATGTAAAAAATAATTTTTTGGGAAGATATCACCATAAATTTCACCGAAATTGCATTTGATGGGGCTTCGAAACTTGAATGACCGCTCGCAACCTACAAAACCCAAGGTAGGCAATTCCTGACCCTACGCATATCCAAAATGCATGAAAATTGGACAGAATACATAAAATTATATTCTAAAAAAATCCATTTAATCAGATTTGTAATATCAGTTACGGTTTAGGTGTTCTCTCAAATAACCGTCGGATACCTGTAAGAGACCCTGCAAAACACTAAAAATGCAATATCTTGGCCAATATATCTCATAAAGACTTGAAATTTGAACTGTAGCATAGTAATAGCATATATAAAATAACTAATTAAAAATAATAACAAAATAATGCACATATTTCTATTCATCATAGGGTGGTACGAATAGGACTGTCACAAATTGGGGGGTGCCCAGGGGTGGGACGCCCATAGTTTTTACCTAAATTTTACCATCAATTCCTTTGATAATTGATGAAAAAACTCTAAGGGTTATTTTCATCTTTTTTTTTTTGGAGTAACTCATATGGTTCAGTTTTGTAACAAATTGTACCTCCTAGTTCACTCGCAAACCTCCTTCGCTAGGTAGATATTTCGAGGGAAAATAGGCACAAAAGGGTGGAAGGAAATCTTGGCAGCACTCCATCACTTTATCCTCAAAATATCCTCTCCAATTGTGTGGAAAATACATCCACTTTATAGCCCAAGGAGGCTTCATGGGTCAAAATGCATGCGAGGTCATGCGAGGCACGAGGTGCCACTTGGCCATTAGGGTGACGTGCGTTGGAGGGGAAGAGAATATACCAATTTGGCCTCCCTCATGGTCTGTAGCATTAAGATGTTGTGTTCTCTGACTTCTTATGCATTGGAAAATAGAAAAGTAACCGTTGCCAGGTGCCATTTTTCCAAATTTAACTTTTTGTCAATCAAACCTGTTATTCGCTCCCCCTTGGGATGAATACTGCTATTCATCCTAGGGTGGGATGAATAGGTTCTATATTCATCCTAAGGTGGAACAAATAGCAGCAGGGTGTCCAAAAGGTCCCAAAAGTGGCCTAAAACCCTTCAAAACCTTGTACAAAGTTGTTAGAACCATTGTATACCTCCTGAGGGCTGACCAAGGGGCCTTGGTGTGTCATGAAGTCATTGCTTATGGTAGCATAATTGGATTGACCATATTTTAGTGTCTACACCATGAGTATGCCATGAAAATCAAATATTTTCTAAGGACGAGTGGAGAATTGAACGAACAAAGATTCAAGAGCTGCTTCTGGGTGGAACTATCTTCAATATTTGCCCAAAATAAGGGTGGATATTTGGGAATGTGAATAGGACAAAACTACCTTATAGCCCCACCCGAAAGGAGGGTAAAAATTTAAGCGGCAAGGAAGGCAAAACTTTGAGTGACAAGGAGGGTAGAACTTTGGGACATCAGTGGGGTGGACTTATCCCAAAACCCTGCTCGATCATAGATAATATATTGGGTGGAATATAGCAAGAAAGTATATCTTAAGGGGTTCACCCTACATGAGAAGAATTCAGCTACCAAGGCACCAAGTTCATGGGAAGACAAGCCTTCTAGTTGAGAAGATGAAGTTTTAAAACATGGATCCCAGAGCAATTACAGCTCGTTGCTTGTCTAAAGGGGTAAGGTAGGAGAGAAATTTATGGCATAATAAAACTAAGAACTATGCAGAGTCACCTACCTTTCCCTGATAGCCATATCCAGTTACATATTTAGGGATGCAAGATACCAATCGAAGGCCTATCTATATCAATATTATATTCTTTCCTAGCATGATTAAAGCTTATATTTTAATTTATTGTAAAAATATTATAAATATTGGAAGGAGGATCCTTCTAGAGCATGGCTCTTTAGCTATTACAATTCTCATGTAAGGTATTTTTTCCATTCTATTAATACAAGTCCACTACTGTTTAGTCTCCAAATTATCTCTTGAATTTATGTTTGTATGTTTTGGGTTTATTTGTGCTAATGCTTATTAGATGAATATGCAATTAAATCTGATATCTGGATTTCCTGCATTTTTGTTCATGAGTTCTAGAATTTGCTCACAGCTAGCATGATAAAGGGGTAATCGATGGTGAGATTGGTTGATCTATTAGGTGTAGGCTTGTGTTTTCAATAGTAGTATCCACTTGCTTTGTGCATGTCCTGATGCAGTTATAACCCATCCTTGTGAGTTCTAGCTATGACCTCCTTTTTATAGACACCAAAACAACACCAATCTGATTATGTGACTACAAGCACTAACCGAATTGAAATACATACCCCCTAGGGCAGCCTCCATAGGTTAAACAGTGGTCCTAACCACTCCTAAATAAGTTTTGAAAGGTCAAAGGTTAGTTTTTCACCTTTTAAGCACTTTTCTCCCTATTCATCCCACCCTGGGACAATTAGAATCCTATTCATCCCACCCTAGGACGATTAGCAGCAATCACTCCAGGGTGGGACGATTAGCAGGTTTGATTGGTAAAAAGTCAAACCTTGACAAATGGCAGCCCAAATCCACCACCTAACTCCGCCTTCAAGGCATGGGAGTGCGAGGGAATGTTTCAAATTAAAGAGGCCTCAATCAAGGAGCCCCTAATCAGGGAGGAATCTTCTCTCCCCCAAAAAGGCATAATGAGCCAAGTGGCACCCTCGCATGCGCATGTAAAGGAGACTCCTTAGGTCTATAAAAAGGTGAGCTTCCTCACCCCAAAAAATAAAAGTGACTGATCCTTCCCCTTTTTCCCTTCTAGGCATAGGTAGCTAGGACTTGAGGAACCAACCTTCTCTAGATATTGACCATGAAGCCCACTCAGTCTTGCGGTCATTCAATGTTGGTTGAGGTTCATAGGGTGCACAACCTTTGCATTCTCTCGCCCTTCTATTGAGGTGTGGATTTTTTACCAACAATTTTTGGAAACTCTACTAGGGATTCAAAATATCTCCATTATTCAAATAAATAAGAGTTTGGTGATGCTCTAGTTTACCCCAGTCTGGTCAAATCACCTAGTGAATCCTTTGAGTGAAAAGATCCAGATTCTCATATCAGTTGCCTCTTCAATGCTTTGAAATATTTGAACATACTGGAGGACTCAAGAATTGATGAGTAGTCTTGACCTCACTGGTGGAGAAAGTATGCTCATTTGGTGACTCTAACTCCAAAGAAAGGACCAAGATTTTTGAATACCAATGCCATAATGGCTCAACAGTGCTATCCTCGATGGGATTATCCTAATACACTCAATATCCAATGTTGGCATGAGATTCCTAAAAGTGCCTTGAAGACCTTTACAAGATATGATGGCACTAAAGTAACTTCTTGAGAGCATCTTGATGATATTGTTGATCTGGTGACCCTCCATGGCATTACTCATGAAGATGTCATGATCAGGCTCCTGGTCTTGTCTCTTGAAGGAAGGGCATTATTGTGGTACCGATCTCTAGAGCAAAGAAGTATCAACTCATGGGTATATTTGGTGGAAGCTCTTGTTGACACATGTGATAGCTCTAGGGCTCCATTCCAACTCTTGATGCACCTCTCATTCATCAAAAGAGACTCTTTTGTGTGCATCACAAACTTCAATGTCTGATTCAAGAGGAGTTATAAAATGATTCCCATTAAATATCAATCGTCTCCCACCCATGCCCACCTATATTATATTCGAGCCTTCAATTTAGATATAAGCCTCCTCCTACATCAATCTGGGGAAAAGATATTTGTAGGCTGATCAAATCTTGCTTCAAGTAGGAAATATATCTTCAAGAGGTTCTGCTCTTCCATTGCCTTCTCTAATGGTTTTTTCCCCCCTTTTTACTACATAGTATATGTAATGGCTACTATCTAAATCTATGTAGGATCCAAGGCTACAGCTATGTGAAGCACAAAGAGCGAATCTTCTACCAAGCCCATGTAAGGCAAATGCAAGCGCATTCCCTTGCAATAGATAACTTCATTGCTTACAGTTTTCTCCAGCACCTGGAGGACTTGAATCATCAGGAGGTCCAAATGGAGAATCCCACTTTTAGAAAGGGCATAGATTTATACCCTTTTTGTATTTAGAATAACATTGAACAAAAGCTAACCTATGCTCCAAAGAGCTTGGCCAAATAGAAGGGGGGTTTTTAAGAGATCCCAGTATCAGGGTTGTTTTTGAATGAACCCTACTATCATACTTTTGCATGGACATTGGAGGAGTGCATGATAGGGATTACACAACAGGTGGATTCCAAATAATGGCAACACTAGAGTCTATTGCCATATGAACCAGTACCCAAGAGAAGCTCCCATGTAGCAAGATTTGTTGTTATATTGATCATTGATT
Organism: Wollemia nobilis; assembly: GCA_028583015.1. Taxonomy (NCBI): domain Eukaryota; kingdom Viridiplantae; phylum Streptophyta; class Pinopsida; order Araucariales; family Araucariaceae; genus Wollemia; species Wollemia nobilis. The sequence continues at coordinate 11,924,457 of JAQPPZ010000442.1, read as the reverse complement.
ACATAAGTACTGGTATACATGATGGCTCACCAAGTTGTAGATATCCTGTATCTTAGAAATTTTTGGAATAGTTTCAGCCAAAATATAAATAATACCTCAATTTCAGTATGATTTTGTCTAGCCATTGCAAATTTACTAGGTGATTTTCAGGATAAGTCATTGGTTGCAACATGACAATCACACCGCAGTTTTGTGTAAATAAGCCAACAACTAAATAAAGGTGTAGGAAGCATGTGACTATGCAATAAATAACATCATCTTGTACCAAGGTGACTCGGTATGGAAAATACAAGAGGAGCTTCCAGAAAGCACATCAATTTTGAAGCACTCTCCCTCATTTTTTTTGTTTTTCCTTTTGTTTTTTTGTTGTGACCCTATTGCCCAATGGATCAAGGCCTCTGATTTAGACATAATTTCATGCAATCCCTAGAAAATATATCCACTACATGTGCCCGTAACTAGTATGACATTTCATGATTATAAAATATATGGGTAAGCTCTGAATCTATCCAAATCACTCACATCAAACCAAATGTTTTGAGAGTAGTACCCACTCCTCGATCAAATGGGAAAATTTATCTATAAATAGCACCTTAAAAGGTGATAGCAGTATGTTTTGTGTAATATGAATATGAGAATACTACTACGATTGAAGATTCCCTAGAGGAGTGGTAATGAGCAAATGAGAGTTTTGCTTGATTGCATTAGAAATAACTGTTGCATTAGGACTAGAAAATGCTTCTAGAATTTTTACTGTTCTTGAATAGGCCTTGGTCTCTAGTGGGGTATGTTTATGGGAGCACAACCTATGGGGGTGTCCCATGAATCACCTTCCCTTTTGTTCTTGTTACTTTTTTGTATCCTTTCCTTCTTCTTCCTCCCCTTCTAGTCTGTTGTCACTAACCTCTTTGGTTAGTGGTCATCGTCTTCTTGCCTCTATTGTTTCTTGTGTATTCCTCCTTTCCCTCATGCCCTCTTGTTTTATTTCCTTGGATTTTTTTGTTGTTTTTGCTTCTGGTCCCCCTTCTTTTCTTACCTTTTGTCTTGTTCTGCCCTATTTTCCTTTAACCTTTGGTCACCTTCCTCCTTTTTCTTATAGCATTTATCGGTTGCATTTGTTTGTTCCCTCTCTATCCCCTTCTTCTTCCCTGTTTATGAGTTTTTCAAGGTGTATCTTTTTGGGTTCTAATTTTTTGCTTTTGATGCTTCCCTATTTGAAATTTGCACCTCCCCTTCACCCACTCTTCTCCTTTGTATATAAAAGTTATGTTCTATAAATTTCGCAAAATTTTAGATAATTAGTGGATGGGTAGAATATGAAGATAGTTAAACTAGTGAGAGACAACAAATGACAAATGGGTGGAAGATACGTAGGTAGCCGAGTAAGTTTAGTTCTATGAGTCTTCCATGAAATTTGAATATTTTCTAAGGATGGGTGAAGAATTAAATGAGCGAGATTCAGGAACTACTTTAGAATGAAACTATATTTAATCTCTAAATTAAAGGAGGGTAGATATTTGGGAAGGCGAGGAGGGTGGAACTATCTTAGAACCCCACCCAAAAGGAGGGTAAAACTTTGGGCAGTAAGGAGGGCAAAAATTTGAGTGACAAGGAGGGCAGAATTTTGGGACATCAATGGGGTGGACTTATCCCAAAATCCCGCCTAGTCATAGATAATATATTGGAAAAAATATAGAAAGAAAATAGATATTAAGGGGCCCGCCCTACATGAGAAACACCCAGTTACCAAGGCACTGGGTTCATGGGAAGACGAGCCTTCTAGTTGATAAGATGAAGTTTTAAAACATGGATCCCAAATTAATTGTAGCTCATTGCCTATTTGAAGGGGTAAGGTAGGTGAGAAAATTATGGCATAATAAAACTCAGACCTATGCAGAGTCACATACCTTTCCCTGATAGCCATCTTGAGTCACATCTTTAGTGATGTGGGGTACCAGTCGAAGGCCTATCTATATCAATCTTATCTTCCCACCTAGTTCCATTAAAGATTTTATTTGAATTTATTATAAATACTGGAAGAATTTTCCCTCCATAGTGCGGTTCTTTAGCTATTACAATTCATGTGTAAGGTATTTTTCCATTCTATTAGTACAATTCCACTATTTTTTGGTCTCCAAATCGTCTCTCAAATGTATGTTTGTATGTTGTGGGTTTATTTATGCTAATGCTTGTTGGATGAATATGCAATTAATTTTGATATTTGGATTTCCTACATTTTTTTCATGAATTATGTAATTTGCTTGCAGCTAGCATGATAAAGGGGTAATCGATAGTGAGATTGTTTGATCTGCTAGGTGTAGGCTTGTACTTTCAGTAGTGACATTTACTTTCTCTGTGTGTGTCTTGATGTGGCTATAACTTGTCCTTGTGAATTCTTTTTATAGCCTCCTATTATTTTATTTTCTTTTCCTTTTTTCCCTTTTAGGCATAGGTAGCTAGGACTTAAGGAATCGGCCTTCTTCGGATATCGACTGTAAAGCCCGCTCTGCCCCATGGCCGTTCAATATTGGTCAAGTTTTGTAGGGTGTGCAACCTTCACATTCTCCCACATTTTCATTAAGGTGTAAATTTCTCACCAGTAGTCCCCCAAGGGATGAAATTGATACTAAAAATCCAAATGATGAAAACATTGAAGCATAAGAAGAGAACCAAGATAACAAGGAGGAACAAACTGAAAAAATTATGCACACGAGACGAATTCACTTCGAACCTTAGATAGAACCTATAGGAGATATTCAATTTCAAACCATGGATCACTTTTTGGGCTTCACAAAAGATAATCGTGCTATCCTCATGCAAGCCTTTGAGGAATCAGACTGCCTTGAAAGGGGTGAGACTTCGGGTGAAGCATATTTGGGTGAGACTTATCGACCTTACCCCACCTCCTCTCAATATCTTCCTAGAATATATTCATATGAGATTTCAATTGACACCACTCAATCCACACAAGTGGTATATGTTCACTCATAGATCCATGCTTGGAATGTATTATGATAAAATCTAATCTATATTGCTGCTACAACTGTCAATGTTGAGGAAATCCCATCGATTTCTTTGATTGACCAATTTTACAATCCATATGTGCAAAATTCCACATCATAATTAAATCCCTCATTTCAACCAAATAATTCGTAAATAACAAGTTCCACAATCATCTTATATCCCACATTCTTCTCACATACCACATGATTCATACAACATATCACATCTACATAAGTAAGCTAATACTTATTTCTCAAATCCTTGGCATAATAGTATCACTATCCCTCCCATAAATCCTTATCAAGACACACAATCCAACTACTATTCTCCTCATGGAAATATAGTAGCACCAAGTTTTCATAATACACAAACACATCATCTTAAAACTATAGTCAAATAATTGGCTTGACGATTGGATCACATGGATACATATCATCCTACATATAGTTATAAAGAAATGTGTAATCAACCTTTGGATCCTATAGTTATAGCTAGACCATACCCAAAACATTTTTCTATACTAGTTCTTCCCATATACAAGGGGATTGAAGATCCTATTGAGCATCTTTGAATGTTGAGAACAGTGTGCTATGAAATTGCCTATGATGATATGTTATTATTGAATATGTTCCCTAATATTCTTGGAGGTATAGCCCTAAAATGGTATTACTAGATACCAACATTTTTTCTAAGAAATTTTGAGGAGACAACAAAATTATTTGTGCATCAATTTGGAGCCTACATTGAAATACATGTGACAATTAAAGATTTATATAATTTAAAACAAGGAAGGGAAGAGAGTTTTACCAAATTCTTGGCACGATGGAGTAAGGTTGTGGGGAAATTACATTTCTCCCTACCTCCTAGGGAAATGCTCAAAATATTCATTGGGAATTTACAAGAGCAACTTTCTTATGAGTTGGCAACTACCACTTTAACCTCCTTTGATCAATCCATTGATTTGGAAAGAAGAGTAGAAGAGGCCCTTATTAGAAGAGGGTAATTAAATAAGAAAAAAGAGGAAAAACCACCCAAAAATAAATACAAGAACAAGCATGTGGTAGGATATGGGGTCACGAATAATATACCTCCTATGAATGTAAATGTAGCCAATATTTTGCAAAAGATGGTATTAAAGGCACCCTAGAAACCTCCTCCATGTAAATTCACAAGATTATATCAACCATTGTTTATGGTTCTACCATAATTGTTAGAAATGGGCATGATAGAGTTTCCCAAGATTCAGTAACCAGACACCACTACCAGGTGGTATGAGCTCAAAAAACACTATAAATTTCATAGATTCGATGGACATGTGATAAATGCATGCAAGAGGTTGCAACATCTAGTGAAATATTTAATTGATAGTGGTAAGTTGGAGGTAGAAGGCTCCACCCCAAATTCAGACCTGCCTGCCACTACACAACCTCCTACACAGCAGGCACAAAATACAAACCAAAATTTAGATATTTTTCAAAATCCATTACCCAATCATGGTAAAGAGATAGTAAATCAAGTTGACTATCAAAATACACCACTGTCAACATGATATGTGGGTATGATTAGTAGCATTTCACCATCACAATTTCCATTAAATGAGATTGTACCTCCACCGTATACTATCATTACAAGAGAAATTCAAAAGAAGGATTACAGAGCAATAGCATATGATTATTCTAAAAATAAGTCAAACTCTGATATTGACATTAGTTCACTTCACTCCAATAGTTCAGAGGATGAATCAGAACTCGTGATGTCCATCATATATTTGATGTTCCTTAGGAACCCTTTGTAATATTCTTATCATCTCACCCATCTATGCATCAACTTATCCCCTCAAAGAAAGCACCATATCATAGACCTCACCCCATCCAAGCCATTTCAACTTCTCCATCCATTATCACCCATCCTCTTCCTCAACTCGATAATACAGTGGGTATGATTAGCATTGTAACTAAATAATAGTCTCAAGCCCAAGTAGCACAACCATCTCAAACACCAACAACTCAACCACCATCTTCATCATCGCAACCAAGTGAACCTATTCAAGTTCCTTTGATATTGAGGGCACCTCAAAAGGGTAACAATGTAACTAAATTTCAATAAAAACCTTTTGACATCAATGATCAGCTTGCCCACACACCCGCTATAATTTCCCTTTTGGATATTCATAAGGAGGAATTGATGAATTCCTTGATTAATATGATGGTTCCCCAAGACATCAATCTAACTTTTGTATTTAATGCAGTAGCATCTCACAAAGTGGATTACATAGACTTTCATGATGAGGACATCCCTCCTCATAGCCTACATAGTGATAATCCTCTCTACATTACAACATGGATTGGAGATGTTGTTGTTAAGAGAGTGTTGATAGATAATGGATCCTCTCTCAATATTTGCACATATGATTTCTTCAAAATATTTGGATTTGAAGATAAGGATTTGAGGAAAACAAATATGATGATTAAAGCTTTTAATGATGAAATTCAAGAAGCATGTGGTATGATATGTGTTCCATTGCATTTTGGTCCCATAATCCTAGATACATTTTATGTTGTACCTTGTCCAGCATCGTATAATATTCTTCTAGGCTGCACATTTGGCTGACACAATGTGGCCTAGGTTATATCCCCTCTAAAAACCAACCCTACCTTCTGATGATGATGACCATTTGATAACCTATGCTGAATATCTAGACATTTGTCAATAATTAGAATGGAAAAAATAATATGAGGGACCCCCTTCTCCCTCAAATTTTTATTGCAATATGCTTTCATTAGTTTATCCGAATTTAATTGCAAGTCCTAAAGATTTTGCTAAGGAGGATGTCCTTTGTGACATAGTGCATGATGATGTAGTAAATAATGGTTTATTTTGTGAAAACTCTATTCCCTACATAGCACACATTGAAGCTTATAGTTCACAAGATGAACATACTAACTTTTCTCTTGAAGACCAAATATAAATGGGTGTTTCACCCGCTCCTCCTAATTTTGAGAGAGAATCTCATATGGTAATTTAGGAAACTATAAATATCAATCTTAATACTAAAGCCAATCCTCACATGGTCATTATAGGAGCTACTTTGAGCAAAGAGCAGCAAATTAAGTTAAAAAAATTTCTTACCGAATATCCAAATATCTTTGCATGGACTTACATGGATATGCCAGGTCTAGATCCATCTATGGTCATGCATCACTTAGTGGTTCATCCTGATGCAAAACCTATAAAACAAAAGCTCAAAAAAATGCATCCTGAAGTCACCCTTTTGGTTAAAGAAGAGCTTAAAAAGCTCTTAGATGTTATCTTTATTCAAGCCATCAATTATTCTAATTGGATATCAAACATCGTTCATGTGGCAAAGAAGGAAGCCAAAAATATTAGGGTATGCATAAACTTCAGAGACATTAATGCAGCATGTCCCAAATATGATTTACCTCTTCATAACATGGATAAAATAGTTGATTTTACAGTTATAAGCAAGATGTTATCCCTCATGGATGTCTTTTCTAGATATAACCAGATTCGTATTGCACCTGAAGATCAGCCTAAAACCGCTTTCATTACACCATGGGACACTTTTTGTTGGAAAGTAATACCTTTTGATTTGAAAAATGCAGGTGCAACTTATTAAAGAGCCATGACTTACGTATTTCATGACATGATGGATGATTTTAAGCAAGCTTATGTAGATGATATTATTGGGTATTCTATTGAGGAAGAAGATCACATTCATGATCTAAGAAGAATATTTGATAGACTTCGCGAGTATAAGGTCCATCTAAATCCTGACAAATGTGTATTTGGAGTCAAATCTAGAAAATTATTAGGATTTATTGTGTCAATACAGGGAATAGAAATAGACCCCACTAAGATCATGGCTATTATAGATATACCACCATCAACTAACCTAACTGATCTAATAAGCTTACAGGGAAAGCTCTAGTCTATTCTTCGCTTCATTGTCCAATAAGTTGATAAATTTCAGCTCTTTATTAAGTTAATAAAGGGACCTTTTTTGTTGGGATGAAGGGTGCCAAAATGCCTTTGATGCATTGAAGCACTACCTTCTAACACCACCTATGCTTGTTCCACCAAATCCCAACCAACCTTTTATTTTGTACATATCTGATACAATGCACACATTAGGGGTATTGCTCGCCCAACATGATGATGAAAAAATAGAGTGAGCAGTCTACTACATCAGTAGAATGTTAGTGAATTATGAAACTCACTACACCCCCTTAGATAAACTCTTCCTTGCAGTAGTATTATTTATGTAGAAGATCAACCATTATATGCTTAGTCAAAGCACACTCATTGTCACTAAATTTGATCCACTACATTATTTTATGAGTCAAAATTACTTATGAGGATGAGCGATAAAATGGGTTTTCACCCTAAGCAAATTTGATTTGATATTCATCGACCAAAATTCCATAAAGGGATAGGTTATAGCCGATCAACTCATTGTTGCTCCCTTCCAATATGCTCATCTTTTAATAGCTGAATTTCTAGATGAGTGTCTCAACCTAGAAGTCAATAATTCTGACTCTTGGTCTTTATTTTTTTATAGAGCCCGTTGCATGAGTGGCGCTGGTGCAGGCATCATATTGGTTTCACCTCAAAAGTAATTGACTCCTTTATCATTTAAATTACAATTTTCTTACACCATTAATACAAAAGAATATGAAGCTTTGATCCTTGGGTTACATGCAACCTTAGCTTTACAAATTAAATTCCTATCTATCTTTTGGGACTCTGGTGGTAAAGAAAATTAATGAAGTGTACCAAACTCATGATGAAAAGCTTTGTCCCTATAAGGAGTATGTTCTGAAACTAATTTCCTTGTTTGAAAAGGTGACCATCAAGGCCATTCCATGTTCTAGCAACTATTCTATGGATGCTATGGTAGAAACCACTTCATTAATTCCTTTGGAGTTTGAGGATGATCATGCCACCATCATCATTCGACAAATTAGAGATCCTACTTTGCTAGAATCCAATATCACACCCCTAGATGTCTTTGTAATTTGAGATACACCACTTGAGCCATGGTACACAAATATTCAAAATTTCCTTCAAAGTGGCTTAATCCTTGAGGGTTTGGACCAAAATGATCATTGAATATTATGTAAAAGAGCCACCTGATTTGTTATCCTAGGAAATACCTTATAGCAACGCTCTTTCAAAGGGATTATTTTAAGGTGTTTAAATGTTGAAGAGTCCAAAATTACTCTCAAAAAATTTCATGAAGGATCATGTGGAGGTCACTTCAATGGTAGCACTATTCTAAAAAGCTCCTTCTAATGGGCTATTATTGGCCCTCCATGGAAAAGGATGCCAACAATTTTGTTTGCAAATGTGACAAGTGCCAATGCCATGCCAACCTCATTCATGCTCCTTCTCAAGAGCTTCATGTTATCTCCTCTCAGCCATTTTCCATGTGGGATCTAGACATCATATATAAGGTCAATCTCATCTCTTCTAATGGGCACAAGTTCATAATCACAACAACTGAGTACTTCACAAAGTGGGTTGAAGCTATGCCATTAGCTTCTTGTATAGGGGTTCAAGTCTCTAAATTTATTTTTAATCAAATCATATGTAGATTTGGAATCCCTTGACCCTTCTTTTGGATAATGGAAATTTTTTTAAAAACAAGGACATCCATCAATTATGCACAAAATATAAGATCCATCATAAATGTTCTACTCCTTACTATCCTCAAGGCAATGGCCAAGTAGAAGCATATAATAAAACATTAATCAAAATCCTAAAAATATTGGTTAATAAATTAAGTAGAGACTAGCACATTCAACTATATCCAGCTTTATGGGCATATAGGACCAGTGTTCAAACCCCTACGGGTGCTTCTCCCTTTGTCTTGGTTTATGGTGTAGAAGTAATATTTCCCTTTGAGCTTGAAGTACCTTCTTTAGGGATTTTTCTTCAAGACGCCAAAGTAGGAGATGAGTATCATGTTGGATGCTTAAGTCAATTGGAAATTCTTGATGAAAAGTGAATTAATGCTTTATATAACCTTTGCGCTTATCAAGAAAAGCTTAAGATATCATATTCAAAGAAGATTCATAGTCGATATTTTGAGGTTGGTGATCTTGTTTTCAAAGAAAATTATAAAAATACCAATGCTCTAAAATATCTTAAAGGAAAATTTAAACCAAATTGGTTGGGACCTTTCATTGTAACAACTAAATTTGGATCAAGTGCATATCATTTGGCAACATTAGAAGGTAAAGAAATTAAATAACCAATGAATATAACGCACCTAAAGAAATATTATGCATAATTCATCTTGCATAATTGTACATAAAACATCTTGTATACATTGTACATAAATCATCATTTTGTACAAACTCATCTTGTACATAGATCATTTTCATGGTTTCATATTGCATGATATCATCATCATACATCTTATAATTTGCATTAGGCATCCTACAATTTTAATTTACACCCTGCATTATGATTAGCCCATTTGTTTGTGACATATAGTCATACTTATCCATCATTATTTTCTAGACAAGTGTTGACATGTTCATAGTTTATCTTGATTTTTCTCAAGTGATTAAGACCACATATTGAACCAATCACATGATTTATATTTTAATAAAATCTTGATCCTTGATATTGATTAAAAACATTTCTTGAACCAAAGCACACTTTTTCACTAAGGATAAATTTTGAGTTTTGGAAATTGATCAAGTTATTCTTGAACCAAACACTTATCACATTTATAAATAAAATCTTATGTCTGAGAAGGATGACACCATGATTGGATTGAACCATGAAGAAAAAAATACTTCTTGCTTGTCCCATTATGCACATAGTCCAAAAATAAAAATAAATATACATCTTTGCAAAAATTTACAAAAATAAAAAGAGTGGGTAGTAAGGATAGGGCTACATTTTTAGTCAGACGGTTATGCAGTCCAAATCCCCAAAGCTCTACTTCTTTTCACAAAAAATAATATCAAAATAATAAAATGAGTAGTAAGGATAGGATTACATTTCCAATCAGATGGTTATGTAGTCCGAATCCCCAAAGCTCTAACTCTGCAAATACATACACAACAACTAATAATAAGTCTCTAAGTAGTAAGGATAGGATAAAATTATCATCAGGATTCGATTCGAGTGATTGAGAATCCAATTACCCAAAGCTTGGAGACCCTAATATTGGAATATGCTCATGCATGGTGATATGTCTCTCTTGAAGAGACCTTTGAATGCACATAAGAACAAGCTAGCTTCTTGTTTCTCTCTATGACCAGTTTAATCTTACCTTGCTCAAGGTTGGTCAATGAATTCACTTGCACACACATTGGTTCTTGATTGACTTGTGTCAGTACCTTACTTAAGATTGGTAAATGAACTCCATGATTACACACATTGGTTCTTGAAATATTGGCATCATGTTTGAAGATCAAGATAGGAAAACAATTCACCAATTGCACATTGGTTCTTGATACAATCTGACCTCACTTTGAGAAAAATCCAATATTTTCAATGAGCTTGAATAGCCAATGTCATGATTTATTTATGGGCATGTATGACCATTTTCACAAGCATTTATCACCAAATCAATTATCAGTTAATAATTTCATATTCATATTCATTGCATATAGGCATTTTCATGATTACTTAGTCACATTGCACAAATAGCCTATTAGGGTTAAATATTTTACATACTTTGCATATCCATTGTTTGATCATATAGGTGCATAAATAATTTGCAATGATGGCATGAGACAATATCCAGTTAGTTTTTCTCTTATTTACATTTCATTTCATGCTAGGAGTCTCATGCCTAGCACAAGTCCTCTACATAAGACAAATTGCATCTTTCATGCTATATCATCTACAATTTTTCTTCACATCCTTAATTTTCAACCCAACTTAATTTTAAGGGTATTCATCATGTTATTCTGATCATCCAGTTCAATCATATTCTAGGTCATATACCTGTGATGTCAACGTAACAACACCTCTCACTCATGATTTTCTTCATGACCACTAGCGAGGAGTAGCCACCATTCAAGTCTTATGCTAGCATACATCCTCAAGGGTTATTGTTGATAGATCATACTCATAAGGATATGCCACCTAGTACATCATCATTATAATATCCATCACTATTTATCAAATCATATTTCATTTCCATAAGAATAAATTCTGACAAGCATGATAGATATACATGAGAAATCATCAAACATAATTATAAGCATCATCATTTATGCCAATTCACAATATGCATTCACATGAAACATTAAAAACAACAAAAAAAAATTTGCATAAACACACATAAAAACATAAAAGTGCATTATAGTATATCTCAAGAAAAAAGAGTACATGTATAGAGTAGACTAGTATACCACAATAAAAAAATTGGCATACTCAGTCACTATGGAAGTATGTCCCAAAAATATAAAATCTGACACATCATCCTCTAGATCCCTAGCCCTCTCCCATGTTTGGTGGTGGCCTCGGTGGAGGCATGTTCACAGAGCAAGTCACTATCTGTGAGCTCGATTGTGCATGACTCCTACTCGAAGTCATTAGTCTCTTTGACATAGCTACTCTCTCTCCCTCTGGTACTACCTAGAAGTAAAGAGCCTAATAAAAGCTCTCTCACTATGCAGCTCTCTCTATCTCTACCTGAGATACCAGTAGCTCATCTAGCATATGACACATCCCACTACTTGTGTAAGGTGCTCCCATCGACTGTTGTTGTGCTTGGGCTTGCAACTGTGTCAATTGCATCTCTAGGTACTGAATGTAACCCGCTTGAGTGGTTATATGTGCTCTAAGGATGGTCACCTCTACCTCGAGATCCTCTATGCTCTTTCCTCCATCTCCCCCTCTTATATCCCCCTCTATCTCAATCTCACCCACATTAGCCTCATCATGTTCCTGTTGAGGTGCCTCCTCCTACTGAGGTACTTTCTCATATCAAAGTGTATCCTCCTATTGAGATATATCCTATCATGGCACCATCCCATACCTTGGCCCACCAGTGCTTCTATGGATGGACCCATGTATAAAGGTCCTCCCTTTGAATCTTGATCTTCCCCCCTTGGTCCTCGGTCTATCCACTCTTTTTTGTTTATATCTAGCCATATCACCCTACTAAGACTCATCTCCTTCTTATGATTTAACCTCCCTCCTTTAAGCAACCTCCTAAACTATTATTTGCATCTAAATCATTGGTCATGTTGCCTCATGTATAATTCTCACTAGTCTAAGGCTCTCATACCACTGGAGATACCCATCATCCACTCCCGCATTATCCTCCCTTGCCAACACCACTATAGGATCATCCTCATCAGGCTCAAGATACCTGGTCGCATTAGCCTCACCACCCATAGTTTGTGGATCCCTCATCACCCGCTTATACCAGATATCTTCTAACTTTGGTATACCCTGTACTAATCCAAAATGACACTGCACCCAATTAAAATGGTACAACTTCATCTCTTCCTTCTTTGATTGCATCCATCATAACTGTTGTACACAAGCCAACTCGATGTTATCCTCATTCCAATAAGGATGTCTCCGCTAGGGTCTCCATATGATTCTATGGGGAAGCAATTTATTTACTATCTATCTAGTGGCATTCAAATATGTTATCTAGTCCTTTGTGCCCTCCTCCAATGGGATTCCATCGATATATAGATGGCCATCACTTATCTACCTACTAATGTGATAATCCATCGAGTCTCCTAACTACTATATGTTCCCAACTCCACACCTGAAGTAGATTAGTGAGAACAAGGTTGCACCCACACTTATACATGATATTATACAATGTCCTATATAAATAACATAATATAAATGGATCCCATGCAAATCACCTCTCATTGTATCTCATCTCTACTACACTCCCTGCAAGACCCCATGGAAGATGTCACCCCCTCTTATGGTAGACTAGTAAATCGATGACCACCCCACTTAGAACCACTTTCAAGGTAGAGATACTCTCTCTTCCTATCAAGCCCTCTATGCTAATGTCGCTCTGCTCAACCAAAAACTCTACATCTTTGATGAACTGCTCCAGTACCCTCACTTGTACCATCATTTGGTACATAAACTAGCCCCTAATAAAAATTTGAAGGATCCACCATACATCCTCCAGAGTCACAATCATCTCCCCTATGGACAACTGGAATGTCAAAGACTCTGGATACCACCTCTCTGCCAAATCAATTAGCAGTAAATAGTCTACATCCACTTTGGGCATCTCTGCTACATCGAGAAGCCCTACCTGCTCTATCACTCTCCTCTCTGCTACACCAAGACTCTTCACCTGGTCATCAAGATATCCATATCGCCACTCTCGATTCTTGAGATTACCATACTACAACAAAAAACATTAAGCATTACACAACATTGGTCACCAATTTAGTAAAATCAAAAAATAAAAAAATCGAATTAAGATCAAAATTGCAAAGTAATAGCATTAAAGGTGCAAATTCAGAGTATCTCTACGAATTCATCAAGGTTTGTGAATTCGACAACTTTGTCAATGCAAATTTGGGAGGACCGAATTTATTGCGAGGAAAAATACGAATGAAGATGCAAATATCAAAAATCTGAATGAAGATGCAAATATCAAAACATGAAATGCAAAATAAGTATAAAGAGATAATTTTTTGCTTACTCGGATCCTCGCTCCTCCTCCATTGCCATTCGTTTGAATGTATTCAAAACTATGAGTCGAAAAACCCATTTTCTCCAGATCCCTAAACCAAGTTCTTGCACACAGTAAAAATGAATTAGGGTTTTACCCTAAACCCCCCCTTTTTTAACCCCCTCCCTTTACGTTTCCATTTTCGCATTTCCCCTTTTCCCATCCATAATTTCAAGTTCCATGAATAATATCGCATTCCTCACAAAACTTGAGGGCACCAAAAAAGTAAAATCTTAAAATTTTAATTTTTGTGCCTCGATTTGCATGTCAAAATATATATATATATAATAAAAACAAAAATAAAAATTTCTTTTTCTAACGATATTTTCCATGCTAACATTCCATCTAAAATTGCCCATTCCTTTTTCGCCCATGAAGTTTTTTGTCATTTTCGTCCAAGTAGCTACATCTTTCTTTGACGCATTTATTGCTCATAAATGCGCCAAAGAGGGGGTAAAATATAGCCATGGAATTTTGACCCATTTCAAAATTCCTAACCTCCCCCTAGCATACGTAAACTTCACCCTTCATCCGCCTACCCATTTTTTTGCACCCTGGTAACCATTTTTTAACTCCCATGTGCATCTTTTGTCATTTTTAATGAATTCATAACTACTAAAATTAGTTGACAAATTTTCTAAAATAGAGTTCCAACCTATGTCGGTGGGTGACCATTTGGATTTCACCAAAATTTGGTTTACACCAAAGATTTCAAAAATTTAGAATCTCATAAGTCAGGTTTTAAATTCGCTTAAATGGGCAGATTTCCCAATTTACCCTAATTGTCCTGATTTGACCACTTTAACCTCACAAGTTTTGGTTTTGCCAATCCAAAAAAAGTAGCACTCTACTCCCTGAAAGGGTTAATGGTGATTTGAGTAATGTTATGTTGAATTGAGAGAGCTTGATAACAATTCTTGTTGCAGGTTGGACATCATTAACCAGTTTTTGCAGGCTGAAGAATACCTTCAACCTCATACTACAGTTAAGGGGTGTCATACTTCCTCAATCAATATGAGATCACACAAAGTTTACATTTTTTTCATCATTCTAGCAACATCAGACGATTGAATCTAGTATGCCATCACTATAAGCAGTTCATTTTAGTCATTTTAGCATTTCATATATCATTTTTTGCATCTAAAATTTTATGTTTTCTCACTTCTAGCGAATTCGACAGTCAACTTCTAAATCTACAACAAGACCCTAATTTGCTTGGTAGTTCTGAATTCACATAAGAAAAATTTGAGGGCAAACAGTTGCTTCCAAATTCATTATCATGTCTAGCTTTCTGCATCTTGGTCATTTACATAGGCATTACACTTTGCATTTTACACTGTTTCATTATTTCCTTTCAGTATTTCATCTATTTTAATAAATTTATAATTTCCTTATTTTCATGCAAGGTTTGCTAAAAGAACCTAGGGGGTCTAACTACCATGCCATCAAGATCTATTTGATAATTTACTAATGATAATTTTTAGTGCCTGTGTGATTAGTTGCAGGTCTTTCATGAATTCGGGTCTAGAGATCATAGTTGTCAAATTCGTTTACAGCCATCAAATTCACTTATGATTGTCGGATTTGCAAAGAGGCTCTAAATTCACCTGTAATAATCATCTGATTTAGGTAAGTGCATCCCTATGGTTTATCTTGCTTTGTTTATTTCTTGTTTTCATCAACATCAACCTGTTTCTACTTTAATTTCTGCATAAGAGCATCAAAAATATCAAAAGAATAAAAAAAAAATTTAAAAATTTACATTTAGCTTAGAAGTATTATTTCTATTGTGTGTTGTTTTCAAATAAATCTGAATTGCATATAGCTTAGGTTTCTAGTTGCATTCTATCCTAAACATAGGTGCATGTTGAATAAAGAATACATCAAACACTTCCCATTGCATAGACGTAGAAACCATCTTTAAATGTTTCTTGGTGAACCCACCTAATTTGTTGACAATCACCAAAGGAAGCACGAAACCAGGTGCCCCTCACATTGAGGTGTGGACCCTTGATTCACCATTCCTATTCGAGACACGTATCCATTAGCCTGAGGGAAAGGGGTGCAAAATTTTTGGTCCACAATATATAGGAGATAATATATTGATAGGGATTCCATGGGCTAACATATACCCTTGTTGAGTGGATCTAACTATGCCACCTAGAAAATCAATATTAAAGCTCTACTTCAAAATAAGGGACTCCTCAAATATGTGAATGAGGATCCTCTAGATACCAATTCATATGGATAAAAACATTTATACAAGGACAAGGGGAAGTGCATAATGTGATTTATCTTTATGTTGATATGATCTATGACAACCACATCAGCATATCAAAATAAAATAAGTTGACCAAACTCCAGTAGATGTATGACTACATCGACTCTATATAAATAAAATTATTGGAGGTAGATCTTACCACTCTAAACATGGAGAATTTTGATATCCTCAATGATTTTATTAGTAGGTAAAAGAAACTACAGTAAGGCATCTACATTACTAGAGGGAGTACTAGTGGAAAATATGTTATTAATCATCTCAATATTGTGTTCAACAAGATCTCCAAAGCTTATGAGATGGTTTCCATTATGTTTGAGATACTTCAAGTATACTCTCCTAATATTCCTACTCCATCTCTTGATGATGTGTTAAAATACCTTCTTCACCACTAGGCTCTACAATAGAGGCTTAGGAGTCATTCTCTTACCATCTAAGCTTATATAAATGGAGTGACTAAATCAAATGTTGACAAGAAGCCAAAGCAAGGTAAGAAGAAATCCAATTAGCCCTTCAAGAAGTCAGTGTGCACTTTTTGTGAGAAGGAAGGACACAAGATAAAGTTTTGTTGCTTTCAAATTAAGAAGCCTGGAGAGATAGCCAAAAAGAGGTGCATTGATGTTGCTCTCTTTTATCCCCAAGGTGAACATTATTATGGTGATGAGACCTCATAAGCACATGTAGCTTTTTGTTCAACATATTGGGCATCCATTTCTTTTTTAAGAGTGGATTATAGATTTAGGGCTAACCTCACACATGCATTTTGCTTTGTTTTCTTGACCAAATGGATGTCATAACTTCTAGATTGAATATATCAAGGATGTTTGAAACCTTCACTTGTATAGGTGGATTTTTTTTTAAATCCATTTTCTTTTTTCCTTCAATTTTTTTGGTATTGATGTATCATAGATGAGAGAATAGTCTACATGATTATCCAAGGAGAAAAAAAAAAGATGAATATTTTTCACAAGCCCATGAATGCCATAGAATTCATGGTAATACTTTCATGCATAGAAAAAACCTTTAAACCGCTTGACAAAGTTGTTAAAATGGTATGACAAATGTTTTACTACATTAGCAATATAGGATGGCCTAAATGGTTACATTATAGGAAAATATTGTATAAGGCAAATTGTGGTAGATATGGATAAACCTTCTGCATTTCTAGATGTTTTACATTTTTTTTTAGTAATACTTCTTATACACATCCGCCGTGGGGATTGAACCTGGGTTACATCACGAATAATGCAAGTGGCATCCTTTCCGGTAGACCACACTCACATGGATTTTTTACAAAATTTTAGTGAGGCCCCAATTAAATATTTTTTATCATTTGTCTTCAGGTATTGGATTTTTTGCATCAAAAATGTACTTTGCTTTCTTTTTTTTAAATATTTTGATTTTGGTATTAGGAATATTCTCACAATATTTTATTTTCTAGGGGTAAATTCATGGAGGACATGAGGACATGTGACATTTGAAGGCATTATATTTGGGCATGGATTCTACACCTAAAACATCTCATATCCACAATCATCATTGGTTGTGGCTCAATGGTGATTCTTTATTTAGCCAAGGCACTCCTTATTGGTCATGGATTCATAACTCGACTTGGATTTAGCATTTATATTATTTTAAAAGGTCAAGAGGGGCATATAGAATGGTAAAAGAGCCTCTTCCCTTATCAAGACTTTGCATGCCAAGTGGTATGCTGGTTTGGAGGCTTGGCTAAGTCTATAGCTTCTTTGGGGCATGGATTCAAATCTCATCCCTAATATTTTTATAGAATAAGAACACATGGTGCTTGGAAGGTTTGGATAATTTTTTGTATTTTTTTGTTGGTAAAATCCTATAGACTAAGCACTTATATGTTCAAGTTTTTTGGTGGCTCCTTGGATAGTGGAGAGTGTGCTAAGACTCGGTGCCTTGGAGGTCATGGGATAAAATCCCTTGTATACATTTTTGGTTGGGTATGCCCTTTCCTTGGATGTTGGATGGTTGATGTTCCATGGAGGTCAACATGATAGTGTATGCATGGCATCCAAACCTAGTTTTCACCTATAAATTTGCTAAACTTTAATATCATCTCACAACTTGATGAATACGCTTATCTTCGCCTAGACAGTAGCAAACAAGGCACACATGTGATTCTTCTTATCTCAAAAAGGAAACAAGTAGAAATTTCTAGTTCATTGATACCTATCTAGTGGTTTCCATAGTCAATATCCCAGTGTCACTCTCTTGCATAGTTCAGTGATAGTTTCCAATAAATGGTTCATTCAAGCATTATCTAGTTGATATACCAGATTACAAAAATAGGATCCCTTAGACATCTAGTTAGTGACATGTGGAATCTCCTCATTATTTGAAGGTACATTAATTTTTTTTTTAAATTAAAAGTTTTTGTTGGTATTTTGTACAAATTTTGGGCCATAACTTTTACATATGAAAATATTTGGAGCCAATTTTTTTATTGCATGATTATGGTCTAATTATATGTAGGAGATAATATAGTGATAGGTATTCCATGGGCTAACATATTCCCTTGCTAAGTATATCTAACTATGCTACTTATAAAATCAATAGTAAAGCTCTACTTCAAAATAAGGGACTCCTCAAACATGTGAATGAGGATCCTCTAGATATTAATATTGATGGATAAAAGCATTTGTACAAGGACAAGGAAAAGTGCATAATATGATTTCTATTTATATTGGCATGATCTATGACAACCGCATCAATATATCAAAACCAAATAAGATGACCAAACTCCAGTAGATGTGTGACTACATTGACTCTATATAAATAAATATATTAGACGTAGGGCTGGCTACTCTAAATATGGAGAATTTTGAGACCCTCAATGAGTTCATTAGTAGGTAAAAGAAACTACAATAAGACATCTACATTGCTAGAGGAAGTACTAGTGGAAAATATGTTATTAATCTTCTCAATATTATGTTCAATAAGATCTCCAAAGCTTATGAGATGGTTGCCATTATGTTTGATATGCTTCAAGTATACTACCCTAGTATTCCTACTCCATATGTTAAAATACCTTCTTCA
Organism: Wollemia nobilis; assembly: GCA_028583015.1. Taxonomy (NCBI): domain Eukaryota; kingdom Viridiplantae; phylum Streptophyta; class Pinopsida; order Araucariales; family Araucariaceae; genus Wollemia; species Wollemia nobilis. Next base: position 11,905,396 of record JAQPPZ010000442.1, on the reverse strand, counting down.
CCACTAGGCTCTACAATAGAGGCATAAGAGTCATTCTCTTACCATATAAGCTTATATAAAGGGAGTGATAAAATAAAATGTGTACAAGAAGCCAAAGCAAGGTAATAAGAAATCCAATTAGCCCTACAATAAGTTAGTGTGCACTTTTTATGAGAAGGAAGGACACAAGATAGAGTTTTGTTGCTTCCAAATTAAGAATCTTGAAGAGGTAGCCAAAAGGGGTGCAATAATTTTACTCTCTTTTATGCCCAAGGTGAACATAATTATGGTTATGAGACCTCATAAGCACATGTATCTTTTTATTCAATATATTAGGCATCCAATTCATTTTTAAGAGTGGATTGTAAATTTAGGGCTAACCTCACACATGATTAAACATCATAATGTTGTGTATACCTATAGTAGATAACATCCTAGAGAATGTGTGGTTATTAGGGATAATTTCTTTTTGTAGGTGGTTAGTTATTGGTGAGATGATAGTCGGTTCCTCCTCTCTTGATGAAGTTCTTCATGTTCTAGGTGTGGTCTCCAATCTTCTTTTCATCTTCACTCATACGAATAAGAAAGTTGAGTTTTGGTTGGGTTGATAGGTGATTAAGGACATTGATGATGGATTCAAGAGATTTACATCATGATATTGTGATGAGTCTTATCAAATGCATAATCTTGGTGGTTTTGTGTCTTCTTCCTCCAACAAAAATTTTTTTATGGCTATGGTGGCATGCAAATTACGTTAGCAAGTAATTACATCACATTGACATTAATTGATTGTTGGTATTCCTATGGTTTCTTCTATTGATGGTGTTTGTGAGGGATGTATCATGGGGAAGCATTATTGAGAGTCCTTTGTAAAAGGTATTGCAAAGCATACCACACAACCCTTGGATCTCATTCATAGTTATATTTATGGACCCATGGGGATATCATCTCTTTCCAAGAACAATTACTTTCTTACCTTTACTGATGATTTCTTTAGGCATGTATGGCATTACATCATTTGTGCCAAAGATGAATTCTTTCATAAGTCCAAGGATTTCAAGGTTCTTCTTGATAACTAGTTTGAAAGGAAGATTAATTGCTTATGGATAAATGGAGGAGATAAGTATGTTAGTCATGCTTTTGCAAATTTATTTGCTCTTTATGGAATTTTGTTTTAGAGGATTATTCACTATATCGTGAAATAGAATGATATGGTTAAGCAAAATAATAGGCTTATCATAGGTATGGCTTGATGTATGTTATATTTCAAGTATATGAAGCCTAAGTTTCAATGTAAATTTTTAACTTTTATAACATATATCATCAACTAGACTCTAACTTGATTTGTTTAGGGTATGACTCCTCTTAAGAGATTGACAAGCGATAAGCTTGATGTGTTTAGGTTTTGTATCCTTAGATCCACTATATGGACCCATATTGCCATAGATACATGGAAGACGGTAGACATGAAGAGCCATAATTGTATCCTTGTGGGGTTTTTGACACCTCTAAGGCTTATCTCTTTTATGATTCTTAAAAGTGGAATATTCTTATTCCAAGAGATGTGATATTTGATGAGGTACTTCCTTTGCTTCTTTCAACCTTTTTTATTTTTTTGTCCAATTATTCTTCTCTTATAGCTTATCAAATGGTTTTTACTACCATATTTGATATTTTAATTGGCACAATTCTAGTGTTCTGGGTTTTTCACCTTCTAATGAAGAGACAGTAGCAGGTTCTCCTAATTGGATATTATCCCTTTATAACCTTCTACAACACCTACAATTTTAGATCCCAAAGCAAATGAGCTTAATCCTATGATACTCTATGTGATAATATTATATGTTGAGGTGGATGGTGAGTTTGGGTTTGATCCTCTGGCATAGAATTTTGATGATCCTCCTCCATAGGATGTGCCAAAGTTTTTTGTGGTTTATTTGATGCCCAAGTGGGCCTAGGATTTCCTTTTGAATTCTCAACATATTCTTTCTTGTTAGTGTAATTAGAAGGATCCATATTGAGCCTTAATATTGAGGGTTGATGATTCTAGATATTACCTCATTTACTCTTAGGCCAAGGGTTTTCCAAAGTGGGAGGATGTTGTTCTTGTCGAGTATGAGTCCTTGATAAAGAATAAAAATAGGAGCTTCTCTCTATTACAGCAAGAAAAAAATGATGTTGGCTATAAATGGGTTTATAAGAGAAATGATGAAGATTAACAAATGAACTGAATGATTTAATAAAATTAGTTTGATTTATTTCATTACCAAAGTGGCTATAAATAGCCATATTACATTGCTAAAAGGAAGACACCAAGCTTGCATCAGCTAGACAACTAGGGGTTTGATATTCTTTGGAAGGCCATCTAAAAAATACAAGTTTAGAAATTCCTCCACATATCTGATTACATGGAGGTTATAGATGGCCACAAATATTCAAAAGGTGCTTATAAAATATTACATTTAAAATTCAAAAGGTGGTCATTCACCTATTATATGAAAAATATGGTCAATATTATATTACAAATGGTGGTCCTACATTATTTTATATTATTATATATAATATTATATTATATTTGAATCTCTATCGAGCAAGTACACTTTCAATGGTCATTTGGAGAAGCACATGGTATTCCTTATTATTAAGGGATTCTCTTAGAAGAGGGGAATTGACTATTTGAAAACCTTTGCTTTAATTTCCATGATGGACTCTATTCCAATGACTATTTCTATTATTTCTTCTCCTCAATCTAGGATATATATTAGATGGATGTGAACAATGTCTTTATTAATGGTTAGCTCTCATAGGAGACCTATATGTGATATCCACTTGTTTTGAGCTTGATGGACATACTTCCATGGTACGTCAACTAAAGAGGTCTTTATATGGGTTTAAGCAAGCTCCTCATGCTTAGTATGATAATATTCACTCTTTCTTTCTCAGTAGTGGGTTTATATGATGTGAGGAAAATAATGATGACTACAACAAGCATTAGGATAATCAGTATGTCGACGATCTTCTCATCATGAAAATTTTAGTAGCCTTGATCTAGAAGATCAAATTATGGCTTCATGACACTTTTGAACTAACAGCTTTAGATCTTCTTTATTATTTTTTAGAGATTTATATTGATCAATCACCCTCTAGTATTATCATTTCTCATCCTAATTATACCTTTGATCTTCTACAATGGTTTAGGATGGAGGTTTGCAAACATTCTTGAACTCCCTTTGCTACTAGTTTGAGGTCATGAGCATATTACACTACTCCTTTAGTGGATGATGCCTTGTATCAATCACTTCTCAAGGGCCTTCTCTATCTCACCTAATCTTAGCTAAATATTGCATTTACTATTAGTTATTGTTCTAGGTATATGCAGTCACCCCATGAGAGTCATTGGATAATGGTTAAGCAAATCCTTCTATATATTAGAGGTACATACTAGATGGGTATCTAGTACTTCGATGAAGCACCTTTGGATTTAATAGGATATTTTGATAAATATTAGGTCGATGATTTGGACTAGAAGTGCTCCACTACCAGATTATTTTTATCTTGGATCTTAATTGTTGTCTTAGTGTTATAGACGATACTCCAACATATTTGATATAGAAGCTAAATATTGAGTTGCCAACAAGGTCATCAAAGATCTTCCATGGATGCTCATGATTTAGAAATTATTGGATATTCCTCAATAATTTTCAATCATTCTTCATTGTGGCAAAAAAAGTTCCATTAAGCTTGTTTGTAATCCAGGGTTTCATAAGTTAACTAAGCACATCAATGTTTTTATGCATTGTGCTAGATAGTTTTATGATCATGGGATGCTTGATCCATTCTATGTGGTGTTAGCGGAGGAACCAATAGATATCCTAACCAAGGTCATGCCCAAGGTGTCTTTTATACAATTCTAGGAGCATCTTGGAGTAGGAGAGCATCCCTTAAGGAAGATGACTAATAAGGGTCTCTCTCTGTGTCCCTTGTTCAACTTAATGAGGCACGTTGGAATATGTTCTGTTACACTTCAATTATGCTTCACTTGAGGTCATGATTGAATTTTATCTTATATTTATTGTATAGCCCTTTAGGCCTTTATACACCTTGTATAAATTATTTTATTATAATATTTAATTAATAAACCTTGATATTGGATATTTAACCTTGACCTAAAAGTCACATGTAATAGGGTATTTTATCCTTTGATAAAAATCATTTTTTCATCGGTTGGAGTGTTGTTCTTACCTTTGGTGAGATTATTTTGGTGTTTACAAACACCCTTCATCCTGTTTTATGTTCTTTCTGTGAGTTTTTCTTGTTTCTGTGTAATGTGTTAATTCCATTCATTTCTAGAAAGTATTTTGAAATCCAGCCAAAAGGGCATCAAACTTGTGAATAATGTAAGTTGAATATCCATGGAGTAACATCCTTACTCAAAATTGGTCTTTTATTTACATATTCATCCTCTAATAGCAAATGTCTGATTACTTTTATTGCCCTGCTAACAAATATGTTTAGGTTATCAATAACTCACTAAAGGCCTAAAATTCATCCTTGGTAATATTGTTGTTTAGAGGATTTGCATATTTTATTTCTAAAACATAATATCATCTCTTTGACAACTTAAAAATGCATGTCTTAAGCAATTTCAATGGGAAAAAACCAAATATTTTGTAGGAATATTTATGGGCACTATTGTAAAGCATGGCCCTTATAAGAAGCTAATGGTCAGGGCATCCAATACAGAATTTTGAAATATTTACCTTTAATTGGTCAAGGATATTATTTTTTAATCAAAACAATCATTTAACTCATTTTTTATGTTTAAAATAGTTGTTGGCTTTATTGATTTTATTAAGTCCACTTTGGCTTGAGCTTCATTTATGTCATCTGAGAACTAAAAACTTGTTGCTTCTTTTGTTAGCAAAATTCCCTTGTCATATTAGTAGCATTGAAATACAAAAAGATAATTTTCTATCCATAAGCAAGGAATGATATCCCTATAAAATGCAATCCTAAATTTACAAAACTAATAGTGGTAGTAACTTCAAAATTATTATTATGCATGTGAAGCGCCATATAAGACAAGAATATTTTAAAAAGTAAACTCAAAAGATAAATCAATAAATATTTATTATGATAGTTAGAATGTTGAGGGTCGTCAAAGAGACATGCATGTTATATACACACTAGTGAGCTTATCTGGGGTTTGACTCAGTGACTAAGCTCAAGAGGAATTTGAGTCTTATCACTCAACCTAAGTTATAGCTCGATAATTACAAACATAAAATAACATACATGTAGAAACATCTACTTTACCTGCACAAGGTTATTTTTAGAAGAAACATAATTGCAAAATTGAAGACCCAATCATATAAATTATACACTAGAAGACAAAACAAGTAAACAATATAGACTCCTAAATTTGTAGGTCTTATATATGAAATGGAATGGAGGACAAAACACATTCAAAGAATTTAAATTCATAAACATGTGCAATCACTAATTAGTTTTAAAATTAATATAATCAAACAAAGATTAGAAAATCCATTATGAAACTTCTAAAATATATAAACCATTTTTTTAACCAAATAAATATATCTTAATATGTTATATAAACCAATAGAAACATAGTCATCATGCCACCCACCAATCTAAGAAGTTATTCCATCCTATCAAATTTTTAGATTTACAAGTATATGAATGGGCCTCAAGATTTGGAGCCTATGTACACTCTAAAAATACTAATAACTAGACTAAAGTTTTCAAAAGCAATTTCAAATGAAAATTACCCTACAGATAAATAAAATTCATTTGAAACCAAAGAAATCTAGTTAAATTAAAAAATAAGAACTAATTGATTAATGATTTTCACACCAAATATAATCCCAAATCCTAAAATCACATACCACTCGAGAATAGTTCCAACAAGGTGCATAGGTTCTTAAATAGAAAAACCAATTTTCTCATTATTCTCTAAACATCATCTACAAGGTGCAGAAGGTTCTCAAATAGAAAAAACCAATTTTCTCATTATTTTCTAAACATCATCTACATTTCATCCTTACAAGCCCAACAAATACTACTAAGGATACACCTATTTGTCATTTCAATCTACATAAATTATGTTTATAAAGCACTTAGTATGGACCCCCAAGACCTACATACATGGATGGGAATGTGCAATCATTTACTTTAAATTAAACTTATATACATACATGAATCATGTCTCCATGTATCAAAAGTTACATGTCCTTGCATAAAAATATGGGTCTATGTTAGAAGTGCTTGGACACCTAGTGCATCAAATTGCCTCAATGAATGTATCATTCAATACTTGCATATCAGCTGCCAATTATTGTAACATGGTTAGTGCAATTTTTTATTTTTGAAATTGAAGCAAACCAGGGTTATGCACAGCGACGAATATTTACCATTTGGGCTAATATTTGAATTTTCAAAAACTCAAATTGGCAAGTTTGGGGGACTCGAAGGTCGGCCCTTTCGCCCAAAATTTTTGAAAATAAAAATTTTAAGGTGTCGGTCCGTCGTCTGTTGATAATAGTATTACGAATTTTTATAAAACTTTGCCATCATTTTTCGCCAGAATGAGGACACTTTTCGCCCAAAAATTTTAAAATTTTAAAATTATCCCACCAAGTTCGCCAAGTATACCACTATATATAACTAACATGCCAGCGATACTTTTCCACTTAAAATATTCAAACTATTACATAATCGAGAATTCCATCGAATTTTGACCGTGTGCAGAAACCAGTTGATCCAGAACAAAAACTCTAAGCAGACCCAAACCGGACCTTGATCTGCATCAGACCAATATTCAAATTGTGTTATGCAACAAACCAGACCCTGTTCTGCAATAGATCGATATCCGGATCCTTTTCTACAATAGATCGATATTCGGATCCTGTTCTGTAATAGACCGATATTTGGATCCTGTTCTACAGCAGATCGGACCCTGTTCTGCAGCAAATCGATCATAGTTTTGTAACAGACCGAATTCGGATCCAATTCTGCAACACATCGATATTCAAACCCTATTCTAGAGAAACCCGATATTTGAACTCTATTCTGTAGCAAACCAGACCCAGTTTTGCAATAGACCAGACCCAATTCTACAATAAACTAGACCCAATTCTACAACATACTGGACCTTGTTCTGCAATAGTCCGAACCTTATTCTGCAATAGTTTGGACCCTGTTCTGCCAAAGACCACTGCAACAGACCGAACCCAATTTTGCATAAGGCTGAACACTAGACCCCGTTCTGCACTAGTCCGAACATCGAAACCAGTTTTGCACAAGGTCGACACAGGCTCCCGATTTGCACAAGGCCGACACAGGATCTCGATTTGCACAAGGTCAACATCGAATCCCGATTTGCACAAGGTCAACACCAGACTTCGATTTCCACAAGGTTGATTTTTGGACCCTGTTCTACACCAAGATTGACTATCGAATCGCGTTCTACACCAGGTTCTCTATTTCTCTTAAGACATTCTGAATATAAGTTGAAGCACTTATAGTAATAAGATTTGTTTTTTTGTCAACTAATTACAGGTTTTTCTTTTGCTATTTTTCTATCATTTATTGAAAATATGTCAATGCTTTTTCTTTGCTATTTTTTTGTACTATAATATGTCAATGCTCTATTTTTTTGTTATTGCAGGTTTTCTTCTGCTATTTTTGTGTACTATAATATGATATTGTTCCATATATGTATCTCTAGTTATTTTTCGCATAGAGAACTTATTTTCTAAATTTAATTTGAATTTGTATATTGCATATTTTTGTGCTCTTATCAGTTACAAGTGTTATCACCAGAAAACGTAGTAGTGGCATACACTAACAAAATCACAATAAAACATGGTAGGAAATAGGTATTTATTTTCTAGCAACCGACCATCTGTTTATTCTAATTACAATATTATCTTGAGGCCTAAGAGAAGTAACATCTCTTTAACATTTTATTACTTTTCTAAAATGAAAAACACTTTATTTACAAGTAAAATGTCACCCACCGACAATGGAAAGAAGGGGGCCAAATATTCTGCTGAAAAGAGTATCCTCAAATATTTTAGCCATACGCCGAAAACAAACAAGCCATCGACATCCGTACAAATTCGAGGTACAAATAATTTTTGACTTATAAATAGTTAGTTGTATATTTTGTAATTATTTTCAATACTGCTTTCTTCTTCAAATAATTAGTTGTCATTATATTTTGTAATTATTTTCAATATGATTTTTTTTGTCTGTAAGTTAGTTTTTTAAAATCCAAAAATGGTAAAGAATATTATTGTATGCTACTATGCAGAATACCCTGTTGACCCTGAAAAGCATTCACTTGAAGATATTCCTCACCAAGAGATGCCTTCTAAAGAAAATTCTCTTACCAATGACATCCAACAATCACTTGAAGATATTCCTGACCAAGATATGCAAGTTGAAAATGAAAGCGATAAATCAAATACACTACAAACTTCTTATGAATCTTCAAGCAAAAATTCTAAAAAGAGGAAGACATATTCTAACTGGATTATTGGAAGATCATTTAAGAATGAATGGGTAAAAAAATTTCCCTGGATTGAGGTGGTCTTGACTGCAGACAACCAAGTCAATCAAAAAGAATGTAGATGCAAAATTTGTAGTTGGAAACTAGGTAAGGATCACAGGCTGCAAACTAAGAAAGATACAATAGAAAAACATGCTGGCAAAGTATATGTAAAAGTTATAGGAAGTGATGGTAAAATTACAAAATATGTTAGGTGGAAGGATGCATCAGAATGTATGCATGTCATATATGCAATAGATTATGAGAATCACTTAAAGCAATAACAATCCCTTGTTGAGAAAGGTGGAATGATTGAAACCCAATTTCATAAAATGCAGAAGACCATTTTAACTTTAAAAATTTTGCAGTTTGTTGTTGTATTTAGTATTCTCAAAAAGGGTAGACCCATGTCCGATTTTATTGATTATAAGCACCTTTATCAACTAGCTAATGTGCAAAACCTTCCTAGTTCCCATTGGTCAGATCGAAGTGGTTGGGAAATGGTAAAATGTCTATCTTTAGTTGAGAAGGAGGACCTGAGGGAGAAAGTAAAACTTTCCAGATTCATTTCACTTTCTATTGATGAGGTGATGGCTGTGGACAACACATCCTGGATTTGCATGCATGTGTACACATTTCAAAATCATGTGAGGCAGCCTAGTTTTCTAGGATTACATAAGATGGTGGAAAGTTCAAATGCAAAAAACATCTATAATGTTGTTTTGACCAGTTTAAAGGAAATTGCAAGAATGAATGATATTGACATAGCCACAAAGTTAATTTGCGTTGGAGTTGATGGTGTTGCTATAATGCAAGGGCACAGGAACGGCTTGTGTGTTCAACTCCAAACCTCAGTTGTCCCATATATGATACCCATTCATTGCATGGCTCATAGAGTGAATCTTGCATATAAAATCATGAGCACTTTTGAAAATGTTGCTAGAGTGGAAGACCTCATTCGTGAAATACATTCTTATTTTTCTTGCAGTCCTAAAAGGTTTGCAGAGTTTCAATAGTTTGCACTAGGAGTTACAGAAGGAAAAAAATTGTTGAAATATGTGGATACAAGGTGGATTTCATTGTACCAACCTGCACTCAAAGTTTTTACAGAATATAAATATTTAATAGGGTTTATGTATGCAAATAGTAGGGCAATTGATAAGGCAAACGATATGTTGTTCCGTTTGACTAACTTGGAAACTCTTTTAACATTATGTGGTATTCTTCCAATGTTACAAGAAATGAACAGATTGACTAAACTTGCACAAGAGAGATCCATCTATATCATTGATTTCATGAGGATGAGAAAGCAAATATGTGTGATTATTGACAGGTTATATGTGTCCAAACCAGATTTTACAGATCCCTTATTTGAAAGTTGGAAAACATTGACAAACGTGAAAGATGCAAATAGTTTTTTAAGTTTGACATTAATGATAATATTTGTATTAATGTTCATGAAAATATGATACCTCTATATTGTTATGAAATACATTCAAGTATAGTTACTGATGATGTTGAAAAAGTTTGTGTAACACACAATAGATACGAAGTTGTTTTACACAATACAAAGAAAAAATTGTTCAACATAGCAAAATCATTGACAAAAGAGATAAGAGATCGGTTTCAAAGACATGAGTTGCTTGAGGCCATGGGTGTTGTTAACCCTTTGTTTTGGGGTTCTTGCAATGATCAAAAATCTACACAAGAGTTGTTTATTAAATATATGGGCAACCTTATTGAGCATTTCAGTAAAAGTGTGGAAGTCAATGGTGTTGAAATAAAAGGTATACTCAACAAAGATATTTTAAGACAACAATCACAACATTTTGGAAGAACAATGGTTCATCAAGCGTCACTTTTGAGTAATATCCATGAGACTGGTTCCATTGCACGTTTGTGGCAAAAGTTGTATCCAAGTAGTATCTTACAAGATACAATTAGTGAATACTTTTGTTTATATGAATTATGTCAAACAATGATTTTGGGATCTATGGAAGATGAGAGGGTTTTTAGTACACTATATTTTGTTAAATCTAAGCTCCACAATAGGCTGGACAAAAATCTAGAAAATTGTTTAAGAATTTGTGTCATCATATCAACTAGACAAATTTCCATATGATAGAGCATTAGCATACTAGAATTCAATTGCAGACAGAAGGGGTATCATGAATACGATCGATAAGGAGGATAATGATGCTTTTAGTGATCAAATGGTGGCTTCACAGATTGATTCTGGACAAGTTGAAAACTGTTCATTTTAGCTACCTAAATTCTGATTTTTCCAGTATTTCACAACAATGTAACATTTGACTTTCTTTGTTATCATATTTCACAATATTTGTTTCAAAATGTGCTATGCTTAATATTTGTTTCACAAGTTGAGAACTATTCATTCCATATTTCACAATGTTGTTTCACAAGTTGAGAACTGTTCATTCCATATTTCACAATTGTTCATTCCAGATTTCACAATGTTGTTTCAGATGTACAAGATTTCAAAATTTTACTTTTTCATAAATTGTATGTTTTACATCACATTATGCTTTTAAAAATTGTACATTTTATATCACATTGTGCTTTTAAATATTGTATATTTTATATCATACTGTTTCAACTGCCTTGATAAATTGTTGTCTTATATTTTATATCACAGTATTGGTATTGTATTGTTAATGTATGAATTTTGATCAACAAAAATATTCTTTTGTTGTTTGAGATGAAGATAGTAAATTATATTGGTGAGTAATACTAGAAAAGCAACACAAAATTATAAATGCAAAAAACCTTTGAATGACTAAAGACACAAATTTTGAAAATATAGTTTTCATTAATACGATTGGAAATATAATACATTGTACAAAATTTTTGACTACAGTCAACTTCAAAAAAAATTTACATTGTAAAATATCTTATTTCGAGATAGCTACGTCAGATTCACTTGCAACAACGACTTCTTTTCCTTTATCTCCTTGCTTGACACCTTGTTCCGGCAATGCACCAAGTCTAACTAGGTTTTCTTGAACTTTCACAATGCTCCCCAACAATGCACTTTCTTGCTGGTTTGGATCTTCAAGTATTGTTGGAAGTTTTTCTTTTTCTTTTTGGTGTTGTAGTACAATGTCGGATATTCATGGATTTTCTCCCTTATATATCTTCGCAAATGATTATTATCCGCCACTTTTAATTGTATTTTTTCTTCATTTCCATTGCATTTTGCAAAAATGTTTTTGCTGCATTGATATTAAGCTGCATGTTGTTAACTAGCATTTTTAGGTTTTCAAAATTTTACTACAAAAAAAAATGAAAACATTATTCAAAATAGTTATATAAAAAATTATTACTTGTTTTAAAGAAAATTGAAATATGAAAAATAAACTACAAAAGCAAATTAAAACATAAATAAACATTTTCTTTCCTCGACTGCATCCCTGGAAGACTCAGCAAGTGCAACTTTTTCCTTATCGAAAGCCCATTGGTTATAAAAATCTTGGGCTTCAGCATTAATAAACTGCTGACAACAATATTTAAAACATCATCATACACAATTTCAAAATTCATTGTTCCTATTGTGGCCTGCTTCAGCAGGCCACTAAAGTGTAGACAAGGGTGAGTATACTCCCGATACGAGAGGTGAACTGATCGAACAGACGAGACAAGGAATCAGCATGGGGTCTCGGAGGTACAAGGTAACTCAGACGTCAGAGGGATCAGACGTCAGACTAGTCTATCTGTCAGTCGGTTGGAACCAGACGTCTGGGGCTGGGATGCCAGGAGGCTAGACGTCTTGGACTAGACGTCAGGGGGTGAGACGTCTGGAAGGAAGACGTCAGGTGGCTAGACGTCTGGGACTAGACGTCTAGGGACTGGACGTCTGGGAGCTAGACGTCTGGGACTTAGGCGTCTAGGGGCTGGACGTCTAGGACTGGACGTCTGGGGTGCAGACGTCTAGACGTCAGACGACTGTTGTCATGGCTTCTGCTCCCGAATACCTGCAAACAACCTGCCAGGAAGAGTCTTCAACCTGCATAACATTAACAACACAACCTGCAATAACACAGCATAACACCAATATGATCAAGCGTTGTCTTATTATCTCCAGAAGGTTACAGATTACAATGCAAAAGTAAGGGGGTATTTAAAGGCTGCAGTGCGCCAACCACCCAACCGTTTGCCCAACCAACTAGTTAGACGTCTAACTAACATTTTAGACGTCTGAACGTCTACACTAACTAGACGTCTAGCTTAACTAGCCTTAACCCAAATGGCGGCCATTTTGTCCTTTTGTGCATTTAATCCTTTTCTCTTTCGATTGGCTGATTAAACTAAACAAACACTATGCCTTATACAAAATGGCATTACAAAATAGCATAAATCCACATTTGCTATATACATTCAAAATTGCTTGGGACATTTTCACAGTCAGTTCCTCATTTCTGCTGTCTGGAACTGCTGTCTACATCTATCCTCCCCTTCGAAGAAGTCGATGTCCTCAGCGACTTTCTCCGCTCGGTCTGTGGGGTCTCTGTCTGCTTCAGGTGGAACTGGGTTCTTAATGTTGACAGCCTCTATAACAACTTCATACTCCTTCATCTGCATCTTCAACAGCTCCCTCTCCTCCTTGAGTTGGTTGGTATAGTTATAAAACTTAGCACATTCTACCCCAAGGTTGTTAGCACGATCTTCTGTCTGTTTGAGAGCATCCAACAACTCAGTCTCCCTCTTCCTGAAGATCTCCTTCATCCGTTGTTCAGACATTGAGCCAGAAGACGAAGGTGCTCTCTGTGCTAACTGTTGCTGTAGAGTTGCCTCCCTTTGGCGTGCCTGCTGCAGTTCCTCCTTCAAGCTTGCCTGCTCCTTTTGCCAAACTTCTTCTTTCTTCTGCCATGCAAGCTCGGACTGATTTTTCTGTGCTGCTAAGTCCGTTGTCTGCTTAACCAGTAACTCTTTAGCCTTCGTCAACTGGGAATTATCTGCCTCCAACTGGGAGATCTGTCGAGTTTTCTCTTCCAGTTGCGTGCCAAGGTACTCCATGGTCTTCTGTAGCTTATCAAGTTCCCTTCTCATGCCGTCTATCCTGTTCATACCTTCATCTAGGAGCGTCTCCTTCCGCTGTATTGTCTCCAGAGCAGTTCGCAGTTCTTCATCAACTGCTTTCTTAGCTGCGTGTACACACTTCAAACCTTCCCCCAACCAACACAATAGATGGGCAATGAAATTCATTTGTGCATACACCGGTAATAGTTCAGGAGCTACTTCCACTTGTGCTCCTGGTACTGTAGGTTTTTGAGGGTTCCTGTTGCTATGGCCACACTTATACACTCGTCCTTGGCTCCGGGATAGAGAGTAGGTGTCTTCTCTGGCAATTGTGCAATCCCCTCCATTGTGGTCAAGCCGGAAATGGACAAAGTCCATGGGGTGTCCTGATATATCTCTGAGATGCCCTTCCGCCATGGTCCTTGTGCTGCCCAACTGACCAGTTTCTCCATCTCTCCCTCTATCATTCCTTGCCATTGCTTCCAATGGCCCATGCAAGCTGCTTCAAACTGCAAGCGTATATTATCCATAATCTCCGTTAACTGTGAAAAACAGTCAACCGCTTGCTGATCCATGTTGTCTGACGGGTCCATAAAATTCGGTACCTGTACCTGAAACACTTGAGACCATAGGTCCTTTTGTTCCTCCTCTTGCTCTTCTTCTTGTACTGCCTCTTTTCCCTTGGATGTTGTCGACTTATGACTGCTCATCTGCGGCTCTGCCCTGTTCTCTGAATCGGTCCTAGGTGGAGGCTGTTCTCCCCCTATCTCAGCCACCTCTCCTTGTGAGATTTCTCTTTCCTCCACCTGGATAGGGTCTTCCCGTGAGTGTCCTGCAGTTCTTGCTTCCTCCGGAATTCTGCTTCCCTCCACTGCAGGTGTGGTAATCTCTCCCGGATTACCTAATTGTGTTTCCTCATTTGCGGCAAATAGCTCGTCAATTGATACTGCCCCTAATGTTGCCGCAAATGCAGTTGGTCTAACCAGTGAGTCCCCAACTGGCTTTGGTGAGTTGGCACCAACCTGGAATGCCGCTTCTGCAAAATACTCTGTGGGTCCGATGTGGACCGTTGTACTGGATCCTGTTGCCGGATTGTGAAGGGCTGAAGGGATGTTGAGATCCATCTCCAGCCCCTGATGAGTTTCTAATTGTCTTTGGATTGAGCGAGTTGTCTCTAAATTCCGTTGAATGGTTTGCAATGCATCTTTAGAGAGAGCTAGGGGTGGCTCATCAAACCGTCCCTTCTTCTTCTTCCTTTGTACTATTTCTGGTGGTAGGGCAGCTATACGTTATGTGGCTGTTTGCTTTCTGACCATTGGGTATCCTCCCCTTCTGAAGTAGTCACCGTCTTCTCCTGCCTCGGTGGTTTATGACATATCTGCTTCACTTTCACCTTCTTCGTTGGTGTAGTCCTCTTTGCCAGTGGTTGTGCATCAATCCACCGCAAGACACTCGGGGCTAATTCCGGAATTTTCTTCTCCGGTCCAAAGTCAGGAATCCGTACTCCTGCTCTCGTGGCTGCGTCCAAAATCAGCCCAATGGCATGAAATGCCATGGAGAAATTCTTCGTTACTCTTGACAGGAATGCCTGGATGCGGAGCGACAGATGTTGTGCCCAATCATAAGCAACTCCTTTATCTATTCCCTGCAAGTACGGAATCAGCCATATGGGCAAATCTGAACTCCTCTGTTCCCCTGATAATCTGGCCATAATAACGTTCATTATCACTTCTAGCCCAGTATGTCTCAACTGCGTCTGTTTGATGCCTCTTCCACCATGGGTGTTAAGCATCGTATCCACTTCTGCCCTGGCCAGAGTAGTGACGCTCATAATCAATTCTGGCGTCTTCTTGGGGTCTACCCTTTCGTTCACCACTGGCTTACCCTTCCTGGGTAGTCCGAATACGCGCTGAAATGACTCGGGAGAGAAGTCCACTGTCACCACCTTATCTCCTATGCGCACATAACTCCTGCAGTTGTCCTCATCGTAGTTCTCCAGCATTTGAATCAGATAACCCTTAAAGAACTCTTTATCAAAGTTCGGGACTTGTAGTATAAAATGTACTCCTGCCTCCTTAAGTCTTCCCTTGACAGGGTTATCATAAGTTGCCTCTGCCCACCATTGCCGGCAAAAATCACCCGTCGGACAAGTCCATGTAATCTCTGTGGCGGGAATTGGTGCTTTTCCACCTTGCTGGACTTCCTTGCTCCTTTTGCTAGCCAATTCCGCTGCCTCCCTCCGCATTCTCGTCTGCCCTGGGTTCTCCACTTGTCCACGCACCTCGTGCTCCAGGTGATGTCGCAGCCTCTTTGCCGACACGGACTCTGTTTCCGATTCTGCCTGACTTGGAGCCTTGCCAGATCTGTGACTCATCTTTCCCGCTCCAACTGCTCGGCTGCCTTCCTAGCCGTCTGCCTTTTCCAGCCAGACGTCTGAAGAATTTGCTAGACGTCTGCCTTACCAGGATGCCAGACGTCTGCAATTTTAGTTTGGACGTCTGCTTCCTGGTCCAGACGTCTACCTGGACGTCTACTCTTCGTGCCCAGACGTCTGCTTGACTTGTCTGCCAGACGTCTACTCTTCCTGCCCAGACGTCTGCCTGGCTGTCTGCCAGACGTCTACTCTTCCCGGACGTCTGTGCTGGACGTCGGTTCTCCTTTTGCCTAACGTGCTGTCTGCTTGCCTAACCCGTCTGACGGCAGTCCTCCTGGGCTAGACGTCTGCTATGCCCTAGACGTCTGCTGTGGCGCGCGCTGTCTTCACCACCCCTCTCGGCTGCTTCCTCTCCTGCCAACCGTGCTCCTTGCCTTCTCCTCTACCTGCAACTGTTTGGAATGGTGAAAATGGATGTTTAACCTTCTTTTTATAGCCTCTCATGCATGCCATAACGGTTTCTCCAACCGCCACCTAGCAACCGTTTCCTCTATGCGCGCCACCTAGCTAGACGTCTGGAATTTAGACGTCTAGGGGTGTTGTTTTGTCTTTTCCCTATTTTCTTTTTTTTTGATCATTTAATATCTCCGACTAAACCGCACAGCCATGCCGATGCGGATTTCGAAGATATCTGGCATCTCATTCCTGCTATGACGGCTTCATTAAGCTGCTAAAACCGTCATCACCCCCTGTTTCTGCTTCATCCGACTCTTGTCGTCTCCGACGATTACTTTGTCTGTGGCGAGTTTCGGGCTGAGGTTGCTCCGGACGTCTCACTCTGTTCCTTGGTACAATTCGCAGATCCGTGCTCTGCTTCCGGTTGTTGTGCTGCTCCTTGTTATGCAACTGGTGCCTACTTCCTTGACGTCCCGTGTTCTACCGGCTTCTTTCTGCCGCCACCCGTATTTGCTCCATCCAATCCTCTACCAGACGGATTTCTCTTTCGTTTGGACTGTCGGTATTTGGATCAAATTCTTCAATTACATCCTCCAAGGGTCTACTCACAGGGTTCTGATGTGCCAGTTCTACTGTTTGGGGATCCGGATGTCTCTGCCATGGAATCCGTTCCGTGCTTCCGTCATGGCTCCGGATGATTACACAATCATCCAAGTAATGAAACATTTCCCTTCTCTGTTCAGGTCGATCAAGTATGTTGTGGTCAGGTTGTTGGGGTCTCGGCTATCTCCGATTTTGGTTATTTCTTCTGGATCTTCTGCCTCTTCCTCGGATTTCGCCATTCCGGTTGCTCAACAGCTCTTACTTGATTTCTTCGTTCCGGATTAATATTCCCATTCCAGGTTCCTCTCCTCCCTCGAACCTGGTTCCTGTGGCCTCGGCCTCTTTCCGATCGAATCTCCCTATTGTAGGGTTGTCGTACTCCCAACTGCCCGAGATTCAGTCGGTCCCTCTGTCGTTCCTGACGACGTCTTCGGTTCCTACGAGCTCGTTGAGGTTGGCCCATAGGACTAACCTCAGGAGCACGTAGTGATGGGTTAACTGTGGCCATGCCCACTGTTGGACCTTGCGGTTCAGCAAGTGGTCTGGTCGACCTAGGGGTATCCTGAGTTGAATTTCTCCCACTCTGGTTACCGGGACGGAGGTTAACCACACTCCTCCCTTGGTCAGGTAAGTCTTGGTCACCGAGTGGCTCTGACGAACCCTCCGGATTCCGCAAAATACCTCTATTTCGGCCCTGATTAATGAGTTCGGCCCGAGAACTCCCTTCTTGGCGTTGGTTTTCTGGGGTTACGTTATGCAGAATTCGCAACCTTCGGTCCGCTCTTAGCAATCTCCTTCGCCACCTGGCTTCCTCGAAGCGCCGTTGAGGTGCACATTGTGCTAAGGCTACCTGATATTGTTCTGAAAATTCTGAGTCAGTACTTGAATTGTTCGCGTTTTCATATGCAGATATGGGCCAATTGGAAGTCTCATGGACTCGACGTTCCAACCTTCTCACTTCCCTTCTGTGTCGCTTGAGGTCCAATTCTGCTAGCCTGTATCGGGCTACTTCTTCGCGTTCAGTAGGACGTTGCATGGCTGCGGTATATGGAGTTCTGAATCGTCGAGGTACTGACAATTCTATTGTTTCATCTGTACTTGTGTTAGCAATGTTCAGTCCTTCTGAAGAACTTCCACTCCCGATCACCTGTGTTTCATCTGCAAACCGTACTCTTGTCTGTTGATCATGAGTCAGGTGTCGTGGGCTTCTTTGGGGACTTACTTGGGGAATGTCGGGATCAGGTTGATTTTCATCACTACTTGATTTATCCTGCCAACCTCTTTTTCTTGTTCCCTCTGTTGCTACCTGGACATCCCTCCAATTGATTGCTGCCATCTCTTCTTTTGTTATTCTGTAATTGGCAGTTGAACTCTGTCCTGCTTCCCAGACCCTCGGTCTTTCAGGTGATTCCACTTGTTCTTCAGATCTTGCGACTTGTGCATCGTCTGAGTTTGCTGAATCTTCCGAGTTCAGTCTTATCCTTAATGTGGCTGAGGATGAACTCATGGACTGGTCATTTGATGCTACTGCCTTCTCTCTCACCCTCTCCCCTTGGTATGCATTGGGTAAGGAAAATAGACTGCTTGCTGGGGAGTTGCCCAATTCAGTCCTTCGTTCTTCATCCTCCTGTTCCGCCCATTCATCTCTGCGTACCTCCTAACGTTCTTCAATTCTCTCCATAGTGGTCTCCAACTCCTGGATGACTTGCTCTCACAATTGGCTATTGTACTGTCTCAGAGTTTCATACTCTTCGTGCAATCTCTGAGTTTCCAACTGCATTTGTTGCAGAATTCTCGCCCCCTCTTCGTTCTGTCCTTCTCCCGGAATTTGTAGGACAACTTCTGCTGGTACCTGAAGTTGTTCCTCTTCGCTATTCGGAGCGGGTTGTTGTAACTGTTGTTGTTCACCTCTTCCAGTTACCGATCCTTCTTCGGTTCCAAATAGCCATTCCAGGTTATGACTTCCCTCCTCCCGAACAACATCACTCTGCTCGTCATTGTCTGGAGTTTGAGTACCTGGATTTGATTCATCTCTCCTGGTTCCGGGATTTCCCTCTGATTGTTCTAAACCGATCATGTTTATCTGAACATGGGGCCTGTATAGTTTCAGTTTAGAACCGTTTATTGCTTCGGGGCAGACTGTTCCGTCCAGTTTCCTCAGTCTGACTGCCCCGTTCTCCAATACCTCTTCCACTTGGAAGGGTCCAAGCCATAAGGTTTTCAATTTCCCAGGCTTGATCTCTCTTTTTCCATTATATTTGAGGACCAATTCACCAGCCTTTAGGTCCATCTTCCGAAGATGCTTGTCATGCCAAAATTTTCTCCTTTTCTGCGATATCTCCGTTGCCCTTGTGCCATGACCCTTTTCTCCCCTAGTCGAACCAATGTTGTCAGCCGCTCCCCGACGCTCTCTTCTTCACTTAGTCGGTTGTCGACTGCTACCCTCAGGCTTGGTACCAAAAACTCTACCGGTACCACTGCTTCTTGCCCGTACATTAGCTGAAAGGGTGTATGGTTCGTTGTTGGTTTGAAAGTAGTCCTGTACGCCCACAGTATTGCTGGTAATCGTTCCTCCCAGTCGGCTCCTTCCACGCCGCATGTCTTGTACATGATAGAAACCAAGATTTTGTTAGTTGCCTCTGCTTGCCCGTTCGCCCTTGGGTAATACGGGCTGGACAAGGAATGAAAAATCTTGAATTCCTTCGTTAAGTTCTGAATAATCTCGTTCACGAAATGGCCTCCTCTGTCACTTGTCAGATGAAGGGGTATCCCAAATCTGGTGATCACTTGTTCGTACAAGAAACGAGTCGTGCTTCTTGCCGAGTTGTCAGGTAGGGCTCTAGCTTCCACCCATTTCGTGAGGTATTTTGTAGCGACTACAATATATCTGCATTTTCTTCTGCGACTTGTCCGTAATGGACCTACAAAATCCAACCCCCATCTCTCGAAGAGTTCCTGAGGTTGTGTCGGATGCAAAGGCATGAAGTCCCTCTTCAATGGCTTCCCCGTTCTCTGACACGTATCACATGCCTTGACAAAAGCTGTCGCATCGTGATAGAGGGTGGGCCACCATAGACCTGCCAACAACACTTTCCTTGCTGTTGCATCTGGTCCCATGTGTCCTCCTGCCAATCCCTCATGTGTCTCCTTCAAGGTCTGTTGAACCTCGTCCTCCATTATGCATCTTCGCAGAATCTGATCCTCCCCCATCTTGTAAAGCAATCCTGCAATCAAGGTGAAGGGTGCTGACTTTGCAATCACTTTTCTTTGTTCTGTCGTCGTCATTTCTTTCGGCAGCTCTCCTGTCGATAGGTATTCCCCTATGTGTTTGTACCATGCCGGTATGGCACTGATCGCAAATAATTGCGCATCGGGGAATTCGTCAGGTATTCCTCCTTTTGCAGGTTCGTCGGAGTGTATCCTTGATAATTGATCGGCTATTACGTGCTTCTTTCCTGGTCTGACGACTATCTGAAACACGAACTCCTGCAAGGTGACGAGCCATCGACTTACTCGTCCGTATATTGTTGGCTTGTTTATCAAGTATAACAAGGCCTGATGATCCACATAGAAAGCAAATGGGTTAGCCAATAAATAGTGTCTAAACTTTTGCACTGCATACACCATTCCCAATGCTTCCCTCTCTGTTGTACTGTAGTTTTTCTCGGCTCTGGACAGTAGCCGACTTGCGAAATATATGGGCTGATCTAACCCAAATTGGCCCTCCTGAGCCAAGGCACATCCTATTGCAAAGTTTGAGGCGTCGACATGTACATGAAACTCCCTCTCCCAGTCTGGAAAAACTAGGATTGGTGCCTTCACCAAATGTCCTTTCAACCCCTCAAATGCTTCTTGGTGTTCTTATGTCCATCTAAACGGGACACCCTTCCGTGTAAGAGCATCCAGTGGGTGTGACATGAGAGCATAGTTCCGGATGAACCTCCTGTAGTACCCCACTGTTCCCAAAAGGTCTTTCTTGAGCTCACATCATGTGGCTCCTCCATCGGTGAGTACTACCCGAATTTTGTCTGGGTCAAGTTTCAAACCCTGTTGGCACACTATATGTCCTAGCGAGTTTTCCGTAAGGCACCATCAGGACGCACTTATCTGGATTCAGCGATATGCGGGCGTTTCTGCATAGTCCCATACACTCTTCTAATGCCTTTAAGTGTTCTTGCGTCCGGCCATAGAGTGACCAATCATCCAAAAAGGCTTTGAAGTTGCCTGTAGCCATCTTGTCGAAGATGTATAAGATGATTCTCTGGAAGGTGGCTGGTGCATTGCACAGTCCAAACGACATTCGGTTGTAAGCGTATATCCCGTTCTCCACCACAAAGGTTGTCTTTAGCTTATCCTCCTCCGCAATGCTGATTTGGTTGTACCTCGAGAATCCATCCAAAAATGAATATATCTCGTGGCCTGCTACCTCTTCTAGAATGGAGTCTGTGAATGGGATTGGGAAGGGGTCCTTAATAGTTACGGCGTTCAAACTTCTGAAATCCACGCAGATTCAGATTTTGTCTGCTTCCCGTTTGAGCGTGATTACGATGGGAGACACCCATTCGCTTGTCGTAACTTTAAAAATTATGCCTGCATCCAGCATCTTCGCAATCTCCGTGTTCACCCGAGCTGCGTACTTGGGGTTCATCCTGTATGGTCGCCTCCTAACAGGTTGAGCTCCATCAATCAACGTAATCTTGTGTACACATAGTTCGGGTGGAACTCCCTTTAGGTCCTTATATGTCCAGGCAAAAACATCTTTATACTTCATAAAGATCTTAATTGCTGCCGCCTTCAGCACTGGATCCCAATCATCTCCACACTTAATCATCTTATTCTCATCTTCCTCTCCTAGGTTTACCTGAATCATTTTTGGTCCTTCGTACTTGATCGATTCAGGGTCTCTCTCGGCTTTTAATACCTCAATGGGGTGGGCTGGCTTAACATCAATAGCTGCTTCCCCCATTGTATACTCTGCAAAGTTTTTGGGAAACACCCACTTCTCTCTCTCTTTATCCTTTTTTGTTGATGTCTGTCTCTTGTTACTGTTTTCCTCTTCAGTTTCTCTCTTCTTATCTTCCCGCGTTTCACCTTCCGTAGTGATGCATAGGCATTGAGGAGCGAATACCTCGTAATCCTCCATCTGCCAATGGAGTAGACCCTTATCCTGGTCTTGCTCATCCTCTGTGCATTCCTCCAAGTGCAGCACTCCTTCATCCGGTTCATACCCCGTTTCGCCTTCGGATAACGAAGATTCTGAGTCATCTGAAGTCGCGATGTCCTGGCTCACTGTCTGATTCTTCAGATTAATCACATACTTGTGCTGCCCCTGTTTAAAGGATAGACGCTCTTTCTCCCAGTTATGGTTGACTTTCGCAGTTCTCAACCATCCGCGTCCTAGCAATGCATCATATGCGGGCTTATGCATAGCTATAATTACAAAATCAAGGACAAAGTCCTGCTCTGCTATGCGTATTTTTGGTTCATCAGAACGCCAATTGTTTCGATGCCGTATTGATCAGCACCATACAACTTGAAATTCGGAGATCTTAAGGCGGGTTGCCCAATAGTCCGCCATGTCTTTTCCGGCATCACGTTCACGCTAGACCCTCCGTCCACAATTACTTGACTTAGTTTATGGTCCAAAATCTCCATATGGACCATAGCAGGTCTCCTTCCTGCTTCTATCATTAGAATTGTGGGGTCTATGAATTGCTCTTGTTTGATTGCTGCTACCTGTCGCGGTTCATCCTTCCTCTTGATGACTTCGTCGATCGTAGCATACAGCTCAGGTACTATGGTGAACAGGTTCGCAACCTTCACCTCTACCGTTGTGTTCAGTACCTGCGCTACCAACCCTTCGACCGATGCCTTCTTACTCGTCTCCGGTCTCTTCAACACTTTCTCCAGAACTAGTCGATTCTGCTTCTCTTTCTCTAGTTCTGTCTGAATCAACTCCTGGGCTTCCTGCCACCGCTCCTTCTCTTGGGCAGGATTTGGGTATTGCTCTATCTTTTTGGCCTGTGCCCTTGTCACAACCAACACCTCCTTCTTTTCCTCCGTTACTGGGCTCACTTCCCCAATGCCAATCAAATTGACATTCTGAGTCCCACTGGAACTTGCTTTGTTCGGGCAATTCGCCTCCGTATGGTTTCCTGGCCCACACCACTTACACATTTGTGTGGTGTTACTGGTATTGTTGCTTTTTGCATTCTAGGGTTTTGAACAGTTCTTCGCAAAATGTCCCCATTCCTGACAATTCCGACATTGGATGATAGGTCGACCGTCAGAGTCATATTGCAATCGACTCTGACCTCCTTGTCTGCCGCCTCTACGATTATTTTGGTAGCCCCCGCTTGTAGCTCCTTGTCCATTCCTTGTTGCATTCGGCTGCTCTTCTTGTTGTATGGTCATAGTCTGATGTCGTTTACTTTTCAAGTTGAATGGGCAGTCTGCGATGGAATGTCCTGCAATATCACAGATGTTACAATATGCCGTCTTCGGGCAGTTGACGTTTGTGTGTCCTTCCGTCTTGCAGTCCGAGCACCAGATTTCTTTTCGGTCTTTGCGAGTATCTCCTTTGACTTCTTTCAAAATTTTATCAAATTCCCTTTTAAAGGAGTGGATTGTGCTCTGTACTTTGTCTTCTTCATCATTGTCGGAATCTTCATTATGCTTCATATGTGCTCCAATCCCCGCAGTCGTCTGCTTACTCTCGCTTTCGAAATTCTTTGCTTTCTCCAGTGCTTCTTCATATGTTGAGGAAGGTACTGCCTTCATCTTTTTCCTGTATTTTGCCAGTAATCCATCCAGAAACCAGCGTTTCACCATGCCGTCGGCAGGTGGCATTTCCATTTTATCAGTTAACTGCTTCAGTCGTCTATTGTAACTCTTGACATCCTCATCGGGTTTCTGTTTTGTTATGCATAGTTCCGTGATGATGTCCGTATCGTCTCTTAATGGTCGGAATTCTTCGATGAATGCTTTTCTCAAGTCTTCCCATTGCACAAAGGCCTGTGTACTCTGCTTTTTCAAATACCAGTCAATCGCCATGCCACGCAGTGTGGCTGGAAACAGTTGCAGCCATTCTGTATCCTGCGTGACTCCATTTGCTCCCCAAATGGTTATGCAAGTTCCCACGTGTCTTGACGGGTCTTCTTTTCCCTCGCCTGAAAAAGGCGGGCACTTCTATTGTATTGTCTTACTACCAATACTTGCCATTTGATTTGTGTTTTGTCCCGGATTACTCGATGTTGATGGTTGTGTTGTTCGATTTGGTTGTCTGTCTACTGTTGATGGTGCAAAGTTATATCCAAATAACGTTATGCCCAACTCCAATTGGTCTCTATTCCGCGATCTCCTTCGCGAATATACCAATCTTGGTTCCGGTCGCCCTCCCCACGAACCCTCGCGTGGTTGCTCAGATACAAGGTCTTCTCCTTCAGTATCCTCTTGCCAACCGTCTCCCGCTGGTTCGGGTGTCACCGTCCTTTCCTCAATGATGGGCACTTCTTCCGCTATTTGCTCTTCGTCTTCTACAGTCATCGACGGTATTCCTATGTTCGTACTCTCTTCCTCCTCGGGATTCCAGACTCTCTCTACGTCCGGGTGGGAGATCTCCGTCGCCTCCGTGATCTTAAATTCGCCAGTCGTGCACTTCTTCGCACCAGTACCTGTGTACTTTCTTGTAACCTGCGATCAGTCATTCACCTATTAGCTTTGTCACTTATGCCTCTCAGACTCAGAGTTCGATTTTTAGGCAACGGCGCCAAATGTAGACAAGGGTGAGTATACTCCCGATACGAGAGGTGAACTGATCGAACAGACGAGACAAGGAATCAGCATGGGGTCTCGGAGGTACAAGGTAACTCAGACGTCAGAGGGATCAGACGTCAGACTAGTCTATCTGTCAGTTGGCTGGAACCAGACGTCTGGGGCTGGGATGCCAGGAGGCTAGACGTCTTGGACTAGACGTCGGAAGGAAGACGTGGGGGAGAGTGGGAAGACGTTTGGGACTAGACGTCTAGGGACTGGACGTTGGGAGCTAGACGTCTGGGACTTAGGCGTCTAGGGGCTGGACGTTTGGGGTGCAGACGTCTAGACGTCAGATAGCTGCTTGTCATGGCTTCTGCTCCCGAATACCTGCAAACAACCTGCCAGGAAGAGTCTTCAACCTGCATAACATTAACAACACAACCTGCAATAACACTCAAGCACGATCTGCAATACACAGCATAACACCAATATGATCAAGCGTTGTCTTATTATCTCCAGAAGGTTACAGATTACAATGCAAAAGTAAGGGGGTATTTAAAGGCTGCAGGAGCGGTTCCCCAACTACCTGCGCCAACCACCCAACCGTTTGCCCAACCAACTAGTTAGACGTCTAACTAGCCAGACGTCTACACTAACTAGACGTCTGGCTTAACTAGCCTTAACCCAAATGGCGGCCATTTTGTCCTTTTGTGCATTTAATCCTTTTCTCTTCTGATTGGCTGATTAAACTAAACAAACACTATGCCTTATACAAAATGGCATTACAAAATAGCATAAATCCACATTTGCTATATACATTCAAAATTGCTTGGGACATTTTCACAGTCAGTTCCTCATTTCTGCTGTCTGGAACTGCTGTCTACACTAAGCTTTTCTAGTTCATACTGAACCAAAGAATAAATTGAATCTCTTTTTGCATAATTTTCATATCGGGCATTTATTTGCTTTATTAGGACCTTGGCCGGATATTCCCAATCCTTCATTTCTTGCAAATCTTGAAACACAATTTGTTTCATTGTTGCTTCCATATTTTCAACCATTAAAACATTCTCATCAAAATTAACAATGTCATCCTCGGTTTGAGGATGAGGGTCATTTCCTTCAGGAGCTGGGAATGATCTCTGCTTAGGTGCAGGGGCTTCCTGTTGTGCTTGACCCAGTGGATCGTGAAGCACATATGTTGCCTTAAAGCCTAAAATGTTGCCTTGCAACAGAAAGCATCATCAAGTTGGATATTAGCCAATCCAATGGATGAAACTTCTAGTGCCTGTGAAGAAGTGTGAAATGAAAAAGACGAGAACCCGGGCCTAGAACTTTGTGTCGGTTGCGATCTCTGTGAAAAAAGTTGTTTTCCACCTCGAACCCGCGTTTGGCCTCTCATCTGTGTAGGTGGTGTCTATCGTTGTTTTTGAACACAGACGCTGCGGTGGAACATGTTGTTGTGGAAACTATGGTTGTGGTGGAAGCGGTGGCAGTGGTGGAAGTTGTGGTTGTGGTGGAAGCGGTGGCGCCATATGGCCTCTCATTCTCGTAGTTTGTCGTTGAGAGGCGGCTGAAAACATAAAAAAGTTTTATTAGCATTATTCTGAAAATTAAATAGAAAAAACCATAATTCAAAGTAAATACACATTGTTTGACCTGAAGACGATGAAATCTATTGAATTTGGGCACCGATGGGGGATCGGGAGGGGGTGGCCACACTAGATTCAACCTGCACATTGTTTGCATACCTAGGCATACGAGATCCACTAGGTGAAGGAGCTTGCCTCAGACGCTTTGATGGCCTCTGTAATGGAGACATTTCTGATCCAGTGTCCTCAGAATCACCAGTTTGCTCTGGCCTATGACTCCTATTGGCAACATCTTGCTTAGTCCTTATTGTGGCTACCCTACCTTGTATTTAGATGAAAAGAAAAATTTAAAAACAAAACGTGCTAAAATATAACATAATTTTTTATTGTCAAAGATGGACCGATTACCTTCAATTTCTCTGGTGTCAAGGCAATGGCTTGTAGTGTTGCATGCACTACAATAGGAACAGGATTATCTTGCAAATCATGAAAACTTTCAAAATAAAGTGCTAAAATGTAATTAATTGTGCCCACAATGGGTTGTCTTGCTGGTTTGCAATTGCACCGCATGCAGCTCGATCCTGATGCGATCTGTAATATAGGCGCAGCAATCGAACCTCTCATGATGCTCACAGCGAATAACATCAATAGTGCCCAAAACAAAAATTTCGATCTTCCAAGCAAAATCAGTCTTGCTTTGAAGAACTCAATAATGGCCTTCAGAGTTGTATTCTTAACATCAATGATTGTTAACCCCCTATTTGACTTGGCGTTGGAGGCTGCAAAAAAAAAAAATAGATAACAATTTACAAATTTGAAATTTTTAGCATTAACAGATTCTAAGACACAAGAATTATACCTGCCAAATCTTCACCATCTGTGGTGAGTTGGTACATTTTCTCGAGGTAGCCTTTCTCTTCTACAGAGAGCTGGCACTTCGCTTGAACTGGAGGACAATCATCGAAAAGAAGATTTGTCAATCTTTGGATGTTTGCAGCTGTGATGGTGAATGACAAATTTCTATTCCGTACTTTCATTTTGACAATGGCCTTGTCATTGTCATAACCGACAATAATATGTTGCAAGAGGACTTTATCAGTTTTGAAATGTGGCATTGACACCAAGGTTGTCAAACTTGCGTCTTCTAACCACGATAAGTCCGTACCTGGGGTTATTAGCAAATCTAAAATTAAAGTGCAAGAAAGATTCTTGAACTTTGGAATAGGGGTGGAAGCGGCGGCCATTGCTAGAAGTTGGAAACTTGGAAATAGAAGAAACAGGAGAAATTGGTTGTTCGATAATGGTTTGCTCTGGTTGGGTGCAATCGTAGAAATGAACTCGAAAAATGACAGTTGATGCCCTTTTATAGACAAAATGGACAGAGTGGACACGTGGCAAAATTGTATTGGACATGCAATATGGGTGATAGATTGTGTGACACGTGGCAGGTGGTCAACGATGGATCATTTTCTGCATGCGGACCGTATTCTGCATTAGGCTTGATACCGGACCATTTTCTGCATCAGGCCACTTTTCGGACCATATTATGCATCAGACCAGACCCCTCGGACCTTATTATGCATCACATCTGGCACCCAGACCTTATTATGCATCATATTTGACACCCGAACCTTACTATGGATCAGACCCGATCCTCGGACCTTATTATGCATCAAACTCGACCCTCGGATCTTATTATGCATCAAACCCGACCCTTGGACCTTATTATGCATCAGACCCGACCTCGGACCTTATTATGCATCAGGTCAGATCCTCGGACCTTATTATGCATCAGACCGAACCCCGAAACTTATTATGCATCAGACCGAACCCTTGGTCCTTATTATGCATCAGACCGAACCCCCGATCCTTATTATGCATCAGACCGAACCCTCAGTCCATATTATGCATCAGGCCAGATCCTCGGATCTTATTATGCATCAAACCGGACCCCGGACCTTATTATGCATCAGGGCATATCCCCAGACCTTATTATGCATCAAATCAAACCCCGGACCTTAGTATGTATCAGACCGGATCCCGGACCTTAGTATGCATCAGATCGGGTCCAGACCTTAGTATGCATTTGACCGAATCCGAAACGCGTTTTCCACACGGTCCGACCAAAACTGTCAAAGTCGCCATTTTTTCCCAAAAAAAAATTAGAAACCAAAGTAATTTGCCATTTCCTTCAACGTGAGGTTGGCCAGGATTCGTCGCAGTTTCGAAACGGATTTGCCTATTTTTTACAAGTACATTTTGGGTCTGACCCCTTATGCATAACCCTGAAGCAAAGATATATTACATCATGAGGATGAACCATGACTATATTATTTAAACAAACCACACAGTGTTATTAAAAGAACACGTAGTATTTCAACAAACTTCAACAAACCATATAGTAGGAATTAAAATAACAATTTGGCAATTGTGGATATCATTTGGCAAGATTTGAACCTATGATTATGCCTTAAAAGTCCATGCTTTTACCCACTTAAGTTCATGCTATTTGATAAAATGATAATGTTCATCCATTGGATTAAAACCATAACTTATAGTATGAATCTTTATTCCCTACCATTTGCTTCAAAACATTGGAGCGGATCACTACAAAGTTATCAAATGTACAAAAAATAATTTACATTTTATTTTCCAACTTAAATCCAAGCAACCTCCAATCAGAACCAGAATGAAGTTTTTCTTTTTCACAAGTAATTTAAAAAAAATATTGGTAGGTGCAACTAAAATCTCTTTAGCTAATTCTTGCGTTCTCCATGAAGATTAAAACACAATGGAGCTTTGTATCTCAATTTTGAAGCTGGCATAACCTAAATTAACTATCTGAAGGCATAGCATGCATACATTTGCTAAGTTTCCCATGTTCTTTCTAGATATATTAAGTACACAAATACATTAAGATTTCCTATAGTTCAACTGAAATAAATGCCAAACTGTGCTCAACCATTAACCACCAAATGCAACGGAACTAGTACTACAACAATTTTTAACATGGAACCAGATTGCAAGTATAAGCATATACACTGAAAAGGCACATCAAACTCCACCAATATAATGACACTGAGCAATGCCAATATTTTCACTGTGGTTACAAAGCTATAATAGTTGTGAAAAACATCTAACCTACTGTAAACAATCCAAACCTTCACGTAGCTTGCACCTCTCAAGAAATCTTGCAAGTTTTGTCCTAACATGCATTTTCATTTTAATGTCCAATATTAATGGACGTTATTGGTCAGCAGAATAAGAACCAAAGTGTTATATGAAAGTTTCCAAAGGCTAATGTGGAGGAAAAAATCAGTTCCCTTAAAAACTTTGACTTTTCGGGGAAGAGGATAAGTTCCCTAGAAACTTTGCCTCCGATGTCCAAATTCTCAGATTTCACTCTAATAGCTTTCCCATACCACCTATTGTAACTCTAATGTTCGTTAGTTTAATTAAAGAGGCAGTGCTTCCCAAATAAAATTTCATTAACAGTGGATTGTGCCATTTTTACCACCTGTACCTTTTGCAAGTAAATGTATTAAATTGGTGAGTAAGATGCGATGCTTTGTGGCAGTTACTGAAGTGGACTTTTAGGCACCAGTGTGCAAGCAAGTCTTGTGGGTGTAGTGGTTTGTCAGGTTTTAGGTTCTTTCAAATTTAAACTTTTCATCATTCTTTCGAGGCATTGCTATTCACAAATTAAAGTACGTAGTAACAATTGACACCCAATTAAAGTCATGATAGCACGAATGACATGTACATGTTCTATCATTTACTATTTTATGGCAACATGGATTAACACCCAATGTATATTTGATACCACTAGAAAACACAATTAACCCATGACCTTGTAACAATGCTAAGCATGTGCTCAAAAACTTGTAAATATTGATGTACATTTTAGAATATCAGTCCTCTATAAGTATGATCAAAGAACACAATTTTATAATTTCAGATTTATATGACAGTGGGACTCAAAATTTATGTATTTTCTCTTGGAAAATGTGAACAAAATGTAAAGAATAGACACAATTACGTCTCACAACTTCAGATTTCCTAACTCTTTGACTGTTCTTTGGAAATCCTTGCTCCAATAATTACCATAAAACTTACATTATCTCGATTTTATATAATTTCTTACAATGATGTTAGTTAATGAATGCCATGCAAACAAACAAATATGACATGAGTAAGCCTCATGGCTATTACTTGTATACAACCATATCAAGCCTTCCATACTCAATTCTATCTTGAACCGCAAACACAGCTAGATACACCAATGGTCAGCCAACACTGTTGACTAGAACTCCAGAATAATCTTGTGTTGGTTGATAATGAACTGAGGACATTTGGACATAGATCTCGAAGGAAATAAATGAATAACTATCACTGTTATTTTCCTCCTAGGTGATGTCACTGTAAAGTGCAAGGGGCATCCTCTTGATATTTAGGGTCCTGTGGACATAAATCCTCTCTCATGTGCCAATTGGTAGCAACATCGGGGACCAAAAAATTCATTAACTCAAATCAAATGCCAGTTAGCTATAGCTTAATCGACCATCTGAAATGCGCATATGAGTTTGTCGCCGAGGCACTCCAATCTCACATGCATTTACCTTTGCAGCAAAGCGTAAGGAGCAAAGAGATTCATTGAAGGACTTGGCATCAGGGGATATATTCACAACCATCAATGTCTTTGAATCTCCACCTAGGCAAGGCTGCAAGACATCAAAAAAACAAAGAGATAATCAGATACCACAATTTCATGTAACTGCATGTGCTAAAAATGAGACTAAAAGGAAGGTCCCTCATTATTACCTGCTCGGAAAAAATTAGTTAGCTTTTAGGTGAAATCGTATGATATAATTTCAAGCAAATATAAACATTCAAAGCCCAATAACTTTAGAAATTAGAAAAGGCACACTAATACCCACCTGAAGTAGGTATGTAAGCTTCGAGTTTCTATATGGCACATGTTGTTCCCTGTTGGCAATTGCAAGGATCACATCTCCCAAACATGCCAAACTCTTATTAATGGCCTGCATGCCAAAATATCAAAAAGCAAATCAGTGTCAAAAAGTAAATATAAGAGCCCTCCATGCTAAAGAGATGTTTTGTCACATGGACAAATGAAGGGAAGAAGACACTTAATTGGACAGTAATATTTATTATCACATGTCCTTGCAAAACAAAACATTTACATATAGTGATAGATAAATATAGGTATAAACACACAAAAAATTGATTTAGATATACAAGTTGAATGTTTGAAGAATAGGAGAAAGTACAGAACTATAACCAGTTAATTGTTATTTACAACCTCATAAAAAGGTTTAGCATCCAACAACGAAAATGTCAATGCTAATAGTGAAAAGCAACGAACAAATGCATGAAATGAATGCCAGAAAGAGCTACATGAAGAAAACTCACAGGGCTGAATAGTTGAAATGGCCCAACACTTCTAAGGCAAAAGGAATGTGCTTATGGTGGCATGAATGCAAACTACTTGATTAAATGATGTCCCTAATTTAATAAATATTATGAATGCTTAGCCAACATATTTATGTCACAAGCTTAGCCATAAGATCCCTCTGCAATGATTGCAGGAGATCAACTTCAAGACTTTTCTGGAAGACTCTCAAATCAATTCTTTCTTGTTGAAATTTAGTCAAAACTCATTGGCTGCTTGTCAGAAGGTTGCTACAAATCCTACATATTGCGTTTCAAATACAGAATTTATAAAGTAGAATGCATATACCTTTAGGAAGAGTTTGACTTTAACATGTTCAGGTAGACACCAGAGTTCAAAGCAAACTCAAAAAGAAATTGAAAAACAGCTCATGCTAACAGAGCATAAGATTTTCAATAGAGTAATGTTTACAGCCAAAGCGACACACAACGTACAATCACCATACAGATAACCTTTTAACTTAAAACTCTCGGATCACCATACAGATAACCTTTTAACTTAAAACTCTCGGATCACCATACAGATAAGCTTTTGACTTAAAACTCTCAGATTTGGTCACTGGATGAAACTTTTCCACATTTTGCACTGAGTGGTAACTTCATGCCAATGTTTCAAGTTCCAGCTGAGATTCTGCTGGTATTCAGTCTTCAAATCCTACATATTGTATTTTAAATATAAAATTTATAAAAGTAAAATGCATATACCTTTAGGAAGAGTTTGACTTTGACATGTTTTAGGAAGAAGCCAAAGTTCAAAGCAAACTCAAATAGGAAGAAATTAAAAAACAGCTCATCCTAACAGACTAGAATATTTTCAACATAAGCGTGTTTACAAGGAAGCCAAAGCAACTCACACCATACAATTGCCATACAGATAACCTTTTAACTTAAAACTCTTGGGTTTGGTCATTATAAGAAACTTTGCTAGGGTTTGCACTAAGTGATGAGTTCATGCCAATGTTTTAAGTTCCAACTGAGAATCTGCTGAGATTTAGTTTGATGCAATATTTCTTTCAATGTTCTTTTTGCTAAATTATAATGATAAACAGATATGTGTAGTTGTCACATCTCTTCCCTCTCTTACAAATAATATTAGTGACAATTTTCCACCATTTTGTTTTATAGCTGCTTATCCAGAGCCAAAACCACAAATCACTACCATTAAGAACTACAATGAAAAGGATAACTCCTCATCTAAACAAATCATTTCCTCTTCCTATATGGTGAAGAATTTAGTTGATAGAACAAGGAAAGAGTTTCTTGCCAAAACATGGCTAAGACCTGATAAATAAAATCTCAGGGCAGGATTTTTTCATCCTACCTTCAAAAAGGGAGAGAACATTAGACTTCTGTATCAAGAAAAAAAAGTCAATAACTCTTTCAGGGCAATCTCTGCACTGTTGAAATTTGGGTTGAAGTCAGCCCCTTTTTCCTCAGTGCAGAAAGGTCGGCGTCACATCAAAAAGCAATATCATTCAAATGATTAAACAACAACAAAACAATGCAGTAGTTTTGCTGATTTGGCTGCATGATAATGAGCGAGCTTTGATATGCATTATCAAGCCATATATGTCAAATATGGACCTTCCTCACTTCACTTTGAAAAAAGCCTCATGGGCTCTTGTCAAGCAATAACAAAAGCAGTAACTGTCTCTACCTTCACTTCTTTTAGTCTTGTTGTCTGGACTTTCAACAACTGCTATTGGCTAAGCAAAGAATTTTGGCTTTTGCAATAAATATTCTTAGCATGGCTATTCATCCGTTAAAACACCTAGTACCCAATATGATATTTTGTTATTACGGAGATGAAGATACTCAGAATATCTGTCATAATTAATATAAATTGTAAACTAATGTTACTCAAGCATGATTCACAATATGGTTTACTTGAATGCCAAAACTTTTGCCCTTGTGGCAGTGGTCTGGTGGAAACATGACCATTACCTAAAGCAAGACTTCAGTTCAAATCTTGAAAGGTGTGTAGTGGTCTGGGAAAAAAACACTTGTAGTTGTGGAGTCTACTGGGACACATGCTGCTGTACTATTTCTCTATAAACTGCACAGGGTGAATTCACTGAGGATAGAATATTCCTTATCTTTGATTTAATGAGCCATCCGCAATTTCAGTCTGAAATTGTGGATGGCTCATTCAAATTGTAAGTGGCTCGCCTGTGTATGCGGAAAATAATTTTACTGTTTGTTTTTATTAAAAGTTTATTCCTAGATTTGTTTTCTTGTGCATTCCAGAAATTCCTATTCTTGATTGACTTCAGTTCAGATTCCAGATTTGTTTTCTTGTGCATTCCAGAAATTCATATTCTTGATTGATTTCAGTTCCGATTCCAAATTTCAGTATTTAAAGTTTCAAATGAGTTTCATTTTACCTTGGCTCATAACAGTGGTATCACAGTGGTGATTCTGTCAGCTTCATATTGTAACAGCACGTCTGAAATGACTGCTCTAAGAACAAGAAAAGACAAATGAACTGAAAGAGGTTGTCCAAGAAGGTTTCCACTCTTTGGCCCAAAATCTGAACAGGATGAGTAGAAATTTAAGGGATATGACTGAAACCATGCAGCCAACATTGTAAACATGACCCATAGATCATCATCTCATCATTCTCCACAGAGGGCTGAGACAAAATATAGTCAATAGACCAGACATGAATCAGAGGTTTCTATTCATCTTCCAGTCTCCCTTAGAGAAAGGAATCCAAGAAGAGAGGTTAGAGATTGACGAAGACCCTATTACAAGATTATGAAAAGCGTATACTGATTTCCAAGCGTATTGTGAAATGAGAAGAGTTGATGGACATGGACATAAAGGAAGAAATAACCGTCCTAGAGCTGAAACCCAACCTTGGGTGCCAAAATTTGACATTGACAGATTTAATGGACTGGAAAAATTAAGTATTCAGATGGATTCACAAACTTGATGTCTACTATAGTCTATAACATGCATCCAATGACTATGTTGGAGAATAATATAGTTTGCATCCCTATACATGGAGAAGCTGCATACGATTGGTGGTATCATTATGATCCCTAACCAATTGTCTCTATTCTTGAATGTCTTTGATGAAAACTAAAAGATTATTGATGACTGCTACATAGAATTGGGGAATCTACATCAAAACTCAAGAGTCTGTTGATGATTATAATATGTTTACAAGATTTTCCATGCAGGTTCATGGCATTCCAACATCTACACAAACCTACATATTTGTAGATGATCTTCATGATGCATTAACAAGGTATGTTGAGGCTCTTAAACCAACTTATATAGAGCTATTGCACAAACCAAATCATATGAAAAATTGCTAAAAAACAAGACCTGAAGCAAGTGAAACAGAACAACATCCAATAACAATTCAAAGCAGCCACCTAATTCAGAAACAAAAAGCAGCAAGGGAAGATTATACTGAAACAGTGTCATCGTTTTTCATGCAAGAAAAGTGGGCTCCAAGGCATAGGTGAATGGCTAAGGGAAAAATTCATTTAGTTGCAATGTTGGATACATCGGGCAACAGCAGAGGTCAACAAGGTCAGATTGACATGGACATGCCACCTATAGAGGAAACATCATCAAGAAAAGATAAGATGATTCTACTGAAGTCCACAAATGACCAAATCAGACCAATGGGACCCCACCAGAAATGAACTGTAGTGACCCAAAAAGAACAGAAAAAAGATAAACCACACTAGAGTATATAAACTAACCTACACTAAAGTGAAACTACTGTACAATACCATATCTCAAAATGTAGGGTGGACCCAGAAATGGGAAATCCCTAAATGTGTTTTAAGTAGTAACAAAGTGGAAGAACCAAAAACCAAGAAGAGCTTAAGTGGAACCATGCAGCTCAAGTGGAACCAAGTGTTAATTCTAATCTATAGTGGAATGCAAAGTAAAGGCAAAGCCATCATCATCATCAAACATCCCAAAAGAGCAAACATAGGATCTAATGATGCTCTTAGCAGAATGACCAGGACAAAGGGGGCTAGTTGGATAATCCTGGAAGAGCACAAAGTCCAACCCCTCAAAACTCTCGTAAAATCCATGACCAAGGAACCAATAAAAGAAGACAACAAACTTGTAAGCTACATTTGCCTCCAAGTCCTGGGAAAGTGAGAAATGGCTGATACTTGACACTGAAAAGCCATAGTTCCATCCAACCACATGCAAGAAGGCAACATCAAAGACCTAATACCAACTCTTGTATGCAGACAAGGACACAGAAACCTGCCATTATCATTATAAAAAGTTGTAGCTCAGATGAACGCTTATTACTCCTGAAGGTAGAGATAGGATGAAAGAATGGGATGATTAGTCAAGTGGTAGTTGATCCTTTTTATAATATCTAACATCAAAGAGTGATGGCGTCTTGAAGGTATGGAGTTAAGATGGCAGACTAAGTGGCAAGCGACCAATTGAATCTCTACACAAGCAATAGTACCTCCCTCGAATCTCGTAATATATAGGACACATAAAGATGAAATACTCTCCAATCTCAACTCCTAAAGAAAGCAAAGACAACATACCCTATCCTCTCAAGGAATATGGTAGTTTGTCTCAACCTAAAACTGATGTGAGTGAACTCTGACCTAACCAAGAGAGATCTTAAGGCTGCATCTGCAATGTCGTTAGATATAATCTGACCAGTTGAATATCCACACAAGCAATTGTACCTCCCCCAGATCTCGTGATATATGGGACACCTAAATATGAAATGCTCTTCAATCTCAACCTCTCCCTATCCTCTTGAGGAATATAATGGTTTGTCTCCACCTGAAACTGATATGAATCTCCAAGTGGAAGAGAGATCCCAAGGGCGCATGTCTAGTATTGCTAGATATAATCTGGATGAGTAATAATGCCATCCTTAATCATCATGTTGATTGACTCAGGTAACACACAAAGTTTCAACCATAGTTGAGAAAATCTGCAAAAATCCCAATTTTTGCCCTTGCCAATAAAATCCCAATTTTTTGCCAAAAAAATCTGCCACAGCAGCATGGGTAGAGGAAACAGCATAAATAGCTTGTTTTTTCCATTTTGCCTCATTTTGCTTGTTCCAAACAAGAGAGAGAGAGAGGTCTGCCTACCTGCTACCACACCAAACAAAACACTAAAGCGCATTTTAACAGCGGATTTTTTGCAGTTTGAAGGAATCCGGCATTTTCTTCGATTTTTTTTTTTTGGCCAACTTTTTACCAATTTTTTGCCTATTCCTGATTTTTTTCCGATTCTTTTGACTTGCCAATTTTGATTTTCTCAACTATGATTTCAATGATTCTGAACTTGCCCTGGAACTTGATTCACATCTTTGTTTGTGCCCTCATTTGAAAGTTAGTATTGCAGATGGGACTAATATGACTAGTCAAGCAGAGTCTAAATGTGTGAAGGTATCAAGAGAACTTGGCATTCATATTCTAACGATCTGAATGCTCCATCATATCAGCTCATAAGATACAAAATCAAATCAATCAAAATAATCACGATAACATGATTAGTTGGCACACCTTAAAGGACTTGAATACATCAGCCAGTTTCAGGGTTGGCGCATATCTTCATCAAGCATACAGACAATGCAACAGTGTCAAGTGGTGTCTAGAGACCTTTCTAAGGGATTTCCACCTTATGGGGTTCAGACACATGTCATAGAAAAGTGATTTTTTAGGTCACACCCAAGCCAACATGCCTCCTAGGCATATGAGACCCCCTTGTGTAAGCAACAATTTTCTTTTTGCTTTACCTTATATTACTAGCTCAATAGTTTATCTCTATGCGTTTTAAACCTTTGATAAGATCATGATAAATCATGGCACAACAATATTGATTACTCCTTATAAGATGAAAAAGGCAGTACAAGAAATATTGGACAAGAATAAGGATGATTCATTCTTCCTATGCAATGATTACCACACCTTAGAAAAGAACACTATAAAGAACCAGTCTTCCTTGCTTAATTGGATGAGTTGACTGATGAGCTACATGGTGATAAATAACTTGAGATCTACAATCAAATAAAGATGAGATTTAACATATAAGACACAATTCAGGACACACCATGGACACTGAATTTTTGGTCATGCCTTTTGCGCTTACAAATGCACCAACAACAAGAAGGTATTTCACCCTTCACTTGGGAAGTTTGTTTTGGTATTTTTCAATAACGTCTCGGTGTATGGTAAGACTTTGCAACAGCACTTACCACGCATTGAAATTTTCTTAAATATCATGGAAATTAACAGTTTGCTCACCAATGACAGCAAAGTTGTTTTTGCTAAAGATGAGTTACGAAATATGGGACATATTATCTCTAGAGAGGGAGTCAAAACAAATGTGAAAAATTCAAGCAACCAGAACCAAAAGCACTCACTAACTAAAACAGGTTTTTGGACTCGTGCAATTATCATCGATGCTTTGTCAAGGCAACTTCTCATATAGTTGTTCTGCTTAAGGATTTGACCAATAAAGAGAGATGTGGATGGTCAAATTCGCCAAGCAAAGCCATTATGAATCTAAGGAGAACAATGTGCACTTTTCCTGTTTTGGCATTTCCAAATTTCTCTTGGCCATTCATTGTTGAATATGATGCATCTGGTTTAGGAATTGGAGCAGTTCTAATGCAGCAGGACAAGCCCACTGCCATTGAGAGCCGCAGGCCAGATTACGAGGAGAATTTGTTCTCATTTTATGGTAAGGAGATTCTAGAAATCATGCATGCATTGGTGAAGCTCAATCAATATCTGATATTAGGCTAAATACATTGTGAATCCTAGATATCCATGCTATCACAACATGATATCCATGATTTTGTAGCAGTTTGTGAACAATGCCAAAGAGATATATTGGAAACAATTAAAAGTCCAAGTTTACTTCAGCAATTACCATTCCAACTGAAACTGCTACAAAATACGTTGTGAATCAATAAACTTATTAAAAGCATTATATTCTTTTCTTAATAGAAACATAAATCCTAGATATCAAATTTATTATATATATATATATTTGTAAAATTTAGTTATCATTAAAATTTTCTTTTTAATTAATTTATATCAAAGCAGAGATTCACACTATAAACCAAAGGTTCAAATCCTATGGATGAACCTTAACATTTTTTCCCAAGAGGTTTGATGCAAGTGGTTGGGAATGAGGAGTTTCACACCATAAACCAAGGTTCAAATCCCATGAGTGAATCTCAACATTTTATCAAATGACTGAGATCATGTGGTTAAAAACACGACTTCTAGAAGTGGAGACATAGGTTCAAATCATGCCATGAGATTATGTGGTGATAAAGTAATAAAGGTGGGGCTGTTTCAATCCCATATAGCCAATTAAAAAGAAAACTTAGACAAATATAAACATTGATATTATATTTTTTTTTATTTTATTACAAGGTTGTAAGTTTATAAACCAAAAGAACTATAAAATAATATATGATTAAAAATATATATATTTTTAATATTGTTTTACAAAAAGATTATAATATCATAAACAAAATTATAATTATTGGTTTGATAGGATTTAAATGGTCCCTGCCCATCTTACATCATAACAGGTTACCACATATTTTAACAAACCATATAGTTCTATTTAAACAATTATGCATATATTGCATAGCAAGATTTTAACCTTGGCCTCCTCTTTGAAAGTCCACGCTTTTAACCACTTGTGCTCATGCCATTTGATGAAAATAACTATAAAATTGAGTGTTAAATATTAATTAACTTGTGCACAACTTGCATTATATTTAATAGATACCTAATATTAAACTATAACAATACCAAATTATAAGTGTATAATGAATAATACTTCAAAGGAAATAGTCTCAAGGGGGACAAAGCAATGGTACGGGCTTTGGCTCTTCTTCAGGAGGTCCAAGGTTCAAACCGTGGCGTGTGTGTGTGGGTGGGTGGGTGTTAATCCCCTATTGATAAGCTTAGCTCTTGGCCTTATGAGGGGTCATGGCTGGGATAGGAATGCTCAGCCCTAGGTGTTGGTTGTAAGGGTTTCTCACAGTATCCAAATCCAAAAAAAAAAAAGTTCTTCATGGGATACTAGCTTGTTCTATACATTTGGAGCTCATTTTGCATGGCAATTCCTACTTTCAAAGCTTAAATCTTCAACACATTTTGTTTAATGTAGGTAGTTGATTGTTTTATGGGAGTAACCTCGCCATGGAAAATCCCAAAACAACACCCATTGAGTCCAAACAATTTTCAATTGTCAGTGCTCATGCTCTTCTATCCTATCCTTCTTGGCTCCAAAGTTTTTCTCTGCTATGTGTTTCTTTCTTGTTGATTGGGTTTGTTTTCACTGTTTAAGTTAGGGTTTTTGGCTTTTGTTCACCTCTATTTCTGCACACTCAAAGAGACAATGTCCACCTGTTTTTAGAAGTCATGATGAGGTTTATTGTGCCAATAATAAAAAAAATATTAAAAGTTTACTTTTTCCCATCAGGAGTAGACTGGATCAGACCAGATAAATCCGTTGTCCAAAAAAATCCAGCACAGGCTAGATTTAGTCCAGATCTGGCCAGATCTGGAACCTATGATTACTACCAAGTATGTGCTTTGGCGTCAGATAAAAAGCCAGTCAAACTCATCCACATCACTTTTAACTCTTAAAAAGCTATAATGGGGAGAATTTCCAGACAGTATGGTTAAAATCCAACCACCTACCATAAAGTGCAATGTGTTTAGTGTTTACACTATTAACTTTGATGAATTCATTTGACATGAAAAAAGGTTATGTATTAAGTACCCTGAAACCAAATAGAACAAATTTTAAAGAGGTTTCCCATAACAAGTGAAGTCAATTATCAGATTAACCACTATCACAGGCTTATCTTTATTCTGTGAATAGAATATTCATCACAATACACACCTGAGTCTCTCTCAGACGATCTCCAGTTGAACCACTACGAGAAAGTCGTTCACTTCCAGCCAAATCAATGAGATTAAGAACTCCATGCACTTGTTGCTCTGTGCTCTACAAAATTAGACAATGCTTTTTAGTTAGGTTTTAATGTTGTTGAGACTTCCTATGCAAACAAAAAATGAATAATTTACCAAAATAAGAAATAAAACCTCATTTACTCCCGAGATGCGCAATGTGAAGACACAATGGCTTCGAGATGACCGCTCATTCATTGCTGTCCTGCCCACTGTCCTGAGAACATAAAGAAGCAAGATGCTGAAATGTGGATTCTAATGAAATTGCCAACTTCCAGCTTATGAAGCACTATAGGCATGAACAAATAAAATTTTCAAAAACAAAACATAAAGTTCCATCCACTAGGCATTCAGAAGATCCCTAAATGAATGACAAAATCTTCCTGTGCTGATAAAAGAAACCATACAAAGAAAAAGAAATTGTCCCCATTAAAAAGTGAAACACCTCATAAGAAAGAAGGGAAGAAATTTTATTCATGTCCATGGGTTACCAAAATTGTGCAACAGCCAGAAGGTCAATGGATCTTATCTTTACATGTTAGAAATAATTATCACATCAAAAGCATCTTGACTTTTGCAATGGAATGTTTTAGAGCTATAACAGACACCAGATTATCAATATGCCAAATATATAAGGGCTCATCTTGAATTTTGCAATATCAATATACCAATTTATGAAATGACTGACTTGTGAAGGAAAGACCCTGCAAATTCTTTTTTATTTGAATATTTATATGCATGAAGAAACACTTTGATCTGGCTTTTCAGACTGCATTTGAGCCTTTGTCATAAA
Organism: Wollemia nobilis; assembly: GCA_028583015.1. NCBI lineage: Eukaryota > Viridiplantae > Streptophyta > Pinopsida > Araucariales > Araucariaceae > Wollemia > Wollemia nobilis. Next base: position 11,863,800 of record JAQPPZ010000442.1, on the reverse strand, counting down.
TTTCCCTTGGATTACTTAAATTGGTCTATTTATATTTCATAGGTCACATAAGGGACAAGTGTGTGTGTGTGTGTCGGTGCGTGGGTGCGTGTACAGTCAAGATGGCAAGAAGATTATAAATGATACCAGAAAATTTTACCAGAGGTAAAGTCAAGTTTAAGTTAAAGGAGGGAAATTTGATCAGGAAAATAAGAGATTTGGGACAACTATTAAAAATTATTTATCCACATAAACCCATAGAAGATACTTTTGTTGGAGAGATCATTAAGAAAATTAACAAGCAAAACACCAAGATTAGAAACATTTGTGCAACAACTTACTGCAATCCAGTGCGAAACTTAACATCTACGTATGTGAATTCAAGCAGGGCACTCCTCTAATAATAGCCATACAATGTTGTTGCACATAAAATGGCAATGTTTATGAATCGTGTTTTATTTCTCCATAATTAATTTCAATGGTGAATCATATGACAAAGCCTCACATCTAATCAAAACCTTCAACCATGTTTTTTCATGCTGAAAAATCCCCTATTTAACCATCCCACATATTTTTCCCTCATCAACTATAGACCTCCTTCAGATACAACATTGGGTTGTGACCCCATTCAAACATTAAAATGTGGATTCAACAGCAATTACAAGTAAAGGCCTCATCTCCATTTACAAAGTTTCAAGTGAAGCCAATCATGTTCTTTTCATTTGCCAGCTTTACTCAAATTCATTTTGCACACTCATATCATATTCGTTTGGCAAGCTTGAGTATTTATTTCATTTCATTAACTTATTTAGTGTGATATTTTTACCTCACACATTATTTAAGCTAAGAAGTCTCGATGAAAGGGGGATCTCCTATTTGCAGGAGACAATTATGAATCCTCAGCCCTTAGGACTTAGCAGACAGACACTCGATCGTTTGCAATAAGCAGAAACAATCCAATATTGGTCACATTTTTCAAGACATGAAGCCATAAACTAATATATCACTGCACTCTAAGCTCTCATAATGTTCATATCCTCACTGTATTTGTGCATACATGAAAGTGTATATTTAAAACAAAGACCATTTACAGGCTTGGAGGGTTGTAGCATTTGAGGTCTCCTTGATAGCCTTTCTTACTTGCACTCAAAACCAATACAAACCCTTGGGTAAAAGGCATCAGTCAAATTACCCTGTATACATTCACACGCATACAAACATGTGAAAACTTACAGTAGTGACTTGCTATACTTGGATGCATATTCAAGTGGGCTAAGGTAGTTGAGAAAATCGGCAAAAAATAGGCAGAATCGCGATTTTTTGCCGATTTTCTGCCATGCTGATGCAATCAGCAAAGAATCGACGAGTCGGCAATTCTTTGTCAATTTTTTCAAAAATCATCAAAAAATCTGCTGGACTTTTCTTTTCTTTTAGGTTGTGGGCGATTTAAGGTTTTTTCATGCAATTCCATTTTTCAGCTGTTAATGTTTGAAATTCAAAGTTTAAATCCAAAACCCTAGTCTAGGGTTTTGGGTTTAGGTTTTTTTTTCCTCCTCTTTTTAAGTAAATATTGTTGCCTGATAACTATGTATGCAAGCCCATTTTTCAGTTGTTAATGTTTGAAACTTTGAACTTTGAAGTTTAAACCCTAAACCCTAGGGTTTTGGGTTTTTTTTTTCCTCCTCTTTTAAAGTAAATATTGCTGCCTGCTAACTATGTATGCAAGCCCATTTTTCAGCTGTTAATATTTGAATTTGAAACTTTGAACTTGAAGTTTAAACCCTAAACCCTAGTCTACGCCCTAGAGTTTTGGGTTTAGGGGTTTTTTTTCCTCCTCTTTTTAAGTAAATATTGCTGCCTGATAACTATGTATGCAAGTCCATTTTTCAGCTGTCAATGTTTCAATTTTAAACCCTAAACCCTGATCTTTTGGTTTAGGTTTTAGGTTCTTTTTCATTTTTTTCAAGTAATTGTAACTTTGTTGTTACTTGTTTCCATGTGCAGGCATATAAAAAATGAAACCCTTTTTTCCTTCTTGTTACTTGTAACTTTGTATCTTTTCATATTATAAGCAATACAAGATGTGTTTTGTCACTTTCATGTGTACTTAAAGCTTGAGCCTTGTATGATGTCTTGACATGAATTATTGCTTTTAATGCAATATTTGATTTGCATAATGTTAATTCATTGTAATATGAATGAAAAAAACTTTTCTCAATGAAAATTTTCATTCTCTTCAGGTTTTTTTTTTGCTGATTCTTTCCCCAATTTTTTACCAATTTTTAAAAATGCTGATTCTTTGCCGATTCCGATTTTCTCACTGTGGTCACACCTATGTTATTTTCGGTCATTATAGTTATCCCGAAAGGGGTTTACAGTAATGCAACCACTACTATTTGCCACATGAGCAAGCCAGTTAAAAACTTGTACATCCGTTGCCACATGGAAATTTTAGTATTGTCTTCAAAAATTTATGGACTTGCAACAATTGCATTGTCTGGTGTAGAATACAATTATTGCATTTAAAATTTATAAGCACAATATGACAATTATTTAACTACTTGGAACTATTTGGTCTGAAATTGAAAATATTTCAGCCAATCTGTTTACTAAAGTGAGACTGTTGGCCATATGTTATTACAAAAATATTATTACAAAAACTGCCATTTGGAACAAAAACAAGCCAATCAAATATTGAGCCATCATTTAGGGTCTTTATTTATTGGGAAACCTTCCTTTAATACTCCTATAGCAATTGTATTTTGCCACATGAAAAAACCTGTTAAATAATAAATATTTAACCATCTAGTCACTTGCATATCCCACATCCCACAATAATGTAACTAATACTTACTAGTATATTGTAAACAATACATTTTATCTTTCAATGAAAAACATATTTTGTAAAAATGAAGAGAGTAACTAACAGTTCCAAACCCATACAGAAAAAATATCTACTTGAGCAAAAGAAACCGTAAAAGCAACAAAAGAAAAGAATAAAAAGAAAAACAAAGAAGCAAGCAAGCACAAATCAAGAGCAGTCTGATCAGAAACTGTCCAAAGCAAGGTTGGATATAGATGAATACCTGCTCTGAGAAGCTTTGTGTAATAGGGAGGAAACCTCATTCCAGTTGTCGACATCTACAATAGTGAGATCTGAGACAAAACTGTTGCCATTTTGATCATGCTTAATTGCATATTGCTTGACTGGAGTACCATTCTCAGAACGAACTCCATCTAAGCTGGCACATTTATTGTTAACCAAAAGATCTCGTATAGTTTCATTGTATATCTCCAGCATTGATGCCTGGGAATACACAAAAAGTTTGACAGTTAGGCATCAAATGCAATTTAAAGTCTCAAATAGCTTTCCTCTAAATATAACCGAATGATAAAAAGAGCTTCTCCGAAGTTTCTCTATTGCACAAAATAAATGGCAGTTGAGCAGTCAACCTGCATTCTGAAACTCCACCCTTGTGAGGAAAGTGCTTGGCTGGTTTTAAAAATCTGCTCCAAAGACCTTGGTATAATTCCTTTCTGCTCTGGTGTATATGGTTTTCCAAGCATTGTGTATGTTTTCCCAGAGCCAGTTTGTCCATAGGCAAAAATGCAAACCTGTAAACCACATTTCAAAAGTTATTTTGTAAAAAACACCATATATTGTATATATGCCACCTGAAGTGCATTGCCTTAAAATATTGGAATTTGTAGATATTGAGTCCAAGAAAATGAAACAGATAAGTCTATTTATAAAACAACAAAAATTGAACAAAAGTATCCTAAGATTAAGATAATACTTATTTTTGCATTTTACATTTAAGAAATTTGTAAAAGTTACCAAAAACCAACAACACAGCTAATGGGCCCCAAAAATATCAACATAGTTCCAATGTTATCACATTGAAATCGCAGCCTGACATAAATCAGAGAAAAGGTCCAAATAGTCCATTCTTATTTGAAATGCATCATTTGCTCCCAGTATTTACGTGAACTTTGTTTGGAACTTCCTGTTGTTCTAGTGCACACACTAAAAGAAAATTTTGGTCTCTCTATATACCACCAATATCTTGTGCTTATGCCATCAATACTCGATCATTCAGGCTAAGTGAGCAACAAATCCTATAGATATAAATGTGCGTTAATTGAACTTTTTGCGATTGTTCTAAAATACAATTATACAACACAGATATATATACATATGAAAAAGGAAAAATGAGTATTTTGGGACAAAAATCAAAGGTGCATTTCAAGTGAAACACAGGCTTTATATAAGCAGACTTGATAGATATACAGAAAACCAAGAATGATCCAGAATACAAGGTGCACTAAAATTATGAAAACAATAATGTGTACCAGATTTGTATTGGATTGACTTCCTGCATGGTTCCATTTCTATGATGGTTTAAGATTCCCATTAATTACTAGTTATTTGTCTCCATCTGAAGTTGCAGTGAAAATGATAGGGAAGATAGACCCAACTTGGAAGCATGTGAGAGACGGTGTGAAGAAGGGGGAAGTTTTTTTGTAACTATTATGGGGCTAGCATTTATGGAGGCAAAAACTGCCTCAAATACCACTTAGCGAGGATACCAAGCCATGATGTCTCGTTGTGTGGGGGTGTGAAGGATGAAGATTTGAAGGAATGCAATGCCCTTATAAAAGAGTATAAGGAGAAGAAAGACGAGGAAAAGATAAGAACAAAGCAACCTCCTTCTATGGAGGCTAGCAACATAGGCCCTCATAAGCAGTATTGTGGTTTACCGTTAGTAGCAACTCTACCGAGTGAGACCTCATCTTTGTTTTGGTCCCCCTACTACTCCAAAATCACATCCGTCACTTGAGGACATGCTTACACAGAACCAGGAGAAGCACAAGACCACAAAAAAGGGTTGTGCAAGCTTACTTTTGGTAGTTTTCCGACATTCCTTTCAATGTGGCAAGGTTTTCATATTGGCAAGGAATGGTAGATACACTCAATTTTTGCGATCCATAATTTAAGCCACCTACTTGTGATGATTTTAAGGGCCCTCTCCTAAATGAAGTCAAGGAGGATATACAACTTTTGCTTGATGAACAAAGAAGAATATGGAGAAATAAGGGTTGCACAATCATGTCCAATGGGTGGACCGATGAGAAGAATTGGAAATAACTCAATTTTTTGGTTGCTTTTGTAGAAGGAATAGTGTTCCTCAAGTCATTGGATGCATCAACACATGTTAAAAATGTCAAAATGCTTATCCAGTTGATGGAAGAGGTTGTGTAGGAGGTAGGGGATGAGAATACTGTCCAAGTTATCACAAACAATGCAACAGCATATGTTGCAGCAGGAAAGATTTTGGAGGAGAAATTCCCTGCCATTTTTTGGACACCATATGCAGCCCATTGTTCTGATTTGCTTCTTGAAGACATTGGAAAATTACCCTAGGTGTTCGAGTTTGTAAAAGAGGCACAAAATCCATCTATAACAATAAGTGGGTCCTTCGGTTGATGAGGCAGTTCAGTAATAACAAGGAGCTTATGCAACCTAGAGTAACACAATTTGCCACAAACTTCATCACACTACAAAGCCTATATGAAGCAAAGGGAATATTGAAGAGGATGTCCGTGAGTGAGGAGTGAAAAGGAGAAGCAAGTGCAAAATATCGATGCACCAATGAGGGCAAGAAGGTGGTCAATTAAGTGTTTGAGGACCCGTTCTATATGGCTATGTAGGAAGCTATTGAGGTACAATTTTTTTTCCATTTTTACGTTCGCAAATTTCATTCAAATAGCTATAGATTCTAAAACAAATTGCAAATAGCTAACAAAAATTTAAAAAAAAAAATTGACTTTATATGACACCTTTGGTGAGGGCTCTTCGTCTTGTTGATGGAGAAAATCATCCATGGAGTATCTATATGAGGCCATGGATAGGGCCAAAGAGGTAATTGCCTCATTTTATAAGTATGCAGAGTCCAAAAGACTCTCCCATTTGGGATATAATTGATCATTGATAGATTTTTCAGTTCTAAAGGCCACTACAAGTAGTGGGCTACTATCTCAACCCCAAATTATTTTATAATGATTCATTTGACACTGACTACGAGGTGATGATAGGCCTTTAATAGTCCTTACGAATATGGTGCATGATGAGGGAGTTCACAATTCTATAATGGACAAGTTTCAAAGTTAAAGTTCTCGAATGGCTTCTTTTTCAAAACTCCATAGCACATTCAAGGAAGGGCAACTTAGAAGCCAAGTAACCCATATGAATCAACTTCAAAATTCAATCATTTATTGATTGTGATTTTGTAATTAAAAATAATAATTCAATTTACATAAATTAAAAATTAATTTGTTATTTTACAGATTTATGGTGGGAGGCCTTTCATGCCTATACACCCAATCTCCAACACTTCATCCCCAAAGTTTTATGTCATCCATGCAACACTTCGATTTGAGCGCAATTGAGGTATGTTTCATCACATTCACACCAAGAAGCGTAATAGACTCATGCAACAGAAGCTGAATGACCTCGTGTTTGCCCACTACAACCTTGGCCTCTACCATAAACAAATAACAGGGTCTGATTTTGAGGCGATTGATTTAGATGACATTGATCTATCATCTAATTGGATCACAAAGTTGGAGGAGCCTCTCTTTACACAGGATGAGTTCTAGCAGCTAGAGCAAGAGCCAATAGAAAAGGCACAGGAATAAGCACAAGGAAAGAAGAGGTTAGAGCTAAGGAAAAGGAAAGCCATTGCTAGATGCTAGATAGACAAGTTTTAGGGGGCCAGTGAGGCAATTTAGACATTTTGTACCCTTCTTATATGATATTCAATATAAAATTATTACTTGGCATTAAATTTTCTTTAATTGATGTGTGTTTCATGTGTATTTTATTGTTTTATAGCTTAGATGATTAATTTTTAGATGTGTATAATGTTAATTAATTGTGACATGCATGAAAAAAAAAAAAAATCAACGAAATATTGAACCTTTTATAGTTTTTTTTTGTCAAGTTTTTTGTCGAGTCCAAGTCTCAAGTCAAAATTGAGCTTGCCTTGTTCGTGGTGAGTCCACATTCCTCAATTATTGTAATGACTCTCTACCCGTACTCTTTAGGACATATGTATATGCTCTCACTCATTGTCTTATACTCATCCATTCTTATACTCATCCATTACATTATAGTTATATTCCTACTATATGATTCCTCATGTATGAGAACTATTCAGGCACATACCCACCCCCTCTTAGTATATAACAGTCCAAAAAAGAACTGAACAAAGTCACAAATGTCAAACTAATAACTAATAAAAGTTGACTATTTAAATTTTTCGTTTCTACAAAGCATAAATCATGTCAAATGGATTTTTTATTACTGACAAATATCAATTCTCTTTGCACAAACTCCAACACTTTTGCAACAAGAAAGATTTGTTAGAAGTATGAAAATGAATAATCTTTTCATTTGAAAATTTATTAAACCATCTTCCAAACAGAATCCTTGAAGTTAACCCCAAATCGTTTTTGTTTTTTCCAAAGTTCAGAACAAGGACTAAATTGCAAAGATTTTGCTGAAACTATAGCAAAGTTCCCTAAAATGGAATATGCAAAAACCATGCCCAAACCTTTCAAAGAAGCTCCAAAAGATTGCCATGACCAGATTTGTTTGAACATTCCATCTACAATTCCTCCTAACAGCAAAAAGACTTCCTGAAGGTTCTTTCAATAGATGACATTGCCATCCTTAGGGCACAAAAACTCACATGCAAATTCAATAGGTATCGGCCAAGGTTTTCAAAAATAAAACAATGGATTGCATGCAAGTGGCGATTAAAATTTATGCACATAGTTGAGAAAATCTGCAAAAAATCCTGATTCGATCCGATTTTTCCTGATTCATAGGCTAGCCGATTTTTTCCTGAAAATTTCTGATATGCATAAAAAAGCTTTTTTTCAATGAAAATTTGCATTTTCTTCGGTTTTTTCAATGAAAAAATGCCGATTTTTTGCCGATTCACCTCCCGATTTTTTGCTGATTCCCAATTTTTCACGATTCTTTTCCATGCCAATTCCGATTTTCTCAACTATGGTTAAGCATATTATGAGCTTTCTACCCCACATTCTTTCCAATTTATTTTTGCATGGAAACAGATCATAGTAGCAAAACTCGGACTCGGAAAGTTCGACTCGGGAGTCGGACTCGGGACTCGGCAAAAAAACTTGGCAAGACTCGGCAAAAAGTCAGAAAAAAAAAAATGAAAGAAAATACAAATTTTTATTGAAAAAATAAGTTTTTTCATGCATATTATTTATTAGTATATTCTAACACACTTACTCAACATTCAACATTATACAAATAAGAAATTAACAAGAGGAAGGAGCATATTCTAATAGAAAGCTAATAATTTTGTTTTATAATTTTTTTTTTGGGATACATAGGGAGTTGGTTACATCCACACTATTTTTAGTAACTGCTAAGTGCAAGGTTCAAACTACAAAGGCTGCCCCCAACAAGCCTATACCACCTCATTATTTTATAACCCGGCATGAAGAGGACCACTGGTCGCTCGAGATTCATACCATCGTTGTCGGTATGGCATGCACTCAAAGGATTTGGAATAGACTATGACCTTTGCAGGCATGACCACTTTGGTTTATAAAATTATAAATAAATAATATAATGATAAAATAAAACTTAATATATAAAGTTCAAAAACATTATTAACATTTTACAAAACATTAAATAATAATAAAAACATTAAATAATGATAAACTTTACTGTATGACGGAATCACCCAAACTTAGTCCACCATGTTTAATAAATAAAATATTCAAATACCATGTTTAATAGAGAAATCATGGGACGGAATCACCCAAACTTAGTCCACCATGTTTAATAAATAAAATATTCAAATACCATGTTTAATAGAGAAACCATGGGACGGAATCACCCTAACTTAGTCCACCATATTTAATAAATAAAATATTCAAATACCATGTTTAAAAATAATCGGTGGGTTGTCTAGATTCAATTTCCTAGATGGTTGGTTGGGATCTATTAACTTTACTTTTATTAAAAGGTTCCTGAGAAAAAAAAATTGAAAATAAAATTCTTCAAATATTAATAAAGCTAATATTTAATCCTAGCCATTTTTCCGGTTTTTGAATGGGAAACCGTTTTTGAAAACTGCTTACCAAAATTCAAGGTAGAAGCGACATTCATTATTGCGGGGAGCTTCGTGCATAGCAATTGTTTCGTTGGTGGTCGAGGGTTTCAGACCGAAATAAATTATTGTTTTTAATTTTTATTCCATTGGGACATGGTGGTGTGTATTGGTTGCAATGGCGACGGTGGCAGTGACGATGACGGGAGAGGGTGCATTGAAGGAGAGAAAAGAATGGAAGAAAATGAAGGTGCAAGAACTGCGCGACGAACTTTCTAGAAGAGGTCTCAACACTGGCGGCCTCAAGCCTTCCTTGATCGAATGCCTCCAAAAATCATGCCATTCTCCGCCCGAATCGCCACACCCCACAGGACATGCATACATGCATTCTGAAGCGTTTCCCATTCCCAAACAAGACACGGATGATGCATTCGACGAAAGATATATTTGTATTAAAATAAATTATAATTGAGGGATAAGCATTCTGAAGGTTTGAGAAGCAAAATTGCACATTCTCTCGTTAATATAATAAACAAAGATTTCAAAGTCTTGTTCGTGATTGTGCACTGGCCAACGTGGATGCTTAAGTCGTGGAGCATCATCAACACTTAACCACCCTAGATGTAATTTTTCTTTTTTTTTAAACTTCCATTTTTTTGGGGCTAGCCGAGTCTCGATGTTGGGACTCGGGAGTCCGGGTCGGACTCGGACTCGGCCCAGGACTCGGTCGGACTCGGTGGAGTCCAGAAAAAAAAAGGAGTCGGAGTGGGCTCGGCGTGGCTGAGCCCACTCGAACTCAGACTCGATCAAGTTCTCGGGAATCCAAAAGAGTCTGACTACTATGGAACAAATATTCACAAGAGGGCGTTGGTTCAAGGATAAAGCAAGCCCATACATGCACAAAAGGATTGAGGTCTTCTACCTTGCGACCAATTCTCTGTCAAAAGTTCATGTCTGGATTTGGCTTTTTGGCCTCCCTTTTAACGTTCTAAACCATATGCCGTTTAGCGAATCAAACACGTATTATATGGTTTCACTAGGATGGCCCTAATAACCCTAGAAAAATTTCTTGCAATGTGCACTAAAATATGCATCAAAACGGACCTATCGAAGCCTCTCGTTGAGACCATTGCTATTACCATTGAGTCCAAGAAATGGGTTCATGTCCTAGATTATATAAACTCTAACTTAGATGCTATCTCATTGACCATCCGGCTTGAGATTACCCTAGTCCTTCATAAACTCAGCCTCATTTGCACCTCCAAACCCAACCCTCAAGTAAATGACCTTGCAATGCCCCAAAAAGTTGCTCCACAGCCATCACCAACAAGCATTTGGGAACACTTTGCATTATTCATGATAACGCAAATAACACAGCTTCCCCCAACTACGCAAGAAAACACAGAAGCATTGAAATGGATATTTATGCTCCAATTACAAGATCTACATTGTGACCTTTCTGCATGGCAGTTGGCATTTCACTTTTTCAACAACAAAAGCAGGAGTATCACTCATTGAGTTCAACTTCTACAATCAAAATCTCTTGCAAATGGATTGAACAAAAATTATGGTGACATCTGCAACATACACTGCAAGCATCTTCACCTATTCAAGATCTACATTCAAGATGTTTTCTCTCCATAAAAGCTACTTGCCATAGTAGCAATCATTTTTCCCAGCTCATTTTAATGCATGGTGCTAAAATTTCAAGTTCTATTAGTACACAAAATTTGCAGGCATAATTTAGAGGGAATGACCCAATTTTAGGAATTTCAGCAAGTTTTTAATAATTCCCATCCATTCCCACAAACGGATGATCAAGATATTACAAGATAGTTCCCAATAACTAAGGTTTCCAATAAAAGCATCAATGTCACCTCATAGAATGGCACAACCCAATTAATTTGAAAGGTGACATGTTAGTGAAGTGTGAACAACCCTACTGTAAGCATATTGGATATATACAAAGCTTTCATCACAACACTTTAGGTTCCTCCTATTATAGGCATTCAATGGGTGCACTAATGAATTGTGAACCAATTCAGTTTGTCCATCCATTTGTCGATGAAAAGAGAATTACCTCTGTAATTGAGTATCCATCCTTTGTTAAAATACGTAATTTGTCCTCATGGGCCAAGGCTAACAATGTATAATGTAATCTCTTCTACAAGCTTATGGGCTAACATTGTAGTGTAAGATAAGATTTATTGTATAAGCCTATGGGTCCAAACAGTTAATTTGTAAAGTTAACCTTGTAAAGTCAACCATGTAAGGTTAACCCTCTACCCTAACCACTAATGTTATGTTGGTTAAGGGTTATATAATAAAAAAGTAGTTTAGTGAGTTATTTATACACCTTTTGAACCAATCCTTTGTATAGATGTGCAATCTCTATTATCATTTGTGTGGGAGGCTAAAGGCATTTTTCAATCATTGTCTCATTGTTCTTTTTTTTTTGTTCTCTATTCCTCTTTGTTATGAGATTTAAGTAATATTTGTTTTTGTTTGTTTAGCAAAATATTATGAATTCCAACATGGTATTAAGGTCGGTTTGACGTTGGATAGCCTGATTATGTGGAGGATTTTATTTTAGAGCCTTTATTTCTTCTTTTGATTAGAACAAATTATTTGTTCATACTTCATAAAGCGTCTTTGGCAGCATAACAATCATGGATAACCTCTTTCAAAATGCTCAGATCATTATTTGTAGCATTCTTTTCTCTATGACAAATTCACCATCTTTCTCCAAGCACTAGGTGGGAATTTTCGAATTTTTAAATCGTAATTCCCCACTCCTTTGAAAAAGGCACACATCATTCTAAAGGGACTAGACGATGTTTCATTTGTCTTGGCCAAGGCCATAGCATACAATAACCCTCTTGGCCTCTTGTCTTTGTGGTAGGCATACTTGTGCATGTTCTCTTCTCTTTTTGTTGTCGATAGTTCGAGCCCACTCCTTGCTCTTCTTTTGTCTTCATTTGGCACTAGCTATCCATCCCTTCAAGGAGGGCAACAATGTTGGTTCTTGATAGTGTGCTTTGTATTTGTGGTCAGTGCAAAGTGTTTTGGATCTTTGGATATAAGGAGGCATAGGTTCAAATCTCCTTGGCGACGAAGCCTGACAATGACTCCAAGGAGCATCATAATTGTCATGGTCATCAAGCTATAGGGCTACACTGTTTACCTAGGGAGCACTGGCTTTTGGAAGGCATAGGTTATGTGTTCAATTCCCTTGGCATCCCCTTTTTACTTGGCTTCAACATCTCCTTCTTTAGGGTTGTGGTTCCACAGTCTTCAAGGAGCACCTAGCAAAACCCCTCTCAATGGCACTATGGGTTAAAATGGATATCAAAGTTGGCATATGACTCTTGGCTAGGGCTAGTCATGGGTTCTATTCTCCTCCTTGCCTTTTGGACACGTCCTTTTTTTAGGCCTAATGGCTTCCACCTGCTCATCTATTGGTGGAGCCCTTCCAAGTCACAAGGGAGGGTGTGGGCTCCTAGCTAACCTAGCTAGCCTCGGACCCCCATAGCTCAGGAGGTGTAGATTTGAAACATGGAGAAAGTTGGAATTAACGTTCTCAAGCATGAAGCAACCCCTACAAAGCTTTGAGATTAAGTTAGATTGGTACACATTGGTCATTTTTTGACAACCTCATCTTGCAAGGATCAATCTCGAACTCTCAACCTTCAACCACAAACAAAAGGTAAGCCAAAGATTGTTTTGCAAACTCACGCTTCTTCAAATTGGGAGAAAACCAATTCTATTCAAGATTTCCAAGAAATGCTTCAAATGATCCATATACTCCTCTCATGTCCTACTATATATAAGAATATCATCCAATTAAAGGATAACAAAGAAATCAATTGATGCATACGCTCCTCTCACCTCCTACTATATAGCATTGCTTTGTTTTGAAAGTGGTTTTCCATGTGTTTGCCTCCACACAAATTTAATGAAAACTTCAATTCCAACCCAACATGATAAAGTATTTGGCATTTTGAAGTTTTGATCAAAACATATATCTATCCTCAAAAGAGGATATCTAACGCTTATGGTGATCTTGTTAAGGGTTTAAGAATCTACACACGTCCTCCGTGCACCATCCTTCTTTGGGACCAAAATAATTGGTGACCCACATGAAGAAGAGCTTGACCTTATCATGCATTAATCCAACAAACCTTGAACTTGCCTTTTCATATCATCGCTTTCCGATATAGATCACCTATACAAATTTTATATTGGGCAATAGAAAAATAAGCTCCAACTGGATCCCATGCTCCCCATCCCTCTTTGGTGGGAATTCTTGTGATTCTTTGAAGATTTCCTTAATTTGAAGGGGTTCTTTCATTTCTCTTATGTCCTCTCTAATGCAATTAGTTTGTGAAAATTCCACCTCTATTTGTTGCCCTTCTTGCTTTTCATTCAAGAACACCACAAATCCTTTGTTTACATTGATGGGTCTCTAGATTTGATTGGTGGAAATAAGAGAGAGTAAAGATAGCATAAATATATCGTAGAGACATGGGCTGCCCAAGACTGCCTTGCATACATCGGGAGGAAGTACGTCATGTTCCACCTTATCAATGAAGTTAGAGCAAATTCCAAACTTGAACCTACATTGCCTTACTTGCAAATTGGTGTTCTTGGGCAACAAACCTAAAGGAAACAGTTGCGGATGTTGATGATCTGCAATCCTAGCTTTTCCAACATGCATTTGGAAAACAAGTCTTTTGTGAACTAAGATCAATCAATCACCTTTGGATTCTTGCGATAATAACCCCTCTCTATATATTAGTTTTCCTTCTCCTTTGAAATCTTTTGGAACTTGTTTTGGCTGCTTTATCCTTTTGCATGGATATGCACACAAGCTTCTCATCAATTTCCAAAACATATTCTTGTCCCTCTAGCTTGGAAATCACAAACTCCCTAACGTGAGATGCAACTTTGAAAAAGATGCATCAATAAGCCTATCCTCCTCACAATGTGCACAATGATTCTTGGAATCTTTGTTCATAATATATTGGTCACTTTATTCTTTAAGTTTCTTACCTGGTCTTTTTCTTGGGGGTCTCTTCTTGCTTTGACTTGGAAGCACCAAATTATGTGAGATTTTTCCCATCCATTTCAAGATGGCTAACTTGTGCATTTGTGTCATAAATCCTCTTTGCTTGAAGAGTACAACTGCTCTCCAAGTGGTCTTGTAAACCTCCAAGGTATCTTGACACCGTTTTCAAATCTTTGAGCAAGCATCCCATCAAGATAGCTTGTGTTCTAAACTTGGATGTATAGGCTTGCTTTATCCTTGCTTTTGCCAAAGATATTGCCATTTTCAACACCTTTCCTCCTCATTTCCAATGGGATAAAAATTTATTCTCATCAATTTCTTTAAAACATGCCATTGCATTATGATGGGTTCTTTGTTCTTTTTTAAAGACACCACATGACTTCACCAAATGAGAGTACGAAGTGACATCTCAAGCAAGCAAAATAAATATTTTGTTCGTCAGAATATCCACAAATTTCAGATTAGACTTCAAGGTGCTCAAACTCATTCTCCAAATGATTTGAATCTCTTTCACCCTCCACACAAAGTTTAATTCCAATTTAATCATCATTTTGAAGGGTGGAGTGCAGCTAGAAGCCTCCTCTTCATCCCCCTGTTCCTTTTCATTCTTCTCTTCCTCGCCATCCTAAGACATGTTTTTTCTCAAGAGCTGTTGCAATTCCCCCAAGAGTTGCCATTATGATTTAATGAGAAGCCTTCATGAATATCACACCTGCTTCCACCCTTACCACTTATCTCCTTTATAGCCTTTCAAAAGAGCATTGAGCTGCTGCAATTATTTCTGCAGGAGCTTTCCACCTTTTACTTTAAATTTTAGGTTCCTCCTACACCAAGCGACCCTTGCAAGAATTTTCCCCTACCAACTAGTAGAACATGAACCCACATAAGGGAATTAGCTTTAATACCAAATACAATCCAAAATTCAGAAACACTTAAGTACCTACCTAAACGAGAGTCAACAATCTATTGCCTTACATTAGGTGTACCTTGGGTGTCAAAATGATGTGTTTTGCATTCATATGTCCATGTGTGGTAGGGGTGCACGCAAAAATGGTTTTGTACTTGCACCTTAAAAGCCATGGCTATAAGGTTCATTCAAAACTTGGAAGTTGGGTATGATTCAAACTTTTTGGATGGACCAAAACGATTTTGTTCAGTCTAGACCATTATTTTTTAAAATTCTTATTTAAAAGAAACGAATTTTTCTAATTTAAAAAAAAAAAAGGACAAAAACAAAAATGAACTTGCATGTCCATTGTCAATCGATTGAATACCACCCTTTGAAGCTATAAAGAAGAGAAAATAAGAATATGCCACATACCAAAACGAATGCCTGGTGCTAGAAAGTCTTTTCACGTAAAAGGGGTTGAAGTTGTTGAAATGTTTCTAAAGAGCTAAAACCAGTGAAATAAGATATTACGTTGCCTGAGGAGTCCAAGCTTCTATTTTGTATATCTCAATTTTGAGTTTGTTCATCACACACCCTTTTGTTCTTTCGAGTCCACTTATTTTTTAAGGTTCTATTTTTAATCCATTTTACATTTTTTTGAAAGGTTTTAAGTTACTTTATTATAGTTCTCCATAATTATATATTTTAGAAGCATGTATTATAATGTCTATAACTACATGTTACAATCATGTTAATATAATGTTGTCTTAAAGAATGTATATACCTTAGTTTTTTAAGCATGTTAAAATAAAGATTCATTAATATATAATTGATTTAATAAATCTTTTTATCATTTTTTGTATATTTATATATATATTTTTTAATTTGATTATATGGGATTGAAACAAGCCCCACCCATCATATTACATCATGAATGCGTTACCACAATATTTCAACATGTTCAAAGTGTAATCTGACTTATGGCCAATTCCAACATTGTATGCTGCAATCTTGTATAGACCTACGGGCAATCATTGTACAATTGTATTTAATTTATTATACTATTTCATGATGTAAGCACTATGGGCCATGGTTAACTTTGTTATGGTTAAACCCACCCTATAACTCGTAATTAACCTAAAAGCCCTCTTATTATGTTGGCTTAGGTTAACCTCGTATGTAATTGGGGTTTTTGTATTGGTTGGTATAAATACCCCCCATCATTCCATCCATTGCTTCAATGTTATGATTCTCATCTATGGATAAAATTATGATTATTTATGGTGCCTATGGGTGCCCACAATATCTTTCTCTTTTTCGTCCTTTTTATGCTTTTTGTATTAGATTTAAGTAGATAAATTGATTATGTTCATTTCTCGAAAGAGGTGTGAAATCCAACATGGCATCAGAGCAGGTATGTAGTCACATTGCTTGATCATGGACAAGGTTTGTTCAAAGCCTCCGATCTATTTTCCAATCATATGGACGAATTATTCCCCAAAGCTTCATAAGTCAGGTACGACATAAGAAGCATTGACAGAAAAAAATGTTTCTTTGTCTCCTTTCGAAACCAATTGTATGGATGCCATTGTGGAGGGAAATCCAATGAAGGGAATTTTTTTATTTTTTTTAAAAGGGCACCATTATCCCTTTTCCCTCTCTTTTGTCTTCTCCATTGCAGCATAACTTGATCGAGAACACAAAACAAAAGCAAAATTGGATAGTTTTGGAGGCTTTTGATTCTACGAATTCGAGGGTAATTGTCATCACTCGAGTGATGCCAATACTATTGGGTCTTCTACACGTAGGGCGTTGATCAAGACTCAGCCCTAGCGTCTATAAGAAGTCGTGTAGGTTTGCATGTGCCATTCTCAGGGAAAAAATGTGTTATTTGCATGGGAGACTACTTTCAGTTTCAATTGTGTTGTGTGTTGAGATGGACAACAGAGGCATGTGTAGGTCATTGCTCAAAGAAGACGAGGGTTCGATCCCCACTTCTTCCTCTTTTTCAATGTAGTGAAAAGTTTCCTTTGCTACGTTTTCTATCACAAGAGAACACTTCAAGGAGCCATTCACCCAATCGACTCATCCAAGGCCACTGGCACCATGGTATACAGGTGTTGGCAAAGGCTGTTAGCGGCAAGGTACAAGGTTCAAAAC
The DNA here is from genome assembly GCA_028583015.1 of Wollemia nobilis. NCBI lineage: Eukaryota > Viridiplantae > Streptophyta > Pinopsida > Araucariales > Araucariaceae > Wollemia > Wollemia nobilis. The sequence goes on along the minus strand of JAQPPZ010000442.1, from coordinate 11,846,549 downwards.
TCCCTACGGAGAGTTCTTGTTGCATCTTCCGTCACCAAAGAACATCTTCAAGGAGGCGTTCATCCAATCGTGTCATCCATGGTCATTGGAGCAATGGTAGATGGGCGTTGGCAAAGGCTGATAATGGCGAGGTACAGGGTTCAAAACCTTCTTTTGTGCATTGGGAGTGTATGCACCCTCAAGTTCATGTCAAGCTCACCCTAAGAGGTGAGTGTGGTGCTTTGTTCTTAGCGCAAAGGCACGGAAAGGTGGCTAACCAACTTTGCTTAGGTCATCTAGCTCCTAAAGGTCTGCAATTTGAATCCCCTCCTCTACTCTTTTGCACAACCATGTCATCTCTCACCCAATGTTTGACTAAGGTGAAAGTCGACGTGGCATCTGGATGGAACCAAGACCACATATTTTACCTATATATGTATCCTCAACCTATCAAAAGACAACACATGTCAACGCAACAACATAATGGCATCCAAGTGGCACAGATTATGTGGCAGAAACCAACAAATGAGTTGAAGACGTGACAGGCTGCAATTGGACGTTTTCCTAAGGTTTGGGGCTTCAATTTTTCAGTTTTTAAGGGCTATTTGGGAAAATCTTCCAGAGGCCATACTTTTGCATATGGAAGCGTTTTGAGCCTTTTTTTTTTCCAAATTGCATGATTTTTTGAGCTCTTTGCATTGGTGACATCAGTTCATGGGCTTGCTATAGTGTTAGGGGTTGAATTGTGCAGGTTAGTCCTCAAAGCCTATTGCCCTATTTTGAAAGGGTAAATTTATCATATGTTATGCAATCAGAATCTTTGGTCCACATTTATGAGATACAATTGGATTTGTGACAGCTACAGCAGTTTTTGAGTCTTTTGGAGGCATATAGGAAGAGGATTCAAAATGTGCTTTAGTCAATCCCTCTTCCTCCTTTGGGCTATTGATTCAACTTATTCATGAAGATCTAATCTTTCATGATCTCTTCTTTCTTCTATTCTTTGTCCAGGTACTCTTAGAATTTTGTAATAGCTCTTTTCATAAACAAGTTCATGCAAAGCCTCTTTTGGTGACGGAAATCAGGTGGCCTAAGGGCAAGTTGAAGTTTCCAAACAAAGTGATGTGTGTCATAAAAAGGGAGAGCTATGTTTCCAAGTCTTACCTTATGCAACCATAAAAAATTGAAACAATTTTTAGGAGTACTCTTGGCGTCTCTTCCTCATATGGAGTCTTAGCAGAGGTGTTCTTTGGATATGTGCAGGAATATCTAACATTGGCAGTAATGACTATGGTCCAGCCTAAAAAAGATTCTTGTGCAATGGCATTTTCACATCAGCCAATTTCCATATGATGAGGGAGATCCAAAAGAGTCTTCCTCCAATGCGAGGCCCCTAGAGCATCCATCACAACAAGCAGAAGGAGGTGGGAGATATTATTGTTACTAATGTCTTCTCTCCTTGGCCCCTCACTTCATATTTTGAGGGGGTACTGAAAATGTAATCTGACTTATGGCAAAGGGCGACATCGTATAATGCAAAGCTTGTATAGACCTACAGGCAATCATTGTACAATTGTATTTAATTTATTGTATTATTTTATTATGTAAGCCCTACGGGTTGTGATTAACCTTGTTATGGTTAAACCCACTTTATAACTTGTAATTAACCTAAAAGCCCTCTTATTATGTCAACTTAGGTTAAACTTATTTATGTAGTTGGGGTTTTGGTATTAATATAAATACCCCCATCACTCCATCCATTGCACTGGAGTGTTTTGATTCTTATCTATGGATAATATAGTGATTATTTATGCTGCCTATGAGTGCCCACTATATCTTTTTGTTTTTTGCCCTTTTTACGCTTTTAGTATAAGATTTTTGTGGATGGATTGCTTCTGTTCATTTCTAGAAATAGGTGTGAAATCCAACACAACAAACCACATAGTGATATTACAATAAAACTTTGGCAGTTATACACATATCACCTAAGAAGATTTGAACCCAGGTTAAAAGTCAACATTTTAAGCTCTTGAGCTCATGCCATTTAATATGTGTGTGTAATTTTTATTTATAATATATTTCCAACCTGAATTGCAATTCTTTTCAAGATTCCTGACTTCCAACCCCTTTTCCCCTTCCTTCCGTTTAGACCAAACATTTTGCAGCTTGCAACTATGTAGTCAACATAGCTTTATACCTAAGTTAACTATGTAGTCAACATAGCTATATACCTAAGTTTAGTGTTTGAGATTAGTTTCTTAACACTTGTACCCTATTTATCCTAAAGGCCAGGTAGCCTTGTTTGAAGAAAATGAATTGACTTTAAGTATGAAATGAAATGAAACTATTTTAATGTCCGCAAATAACTAAAATGGGTCAATAAGAGTAAAGCAATGATAGAGAACTCACCAATTTCACGTGAGTTCCCAATTTTCTTGCAAGAAATTTGACTTACCGAGAATTTGGCAAAACTCAACCACGTGGGGGAAAACGTAGAAAACGCAAAACTTACTAAGATATTTTGTATGTTGTATTTTGTTAGTTTTCATGATCAAGAATTGTTATTGAATTCTTTTTAATGAAAATGTAATAGAAAATCAACTTTCTCTAGCTCTCTAATTTTTGTTTTAAATGTATTTTTTTTAATTAAAATATTTTATTCGATTCTTTTTGCCGAATTTTCCCAAGTTGCCTAAAAATTCACCAAGATTGGAGTGTCAATTTTTTGCAAATTGCAAATTTTCCAACTACGAATAAGACTAGACAATACATGAATGGAACAATAGAAAGTAAGAGGGTAGATAAGATAATTCTATTAATGGCCAAAGTAGACCAATGAGACTCATTGAAAAGAGTTATAAATTACAATGCATTGTAGTAACCACAAAGTACTATGAAAATAAGCTAAACTAGAGTAAAGAATCTGATGTAAAATATTCTAAAGTGGAACAATTTTATGGCATAAAATTACAGCTTCGAGGGTTACCCAAAACAGATAAACTAAAACATACTAAAAGAAATGATTAAGAAAGACCTAGAAGTTGAGGTACAACAAAGATAGAAAAGAGCTCCAATGGATCCAAGCACAAACATTAATCTATAGTGGGATGTGAAGTAAAAGCACAGTCGATGTTGTCACCAACTATCCCAAAAGGGCCAACAAAGGATCTAATGATGCTCCCAGGAAAATGGCCAGGTCTAAGAGGGCCTGGTTGGATGATCCTAGGAGGACATGGATTTCGATCCCTCAAGACTCTTCTAGCATCCATGGTTGTGGAACCAGTACAAGAGGACAAGAAACTAGTAATTTGCATCTGTGTACAACTCCTCAATATGTGAGCGGTCGCCAAAACCCGATGCTAAAGAATTGCAGTCTTGTCCTATCGCAAGCAAGAAGAAAGAACTAAATCCCTAGTAGCCACTCTTGCATGCAAACAAGAGTGCATGGATTTGTCATTAATATCATGGATAGTTATAGCTTCCAATGATCACTTATTACTCTCGACTTCAGAAATAGGGTGAAAGAATGAGGTGATTAGTCGAGTAGTAATTTGTCTCCCCTATAATAACCAACGCTGAAATAGCTTCTCTATGTAAAGAGCCAAGCATCTTTGGTTAAGATAGCTGAAAAAAGTGGCAAGCAATCCACCTGAGTCTCTATATAAGCAATAGTACCTCCCTCGAATCTCATAATAAATTGGACACTTGAAGATGAAATGTTCCTTAGTCTCCACCTCCCGAATAGAGCAAAGACAACAAATCCTGTCCTCTCGAGGAATATGGTGATCCATCTCCACCCACAACTACTGTGAACATAATCTGAGTTGACTAAGAAGAAACCTACAGCTATGTGCCCATTGTTGCTCAACATAATTAGGACAAGTAATAATGTCATTCTTAATCCTCATGAAATGCTTAATGTAGAAGGCCAACTTAGTACTAAGAGGTTGAGAGGGAGCGATCTAAGTGATTTGAATATATTGCCGATAAACATCATCTCTGATTGCTTGATTAATTAGTAAATTACCCTCTTATTAGGAAGAAGGCAAAGAGGAGCATTTAAGGAGTATATGAACGGAGGTAATTGATCTATGGAGATACCAACAGATCGAAGAAGAGAAATAATTTCTGAGTACCATCCATGATGAGAACCAAAAGAGCCCCTAGAGGTAATGCATTCTAAGTAAAGCACCAAATATGGGTATCTCTCTCAGCTTGGGTAGAAAAACAAAAGTTGGTTGTTACAACCATCAAAAAAGGTTTGAAGGAAAAAATAAGTTAAAGACCATAGAGTGAGAATTGATTATTACATTTAGATATCAAAGCAGACAACATGTTGATACCTTCAATTTAATGTTTTACTGTTTTCATAATCAGACTGTACTTGTGTGCATATATAACCAAAACCAGAGAATGACTATGTTGTTTACATTTTTTTATTGCACAAAAATATTTCTTCATATTGAAGCAGATACAAAAAGCACACAATAAAAGGATGATCAAGTCTAAATATATCATATACACATCAAATGGATGATTAAGTCTCAATATAAAAGCTACATTGCTTAAGTCTAAAAATTGAAATGTACCCCAATTTCAGGGATCCACACGTGAGGTACTCCATACCTGCACCTTGCATAATCATGTAACCATATAACCTTCGTACAAAGGATACAAAATTGTGTCTATGTCTTACACTTAAAACCTGGTTGTACACCTTCTTCATGGTGTCATTTAGCTAAGGCCTTACCATGAACTTTTTCACTACTTTAATCACTCGCAAACATTCAAAGAATTTTTCTTTCTTTTTTCCTTGTTTATTCCATATACCTAAATATTCCCTGTACTTGCATACATACATCCAAGCATTACACAGGATTAAAAAGAAAATAAAAATTAACTCTAGCAGGCTACTCTGGCTTGCACAAACTGCATTTGACAAGCAAAGCATCAGCACAAAGTCATTTGCATGCAATAATTTTAGAACCCAAGGTTATCTATTAAAATAGTCTTGAATGCCACCTCAAGCATTCTTTTAAGAATTAAACACCCCTCCCCCCAACAAAAAAAAAGGATGTTAGCATGTCATTAATGATGAATAAAGGGAGCACTAACTTTATCAACCCTAAGTTTCAGGCAATTTTTTAGTGATTAACAAAAAAAAAGTAATAATTTGGTTAAAGGTAAAAATTCTGAAAATGTAAATTCCATATTGTTATGTATAACCTATGTCACAAGATTCAGCAAACTTATCCTTGACGTTAAAAATTCACCAACTTTACCTAAGCCCCAAACAAATTCAATTTAATTTAGAAAGGAAAATTGATTAAATTCATCATTCAGCATAAACATTCAAAAAAATTAAGCTAAAAGGCTAAAAGTTCAATTAAATTTGACAATGAAATGCTCTAATGACTTTTCATTTTTGTTTTGGTCTTTGGACAAATAGACCCTAAGTTTGCTCTTGTGACTTCTAAGACATAAGTTTTAATTCCACAAAGTTTTCGTTTGTAAACTTGCTACTTAAATTTTTTATGCCAAATCCACTCTTTAAGATTTTGCATATGATGGTTCTGATATATTTATATGCACAATAAGTTCGACGTGTTTTTAGAATTGTTATGAAATCAGTTTGTCTTCTTAATGGATTTTTATATAAATCCATAGAATTACAAATATATTTTATTTTTATAGGGGTCCCTCTTGTACTACAACATAACCTCATTATCACTGGTTGCTTTATCATAGGAGTGTCCATGGGTGTGGGCTGCCTTATTACAATGCAAGGATTTAAACCTGGTTCGCACTCTTATGTATGCACCCCTTTTACCATTACTCCACGCCTTCAAGTTAAGGTATACCTTGGGGCAGAGCTCACAAAAAACATGAGGGTGGCTTGGATACTTAATATGTTGCCATAAGTTCAACCCCTACCTGCCCTCATGGCTTTACAATGTTCCCGTCAAAGGATTGGAACCTTGGCTTATGGTGTGAAACCCCTCACTCCCTACTGCTTGGCCCCAAAACCGTTGGGCTATATGTCTTGAACTTCATGCCTAACTTTATTCTGAAATTTTCCTTATGTCAAACTGGTTCCAAATTTCAACATTGCTGAACTCAAACATGAATCTGAACCTTGTGATTTAACTTTTAAATTTGCATCTAATGAGTTTGAAGCAACAATGAAATCATAGATCACTAATAGTATGCTGCTTGTTTCAAGCTTCTTAGTTTGAGGGTAATATAAAAGGAAAACAAACTAGCAGTGAGGCAAATTAGTTCTTATGTTCACAGCTTAGTGCCGAAATTTCTACATGTTAAAGTAAGACAACGTTTTAATGAAGGGAATTTTTATTTAATCCAAACAATCTCTTAGTATCAGAGGGTTCCTAGCAATAGGTTGAAGTCAAGCACTTTATTCGAGCTTTCATAGTACAACTTTTTACTTACGTTAAGGGGATGCATAACCCGTGTCCTATTAAATTGGTAATATACCCTGAAATAAGATAAATGTTACGTCTTCAGGGGCATCCTAAGTCATACTGCATGACAGGTACAGTTCCTTGTAATTGTGACCCAGTTTTAGCAGGGTACTTGTAAGTGTCCCATTGGCTTAGTTACTATACTTGATTCATTCTGGTATATTCTACCCATGAAAAATAACTCGGCAAGTTCCATTTATGTAGAATTGCCATGCTTTTAAAGAGCAATCTAAATAGTTAAAGGAATTCGTATGCTCTACTGCAAATTCAGCTAAATGCAAGATTTTGTTACATAAAAAATTTGTTTCTCAGAAAGATGACCTAGTTTTGCTCTGGAACATCGTTCTCATGTTCTTTATCTAGAAGAAAAAAGGACAAATTTAATTGCAAACTATATCCTACAAGTACACATAGATGAAACAATTACAACTATAGGGAATGAAATTTAAAGATCATCTACTATGTTGCTTTGAGACTATGTAGAAGATAAGCTTACAAGTTGAGCGATGACCTTTTATGATCATATGTGTGTTTCATGGTTATCAAAACAAGGATCCTCCTAAAAGGAGGCAAATATATAGATAAATAGGAAGCAAGAAAGGGAAACGAAGAGAGAAGGAAGAATGTGGTTTTACCTTGTATCCATCAAGAGCACTTTGAACAAGCTGAGAAATCTCCACAAACACTTCGTCTTGTTTAGATTCATGGCCAAACACCTTATCAAATGTAAATGAATGCTTCTGCCCTATGAACAGCAAGAATACATGACAAACTGAAATGTTTTACCATGCACAAAATCCACTTTGGAGAGAAATAAGAGAGACCATAACATATATTCTTTGGAATAGAATTGCATTTACCAGAAATCTGAATCAGATCAATGCCTCGACCATGTAGTTCCGTAGATGCAGGATATGCTACAACTGACGACTCACCGGTGCATTCATCATCTGACAACAGAGGCCTTACTCTGCAAAAAACCCTTATGTTGCCTTTGAGTTCCTGATACATGGCAAGTCAAATTGTAGAAAATTGGTTAGTAAATTTGCAAAAGTGTTTGTAAAGATAGAAATGATACAAAGATACATTACCAATATTGTGTTATGTAGCTTCCTCCGTAGCAGCTCGCCTTCAAAAATTTGAATATCAGCCTCTGCAAGGCGACTTTGAAGTTCTTCTACTTTTTTTTGTTGCTCAGCGCACAGTGTTTTCTGTTGCAAAGCTGATGACTCAGCAATCTGCAACCACAAACCAAGGATATATGATTTCATATAGGCAATTCTTGCCAACAAAGTGCAACCACTATAATGCGTTAATCTTAGCTCAGAACATTCAGTGATATTCTAGTTTTGCTTTCCATATTTACATACCTCTAACCTCTCGTTTGCAATTTCAAGTTGTTGCTTCAAGCTTCTTATTAGTTCACTCTGACTGGAAAACCGCTCCTGGAGAATAGGACATCAACCTGTCAGACTTGAATTCTAAATATATTCATAATCTATGATCAAAATTTCATTGTGAATGCTAAGGCCTTCAGGAATCTCTATATTCTAAAATTCTTAAGCCAAAACAAATTAAAATGTTCCTCTTGTTACACACTTTACCTCTAAATATGCCGTCTTGTTTGTGAGTTGTTCCAGTTCTGCAGCAGATTTCCCAGTACATTCTTTGTATTTTGTTACTTCAACTAACAACGTTTGAGCTTGAGCACCCTGCTGGTCCCTCTCATCTGTAGTGCGTTGAAGCTCTGTACGAAGGCGATCAACCTCTTCTGCAAATGCCTTGTTCTGCTGTTGGGTCTCCTGCAGCGAGGCCTGATATACAAAATAGCCATCATTACTAAGTTATTTGAGCAAATTCACATGTCCTCATCATGAGAGTAAAGTGAACTGTACGCAGCATGGAGATGACAAACAGTACTAAGCCAATAGAAGTGGGATGCACCTGAAGTTAAGAGACAATCTTTCTTTAGTACCATACAAAAACTTGATTTAAGCAGACTCATATGCCTACAGAAAATCAGGCCCCAAAAGAATTTGAGAGATTCACACAACATGATCTAGTCATAGAGAAGAAGACAATTATGTGCAATATCTTTGTAGAAGTGAATTTGCACACTAAATTAAATCTGAAGTCCAATCAGAAGTTTGTCATTTTAATTGATATACAATTAATGTAAAATCAAGAGTCATATGTGATCATTGGATTAAAATTTCAAAGACTACCCATTTTAGTAGATATAGACTATCACTTGAGAGGAGGACCACTACATAAACCCTTCTAAAATAATAGATCTTATGTAAGGTAGTCTGATATATTGGAAATTGCAAGTAACCAGCATTCAAATGAAGCTATTCCATCTCATAGACATTTCTATAGCGGATTATGCAACAATTTTATCATAAAAATAGCACCGCATAAGTATATAAGAATATGGAAGACATCCCCCACTTATGGGATAGTTACAAGAGTTTACAAGTAAGATTTTTGGATAAGGCTGCAACTCTAACTGCCCCAATGTAGCCACGTCAGCTATCTTTATTTTTATTGGCTCCGACCCTTAGGTTAGCATAGTTGGCCCTTGAGCATTAGCGTTAGATATTGTTACTTTGTTAAACTATAAATAAGAGAGATGCGATATAGCTGGATCATCATTCATTCATCTAACTTTATAGCCTCTTGTGCGATATGAGACTTTGCCCTCTCTAAGTGGCTAAGAGACATTGCCCTCTCTAAGTAGGTTGGATTGTATTTGAGACTTGAAATCTGGATCTGTGATGATTTATTGGATTTGTAGTTCTGGAATCTAGAATATTTTGGTGTATGCTATTTTTGTTGTAATATTTCTGAAGCTTATTATGGTAATCGATGTTTTCTAGAAATTGTTTCATTACAAGTGGTATCAAAGCTACAATTTTAGCTCCCGGTGGGCAGCAAAGTGATAAGCGGGCTGTTTTAGAACCTCTTTTGACCAGATTCACGTCTTCCAATCAACTAACTTCTGATGCAATTTTTTCCTGCTACCAATCGTTTGGCACCAATTAACTTCTATAATATTGTGATTTAGGCAAAACCGTTCACGTTCCCCGGACTCAAACTTCAAAAAATAAAATAAAAAATATAGTAGTGGGTGTGTTAAGAGCCTAGTGGGAGACCTATCTCATTTTGATTGTCTAGTCAAGCTGATCAAAACAAGATATATCTCTGATAACCCTTTTTTCAAGCAGTTTGAGGTTTACTCAGGCCTTGCCATTTGACTAGAGGTGTATGTTCAATCCATTGGCCTCCACACGCCAGGAATAAATAAACGAGCACCTGCAAAGAACAACTCTGAATTATGATGATTGTATGAGCATAAAGAAGCATCAATTAAGGAATCAAGGCAACCATCACAAAGTCCTAGAAGGCATCTGTAGCTTCGACCCTCTTGTTTGCTCAACCACAGCTCCATGAGTGACTCTTACTCTCCTCTTGCAAAACACCAGGATTCATTCGATCCTCTCACCTAAGTCTAGATCCAAAGGTTAGCCAATACCTTAAGAACATGGCATGAAATTTGCATGGTAGGATTGATTAAATCAAGGCTGGTCAAACCACTTGCATCGATTCTTTTGTGCACATTGAGACGTAGTTGAACGAACGTTTTGCTCAACATACTGGAGGGCAGCAAGACCTTAACCTTTTGAAATAGAGCGGGCACTTTAAGGCAAATTCCAACAGGTCTCCCTTGAGCAGAATAAAGATCAGCAGAAGGGACATGAGATCCTCAATGACGACCCAAGGCTTGTCAAATATTTCCAATGTCAGAATCCATGACACTTTCGAAAGACGATTTTTGGGAAGGACCCAAGGTACTTCCAACGGATGACTTTTAGGCATGATCCTAATTGCTCTGGTTTTGCCTAGATGCATAACCAGACTTTCATGAGAACTCATATAGGTATGGTTGGTGATGAAAGGGATTTTGCTCCTGATACGAATTCCACAACTGGTGGTGCTACCTATCAGCTTGACTAGCCTCATGATGTTCCAGTCCCTTGAATTGATATACCGACCTTTGATGACAAAGACCCTTGTGGATGGATTTCCAAAACAAATTGCTTAATACACTTGCGTAGAGTTCCAGAACAGGTTAGGACTCTTGTTGCATCTAAGTTGGATACCCATGCTCATCAATGGATTCTTTGGGAACTGCAACGTTAGGGCTATCCTCCTTCCTAGCCAAAAATTAAGAAGATGTTCCTAATGAAGTTCGATAAAGGTCCTAACTCTTTTGTGGTCAAGTTAATGCAAACAAAACAAACATAAACTGTGGATAAGTACTGCACAAAATTCAAGGTTACCAGGTGCGGGGGTGCGGGTGCAACGGGAATCGCGGGTGCGGGTGCAGGTGCGGCTAATTTTTAATATAAAATATATATATATATATATGTATTTTTTATCCAAAATAATAAAATAAATTATAATTTATAATTTTATAAATCATACACATTACAAAATAAATAAATAAATCATACACATTGGCATCATAAAAGCATATATCATATATGATATTCAACAGGATGTCAAAGTCATAAAAAGATAACAATAGAAACCCTTATAGAAACAGGATGATATTCAACAGGATGTCAAAGTCATATATGATATTCAACAGGATGTCCGAAGTCTGCGTCTCAGTCTTGCCTTTTCACTTTCACTTGTGCAAATGGTTAAAATGAAATAGAAACCCTTATAGAAGGGTTTATATAGAAGTGGACTCCAATTCACTTTATACTGAATTGGAGTCCACTTTATACATTATAATTTAATATTTATTATAAAAAACTAAAAACTTAAAAAGTTTAACGTATAAACTTAGAACTATAAACTATAAACTTTTAAAAATAAAAATAAAAATTAAAATGTTTAAACTTTAAAGTTTTTAACTTTTAGACTTTTAGTTTTAACTTTTAAGTTTTATTTTTTATTTTCTTTTAAAGCCCGTATGGGCTGGGTGGACCCATGGCTGGGCCCACGTAAACACTAAAAAACTTTAAAATATAAAGTTCATTTAATTAAAAAAGTAAAAAACTTTAAAATTTTAAATATTAACTTTTTTAAAAATTAATTTTTTTTTCAATTTTTTTAGAGCCCGTATGGGCAGGGTGAGGTTGGGCCCACATATTAACTTAAAAGAAAAAAAAAAAAAAATTATGCATTTTAATGCCCGAATAGGGCAGGGTTCGGCTGGCCGAACCCTAACTGGCCACAATGTTCGGCTGAGCCAAACCCTGTCAAACAAGGTGCGGCTAGGGTTCGGCCCAACCGCACCCGTTCCCGCACCCGCGCACCCAGTGCGGGTACGGGTGCGGGTTCGCGCACCCAGCCAACAAGGTGCGCGAACCCTGTTTCCTTGACAAAATTCATTATCCTCCTCACATACACATCATCTAGACCCCGCAATGGTGATTTCTGCATTGAGGCATGGGCTTAAAGACGCAATTCGATAGGAAGTAGACATGCATGATTCGTACACTCCTCCAATATGTTGAGCGTCTTGCTCAAGCAGCTAAAAAGAAGCTTCAATTGCCTAGATGTCAGCCATGATGTGATTTCAATCCCTATAGGACTTACTTCAATAACCGCAATGAGGATCGCCCACAAGGATACTTCAATTTAAATTGCCGATCACGACATCCACGGGAGCATGCATATGAGGAGCGACGTATCTTCCACATGGAAGCTGAGGATAAAACTTCCAAAGAGAAGATCTCCACATCACCTTATCAAGAGGGATCAACAGAGTCTAGTAAGCTTGGACAAGGTACGAGTACTATGGCTTTCTCAACATTTGGCCTCATGGGAATGCATTAAAAAGACAATAGGTCAATATCTTGATTGATTCACGCAACACTCACAATTTCATCAGGTGTGATATGGTCAAAGCCCTCGGGCTATGCATCATCAATACTCACAAAAACAGATTTAATGTTTTGATTGCCAATGGTGGTAAGGCTCAATGTGTGGGTCATGTTGCTAATGTCTACATCCAAATGAATTCCCACCCTTGGATCAAAAGCATATATGTGGTGGATTTGGGTAGTGCAAATGTTATCCTTAGAGCTCAATGGTTTCTCAAATGGGGGTTGTTACTTTACTCCTACAATAGTTGCATGTATAGTGGACAAAAAATGGCAAGTTTATTCATCTCCAAGATTTACAACCCCCACCTTCCAAGGTGGTCAATTCCCACTAGATGGAAACAAATGTTGAAGAAGGGCAACAAGGGTATCTTCACCCAGATTTGTTGCATGGAAGTCACAACTTCCGAGCAATCACCTCCTGCTCTCCCTTTTGAAATGTAGTCTCTCCTCTACATATATGCTCAAGTCTTTGAAGAACCCAAGGGTCTTTCTCCCAAGCAGGCTTATGAGCATGCTATTCACCTTCTTCCAAGAAGTCAACCACTCAATGTTTGTCTTTATCGCTATCCCTAGCCTCAAAAGATGGAAATTGAGAAGTTGGCTCAAGAGATGTTGAAGCAAGGTATTGTCTACCCTAGTAACAGTCCCTATTTGTCCCTGATAGTCATGGTCAAACACAAGGACAATTCTTAGCATATGTGTTTCAATTTCAAACCAATAAACAAGATTATTGTTAAAGATAAGTTCCCTATTCATGTTATCCATGATTTGTTGGATGAATTGCATGGTGCATAGTTTTTTACCAAGCTAGACTTGTGTTCTAGGTTTCACCAAATTGGGTTTAGAAAGGAGGATATTCCCAAAAGTGCTTTTTGTACTCATGAGGGTCATTATTTTGGTCATTTGGTCTTACAGATGCCCCTTCCACATTCCAAAGTTTAATTAGTTTTGTCTTCCATCCTCTCCTTTGCATTTTTGTATTGGACATTTCTAATGACATCCTGATCTACAATAAGTCTTGGGAAGCCCATTTGCATCATGTCAAACAGGTGTTTCAACTTTTGGATTGTGAATTGTCATATGTCAAATGGTCCAAATGTCCATTTTGTGTCTAAAGTAGAGTATCATGGCCACATAGTGTCTCACGAAGGTGTCAAGGTGGACCCTAATATGATCAAGGCCATGCAAAATTGGCAAATGCCTAAAAATCTAGTTTTTAGGGTTTTTTTTGGGTCATATTGGGTATTACAAGAAATTTGTCAAGAATGATGGGAAGACTACAACTCCCTTGATGGCTCTCACCAAGAAGGATACCTTTGTTTGGTCCAATGAAGCTACAAGAGCCTTCAATGTCTTGAAGAAGGTTATGTGCACCACTCCTATTCGAGCAACTCCATACTTCAACAAGCCTTTTATCGTTGAATGTGATGCTTCTGCAATGAGTATTGGTGTTATTTTGATGCAGGATAGACATCCCCTAGCTTATGAAAGCAAACAACTCTGCGACAAGAATCTAGGTCGTTCTATTTATAAGAAGGAGATGTTAGCCATCTTGCATGTAGTGGACAAATGAAATCCTCACTTGTTGGGTTGACATTTTATAATCAAAACTGACCATAGCAATATCAAACACTTCTTGAAACAACATCTCTCTTGTCCAGAGCAAAACAATTGGTTGACCAAGCTTTTGGGCTATGACTTTGAGATTGAATATAATAAAGAGACGGAGAAAGTGGTAGTCAATGCCCTTTCTCACAAGTACGAAGATTATGTAGTTGTCCATGCAATATCCAACCCCCTTCCCCTTTGGATCACCTAACTACTCGATGAATGGCATTCGGATCTCGACATTGTTCGTTTAATTCATGATGTTGAGGTTGGTAACCTACACAATCCATTATTCTCTTGGTTTGACAAGATTTTGAGGAAGAAGGACCACATTTATCTCATTCAGTCCTCCCAGGTCAAGAACAACATCCTTAAGGAATTACATGCTTCTCCCTTGACAAGACATTCTAGATTTCTTACCTCCATACAAGGTGATTTGGCATATCAGTTGGCGCTTCCTCCTACCTCCAAAATATTTCTTGTTTTTCATTTTTCTTATCTTAAGCAAGTACTTAGTCAAAAGATGCAATCCTAGATAGAACTTTCGGAGTTGGATGAAGAAGGACGGGTTGACCTGAAGCTAAAAGAAATGTCACATTCATGGATCTATAATTTGTGGTCGCACCAAGTGGAGGAGCTGCTCATCAAGTGGCAAGATCTTCTTGAAGAAGATGCAATGTGGGAACCAATGACCGTTCTCCAACAATTTCCAACTTTGAGGACAAAGCTTTAGGGGAGGTAAGTCATTTAATGGCATGAATGTAGCCACATTGGCTATCTTTATTTTGACTAATTCAGTTGACCTTTGAACATTAGGGTTAAGTTTTGTTACTTTGTTAGAGTATAAATAGGAGAGATGTGATGTAGATGGATCATCATTCATTCATCTAACTTCTATCGTCTCTGGTGGACATAAGAGATTTTGCCCTCTCTAAATGGCTTGGATTGTTTTTGAGACTTGGAATCTTGATTTGTGATAATTTATTGGATTTGTTGTTTTGGAATTTGATTATGTTACAAATATTTTGTGTATGCTATCTTTGTCATTATATTTCTCAAGATAATTGTTGTAATTGTTGTTTTCTAGAAGTTAATTCATTACAAATACTAGAAGTGTCAAAAATAAATGTTGATAGTGCTTCTGATGGTAATCCCATCCCTACAAGCATGGGGAGAGCCTATCGTAATCATGTAGGGACCATGATATTTTGGTTTACAACCTCTATCTCGATATTGCAACTAATAACCTCATAGAAGCTTTGGCAATCCATTTTGCTTAAATGAAAACAAGAAAGAGGCATCTTGATAATCAAATAGCTAATCTTATTAAGGTTCAGAACCATAGTGGAGGTCAAAATTGGCGTATTATTGCACTGGTCAGAGAGATTAAAGTCATGCTTTCAAGCTTCACCTCATTAGGTTCCATTGCACCAAAGGAAGAGAAAACCACCTTGTGGGTCACCTTGAAAAAAGTGGTCTCTTGTTGTAATGAAGTTGAGATAATGGGGAAGACCAAAGCAACTATAGGAATTTGGATTTGTCCCACTCACTTATCTCAATTAATAATAACAACAATAGACTGCACTCATGATAAGAAAAGTAACAGAAGATGAGGACTTTCTGCCTTCCTTCAATTCAAATCTCCATGGTGTAGGAGGGAATGTGTTTGAGAGTGACAAGTGGCTGCCTTCTGACATGCCACAAACCCACCCTTGCATGCCCAAAGATTACTATGATGAATCCATAATTTTCATGGACACCATTGAGCTACTTCCTCTTTTCAGTGAGTAGTAATTAGGGGTGAAGAATACCGTATAATTTCTTGTTTAATTAATATATATATCATTGGTCATGTAATTCTGTTGTCTCCTCTGTCTGGGAACTGGTTAAACTTTAATAGAACAAAAGCATGTTCATGGTAGCCTATAATTGGTGGGTAGCAGCCTTTAAAACCCACCTTGGGGATCCTTATTTTGTTTTGGTGTCTTGACATGAGCCTATGGAAACATGCAGATTGTGCAACTGTGTTTCTGCCTGAGTTAGTAACCAAATGTAAGATCCCTTTACCTTTTAAAAAATGGCACACATGAAGCAATAAAAATTGAAATCAAGTCACTTTCCAAAATAGCTACTATGGTATAAAACCTAATAAGCTTAACATCAAAATATGTTTCAATTTGTAAATCTAATAGCTAAGCAAATTTATTTACAGAAGACACTCACTTTAGTTACAGTAAACTGGTCCTGAAGTGCAGAAGAGTGACCTCTTAAGCTACTGAGGCTTTCCATCATAGTTGATTTTTCTTTCTGTATTTTAGAAATGGTTTCTGCAGCATTAGCTGCATCGCTTTGAAGTTTGCTGTTATAATGCTGCAAACTAGTGTTATACTCTTGCAAACGCTTATTGATATCCTGAAGCGACGCCACCTGTCCTCCAACATATGCTCCAAATATTACAATCAAGATAAAGATAAATAAGAAGGAAATAAAATCATGAAATGAACTTGCTACAGAAACCAACTGCAATTCCGTACCTGTTGATTGGCGCTAAAAGCCTCTTGTTGAGCTTTGTCGCGTTCCTCTGTCAAGTATGCTCTTGCTCTTTCTGCATCTTTCCGAGCTTCTATGTCTTTCTGCCGAGCTTGAAAACAAGCCTGCATTGAAGAAAAAGAAACAACCAAGGCTGATCAGAAGCTCTAACTATTTTGATTTCATCACCGCCTTACACTAGTTGCGAAATTCTCTAAACAAAAAGCATCAAGGGAAACTTTTTTGTCTGGGTGTCAATCCACATAATGCATGGCTAATGCTCACAATGAAAACAGATGCATAAATAGACAAAAGAAAACTAGCCTCTTTGTCAAATTCTGCTTTGGAAAGCCTTTCTTGGAGAGACGAGCATGTTTCCCTGAGCTGAGCAATGTTAATTTCCATTTCTTCGTTATTGTTCCTCATCACCTCCTCTGATTATGCATAATTAAAGTCAAATTTCCACATTCAGCCAAATCCACAGTAAAATCAAGAATGCATCACAAAAAATATTCAAAATCTCTGAATCTCTCTAAAAAGACAATAACAACCTGTTTCTTTCCGTTCTCTTCTCTCAATCATCAGCTCGTTCTGCAGCTGCTCATTGTGTGAAACACAATTCTCTTCCAGTTCCTGTAACCACCGAATGCAGGCGCGAAGTTTCTTGATGTACGCCGACTGTTGCTCACATTTTCCCTGTTCAATCCATCGAACCCTTGGACTATTATAATCTCAGAACATGATCCCTCGACACCTCAAAATAACATAATCTTGAAAAATTTAATAGTCTCAATAAAGTCATTTTCTACTTGCCTTATGGTCGAATTTGTTTTTCCCTTTCATCTTCATGCCGAGAAGCGCATCCACATCTTCTTTAGAGAACTCGGTGGCCAAGTCGGAATGTCCGTTGGAGGAGCCACCGGGAGTCGAAATGGAAGCCAGATCGGCCGGAAGAGGAGCTTCTTGCCCCATCCCGACAACGGAAAACGCCTGGCGAATCCTCAGCTGCGGCTCCGACATCACTCCAAACAGATCACGGCCTATCGCTTGTCCAACGGGAGTCGCGCATCATTTTGCTTAGTCTATATATACATTGAATATACGCCCGCCGGCTTAACCTGAAAATAAATATAATCACAGCAGCAACTACAACAACATAAACATTATGCAGAGAAGTCGGTCCCTAGAGCAATGATGCACTCTCCAAACCTGGTGGGGATTGAGCCTTACGGGATTTCAACGCAAGATTTAAGAAATGCACATTAAATCCAACGACAGGGAGTGAACCTCCTTACATTGCAAGTGCTTTCCTCTGCCGTGATTTTGGCGCTGGTTTTCATACTAAAGCTTGAGCTTACTGATCAAGCCATTTTCTCTCCCATTTTTTATAAGTTCAAATATTTGCTGGGCCCCTGCCTTGCGTTCTAAGGATTCAAGACCTGCAACCTCTTCTACTTGATATGGACAGCCAATAATTCCGCTTCCAATGCTACTCTTCTTCTTTTTCCGATAATGTGCTTATTTTCCTCCACTTTTGGAGGTGTGCTCCGTCCCTATGTGCTTTGTAATCTAACCTGATTGCTTGGGTTTGGAGGTGGACCACGGTTAGGAAGGGGTCCGATTCGTTGAGGTGTTGTTATTGTTGGCCGCTTAGCGGTCACGTACCATTGGTTGCGAAGCGTATTTCACGTTTTACTTTTCCGGGAATGGGTTAAGTATAGGCAGCTAATTTGACTACGACTATAGACCTTCGATAGACCTGTCTCCATCATGTGATGGGATAAATACTTTTCTCTCTATTTTGTCTTTAGTGTTTTTTTTTTGCAGCACCTATTGCCAGTCAAGTGCTTTGAATATCGGGCGGGTATAATTAGTAATAATCCTAGTGTAATGAGGTGCCTCGTGACAAAAGAGATAACTATGCCATTGTTTTAGAATATTTATTTTTGTGATATGTTTTTGAATTTTTATGTATGAGATTTAAATTTAAATTTTGGTATAAATTGTGAGGATGCCGTTCTCGTGACAAAAGAGATAACTATGCCATTGTTTTAGAATATTTATTTTTGTGATATGTTTTTTGAATTTTTATGTATGAGATTTAAATTTAAATTTTGGTATAAATTGTGAGGATGCGGTTGACTTTAAAATTTAAGTACCGGTTGACTTTTAATTCAATTTTTTTTTTTTTTTTTTAAATAAATGAGCGGGTTTGTAACTACTAAATATTGCAAGTTGTTCCTTAAAATTTATAAAAAATTCTTAAAATCAATTGACTTTATCTTTATCTTTATCTTTATCTTTATCTAACCTCTTATGTAACAATATGATTATATGATAGAATTATATTTCTACAAGGTCATGTGGTAATATGAGGGCATGGTCATGTGATGGAATTATCTTCCATCAGTCGTGATGTGGTTTAGTACAAGAAGTATGGTGCTAATTACCTTTAGTGTAGGTAAATGGTCCCTTTATTGTATTTATCCAACCCAACAGTAAACAACCCAACAGTAAACGGTCCCATCGATACATACATTTGGCCAAATAAATCTAATGATTTTTAATAAAAAAAATTAAAATTATGTTTTATTTCAAAAAAAATTATTATTTTTTAAGTTTTTTATAGATTTAAATTTAAATTATTATATAAGAGATTGAAACTTTTTTCAAAAAACTTTTTTTTCTCTTAAAAATTTTATTCAAAAAGATAGGTCGGATTGGTATATAGAGTGCTTTTCAACAAGTTATCTTAATTTGATTTTTTGAACGTGAGGGTCTTTTAATTTTATCTTTTACCCAATAAACAAAGGTTTATAAAAGTTTTTAATAATTTTTGTATTTTAATGTCTTGTAATTAAGTAAAAAAAATATTAAATGTGTAGTTAATGATGCAAGTTATAATATTGATTGATTAAAAGTTGTATATATTTTTTTTTTTGGGTTAGATAGGAGAGTTGGTCACAACCACCTTTATTTAGTAACACAATTATCTCTTTAAGTTTACATGGGTTTTTATGAGGGGTTCAAATCCCCTCTTTAAGTTTACATAGGTTATTATGAAGGGTTTTAGGTCCCTCGTATTAAGTGAGGAAGAGTTGGCCACAACCACACTATTTTTAGTAATACAATTCTCTCTTTAAGTTTACATGGGTTTTTATAAGGGGTTCCAATTCCCTCTTTAAGTATACATGGATTTTTTAGTAATACAATTCTCTTTTTAAGTTTAAAGGGTTTTTATGAGGGGTCTCAATCTTTTCTTTAAGTTTACATGGGTTTTTATGAGGGGTTCCAGTTCCCTCGTACTGATTTAGGAAGAGTTGGTCACAACCACATGGGTTTTTATGAGGGTTTCAGTCCCCTCGTACTGATTTAGGAAGAGTTGGTCACAACCACATTATTTTTAGTAACACAATTCTCTTTAAGTTTGCATAAGTTTTTATGAGGGATCTCAGTCCCCTCTTTAAATTTACATGGATTTTTTTAGTAACACAATTTTCTCTTTAAGTTTACTTGGGTTTTTATGAGGGGTCCCAATCTCAATCCCCTCTTTAAGTTTACATGGTTTTTATGAAGGGTTTTAGGTCCCTCCTATTGAGTGAGAAAGAGTTGGTCACAACCACACTATTTTTAGTAACACAATTCTCTTTTTAAGTTTACATGGGTTTTTATGAGGAGTCCGAGTTCTTTCGTAGTGAGTGAGATTTGAGCTTTGAACCTTTTGAAAATAACCCAAAACTCTTACCACTATTAAAGGTTGTATGTTAAATATATTTTGAAATTTTGGTTAGAAGGATAGAAAGAGGTTTTAGTTGTATTTATAGATTAAATTTGAATTTGGTTATTATAAAGTTTAAATTATATATTAATATTTTAATAAATTAATTAATTATTGTTTTTTTTAATAATACTTCTTATCGATCATGAGGATTGAACCCGAGTCACATCACCGTCCTTGTCGGTAGACCACACTCATGGGGATATAGATTATTGTTTTACGAGGGATATCATAGTGGAACTAGAATCCCTTTCAAAAATTTATGCTTTTCAAAAGTTCCATTAGGGATACCGAATTGAACCTGAGTTACATCACCGATAATGCAAGTAGCATCCTTGCCAGTAGACCACACTCACAAGGATATAAATTATTGTTTTAAAAGGAATATCATAGTGGAACCAAAATCCCTTTCAAAAATTTATGCTTTTCAAAAGTTCCATTAGGGATACCGTAGTGGTATGTCTTTGGGTTTTCATTCAAAAGACCTAAGTTCAAACTTTGATATAAAAATACTAGGGTCCTTTCAAAAACCATGTTTTACCTTTAAAATAAGTCCCATGAGGAATACCGTAGTGATATGTCTTAGGATTTTCATCTAAAATACCTAACTTCAAATCTCGGTACAATGTTTCGAACCCTTTCAAAACCCCTTAAATTTTAAATCTTGTGAGGAATATCGAAGTGTTATGTCTTTAGGTTTTTATTCAAGATAAGTGGACCCCTTTCAAAAACTTGTGCTTTACTCTAAAAAAATTTAATCAAATGGCATTAGTTTAACTAGTTAAATTCCTCGACATTAAAAAAGAGACCTAAGCTCCAATCTTGCTAAGCAATACATAGATAATATCCAAAGCTTTATTATAATACCACTACATGGTGATAATGTAATATACGAGGGTTTCAATCTCATATAGCTAATTAAAAATATATATTTATTTTTTTCCGTGAGGTCCAAGGTTCAAACCACGTGTGTGAGGGGGTGGGTGTATGGTGGTTGTGTGTTAAATTCCATATTGATAAGCATAGCTCTCGACTTTATAAGGGGTCATGGTTGGGAGAAGATTGCTCAGCCCTTTGCGTTGGTTGTAGGGGTTTCTCACACTAACCACATATATATATATATATATATATATATATATATATATATATATATATATATATAGGGGTCATGGTTGGGAGAAGATTGCTCGACCCTTTGCGTTGGTTGGCTGGGCAATCTTCTCCCAACCATGACCCCTTATATATATATTTTTTTTTAAGATTGAAACAAAGTTCAAATCCATATAGATAATATTCAAGTTTTCATGTAATAAGGATGGAGCTTGTTGGAATCTCATACAATCAATTAGTTTAATGGTGGAATCAGTAGCCACCACAATGATCCGAGTATGTTGTTCGTCTTTTATGACCACTATAGTATTTTAAGTTATCTACCTCGGAAGTCGTCACACAGTACTCGCCCAATTTGCTCCTATAATCACTATATCGCAATTATTTTAAACCTTTTACGTCGTCGAATCATACTATAATCATTTTAAACCTTTTACGTCGTCGCTCCTATAATCACTATGTCGCAATCATTTTAAACCTTTTACGTCGTTGAACCATACCACAATCATTTTAAACCTTTTACGTCGTTAAAAGCATCAGGAAAGGAAAGGGACAAGCGTTCAATGTGATGAAATCTGAGATTTGAACCTTGGACTTCCGTCCCCTTACGAGGTTTAGAAGAATCAATTGGTTTACACCTCGCACCTTATAATCAATTAGGTTAAAAAGATATATATTTAATATTTTTTAAATTAGTTAAATAGGATTGAAACAAGTTTATCTTCATTACATCATGACTATATGGTGGTATTGCAACAATTTAGGTATGACTTACCAAGATTAGACCTAAGGTCTCTTCAGATAAAATCATTTGATAAAAATATTTAATATTTAAAAAACTATGACATTAATTATTTTTTAAAATTAATTTATTATATATATTTATTTTGAAAGTGATTTTTATTTTATAATATTAAATTTTATAATAAAATTTAAATTTTTATTTAATAATGTTAAATTTTAATAAAATTATATTTTGATTTTATCAATAAATATACATAAATGTATCTCATGGATAAATATGTATTTTTTAAAGCAAAAATTAAGGTTAAAATCTTACAAAATTATATATATATATATATATATATATAATTACTAAAAATATGATATATTTTAATTCAATATAATAATTTTATTTTCAAGTGGTTATATGGGATAAGATTTTAACATTAATTTTATTTATTTTGAAAGTGATTTTTATTTTATAATATTAAATTTTATAATAAAAATTAAATTTTTATTTAATAATGTTAAATTTTATTAAAATTATATTAAGGCAAAAATTAAGGTTAAAATCTTGCGAAATTTTATATATATATATATATGATAGACATTTTTTTTTTTTGATAAGTAGCAATATATTTACAGCGGGTTTTTTAAAGAAGGATCCCAAAACCTTAGTTACATAGACAGCCAAGGCTGAAATTAAGATTGAAAACCTTAGGCAGCGGTCCGAGGCCCAGGGCCCTGGTGCCTACAAAAATCGGGCCAACTAAGAAACAAAACAGCAAAATTTGGCCTGTGGCCACCAAAATAAGAAACAGCCATAAAACGACAAACGCCAAGATCGCAAAAATTGAACACCATACTCTGAGAGGTCCTGCAGCTGGGCTTGGCCTAGACAGGGCCCACCCTGTCAGATCAGCTCCACTCCTCACGAGCACAAAAAGGATGGGGGCCAGTCGACGTGATGCATCGAGGCTGGCCTGAGGGCTCGGGCCCAAGATGTCGTCCCCACCCTGGCCACCATTCTGCTCGGTCTCTAAGCCCTCCTCAGGGCCCGCAGAGGGCCCTGCGGGCCCGAGTCCGGGCCCTAACGTGCCCAACCCCGATCTCGATCCCGTTCCCTCCCAAAAACCTGCACCAGTCTCTGAACCAGTTCTCAGTCCTGCTCCTACTCCCGCTCCCGCCATCGTCATCGTCCTTCTTGCCTCACAAGCAAGAAAAGGATGGGGCCAGTCGACATGGTGGAACAGACAAGAAAATCCCCTGGCCACTAAGGGGCGCTACAGCGAGACTTTGGGGCCCCGACTCGGGGCAGGCTAAGCACCAGGGCCTTCATCGATGCTAGTATAGTCTTGCGAAGCTATTTGGACTAGAGCTTCAGGGAAGTTTGTGATCCAGGAGATGGAGTCTTCAGCTGAGATGGCTTGATTTGCCATGAAGTCGGCAGCCCTGTTGCCTTCTTTGTACACATGCCGAAAGGCGTGGTCGAGGAGTCCTTGGAGAATGGTGAGGCTTTCCCGGATGGAGTTATGAATGCGCCAAGAGCATTTTCTCGGGCTGTGGGCAGCTTTGAAAATAACTTGGGAATCGCCCTCGATGATAACTTTTGAGGTGGACTCCCTGAGGGCAGTCAACCCGTTGAGGAGAGCTGCTGCTTCGACGAAGTTGTTAGTCTGGATGCCAAGTGGTGCAGCGTACACCACGATCAAGGCCCCGTGACAGTCTCTGATGACCCCGCCCGCTCCAGAGGGCCCGAGATTTCCTTTAGAAGCTCCGTCAAAATTAAGCTTGACCCATCCACGAGGGGGCAATCCACCTTGTCATAGAACGCCGAGAGGGGGCGGGGGGACCGGGGGGAAGGCGAACTCCAAGGGATGATAGGAGGGTGACCTCACCTAGTCGTCGGGGTGCCTCGATCAAGGGGATGGAACAGGAATTCTCGAGGGCGAAGGACACCGCCTTGGTCGCTATCCACTAGGGGGAACGAGCTGAGGAGGAGAAGGCTCTGCTGTTGCGCTCTAGCCAGAGGCAGGAGCCCCAAAGGAAGCGGATGAAGGGATGGGCAAAGGGGTTGGGACATTGAGACAGGAGATCAGGGATGGAGTTGGGGGCGACCCACTGGATGGAGAATTGGGAAAGAATGAGGCCCAAGACTTCAGACGAAAAGGGACAGATTGATAAAGAGGTGATTAGTGGACTCCCAGGCAGCACAACAAAGGAAGCATCTATTCGGGATCTGAAAGCCCCTCCTGATCAGATTCTCGAGCGTCAGGATCTTGTTTTGGACGGCCGCCCAAACGAAGTGACTGATTTTGGGGATCAGCCTCTTGGCCCACACCTAACGGGTTGGAAAGGGAGCCTCGTTAGGGACTCTTTGGAGATTGTAAGCAGATTTGACAGAGAAGACTCCACTGGGAGTGCCATGCCAAATGCATCTATCATTTCCTTCGAAGGATGGGATGATAGTCACCTTGAGGAGGCGCTGAAGCCTGGCAGCTTGGAGCGGGTGTCTGGGATTCAGGATGGGTTTCTAGGTAGCTCACCCCTGGTTCTAGGAAAGATAGCCCGACACTCTGGGCCCTCTGTCCGCAAGCCCTGGTTTGAGGACGAGAAGCTCTCTATCAGCAGTCAAGGCCTCATCATGAATCCATGTCTTCCTAGAAGTCGATCTTGGCTCCGTCCCCAAGAATCCATCTGATCCCTTTTCGGATTATGTCTTTGGTGGAGATCAGGGACTTCCAGAAGGCTGATCCATCACGAGGCTGAGAATCACTAAGGAAGGGGTGGTTATGACAGTATTTTCTGCACACGATGCTGACCCACTCATCAGGGGTATTGGTATGCACTTTCCAGGAGTGTTTGGACAAGAGGGCCTTGTTCATGGGGACCACCCGCCTAAGCCCGATCCCTCCCTCACCTTTGGGGCGGCAGACTAGGGGCCAGGAGACCAGGGAAATCCTCTTCTTATCTTCGTTGCCCGACCATAGAAATCATTTATGAATTTGTTCGATGTGAGCTGCAATGGAAGCCGGGATTCTGAAGATCGACATGAAATATATTGGAATGCTTTGCAGGACTGCCGCCAGGAGGGTGGCTCTGCCAGCCTGCGAGAGGAGGTGACCTTTCCAAGGAGCCAGCTTCCTCTGAATTCTTTCAATCACCCCGCCCCACAGGGCCTTGGAGGACGCACCTGTGAACAAGGGAAGCCCGAGGTAGGAGGAGGGAAGGGAACCAGAAGTGCAGCCCAAAATCCGTCTGATTCTGATCTGCCTAGCCAAGGGAGTATGGATGAAGAAAATCTTGCTTTTTTGAAGGTTGATTTTTTGCCTCCTCATACAGGGTCAAGATATGCTTGAGGGTCTTGGCTTGAGGGATTGAGGTAGAGGTGGCGAGGATGGTGTCATCCACGAACTGCTGGTGGGACATAGGGGGAAGGCCCGACGCAGGCCTGATGCCCGAGATGAGACCGCGGGTTACAGTGCCTGAGATGGTACACCCTAGGGCCTCAGCCAGGATTATGAAGAGGATCGGGGACAGGGGGTCACCTTGGCGGAGGCCTCTAGAACCAGGGAAGAACCCGACAGAGGACCCATTGACGAGAATGGAGAACCATAGGGAGGACACGTAGTTGCTGATGAGCCTGACCCAGGAGGGGTGGAACCCAAACTTAAGGAGGGCCTTGGACAGGAAAGCCTAGTCAACCCTGTCAAAGGCCTTGTTCATATCCAGCTTGAGCAAAAAGGAGGCTTTTTTGGATAGGACGGTCGAGTGAATGGCCTTGTGCATGATTATAACATCGTCTGTGATCAGTCTTCCTTTGACCGAGCTGCCCTGATAGGGGGCAATAATCAGGGGAAGGATATCCTTAAGGCGGGAGGCCATGGATTTAGTCAAGATTTTATACAGTACATTGCACAAGCTGATGGGGCGAAAATCCGAGAGGGATCTGGCTGCCTGGGTCTTGGGGATCAGGGCTATGAAAGTGGAATTGATACCTCTGGGGATGGAGCTAGCAGACTACAGGTCCCGAATGGCTGCGCACACTTCTTGCCCGACGATGTCCCAAAAATATTGGAAGAATCGGGGGGGAATCCATCCGGGCCCGAGGCTGCCTTCGTCTTCATGGAAAAAGTGGCAGCATGGATTTCGGAGTCAGAAAATTCTCCACAAGCATCTCGTTTGCCATGGTCGAGACAAAAGAAGGAATGTTTTCCAAAAGGGATTCAACTGCTTCCAGGGACATGGGGGGCTGTCACCCAGGACCTCCTAGAAGAAGTGGGTGGCTTCAGCCCAGATGTCCTCTTCTTCCTTGATTATTCTACCGTCGTTGCCCACCAACTCAATAATTCTGTTGGAACCCCTGTTCTTGAGAGTCGACGCGTGGAAGAACTTAGTGTTTGCATCGCCATATTGGAGCCACAGGGCTCTCGACTTCTACCTCCAAAAGGTTTCTTCCCTGGCCAGAATGTTGTGATACTCACTGAGAGCAAGGCGTTCTTCTTCCCTGAGCCCCGAGTCTTGGGAGCCTGCTTGAAATCTGGACTCGAGGTCTTCGAGCTTATCTTTAAGAATTGCTTTGTTTTTAAAGATATTACCGAACACCTCCTTATTCCAAACCTTGAGTTGCTCTTTGAGGCGTCTCAGCTTGTGAAAAACTTGTTCAGCGGGGTGACCAGGGACTGGGGGAGCCCACCAACGGCCTACCTAGGCTCGAAAGTCAGGGTAATGCAGCCACATAGACTCGAACCGGAAAGGCCTCTTGGGAGAGGGGCGATGGTCGGTTTTGAGGAGGAGGGGGCTGTGATCAGACTCGATTTTGGGGAGGGCCAATAGGGTGGCGTCGACAAACATGGGAAGGGCTTCCTTGGACAAGAAAACTCTATCTAGTATGACCTGTATATGATTTGCTCCCGCTCTTCTATTGGACCAAGTAAACCTGGCTCCTTTCAGATTGACGTCCATGAGCTCATTGAGGGCGGTAAAGGCTCCAAAGTCCTCCATGCTCTTGCCCTGAACCGTTGAGCCCTCGCTTTTATCAAAAAGGAACAGGGGGCTGTTGAAGTCCTCGGCCAGGATCCAAGGCAGGGGGCAAAGGCTTCTCTCATCAAGCTAATTTCCTTCCATAAGGTTTCTCTCTTGACGGGGTTGTTGGGGGCATAGACGTTGGACAGAATCCACGAGCGCCTTGACTTCACGTAATGGACCAGAATGTTGATAATTTTGGGAGAAGAAGATATGAGTCTTCCCTCAAAATACCAGGGGTCCCACATGCACAACAAACCCCCGACTGAGCCGGCTGTCGGGGTAGACAGGGACTCGCAATTGCGCCAAGTAGCTTGGGCTACACGTCGGGCAGCAGCGTCATCTATTTTGGTCTCCTGAAGAAGGAGGAAGGATGGGCGGTGATCCCTGCGAAGTTGACCGAGGATCCTTTTCTTGGGTGCCCCATTGAGCCCCCTGATATTCCAGGTGATGAGCTTCATTTGACACCCTTGTGGGGTCGCTTGCCCCCCTTCCCGACCTGAGCAGGGGGTTTGGGTCGGATGGCGTCCGTCTTGGAGAAGCTTGCGCCAACGTCAGAGAGAGTTGCCTGGGAGCCATTGGCTATGTCATCTTTAGTGAACCTTGTCCACTGGTCACCCAGGGTGGGCCGCCCTCTTTTGAGTTTTCTACCAAAGTCAGTGGCAAAAGTCCTGCTCCGGGTCATCTTGGGGCTGACTTCATCAGGCCCGGACGGAGAACTAGCTTCGATCTCTTCATCTGACCTCTCAGATCTGCACTCCAAGGGAGGAAAACCAACAAGGATCATCGGGAGGGCCGGGGGGGGTCGAGGGGGGATAGTGGGAGTGGAGGGGGAGAAGGGGGCCTCGACAAAGGGAGTCGACGGGGAAAGGAGCCCGGGCAGCTCGCGTACCTAGAGGGGGGCGCAAGCAGGGGCCTGCGGGGTGGGATTCGAAGTGGGCAGGGAGGGAGAACCTAGGATCGAGGCCTCGAAAGACGACCCAGGGGAGGGAGTAGTGGAAGGGGAAACCTGGGGGAGACCGCCCTCCAGATCGGGGTCTACATGAGAGTCCTTTGGGGTAGGAGGGAGGGCCTCCTTGCTAGTCCAGGCCTGGGATCTGTGGCCGTCGCGAGGGGCCCTCGAGACGGGGCCCGACCTGATCAGGAAGGGAGTTTGGGGACAGGGCCATAAGCCTTTTTGGAAACCAAGCATTGGTGGGGGAGGTGGCCCTGAGTGCAGCAGGTGGGACAAAATGCAGGTTTGTTTTCGTAGATCAGGGGCTGGTGCCACAAGAAGGACCTAGACGAGATGGTCACCGATGAGGGGAGTTCAGATTTGAGATTGACGTTGACGCAAAATCTGGCATGCACCATACGGGATCCGGCCTTGGTAGCGGGGTCGAAGGCCACCAGGTCCTCGACTGATTGAGCAACGAGTCTTAGGACATCTTCGTGCCACAGGTGAAAGGGAAGGTCTGGGAGACAAACCCAGACCGGGGCGAAATTGATGCTTTGGGTGCTGGGGTGGAAGTCAACTCCATAACGCCTGAGGAAGAGGCTTTTGCGCCCTAGAAACCAGGGCCCGCCCGATAGGATCTTTTCGACGTCCTCACTGTTATTTAGCTTGATGATGAAGAAACCCTTGGTCAGGGAAACCAGCTGAATATGCCCGGACACCTTCCATTTGGTAGCCACCCATCTGCGGATGGTTTCCATGTCTAGGCACCCTCCCAGGAATTTCCCTACTAGGGAGGTAGAGGAACCAGCTACCAAGGAGGCGTAGACCTCCTCCTGAATAGAAATGTGGGTGCCCTCGAGGGAAAGCCCTAACCCCAGGGCCCAAGAAGGGGCCCTGGTACCCGCTAAGATTTGCTGATAGGAGGGTTTGTTCCCGCCCGAGACAGAGCCCTGCCCAGGATCAGGGGGCTTTTTCCCTAGGTCTGTGCTCACATCGAGGCTAGCCTGGGGGCCAGGGCCCAAGATGTCGTCCTCGCCCTGGACGCCAATCAGATCAGGCACAGAGCCATCCTCTGGGCCCATGTAGGGTCCTGTTGGCCCGGGACCGGGCCCTGACGTGCCTGAACCTGATCCTAAACCCGATCCCGCCCAAAAACCTGCACCGTTCTCTGAGCCTGTCCCCAGCCCTGCGTCCGAACCTGCTCCTCCTCCTGCTCCTGCTCCCGCTCCCGCCATCCAATCAAAAAATATTTTTTTTGGATGATGATAGACATATTTTAATTCAATATAATAATTTTATTTTCAAGTGGTTATATGGGATTGAAATGGGACCACCCTTATTACATCATCACTACATAGCAGGGATATTATCCATCTAAAGCTTGTCAACATTTGAACCACTATCTCCTTATTAACTAATCTAAACCATTGAACTAATGTCATTTAATAATTCAATGTAATAATTTTAAAAATAAGCTTATAATAATAAACTAAAATTAATTTTTAACAAAAATTATTTATAAAATATTGTATACTATAATTTTGTTTTATTATTTAATTTAACATTTGAGTGTCTAATATTTTAAAAAATGTATATACATTCTTGCATTCAAAATAAATAAATATATATATATATATATATATATATATAGAGAGAGAGAGAGAGAGAGGAGAGTTGGTTACAATTAAATTATTTTTAGTAACTGACAAGCAGGGTTCAAACCATAGGGGCTGCTCCCACCAAACATATTCCACCTTATTGTTGTTGACCCGACTTGAGGTGGACCACTGGTCACTTGGGATTCGTATCATTGTTGTTGGTCTGACACGCACTCAGAGGATTTAGATCAAACTATTACCTTTACAAATAGGTTACCCCCAAGGTTTGAACCTGGGTGGTTTATTTTAATTTTTTTATACATAGGGAAATCAGTTACATCCATCGTCCTTTTTTACTACCATGCAAGGTTCAAATCTTGGGGTTGGCCCCTATAACTCGATGTGAAGTGGACCACTAGTTGCTCAGGATTGATACTGCCATCATCAGGTTGACGCACACTCAACGAATTTAAGTCAGACTACTACCTTTACAAACAGGCATACCCCCAGGGTTTGAACCTAGGTCTCTTCTTAGTAAATGTCAAAAATCATCGATCCACCGTAACCCTTGGAAATCACTACTTTATTTTAATTATTTAAAGTAATATTTATCATTTTTTTGAGTAAATATTTCTTATAAACATCCGTCGTGGTTTCAAAGAGTAAATTTGGTTTCGATTATTAGTTGTTAAATTTAAAGCTTAATTATATGAGTGCATGATTGCAACATGGATCTCAAGCAATTGGTGGTCTTTTCACACTAGGTCAACAATAACCAGATGGTATAAACTTGTTGGGAGCATCCTTGTGGTTTGAACTGTACACTTTGCAACTACTAAAAATAGTGTGAATATAACCAACTTCCTTATATATCCAAAAATAAAATAAAATTTAAAAGTTTAATACTATAAGTAACTTGAAGATTTGGTTAGTTTGAGAAACCCCTACGATCTATGCTTAGGGCTGAGCTTTCTCATCCCAACCATGACATCTTGAAAGTTAAACTTATCAACAAAGAATTAACACATAGCCCTACACACCATGATTTGAACCTTGGTTCTATTTTCACATATTATAGTGTGACAAGTAACATTATTAATGTCAAAGTGTTAATTAAAATGTGAGGACTTTGAACTTAACGTGTATCTGTACAATCACTTTAAGTTTGTAATTTCTCTAAAAATATCTTGAAAACATGAAAAATATTATTATATAATTTATTTATATTTATTATTCAAATTAAATTTATTAAAATTATAAAATATAAATAAAATAAAAGGAAAGTGTTATTCAATTGCATATCTTAACCCAAGATTATATAGATTAAAAATATAAATTCTTAAAGTCAAATTTAAATTATTTTTAAAAATTTAAAATATAAATTAAAAAAAATTAAAATTAGTTTCTTTAATATATATAATTATAATCATACATATACATCCTCTTTGGGTGATAACGCGACTCCGTGAAGGTGCGTCAATTTTCCCGTTTGCTCCATCGAAAACAATAGGCCTATCTACTACATGTGATTGCATTATTCGTTGTAGTAATTCCCAGCAAATCCCCGGGCAATCAAACATCAATGATTTTAAGTTGTTTTCTTTACTCTAAGGTGCAATGATAGCATAGGCAGCATGGATCTTCCTAATCAAATATAATCATTTATATTTTCAATTGAATTTGTCTTTCCCCTTAAAAGAAAGATTACTTGCAAGGAACATTCGACTCCAAACTAGCAAGCTTTGTTAGTAAGTTAAGGAAGGTAAAATTTAAAGCTTTATCAAAGAGTAGGTCACTTTTGGTAAACATACATGATGACTCCATACAATGTTTATTTAAATATAGCAAACTTTGCCCAAGGTCCTAGACATAATGATTGTGAAAATAATTGAAAGTTCTCTTAGCTTAATTGCTCTAAGTGAATATTTATAGGTTGTTCACAAGGGATTGAAGTGTAATTATACCCTTCAAAGTTCTTGACAAGAAGCTGCACCTTATGCATGGTTCATTTTCGTTATATTCTTTTAAAATTTTGAATGAAATCTCGTAGAGAAAAAGTTTAAAAAATTAAGATGGTAAGGATTATTTTTCTTATGATTTTAAGATAGATATTTGGGATGAGAGTATTTATTAATAAAATGTATTTACTAGTATTTTTTTATGTTATTTGTTTATTTCATTTTATTTTATTTTTATTTTTTTTGGTATAAGGTAGAGGTGGTTTTAAGGTCCACAAACCTTTTACAAAGTCAAAATGGGCTGGTTCTAGCATCAAGCCCGTATAATCAAAATACAAAATGGATCTTTCTAAGACTCACATTAAGCCATACTTAGAGTCCACAGTCCTATACTTGTCGCTTGACTATTCAAGATAAAACAAAAACCAAACAACACCTAGCACTTACTAACACTAGGTTGTCGTATCGTACACTTGTCACCTCCCGGGCCCCAAGCAAATGGGATGCCTTTCTCGCCTAATTCCATCTGTCGGATTACTCATCATCGACCCCTCCGATCTCCTCGATGCTCTAACAGGTTTGATCTTAGCTCTTCTCTAGCAACCAACACCAATAGTTCTTGAGGGAAGTTATCCTTCCAAATTTGCATCTCCCCAACAGAAACCGCAATATTTGCCATTAGATCCGCCGCTCGGTTCCCTTCTCTGAAGGTGTGTTGGATTCGGGCATTAACCAAATGAGATTTATGAATCTTTGCTTCTAGGATAAGCTCCAATATGGTCCAACTGGGGTCTTTATCCTCCTTAATTGCCTTGATTATATTAAGCGAATCCCCTTCAAAGATAACTTCCTTATAACCCTCAAGTCTGGCAATTCTCATTGCTCGCATGCGAGCTCGAGCTTCGCAAAATGATTTGTTTGAGTTCCCAAAGGCTCTGCAAAGGCAAGGACCACTTTTCCTTCCTCATTTCTCAAAACTCCTCCTCGCTCCTGCAGCCCCGGATTTCCTTTTAGTCGCCCAGTCAAAATTAAACTTAACCCACTTTTGTGTGGGGGTATCCACTTGACACCATCCCGTGGGTTGGTTGTAATGTCTAGGTCCGGAAGTTCCTCTCCCCGGCTCCGCAAAATCCTCCTTTCCCTTAGAGACATGGTCTCATTTTTGAAGAAGAAAGTTTTCCAGTTTTCTTTCAAAGCTCTGATTATTTTATTACCACATAACCTGGGATCTTTCTTAAGTCCTTTAAATACTCTCTTATTTCTCTCATTCCATATCCCCCATAAAAAATGGGGTAAGCTGAGCTTCCAGAGCCAAGTCAAAAGCTTTGCCCGAAAGGGGGAAGCCCATTGTATGCGAAGTCAGACATGCTATTTGGGCAGACCCAATCTATATGAAATTTGGACAGGATCATTTGGAAGACTGTACAAGAAAAATCACAAGTTAGAAATATATGACTTACAGATTCTATTGCTTTCTCACACAAGATACATCGATTGATGAATTGGAAACCTCTCCTTTGCAGATTATATGTTGTCAGGATCTTATTTTGAACTGCCAACCAAAAGAAGAAAGCTATTTTTGGGGTTAAATTATTTAACCAAATAACAGAAGTCGGAGTCCGACCATTGAATCCCGAGTGGATTAACTTATAGGCGCTTTTTACCGAATAGATCCCACTTGTAGTTTTGCCCCAAATCGCCTTGTCTCTTCCTCCCCCGGGGAATGATCGGGAACACCCTTAAAGCATCATTGAGTTTGGTTAGGGCCACCTTCTCTTGCTCGACAGATTATGAACTGCGATTTTCTTCCAAGAAGAAGTTTCCGTGCTACAAGCAATAAAATCCCCTACTTTTCCTCCCATTTCCTTCGAAAGTTTATGTTGGAGGACCTGAAGGTCTAAGTTATCTTTCAGAGGGGCCTCTTCCAACCACGGGTCTTTCCAAAAGTCCACTTGTCTTCCATTACCAATTCTCCATCTGATGCCTTTCTTGACTACCTCCCGACATTCGAGCAAACAATTCCAAAAATAGGATCCTCTAGGAAGATTATCAGCTTTCAGGAAGTCCTGATTATTTCTGATATATTTTGCCTTAAGAAGTTTTACCCATCCCAATTGATCATTATTGATAAATCTCCATACCTGTTTGCCAATCGGAGCTTGATTCAATTCTTTCATTCTCTTTAACCCCGTGCCCCCCGATCCTTGCTTGCACACACTCGATTCCATGCTACCAACGAAATTCTCTTTCTCTCCTCC
Organism: Wollemia nobilis; assembly: GCA_028583015.1. NCBI lineage: Eukaryota > Viridiplantae > Streptophyta > Pinopsida > Araucariales > Araucariaceae > Wollemia > Wollemia nobilis. The sequence continues at coordinate 11,812,661 of JAQPPZ010000442.1, read as the reverse complement.
GAACCTCGACCACAAGAAGTTGCGTTGAATTAGCTCCAATGTAGCTCGGACCTTTGCAGGCATTCTAAATAGAGACATGCGAGAAATTGGAATGCTCCGTAAAGTAGTTTGAACTAATAAGGCTTTTCTCGCATGAGCCGAGAAGGTCGCCCTTCCACCTCGCTAACTTTTTGGAGATCCTGTCAATGATCGAGTTCCACAAAGTAGCCTTCATTCTTCCTTCGAACATAGGCATGCCTAGATAAGTTGCTGGTAGAAGCTCCTTTCCACAACCGAAGAGGTTAGCTATTCTTTCCTCCCTCCCACCAGGCGTGTTAAAGAAATAGATGCTACTCTTCTTATAGTTTATGTGCCGTCTCCGTCTCGTCTCATACTTGGTTAGAATTCTCTTCAACTTCCTAGCTTGAGGCACCGAGGCTTTGGACACAATGATTGTATCATCCACAAACCGTTGGTGAGACACTGGCCTTGCTGTTGAGGCTGGTTTAAAACCTTCCAATTGACCATCCGCCACCGTCGCTGAAATGTTCTCCCCAATGCTTCCGCTAAAATAATAAACAAGTATGGAGACAAAGGATCTCCTTGTCGCAACCCCCTTTCACTCTTAAAGTAACCTGAGGGTGACCCATTCACCATGATAGAAAATCTTGTAGTAGAGATACAACTAAAAATCAACTTAATCCACTGGGGACAGAAACCAAACTTACCCAAAATCTTGGTGAGGAACCGCCATGAGACCCGATCGTAGGCTTTATTCATATCAAGCTTTAGTAACATACCTGCTTCCTTACTAGTCACCATTGAATGAATAACCTCATGAATTGTGATGATACCATCCAATATTTGTCGCCCTTTCACAAAGCCACCTTGGTTCATATCAATGATGAAAGGAAGGATAACCTTCAACCTATTGGCGATTGTTTTTGTGAGAATCTTCATCAGAGTGTTACATAAACTGATAGGGCGAAAACTGGAAAATTCCATTGCTCCCACTAGTTTAGGGATGAGGACTAAAAAAGTAGCATTAACTCCTTCTGGGATTTCCATGTCCTTTTGAGCCTCAATTATAGCTTCCACTACATCATTGCCTAGGATATCCCAAAACTTCTGGAAGAAAGCTGCAGGGAAGCCATCCGGTCCTGGGAGCTGTTACCATCCATGTCAAAAACGACCTTCTTGATTTCCTCCTTTGTGAAAGGACTAAGTAAGAATCCATTAAGATTATCAATTATGAGGGGTGGAATGGCTGCCAACAGAGAGTCCTCTTCTTCAATAGTCGGATTTACATCTTCTAGCAACGATTTAAAGTACTCAACCGCTTCCCTCCTTATGTCTTCCATATCTTTGGTGTTAGACCCATCGGCCATCTTGATCTCCTTAATTTTGTTAGTACTCCCGTGGCGAAGAGTAGAGACATGGAAGAACTTTGTATTTCGTCACCCTCCTTTAACCAACGCAATCTGGATTTCTGCCTCCAAAAGGTTTCTTCAAATCCTAGCATCGTGTGGTATTCGGCTAATGACTCCCTCTCCGGTTTCTCGGATCCTCCGTAAGTCGCTCTGACTTCAACTTCTCCTGTAGTTCATTGATCTTGTCTTTTAGTTCTGCCTTTTTAACAAAAATATTGCCAAAGGAAGTTTTGTTCCACTCTCTAATGTTAGCCTTCACATTCCTTAGTTTACATGCCACTTGGGCCAGTTTCGAACCATTATACTTTTTGTCCCACCATTGGGCAACCGGATCCTTGAGATCCTGATGTTGGAACCACATAAGTTCGAATCGAAAGGGTCTGATGTATCTTTTCTTAGAGTCCTCCCCTGTTTCCCACAGAATTGGGTTGTGATCAGACCCGATTCTTGGGAGTGCCGTTAATGAAGAGTCCCCAAACCTCTCCAAGAATTCTTGAGAAAGAAGAAACCTATCTAATCTTATCTGAATTTGGTTTTCCTTCAATCTTTTGTTAGACCATGTATAGGAGAATCTACGCAGGTCCACATCCATCAACTCATGTTGCTCAACAAAATCTCTAAACTCGTAGATATCAGCAGTTATTCTTTGAGAGCCCCCCAATTTATCTACAGGATTAAGGTAGCAATTGAAATCCCCCGCCACAATCCAAGGGTAGTTGGGGACCGTCTCCCTCAATTCAGCTAGCTGACTCCAAAGAACCCTTCTCAGTCCCTGTCTAACTGGAGCATATACATTCGTTAAGATCCACTCTTCCTGCGTGGTTTTATCCACACATAAGAGACAAATAAACCAACTAGACATCAGAATCACTCTACTATCAATCACATTTTTGTTCCACATAACCAGTAACCCTCCTGCTGTTCCAGTGGCCTCTTGGCCTACTACTTCAGCTTCTCGCCAAGTCCTATTCTTAAAAGGAATAACTCTACTCTCCTCCATTTTAGTTTCTTGCAGTAAAATCATATCCGGTTTGTGTTCTTGTCTAAGAGCATACAAAGCTCTTATTTTTGCAGGATTACTCCCACGAATATTCCATGAAAGAATCTTCATTTATGGGCTTTGGATCCTCGAGCCTTCGCCCCAAAGAGCAATATTGCTTGAGTGCCATCGACCACTCCTCGCTCGCTTCTTTCTGCCTTAAGGCGGCATTGCTAGGTTTCCCTCTTCCTACCGAACCATATCCCCATACATCCGCTCTAGGTTGAAGTTCCTTGGGATTCACTTGGCTTCTAGTAACCATCTTGGGTAGGTCAGTCTTGGTATTTGGGGTAACAATCTGCTTTCCAGGTTAACCGGTCTTTTTGACGATGGAGATGATTCCGTGCTCTTAGCTTCTTGATTAGTAGATTCTTTTTTCCCCGCTTTGGGGTTACACTTATCTTGGTGGTTCACCTCTTCCTCCCGAGTATCCTTGCTCGTATTATTAGTTTCCTGCTCCTTCCTTCGATTTTTCTCCTCTAAATCCTTCTCTTGAGTCTCCTCTACCTCATATTCCACTTCTTGGTTGTCCATCTGATCTCCCTTCAAATGATTTAATGCATCAAAACTGTTCTCCACTGGGATGTTGATCTCCTTGGAATTTCTTCCCATAAATTCCTCTGCAGTACATGGGACCACTTCCACCGAGCCTCCATAGGCCTCCCGTATCACCCAATCAAACTTACTTGCCCCAGGGCATTGATCTATGGGGTTCTTTCCTTTGTGATTTGGCTCTGAGGCTTGTCAGTATCATCTTAGGAGCAAAGTTGAGCTTGAGGGTTCCCATCAAAGGGACCAGCTTCCCTGTGAGAGGGTTTTGGGGCATAGGAATTTTTGGGAGGAGGGTTAAAACGTTGCCTCTTGCTTACAATAGGGCGAACAGGGTCTCTGATATTCGGATTTCGAGCTCCATGTCCTTGAGGCCCAGGTTGGGTAGGAATGGAGATCTCATGGGGAGGGATATTATTCTGGGTTTGAGGATCAGTATTTTGGAGTGGGGGCTGGTTCTTGGAAATGCAGTGGATACCCTGGTGCCCTACCTTCCCACAAACACTACACTTAAAAGACATATTTTCATATTCAAATACCTGAGTATGAAGGCCAAACATAGACGACAAAATAATGGATTTAGGGAGCTCTTTACTCAAGTCCGCCAACACACACATGCGAGCGGACATGAGTCTTGTTTTGCTCAAGGTTGCAGGATCAATAGCTATTAGTTCTCCAATCTCCGTAGCTATCCCGACCAATATTTGTTCGTTCCGAAAAGCGGAGGTAATCCCGGCATCTTAACCCAAATAGGAGCCAAATCCAAGACTCGAGTCCGGGGGTTGAAATCGGGGGACCAACGCTCGGATACAAGCCCCTTTTCCCAAAAAACCAAGGACCTCCTTGGAGAGTCCTTTCCATGTCCTGTTCACATTGAAATGTCACCAAAAGAAAACTCTTGGGTAAAGCCTTAATCATCATACCGGCCCTTGGCTGCCATTTTTGGATGGCCCATCTCCTTATGACTTCCATGTCTGGCCTCACCCCCATAAATTTAGCCACCAAAGATGTTCTGCCCTCCATAGCCACATGCTGAGCTAAGGAATCTGGGACGTGCAACCTACATTAACAGATTTTAGATTAAAACAAGAGTCGGATAATTTTTGCTTACCGCGAAGAGCATTAAGATATGAAGGTCTCCAGTTGCTGTGTTTCTCTTTGTCTCCTTCTTGGGTCTTCCTTTGATCCCGACGCATAGAGTCCCGGGGTCCCCCTCGGAGAAATCTTCAACCGCATCCGCCCAACGCCCTTGGACCGGTTCCAATAGAACTTCCTTGTCCACATTCTCCGCCTGGGGCCTGCTATCTCGCCAGAGCCCCCACCTGCCGCGTCTGCTAATCTGCCCTCCGAAGTCCCACACCTAGGGTTTGATGCCCCTAGACCTCTTGCTCCTCCTCCTTGCTGCTCCATCCGTCACGAACTCATTTCCAAGCTTATTGTATTGTTATCACTATAGGATCATAATAATGATTTTATTTTATTTTTATTAAGATTAGTGTGATAAATTTTTATGACTCAACGCTTATGGTTAGGTAGGGTTATGTATAAGGGGTCGGATTCGAAATATACTTGTAAAAAATTAATGAATCCGTTTCGAAACCCTAGCGAATCTTGACCAAATTCATGTAGGAGAAATGGTGAATTACTTTATTTTCACCAAAAATTGTAAAACCTTGGTGAATTTGACAGTTTTGGCAGATCGGGTGGAAAACACGGTCCGACCATGGACCGAGTGGAAAACTCCATCCGGCCATGGGTCAGGTGAAAAACACCATCCGACCATGGATCGGGTGAAAAACAAGGTTTGACTAACGGATTGGGTGAAAAACAAGGTTCGTCTAACATACCGAGTAAAAAATAATGTTGGGGTAACTGACCGGGTGGAATACAAGATCTGGTTAATGGATCTGGTGAAAAACAAGGTCTGGGTAACGAACTAGGTGAAATACAAGGTCCAGATCACGGACTGGATGAAAAATAGGGTTTGGGTAAAGGATCGGGTGGAATACAAGGTTTGGGTAACAGACCGAGTGAAAATAGGGTTCGACTCACAAACCGGGTGGAAAACAGGGTCCAAGTAACGGTCTGGATGGAATACCAAGTCCATTAATGGATCGGGTGAAAAACGAGGTCCGATTAACAGACCGGGTGGAATACAGTGTCCGATTAACGGATCAGATGAAAAATAAGGTTTGACTTACGGACCAAGTGCAAAACAGGGTTCGGCTAACGAATAGGGTGAAAAACAAGGTCCAACTAACGGATCGGGTGAAAAATAAGGTTCGGATAACAGACCGGGTGGAATACAAGGTCCGGTTTACGAACCGGGTGTTTACTCTACCACGTTTCACGTGATTGATCAACCTCATTGCATGCTAAATGATATTTTGTCACGTGTCCACATATAGTCATTTTTGTCTATAAATAGACATCGACAATCCTTTTTTTGATTTCATTTCTACGATTGCACTCGAACCCTCCTCGATCGACCATCACCCCGCATCCTTTTGAATCCAAATTTTCCTTCTGCAACAACAAACAATGGCCACCGCTACCACCACTACTGCCATTGAAAATTTAGTGTTCAAGAACACTACTTGTACCGCCATGTCAGATTTATCAACCAACCTTGGTTATGACATTTCGTGGCTAGCTGAAGCAAGTTTGCAGCCCTTGCTTTTAATGTCGCATTTCAATACAGATAAGCACCTTCTGCGAACTATTATTGGCGGTTACAACCACAATCGTGCAACAGTGAATCTAATAGTTTGGAATAAACAATTGTCATTCACAATCACACCTTCTGACATCCAAAGATTGACAGATCTTCTGCACAGGGGTTTGTCTATTATGTCTCCAAAGTTTACTTTGTCTCAGCATGATAAAGAGTACTTGGAGGAGAAATACGATCTCCCATCGAAATTGGTGGAAGGTATAATTCTCGTCAATTGATTCTATTATTGTTCAAAATTTAACATTTTTTATTTGCCATTTTTTTTGTGCAGCTTTCGTGGCTAAGTCTAAAAGAGGCTTAACAAACAACTCTATTGAAAATCAAGATCTGAAGGCCATTATTGAGTTCTTCCAAGCAAGACTAATTTTGCATGGAAGAACAAAACTTTCGTTATGGACATTAGCATATATCGTTCACTGCCTTCAACGTGTGCAGTTGGACTGGTGCACGTACATTTCAGAACACATCAGAACAGAGTTGCACAACGTCCAGACAAAGAAAATCAACATGGTGGCCATGGTTAATTTTATTTTAGCTCTTTTTTATGAAAGTTTTCATGATTTGAAAAATGTTGATGTACCAACTATAGTGCATCCAACACTACTGAGCATGGGTATGACACTAGAGGAGTTGAGGGTAAGTCCATGTTTCACAACCATTTTTTTAATATAGTTTAGCTTTATTTTCATTTTTTATTTTTATTTGCACCTAAATGCAGCGTAAGGCAGTGACAAAAAATAAAATAAAAAATAGGATACTAGTGTAAGGGGTCACATGCATGAGGCATGTGGTGATTCTAAAGACAATGCATCAGAATCATCACCAATGGTGAGGCCACAAAAACGTATGCGACAGGCTCCTTCTCATGGGTCTTCTTCTCTTCCACTTGTATTTGCACAAAATGTGCAATATGAATTGAGTCAGATCAACCCTCCTACACGTAAGTTTCTCTTTCGATATTTTATTTGTATATTTGTTACATAAAATTATAATAAGTTTTATTAAATATTTTCATATGTTTTCATAATTACGCACCACCCCCATCCGCAATATTGTACATGAGGTCCAATCATTGTCAAGTAAATCATTATCTCTTACTTGAAATTAACATATATTTTTGTATGTCTTTTTTTTAATAATTTTAACAAGTTATTATTTAAATATATTTCAAGCGGCTCTCAAGAACGATCAGTGAGAAGCTAGAACCAACATATTATGAGGCCACTGCCACCACAACAGCAACCACAAATGCAACAAATAAGAGGTCAGATCAATATGGGTCGTGGAAGGGGAAAAACACTTCTTCAACCGAGATCGCAAGGGAATTTCCCCTCTTTTTTATTTAACACAAGTTTCGTACCAAAGGTATCATTATCAATGATGGGATTAGATAATATTCCGTTTGATGAAGATTATTTTTTACAGGGCAACATTTTGGGCTTTCAGACGATAAATGTGCTTCAAGATCCATGTACAAGCTAAGTAAATATTATCACCTTCTGCTAGGGAGACCCACTCTCATCCTCAATCTGAGGATGAGAAAGTTAATTTTGATGTAAAATCTTCAATGTGTGATGGTTTTGAAGCAACCATCCAAGACAGGGTGCTTCAAGATTTAAAAGTTATGAAAGTTATGAAGGATTAGGAAATTCGGGTGAAAGTCCTTATAAAGGAAATAAATGCCCGTTATAAAAAAATTTCTAGAAGGGAGTCAATTTTTTCTATGGTTGAGAATAAACCAAAGAAGACTAGTGGTCTGCTAAATCAAACCACATCAGGATCAGTGAAGTCTAGAACTTCACCCAATGATGAAGTTTTAACCATTATGTTGAATAGAATTGAGAACATCAATGTTGAAGCCCAAGCGTACTATAACCAATGGGTTTCCAATAAGAAAAAAATTGAAGTTGTTGAGGTTGCAAGAGATGTGGCCGAGGTGAGAATTTAGCTGCATATATTTTGTTTAAATTTTGTCATATAACTCTACTAACTTATGTTTTCTTTTTCTTTTACAGTCAAATTTTGAAAATTTGGAATTACAAGTTTAGAGCATGCAAGTTAATATAGAGACTGTAATTTTTTTTTTTGCAAACGGTAATAATAATGAAGAAGACAACGCAAGTAAAAGTCAAGGATAATAACAATTTAAGAAGATATGTTAAGGAAAAACTTAACACGAATCCAGATCTCGTGCTAAGGGAGGCGAAGGAGAAAAATCCTACTTTAACAGTGCTCGAAGATCCTACCCAAGAGGAAGGTGCATTGTTGGAGAATTTTAACAAAGTAGAAGAAAGTTTAATGAGATTTGGAGCACTGCTAGCACATGGTGTACACGAAGGAGAAAAAACAATCGAAGAGATAACTCCATGAGAATCCTCGACAGAAAACCCCCAATCTTAGGATTAGGTTGAAATGTTTACAAGTTGACTACATATTTTGTTGTATTTCAGTCAACAATTAAATACCATGTAATATATTTTGAATCAATCTATGAAAAATACATTTACTAATTTTGTGTCCTTTTTCATTTAATGGTTGTTTCTGTTTATAATATTTTGTTATTTTTTTATTTATGACGATACAATTATATATACTATATTAATCTCAAACAAAAAAGAAATATTACTATATTAAGCAACATAAGAACTCTGGCAATACAATAATATTCATACATTAAAAAATTACAAATGAATTCATGTTTATCAATGTTGTGAAATCATTGAAAAATTAAAATTCAGAATTCAAAACAAACACTTCTCAACTTGTCCAAAACTCTGGCAATATGAAAGCAGTTAAAATCATTTCAAAAACAACAATACTCATACATTTATCATTATATGAAAGCAGTTAAAACCATTTAAAAAACATTAACAATATTCATACATTTACAATACTATTATATGAAAGCAGTTAAAACCATTTAAAAAATATTTATAATAATATTATATAAAAGTAGTTAAAACCATTTCCAAAACAAATTTATAAAATAATATTGTGAAATCTAATAAATCTGAAACAATATTGTGAAATCTGATATCAAATAAATTTAAATTTATTAATGTTATGAAATACTGGAAAAATTACAATTCAGGTAGCTGAAACAAACACTTCGCATCTTGTACGAAATCATTATTAAACATAGTGGATATTTGTGTCTCCACCATTTGATCACTGAAATCATCATTATCCTCCTTATCGTTCGTATTCATTGTATCCCTTCTAGCTGCAAGGGATTTCTAGTATGCCAATGCTCTGTCATAGGGAAATTTGTCCAACTGATACGATGACACATAAATTCTTAAACAATTTTCTAAATTTTTGTCCAGCCTATTGCAGAGCTTAGATTTAACAAAAGATAGTGCATTGAAAACCCTCTCATCTTCCAATCCCAAAATCATTGTTTGACAAAATTCATATAAACAAAAGTATTCACTAATTGTATCTTGTAAGACACTAATTGGATACAATTTTTGCCACAAATGTGCAATGGAACCATTCTCATGTATGTTACTCAAAAGTGATGTTTGCTCAACCATTGTTCTTCCAAAATGTGATGAGTGTTGTTTTAAAAGATCTTTGTCGAGTATACCTTTGATTTCAACACCATTGACTTCCACACTTCTACTAAAATGCTTAATAAGTATGAACATATATTTAATAAATAGCTCATATGTAGAATTATGTTTAATACAAGGACCCCAAAATATTGGGCTAACCACACCCATGGCCTCAAGCAACTCATCTATTTGAAATTGTTCTCTTATCTCACTTGTCAACGATTCTGCTATTTTAACAATTTTATCTTAGTATTGTGTAAAACAACTTCAAATCTATTGTGTGTTACAGGAACTTGTTCAACATCATCCGTAACTATACTTGATTGTCTTTCAAAACAATAAAGAGTGTGTTGTGGCTGATCCACAACACACCCCAAAATTGGGGACCCACCTTTTTTGCATGCTTTCAAAGAAGATCTCAGTGACCCAGATGCTAAAAATCAAGAAAAAGGCAAAATTGCACAAGGATGAAAAGGTGTCGCGAAATCGCGACATGTCTCAAAATCGCGGCGAAAATGAAAAGGTGCGAAATCATGACATGTCGCAAAATCGCGATAAGAAAGAAAAAGTGTCGCGAAATCGCGACATGTCGCAAAATCGCGGTCAACGCAGTCAACGACAGCAGGTGGGAGAAAAGCGTAGCGAAATCGTGACGTGTTTGATTTTCGCGGCCCAGAGAGGAGAGAGAAAGACGAAGCAGAAAAGCGTCGCGAAATCGCGACATGTCGCAAAATCGCGGGTCAAACCAGTCAAACAGGGCAAAGCAGAAAAGCGTCGCGAAATCGCGACAAGAAACGACAAAGGAGCATGAAGCGGAAATATGTCGCGAAATCGCGACATGTCGCGTTTTCACGGCTCCAAACAACGAGGTTGTACGGAATGCAAAATATGTCGCGTTTTCGCGGCCAGAAGCAGCAAGGGAGCCCGAGATAGAAAAACGTCGCGAAATCGCGACAGGTTGCAGCGAAGGTGCCCGAAGTGAAAAAACGTCGCGATATCGCGACAGCTTACAGCGAAGGTGTACGGAGCGAAGAGGCGTAGCGAAATCGCGACATGTCACGTTTTGGCGGCCAAAACAGCAAGAGCGATGGAGACGGAACAGAAAAGTGTCACGATTTCGCGACAAGAAGCTGCTAGAGGAAAGAAACGAAAAGGCGTCGCGATTTCGTGACAGGTTGCGGCCGAGGCGTACGGAGATGAAAAGCGTCGCGATTTCGTGACAGGTTGCCGCAAGACAGCTTCAAGTGAAAAAACGTCGCGATTTCACGACAGGTTGCAGCGAAGGTGCCCGAAGTGGAAAAGCGTCGCGATTTCGCGACAGGTTGCAGGCAAATGGTACGGAACGAGAAAAGCATCACGATTTCGTGACATGTCACGTTTTCGTTGGGCGCGATGGCAAGAAAGGCTGTTGACAGGAAAACGTCGCGATATCGCGACATGTCGCGTTTTCGCGGCCAGGAAGACGGACAAAGTTGCATGCTATTTTTGGTCGCGATTTTCATGGGGCCGTTACGAAAGATGCTAAAAGTGCAGAACACGTGGCATACATGTATAAGGGTTACATAAACGTTACATGCATAGAATATTATCGAACGTTTCAGCATTAAGCATAAATTCAAGAACAATTCGAAAGGCGGGAATATGAAACGAATCGATCGGGAAGATGAAACGAAGCATCACAGGCCGAAACAGAAAGCATTGCCATGCTTTAAAAGCAGAAGCACAGGACAGATAGGGGGTCGAAAACCGCTGGAGCAGAGTTGCAGTGCTAGAGGCCAGAGGGTCATTCTGGGCCTGCTTTGAGGCTGTTTTCTTCCTTTTTCTGGTTTTGAGAAAACCAGAGATGCTGCCATTGTAACTTGACATATTATTAATGCAGAGTGTTCAAAAATTTGCATCTTGTTGGCAAGAAAGAAGGAGTTATTTTTTGCATGCATGTTTTAATATTTATCATTCCCTTTTTCAGATTTCTAGGCTTATAGATGAAGTTTAATGCAAGTTCTCTTGGTTGCTTCATGCGAATGTCTAAATCTGAAAAATAACAGTAAACCCCAGAGACCAGCACTTAACTTATCTGGATTGTGCGTGTTTGCAGGTTCAATAGGTTAGGTTGCATGCATGGAAACCTCACATCTTCGGTTTTGCCAGGACGGGATAGCATCAAACTGGATGCAATTTTAAATTTCTTTTCTTTTGCATTTTATTTTCTTTTTGCTTTCACTTTATTTCTAGAAGCTCCAATTTTATTTTCAAGCTTTAAAATAAAATAATAAAATTAAAAAACTTCAAAATCCATAAATAATTCCTTCATTTATGGCATTTCATTAAACTTTATTTTGAAGTTACAGCATGGTCATATAAGGATCAAATCACGTTTGTTTTATAAGGGTTCAATGAACAATCACTAAATTATCACAGTAAAATAAACCATAGTGCCCCTTGTTTTCAGTTACTTGCAACCACTAAGGTGTTCCAAGCATTTTAATTAAATATCTTTATTTGATATTATTAATACACAGATGCAAAATGCTGACATAATAAGAACCTTAGAGAAATTGTTTCTTTGCAAGCAGAGGATTTAGAACCCAAATCCTATCGGAGAGTGTGTTTTCACAATCGGGTGAAAATACCACTCAACAGATTGGCGCTAGAAGGAGGGCATGTTAGGGTTTATTTTATCGTGATTTTAGATGCTACGGGTTTTTAATTGTTTAAGAGCTTTACATTGCTAAATATTTCAAGTCCATTTTATTAGCATATACGGCCTCTAACACCACTCAACGGATTGGTGCTAGGAGGGCCGAACGGGTTTATTTTTAGTGTAATATAAATTTAAATTTTTGTATGCATTAGTCCTCTAACACTCAATCGATTGTAAAAAGGACGGCCTGAATTTATTTACTTGTTCTATTTTAATTCGGGTATGCTGTATATTATTTTAACACTTTTCCGATTGTTCATACGAAATATGTGATTTGATTTAATTTTTGAAAATTTTGGTCTCATGCAATTACTTTTCATTTGATTTTAATGAATACATCTCTTGGTTGATGCTAACTTGATTTTTTTTTAAATTGCAAGTTGAATATTCAACAGATTTGGTTCTAAAATTACATTTTAAGTTTCACTAATGGCAACACTTGAGGAGCAAATGGTATCCCTGAGAGCTGAAATAATGTCTCTAAGAGAGAGAATGGTATCAATGATAGAGGATTATTATGAGGGTTTACATGTGATACCCTATCATATTCCTACAATGTTATTGGATTTTTTACGGTGTTTTAATCAAGAGGTGCCACTAGGATACTTGCAAAAACTGCATGTTTACAAGGATGCATTATGTAAATTCCAGATTTTTTATGAGGAGGTAGCTTGTAAGTTATTTGCATACATTTTGGATGATAGACCATTCTTTTGGTATAGCCAACTACCCATGGAGGTTAGGACTTCTTGGATACAACTAGAAGCAGCCTATCTTAATCATTTTGGTAATCAGACTCGACTTAGAAATATTGAAAAATCAGTTTACCTCCATATGTAAAGAGTCTAATGAATCCTTGAGTCAATTCAATGGAAGATTTCGTGAGTTGCACTCCCAAATGTGGGAAAATTTTAACACATTGGAAGAGGAAGCCATGGAAGTATACCTAGGAGCCATACACCCCACACTTGCTTCACTCATTGAGGAAAAGCTGAGTGGTTTGTCCCTAGAGAAAATCCATGAGGTCTTAGAAGAGATAGAACGGCAAGGTCTTGAAGAAGAAAAGGCACAACATGTTCACATGAGAGATTGTTCTTTTGATGCCAACCTACACCAACCATCAAACATAGCACCCTCCACTCCAATGATACCTAAGGTAAATGATCAAGGGGATGAATTTGAATATCCAAATCTTACGACCACCTTAGATGTAGTCCACGAGGAGGTGCAAATTGCTAAGACAACATCCACTAGTGAGGATCATGTAGAGATACATGATTATCTAGATGAAGGGGTTCTAAATTCAACAATGTTTGATATATGTGAATGGATGGAACCCACCATAGAATTGAATGAAATGGTTGAAAGTGAAATGGAAGGAAAATCAATAAATAAATTTGAAGATATGATAGAATTTCACCACTTGTTCTTGGAAGATACTATTGATGAGACGTGTAAAATTAAAGATCAAGAAATTCTTCACCCTCCAAATTATGATAATGAATCATGGGTTACTAATTTGGACAATGATAGCCTTATAAATTTGAATTCAAGAAATAACCCACTTTTGGAAATAATTGAACCATCTAAGGAAGGTGAAGATGAATTTGATGAGAAGCACATTGATGAATTGGAAGATGTTGAAGAAATAGTTGAACGTCACCACTTGATTTTGAAAGATGATTATTATGATGCTTGGAAGAAGTGGGAAGACTTCACTCTTTCCAAAGCTACTAATGAAACTTTTGTGCCAATTGATATACAGGACAACATAATTGCCTACTCAAAGGAAGATATTACAACTCCTGTACAATTTGAGGATGTTTTGGAAGAGGGTTTCAAATCTCATCAAATTTTGGAAGATTATAATGATCTTATTGCCAAGGACAAAGAAGAAAAAGAATTTATGAATGAATCAAGAGATCATGTCACAAACATCATGGATTTTCATTCTATGGATTTGGATGACGATTTTTACAATGGTTGGGGGAGATATGATGATGCATTCTTTTCTCACATCCCTATAGATAAAACTCATATTTCACTTGATATGCAGGATGTTGAACCTTCTACATCATACGAAGATCTCATATTCACAGGATTTGAAAAGGTGACAAAATTTGATCATGTTGAATATAAATTCATTGAAAGTGTGGATGCAAGTTTGCATGATGATTTGGAGGATTCAAATGAAGAGATACCATGGATAGTGAACAAAGAATTAGAACCAAATGATAAAGAGATGGATCAATTGGAAGCAACTCAAATGAAGGATCATCAAGATGAGTCATGGGACATACACTTTGACCAAGAATGTTTGAGGATTGAAAAGGATGACCATATTTTGAATTTAAATAATGTTTATGGTGAAATGTCATTAAAGGTAAATGAAAAACAAGGTATAATTTTTAATCACACCTTTAATAACATTGTTTCAATGAATGGAAAAGAAGTTGATGCACTTGAATTGTTAAACAAAATTCATCAACAATTATTAATTGAATCTAGGATAAAAACTTTTAATGATCCTAATTTAGTAAATATCCTAGATGCTTGTAAATTGTTACACAAATTTGATTGGCCTACAAATTTGGAAAATGATTTGGCTTTGAAATTTGTAGAAATAGGCTCCTACTTACAAAATTGCATATTTGAAAAAGATAGCCTAATTCTAAATCAAGGAGGGAATTATGAAATTCACATTTTAAAGAATAGACATGATAAAATTGAAAATCATTTATTGTCTAATCATTTTAGTAATTTGATGCTCACCTATGGGAGTATTATTGGAACTAAATCAAATTGGTATGGTGAGCATGGCAAGTGGAAATTTGTTGCATTGTTTGGCTTAGTCTTGTTTGTGTTGGATTCCCACAACATTTGGCATGCATATCATGTCATATTTTTGTTGAAATGTTCTAATCATGTGTGGGATCCAGGAAAGTGATAATCCAAGCTTTGCATCATTTTGTATTATAGTGTACATTTGTATATAGATTTTGGTTTCTGGTTTTGGGTTTGTGTTTTCAAGTTTCATTTTGGGATTGCTATTTGGATTTGGATTTAAAGTTGTGTGTTTATTTGACATGTTTTGTTTGTCTATAAAAAAAAAAAAAGATGATGAAAAAGTTGCCTTGAGATGCTAACTTATGTTCTAGATCGGGAGAATATGAAACATTGGAATTGTCTTGTAAAAGCTCCACAAGTAACACAAACAATTTAATAATATCGTTTGAAACTTGTGATGCATGAAGTAGTCAGTTTTATATAGCAATATTTCATCTGCAATTCAAAAGATAATGCATTCATATTACATCTCACTTTGCATATACATTCCATCTTAGTTGCATATGCATCTTAGGTACAAATCATTAAAGTGTGTCAAATCCTCTTAAGGTTATGCTATCACATAAATAAGAAGAAGATCCTAAGGTTGGGAACTGAGTCTTGAGATATCTAGAACCAAGCACGTCTTATACATTAAAAAGGATCTTGAGCAAAATGATCAAAACCTAACTTGGAAGAAAAGGTTGGGCGAAAGAAGTATTTCATGTCTATCCTATTTATGCAACATGATCCTTAAAACAGTGGTTTTGACCACTTCCATAGAGCTTAAAGCCTAAAATCGGAGTAGTAAGGATAGGGTTAAATCCTCATCGAACTTAGGTTGAGGATCCAATTCCCCAAAGCTTTGATTTGACCTACATGGAGTAGTAAGGATAGGGCATAAATTCTCATCTCGCTTAGGTTGAGAATCTGATTCCCCAAAGCTCCTATGTCTCATTTCATAATAAATCTTGGATTGGAAGGATCGTACTACTTGTCCTCAGCAAAGGATGGGTAGTCATCCCCAAGGTCTAAGCAATAAAATTAATATTTTCCATTTACATCTAAAGTTTGGATTGGAAGGATCGTACTACATGTCCCTAGCAAGGATGGGTAGTCATCCCTAAGGTCCAAGAAGTAAAAAATAAATTTTTCCCATCTCATATTTATATTGGATTGGAAGGATCGTACTACTTGTCCTCTCGCAAAGGATGGGTAGTCATCCCCAAGGTCCAAAGAAATGAAGATAAGTTTTGGATTGTGGGGTTAAGTATGCCCATGCATGGCAACATGTCTTGTCTAAAAAACAAGACCACCGATTGTCCAAAGGGTTAGACTAGCATGACCATTTCTTCCATAATTGGTTAAATTATTTTGCTCAAAGTGAGGTAATGAATTCTAAATCAGAATAGTAAGGATAGGGTTAAACTCCCATCTCGGTTAGGTTGGGAGTCTGATTCCCCAAAGTTCTGATTTCACATTCACTTGCACATGGGTTCAAGATAGTAGGGACTCATAACCAACTTTGGGATATATAATAAAGCAATTCATATAGTTGATCCTAAGAGGGTTTGATAATCTTGAATGTTTGTGTATGATACTAGAAGAAAGACTATGCCTTTTATAAAAGCAAAATCTCTTAGCATATTTATTAGGTTACACAAATCATTCACAATCTCACATATGCATTCATGTAAAATTGACAATGGAATGTTGATCAATTTCAAACGATAGGGAATGAAAACACATTGCACACACCGAGCTAATACTTGATGATTCTGATGATTCATATATTTCTGATCTTTGGGCATTTGTTTATATTGCTTATGTGCTAATGCATGTTTTCGAGTTTATATATGTTTCCAGGTTGGGTTCTCACCAAATGCTCAGGAGCATTTGACAGCAGAGTCACCATTTGTTGTGGCTGATCCACAACACACCCCAAAATTGGGGACCCACCTTTTTTGCATGCTTTCAAAGAAGATCTCAATGACCCAGATGCTAAAAATCAAGAAAAAGGGCAAAATTGCACAAGGATGAAAAGGTGTCACGAAATCGCGACATGTCGCAAAATCGCGGCGAAAAATGAAAAGGTGTCAGAAATCGTGACATGTTCAAATGGATCATGTTCAGCGTGAGAAAAGCGTAGCGAAATGTGTACGTGTTTGATTTAGAGGAGAGAGAAAGAAAGAAAAAGTCGGAAATCGTGACATGTCACAAAATCGTGGGTCAAACCGATCAAACGAGGCAAAGTAGAAAAGCGTCGCGAAATCGTGACAAGAAACGGAAAGGTGCATGAAGGAAAATATGTCGCGAAATCGTGAAGGAAAAGGGAAAAAGTCGCGAAATAAATGAAAAAAGAAGGTGGTGGAGGAAAGTGCGGAAATCGTGACATGTCACGTTTAGGAAAAGCAGAGAGTAGGAGAAAAGTGTCACGATTTCGTGACGAAAGTGCGAGAGCGAAAGAACGAAAAGGGTCGCGATTTCGCGACAAGGTGCGAAGGCGTACGGAGATGAAAAGCGTCACGATTTCGCGATAGGTTGCGAAGATGCTTAAGTGAAAAAACGTCACGATTTCACGACAGGTTGCAGCGAAGGTGCCCGAAGTGGAAAAGCGTCACGATTTCATGACAGGTTGCGGGCAAATGGTACGGAACGAGAAAAGCGTCGTGATTTCGTGACATGTCATGTTTTCACTGGGCATGATGGCAAGAAAGGCTGCTGACAGGAAAACGTCGTGATATCGCGACATGTCACGATTTCGCGACATGTCGCGTTTTCACGGCCAGGAAGACGGACAAAGTTGCATGCTATTTTTGGTCACGATTTTCATGGGAGCCATTACGAAAGATGCTAAAAGTGCAGAACACGTGGCATACATGTATAAGGGTTACAAAAATGTTACATGCATAGAATATTATCGAACGTTTCGGCATTAAACATAAATTCAAAGAACAATTGAAAGGCGAGAATATGAAACGAATCGATCTGGAAGATGAAACGAAGCATCACAGGCCAAAACAGAGAGCATTGCCATGCTTTAAAAGCGGAAGCACGGGATGAGATAGGGGTCGAAAACCGCTGGAGCAGAGTTGCAGTGCTAGAGGCCAGAGGGTCATTCTGGGCCTGCTTTGGGGCTGTTTTCCTTCCTTTTTCTGGTTTTGAGAAAACCAGAGATGCTGCCATTGTAACTTGACATATTATTAATGCAGAGTGTTCAAAAATTTGCATCTTGTTGGCAAGAAAGAAGGAGTTATTTTCTGCATGCATGTTTTAATATTTATCATTCCCTTTTTCAGATTTCTAGGCTTATAGATGAAGTTTAATGCAAGTTCTCTTGGTTGCTTCATGCGAATGTCTAAATCTGAAAAATAACAGTAAACCCCAGAGACCAGCACTTAACTTATCTGGATTGTGCGTGTTTGCAGGTTCAATAGGTTAGGTTGCATGCATGGAAACCTCACATCTTCGGTTTTGCCAGGACGGGATGGCATCAAACTGGATGCAATTTTAAATTTCTTTTCTTTTGCATTTTATTTTTCTTCTTGCTGCATTTTATTTTTAGAAGTTCCAATTTTATTTACAGGCTTTAAAATAAAATAAAATAAAATTAAAAAACTTCAAAATCCATAAATAATTCCTTCATTTATGGCATTTCATTAAACTTTATTTTGAAGTTACAGCATGGTCATATAAGGATCAGATCACGTTTGTTTTATAAGGGTTCAATGAACAATCACTAAATTATCACAGTAAAATAAACCACAGTGCCCCTTGTTTTCAGTTACTTGCAACCACTAAGGTGTTCTAAGCATTTTAATTAAATATCTTTATTTATATAAATACATAGATGCAGAATGCTGACATAACAGGAACCTTGGAGAAATTGTTTCTTTGCAAGCAGAGGATTTAGAACCCAAATCCTATCGGAGAGTGTGTTTTCACAATCGGGTGAAAATACCACTCAACAAGGTGTCATATTTCCACGAACATTAATACAAAGATGATCGTTGATGTCAAACTTCAAAAAGTTGTTTGGATCGTTTACGTTTGTCAATGTATTCCAACTATCAAATAAGGGATCTGTAAAATCTCTTTTGGACACATATAACCTATCAATAATCATACATATTTGTTTTCTCATCCTCATGAAATCAACGATATAGATGGATCTCTCTTGTGCAAGTTTAATCAATCTATTCATTTCTTGTAACATTGGAAGAATACCACACAATGTTAAAAGGGTTTTGAAGTCAGTAAAATAGAACAACAAATATTTTGCCTTATCAATTGTCCTACGATTTGCATACATAAACCCTATTAATGATTGATATTCTGTAAAAAATCTGTGTGTAGGTTGATACAATGAAATCCACCTTGTATCCACATCTTTTAACAATTTTTTTCCTTTTGTAACTCCTAGTGCAAACTGTTGAAACTCTGCAAACCTTTTTGGATTGCAAGAAAAATAAGAATGTATTTCACGAATGAGGTCTTCCACTCTCGCAACATTTTCAAAAGTGCTCACGATTTTATATGTAAGATTCACTCTATGAGCCATGCAATGAATGAGTACCATATATGGGGCAACTGAGGTTTGGAGTCAAACACAAAGACCATTATTGTACCATTGCATTATAGCAGCACCATCAACTCCAATGCATATTAACTTTGTGGCTATGTCTATATCATTTATTCCCGTAATATCCTTTAAACTAGTCACAAAACATTATATATATTTTTTGCATTTAAACTTTCCACATCTTATGTAATCATAACAAATTATGTTGCCTTACATGATTTTGAAATGTGTACACATGCATGCAAATATAGGATGTGTTGTCCACAGTCGTCACCTCATAAATAGAAAGTGAAATGAATCTAGCAAGTTTTACTTTCTCCCTCAGATTATCCTTTTCAACTAATGATAGATATTTTATCATTTTCCAACCACTTCGATCTGACCAATAGGAACTAGGAAGGTTTTGCACATCAACTAGTTGAAACAGGAGCTTATAATCAATAAAATCGGATATTGATCTACAATTTTTTAGAATACTATATACAACAACAAACTGTAAACTTTTTGAAGCTAAAGTGATCGTATAAATTTTATGAAATTAGGGTTCAATCGTTCCACCTTTCTCAACAAGAGATTGTTGTTGTTTAAAGTGATTGTCATATTCTATTGCATATCTGACATGCACATATTCTGATGCATCCTTCCACCTAACTTCTTTATTAATTTGACCATCACTTCATGTGACTTTTACATAAGCTTTACCAACATGTTTTTCTATTGTATTTATCTTATTTTGCAGCCTGTGATCCTTACCTAGTTTCCAACTACAAATTTTGTATCTACATACTTTTTGATCGACTTGGTTGTCCTCAGTCAAGATAGGCTCTATAAAGGGAATTTTTTCTGCCTATTCATTCTTAAATGCCCTTCCAATAGCCCAGTTAGATGCCTTTCTCTTTTTAGTATTTTTGCTTGAAGATTCATAAGAAGTTTGTAATGTATTTGATTTATCGCTTTCATTTTCAACTAGCATGTCATTTTGAGGAATATCTTCAAGTGTTTGTTGGATGTCATTGTTAAGATAATTTTCATTAGAAGGCATATCTTGGTGAAGAATATCTTCAAGTGAAGGCATATCAGGGTCAACAGGGTATTCTGCACAGTAGCATACAATAATATTTTTTTATCAATTTTGGATTTAACAAAAAAAACTTACAAACAAAAATATGATTCATATCATCATGCAATATTTTCAGGGGCACATATTGCAAATTAACTATTTGAGGGAGAAAGCATTATATAAAATAATCACGGAATATACAACTAACTATTTAGTAGTCAAAAATCATTTGTACCTTAAATTTACACAGATGTTGATGGCTCGTTGGATTTTGACATATGGCTAAAATAATTCAGGATACTCTTTTTAGCTAAATATTTGACCCCCTTCTTTACATCGCCAGTAGGTGACATTTTACTTGTAAAAAAAATATTTTCAATTTAAAAAAGTAAAAAGATGTTGAAGAGATCTTACTTCTATGAGGCCTCAAGATAATATTGTAATTAGAATAAATAGATGCTTGGTTGGTAGAAAATATATACCTGTTTCCAGACATGCTTTATTGTGATTTTTTTCAGTGTATGCCACTACTTTATTTTCTAGAGATAGCACTTATAACTAATAAGATCATAAAACTAATCAATATACAATTTCAAATCAATATTAAAAAAACTTGTGTATGCAAAGTATAATTAGAGATACAACTGTGGTAAAATATAATATTCTAGTACAAAATTGATAAGGAATTGAGAATCATAATATCTTTAGAGAAACAAGACATCATAATGTCATTAGAGAACCAAAGCAATTACCTATTTATAATCTTATAATAGAAAAACAAATCTCAATAGAAACAGAGAATCAAAGAGTTTTAATAAAAAAATAGAAAATAGGGTAAAACATGGAGAATATGGCAAAATAGAGAAAAATAAGGGAATCAGAGCATTAACTTATTTTCAATAAATGATTAAAAAACAACAAAAGAAAAACTAGCAATTAGATGACAAAAAAACAACTCTTATTATTATAACTGCTTCAACTCATATTCTTTAAAAAAAAAAAATGGATTACAGATTCACGATGTCTTAAGAGAAACAAAGAACCTGGTGTAAAAAAAGGTCTAATAATTGGTTCGGGTGCAAAACATTGTCCAATTGTCGGTTCGAGTGTAAAAAAGTGTCCGACTGTCGATCCGGGTGGGAAAAAAAGTTTGACGATTGATCTGGGTGGAAAAAGAGGGCTGGTAATCGGTTCAGGTGGAAAAAGAGGTCTAATAGTTTGTTTGGGTGCAAAGCAGTGTTCGATTGTTGGTCCAAGTGGAAAATGAGGTTCGACGATCGGTCCGAGTGGAAAAAGAGGTTCGACGATCGGTTTGGGTGGAAAAAAGGTCCGACAGTCAGTCCGAATACATAACAAGGTATGGCAACCTTTTTGAGTGTAGAATAGAGTCTGATTGTCAGTCTGGTGAAGATATTGGTTCGGTTTCAGTCTAAGCAGAGTTTTGATCTGGATCGATTGGTTTCTACACACGACTAAAGTTTGGTGGAATTCTACAATAGATCGAATATTTCAGTTTGTATTTTCACTTGGAAGGTTTTATTTTTGTTGCGGCTGCTCAATTTTCTAATAGTTCGAATGTTTAAATGAAAAAGTTTCGCTGACATGTTAATTATATAAAGTGGTCTAGTTGGCGAATTTGGCAGAATAAGTTAAAAATTTTAAAAAATTTAGGTGAAAAGGGTCCAAGATTTAGGCAGTAGTGTTGACAAATTTAATAAAAATATGTAATACTATTATCAACGCACGAGGAACCGACACCTAAAATTTTTTTGTCCCAAAACTTTTGGGCGAATTGGCCGACACTCAAGGTCCCCTAAAATCGTCAATTTGCATTTTCAAAAATGCTAATATTCACCCAATTTGTGAATATTTGCCGTTGTGCATAACCCTGTGGCTAGGCATTCCTATCCGAACCGACCTCTGATAAGGGTGAGAGCTCAGCTTATCAATAGGGCCAAACACACAACCATTCGCCCATGTCGCAGTTTGAGCCTTGGACCTCATTTTAGTATTTTTATGTTACCCATTTTAATAGAGAATATTTTGGAACTTTAGAAAGAAGGTCCAAGCTTTGAATTTGAAAGGGAGCAGGGTTGCATACCATGCTTGGTGACAGGTATTCGAATTGAGTAGAGAATGAATAAACAAACACATGGTTAAGCATCTTTTATGAGCATTGCCTCTTATGATAGATATTCGAATTGAGTGGAGCATGAATAAATAAACACATGGATAAACATCTTTTATGAGAATTACCTCTTATGACAAGTATCTAAATTGAATGGAGTAATGAACAAATAATCACATGAATAAACATCCTTTAGGAGGATTGTCCCTTATGGCCCTTAGCCTTGTGGATGTTAAAAAAGACCTGGTCATCCTTTTATTGGTGATGAGAAAGGCTTAAGACTTGGTCATATAGGGGGTTAGTTTCTCAATCAAGTGAACCATTACCTGTCGTAAAGTGTAACTTCAATAATTAATATAAGAAAGAAAACACCACTTCCTTCTTTATAATAGATCTTTAACATTTTTTATTGTTTTATTTTATATTTTTTAATAAGTTATATGTGGTTTTTATTGGGGTCACTTCCGTGAAAATACCAAAATATTATATTTGTTGCTACATCAATTAAATCATATTTAACTTGTTCTTTTTTATAGATATTTTTCATTTTTGTATATAGTAAATATACATCATCTTCTTCAAAGTGTTATGTTTATATAATTAGCTTCTTAACATCATTTTCATTAAAAGATAAAATCTTAGTTGACCAATTGTCTTCTAAAATTTGAATTTCACCAAGACAAAGATTGACACCTCAATTGGCTAAATATCTACTACTCAATTATCTTCTCTATAGATATGCTCACATTTCCAACAAATTGCCTCCACCAATAGATGATGAATATCAATAATATTATTATTTTTCATCTAATCCCCACATCTATATTTATTGATAGAATTAAGGATAATTTGTGAATCCTTGTTAATTGAAATATATTTCCATCCTTTTTCAATTGTAATTTAAACCATGTAAGAAGTGCCCTAAGCCTCTACATAGTTGTTGAAGTTCCATGTGATTTTATTGATAGAATTAAGGATAATTTGTGAATCGTTGTTAATTGAAATATATTTCCATCCTTTTTCAATTGTAATTTAAACCATGTAAGGAGTGCCCTAAGTCTCTACATAGTTGTTGAAGTTCCATGTGATTTTTAGTAAGTGAGAAGAAATCTTCTTTCATTATTTCAAAAAATACCACCTCCATCAACTTTTATTGGATTTACTTTGGAAGCACCATCAAAATTAATTTTGATATACCCAATTCTAGACTTTTCTATTTTACCCTAGATCAAAACAAGTCCTTTATTTTAATGTCATTGTTGTAGATGACTTATTCATATATGTTCAAATATAGTAATCACGTTGTTACCACCTTGTTTTCCACACTTGACACTTCTCATAATGAGCACCATATATGTAAAAATTCTCCAAGAGAGACCATAATACAAATTCAAATGTCAACATAATTTTGATATCTATTTTTAAAAGTTATATTATTCTTTTCAAACCATAATTTTTTTCAAATAAGGGACAATCCTTCATAGAGTACATAATGCTTTATCTTTGAAAAAAGCAATCTAGAATTTTAACAACTCTTTCAATGTTGATGGAGCTACCCAATATATTCTCATATTTTTTAAAAAGTAACCACAAATGGTGTCAACAAAGGGAAAATTAAGAAGTAAATGATATGATGTTTCTAAATCATTCTCGCACAAGGCACACATGAAAGTTCCATGATATCCTCTTCTTTGTAGACTCTCTCATGTAAGAATATTGCTTTGAACTGCTCACCAAATGAATATCGAGGCCTTAGGAAGAGCCTTTGCTGATCAAACATTCTTTCAAGGGAAATATTTGGGAGTAGAAAATTTCAATTGCTCTAATCCAACATTATGTGATAGATTCCAAACCAACTCATCATTTCAAGTAAAAATAGGCAAATAAAAATCTTGAAGCATCTTTTGAAGCTCATATATAATTTATTTGAGTTCCTCTCCTTCAACTAGGTTATTAATAGAAATGCATGATCTAGAGTTGTTGCTAATATTAATATAATATTTGACCTTTGGATCTTAACAAGTTAGGCGTGGTGCTTGAGTCAATGCTTGTCATTTTGAATAACAAATAAGATGATAAGGCTTCAACAAAGCATTAGATTAAAAATTTACAAATTCTTCTCATTGACTAACCATCTAATATGTTTTTTGATCAATTGTAAATTATCTGATATTAAGTTCCATGTTGGCGACCTTTTGGGTAAGGTTCTTTTCCTAAATAATTTCATTGAATTGAAAGAACCTATATTGTTTTAAGTAACTTTTTTGTTCATTTCTTTCTTTGATCTCTAACTAATCTCCACCCAAGTTTTGCCACTAAGGCAAAGTAATTAAATCTGCAATTCTTCAAGCTTACTCCTCTAATATTCTTTCCTTTTCAAACCCTATCCAACTTACAAAAAGAAAACCTAAAATTTTCCTTATATCCTTTCCAAAGGTCTCTTTGAATTTTTTAAACATCTGATGCTATACCTACTAAAAATCTTGAAAGTAACATCATATAAATACGAATGTATTGCAATGTAGTTTTTATGAATTGTAGCCTTCACATCGTGGTTAAGAAATTACCTTTCCAACCTACCAAACAAGCTTTCATTCTATCCAAACAAGAGATCCAAAGCTCCTTTTTATTTTCCTTATGAGACAGAGGAATACCTAAATAGGTTAATGGGAAATTTTAAAAATTAAACCCTAGAATATTTATAACATATTGTTGTAAATTTGTTAATGAAAAATCTTAAATTTTGTAGTATTAACCGTCCAATAGCCTTCTCATAACATGATAATATTGATTTAAATTCCATGGCCTCACTAACTGAAGGATGGCCCCAAAAATAAGTATAATCAACAAATTGGAGATGAGATTCAAAGGGACCACTTTTTCTAACCTGAATACATTTGATTTTTACTTCTATTTTTTACGTTTAAGAAATATCTCCCTAATACCTCCATAAGAATAATGAATAGATAAGGATATAGTGGATCATGTTGGCATAATCCACAAGATGAATTAACGTAACCACGAGGAGAACCATTAATCAAAATGGAATGTTTTAAAGTGCTATAATAACATTTAATCCATTCACACCAACTATGGTCAAAACCAAACTTTTTGAGACTATCATGTAGAATGCTCTAGGAAATCCTAACATATGCTTTGTTCATATCTAATTTCATAAGCATACCTAGTTTTTTTATGGAATGAAGAGAATGTATGAAATCTTTTGCAATGCTAACACCATCAAGAATTTGTTTACCATGAAGAAAACCACATTGTCCTTTGAGATAACACAATCTAGAATGTCTTTCAACTTTGTTGCCATGATTTTTGAAATGATAATCATTTAACAAAGGTTTATTGGACGAAAATTATCAAAATATTATGTCTCATCTTTCTTGGGAACCAATGTGATAAAAATGGCATTGATCTCATTTATTGTAGCCTTTCTTTTTTGGGCATCTTCAACTACAACCAACATATCACTCTTCAATAAATCCCACAAAAAAATGAAATAAAATTGTAGGAAATCTATCACAACCAAGTGTCTTATTAGAATGAAAAGAGAAAATTGCTTCATGTAGCTCCTTAATAGATATCTTCTTCTTACGCATTTATTTTGTCCTTATGTGACAATTAATGGCATATTTTGCAAAAGCTTACCTTGTGCCTCCTTATCATGCCCAATATCTATCAAAATATTTTTGAAATAACTAATTACTTCCTTCCTAATATTTTATTCTTTCTCAATATTTCTTCCATATGAAGTTAAAATGTTTTTTGATGCAATGAAAAGAAAATTGTGTTTTTGTTGAAGCATGAAAAATTTATATTTCTATCTCCTTGAGTCATTTCTCCCTAGGTTTTTGGAACCGATATGACTCCTCCTTTGTCAATGCATTATAATAACAAAAAAGTAATTTTTTTTCTTTCATATAAGAATCCTAGTCCATTCCATTGATTTCTAGTATCTCTTATAAATTTTTGAGCTTGGATTCAATTACCTTCTTTTCTTTAAAGATTTTACATTTGGTATTTTAAATCTTCATTCACTCTTTTAGATATTTCACCTTTTTAACAAACCCGTATCTACATGATCCTTCAAAATTTGCTTCATCCCACCATAACATAACCATCTGGAAGAAATCAAGGTCTTTGGAGACACATAGATTGGAAGCAAAATGGATTTCTATGATCATTATTATGTAAATCACAAGTCAAAGAATGGGTTTGTGATACAATCTTGCTCGCAATAAAATATTTGAGAGATTGTATACTCTGTTTGCAACCATATATTTGATAATAAGAGTTCATCCAATATTTTTGCCATATGAGTTTATCCAATGCATCTATTATCCCTTATATATTGAAAATTGAAGGAAGAGCATCTTGAAGGTCATTTGAATTGACAAATAAAGCAAAATCTTGCATTGATTTAGACCATCTCGAAGTACTAGCGTTATTTTTCAAAGGAGATATAATTGTTTTGAAGTCACCCTAAGAATTCATAGATCACAATTATGAAACATCATTATGTTTGACAAAAATATGCTAATGTTCTTCCAACATCTTTCACGAG
The DNA here is from genome assembly GCA_028583015.1 of Wollemia nobilis. Taxonomy (NCBI): domain Eukaryota; kingdom Viridiplantae; phylum Streptophyta; class Pinopsida; order Araucariales; family Araucariaceae; genus Wollemia; species Wollemia nobilis. Next base: position 11,785,500 of record JAQPPZ010000442.1, on the reverse strand, counting down.
GAGTAATTATAGTTGGAGCATATACATTTTTAACCTCAACTTTAATGTTTTCCTCTTTTCTACAAAATACTCCAACAAGCTAATTAGTTTTTTCTTCTAACAATTGTCCATCCCATTAGCATTTGTCTCATATTGTTGTAATATTGCTTAAACCTCCTATATAAGAAATTACCAGACAATCACCCATCTTCCAAAACATTTTAGATGCATCCTTACATTCCTCAATACTTAATTTTATTTCTTGTATTAAAATAAACTTAGGAATATTTTTCTAGGGGTCTTATTCATACCTCTAATATTCCATGATATCATTTTCATCATAACTTTTTATTTTTATTAGTGGGCTTAGCTCCACTTCTTGTTAACACCTATGATATTTTTATTTGGATTTCCAAATTGATATCCCTTTGATTTTATTTTTCTCTTTGTCCATGCTTTGATGTCCTTACTCTCCTTTCTTCATTCTTGCCAACACTTTCATCTCCATTAATATCTTTTATTTTTTAATATTTTTCATAACAAGACTTATCTTCTAAATATTTATGGTGCCCTAAAAAATCTAAAATGCAAGGAATAACCTCATAAACACTTGGAAACCTAAAATTTCCATGGATATCCGAAATAGATGTATTTTTTTATTATGTTGCTCTTAAAGCCTAAATTTCATCAAATACACTCGGACTATTAGAGATATTACATTATTTCATAGCATGTGGTACATTTGTAAATATTAGATTAGGGAGTGCAATTCATATTTCTCTAAACTATGTGTCAATGTGTGAGAAGAGTCCAAGTGTTATGTCATAAAGTTTACAAGTGTGAAAGTGTAAAAAGTGAGGCATGATTTGTAAGAGTGCAAAGTGTCGAGTAAGTAAGTCAAGAGTCATAGGAGTAAAGGTTCAAATATACAAGTGAAAGGTCATGTGATATGTGGCAAGATGTAAAGAGAAGAGTCATAAGAGTTTTGTCATATGTGAGGAATAGTAAAATATGCATCTCCTAGATGTTTGAAGAGAGCAATTATTGAATATCGAAGAGTTATTGTGTAAGTTTATTTAATGGAGATAAATCTCCATGCATTGTATCAAAGAAGTAATAAGTTTCTTGATATATTTGAAGATTTATGAATAATATTGTGAGTTTTATTATTGTGATTATGTGAGTGACATTTATATGATTCATATTTGATCTTTGATAAAAGAGCTTATGAAATTATTTGGCTAAATAGCCATGCATGGTATCAAAGTTGCACTTTGACCATTTGAATTTGAGAAGTTTGAAGGAAAAGGTTGAGGTCGTCCAAGTTGCAGATTGGAGAGATGAAAGATTAAAGCATTGAGAGATCAGTTGATATTGCATTGAGAAGAAGAAATAATATTGAGATATTAGTTGATACAACACCAAGGAGGAGACGTTGAATTAAGAATATGAATTATGATTTTCTAGCCATGAGGAGACGTGGAAGTAGGAAAAACATACTATGATTTTTCAATCGTGAGGAGGACGATTAGTTTATTGACCAAGAATGCGATACATTGGAAGAGAAGAAGGGTTGATTGCACCCTAATATTGCAAGCTAGAAAGAAGTTTGCTTGTTGGAGAATATGGAAGATTGAGGAAGAAGAATAAAAATTATTAGAAGAAGATGATGAAAATAAAACTATTGAAAAGAAAGAGCTAGTTTGAGGAGGTGTCAAGAAGACGCTTGATATTCAACAAAGAAGAAATGGAAGATCATGAATTGCATGGACTATAATTCCAAGACTCGTAGACAATGAGGAAAAAATTTAATTGTTTTCTAGAAGAAAATTGAAGCACCAAGGAGCTAAAAAAGAAGTCAAATAACGTTGTAGCACCAAAGAACTAGAGATAGAGCATCGAGAAAATAAGAGAATATTGGAGTGCCAAGAAGCTTGAGACAAAGTATCAAGGAAGAGAGATAAAGTACTCAAGAATAAATACAAAACCTTAAGGAACATAGAAGCAGTGGAGAAAAAATTTGAAGCCAATTGAGGATCTTGAGGAGAAGTCTACCAAGCAGTTGAGGAGAAGTCTACTAAGGAGCCTAAGGAGAAGCCTACCAAGGAGTCCGAGGAGAATTCTATTGAGGAGAAACCTAATGAAGAGCTAGAGAAGACGCCTAAGAGGAGATATAGAGCAAAGAAGTTTGAAAAATAGAGGAAGAAGAAATGTTAGCAAGCCAAAATTATTCCAAGGTTAAAACATCTGCACCTAACAAAGCATTGATTCACCCTTGTCATGACAAGTCAAAAGATTAAAGTGTGTAACTATTTTCAAGGTAACGATTATGAGTTAAATTTGGGTGATGATATTTCAATTTTAGGTGTACATTTTAAAGAGGAAAATCATTTAAATATTCGTTTGGTTTATGCTTTGGAGAAATAAGAGAAATATTATTTTTGATGAATGGATGAAAGGTGGAGAAGATTAATTAATAAAGGGATATAAAATTTGCGTTGGGAGATATAAGAAGGGAATCTAACATTTGAAAGTGAATGAAACAAAGGAATGGATTAAATGCATGTGAGACATAAGGAACTAAAGCATTTGATTTTTAAATTGAAGATTGAAGTGAATTGCATGATGAATAAATTGAAATTTCAAGGAATATTTATGAATTAAATTTGGGAGATATAAGAAGACTAAATTGAATTTAAATTGGAGATATAAGAATTGAATGACAGAATTTGATTGAGTATTGACAATTATTTAGCTTCCAAGATCAATATCCTTTTGAGTTTCTTTTTCTCTTTGTTCTTGCTTTGATGACCTTCCTCTCCTTTTTCCATTCCCATCAACACTCTCATCTTTGTCAATATCTTCTAGTTTTTCATATTGTTCATAACGAGACGTATCTTCTAAAGTTTTATGTTGCCCTAAAGAATTGAAGGTGCAAGGAATAACCTCATTAGTATTTTCTTCTTTACGTTGCCCTAAAAACCTAAAGTGCATAAATAATCTTTCATAGTCGTTACTTTCTTATGATGGCCTAAAAACCCTAAATTACCTTGGATATCCTCCATATCATTTTCTTTATTGTACTACTCTTGAAAACCTAAAGTGTAACGAATACACTTTGTACTACTTTCAATTTTAGTCTAAGGAGAAGATTTTATGCTACTTGAGGAAAATAAAGATGATTTACCAAGATTGAGCTTGACCTCCTTCACCTCATTTACTTTCAAATTCGCCTCCTTATCTTCCTTCGATTTAAAATTTGCCTTCCCTTATTCCTTCGTACCTTTAGCTTCTTCCAAATTTGAACTTGCGCAATGTACTTCCTCATCCTTCATATCATTTTTTCTTCTAATGGTTGATTCAAGTGAACTATAATGACCTTTGCCATCTGATGATGTAGAGGAGTTTTCCTTGCCACTTTCTTAGTAATGGAAAATCATTGATTTGACCTAGCTTCTCCTATTATATGATCTCCTTGTTTCATATTGAAGGTACCCTCATGCCAAAAAAATTCCATTTTTTTGTCCATCATTTTCACTTTGTAGTCTCTTACCATGTGCCTGATTTCATATCATTTACGACATCAAAATGCAATGTTTTCATAATCCATTTGTTGATCTTATTTTCTTGATTCAGGTTTAATCCTGATAGACTATGGTAAATATTTTGAAATATCCATTCCAACACATATTCGAGTGTATACAACATGTCTTATGTCCTTAGTAGTTGGCCCCTCTTGGATTAATTCACCTATAGTGTTACCAATATTCTTCAAAACCACCTTATTAATGAGTTGATAAAGAAGTCCAAAAAGCCTAACCCATATTGGACGCCTTTTAATAGTCTTTGTCTCCACAAAAAAATCTCACTCCAAGGTCTTAAATATAATGCATCTTTACCCCTAAACCAAGGGCCTCCATCCATTATTTTATCCCTTATTTCTAAATTGGATAAAATAATAAGGAAAAATCCTTTTGGAAGAAAATTCATGGAGTAATTTGAATTCAATCCCCACTTCCACTTGATCCATTTTTGAATCTCATAAAAACCTAACAGTATTCATGGAACTTACATATTAATCCTCTAGTTTTAATAACCATTATATCATTCTCAATCATCTTATCCTTGATAATCACTTCTAGAAGAGTATCTGCTACCTAGACAGGGTTTTCCATAGATTCATTCTTCCTCTTATCTCTAACTAGGGCATCCATACTTTCAACTTAACCATCCTTAATTTCAGTAAAGACTTTCAAAATTAACTTTCTTTCCATGTTACCTAGATTTTCTTCGCATTAATCCTTAGATCTAGAAAAATAAGTGACACTTTTTTCTTGGTCACACTTTGCTTTCTACTTCTTGCTCACGCTTCCTCACAATCAAGATGTTCCTTGGTTGCACTTTGCCTTCTACTTCTTGCTCACACTTCTTTGCACTCGCTCTCGACTTTGATTTTGATTTTGATATTTTATGTTAAACAAATTTTATTTTTGAAATTTCATGCCAACATGAATTAAACATTATTTATCAAATATTTTACACTTAATTATATAGATAATTTTGTTTAATTATTTAATTTAATTTTTTATTTGAATGCATAATATTTTAAAAGTATATATATATATATATATATATATATATATATATATATATATATATATATATATATATATATATATATTTGGTTAGGGTAGTGTGAGAAACCCCTACGATCGACGCTTAGGGCTAGACATTCCCATCCCAACCATGACCTCTCGTAAGACCAAGAGCTAAGCTTATCAATAGGGACTAAACACACAACCATACACACACACACCTCCTCACACATTCACCCATGTCGTGGTTTGAACATTGGACCTCCCGAAGAAAAGCCAAAGCCAAAACCGTTGCGTTTTTCCCCTCAAGACAATTTTTTTTAGGTGAAACAAAAATCCCGAGAACCTAGCTTTATGGCTAGTCATAGTTATCCCATCTGAGTATACCACGTGGCATCAGTCACAAGGGATTTTTATTTGAGTATCCATAGGGTGGGGTGTAGGGAAAATGAAGTCGATGTCAGCCTCTACCAGCACACAAGACATTCACCAACTGCATCACGTATCTGCAAGGTGGAGGTAGGGGGAATGGAGATTGGGTTGACCTCTACTAGCATCGAGGACATTCATCACCTACATTACATAATAGAATAAAAAAATAGGTGAAAAAAAAACCTTAAGAACCTAGCTTGGCGGCCAGCTGCAACTGTCTCATATGGGTATACCACATGGCATCAATCACAAAGGATTGTTATTTGAGTATCCACAGGGTGGGGCACAAAAGAAATGGAGCTTTTATCGACCTCTACCAAGACATAGGACATTCACCAATTGCGCCATGTATCTACATGGTGGAGTCATGGGGAATGGAGCCTGGGATGACCTCTACCAACACCCAAAACATTCACCAATTGTACTACACAATTGGATAAATTTTTTAGGTGAAACAAAAACCCCAAGAACCTAGCTCTATGGCCAGCCATAGCTGTTCCATTTGGGTATACCATGTAGTATCAGTCACAAGGAATTGTTATTTGAGTATCCACAGGATGGGGTGCAAAGAAAATGGAGCCCGTGTCGATCTCTACCAACACACAGGACATTCACCAGCTGCACCACGTATCCACAAGGTAGAAGCAAGGGGAATAGAGCCTGGGTAGGCCTCTACCAACACCCAAGACATTCACCAACTAAGATAGAAGCAGGGGGAATAGAGCCTGGGTAGGCCTCTACCAACACCCAAGATATTCACCAACTGCATTACACAATCAGATAAATATGTATATATATACTAAATTTAATATTATTATAGATAAGGTCCGAGGTGTAGACCAATTGGTTCATCCAAACCCCATAAGGGGGCGGAGGTCCAAGGTTCAAATCTCGGGCCTCGACGGACTGAACGCTTGTCCCTTTCCTAGTGTTTTCAACGACGTAAAAGGTTTTAAATGATTTTGGTATGGCGGTTATAGGGGCGGATTGCGCGAAGATCTGTGTGGCGGATTTCGGGTCAGACAACGCATAATACTATGGCGGACATAAAAGCTGGACAATCTGCTTGAATTCGTGACGGCTACCAAATCCACCATGTTAAAAAAAAAAAATTATTATAGATTAAATATTTAAAAAAAATATTATCCATTACTTTATTTTAATTATTTAAAATAATATTTATCAATTCTTTCATAAACAACTACACTATCACATTTTTTGGTATGCAAGAAATAATAAATTTCAAAGAGTAAATTTGGTTTAAATTTATAGTTGTAAATTTGAAAGTTTAATGATGCAAGTAATATGAAGATCATTTATTTATTTTATTTTTATTGAGGTTAGTGCGAGAAAATCGTGCGACCGACGCTCAGGTTTGGACATCCCCATCCCAACCATGACCTCTCATAAGGGTGAGAGTTGAGTTTATCAATGGGGGCCAAACACACATCCACCCCCTCGCACACTCGCTAATATCGCAGTTTGAACCTTGGACCTCTTGAAGAAGAGCCAAAGCCTGAATCGTTGCACTGTCCCTGTTGGACAAAAGGGTTATGGTAGCTAGTGTAATTTGAACAGGAGTAGAATGGACCTGCGTTATAGATCGCAAACCTCAGCTGGCCGCCTCACACCAACTCGAGTGCCTACTCACCTTTCAAAAATTTTAGGTTGGAAAGAAACCTTGAGAGCCGCTCTTATATGGTTGAAAATGCCATCCTATTTGAGTATACCACTATCTAGAGAGAAGCCACAAGAATGTTTTTGTATCCTCCTTCGTATCACAGAGGTTTGGACCATGAAATGCCTTCTCCACTTGCGCTACAAAAGTGAACAATATAAAAACCGTTTATTACCTCATCAATAATACATTTTTAAGATAATAAAAATATATTAAAAAAAGGAAAATTTTACTTTGTCTAGGTGACAACTATCTTATTATTAAGGTGCGTTGCAAGGTTGAAATTTGCAATGTCTAGTTTGTTAGTAAAATAATTTAAAAACAATAATAAAATTTTAATGCAAATACATGGTTGAATAATAACTTAATAATAATTATTAATAATAAATAAAGTTAAGATATAATTATTAAAATAAATATATTATTAATTAATGATATTGAATTGAAATGGTTTTATTTTTCATAAATTGTAGAAGTACAAGCTATTATTATTTTTAATAATACTTCTTATACACATCCACTGAACCCGTGTGACACCACCGATAATGTAAGTGACGTCCTTGCTGGTAAACCACACTCATGCGGATTGTACAAGCTACATTATTAAAGTCAAAGTGCGCATTAAAATGTGGGGACTTTAAAATTGACTTGTACCTATAGAATCACTTTATTTTTATCATTTCTTTAAGAATGTATTTTAAAAACACTAATTATTTATTATTTTATAAGTTATTTACATTTGTTACTAAAATTAAATTTATTAAAATTATAAAATACAAATTAAAAAACTTAAACAAGTTCTCCCTCTCTTAGTTCTTGCCCAGTCGCTGGTTCATCCTGGGTCATCCTACTCTGGGAATGCTTTGTAGCAGATGATCTCCTTGGGGGGAGATCCTTCTCCACTTTATGCTCCTTTCCCAGTAGTTTCAGGGTTTCCTTACCCAAACTCGGGATCTGGTGCATCCCAGGGGTTTCCTAAGGTTTTCTACATGCTTTCGGGATCCCTTCCCCGATCTCCCTCAGGCTTCCCCCTGGGGTTTTTTTGCAGGTTTTTGCTTGGATCCGGTTCCCAGGGCTTCCTCGATTGGTGGTGGTGGTAGGTTGGGTTTTCGACTTCTTCTTGGTGCATTCTGTGAGGTCCTCTCTACTTCGGGGTTGGTCTAGGGGGCAGTTTCCTCTTCTGTTAGTGACTCCTCTCTGGGATGCTTGTGGTTGCTGTTGGTCCCGTCCCATTGGGTAGGGCCCTTTTCAGTTTCCTGTTCGAAGGCTTCTTCTTGCTGGATCTGTAATTTGGTGGACACCTAGGGCATTGGTTGGCCTTCGAGGTGGGCCTCTTCCTCTTCCTGGGTTGTTCCCGGCCCAGTCCCAATTCCCTGAAGCTTCCATGAGCAAGGATGGGGGGATCTTGGTCCCTTATTTTGGGGTTCCTAGGGTTTTTGTTGCATGTCTGGATCTTGGGGGGGACCCATGATCAGTGCATGCAGACCCTGGTTCCCCCAGGTTAGGCTTCCAAGGATCCCATCTTTGTGCCTGTTCTCACTTCCCGCCTGGGATCCTCAGGTTGTTCGTTTTAGTTCTTATTCAGGGGCTTTTGGTCCCAGTTACCTGGATTTATTCGTAAGCAAGGATGGTGGTTCCTGGGCCTTTCTTCTGGAGTGGTGGGGGCTTCCTTATGTATTCACTGGTATGGGGGAATTCAATGTGTTTGCAGTTGTGGTTCCTCCTTCCTCCTTCAGTTTTGGCTTTTGGGATCCTTGTCTTTGCACCTGTTGCTGTTTTCCTTGGATCCTTCCAGCTTCCTCGTATTTCTCCTTGCTGTGCACAAGGATATATTGGCCTGTAGATATCCCCAGTAGTGTTGTTCCTCTTTTCAGGCTCAAGCAGAGGTTTCCCACTTTTTTTCTTTGAGGACCCTGATGGATGCCATTTCTCAGGTTGTCCCGCTACTGATCCCTGGCCTGTATCCCGGTGCTGCTTGCGGCTTTGCTCGTGCAACTTTTTGTTGCCCTGCTACACCTTGGATTGCATCCCAAGGCGTCCCTGGGCGAGGATCCTCTCCAGTTTTCTAAATTTCCCTGCTTCGGGTTTTCGGGCAGGATTTCTGGTTGCAGGCTATTCTTGGCCTTCCCGCTCTCCCTGTGCAGGTCTGGGCAGATGCGCTGTATTCACCCATGGGAAGATCCTAGACTGCTGTATCCACCCCCGGGTGGATACCAGACTGTTGTATCCACCCCTGGGAGGATGCCAGACTGCTGTATCCACCCCTGGGAGGATGCCAGTCTGCCAGTAATGGGAGGATGATACTTTGGTGAAGTGGGTCTCACTAATTAGTTCTAGAATCTGGTCTTTCTGTTGGATCAAGGGTTGTTTCTGGCCCTTTCCCTTTCAGTTTGTGTTTATTTTCATGTACTAAGGAGTTGCTTTAAATCTCGACGCTACGGCCCTTTTTGTTATAAGGTTTTGGGATCCTCTTAAAAAACCCAATTTGTATATAAAATTTTAGTTACTTATTAAAAAAACTTAAAAAATAAATAAATTATTATAATGTTTTGTTTATCATTTTAGGACAAGTGTTAGTAAGCAATAAGTTGTGTATATTTTTATGAAAAAACCTCAATATTTAATCAAACAAATTTAAGGGGTTAAAAATATAAAATATAAAATTTAAATTTAAATGATATTAAAAGGTTAAAATATAAATTTTTAAAATAAAAAAATAAATAAATTTAATAAAAAATATAATATAATTATACTTTAATAATAATATACGATTAAAATCACTTCAATTTTATATAATTAATTAAAAAATATATTATAATTTATAAAAAAATTAAATTAAAAAATACCACTGCCTCTCATATTGATTGGTACAATTAATTATACATCCTCTTTGGGTGATAATGCGAAAAATAATCTTTTATATTTTAAATCAAACTTATATTTTCTCTTGAAGAAAAGATTACTTGCAAGGAACATTTGAGTCCAAACTAGCAGGCTTTCCTAGTAAGTTAAGGAAGGTAAAATATAAAGCTTTATCAAAGATTGGGTCACCTTTGGTAAAGGTATATGATGACTCCATACAATGTTTATTTAAATATAAAAAACTTTGCCCAAGGTCCTAAACACAATGATTGTGAAAATAATTGAATGCTCCCTGAGTTTAATTACTCTGACTGAATATTTTAAAGGTTGTTCACAAGGGATTGAAGTGTAATCATATCCTTTAAAAGTTTTTGACAATAGGCTGCAACTTATGCATGGTTATTTTTGTTTAATGAAATTTGGTAAAAAAATTGATCCCTCGACAACTCAAAATAACATAATCTTTGAAAATTGAATAGTCTCAATAAATTCATTTTCAGCTTGCCTTATAGTGGAACTTATTTTTCCCTTTCATCTTCATGCCGAGAAGCGCATCGACATCACATCTTCTTTAGAGAACTTGGCCACTCGGCGGTGGCCAAGTCGTAGTGTCCGTTGAAGGAGAGGACGGGAGTCGAAATGGGAGCCAAATCGGCCGGAAGAGGAGCTTCTTGCCCCATCCCGACACCGGAAAATGCCTGGCGAATCCTCAGCTGCGGCTCCGACATCACTCCAAACAAATCACGGTCTATCGCTTGTGGAACGGGAGTCGCGCATCATTTTTTTAAACTATATATACATTGAATATACGCCGACCAGCTTAACCTGAAAATAAATAACAAAAACATTATTTCTTTCCAAACCCTAGAGCAATGATGCACTCTCCAAACCTGGTGGGGATTGAGCCTTACAGGTTTCAACGCAAGATATAAGAAATGCACATTAAATCCAACGATGGGAGTGAACCTCCTTACATTGCAAGCGCTTTCCTCTGCCGTGATTTTGGCGCTGGTTTTCATACTAAAGCTTAAGCTTACTGATCAAGCCATTTTCTCTTTCTTTTTTTATATAAGTTCAAATTTTTGCTGGGCCCCTGCTTTGTGTTCTAAGATTCCAAGACCTGCAACGTCTTCTGCATGAACCAATAAATATCTTCTTATGCTTTCCAAAACAAAAAAAATGTCTACCTATGTTATTCTTCATATTTTTCCGTTATGTGCTTCTTGTTTTCGTCCATGAGCTTTGGAATCTAAGTTGAGCTTGGGTTTGGAGCTAGACCACGGTTAGGAAGGGGTTCGGCATTCGGTACATAAACAATCTATAAAAAGGTATAGTTGGCCGCTTAGCGGTCACGTACCATTGGTTGTGAAGGGTAATTCACGTTCTACTTTCTCGGGAATGGGCAAAGTATAGGCAACTAAATTGACTACGACCATATAGACCTTTGGAAGACCTGTCTCCATCATGTGATGGGAAATGTTTTACTATCAATTTTGTCTTTAGTATTTCCTTGCAGCAAGTATCATTATTCAAGTGCTTTCAATATCGTGCGATGAAGAATAAATAATAACCTATCGTAATCAGGTGTCTCATGCCAAAAGAGATACCCATGCCATTTTTCTCTTTGCTAAAGCTTATCAACGGCCTGAATTTTACTTCTATATATACAGTATGTGACGGCATGGTCATATATGACGGAATTATCTTCCTAGAAGGAAGATGTGGCAGTGTGAGGGCATGGTTATGTGATGGAATTATCTTCCATCAATTGTGATGTGGTTTAGTACGAGGAATATGGTGCTAATACCCTTTCGCATAGTGTAGGTAAATGGTCTCTTTATTGTATTTATCCAACTTAACAATTTCGGTACTGTGGAGACACTTTACTATTATAAAGTCTTTGCTTTCTTACTTAAGGGATCTTTAGGGGAGTTTTCCGAAAGAAACCTGAATAATTTTTAGTAGTATGTTTTTTGGTTTTTATTTAAAAGATTTAAGTTTAAATTTTGATAAAGGGGATTGCACTCTTTTTAAAACCTTGTGCATATCATAGTGGTATATCTTTAAGTTTTTATTTGGGAGCCTCAAGATCAAACCCTTATACCCCTCTCAAAAACATGTACTTGACCTTTAAATTTTTAAAATTTTAATGGCTTATAAAAGAATAGTTCAATTGGTAGGAGTCAAGAGTCAAGTGCTTGTCGGTGGGCTGCCTCAATTCGATTCCTTATAGGGTTAAGTTTCCGTTGACTTCGTCTTTATCTAGCAGGCTAAGGAATAAGGATTATAGGATTGTCTTTATCCAATAAGCTAGTTGTTATCGTGTAGAGCTACCATACCGTGATGGTATGTCTTTAGGTTTTCATTCAAGAGACCAAAATTCAAACCCCTATATGAAAGGAATGGGACCTCTTTAAAAAACTCATACTTTTGTGTAAAAAAAAAAAAAACATATTTTACCTTTAAAAATTTATTGGCCCAAAAAGGATAGATAGTTGGTAGTGGTCAAGTGCTTGTTAGTGAGCTAACTTGGTTTGATTTTGTGGAAGATAAGGGTCCCATCGACTTTGTCTTTCTTTAATCGGTTAAATATTATAGGACTTCATCTTTGAATCTCTTTCAAAAACGTGTACTTTACCTAAAAAATTGTATTGATCTATAAAGGGATAGGTTGTTGGTAGTGGCCAAGTGCTTGTTAGTAGGCTACCTTGGTTTGATTGCGTGAAATATAAGGGTCCTATTGACTTTATCTTTCTTTTCTTTTTTTGATCACATAGAAGAGTTGGTTACAACCACTATTTTTAGTAACCAACAAGCTCACAGTTCAAACCACATGGATTATTCCTAACAAATCTATTCATCTTGTTGTTGTTGACTTGGCCTAAGATGGGGACTACCAGTTGCTTGAGATTCGTACCTACATCGTTAGTCTGGCCTGCACTTAAAGGATTTGAAAGAGACTATTACCTTTGCAAAGGGTTGGCTTCCCCCAAAGTTTGAACCTATATCTCTTCTTAATAAGATTTTATTTTTCAATAACAAATTACAAATTATAAAACTTTCTCTTTATCCAACAAATTAAAAATTATAAAAATTTCAAAATAAAAACAATAAAGCTCCTATCAGTACATATATTTGGCCAAAGTCCCATCGGTGCGTAAATTTGGCCAAACGAGTGGATGCAATGATATCCGTATTCTTTGATTAGAAGAACTAAAGACAAAAAAAGGTCCTATCAGTACAAATATTTGGACAAAGTCCCATCGGTACGTATATTTGGCCAAACGAGTGAATGGAATGATATCCGTATTCTTTGATGAAGAAGTAGGATCAAAGAAGTCGGTAGTAAAAATATTAGTTGTGTAGTTAATGAGAGGAGGTATAATATTGATTGATTATAAGTGTAGGTTAAAAATATTTTGAAATTTTGGTTATAAGGATAGAAAGAGGTTTTAGTTGTATAAATTATATATTAATATTTAAATTAAAAAATTAAACTATTTAATATTTTTAAAATTTATTATAAAAAATTAAAATAAGTTTTACTTGTATTATATCATGGTTACATAATAATATTATAACAGTTTGATAGTTATATATTTATTGTTTAATAAGATTAGATTTAGGATCTTCTAAAAGTTGATGAATATAATTCATTAAACTAATAATATTTGATAAAATTATTTAATATATATTTTTTCAATTAGTTATATGGGATTGTCCCACCAGTATTACATCATCATCATATAATGGTATTATAACAAAGCTTGAATATTATTCATGTATCGCTTGAAAAGATTTGAACTTTAATCTCCTCCTTAAATGTTTTCCGGAATCTAAAGCTAATATCACTTGATAAAATTATTTAATATTTTAAATATAATGATATTAATTATTTTTAAAATTAAATTATTATTATATATTAAAGCAAATTATTGTGTATTAATCTTATATATATATATATATATATATATATATATATATTTCTTTAATTTTTGGATATAGAAGTTGGGCAACAAATATTTTAGTCATTCGTATTGTTGAATTTCATTGTGAATTTAAATTTTTGAAGGCATTTGACATTAAAGGAGTTGATTGTGGAAACTTATCGGTTCGAGGAAGGAGATAAAAGGGTAAATGAAGAATATATATATATATATATATATATATATATGATAAAAAGACAAAGTTGAATATGTTTTAATTAACTTGTTAGAAATGCAACGAGAACAATGCAATGTTTTGTTTTGGTAACAGGAGTATAAAAATCACACATAACTTATATAAATAAATATATATTCAATATCATTATAAATTAAATAATTATTTAAAATAATATTTATTAATTTTTAATGAACAAATACATTATCATATTTGGGTAAGCAAGAAATAATAAATTTTAAAAAATAAATTTGATCTCTATTTACAATTATAAATATTTAAGTTATTGATGTAAGTAATACGAAGATCATTTATTATCTCGTTGATAATTTTATATAGATTTATAAGCTAATAAAAATATTATACAAAAAAAAAACTTTATATTTTTAGGTGATAACTATTTTATTATTTAGGCTCATTACGGGTTAAAAATTAGAAATTATGCATTAATTAGTTTGTTAGCACAATGATTTTTAAAAAATATAACTTTTTCATATAAATGCATTGCTCAATAATAATTTAATAATAAATAGAGTTAATATATAATAAAAAAATAATTATCATTAAAAGAAATATTTTATCAATTGACGATTCGGAGGAGTCCTGGTGCACATGGGGTGCAACGCAACGGTTTGGGCTTTGGCTCTTCTTCGGAAGATCCAAGGTTTAAACCGTGGCATGGGTGAATATGTGAGGGGGTGGGTGTGTCTCCCTAGTGGAGTTGTTGTAACAGGTTGAGGGATTCTGGCCAAAACCCCCATATCTTAATATTAAAAAAAAAAAACAAATAATAAATTTCAAAGAGAAAATTTGGTTTCAATTAATAGTAAAATTAAAAGAACTTAATCCTATGAGTGCACTCCAGATCGACAATAATAGTATAAATCTCGAGTGGTCAGTGGTTCCCTCATGCCAAATCAATAATACCGAGATGGTATAGGCTTGTTGGAAGCAAACCATGTGGTTTGGGCCCTCCACTTCACAGTTACTAAAAATAGTGTGGAGGTAACCAACTCCCCTGTTATAAAAAAATATTAAAAGTTTAATGATGTGGGTAACTTGAAGATTTGGTTAGTGTGAGAAACTCCTCCAAGATAGATGCTTAGGGCTGAGCATTCTCTATCTCAACCATGATCCTTCCAAAGCTAAACTTATCAATAGAAGATTGTTAACACACAATCACACACGCCATGGTTTGAACCTTGAACCTCTTCCAAAAACCAAATCTGGAAAATCATTTATTAACTCATTGATAATTTTAGATCATTTATTAAATCATTGATAATTTTAAATAAATGTTTAAGATAGAAAAATATAAAGAAAAAGGAAAAATTCACTATTTCTAGGTGACAATTATCTCATTATTAAGGTTTATTAAAGTGAATTGCAGGTAGAAATTTGCATTAATTATTTTGCTAGCAAAATAATTTTTAAAAAATATAACGTTATGTAAATGTATGGTTGAAAATAATTTAATAATTATTTTAATAATAAATAAAGGTAACATATAATCATAATAAAATAATTATGATTAAAAAATATTTTATTGATGGATGATATTGAATTAAAACTTACATATTATAGTATTAATATTATTTATGTGAAGGGTTAGGTGGATTGGTAATTGTTACCAATAAGAGACCTAGTTTTAAACCTTGAGAGTATGCATGTTTGTAAAAGTAGTAGTCTGATTTGAATCCCTCTTACGCCAAGTTAACCATAACAAGATGGTATAGGCTTGTTGGGAGTAGCCCATGTGGTTTGAACCTTTCACTTAAAAATTACTAAAAATAGTGTGGATGTAACAAATTCTTTTATGTATCAAAAAAATTATCAATATTAAAACATTAATTTTAATGTATGAACTTTAAACTTAACTTGTATCTATACAATCACTTTAAGTATGATATTTCTTTAGAAATATATTAAAAACATAATTTTTTTTAAGCGAAAAAGCCCTTGCGAGTCTCCTTGGTCGACAGGAGGTTCTACACCGTCAAAGTCACTTGGGAGTCGCTCCCAACCATGCCCACACCAACATTATTAATTGGATTTTGGATACCTAATTCAACTTTTTGGTAGGGTGGAGATTCGAACCTAAGACCTCCCTTGGAGGATTGCCCTCTCCTCTCCAACTTACATCCAACACCTAGTGAAAAACATGAAAATTTTATATAACTTATTTATATTTATTATTAAAATTAAATTTATGAAAATTATAAAATACTAATAAAATGAATTAAGAAACCATTTTTCAAAATAAATTATTATAATATTTTATTTATTAAGACGAGTGTTAATAAGTTTTATAGCTTAATTAAAGGTTCTATTCTCACGAAAGAACCGTGATATTTAATCAAATAAATTTAGGAGGTTAAAAAAATAAAAAATATAAATATAAATTTTTAATATAAAAATATAAATTAAAAAATATATATAGTTATATATCCTCTTTGTATAGAAAAAAAATTATACATCCTCTTTGAGTGATAATCCGACTTCGCAAAAGTACGTCAATTTTCCCGTTTGCTCCGTTGAAAACAATAAGCCTATCGACTACATGTGATTGCATTATTCATTGTAGTAATTCTCAACAAATTCCCGGGCAATCAAACATCAATGATTTTAAGGTGTTATCTTTAGTTTATGGTGTAATGATAGCACAAATTTAAACTTTATGCTTTGGATCTTCCTAATCATTTATATTTTCAATCGAATTTATCGTTCCCCTTAAAGAAAGGATTACTTACAAGAACATTCGACTCCAAACTAGGAAGCTTTGCTAGTAAGTTAAAGAAGGTAAAATCTAAAGCTTTATCAAAGGGTAGGTCGCCTTTGGTAAACATATATGATGACTCCATACAATATTTATTTAAATATAGCAAACTTTGTCAAGGTCCTAAACATAATGATTGTGAAAATAATTGAATGTTCTTTGAGTTTAATTGCTCTAAGTGAATATTTTAAAGGTTGGTCACAAGGGATTGAAGTATAACTATATCCTTCAAAGTTTTTGACAATAAGCTGCAGCTAATGCATGGTTCATTTTAGTTATATTCTTTTAAAAATTTGAATGAAATGTGGTAAAGGGAAAGTAAAAAAAATAAAAAATTAAGACAGGGCAAGGGCCACCCTTCTAGAAGCATCATATAGATATTGAAGATAGAGTATTTATCAATAAAAAGTATTTACGAGTATTTTTTTATATTATTTGTTTATTTTATCTTTATATTTTTATGTTGCTCGTTTTAATGGAGAAGATTTTGGAATTTTATAAAGAACATTCAAGGTTTTAATTTGAAACGGGGCAAGGTTGTACACCATGAATTGAGTAGAACATGAATAAACAAACACATGGGTAAACATCTTTTATGAGCATTGCTTTATATTATTTGTTTATTTTATCTTTATATTTTAATGTTGCTCGTTTTAATGGAGAATATTTTGGAATTTTATAAAGAATATTCAAGGTTTAAATTTGAAACGGAGTAAGGTTGTACACCATGAATTGAGTAGAACATGGATAAACAAACACATGAGTAAACATCTTTTATGAGCATTGTCTTTTATAATAGATATTCAAATTGAGTGGAACATAAATAAACAAACACATAGATAAACATATTTTATGAGCATTGTCTCTTATAAGAGGTATTCGAATTGAGTGGAGCACGAATAAATAAACACATAGATAAACATCATTTATAAGCATAAATAAATAATCACATGAATAAACATCCTTTAGGAGGATTATCTCTTATGGCCCCTACCCTTTTGGATGTTAAAAAGTATTTTTCTTTCGGCCCCTAGCCTTTTGGATGTTTTTTTGAAAAATAATTTGAAAAAACTTGTATTAAAACAAAGATCATTTACAAGTTGGGATGAGACTTTTCCCAGCCTTAGCCAAAGAGAACACATGTTTACAATAGTATAATAAGATTTGCATTGGAGCCAAATCTCTTAAACCATATTTCTACAAGGACTGTTCACCTGTCTACAACTATAAAAGAAGATCTACATTGAAGCACAAATCTCTTAAACAGTATTTCTGGAATGGTTATCCAAATTAGCTAAGCACTGGATTTGCTCACCAACCTGCCTAATCATCTCATCCTCAATAGCCATGTCACTGTGCCATCGAACCCCTACCTCCTTCTCAATACCCATCTTAGCCAGGAAGTCTACCACTTTATTTAGATCTCTACTCACATAAACTGGAATCACATCATCTAATTCCCTTCATAATTCCTTAATTTGAGTGATAAGAATCCTCAACCTCCATGTTTTCAAAGCAAAGTTCCTCATGCAATCTAGAGATCCAACCATTATTTGATAATCTAATTCTACAATTATCCTCCTATGACCTTGTTTTACTGCCCAAATAGAAGCAGACTTGATAGCTAAGGCTTTTGCTTCATTGTTTGTGGCTCTTCCCAAGCCTTGCAGTTCCCAATAGAGCACTGTTCCAACATGATTTCGGTAAACCACTCTAATTCCAACTCTACCTGGATTGCCTTTTACAGCTCCATCAGTATTAATTTTAATCCTACCTTCTGGGGGTGGTTTCCAACTAGCTATGTCCTGCCCCTCTTGCACTTCAACTTCCTTCTCCATTGCCCCAATAACAACTTGATTTTCCTCTTTAGCATAGACTGCCACAGTTTCTGTGACTTTGCTCCAAATGACCTGCCAAACTCCATCTAAAGAAAAAAAAAATTCTCTAAAAATTTTGGCATTTCTCTCCAACCACACTTCCCACCAAATGAAGTTTAATCCAAGCTCCCAACCAATACAAAGAGCTTTAGATTTAAATCTACCCCTATTTCGTATTTTCCAAATACTAATCCAATTCGAATCACCATTAACTTGAATTTTATAATATAAAAACCATCTCTCCCAGATCTGGCACGTGAATGGACACTCAAACATCAAGTGATAAGATGTTTCCTCACTCTTGTAGCATAAAACACATTGAGATGAACCAATGATTCCCCTACATATGAGATTATCAAAAGTAAGAATTCCATTATGCATGAACTGCGAGGCAAAAAAGTTTACTTTCGACCAACCCTTGGATTGCCAAATATTTCTCCAATCCTCAACCTGATATGTATGAGGAGGAGGCTCTGGAAAGATCTTATCATATTCATCCTTCACTGTGTAGACACCAAGGCTCCCATAGCCCCAAGCTAATTCATCCTCCTCATCTCTACCTATGAGAAATATTTCTGCCAGGATTTTAGTCATGATCGGTATCAAATCTGGAGGGATTGAAATTGGCCACTCATCCAACTTCTTAAAATGCTTAAACTTATAATCCCCCAGCTGACTAGTGTTGAAATAACTTTTAATTTGGACCCACCCCCTGGTTTCTATGGTTGTTTTTATTGGTTGCAGTTCAAGAAATTCAATAATGATAGGTGGGTATTGATCCCATGAATCTGTCCAAAATCGTGTCTTCTCCCCTCTCCCCACTTTCCAAAATAATCCATATTTTACTACCTGAGATCCTAACTTGAGAGTCTGCCACACTAAGGATCCATTAACATCCAAAGGGAAACGACCCACCTCATTTGGGTTTACCTGTCCCAAATATTTACTAGTTAAAATTCTACTGAATAAAGAAGTTGGTTGGGAAATCCGCCTCCAGTAAAACTTTATGACCAAAGCTTTATTATTTAACTTTGATCTTCTCAGTCCCAAACCTCCTTTTACCTTGGGCTGAATTACTTTCTCCCAACCTACTAAAGCCCATTTCCTCTCTCCTTTTACTCCTTCCAATAAAATTTTTCTAGCCATATTGTCCAACTCTTTCCATATGGTATGTGGGGCAGCAAGGATAAAAAATTTAAAAATTGGCATGGCCTGAATGACTGACTGTAAAAAAGTTAATCTACCCCCATAGCTTAACCATTTGTGAGATAAATGATTAATTATGTCCTTGATACAGTCCAAAAGATTCCTCCAGATATCTATTTTTAGTTTTTTAAAATGCAAAGGGACCCCCAAGTATACCACTTGGGAGATAAGTCCTTGTGAATCCCAAGATCTCTAAAATTTTGTCCTAAAGCCTTTCATCAAGATTGAAAAAGACCACTTTGGATTTTTTATCATTGATGACTTGGTTTGTAGCCCTAAGGTAGACATTAAGTGTATCTCTAATCATTCTTGCTTCCCTGAAGTTGGCCACTCCCACAAATCCTGTGTCATCTACAAACTGTAGGTGAGTCAAAAATTCCTCACCCACCTTGATACCTGTTAGCAAACCTTGTTGTCTTCTCCTCAATATGAGTCTACCCAATCCTTCAGCTAATATGAGAAAAAGATAGGGAGAGCAAGGATCTCCTTGACTCAAGTAGCTCCAAACGGTTGTGAGGGAAGACCCTTGATTAACACTGAGTATGTCGGAGTAGAAACATAACTCATGACCCATTCTATCCAATCCTGAGAGAAACCAAAGGCTGCCATCATCTTTAACAAGAAGCTCCACTCCACCCTATCATAAGCCTTTGACATATTTAATTTTATGAACATTCCTCTATTACCAGATGTTTGCATTGAATGGATTACCTCTTGAGCTAGAACCACACCATCCAAGATCTGCCTACCCTCTATAAAACCCCCTTGCTCTAAGGAGATAATGCTATGTAGAAGAGGTTTTAGCCGCTCAGCCATTACCTTTGTGATTATTTTATATATGACATTGCATAAGGCAATAGGTCTATAATCTAAAATATGTACCCCCTCCTCCCCTTTTGGAATTAAGGTAATGAAAGTATGATTTAATGCTTTAAGCATTATTTTACTACCTTTGGACTCCTCTATAACAGCCATTACATCCTCCTTCAAGTTATCCTAGAAGGCCTGAAAAACTCAATTGGAAAGCCATCTAGACCTAGTGTTTTTTTGGTGCTCATTCCAAAGACTACATTCTTCAGTTCCTCTCTATCAATGGGTTTAAGTAGGGACTGATTTTCTTCTTCAGAGATAACATAGGGTATGACATCAATAACTTCTTTTTGAGCCTCTTCATCTTGCACCATACTTTCCTTAAATAGTTTAGAAAAATAATCCATTGAATGGAAATGCATACCTGGAATTGTATCAAAGGAGTGTACGTTCTCATCTTGAAGAGCTTCCATGTTGTTCATATGTCTCCTAGCACAAGCAATCCGATGGAAAAATTTGGTATTTTTATCACCTTCTAATAACCAAGTGGTTCTTGCTCTCTGTTTCCAGTAGATCTCCTCTTGTTTGTCAATGACCTCAACTGCTTTACGCAATGCATCATCCTCTTCTTTGAGCCACTCTGTAATTGTTACTTCCCTAAAGCATTTTTTAACCTCATCCCATATGGCCACCAATGGAACTCTTTGGACCTGGAAGTCTGTCTTGTTAGCTCACCTCCATTGTTTTAGTTGATATTTGACATAATGAAGTCGTTTGTGGAATCTAAACATTGTTGTCCCATATGCTGGGTGACCTTCTTCCCACCACTGTGAAATTTTCTTTCGAAGTTCCTCTTTTTGTAACCAAAAGTTTTCAAATTTAAATGGTTTGTGACGTTGCACTGTCTTGATCCCTCCTTCCAAAAAAATGGGAAAGTGATTTGAAACTGGACCCTCCAAAATCTAAAATTTTATATTCCATTTTACAAATGCTTCCTCTGAAACCAAAAAATGATCTAACTTCACCTTCCTACTATGTGACTCCCTCCTCTTATTAGTACAAGTATAGTTGGTTTCAGGGTGTTTAATATCCACCAAGTGTAATGCCTGGACTTGGGCAATCATAAGTCGATCCCTTGGGTCCAAAATTGGGGTTCCCCCTTCCTGATATCTAGATGATAATTTAGCATTAAAATTCCCAACAATAATCCAGTCTAACTCTTCCCTTGAGACTCTCATGTTATGCACAACTTTCCATTGATGCATCTGACCATCTAGGTTTTGAGCCCCATAAAAAATTGTGATTAAAACATGTTCAACTATGACATTATTTCTAAAATGTGATGTGAGAACACCCCTCCAAGCTATATGTTCTATTGCAGTCCATTCAAGAGAGTTCCAAAGAGTAACTATCCCCCCTGAGGCCCCTTGGGCAACCACTTCCATATGACCAACACCCCTCCAAATTCTGTTAACTATTTTACACATAAGATCCAATGACATTTTTGTCTCTTGGATAAACAAAAAATTTGTTTTACATTTTTCTAAGAGTCTTCGAACAACATATTGATGGGTTCTACTATTTAAACCCCTAACATTCCATGATTTTATAATCATTGGTTACCTTGAGAGCAATAAAAATCTATTGGCCTCATCGATCCTCCAGTGATCAGTTTGTCTCCTTGAACTGCTATCAATTCCTTATTTGATTTTCTACCCACTTCTTGAGAGCTGCTATTTTTTTGTCTCTTTTCCACCTGAGTTATCCCTAGAGTTGGTCTTTCTCTATTCTTTTCTACTATGCCCATGTTGACATCCTTAATTATTGGTTGCTTTTGGTTATGCACTATCAATACCCCTGCACTATCTGACTGCGGTAACTCATTGTACTGAATTACCTGCTCTATGATGCGGGAGATGAAAGAGGAGCTTGAATATGGCTGTTATTATTTTCATTATTCCCATCCACTCCTTCCATGAATTGTTCTTCTTATTGGTCCATTAGTGTCTTAAAAATTGCATACTTATTAGAGGGCTTGAGTTGGGTTTGCTCTTTACCATATTTTTTCTGTTGTCATCTCCTTCTTTTGGGCTGTTCAAAACCATCTCCCCGTGCTTCTTTACCCTAAGAAATATTGGTTGGTTCTTTGCTGATTGTTGACTTACCCTCCTTAGGAAGATTTGACTTTCCTAGAGGAGCCTCCATTTTTATGTTCATATTATTTGGGCAAGATCGGGCCAAATGCCCATATTTGTGGCAAACTCTGCATCTAAAGGGCAATGCCTCATAATCCAGTTGTTGAATCCAAGATAGTCCTGCAAGTTCAAGTTCCACCTCTTTCAGTAAAGGCTGGCTAAGATCTATTTCCACAAATAATCTTACATAAAAAGCTGTGTTTCCTTCTATTGTGTCTTTGGAAACACCCAAATGTCTTCCAAGGGAATTATCGATAATTTCCAATACCTGCTCACTCCAAAACTCCATTGGAAGTGCATACAAACAGATCCAAACTAGGACAACAATGGGTTCAATTTGAGGATCAAATCCCACTCTCTAAGGTTGAACAAATAATCATGCCGGACCATGATTCCTCTTTTCTATTTTGAAAGCCCTATTTCTATTGGCAAGTGAAGAAAAACTAACAATAAAATATCCATTGCTAATAAACCACAAAGAATACTCACCAAGAGACTCCCAATTTTGCTAGATCCAAGAATACAAAAAATTTAGGGTAGGGCGAATACCCATGAATTTATAGATCAAATCATGATTGGCTCTATATAAAATTGTTTCTTCGACCATCCTTTGCTCAATGACAATATTTGGCCTTGATTCTGACTGTGGCAAGCATCCATTAACTCGTTGAGATGTTGATCTATTTCCAACAATCGTAAAGAGCATTTTTAATGCAGTTTTTTGTGCTTCTTCAGTATTTGATGGAGATTTATCCTTTAACAAATCTGCAAAAGAACTATGTCTCTCTAGAAAAGGATCCGGAGGTGTCCCCATTGGGCCCTCCTGAGGCAATAATCTTGTTTTCAAATCCATAGTAACCAGAAATCTCTTCGGCTACGCAACTGATGCCCTAGTTTTCTCTTCCAGAGCTCTCTCCCCGTGTAGAGGTAATTATTTGAAATCAAAAGTTTTCGCCTTTTGGATGTTAAAAAGTTTTTTTCTTTCCTTTTATTAGTGATGAGAAAGGCTTAAGACTTGGTCCTATAGTGGGTTAGTTTTTCAATCAAGTATTAAAAAATAAAGAATAAAATAAAAAAATAAAGGAGTTTGAATATCTATCATAAAAGAAGGAAGCGATAAAATACCAAAATATTATATTTGTTATTACGTCAATTAAATCATATTTAACTTGTTTTTTTATCATAAATATTTTTTCATTTTTTTTATCAAATATATACATCATCTTCTTCAAAGTGTTATGTTTATGTAATTAGTTCTTTGACACCATTTTCATTAAAAGATAAAATATCACTCGACCAATTGCCTTCTAAAATTTGAATTTGACCAATACAAAGATTGACACCTCAATTGACTAAATATATACTACTCAATTTTCATTTCTATAGATGTGCTCACCATTCCAGCAGATTACCTCCATGAATAGATGATGAATATCAATAATAATATTATTATTTTTCATCCAATCCTCATATCTATATTTATTGATAAAATTAATGATAATTTGTGAATCCTTGTTAATTTAAATATATTTTTGTCCTTTTTCAATTGTAATTTAAACCATGTAAAACTTCCCTAAGCCTCTACATAGTTGTTGAAGTTCCATATGATTTTGAGTAAGTGAGAAGAAGTTCTCTTTCATTATTTCAAAAAATACCATCTCCATCAACTTTTCTTGGATTTACTTTGGAAGAACCATCAAAATTAATTTTGAAAAACCTAATTCTAAACATTTTTATTTTACCCTAGATCAAAGCAAGTCTTTTTTTTTAATGTCATTGTAGTAGATGACTCATTCATATATGTTCAAATATTGTAACCACGTTGTTACCACCTCTTTTCCACACTTGACACTTCTCATAATGAGCACCATATATGTAAGCATTCTCCAAGAGAGGCCATAATACAACTTCAAATATTGCTATGGTTTTGATATAATTATATTATTCTTTCCAAGCCATAAATTTTGATAAATAAGGGTCAATCCTTCATATAGTACATAATGCTTCAACTTTAAAATAGGAGCTACCAAATATATTCTTATGTTTTTTAAAAAGTAATCCCAAATGATGTGAGCAAAGGACAATGAAGAAGTAAATGATATGATGTTTCTAAATCATTCTCATGCAAGACACATGTGAAAGGTCCATGATATCCTCTTCTTTGTAGACTCTCTCAAGTAAGAATATTGCTTTGAACTGCTCACCAAATGAATATTGAGGCCTTAGGGAGAGAGCCTTTGGTGACCAAACATTCTTTTGAAGAAAATATTTGGGAGTAGGAAATTTCAATTGCTCTAATCCAACATCATTTGATAGATTCCAAACCAACTCATCCTTTCATGTAAAAATAGGTAAATAAAACTCTTGAAGCATCTTTTGAAGTTCATCTATAATTTATTTGAGTTCCTCTCCTTCAACTAGGTTATTAATAGAAATCCATGATCTAGAGTTGTTAATATTAATATAATCTTCGACCTTTGAACCTTTACAAGTTAGGCATGCTTAAGCCAATGCTTGTTATTTTGATTAAAAAATAAGAGGATAACGCTTCAACAAAGCATTAGACTAAAATTTGCAAATTCCTCTATTGAATAACCATATAATATGTTTCTTGATCAATTGCAAATTATCTGATATTAAGTTCTATGTTGGCGATCCTTTGGGTAAGATTATTTTCCTAAATAATTTCATTGCATTGAAAGAACCTATATTTTTTAAGTAACTTTTTTGCTCATTTCTTTCTTTGATCTCTAAATAATCTCCACCCAAGTTTTTCCACTAAGGCAAAACAACTAAATCTGCAATTCTTCAAGCTTGCTCCTCCAATATTCTTTCAATTTGCAAACCCTATCCCACTTTAAAAAAAAAACTAAATTTTCCCTTTCATCCTTTCCAAAGAAAGTCTCTTTGAATTTTATCAAAATTTGATGATATACCTACTAGCAATCTTGAAAGTAACATCATATACATACAAATGGGTTGCAATGTAGTTTTTATGAGTTGTAGCCTTTCTATCGTGGTTAAGAAATTACCTTTCCAACCTGCCAAACAAGTTTTCATTCTATCCAAACAAGAGACCCAAAACTCTTTTTCATTTTCCTTGTGAGACAAAGAAATACCTAAATAGGTTGATGAAAATCCTTTAATTTTAAACCCTAAAATATTTATAATATATTGTTGCAAATTTGTTAATGAAAAATATTGAATTGTGTAGTATTAACCAATTGTCCAATAGCCTTCTCATAACATGATAATATTGATTTAAATTTCATGGGATCACTAACCAAATGATGGACCAAAAAAGAAGTATAATCAACAAATTGGAGATGAGATTCAAAGGAACCATTTTTTCGAACCTGAATACATTTGATTTTTCCTTCCATTTTTTGCCTTTAAGGAAGATCTCCCTAATACGTCCATAAGAATAATGAATAGATAAGGATATAGTGGATCAGGTTGGTAGAGTCCACAAGAGGACTTAAAGTAACCACAAGGAGAAGCATCGATCAAAATATAATGTTTTAAAGTGCTATAATAACATTTAATTCATTCACACCAACCATGGTCAAAACGAAACTTTTTGAGTATATCATGTAGAATGCTCTAGGAAATCCTATCATATGCTTTGTTCATATCTATTTTCATAAGCATACCTAGTTTTGTTATAGAATGAAGAAAATGTGTGGACTCTTGTGCAATGATAACACTATCAAAAATTTGTTTACCATGAAGAAAACCACCTCGTCCTTTGATATAACACAATCTAGAATGTCTTTCAATTTGTTTGCCATCATTTTTTAAATGATCTTATAAATCATATAACAAAGGTTTATTGGAGAAAAATTATTAAAATATCATGTCTCGTCTTTCTTGGGAACCAATGTGATAAAAATGGCATTGATCACATTTATAATAGCCTTCCTTTTTTGGGCACCTTCAATTGCAAGCAACATATCACTCTTTAATGAATCCCAAAAAAAATTGAAAGAAAATTGTAGGAAATCCATCACAGCCAAGTGCCTTGTTAGAATGAAACGAGAAAATCACTTCATGTGGCTCCTTAATAGATATATTCTTCTCAAGAATTAATTTTATCCCTATGTAAAAATTGATAGCATACTTTGCAAAAGCTTACCTTGTGCCTCCTTATCATACCCAATATCTATCAAAATATTTTTGAAATAAATAATTGTTTCCTTCCTAATATATTTTTTTCTCAATATTTCTTCCATATGAAGTTAAAATGTTTTTGATGCAATGAGAAGAAAATTGTATTCTTGTTGTAGCATGAAAAAATTGTATTTCTATCTCCTTCCTAGAGTCATTTCTCCCTAGGTTTCTGGAACCAATATGACTCCTCCTTTGTCAATGCATTATGATAATAAAAAAGTAGTTGTTTTCCTTTCATATAAGAATCTTAGTCCATTCCATTGATTTCTACTATCTCTTATAAATTTTTGAGCTTGGATTTAATTACCTTCTTTTCTTTAAAGATTTTACATTTGGTATTTTAAATCTTCATTCGCTCATTTAGATATTTCACCTTTTTAACAAACCTGTATCTACATGATCCTTCAAAATTTGCTTCATCCCACCATAACATAAACATGTAGAAGAAATCAAGGTCTTGGAGACACATATATTGGTAGCAAAATAGCTTTGGATGACCATTATTATGTAAATCACAAGTCAAAGACTAGGTTTGTGATACGATCTTGCTCGCAATAAAATATTTGAAGAGATTGTAAACTATGTTTGCAACCATATATTGAATAACAAGAGTTCATCCAATCTTTTTGCTATTTGAGTTTACCCAATGCATCTATTATCCCTTGTATATTAAAAATTGAAGGAAGAACATCTCAAAGCTCATTTGAATTAATAAATAAAGCAAAGTTTTGCATTGATTTAGACCATCTCAGAGTACTAGTGTTATTTTCCAAAGGAGATAGAATTATTTTGAAGTCACCCAAGACTTCATTTCCTATTATAAACGATAGCCTATGAAAATATGTATCCATTAAAACATTATAATATGGGAAATTCGACAGGCTTTAGAGTTTTAGCTGAGATGGATCACATGTCTGCCTTAGTAATCATGTCCCTTCTAATAGCCTTTGTAATTCTCATAAAAGCTTGCTGCAACGTTACATGCAGTGCGAGAAGAAGTGCCACAAGTTGCAATGGATTTGGCTTTGGAGGAGAAGATGAAGCTGAAGATGAAAGTGAAGATGAAGTTCATTGCACCATAATCAGTATGGGGTTGAATAGAAAAATTATAGATGCTTTGCCAATGTTTGTGTATAAGTCATATATCTTCGAGGGGTTACAATGATTAGTTTGTTTGTCTGAATTTCAAGAGACGAGAGGGACAAGTTGTTGCGATTACAGGTTTCTTTTATTTTTTTAAGCGAAAAACCCTTTACGGGACCGTCTTTTATTGATCGACTACCTTTACCCAGTCGCCCCCCTCCCCCCTGCCCCCCCCCTTCGACATTATCAATTGGATTTTGGGTATCTAATTCAACTTTTTTTATAACTAAAAATTATTAAATTGATTTTTGGTAACTAAATCAAACTTTTGGTAGGGTGGAGATTTGAACCTGGGACTTCTTTTGGAGGATTGCCCTTTCCTCTCCAATTCACCTACAACACCTGGATTAATCACAACTTTCAACATGTGATTTTATTCACACTACTTGTCCTCTATGTAAAACCAGAGTGCAACCCAGTTCAGAAAAAGAAGGAAAAGAGGGTAAAAAATAATTTATTGGAAGAGGAACCAAGTTCTTTAACCAACAATGGGAAACGGAAACAGTTGTTTATGGGCATCTGTTGAGAGGGCAGAGAAGCTCGAGCGTAGTGCAGTACCGAAGGTCAGCAAGTGTGATTTTGAGGGTGAGCGAGAGTGAGATGGATCAAAGAATATCTGGGGCAAAACAAGTGCCAGAAATTGTTATCAGCATTCCAGACAGGCCTTAGGAATCACAGAATCGAACTCATAAACTTGTACTCATGGATTTGCTTGCTATGAGGGAAGGATAGTCTTAAAAAATTTATAAAGAATGGTTTTTTGCTTAAACTTGGTATCATGAATTTAATAAGGAGGATTCTTTCTTATTTGTTAAGAAAAAAATTAAATGATATTAGAAGGCTAAAAATATAAATTTTCAATATAAAATTTTAAATTAAAATATAACACCATTATATTTTTTTAATATATATATTTTATAATTATATTTTTATAATATTATCACAAATTTTTAAGGTTTATAATTTACTAGCTATGAAAAGATTAGGATCTTTCTCAAAACTCTTTGATATTAAAGTGTCATCAGCTTAACCCATTAGATTTCTCAATATTTAAAAAGAAAATCAAAATTTAGATCTTGTCAATGATACATGATAATATCAAAGCTTTGGTTGTAACACCACGATAAAATGATGATATAATACACATGTAATCGTTTCCATATATATATATATATATATATATATATATTATCACAACCTAATATAATTCAAACCACTTCGATTTTATATAACTAATTAAAAATATTATAATTAATTAAAAATAAAAATAAAAAATACCACTGCCTCACAGATCGATTGGTACACTAAATTATACGTCCTCTTTTGGATGATAATGCAACTTTGTAGTAATTTCCAACAGATCTCCGTGAAATCAAACATCAATCATTTTAAGTTCTTATCTTTAGTTTATAGTGTAATGATAGTAGACAGTTCTTATCTTTAGTTTATGGTGTAATGATAGTAGGGAGACAGTATTAAAGTGAAATAAAACTTATGTCAATTTAAATTTTTATGCTTTTGATTTTTTAATCAAATATAATCATATACATTTTAAATCGAAGTTATCTTTTCCCTTGAAGAAGGATTACTTGCTTGGAACATTTGACTTCAAACTAGCAAGCTTTGCAAAAAGTAAAATATAAAGCTTTATTAAAGTTTTTTTTGTATAGTTTTTTTTAGTGTAAGTAGAAAAGGTGAGTTTGGCTTCGTTGAATGGAAGGTTTATGGTTAGAACCTTTGCGATGTAAAGGAGGATATAAAAAATCTTTTGTGGCTTTCCTCTAGATAGTGGTATTTCTTGATGGAACGACATTATCAACCACTTAAGAACGACTCTTGAGGTTTCTTTTTAACTTAAAAAGTTTTAGCCTTCAAGGACTAGGTGGATTGGTAATTGTTTGTCTGGCCAAGCACTTACCTAAAAGAGAACTAGGTTCAAACCTTGAGAACATGTTTGTTTGCAAAGGTAGTAGTATGTTCTGAATCCTATGAGTGCATGCTAGACCAACGATGACAGTACGAGTCCTGAACGACCGATGGTCCTCTTCACGTCGAGTTAGAGTTATAAAATAACGAGGTGATATAGGCTTGTTGGGACCAGCCCCCATAGTTTGAACCTTGCACTTGGATAGTTACTAAATATAGTGTGGATGTAACCAACTCTTATATATATATCCCAGGGGAACAACACAACTGTTCGGGCTTTACGGGCTTTGGCTTTTCTTCAGGAGGTCCATGGTTGAAACCGCTGCGTGGATGGGTGTGTGGTGGTTGTATATTAAATTCCCTATTGATAAGCATAGCTCTCGGTTCTACAAGGAATCATGGTTAAGAAGATACTACTTAACCATGTACATTGGTTGTAAAGAGGGTTTCTCATACTAACCTATATATAAAAAGCTTTATTAAATATTAGATCACCTTTAATAAACGTATATATGATGACTCCATAAAATATTAATTTAAATATAACAAACTTTGCCTAAGGTCCTAAACACAATGATTATGAAAATAATTGAATGCTCACAAGTTCAATTAAGGTTGTTCACAAGGAATTGAAGTATAACCATATCCTTTAAAAGTTGTTGAGGACAGGTTGCAGCTTGTGCATGGTTCATTTTTTGTTGAATGAAATTTGGTAAAAAATTTAAATTTTTAACCAGACGAAGTATAGCTGAAATGGACCGTCGTGCTAACAACGGTACCATTCTTCCTAATATAAATATTAGAAATGAGAATCCAACAACCCTGCATTGAAGAAAAAAAAAACAACCCAAGGTGATCAGAAGCTCTAACTATTTTTTTTTATTTCAACCACCTTACAGTAGTTGCGAAATTCTCTAAACAAAAACATCAAGCGAAGTTTTTTTTTTTAGTCGTCTCGGTGTCAATCCGCATAATGCATGCCTAATGCTCACAATGAAACCAGATGCATAAATAGACAAAATAAAACTAGTCTCTTTGTCAATTTATGCTTTGGAAAGCCTTTCTTGGAGAGACGAGCATGCTTCCCTTAGCTGAACAATGTTAATTTACATTTTTTTCCTATTTTTTTACTCGTTTTGCATTTTCTGAAAATGCATAATTTGTAGAATTGTTATTACTTCAAAACCGGAGCTTTTGTAGACTTATTGTTACACCAAAACTTAGAATGTTAGTGTTTGATACAGTATTTGAATACCTCAATACTTACAGCGCGGATAATCTCATACTTTATAGGGCGGTTAGTCCCAGGGCCAGGCCAAGGATCCGGTTATTTCACTAAGTTAAATCCTCGAAGTACAGTTGTTAGTCCAACAACCTTCTCCAAGGGATTTATCTCATACTTTATAGGGCGGTTAGTCCCAGGGCCAGGCCAAGGATCTGGTTATTTCACTAAGTTAAATCCCCGAAGTACAGTTGTTAGTCCAACACCCTTCTCCAAGGGATTTGATACTAGGGTGAAGCTTTGATACCAGTGAAGAGTTGATGTTATGTCAAAACCTCCATTAATGTCCAATAACCTCTATATTTAAATAACTCACATAATTAAAGT
The DNA here is from genome assembly GCA_028583015.1 of Wollemia nobilis. NCBI lineage: Eukaryota > Viridiplantae > Streptophyta > Pinopsida > Araucariales > Araucariaceae > Wollemia > Wollemia nobilis. The sequence continues at coordinate 11,754,081 of JAQPPZ010000442.1, read as the reverse complement.
CAAATTTTCACGACATTGATGGAGGAGGGGAGGTCCTGTTTCAATTTTCCTTCTCCTTCCATGCTCAGTTCTCCGGTCTGGAAGGTCTTCCTAGGATCTTCCTTATGCCTATTGCATTTCTAGGACCTTCATGAGGCTTTATTGAGGCCTCCAAGGAAGTGTTTTCCCATTTCCTATATGAATGCTGCGTGGTCGAAATGTCTTGGAGATTCTTTCTTCGGTGTCCTTTAATGTTGGTTGGCTTCTTGCTAGTTCGGTTTGGGAGATGGTGTTGTGGAGCTTTTCCCTGCAAGTTTTTCTAGTCTTTCGAGAGGGACCTCGTGTTTCATTGTTGTCCGTTGTGGTGGCTTCCTCCTCTCTTCTTTTTAACTGGGCTTTCGGAAAGGGGTTTTACATCATGTTCACCGATGTGTAAGTGGCCCAGGGTTTTCTTCTTCTGTGTTTTCTTGGTCTTGCAAGGAGATCTTGTTTTAACGTTTGCAGATGAGAGACTCTCTCGGTTGCTTCCAGGTCGGGCTTTCAGTGGCGGGTTTGAGGTCTTTTGCTCTATCTTTCAAAAGATTCGATGCTTGTCTACTTCAGGGGTTTTCTAGTGGAACCTTTCTCTGCAATTGTTTTTTGGCCTTTGGGGACGAGGCCTTGTGCTTTCTCTTTCAGTTAGGGAGAAGGTTTTTGAAGATTACTTCCTGGATGGACAATTGGTGAGGCTGAGCTTTGATTTGTTGTTGGTGAATATTTGACGGGTCTTTTCTGCAATTTGTTTTCTGGTCTTGCGAAGAGAGACCTTGTGGGTGCTCACTTGTTGCAAAAGATGGGTTCTTGAAGGTAGTCCTTGTGATAAATTCTGCTTGCAGTTTTGGGGCATTATGGTGGCTTGAATCTCCTATGGGCTTTCTCGACTCGGACTGTGCAATTCGTATCTTTTGCAATGAGATCTAGTGGTCTGTGGAGATCTCCTTGTGTTGTTGATCCATCTTCCATGCTTGCGAAAGGCCTTTGTGCGAGATTCCCTTGTTCGCGTAGCTTATCGCTTAAGAGAAATCTGATTTAGTTTTTTAAGCAGGAAATTGGTTTCATATTTGAAATTTTTGCATTAAATCGGTAAGAACCAGGAAGGCCCTTGTGCGGGATTCCCTTGTTCGCGTAGCTTCTCGCTTGAGGGAAATCTGATTTAATTTTTTTAGCAGGAAATTGGTTTCATATTTAAAATTTTTGCATTGTATCAATAGGGGCCACGAGGTCCCGTTCTCGTTCTTGGTACTAGTTTCATTTTTTGTTGCATGCTAGTTCTCCTGTTTAAACGGAAAACCATTTTCAAATTTCAAGTGTCAGATGTAAATGGTGGTCTTGTGTGGTCTTGTGGAGGTTGTATCCCTTTCTTAGCTGATCCTTCTTTATCTTCATAAAATAATCTTGAAAAGATTCTCTCCTTGTTTTCTTTTTGTAAAAAGATTCGGGATCCTAAAAAAATTCCGCGACAATAAAATCAATAATGAAGCACAAATAAAATTCAAGCTTTTTAAGTCTCTCAAAACGAAAACCATTTTATTGCATGCTAGTTTCATTTTTTATTTTAGGTACTAGTTTCATTTTTTGTTGCATGTTAGTTCTCCTGTTTAAACGGAAAACCATTTTCAAATTTCAAGTGTCAATGTAAATGGTGGTCTTGTGGAGGTTGTATCCCTTTCTTAGCTGATCCTTCTTTATCTTCATAAAATAATCTTGAAAATATTCTCTTCTTGTTTTCTTTTTGTAAAAAGATTCGGGATCCTAAAAAATTCCGCGACAATAAAATCAATAATGAAGCACAAATAAAATTCAAGCTTTTTAAGTCTCTCAAAACGACAATAGCAACCTCTTTCTTTTCGTTCTCTTCTCTCAATCATCAGCTTCGACTGTTGCTCACATTTTCCCTGCTCAATCCATGGGACCCTTGGAATATTCTAATGTCAGAACACGATCCACACCTCAAAATAACATAATCTTTAAACATTTAATAGTCTCATTAAATTCATTTTCTACTTGCCTTATAGCCGAACTTATTTTTACTCGGTGGTGGCCAAGCCGGAATGTCCGTTGGAGGAACCGTCGAGAGTAGAAACGCCTGGCGAATCCTCAGCTGCGGCTCCGGCATCACTCCAAACAGATCGCGGCTTATTGCTTGTCGAACGGGAGTCGCACATCATTTTGCATAGTCTATATATACATTGAATATACGCCCGCCGGCTTAACCTCAAATTAATATAATCACAGCAACAACTACAATAACAAAAACATTACGCAGACGAGTCAATCCCTAGAGCAATGATGCACTCTCCAAACCTGGTGGGGATTGAGCCTTACGGGTTTCAACGCAAGATATAAGAAATGCACATTAAATCCAACGATGGGAGTGAACCTCCTTACATTGCAAACGCTTTCCTCTGCATTGATGTTGGCGCTGGTTTTCATACTAAAGCTTAAGCTTACTGATCAAGCCATTTTCTCTTCCATTTTTTTATAGATTCCAAGACCTGCAATATCTTCTGCTTGAGATGGACAGCCAATAAATCTCTTCTTATGCTTTCCCCTATATATTTAAAAAAAAAAAACAAACAAAAATCTCTACCTATGCTATTCTTCTTCTTTTCGATGAGCCTTGGAATCTAACCTGAGCTTGGGTTTGGAGCTGGACCACGGTTAGGAAGGGGTCCGGCCTTCCGTACGTAAATTATTTAAAAAATGAATGGATGGGTTCATCGAGGTGTTGTTATTGTTGGCCGCTTGGCAGTCACGTACCATTGGTTGCGAAGGGTATTTCACGTTTCTCGGGAATGGGCAAAGTATAGGCAGCAAATTTGACTACGACCATATAAACCTTTGGTAGACCTGTCTCCATCATGTGATGGAAAATTATTTTCTATCAATTTTGTCTTTAGTATATCCTTGCAGCAAGTATCGCTATTCAAGTGCTTTGACTTTCGGGCGGAGAAGGATTAATAATAACCTATGGTAGTAAGGTGTCTCATTCCAAAAGAGATACCCATGCCATTGTTCTCTTTGCTAAAGCTTATCAACGGACTGAATTTTACTTCTATATATAAAGTATGTGACGGCATGGTCATGTGACGGAATTATCTTCATAGAAGGGTGATGTGGTAGTGTGAGGGCATGGTCATGTGATGGAATTATCTTCCATCAATTGTAATGTGGTTTAGTACGAGGAATATGGTGCTAATGCCCTTTAGCATAGTGTAGGTAAATGGTCCCCTCAGTGTATTTATCCTACTTAACTATTAGGACATATGGTAGTATGTTTTTTTTGCATTTTATTTAAGGATTCAAGATTAATTTTTAGTATAGAGAAATAGTTTTATGAGGGAAACTTTAGTGGTCTATTTTTTGGGTTCTTAGACCTAAGTCTAAATCATTGTACAAGGGGATTGAAACACCTTTCAAAACTTTATGCTTTATTTTAAAATTTTGTTATTCTTTAAAAGATACCATAGTGGTATGTCTTTGGGTTTTCATATGGGAAACTTAAGTTCAAACCCTCATATGAGGATATTGGAACCCCTTTCAAAAACATGTGCTTTCCCTTAAAAAAAATTCAATTTTTATTGGCCTATAAAGGAATAGTTTAGTTGGTAACGATCAAGTGCTTGTCGGTGGGTTGTCCGACTCGATTTCCTAAAGGGTTAGGGTTTCGTTGATTTTGTTTTTATCTAGCAGGCTAAGGATTATAGGACTTTGTCTTTATCCCACAGGTTAGTTATTATTTTGTGAGAGATACGGTAGTGGTATGTCTTTGGGTTTTCATTCAAGAGACCTAAATTGAAATCCTTATATGCAGGTTTCTCCGATTCGATTTCCTAGAGGGTTAGAGTTCTCTTGACTTCGTCTTTATCTAGCATGTTAAGGATTATAGAACTTTATCTTTATCCAATAGGCTAATTGTTATCTTGTGAGAGATATTGTAGTGGTATGTCTTTGGGTTTTCATTCAAGAGACCAAATTCAAATCTCTATATGAAAGGACCGGGACCTCTTTCAAAAACCTGTACTTTACCCTAAAATAATTTGGCCCAGAAAATGATAGGTTGTTGGTAGTGGTTGAGCTTGTTGGTGGGTGACCTTGGTCTAATTTTGTAGAAGATAAAGGTCTCGTTGACTTTATCTTTCTTTAACAGGCTAAAGATTATAGGAGTTTGTCTTTTGACCTCTTTTAAATACCTGCACTTTACCCTAAAATTTTTATTAGTTCATTAAAAGAATAAATCATTGGTAGTGGTCAAGTGTTTGTTGGTGGGTTACTTTGATTTGATTCCTATAAGGGTTCTATTGACTTTGTTTTTCATAGTGTAAAAATTTTAAAATTTTATCTTTACCCAACAAATTAAAAAATATAAAGATTCATATGCAAAATAAAAACAGTAAAGGTACCATCATTACATATATTTGGCCAAACAAGTGAATGCAATGATATCCGTATTTGTATTCTTGGATGTCTTCTAATTTGTTGGATAAAAATATTAATTGTGTAGTTAAGGAAGGGAGGTATAATATTAATCCATTAAAAGTTTATGTTAAAAATATTTTGAAATTTTGGTGATAGAAAGAGGTTTTAGTTTTATTGATAAAGTTTAAATTATATATTAATATTTAAATTTAAAAAATTAAATGATTTAATATTCTTTAAATTTTTTATATAGTATTAAAACAGTTATATAGTATTAAAACAGGTTTTTTGTTTTACATTATGATTATATAATAATATTATAATAATAGTTTGACAATTATATATCCATATTTTTTTAATAAGATTGAATTTATGGTCTTCTCTCTAAAAATTGACAAATATAATCAACTGAACTAATAACATTTGATAAAATTATTTAATATTTACAATTTAAAGATATTAATTATTTTTAAAATTAAATTAGTGTATATATATTTTAATAAGCAAATTATTGTATATTGATTTTGACTTTGTTTTTTATTTTATAATATTAAATTTTATAATAAAGTTAAAAAATTTATTCAATGATTTTGCATATTTTTATAAAATTATATTTTAATTTTCTTTATAAATTTATTTAAATGCATTGATGGATTAAATATGTCATTTGAAACTATTTATGTATATAATTACTAAAAATATATAATAGAATTATGCATTCAATCATAAAAATATATTGAGATGCTCTTCTTCCAACCTTCTTTTCTTTGTAAAAGGTTAAGAGATCCTTTCAAAACCTTTTTTATCTATATATATATATATATATATATATAATAAATTGATAGTAATAAATTAAAATTACTATTGATAAGTATAGCTCACCCTATACATTGGTCATAGGGGTTTCTCACAATAACCAAACAAAAAATAAATTAAAATTATTTTTTAATAAAAATCATTATTGAATAACTTCCATTTAATTATATAAATAATTTTGTTTTATTATTTAATTTAATTTTTTTTATTTGTATATATATATTTTCAATATCATTAAAAATTAAATAAATTTTTAAAATATTATTTACTAATTTATTTTAATTATTTAAAATAATATTTACCAATTTTTAATTAATAAATACACCATCATATTATTGGGTGAGCAAGAAATAATAAAATTTAAAGAGTAAATTTAGTTCAAATTTACAGTAATAATTTTTTTTTTAACCATACTATTTTTATTAATTGACTAGTGTAGGGAGCAACTTCCACCAAACCTATTCAGCTTCAAACCACAGGGGTTGCTTCCACTCGATGTGAAGAGGATCACCAGTCGCTTGAAATTCGTACCATCATCGTCCATGATAAATGCCTGGTCAGACAAGCACTGACCAATCCACCTAGCCCTCAAGTACTATAAATTTTTAAGTTAGTGAGATACGTAAAATGAAACTCATTTATTAACTCGTTGATAGTTTAAATAATTTTTAAGATAATAAATATAAAGAAAAGGAAAATTTTATTATTTCTAAGTGATAGCTATTTTATTAATAAGGTGCATTTGCAAGCTAGAAATGTGATCATCATACCTGTGATCACATTCTAACCTTGAGAGCTATCATTGAAGAAGCCAAAGCCAATAAACGCAGGGTCTATTGTTGTTTTGTTGACTGCAGGAAAGCATTTGATACTATTCCCAAACAGTTATTGCTTCAGATATTGAAGGATCTAGGAATTTCAGAGGAGGTTACTCTGTTGGTTATGACCTTATATGAAAAGTCACTAAATCTCTCTGAACAAAAGATGTTCATAGTACTATTGGGGTTAAACAGGGTTGCCCACTTTCACCTACACTCTTTGGATTGTATATTGATGAATCGGAGGTGCTCATTATGGACTCTTTGGCTAAGAGTACAGGTTGCTTACTTTTTGGTAGTGTTATTGCCATTTTGCTATTTTTTGATGACATTATCCTAATGTCACATACAACAGGAGGACTTCAACAACAACTGGACATACTTGGCACATACTCTAAATTGCATGGATTATAAGTTAATCTCCAGAAAACAAAAATCATGACATTCAACCTACCCAAGAAAGATCTCTCTTATGTTCACATCACATATAAAGGGAAGGTTGTTGAGATTGTCACATCGTACACATACTTGGGAGTTCTTTTCACAAGACCTACCTTCAACTTGATCCCTGCATCTCAAACAAGGTTAAACAAAGGTTATGTTGCCCTAGCCTCTATGGATAAGCAATGCTTTCAGCTCCAATTTTAGGACATCAGTACGAATATCAGACTCTTCCACACTCTTGTTACCCCTACACTGCTCTATGGCTATGAAGTTTGGGGCCCTAGCCTCAAACAGTTGGGTTGGTCTCGTATTGAAAGGGTCCTCATCTCAATGTTGTCCAAGTTCATTTGTTCCAAAAGAATTGTTCCACATCCCATCATTCTAGCTGAGTTTGGTGCTTGTCCATTTCTTACAACAGTAATATTTCTTGTTGTCTCTTTACTATGTACATTTCATTGTATGTCGGACATGAGAAGATATCCATATTTAGCACTACAATCCTCAATACAGTTGTAAATCAAGGGGTCAGGAATTGTTGGTATGCTCAGACTACTACTCTACTTCAATCTCTTGGCCTATACATCATGAGACCTCCTCCTACTAAAACATCAATCAATGCACCATACTCCAATAAGGATATTCGAGATGAGATTTATTTAGCATATATAAAAACTACTTAGACTAATCAAAAGAAACCTCTTTCACCAAAACTGCTCCATTACTCTCACTTTTATCTCCAACTAGAGAATGGATTGATCACTACTCCAAAATATAACTTAATACAAATGTCACACAACCTCAGGTTTTCTCTAGCTTAGCTACGAGTTTGCTCCCACCGGCTGCGTATTGAGACAGATCATCACCTCCCCAAAGATCAGTGTATTTGTAAATTGTGCAGTCTTGATGTGGAATCTGAGGAGCGCTTCATTTTTACCTGTCCTGTATAATACAAGATACGAGGTAGATATTATTGCTTATTCAGAAACACCCATACACTAAAATCTTGGATTAATTATAAAAATCAGAGATGCATTGCCCTTTTCATTCGAGAATTATTCAATCTCAAGAAAAAACTACTTTGTAGCAGTTTGCAGAAGATAACAGGGTCCCAACTTATCACTTCATTCTTCCAACCTCTAGAGGCCATGACTAAGAAGCGCCAGGATGATCACAGAGATACAACAACATCAACCCGTCATCGACAAAGAACATCTACGACGACATCCAACTCTTACATCACTCACTTATCTTCAACCTTGAATGTTGGGAGTAATCCTTGATCCACAGATCTTGTATGTCATATGTCATCTTGTTTACTATTTTTCGTACTTTATTTTCTCTGGAGTTGCATTAGGCACTCCCGTTGCTTTATTTTCTTTGGAGCTGCATTAGGCACTCTCGTTGCTTTGTATATGTCTTACTTTACAATCCTATTGACCTCTTTTGGTCACTCGATGGACATTAATACAAATTCAAATTAATTAGTTTGTTAGCAAATTGATTTTGAATATATATATATTCTCATGTAAATGGATGGTTGAACAATAATTTAATAATAAGTAGAGCTGACATATAATCATTAAAAAATAATTATCATTAAAAGAAATATTTTATTAATTGACACATTGAATTAAAATGTTCTATTTTGTTGATGAACACACATCCATCGCCCACACAATCACCCACATCACGGTTTGAACCTAGGATCTCCTGAAGAAGAGCCAAGTCTAAACGGTTGCGCTGTGCTAGGGACTAAATGTTTTATTTTTCACGCAAGTTACATTATTATTTTTGAAGTGTTGATTAGAATATGGGGACTTTGAGTTTAACTTGTATCTTACAATCACTTTAAATTTATCTTTTCTCTCGCATTATTTTGAAAACACTAAAATTTTATTAAGTTATTTACATTTGTTATTGAAATTAAATTTATTAATATTATAAAATACAAATAAAATGAATTGTAAAACATTTTTCAAAATCAAATTATTATGATATTTTGTTTATAGGACAAGTGTTAGCAAGCAATAAGTTACCTATATTTATCAAGTGACATTATCTCAACCAGTTACATTCATCAATTTTAAGGGACCAAGGTTCAAATCTTGCCAAACAATCCAAACTTTGTTGTAATACCACTAAGTGGTGATGATGTAATATGAATGGAACCCGTTTCAATTCCATATAACCAATTGAAAAAAAATTAGTTATCTATATTAATCCAAAGTTTTAAGTTATCTATCTTAACCCAAAATTATGTTTTGAAAAAAACAACATTTAAAAACATAAATTCTCAATATAAAAATTTAAATTCAAATCTAAATGATCTTAAAAGGTTAAAACGTAAATTTTCAATATAAAATTACAAATTAAAATAATTAATTATACATTCTCTTTTGGGTGATAATGAGACTTAGTAAAGGTGCCTGTTTCCTCCGTTGAAAGCAATAAGCCCATCGACTACATGTGATTGCATTATTCATAGTAGTAATTCCCAACAAATTCCCGGGCAATCAAACATCAATGATTTTAAGTTGTTATCTTTAATTTATGGTGTAATGATAGCACAAATCTAAACTTCTATGCTTAGGATCTTCCTAATCAAATATAATCATTTATATTTTCCATCGAATTTATCTTTCCCCTGTAAGAAAGGATTTCTTGCAAGGAACATTTGATTCCAAACTAGGAGAGCCTCCGTATAAAGCTTCATTAAAGATTAGGTCACCTTTTGGTGCCATATATGATGACTCCGACCAAAGTTTATTAAGTTTATTTAAATATAGCAAACTTTGCTGAAGGTTCTAAACACAATGATTGTGAAAATAATTGAATGCTCTCTGAGTTTAATTGCTTTGAGTGAATATTTTAAAGGTTGTTCAAAAGGGATTTAAAGTGTAAATCCATTAAAAGTTTTTGACAATAGGTTGAAGCTTATGCATGGTTCATTCTCGTCACATTCTTTTAAAAAATTTGGAATGAAATCTATTGAAAGAAAAAATAAGTAAATTTTGCAGAGGACGAATAATATGAAGTACAAGAAGACCATCTTTCTATGATAAGAACATACCAAATTATTATAATTGAGAACATGGGCCACCTTTCCAAATGTGCAAGAGAACCATCTTCCTCTAATTCAAACATAAATATTTAAAATAAAAACTCATACCAAATAATATATAAATAAATAAATTTAAACATTGAATAAGATAAATTTTAAATTTTATTAAGTATTTTTTTTTAGAGTTAGATTATATTAATTTATTAGTCGAAACATTACAATAATATGGGGCTAACATTGTTCACCAGTTAAAAAATAAAAGAAGGTGGATAAGGAGTAAAGCATCCATTGCTGAATATACATAGGAACAAAAGTTTTTAGCAATAAAAACATTATAGCTATATCTTGTTGCAATACATCGGATATCAACATCCATTTATGGAAGAGTCTGTAATATAGAGAAATTTTGGGCGTTTTAGAATAATAAAATTATATCCTAAGTTGTTACTAGGATATTGTGTGGTTAAGATTAGTTCAGTTAGCTATGATCCAATGGATCAAATTGTAAGCACTTGCTATTTAAGCAAGGTATTTTCAAGTCAATAATATTAAGTCTTTTATTTTCTAACATGGTATCAGGGCGGACTTTCCCCGCCCTGTGAGCTTGAGGAGTTTTTCCTCATGGGGGATTTTCCTCATGGAAATCCCCCTCTTTTTTTTCTTCCATCATTTTTTTCTTTTTTTGTCGAGGGAGTATGCTCTCCATCTTTTAATGGATCAGAAACCAGATGGTTAAAAAGAAATCTACAGTTTGGGAGGTTAATTTTTTAGTTTCTTTTAGTTTTTTTTGTTTTCTACTAAAGATCTGGATTTGCATAATGGTGGAACTTGACGGAGCTCTCTAGCCCTGTTGCAACAACTTTTGAGTAGGCAATCAAGTTGGAGACTTCAAAGAGGTCGCATGTTTACGCACCAAACAATGTGCTTTTATGGTCTGTAAATTTTTTTACGAGGACCTTTGGCCTGTTCTGTGCATCATGGGCATTTTTCTTTGCCCTAGATCGTATTCAGGCGGCCAAGCAATTTGTTTGTCCTCATAGCAGATCCTAGTAAAATTTGACCTTTTAGATCGTGGACACTGTTGTGGCTATTTGTGTCCCCAGAAGTTGAGTCCATAATGTCTCTTGGCATAGCACAATGTCTTCGCCAAAATTTGAGACTCGCTTCACCGCTGGGACTTGTTTCAAACCGATCCGATCGAAATTTCTGAGTCAAGATTTCTCCGTCGACTGATTTTTTTACGGTCAAATGTTGTTTGTTTTTGATGCGTCGTTGGATGGATCTTCATCACTGAAGTAAAAGTTATGGCATTTTTTTATTTTTTGGTGTATGCGGTGATTGCGAGAGGTCGTTAGTCACCTGATCAAACGTTGCAGAGGTTCGAGACGTTGAGGATTTTTTCGGTGATAAAGATTTCTCGCTCGACGAATTTTTTGCATCCAGAATGGAAAATACATAACATGGTCTGGTTTGCTGCGAAAAATGGCGTTGATGTTCTTGTCCTTCAAATCGTCTAGATCAGTCGTCCACTTACTGTTGAAGAACTTCAATATAGTAGTTGTCGCTGCCACAATTTTTTTTCTTCTAAAATCTTCTTCGCCGGCTTGTGATGGCGTGGCCGAAGTAATACGACGGGACAAATCTAAAGTGGACTGTATTTATGGACTGTGATCGAGAGCGCAAAGCATCTAACGACGATGAAGAAACCGTGCTCCCTACGCAACTTGAATCTACAGCGCTGGTGGCGAAAACTGGATCTGGTAGCGAAAGAGTTGCTACGCCCTTGCCATCGTCATCCCTTATTTTTTGCTTTTCCTTGGAATCGTGGAGGATGCGAAGGTAGTCCTAGCCAAGAACAATTTTTTGTAGCGAGTCTCTTTTGATCTGAGACGCAACATTTATGGATTGGTGTCAACTGGAGCCAACTCGGGCCCTAAACGCTGTCTGACGGTGATCCAACGGTGAGCTATGTTGGAGGCGAAACTAAAAATGTATGAGATTGATGGAAGTGCGAAAACCACCATCAACAGTGAAGGTAATCGACAACAATAGTGAATGAACGTTAAAGTCGCAAAACTATGAGACCTCAAGTGAAGATCGAGGTGATGATCGATAAGTCTGTAACGCATTTTTCGAAAAAAAGGCTTGTTGTTGACGATAGTTGATTTCTTGTGTTCTAAATCCGATCGAACTTGATCTGAACTGTTGAGACATGGTGGGTGTTTTTTGTTTGGTAGTTGAGTGGTGAACACGTGTCTATTACTCTGCTCCAACAGATTGGCAATGTTGCAAAGAAAATGTTGTCGAAGACGTCAAGCTCGGACCCGAGACCTTACTCGTCGATGTGGATGCCATTCCAACTAGTAGCCTAACCGCTTAGTGTGCACGTTGTAATCTGTGAGACTACGACGGGTACGATATTAATCAGTGGGTAATATCGAGCAAAGATTGTGTGTTAGATGGTTGACGCTCGGAGTAGACTGCAGTAGTATGCATTCTCGAGTCGTTGGTACATGTTAAACAGCAAGCTGGAGAAGGGACGATATTCCGTGTGTTGCAGTGATCATCTTGCCAGATTTGATACAGTCGATTGTTGCGTGTTGTTTTACGGCTTGATTTGTTTGTTCAAATATGCCAAGTATTCCTGATGATGTTGACGAAGAACTTCGATATTTCCAAGAATGAATGCGTTAAAGTTTCAATGACGTCGATTTCATACCTGTGTTTTTTTGCAGCATCCAGTGGACGTTCTGTGAACTCGTTTGCTTCGTTGGGGCCATGGCGGACTTGCTAATATTAGTTTACACCATATATATATTTCCAAGATTGTGCCCACCGTTGTGAATCTTGCTTTTATCGTGGACCACGATTCGAAGAAGGCGAGGAAAAGGCTCGTTAAGCACAAAGCAGGGCGTTAGATCGGATCTACAATTTATTGTTGGCAGTCAAGGCATACCGATCAATGGCAGAAAATTTTATGCATACATAGCGCATTATATGGAAATGTTGCTTTTTATGAAAAATTCCCAACAAGGAAACACGAATGTGTTAGAAAAAATTTCAGTTTGTGATACATTGGTTTTTATGAGGGATATTTTTCATTTGATGTAGCCTTGATAGGTTTTGGCCCTCGTGAAGCAGCTTGTTTTTCCATCCATTTTGCTGGGGAGTGCCTGTATTGAATGCAGTCTACGTGAAGATCGTGGAGATATTTCCAGACAAGTTGTGCGACATTACCAACATAGATTTTCGAGATATGATATTTTGGTTTGTCCTGGAGATGAGGCAGACAAAATCCATTCTCCACAACAACGAATGGAAAATGGGATGATGATTTACTATAAAGAAATATTCCCTGCGTGGCTGGCTTGCTATAAAGAAACACCAACGGTGATCTAAGCTATGGTGATTCACTCTGATGAATGAATTTATCTCCAACCAAAGCCAGCTATTATTTTTCATCATTATAAAGCAACGGTTTGATGGGAAAGTGCATGGTGAAGACGTTCGATGAGTGTTGAAGATCGCAGTCTCAAAATGTCAAAGACCCTCTCTCGAAGACGATCGTTGCAACTTTAAACTTGGTGACAGTCAACTATGTTTTTGTATGCCATGGTGACGGGAAATTTACCTGTTTTTTTTGGTACCTGTTTTTCCTTTGAGAACTCTTCACGGGGGTTTTGTTGAGCATATGTGGGCTTTCTGCCGTTGTTTTTTGGTCATAAAACGTGTTGAGGACCTGTAGTCTACGTTATGGAGGTGCTTCATTTTTTGGCCTTCAAAATGCTTTTTTGGCCATGGAGTGGTGAAATTAAGAAAGGCCTGAGATCAATTCTGAGGTCCTAGGAGATGCAGGTAGACTGAACTGCGTTCACAATAGTGCGAGTAGGGAGGTGTGATCGATGGCATCATTTTAGCATTGCTACAAGGCGCACGTTGTAAATTTCTAGCAGTTAAAAATGGGCTTTGAGTTCCTATAAATTTAGCATAATGAACAACAGTATTTCGTAGAGGAAGTACAATTTTTTTGCGGTGATGGGAAATGCGAGCGTCGCGGTGCTCCCTTCCTCTCATTCGTGCGGTTACTTCCACCGATGCTATCTATTGGAGTTCTATTCTTTTCAACAACATGTTTGTTAAGCGTGCATAGTGTTCATGGCGAGACTGCAAAGAAGACGAGGTTGTTTTTTTATTCCCTCTCCTTAGAGTTTGGACCTGTCCCAATGCCATCAAATCATCGATGCCTGTCTGGAGCAGCTCGGAGCTGAATGTGAAAATGATTTCAAATTTTTTTCTAATCAGTTGACCGACGTGGAGAGCATGTCATTTTAAAACAAAGGTAGGAAGGCTATTTTTTTTAGCCTTTAAACTTTTTTTAAATGGGACCACTTCATATTGTATGTGAACTTGAGAGAGGGAGCAATGGCCGATGGGGCATAATATTTTTTAAAATATTTGATTCTCTCCTTTAAAAGGATGTGAGAAAGGTTAAAGGCTCACATAACCCTTTTTTTCACATGGAGAATGGATGGCCCATATATGCCATGTAAGTTTTTTTTGAAAACAAAGAAACACTCCAAGGCAAAGATTTGAAATATGTTTTCTGCTAGATAGCAATGTCGTCGAAATATTATAGATATATTCACTGATATTTTTAGATTTCGGATGAAGAAGACTGTTGTTTTTGCTACATATGAGGGCCATTTTGAAACCCGATAATAGGGGTATTTATAGTCGTCGAAAAGGTTTTTCCAAGACAGACACATTGATGGTGTTCAATTTCTTTTTTGAGGCAATTTAACCTATGTTTTTAGCCTCAAATATGTTGTTACATGGAGTGCATTCTCGGTTGAACCCAACACTACCAAAGCTTTGTAAGTGATCCTAGTATCTGTTAGTCATCAAATCTACCCAAGAAAGGATTTTGAAAAGTGTACGCGCCCTAGACCTGGACCAACATTGAAAGGCCGAAGGGAAGAGATGCCCCTCGTGCCAATCTCCGGAGAAAGGCCGGCTCCTATACTAAACTACTTCGGTGTTTAAGATAAGGGTGCAGGAAAGAAATAAACAGAGTAAGGGTGCAAGAAAGAAATAAAAGGGGTAAGGGAAGAGATGTTGATAATTTAAAGTGGGAAAGAACCAGAAGCACGATTGTTGGCCAATAGCTTGAAATAGCAGCAAGAAACACCAAGAATAAAACAAAAATAACACGATATTAGCCTTCCTATGTATCCTTTGGACGAGTTCCAGGATTACCCTCCCCTTTGGTCGAAATTCAGAGTTCAGAGTTACGACGATTAGGACAAAGTGAATATAACATAAACACGATCCACAGGCGGCATACAAGAAAACTAATACAACGTTTTCCTCTCCTATGTATCCTTCGAGAAAATTTTAGGGTTCCATCCCCAATCGCACACCTAAATCCAAAATGCAGAATTACAGTATGCAAATGAAGAAAGAGATAAAAGAAATAAACACAGAAGGCAACATACAAGAGAGAAATTATGCTCAAAGCTCTTTAGTATTAATCGCAAGGATTCAAGTTACAGCAGCTTTCTTAGCAGAAAGTTCCCCCCTTTTACATTATAATGTCTGGGTTTTTATAGAGGACCCGACCCTCTGAGCCATCAATGCACAAAATGGAGGAGTACATCCTCAAAAATCCAAGAAGTCGGCCCTCACAGCTGTCGTGACTGAGCTCTCAAATATTTTACCAAAACTAGCAGTTGCGACCAGGTCAGCCGGGAAAACATGCATTAATGAGCCGCCTGAATGTCCTTGGATTTTGGGTGTAGTGCTTGAGTTGCTGCCATGCTCGTCGGGCTCTCCTTTAGGAACCGATACCTCATTTCCAATTGCCAAAAATGAGCAGTGAGTTTACCGGGAACGTAAAAATGAATTTATGAGGCACTTGATTGCCTCGAGAAAATACCTGGCTTGGAGTGTGTGCCCTTGGAGCGCTTCGCTAGATTTTCATTCGTAACTCCGCTTTGCAATGGATTTGAGCCAAAGCAGATCTTCCTTCTTGGTTTGTACTTCGCATGGTGGAGCTTCGCAAGACAGCTTCGAGGGTGCTGAGTGCCGAAGCAGGTATTCCTCCTCAAGGTGGGGCTCTTCATTTCTCGCTGCTTCACTGGAGAGACGTGTCAAAACTGCTTCGCTAATGAATCATCAAAATGCTTCGTCGCGATCTTCCTTCAAAACTGCGATTCGGGGGAATTTTGACGAAGCGCATTCTTGCCTTCAAAAAATGTTTCGTTCTTTACGACCGCTACCGCTTCGGGTGAAAGTGCTTCACACGAAAGCTAGCCGAAGCAGATGCTTCGTGACAACTTTCGGTGAAGTAGAAATGGTTCGTTGGTGGGGAGGCCCGAAGTGGGTGCTTCGACGGTTTTTTGGTGAAGTACTTTTCAATGTTTGCGCTCTTTCAACTTCTGCTTCGCAATATTTTTGCCTGAAGTAGCTGTTTGAAATGCTTTGGGTCCGAAGTAGTTTTCTCGCCTTAGCAAACTCGGACCGCGATCTAGACTTTCCTTCTTCGACGAAGCTATCCTTTTGGACTGCTCGAATGCTGCTTCGTAAAACTTTCACCCAAAGTAGCTGTTTGAAATGCTTCGGGTGCGAAGCTCTTTTCGTCCCCTACTTTCTTTTGGCAAAGCTATCTTCCTTTTCCTGCGAAGCTTTTTCCTTAGCCTACTCAGTAGCGAAGTTCTTCCATCTTCATTCTATGTACAAGGGGGATGGCGATGAAAGCCAAAATTGCTGCAATGCTTGAAAATGTTGTTTCTAAAACAAGGGAATAAATTCATGAAATTAAAAGAAATACTTTACAAAAATTTGATTTTACTACCCCTTTAGGCAATGTGACAAAATTATCAACATTCTTGGCGGCTCGTGGGGCAACGAGCTCGTCTCGGTGGAATAACCCTTAGCCTTGATCCGTTGGGCCAGAGTTACCTCCAGACCCTTCTCCCTTTTTCATTTTTATGGGGGCTTCCACAGCTTGTTCTTCTTCTTCTTCTACCTCTCCTTCTTCTTCTTCCTCTTCTGGCGAGGCTTCTTGTTGTGACGATGGGAGAAGGCGATCACGGATGCGTTCCATGGTTCGGCTAACGTGAGTCCAGGCGCCTTTCGAGAAAGGCTCTCGGTCTTGTAGCGCTTTTTCCAGGACATGGAACCGATCTATTTGCCCTATATCGGCATGCTTGGCTCTTGTGCTTAGATCGTTGAGGCAGGTCGTGATGTTGCAATGTCTAAGAATGAAATCTATGACTTGCCCTTCTGTAATTGGTTTCGCCCACTCGTCTATTTTTGAGACATCGCTCTCAAAATGTAGCCAAGCCGGCTTGAGCTCTTCCTTGGTCAACAGGTTCCCATCCTCATTCGTGAAACTCGGGAAACCTAATGAAGAGAGGTCTTGGAAGTAGCCCAGTGATGTACATTGCTTGTGTTCGAATACATCCAGGAGGTCCTTCATCTTCTGTGCCTTCCTCACCTTGGAGAAGAAAGCACGAACCGTGGCTTGAGCTGTGGACCAATCCCTAGCTGTCCGACTCATCGCAACAACCTGCAAGTCCTGGTATTTAATGCTTTGGACCTCAAAAGCCAGCTTGAGTCGCTTTTTGATTTTCTGGAAGACCTCATCTACTTTTGGCCCTTCCTGAGTAGTGGCATACTGGGCTTCGATGATGTATGTTAAAATTGATAGGGCACTGGAGGCCGAAGATCTAAAGTTTTTTAGCAAGTGTGAGCAGATCTCTTTGATTCTGCCTTTGTCAAACAGCTCCAGGCTCTCCTTTTCGTATAACTGCTACTGCATTTGCAAGATCCTGCTTTCAAGCTCTTTGGCCCTTAGCTCAGCTTCGGCCTGTATCTGGCTCTGACTTTTAGTTACACTTTACAGTTGTCTTATTTGCCATTTTAGGGCATTTGCTTCTTTCTTTATCAGCTCACACTGCTTCTCAGCGTCCTCCAGCTTGGAACGGATCCTGGCTAGCTCCTCTTCCAACTTGATGTTGGCGCTCTCTGCTTCAAATTTGTGCTGATTGGCGATGTTTGCATGTGCACGAAAGGTTTCAATTCTGACATGCATAGACGCAGATTCATTATCTACATTTAGGTGCTTCAGGTCCTTAGTCTTCTCCTGATAATCGTAATTTGCTGGAGTCATCTCGTCCAAAGGTTTCTGGACCTTAGGGACCTTCTTCACCTTATGCAGCTTTCCGCCCTTCAGGTCAAAAACAACGTTTTTTTCTACTTCAGCCAGAGAGCGCCCTCTCTTTTTCCTGGCCTCCTTCAACATCTTTTCGATATTTTGTCGGGCCTGGAGCAGCTTCTCGGCTAGAGGGTGTTCCTTAATCAAAGACAACTCTGATTCAAATGAGGCTGGTTCTCCAACCAAATGGGTGAATAAATATAAAGAATGAACGGGGGATGCCTCACCAGTAGGTTCGACGATGGGTGTGATGGGAGCTTCGACGAAAGGAACGATGTCATGTGTAACAGGGGAACAAGGAACGGGGTTCGATGTTGGGGTACTATCTTTGCCCTGACTGAGAACCAGGGGAATGGTGGCATGGGCAGGCGAAGTAGTATCAATAGACTTGTCCTGGCCAGACGACTCAAATGGAGTGGGGCTAACAGGATCACAAGACAAACTTGAGGTGGCGAGAGGCAATACGTGAGAGAGTGATTGACCTTGCGGGAGAGAGAGAGACTACTGGGGACTCACGGTCGGGACCGTGGTGGACGTGCCTTGAGAAACCAGGGCAAAGGGTGGAGAGTACGTACCTTCGTGCCCACCTGGCAGAGCAACAGTAGTGACTTCCTATGTGATCGGCTCTTGCTCCTTCTGAACTTCGATACTTGCGACCTCTATGACTTCTTCTTTGAGGACCCCTTCTTTTTGGAGGAGTTCCTCCACATCGATGACGTCCATGTCTGGGGTTGCTTCGGCTCTTGGTCATGCCGTCCCTTTGATATTTGCTTCAGTTGGGCCGATCACAGGTTGTCCGATAGAGACACTTAGGAGCCTCATGCGAGGTCGCTTCGAATGGGTCGGAGGCACTTGAGCTTGCTCCTGCCTCTTTCTTTTCTTTTTCTCTGCTTGTTGCGCTGACCCCTTGGCACTTGTGTCGTGGCTATCCACCGGTTCCTGAGGCAGTTCTTGTGGTGTATCTTCGGGCTCTTCCTCTTTTTTCGCTTTCGAAGCATCGTCATCTCTCCTTGGGCTTTTGCCCGAACCTGGGACACTTGGGGGAATGAAGTCGGTGAAGGAGGTGGGCTTCCAAGTCCCAACATTAGCTTCGTAAACAACCGCGAAGGACTTATCCATCTCCAAGAGTCCATATGATTTCATCTTTTGTTGATGAACTCTCATTCTCCACCATTCTTTTAATTGTTCTACGCCCCAATATTTCAATTCCTCCCTTAGATCATCTTTCATCTTCCTCCAAAAAGTGGAGTCTGGGGTTGGAAAAGGATGTTGAACATGATCAAACTCAACTTCCATAGGGTAGAATTCATGCTAGGGAGGCAAGGTCTTCATAATTTCTAAGTGCCACTCCAAATCCCTCCCATTAGGGTTATTTCTTTGCTCCACGATTTTTGGGTGGGGGCAGACATGAAAATTCTTGAATCTGAGGTGGTCCCTCATCACTCCCAAGGGATCGTAGAGCCACCTTTGAGGAATCTGGAGAAAACCAAAGATGGCAAGCTTCTCCTCTAGGAATACATGTTGCTTCAGGGCGAACACTTCAATTACCCCCATTTTGAAGGGGAAGTCGCAAGTGTGTGCCCATTTTTGATCGTGGTCGTAGATGACATTTGTTGCGTCGCTCTGTCGAGCGACCTCTAAGGCGAACTGGTACTCGAAGGGGTAGACAGGTAGCAGAAAGGGCTTCCCCGTGAAGTCGAATAGGCGAATCACAAGTCCTTGCGTCAATTGAAAGATGTATCCCTTCTTCTCCATCACCACTCTGTCTCTCAAACTGAGGGGCACCCGAGGGCAAGAACCCTTCAACAAATGCATAGTAGGTCCCAATAATTGTTGATTAAAAGAATAATAAGACTCTGTCCTCGCCAAGAGGGGAGTCCACTGGTACACTAGCAGAGGAGCTCCATCCTTGTCGCTCGAATAAATAGCGATGTGGGGAAAATTCTTATGCACATGGTAGAAAAACAACCAAACAAGAAAAAAGCAAGGTGCGAAGTACTGGCCCGTCCCTAAATTCTTCATACTGGTAAGCTGCGTGTGCAAGGTTCGGGCCACCCATTCTGCCTAATCGAAGAATACTGGGTTGGTGTTCGGCCTTGAATCATCAGGGGCATAGAATTCCCCTCTTGAAATATATTCGACCAAAGACACCTGCCAGGGGTGCACCGAAGCATCTGTTGAAAGGCCCGCCACCCATGCAATGATGGAGAAGATGTCCATGCTCTTGAAATCTGTCAGGGGGAAGGGCATTTGGGGCAGCTTGCCTGAAGGGAGCCCATTCTTGAGGTTCTCTCGTAGGAATTTCAAAATATAGGTAGAGGAGGTGAACCTCTCCATTTGTTCGCTCAGGATGACATTGCGAACCGAATAACCCTTGGGCGGCCCCTGCTGCGGTGCGAAAGCTGCTTGCAAATCTTCTTTCATAATTGAAAAAAATTTATGGCCCGCAGCGTCCAACACTTGTCTGGAGGGTTGGTAATTCTGCACAATGGCACAGATTAGCTTGGGACAATGGTGCGCAGGCGAGGTCAGATACCAGTAAATCTACGAATAATATGCAGCAGCTCTCTTGTTCTCCGAGGTGAGCCTGCTTGTCATAAACTCAATGGTATGTCTGAGTTCGACCACGCTCTTTGAAAGCTCTGTGTCCCGAATTTTCTCCCACCCATCAATTGGTGGTTCTTCAAGTTGCTTCTCTTTAGAATCCTCTCTTTCCTCCACCGGCTGCTTTTCTAGGCGAGGGTTGAGGTTGACCTTCCTAGGTCTATGTTTTTGATCTTCTTTGCCCCTCTTCGGGGCTGCTACCTCAGGCTCCTTCCCATTCTCCTTAGAATTTTTATTTCCCATTCTGGATATAGGCAGCAGAGTCTTAGAGGACTTCGACGCGAAGGGCAAAAGAAATGCAGGTTATCAATCGAAGCTTTTAATCTTTGCATTAACAGTTGGCGAACACCCCTCTTACCGCTAAGCCTCGTGTTTTATAGCCTTAAAAGGTAACTACCTTAATTTATGGCACCTGCCAAAATTAAATTTACACTCGGATGGGGAAGGTTGTCATGCCTTTTGATTGGCTTCGCGACGGCGTGGTACGCGGGCCCATGTGGTTCGATGATTTACTCTGCATCGAGAACTTAACCTTATGCCACCTTGTACCCGGGCGTGAGCTTTTCTCGCAATAAAATTCTCTCAGGATGTGCTCCGCCACCTTGGCATTAAAGTCGTTTACCCCGAACATTCCCCTAGGTTGCCATCGACATGTCTCCCAAGACATATTTTAAATGCTCCCGCCTCGCGTGTTGTTGATTTAGCGAAGTCGAAACAAGGGCTAAAGATGCTTCGTAGCGAACCTCCGGTGCAAGCTGATCTTTTATGCTTTGGGCCCGAAGTAATTTTACTTCGTCGCGTTGTTGCTTGCTTTGCGAAAGGTTAGCCCCCCCAAAGCTCGTTTCTTTTGAGAATGGTTCGCTAGATCTGCTTTGAAAACTGCTTCGCCCATGCTTCATTTGCGAAGCATTTTTTATGCCTTCATCATGCTCTTGTTCTTCGACGACTCCCTCTAGGCTAAAGTGCTTCACTGCGAAGCATCTTGCATTAGTCGCTTCGCATCAAAACTTCCCGAAGGAGATTCTGGCTAGGCTTAGCGAAGCTGGAGTTTGTCGCTGTGACTCTTAACCTCTCGGAGATCTTGAAGCAGGGTATATATACAAAAATGAAAAAATTATGTACAAGGTAAGGTTTAAATGCACATTTTTTTTCTTTTTTTTTTTTAGTTTCATCTCAACGATGAAAAGTCTTCAGATGAAGACCATTGACAGAAATGGGCAATACCTGACCATCTGCATCCTTGAGGATGAAAGAATTGGCTGAGTTTACCTTTACAATTTTGAACGGTCCGTCCTAGAAAGCGTCCAATTTGTCATGATTCCTAGGCTTGGCCTTCCAAGAATCCCACTTCCACACCAACTCTCCCACTTTGAACATGCGATCGGAGGATTTCTTCTTGAACCAGTCTCGGGTGATCTGAGCATGCTTAGCGAAGCTCTGGTAGGCCTTCTCACGTTATTCCTCTAGCTGCAGTAACTGAGCCAACCTGTTTTCCATAGGATTAACTTCCTCTTCATCATCTAGCAGCTGCAATGTAGGGGTCTCTACATGGGTTTATAGGATGGCCTCCTTGCCATACACCAGGGCGTAAGGCGATGTCTTGATTGACTTCTTGACAGAAATTCGATCAGCCCGATTAGCCCACAAGGCCCGATGTAGAATGAGGTGCCATGTTCTTTTGTTCATCTCTATGAGCTTTCTTAGCACTCTTAACAGAGTCTTGTTGGTAGATTCCGCCAATTTGTTACCCTGTGGATAGTAATTAGAGGAGACTTTATGGTATATCCCATATTTGTAGAGGAACTCGTTGATTTTGGCGCCTGAAAACCCAGGACCATTATCCGTAACAATTGCTTATGGGATACCGAATCGGGTGATTAAACCCTCTAGGAAGGTGATTACAGTCTCCTGATCGGCATGCTTCGTGGGTAATGCTTCGGCCCATCTGGTGAAGTAGTCAGTTGCGGTCAAGATGAACTTATGCCCGACGGAGGAGTTCGGCAATATAACCCCTATGAAATCCAACCCCCATTGTTGAAAGGGCGTTTCTACTTTTATCGATCGAAGAGGCATAGGAGCACTTCTGCTTCGATCGACGAACTTCTGACATTGCTCACATCGGCGACAAACCGCAAAGACATCGACGAAGAGTGTAGGCCAATAATAACCGGCTTTGATTATCTTTAATGTCGTTGCTCTTCCTACGAAGTGACCTCCAGACAACCTTGAATGAAATTCTCCCAGGACTCTCTTCTTATCGTCTTCTTTTATGCACCTGAGGAGAACGCCATCAATGTTTCTGAAAAATAGGCCTTCGGGGCGCAATGTGTATCGAAGGGACCACATCCTGAAATGCCTCCACTGCGAAGCATTTAAATGCGAAGGACATCTCCCGGTGATAAAATATTCAACTATCTCACCGACCCAGTCCTTCTTGTCCTCTTCTTGGTTTGCGAAGCATCCTTCTGCTGGTGAATCGTCCCACTGACAAGCTATCACTTTGGCCGCTACGCTCTTCGCCAGTTCTTGACACAATGCGCGACCACGAACCAATTTTGTGGGCCTAATATCGATGTTGAACTCTTGTATCTTGCTGACCCAACCGACTCTTTTGCTACCCAATTCTCCTTGGATAATGAAGTTGCGCACATCGGGGTGAATGACAAAGACTGTAACTCGACTTTAGGAAATGAATTGCTTGAATTTCCTAAGAGACTTCATTATTGCATGCACCTGCCTTTCTATGAAATTGTATTTTTCTTCATGGGGGTTTATCACTTGACTTAGAAACGCAATGGGGCACTCTTCGCCATCTTCCCCTTTTCGTGTCAGGACTGCAGCATAGCTCTCAGGTTCTCCTATGGCATATAGGATGAAATCCCGATTGTAGTCAGGGTTGGTCGGGACCGGCGCCTGAGCGATTCAGGCCTTGATCTCTTCAAATGCTTCTTTTCTTTCCTCTGTCCTGATAAATTCCGCGTCCTTCTTCAAAAGTTCAGACATCGATTTGATGACCTGGACGAAGTCTGGAACAAACTTTCTTACGAAGTTGATCTGGCCGAAAAAATATTGAAGTCCTTTCTTGTTCACGGGGAGTGGGAGCTGCAATAGAGCCTCAGCTCTATCAGGATCTACAGCGAGACCCTTCTCTGATATCACATGCCCCAATAGCTTCCCTTCGCTAATTACAAATATGGACTTCTTTGGATTGATTGAAATGCCAAACTCTCGGTATTTTTTGAATACCTGTTGTAAATGTAAATGATGATCATCCCTTATTCGGGAGAAGACGGTCATGTCATCCAAATAGATAACAATGACCTTATTCAAGAGCTCACCAAAAGCTAGATCCATGGCTCTATAAAAAGTGGCCCCCGCATTCGAAAGGCCGAATGGCATTCCCTGGTAAGCAAATGTTCCCCATTTGGTAGTGAATGCAGTTTTGTGTTGATCTTCATCCCTAACCCATATCTGATTATATCCGGAGAAACCATCGAGTAGGGAGAAGCGTTGAGCCCCGGCCACTAAGTGCAAGATCTGATCTATCCGCTGGAGAGGGTAGTGATATTTGAGAGAAGCCTGGTTCAGGTTGTGAAAGTCCACGCATAATCATATCTTTGTTCTTCTTTCTAACAGGGACTAGGTTTGCTACCCAAGAAGAATGTTTGATGGGATAAATTATCCTTACCTCGAGCATTTTCAGGAGCTCGGCCTTCATCATGACCTCGATCTTTGGATTGACAGGCCTTTGCTTCTGCCGGAAGGGTTTGATTCCCTCTTGTAATTCAATTGTATGCTGGATCAGTTGTCTATTGTATCCCTTTAGGTATTGATAAGACCATGCCACGATGTCGGGATACCTTCTGCACAAAGATCGGATCTGTTCTAGATCCTCTGAAGTGCAATCTGTTCCAACTTTTATTGCTTTTTCCGGCTCAAGTTCTAAATCTTGATACTGCTTTGCATTAACTTTGATCCTATGAGCAACTGCTCGATCATTCTGATCAAAGAGGCTTTCAAGAGTAATTAGTCCCTTGGGAACGTGATTATTCTTCAATTGAACTAACCCTTCATATTCTTCATCCTCAAGGCTTCTTATTTCAATTGTGGCTGCTTCTTGAATCATGAAATTCACAATCTGCTCATCATTGTCAAATACTTGCCAATGCAGATCTCTGTCTAGGACAGAGGGCCTATAAATCATCCTCACAGCTTTAGGCTTATGCAGCATGTCTTATGCTGGAGAGTACTTTGTTGTGATGGATGCTAAAACATCGGCATATCGGTTCTTTTCTCATAGAATGGACTGCAGATTGAGAGATTCGAACTGGTCAAACAAGTCCCATACCCTGTTACGGTATGACTTGAGATAGTGCTTCTTTGAAGTGCACCTGTTTGTGACTTGATTGCATACCAATTCTGAGTCTCCAAAGATTTAGAGATGTTTTATGCTTAACTTTTCTACTTTTTTGAGTCCTAGGCATAATGCTTCATATTCTGCTGCATTATTCGTGCAACTCCACACCAACCGGTAACAATATTCCTTCTGCTCTCCAGAAGGTGATACTAAAATAATCCCTGCCCCAGCGTCGTTTTTGCATTGGGCACCATCGAAGAACAACTTCCATAGTCCTTCTTGGGCAAATATCTTATCTTCTGACTTGATGTGTTTCTCGGGCTTGGCGATGGCATAACATCCCATCTCGGTTTCTATCATGGAATTAAAGTCTACCAATGAAAATTCATCTTCACAACTTAACTGTGCAAGGGACTCCTCGACCAGGTCCACTTGCTCTATTTCTTCCATTATCGCCTGCACAGGATCGCTGCTCTCTTCTTCGGACATCTTCTGTACAAGGAAGGTAGAAGGCTTTTCATTGTAGATCTTCACCTTCTTCCCTTTGAATGGAATCTCCAAGTGCGAGTAATCCATAGATAGATATCCTCCCAGCTTTGTCATAAATTCCCTCGATAAGCACATACTGAAATAGGGTTCAAGGTCGACAACCACCACATCTTGTATAACTGTGATTTGAGGCATCTTGTGTAGTCGGATAGGTATATTTTTAATCACTCCTACAGTCTTCGCGGGGGTACCATCCAACTGGAGCATGTCATGGTTGCTTCGGGTGTACTCCATTCCTATTTCCTTGCACACTACTTTGGGCATGACTGTTGTCGCGGCCCCGGAGTTAATCATACAGTTGTGTACAACATACCCTTCCATCTACAGAGACAAGTAGAACGGAGGTGGCCGATTCTTCCCCGTAATGGATGTGGACAGGTTCTACACTAGGGCAAGTGGTGCTGCTTTTCTTGCTTTGGTCGTCTTCAACGATTCCTGCAGCAAGTCCACTTGTCCGGGTAGTTGCAGTGCATCATACAGACTGATCTTGGCCGAAATCTTCTTCAGCTTGTCTACAATATTGTAGGCTAGGTAGTTAGGCACCTCAGGTTCTCTTTTTGTCTCGTACCTGGTGTGATACTGCTTCGTAGCTTCGACCCTTTGTCGCTTGGTTAGCGAAGGAAACTTGAGCTTCTCTCTAGCTTGTTCTTTAGTTTCCACCTGAGGTGGATTTGCAGGGGCCTGTTGGGCCTTCTCTTTGACTAGTGCAGGCTGAGGAGCTTCGCTTGGGACCTGAGAAGGTTGTTGTCCCTTCTCGTGGCGAGCATGCACCTTTAAAGGAGCCATTTGAGTAGCATCTACCTCTATCGATATTTTTCCTCCTCTGGTAAGGACTGCAACTTGCTCTTCTTCACCAATTACCAAGTTATGATCCAATTGCCTGATGACGTTGACTTGACCGCCATGACTACTGCTCGCCAACGTTTGCACGTAGTGTTGGTGTAGCATGTAAGTATTCTCTTCGTGAGGGTCGTTATACGTGGAGCACTAATGTATGTAATCGGAAGTGCTTGGGGCTTTGTCAATCACGACATTTCTTGTCGATGCTCTCCCTTGCTGGACTGCTTGATCTTTAGTAAGCGCGAGTGTAGGATAAGATCTTCTCGGTAGAAACTCTTGTTACACTTTCTTCTTCTTCATAATGGTCATATCATTGGACAGGGTTTGCACTATGGAGTTTAGAGACTGGACTTCTTGTAGTATTTTGGCTTGCATATCTTTGGCTTTGGGAATAGGCGACAATGGAGCCATCATTGGTATTGGAGGTAAGTGACGGGGCACGAAAAAACACCCTTCTGCACAAACCCTGCCTTTTCATTAAAAACAAGTAAAAATATACATGCAAAAAAAAAAAATCACAGCCCGCAGGCTTACAATCATCGACCCTCGGCTCGGTTCTTCGCTTCCTCACTCCTAGACTCTAAGGGTATTCTCCGGTCCGCCGTCCCGATTAAAACAATAAAATGGGTTTTTATAGAGGCCCCGACCCTCTCACGCAATTAATGCTCCACCAAACAAGACCTCCAATTTTGAATTTCCCTCCTTCCCGGGTTTTCAAAATTGTCATTAATGGCAATCTCTGCCCGATCTACACTGTTGTTTGCATTCGTGGTCTCCCTCGACCTGCAACCACCGCCGTACTCTGCACTGCCGTCTCCTCCATACCGACCATGCTCTGAAATAGCTGTTTTGTCAAAAAGACTTTCAAATGGTGGTTCTCCCCCTTTAATGCACGCGACTATAAATTTTAATTCACTATACGTGGTCTTTATCTCCATTTTGGTACACGTATGCTTCCGCTTGCAAAACTTGCCATGTCTCCTCCTTGTCGTAACATACCTGTTACACGTGCCCTTCACACCCCCAGGATACACGTGGCAGTCCACGTGTCTAAATTGACCTTGCCCGACCGTCGGTCCAACCTCTTTGATCTTGACTGCATTCTTCAACATTCTGATGCCTCGAAACCCAAGCCACGTGTCGGCCTCTAACTGGCCGCGATATCGTGACATGCCGCGATATCGCGACATGTCGCGATATCGTGACCCAACTGCCACCATGCTTCTGATTTTAAAAATCGTCATGATATCGCGACGTCGCGATATCGCGAAGCAACGTTCCCATGCCATCATCTTCGAAATGATGTCGCGATATCGCGACACCACTTGCCTTTGCCACTGACTTACCTTCGCAAGTCGCGATATCGCGACGTCACGGTATCGCGACAAAACCCGCCTTCTTCTGGCCGTAGCCTTAGGAGTCACGATTTCGCGACTCCCCTCTGCTGACAAGCCCCCCCTGTGCCATTTGTGTCGCGATATCGCGACACAAAAACTGTCGCGATATCGCGACAGTTCCTGCCCTCAAGCCTTCCTCTGTCATTTGTGTCGCGATATCGCGACACAATTCCTGTCTCGATATCGCGATAGTTTCTGCCTCTGCCTCTGCCTTTGCTCTGTCGTCACGATTTCGCGACATGTCGTGAAATCGCGGCCCCTTCTGCGCCATTTTCTCTCTCCGTCGTGATTTCGCGACCGTTTTCTCGTTCTCTCCTCTGCTCTGCAACCTGTCGCGATTTCGCGACATGTTGCAAAATCGCGGGTCGCAATTTCGCGATATGTCACGAAATCACGCCCCCTTCTGCGCCTTCGTCCCTCTCCGGCAAACTCGTCGCGATTTCGCGACATGTCGCGAAATCGCGACACGTCACGAAATCGCGGCCCCTTCTGCTGCACATCCTCCTTGCCAATTTTTGTCGCGATTTCGCGACATGTCGTGAAATCGCAACGGTTTTCTGACTTGGCCATTTTTTCTTCCTCCTTGCTTCCTGCTTCTTCTTCTCCCGACTCTTCAGCACGGTTTTTCCCGAACTTTGCTGCTTCTTGCTGGTGTTCGGATGCTCCTGCATCAGACACCCGGGGTAAGTGAAGAAGTGATCTTCACTTCTGCTGGGTCCGGTTGCTGCCTCCCGCAACACTTTCGGACTCATCTCTGTCTCTGCAAACTGCTTCGACCTCGGCTCCGGGCCCACACTTCTGTCTTCAACCGGACAGATTTCTCCACTGCCGCAAACTTCTACTGCAGCCTGCGGTATTTCCTCTTCTTGCATAGAAAAATCTATGCTTTCTTCCGGGCAGGTCTCGGTACTGCTATACTCCTCTACAACCTCCATCTTTTCTTCCTTTTTTCTTCGTCTCTTCCCGCCTTTTCTGTCGTTCTTCCTTCTCCCGTAACTTCATTGCAAGCCACTCCTTTTGCAATGATTTTAATTGCCGCTTCAAGGCTAAATACTCTTCTTCTGAAACCACATCCTCCTGGTTATCCCGTCTTCTTCGGGAATGCATTCTTTTTGCTTGCTTTTCTCACAAACTTAATTGATCCCGGTGTAGCTGCCTCACGTCCGACGGTCTGCTAACACGCTCGGGAATCCTCAACTCTCCTTCTCTCTCAACTCTCCCATAGGTCCTGGTGCAACTGCCTCACTTTCGACGGATCTGCTGCACACTCAGGAACTCCCGCTCTGATACCACTGACGGGGCACAAAAAAACACCCTTCTGCACAAACCCTGCCTTTTCATTAAAAACAAGTAAAAATATACATGCAAAAAAAAAAATCACAGCCCGCAGGCTTACAATCACCGGCCCTCGGCTCGGTTCTCCGCTTCCTCACTCCTAGACTCTAAGGGTATTCTCCGGTCCGCCGTCCCGATTAAAACAATAAAATGGGTTTTTATAGAGGCCCCGACCCTCTCACGCAATTAATGCTCCACCAAACAAGACCTCCAATTTTGAATTTCCCTCCTTCCCGGTTTTCAAAATTGTCATTAATGGCAATCTCTGCCCGATCTACACTGTTGTTTGCATTCGTGGTCTCCCTCGACCTGCAACCACCGTCGTACTCTGCACTGCCGTCTCCTCCATACCGGCCATGCTCTGAAACAGTTGTTTTGTCGAAAAGACTTTCAAATGGTGGTTCTCCCCCTTTAATGCACGTGGCTGTAAATTTTAATTCACTATACGTGGTCTTTATCTCCATTTTGGTACACGTATGCTTCTGCTTGCAAAACTTGCCATGTCTCCTTGTCGTAACATACCTGTTACACGTGCCCTTCACACCCCTAGGATACACGTGGCAGTCCACGTGTCTAAATTGACCTTGCCTAGCCGTCGGTCCAACCTCTTTGATCTTGACTGTATTCTTCAACATTCTGATGCCTCGAAACCCAAGCCACGTGTCGACCTCTAACTGGACGCGATACCGTGACATGCCGCGATATCGCGACATGTCACGATATCGCGACCAACCTGCCACCATGCTTCTGATTTTAAAAATCGTCATGATATCGCGACGCAACGTTCCCATGCCATCGTCTTCGAAATGATGTCGCGATATCGCGACACCACTTGCCTTTGCCACTGACTTACCTTCGCAAGTCGCGATATCGCGACGTCGCGGTATTGTGACAAAACCCGCCTTCTTCTGGCCGTAGCCTTAGGAGTCACGATTTTGCGACTCCCCTCTGCTGACAAGCCCCCCCTGCGCCATTTGTGTCACGATATCGCGACAGTTCCTGCCCTCAAGCCTTCCTCTGTCATTTGTGTCGCGATATCGCGACACAATTCCTGTCGCGATATCGCGACAGTTTCTGCCTCTGCCTCTGCCTTTGCTCTGTCGTCGTGATTTCGCGACATGTCACGAAATCGCGGCCCCTTCTGCGCCATTTTCTCTCTCCGTCATGATTTCGCGACCGTTTTCTCGTTCTCTCCTCTGCTCTGCAACCTGTCGCGATTTCGCGACATGTTGCAAAATCGCGGGTCGCGATTTCGCGACATGTCGCGAAATCGCGCCCCCTTCTGCGCCTTCGTCCCTCTCCGGAAAACTATCACGATTTCGCGACACGTCACGAAATCGCGGCCCCTTCTACTGCACTTCCTCCTTGCCAATTTCTGTCGTGATTTCGCGACATGTCGCGAAATCACGACGGTTTTTAGACTTGGCCATTTTTTCTTCCTCCTTGCTTCCTGCTTCTTCTTCTCCCGACTCTTCAGCACGGTTTTTCCCGAACTTTGCTGCTTTTGCTGCTGGTGCTGTCGGATGCTCCTGCATCAGTAAGGCAGGGTGTTGAGGTGGTGCTGGAAATATAGGGAATGTCGAAGAGATAGCGGGTTGTGAAACCAAGAATGTAGGAAAATGGATTTATGGAGTAGCAATCTGTGATACAATGGGATTCGGGTTCCAAGATGAGATCGGGTATGCAGGGGTTGCAGAGATCTGCGAAGCGGTTGTGCTCGCATACTAGGATTGAGGGAAATCGGGAAGTATGGGCATTGACATCCTTTGGGGAAGCTTGCCCACAGCTATTAGATCCATCTCCGCTCTCTGGGCTAAATCGTATAACCCGAGGAAGGTATTAATGTTCGAATACCTCACCATGACGTTGATATCAGGGTTGAAATCTCGAAGGAAGTAGTATGCTGCAGCTTCGTCAGTTGGCTGAAGTCCAACTGGTATCCTTTGCCAGGTTCAAGCAAACCTAAAATTGAAATTAGTGATCTCTTCTTGTGGATGTCTCTGGATAGTTGTGAATTGATGTAGAAGAGAAGATGGATCGATGAACTCATTGAAGCTTCGCATCAACTGTCCGGCTAACTAGTCCCATCCCGTTATAGTACCGGGTGGTAAATATCTATACTAGTAGAGGATTTTTCCTCTAAGAGAAAGAACCAGAAGCTTTACCAGAACTCGCTCCTCCGTGATGTCATGAATCACCGCCAATGAAACTATGTCCTGGATATGCTCCAGAGAAGTCTTCCTAGTTCCATCGAACGTTGGGATCTTTTTCATAGCGACAGGCGAAACTTGCCCTTGTCCCGCTAGATTTAGCGGTCCCAAAGAATTCCATGTTGGGAATAGTTTGGGTGGCAGTTGTTGCTGCTGCTGCATTTGTTGTTGTTGTTGCTGTTGTGCCATATTTGCTCCTAGATTTTGAGAAACAGGAATTCCCGAAGCTCCTCCTTGGTTGCTAACAAGACGACTAATGTGAATGGAGGCACTAGGATGCTTCGATGAGTTGGGAGGATTAGGAGGAAAGCTAGCTATTGTGCTATCCGAAGTTAGTCCTCGTTCGTCAACAGCAGCCTCTTGTGAGGATGTTCCACGCAACAGTGACTCATGGGTGACCAACCTAGAACGTTACCCAAAGGCGTCAATGTCAAGCTCAAAGAACTCAGTTTCCTCTCCTCTATTCCTAACTCTCCATCTTGTTTGCATGAAGGCACAGACTTAGGTACCGATCTCTACGACTTAAATATTCTCGGTTAAACAGAGTCGCCAATGCTACGAGTCTTTCGACAATGAGACGAGCATCGACTCTCACTACCACTCACAAGGTGAGACTGACCGGTCCCATCGGGCGTGCCAGAAACTGTTGGTCATCAAATTTACCAAGAAAAGGATTTGGGAAAGTGTACGCGCCCTAGACCTGGACCAACATTGAAAGGCCGAAGGGAAGAGATGCCCCTCATGCCAATCTTCGAAGAAAGGCCGACTCCTTTGCTAAAATACTTCAGTGTTTAAGATAAGGGTGTAGGAAAGAAATAAACAGAGTAAAGGTGCAAGAAAGAAATAAAATGGGTAAGGGAAGAGATGTTGATAATTTAAAGTGGGAAAGAACTAGAAGCACGATTGCTGGCCAATAGTTTAAAACAACAGCAAGAAACACCAAGAATAAAACAAAAATAACACGATATTAGCCTTCCTATGTATCCTTTGGACGAGTTCCAGGATTACCCTCCCCTTTCATCAAAATTCAGAGTTCAAAGTTACGACGATTAGGACAAAGTGAATATAACAGAAACACGATCCTCAGGCGACATACAAGAAAACTAATACATCGTTTTCCTCTCCTATGTATCCTTCGGGAAAATTTTAGGGTTCCATCCCCAATCGCACACCTAAATCCAACCCCAATCGCACACCTAAATCCAAAATGTAGAATTACAGTATACAAATGAAGAAAGAGATAAAAGAAATAAACACAGAAGGCAGCATACAAGAGAGAAATTATGCTCAAAGATCTTTAGTATTAATTGTAGGGATTCAAGTTACAACAACTTTCTTAGCAGAAAGTTCCCCCCCTTACATTACAATGCCTGGGTTTTTATAGAGGACCCGACCCTCTGAGCCATCAATGCACAAAATGGAGGAGTACATCCTCGAAAATCCAAGAAGTCGGCCCTCACAGCTCTCGTGACTGAGCTCTCAAATATTTTACCAAAACTAGCAGCTACGATCGGGTTAGTCGGGGAAACATGCATTAATGAGCCGTCTAAATGTCCTTAGCCTCTGGGTGCAGTGCTTGAGTGGCCGCCATGCTCGCCGGGCTCTCCTTTAGGAACTGATACCTCATTTTCAATTGCCAAAAATGAGCAACGAGTTTATCGGGCACATAAAAATGCATTTATGAGGCACTTGATTGCCTCGAGAAAATACTCGGCTTGGAGTGTGTGCCCTTAGAGCGCTTTGTTAGATTTTTGTTCATAACTCTGCTTCGCAATGGATTTGAGCCGAAGCAGATATTCCTTCTTGGTTTGTACTTCGCATGGTGGAGCTTCGCAAGACAGCTTCGGGGGTGCTGAGTGCCAAAGCAGGTATTCCTCCTCAAGGTGGGGCTCTTCATTTCTCGCTGATTCGCTGGAGAGACCTGTCAAAACTGCTTCGCTGATGAATCATCAAAATGCTTTGTCGCAATCTTCCTTCAAAATTGCGGTTCAGGGGAATTTCGGCCGAAGTGCATTCTTGCCTTCGAAAAATGTTTCGTTCTTTACGGCCACTACCGCTTTGGGTGAAAGTGCTTCGCACGAAAGCTAGCTGAAGCGGATGCTTCGTGACAACTTTCAGCGAAGTAGAAATGGTTCGCTGGTGGGGAGGCCCGAAGTGGGTGCTTCGACGATTTTTTGGTGAAGTACTTTTCAATGTTTGTGCTCTTTCAACTTCTGCTTTGCAAGATTTTTGCAAGAACTAGCTGTTTGAAATGCTTCAGTCCGAAGTAGTTTTATTGCCTTAGCAAACTCAGACCGCGATCTAGACTTTCCTTCTTCGGCAAAGCTGTTATTTTGGACTGCTCGAATGCCGCTTCGCAAAATTTTTGCCCGAAGTAGCTATTTGAAATGCTTCGAGTGCGAAGCTCTTTTCGTCCCCTACTTTATTTTGGCGAAGCTATCTTCCTTTTCCTGCGAAGCTTTTTCCTTAGCCTGCTCAGTAGCGAAGTTCTTCCATCTCCATTCTATGTACAAGGGGGATGGCGATGAAAGCCAAAATTGCTGCAATGCTTGAAAATGTTGTTTCTAAAACAAGGGAATAAATTCATGAAATTAAAAGAAATACTTTACAAAAATTTGATTTTACTACCCCTCTAGGCAATGTGACAAAATTGTCAACAATATCTAGTCATCTCCTCTATATCACCTAGCGGTTGTAGCGGTTGGTTACCCATGCATTTCGGTAGGATGAGGAGGTCACCATAAGGACACATTCAAGAGCTACATTGGTGCCCTTTCATTTTATGATCCCTTTGTTTTGTTGTTTATCCTCAAGTTTGAGACATTGTTATCATCCCATTGTGTTAATATAGGTGGTAACCACATACTCATGCTTGTGGAGTCATTTTGGCTACTCTAGCGATTTTTGTGGTTCTTTCCACACTATCTTCACACTCTTATTTTTGTAAGACACTTTGGTTTCAAGGGGATTTTTTAGTGAGCTTTTTTCATGGTTCACAACTTTGATCTGTGTCACAAGCACCAGACTAAGAGTATGGTTTCATTCAGTTCGACGACGAGGCTTCTCTACTTTTTTGAGACAACTCATGGATCCTTTGCAGGCTTTTGGATGGAAGTTGTCCTAAGGGGGGTTGAAGAGGACATCTTCCTATCCATCCTCCATGCACATCATATAATAAAACAAATACCTTTCTATAAACTTCAAGGTATCCAATGAATGTTGGGGAAGTAACAAAATAACCCATTTTTCACTTGAACAAGCTTCTTTAAATAATTAAGACAATAAAAAAATCACAAACTTTGACAAGTCTCAGTCTGTAGCAAAATATGGCCAATAGAAACAAATATTTTTGGTTGTAGCATCGGTTGACTACATTTTCACCCGAAAAGGCAGCAGCATGGTTGAAAACCAAAGATTGTTAGGATATCAAATGGAAAAGAGATCTTGTTCTCTTTGCAACGGCCAGACACTATCAAATCAAACAACTTCACTAAAACAACCAAATATTTAGGATGAAAATGTCGAGATCAAGAGAGGCAATGACCAAGCTTTTCATGTCTTGTTTTTCAATATCTGCCATCGTTGACCTTTGATTTTAAACCTACAATAGAAACTATGGTGGTGGCATACATTTGAGAATGCCAAACACTGCTTCATCATCAAACAACCCATCAGATCTTGCGTTTGTAGCTGCCTTCTCACGTCCACAACAAATTTGGATCCTCAGCTTCGTATCCCATATGGGTGCTAAAACATAATACACCAAAGTATAATGGTCATCTGAGAATATTGTTGGCACGTCATATAATTTTCTTCTGTTGATGCGAACTTCATTGAATTTTCAACCAACAACAAATCCAATCCATGAGAAGGTCACTAGGGTGGGAATAGTCTCTTTCCACTATTTTATGCTACTGCTGCTTTCGGACTGAGAAGCACAACAAGACGACTGCGATGATGGGTTATCACTGCATTGATGGAGTTTTTATAGGTCCCCCATTAATTTTGCATCGTCATGCTATTAAGCCGGGATGCTGTTACACCTGGATTGCACCACTTTTGAAGACTGTTTTTTAAAGAAGATGAACTACTGCATATATTATATTTCAATCTTTCCAGGTCATGTAGACTGGGAGCGGTGATGGTGCAGTGTCAATTTGGACATGAAAACATTTATAGGGCCACCTTCATCTGTGGCTAGTCAAAGGTGCAAATCGATAGCCAAAGGTGCACACCCCATTTTCAAGGTCGCCTTAATATCAACAACCAAAGGTGCAAATTGCAGGATCTGCCAAGTACCCCTCAGATCGAGCTCCAACAGCTAGTCGATAATCCATGCAGACAAATAGCAACTGAGTGGCAGGTATTGTATTGATAAGATCACACCCATCCATGGATATCACCTAGTGTGTAAGGTAGCACCCATTTTGAGAGATCCATGGCACATGACAACTCCTATATGCGCAACAACAACGCAGGTGGTCCATCAAGTTCCTTGATAATGTGATTTGCAATCCTTTAATTTCGAGCGAAGGTACTTAAACTTATGCTTAATAGAAAATGGATGATGCGAAGGTGCTGTAGAAAAATATTGGTATTTGGTTCCTTTGAAGCTGCAACAACACGACATATCATTGGCTGTGGAATTCCATAAGCATCGTGATCATAAAAATTTGAGAAATAAAACTTGAATTTATCGCTCAGAACTTACGTCTGTAGCACATAAACTTTCGAAGCACTACCACTAAAGTAGAAGCTACCACTATCACCGCCACTAAAGCAGGAGCCACCACTATCACCATCGTAATCACTAGCCCGAAATTCCAAGAAATTTTTTATCAATAGGTGGACCTCCTCTACACAGAACCCATCATCTTCTTCCATCATCTTTGCCACTTGGCGCTCCATGATTGCCAAAAACTAAGTTGAAAAACTACAAATTAGGCCATCCATGGAACGAACAACAAGTTGACCTACATACTAAAACTAGAAATATAAGCTCGTTATAGGTGTCGGGAACTCCCGATAAGCACCAAAACAAAAAAAATAGTCAACATGATTTCCATCTATGCCATATAATCCAGGGTTATGCATAAGAGGTAGGACCCGAAAGGTACTTATAAAAAAATGGTGAAACTATTTCGAAACGACGATGAAACCTGTCGAACTGCATGTATGATGGCATGGCGAATGACCTTAATTTTTCCCAAAAAATTGGCAAAAAATGGTGAATTTCAAAGTTTTTTCGGACCAGGTCAAAAAGAGGTCGACGACGTTTAAAATCGTGGCAAAGGCTCGGACGCAAAATTTGGCCCGGTCATGGATCGGATGCATAATATGGTCCGACCTCGGACCGGGTGCATAATATGGTCCGGCCTCGAACCGGATGCATAATATGGTCCGACCTCGAACCGGATGCATAATATGATCCGGTCTCGGACCGGGTGCATAATATGTAACGGTCTCGGACCGGGTGCATAATAAGTACCGGTCTCGAACCGGATGCATAATTATGATCGACAACGTTCAAAATTTGGGTATTCGAGTAAGAGATCTGATATGGCATCTAGTAAAGATAAGGATTGTAGCACGTTATCGCTATTAGCATTGTTTGGGGAAAACCCATGCAATATTGGCACAGTTGATCCCACATTACTATCTATCCCACATAACTATTTATCCCACATGATTAAGTGCACACTTCTTTCAAAGGCTTTAATAAGAAACTTTCTTCTTTAGTAAAGTGGGCCAAGATTTAGGATAAGAAGGGTGGCCTCTTTCTGAACATTGTAGTAGGCAAGAATTCAACTATACTCGTCAGGGAAAATACCTACTCGTCTTATCCTGGATCTTCGCCTTTTTACCTAACAATCTAACTAAAATGTTATGAAATATTTGGACATAAACCCCAGGATAACTACAATGATATCTCCTCCTCCTTTCTTGCCATATTTTTCAATTAAATGAGGTCTGGTGCAAACGAGAACCCGGTTAAAAGTGCTTCGGTTGTAAAAAATTTTATGGTCTATCACGAATCAGGTGCATAACATGATCCGAGGGATGGCCCGGATGCATAATATGATCTGAACGACCCGGATGCATAATATAATTCGACATCATAATATTATCCGAATGCATATTATGGTTCGGGCGATGACCGGATGCATAATATGATCCGGACGATGATCGGATGCATAATATGTTTCGGCTATGACCTGGATGCATAATATGATCCGATGGTGGCCCGGATGCATATTATGATCTGGAGGATGATCGGATGCATAAAATGATTTGGATGATGATCGGATGTAATGTTGTGGTGCTATTGTGATGCATAATATGATCGGAACGGATGCATAATATGATCCGAAGGCGACCCGGATGCATATTATGGTTCGGCGATGATCGATTGCATAATATGATTCGACGATGATCGAATGCATAATATGTTTTGGCTGTGACTCGGATGCATAATATGATCTGGTGGCGACCGGATGCATATTATGATCTAGAGGATGATCGGATGCATAAAATGATCCGAACGATGACCGGATGCATAATATGCTTCGATGGTGACCCGGATGCATGATATGATCTGGTAGCGGCCCAACCATAGTTTGTTTCGGCCGTCACCCAGAAGCATACTGCAAACCGGTGTGCCTAGTACGATGCTGCCATGTGTCCAATACTGCATGTCAGTACGATGCTGCCACGTGTCCATTATCTTTCTCCATCTATATAAGGGCATCAACTATCATTTTCTCATTTCGTTCTATGACTACTACAACCAGACCTAACCTTTTCGATCGACCTTTCGATTCCAATCCTTTTTCTTCCACTTCCAACTACTTGCAATGGATACCCCTTCCACAACCACACCAAAATTCAAGAATTTTTCGTGCACTTTGATATCAGATCTGATAACAACTCCAGGGATGGATTTTTAGTGGCTCAATAACGTAGGTTTATCAACCCTCATTTCCATGCCACATTTTAGAATAGATAAAGTTCTCCTACAACATATTATCTCTGGTTATGACCATGACAGGGGTACAGTGAACATTAAACTACGAACTAGAAATCTGGTTTTCAGCATCACCCCTGGAGATATTCACAGATTGACAACTCTTCCATTCATTGGTTTTAATCAAGTGTCGACGAGGATGCAACTTTCTCCAGATGACAAAGCACACCTCGAAAACAACTACGGTCTTTCATCGAAATATTTGGTAGGTATAAATCTTGTGAGTTATATTTTATTAATTTTCAATGTTTCAAATTTGTAAATTGACATCTAATTTTTTTATGCAGCTTCTTCCGCCAAATCAAAAAGAGGTTTATCGATAAGCGATGTTAACCATCAAACTCTGAAGGCCATCATCGAATTTTTCCAGGCCAAACTTATTCTGACGGGAAGACCAAAAATTCCATTTTGGGCACTTGCTTATATTGTTCAGTCTGAGAAAAGTCACAAGTTCGATTGGTGTACTTATATTTCAGATCGAATCAGGACCGAGTTGCACACGGTCCAAGTGAAAACCGCCAAGACTCAGCCCATTGTGGGCACTGTAAATTATCTTTTAGCTTTATATTTTGAGTGTTTTCATAATTTGTTAGCTACTCCTATACCAACTGTAGTGCATGCAACACTACAGTCTATTGCCATGACACCAGAGGAATTGCAGGTAATAACTACATCATTGGCCTTGACATACTATTTTATAGCTTACCACATTCCCTTTTTTAATTTTTCTTTTCATCTATATGTAGGCGAAGGCAAAAATTTCAAGGAGTAAATAGATGGCTGCCAATAGGGGTCACAGGCTGGAACAAATAGGTGATTCTGAAGACACGGGCTCTGAAGCAACACTTGTTGCTATGCAGAGGTCACACAAACATTCCAGGCAAGCAGCTACTCCTGGGGTTTCTCGTACACCTAGGTATGCACAAAATGTGCAAGCCGAATCTAGTGTGGCCAACCCCTCCCCCGGCCCCATTGTAGGACAATGTCAACACATTTCTTCATCTTCAGGTAAATCTATGTGTAGTTAATTTAAATAAAAATATTTTTTATTTTATGAAGAATTCCAACAAAATGTTTTTGACTATTTTTAGTTGATTCACAAGTTCAACAAGTAACATCACAAGTTAGAGGGCATATGCCACCACCGCCTCCACATGCATCATAGTCATCGGTTTCACGACAACAACAAGTTCCACCAAATCAGCAACAGGCACTGGCACAACCTTCGACAATGCCTATGCGAGGGCAAGTCAGTGTTGGAAAATGATTGTTTTCATAGAGATCACAGGGCACTACACGAGGTTCTGGGCATGGGTTTTCACACCCACAGAGATCACAAATGCCAGCAACAAGTTCTGGGCATGGATGGTCTCAATTTACATTTTCTACAAATTCACAGGCACCAGAATGCTCTGGGCAGGGATTGGATAATATTCCACTTGATGATGATTTCATGCTTCAGGGCAACATTGTAGGCTTCAGGGCAACAAAAGTGCTTAAAGATATAGCACAAGAAGAAGCCCCTACAGTTGAGCAGACATCAGTACCACCCGCTCGGGGTCCTCAAACTGAGGATGATGTTAATTTTAATGAAAATATTTCATTGGCTGAAAGTACTGAGTCAACAATTAAGGAGTTTGTGTTGAAATATTTGCACGAGTTGAAAGAATGGGAATATCGGGCAAAGGTCCTTATTAGGGAAATTAATGCCCGATATAAAATTTTTGAAAAAAGGGAATCTATTTATTCTTTGGTCAAATTTGAACCTGAAAAGCTTGATGGCCTGCTAGAACAGGCTACATCAGGAATTGTTAAATCTGATTTTATATATGATGATGATGTGTTAAATGTTGTTGTTAGTAGATTGGAGAATGTTAATGTTGAAGCCCAAGCATTTTACAACCAATGGGCTTCTGATAAGGACAAGGTTGCAGTTGCTGAGACTGTAAGAGAATTGGTTGAGGTAAAAAAGTTATATGTATTTCAATTTTCTATTGCAGTTAAATTTTTATTTTTCTTGAAAATTTGTAATAATTTCAATATATCCCTTTTAAATTAAGTTGTCAATTTGGTTTTGCAGTCAAACTTTGAAAATCTGAAAACACAGGTTAAGAGCATGGATGTCAATATTCTTACAACAAAGTCATGTTTGATGAAATCAATGGAAATGAAAAAAATGCAGGCAAAGGTTTCAGAAAACAATCGTTTGAAAAAATACATCAGAGAGAAGCTGCAAGAAGATCCGGATAAGGTGCTTGACAAAATGAAAGAATCACTTCCAACAATACTTGAAGATCCAAACAAAGAAGAAGCAGCATGTGTGGCAAGTATTGTTAAAGTACATGACAACCTTGTTAGAGTTGGAGCACTGCAAGAAGAGAGTGTCACAGAAGCTAGTAAAGGAAAAGAAATGACAACTCCAACCACTAGTGAAGCATCCATGCACCAATCAAATGATTGAAAATGTTGAAAATATTTTTAAAAGACTGCAATATGTAATTTCTCTTTGAAATTGGTATGTAATATTTGAGACTTGAGTTGGAAAATGTTTTAAAAAACTGCAATATATTTATTTCTGTTTGAAAATGTTATGTTATATTTGGGTTTACAAATGTTTGAACGATGTATTATGTTTCTTTTTGAACTAGTTAATATGAAATTTTCTGTTTGAAAATGTCATGTAATTTCTGTTTGAAATATTGAGTAAAGCTTTCATATGCTTGAACTAGGGTTTGTGCAAAGAACATGAGTGTCATTGTTATGTGAAGTTGTGAAAGAACATGAGTACCATTGTTATGTGAAGTGGTGAGCTATCTTAAACTAGGGTTTGCAAAGATCAAGAGTATCATTGTTATGTGAGGATTGTTTGATTGACATTGTTGTTGAAGTGATTGGTTGAGTGAAGAACTTGAACTAGGGTTTGAAAAGATCATGAGTATGATTGTTATGTGAGGATTACTTGATAAGCATTGTTGTTGAAGTGATTGATTGAGTGGAAGTGATTGATCTTAGTTGAGTGGATGTGTTGAAGTGATAGTTCAAGTTCTGTGAAACAAATTGTTCCATATTCTAAATTGATTTGAGAAAGAGGTTGAGTATTTGGGTTCAAAAATGTTTGAACGATATGAGGGTGGGGGTTTTTGAACTAGTTAATATATTTCTTTTTAAAATAGTTAATTTGTAGTTATGATGCACATAATTTGGGTTTGAAAATGTTATGTAATATTTGAGTTTGAAAATGTTATGTAATATTTGGGTTTACAAATGTTTGAATGATGTAATATATTTCTTTTTGAACTACTTAATATGAAATTTTTTGTTTGAAAATGCTTTAAACAGACTGCAATATGTAATTTCGGTTTGAAAATGTTATGTAATATTTGAGTTTGAAAATGTTATGTAATTTTCTGTTTGAAAATGCTTTAAACAGACTGCAATATGTAATTTCGGTTTGAAAATGTTATGTAATATTTGAGTTTGAAAATGTAATGTAATAAAAATCTTCTTTTATAAGCATTGTTGGAAATATTGAGTAAAGCTTTCATATGCTTGAACTAGAGTTTGTGCAAAGAACATGAGTGTCATTGTTATGTGAAGTTGTGAAAGAACATGAGTACCATTGTTATGTGAAGTGGTGAGCTATCTTAAACTAGGGTTTGCAAAGATCAAGAGTATCATTGTTATGTGAGGATTGTTTGATTGGCATTGTTGTTGAAGTGATTGGTTGAGTGAAGAACTTGAACTAGGGTTTGAAAAGGTCATGAGTATCATTGTTATGTGAGGATTACTTGATAAGCATTGTTGTTGAAGTGATTGATTGAGTGGAAGTGATTGAGCTTAGTTGAGTGGATGTGTTGAAGTGATAGTTCAAGTTCTGTGAAACAAATTGTTCCATATTCTAAATTGATTTGAGAAAGAGGTTGAGTATTTGGATTCAAAAATGTTTGAACGATGTAATATATTTCTTTTTGAACTAGCTAATTTGTAGTTATGATGCACATAATTTGGGTTTGAAAATGTTATGTAAAATTTGAGTTTGAAAATGTTATGTAATATTTGGGTTTATCATTGTCAATGAAATGAGGGTTGAGACACCAAGACACAAACATACAATTTTACAATCTACAAAAATGATATAAGCCATGTAATTTTAAAACAATAATGTCATTTAAAACAACAATTCATTGAAATCATATAAATCTGGAACCATATTGAGGAATCTGCTATCAAATCAATTTGTGTTTATCATTGTCAATGAAATGAGAGTTGAGACACTAAGACACAAACATACAATTTTACAATCTACAAAAATGATATATGCCATGTAATTTTAAAACAATAATTGATTTAAAACAATTCATTGAAATCATATAAATCTGGAACCATATTGAGAAATCTGCTATCAAATCAATTCATGTTTATCATTGTCAATGAAATGAGAGTTGAGACACTAAGACACAAACATACAATTTTACAATCTACAAAAATGATATATGCCATGTAATTTTAAAACAATAATGTGATTTAAAACAACAATTCATTGAAATCATATAAATCTGGAACAATATTGAGAAATCTGCTATCAAATCAGTTCGTGTTTATTATTGTCAATGAAATCATGGAAAATTATCACTATGGAAGCTGAAACATATCAGCTTGTCCAGAATCATTATGAAGCATAGCAGAAATCTGTGTCTCCACCATCTGATCACTGAAAGCATCATCATCGTCGTTATCGATCGTATTCAACGTTCCTCTTCTGTCTACCAAGGAACTCCAGTATTCCAATGCTCTATCATACGAAAATGTATCCAACTGATATGAAGACACATAAATTCTTAAACAATTTTCTAAATTCTTGTCGAGTCTATTACGGATTTTAGATTTAACAAAAGCAAGTGCACTGAAAACTCTTTCATCTTCGATTGACCCCAAAATCATTGTTTCACATAATTCATATAAATGAAAGTATTCACTTATAGTATCTTTTAAGACTGTGCTTGGATATAATTTTTGCCACAAACGTGTAGTGGAACCAATCTCATGGACACTTGTCATAAGTGATGTTTGCAAAACCATTGTTCTTCCAAAATGCGATGATTGTTCTTTCAAAAGATCATTATTGAGTATACCATTAATTTCAACACCATTGACTTCCACACTCTTACTAAAATGGTCAATGAGATTACCCATATATTTAATAAACAACTCATTTGCATAATTGTATTCAGTACAAGGTCCCCAAAACATGGGGTTAACAACACCCATGGACTCAAGCAACTCATCTCTCTGAAACCGTTCTCTTATCTCACCTATCAAATTTTTTGCTATATTTGACAAATTACTCTTTGTTTTCTGTATTACAACATGAAATCTATTATGTGTTACAGGAACTTCTTCAAAATATTCCACAACAATACTTGATTGCCTTTCAAAACAATAAACAGGTATCATCTTTTCATGAACATTAATACAGAGATGATCATTGATGTCAAACTTCAAGAAGCTT
The DNA here is from genome assembly GCA_028583015.1 of Wollemia nobilis. Taxonomy (NCBI): domain Eukaryota; kingdom Viridiplantae; phylum Streptophyta; class Pinopsida; order Araucariales; family Araucariaceae; genus Wollemia; species Wollemia nobilis. The sequence continues at coordinate 11,710,462 of JAQPPZ010000442.1, read as the reverse complement.
TTTGGATTGTTCACGTTTATCAATGTATTCCAACTATCAAATACAAGTTCTGTAAAATCTGCATTAGACACATATAATGTATCAAGAAGCACACATATTTGTTTTCTCATCCTCATAAAATCAATGATATAGATGGATCTCTCTTGTGCAAAATTAATTAATTTGTTCATTTATTTTAACATTGGAAGAATACCACATAATGTCAAAAGTGTTTCCAAGTCAGTCAAATGGAACAACATATCTTTTGCCTTATCAACTATTCTACGATTTGCATGCATAAACCCTATCAGTGATTGATATTCTGCCAAAACTCTCTGAGCAGGTTGATACAGTGAAATCCATCTTGTATCCACATCTTTTAACAATTTTTTCCCTTCTGTAACTCCTAGTGCAAATTGTTGAAACTCTGCAAATATTTTCGGACTTAATGAGAAATAAGAATGAATATCACGAACAAGGTTTTCTACTTTAGCAACATTTGAAAATGTGCTCACAATTTTATATGCAAGATTTACTCTATGAGCCATACAGTGAATGGGGATCATATATGGGGCAACTGTGGTTTGGAGTCGAACACACAGACTAGACCTGTGACCTTGCATAATAGCAGCTCCATCAGCTCCAACGCAAATTAACTTTGTTGCTATGTCTATATCATTCATTCCCACAATATTCTTTAAACTTTTAACAACATTATAAATATTTTCTGCATTTGAACTTTCCAACATCTTATGTATTCCCAAAAAAATAGGCCTTCTAACATGATTTTGAAATGTGTACACATGCATGCAAATCCAAGAAGTGTTATCCACAGTTGTTACCTCATCAATAGAAAGTGAAATGAATTTGGCAAGTTTTACTTGCTCCCTTAGGTCTTCTTTCTCAACCAAAGATAAACATTTTGCCATTTCCCAACCACTTCGGTCTGACCAATGAGAACTAGGAAGGTTTTGCACATTAAAAAGGCATAATAGCTGCTTATAATCAATAAAATCGGACATTGGTCTACCTTTCTTGAGAATATTGTAAACAATGGCAAACTGCTTACTTTTTGAAGCAAAAATAGTCTTCTGTAATTTGTGAAATTGGGCTCCAATTGTTCCACCTTTCTCAACAAGAGATTGTTGTTGCTTTAAGTGATTGTCATATTCTATAGCATATCTTAAATGCATACATTCCGATGCATCCTTCCACTTAACTTCTTTACTAACTTCACCATTACTTTTTATAACTTTTACATAAGATTTGCCAACATGTTTTTCAATTGTATCAATCTTGTTTTGAAGCCTATGATCCTTACCAAGTCTCCAACTGCAAATTTTGCATCTACATTCTTTTTCATCAATTTGGTTATCCTCAGTCATGACAGGCTCAAGCCAGGGAAATATTTCTACCCATTCTTTCCTAAATCCCCTTCCAAGTATCCAGAGAGATGCTTTTCTTTTTTTGGAATTTTTGGTTGAAGATTCAATTGAAGCTTGTAATGATTTTGATTTATCACTTTCATTTTCAATTGTGATGTCATTTTGCGTGTTGTCTTCAGGTGTTTGTTGGATGTCATTTCTAAGGGGATTTTCAATGAAAGGCATCTCTTCTTGGGGAATATCTTCAAGTGGAGGCATATCAGGATCGACAGGGTATTCTACATAGTAGCATACCATAATATTTTTTATCACTATTGGATGAAAAAATTTACAAAAAAATATTCAAATCGTCAATCAAGCACATATTGGGAAGTCAAAAATCATTTGTACCTTGAATTTGCACAGATGTCATTGGCTCATCGCATTTCGAAGTTTGGCTAAAATATTTGAGGATACTCTTTTCAACAGAAGATTTGGTGCCCTTCTTTCCATCACTGGGTGACATTTTACTAGTGACAAAAAAAAAGTTAAAGAGGGTGTATTTTCTGGAGGCCTTGAGATAATATTGTAAATAGAATAAACAATGTTTGGGTGGTAAATTATACATACTTTTTTCCAGCCATTCTTTATTGTGATTTTATCAGTTTATGCCACTAGTTGTTTTCTGGTGAAAGCACTCTAACAGAGAAAAAGAGCATCAATATGTCAATAGAGAACCAAAGCATTTACTCATGTATAATCTTAGCAAGGGAAAAAATATCTGAATTAAAACTAAGAATCAAAGAGTTTTAAAACATTCAGAACATGGCAAAATAGAGAAAAATAAGGGAACAGAGCAATGACATTCCAGATGTCGAAGAGGGCTCCGATATTGGTGTGGTGCGAAAAATCATTAAATAAAGAAGAAAATGCAGAACCAGGAAAAATAACAAGCAGAACATGGCAAAATAAAGAAAAACATGGCAAGCAGAGAAGTGACAGAGAACCTGGTGCTAAAAGACATTCCGACCGTATGCAGAAAAACTGGTTTCGACCGTATACAGGAAAGATCCTGGTACACATAGTTTCATCCGATTGCACGACAGTCTCCAGATTCAGAAATGGATCCGCCCGGTGCACAGAGAGGTTTTGAGTACAATGAATGTTTCGTTCGATTGCACGATAGGTTCAGGTATAGAAAGGTTTCATCGGTTGCATGGTAGGTTTTGGATACATGAATGTTTCGTCCGGTTGCACGATAGGTTTTGAAAGTAGGAAAGGTTTCGTCTGGTTGCACGATAGGATTCTAGAAGTAGGAAAGGATCCATTCGATTGCATGGTGGGTTTCGGATGTAGGACTATTTTTGCCTGGATGCACAATAGGTTCCAGATGCGAGGATGATTCTGATCGATTGCACGATAGGTTTTGATTTTAGGATTGGTTTCGTCCGGTCGGTTGCACGATAGGTTCGATCGTAGAACACTATCTGGCTACAGAATTAGTTCCGTTCGATTGCAGAAAAGGACATGGTTCCGTTCGGTTACTGAATTTGTTACGGCCGATAGCAGAAAAGGTTTCGATGTTGTGAAGAATTGTGTCGGTATTTTCCCTGGGGTGTTAATTATATATAGAGGTATACTTGGCGAGTTTGGCGGGATAATTTAGAAATTCTAAAATTTTAGGGCAAAAAGGGTACTTTATTTAGGTGGGATTACTTGCAAATTTTTTAAAATATTCATGATACTCTCATCAAAGGATGGCTAACCGACACCGAAAATTTATTTTTTCCCAAAAATTTTGGCTACATGGCCGACGTCCGGGTCTCAAAAATTTCGCAAATTTGAATTTTTGAAAATGGTTTTTTTGCCCCAATGGTGAAGTTTCGCCGCTATGCATAACCCTGATATAATCTCCTTCCGTCACGGAGCATCACTAATTGAGTTCAACAACAATCCAGGAGATCTAATGAAGCTCTCACCACTCTTCTCGGATGATAATCGAGTTTTTGAGGCAAATGTTTGCAAGATTTGGAATTACTTCGTTCCACCATAGAGCTTCAACCTTCACTGCCTGCCCGACGATAAAAAACTCAAAATAAATATTGTCAACTTACCTTCCAAGACCCAGTTGCACACCATCTCGAACAAGGAAGAGCAAAAAATATAAAAAAATCCTTTCAAACTTGGTGACACCGAAGAGCATGCATTTGCAGTAACACATAAAGGCAATGAGGTTTTTGATCATAGAAACCATTCTCCAACAAAACAAATTTCTTTAGCCTCATCACCGAAACTGGTCACAGAGTTGTACTTCGAAGCTGTGAACCATGAAAAAAGTTTACTAAAACAACCCCTTGAAACCAAAGTGTCTCACAAAAAGAAGAGTGTGAAGATAGTGTGGAAAGAACCACAAAAATCATTAGGGTAGTACAAAATGACTCCACAAGCATGAGTATGTGGTTACCACCTATATGAACACAATGGGTTGATAACAAGGTCCCAAACTTGAGGACAAACAACAAAACAAAGGGATCATAAAATGAAAGGGCACCAATGTAGCTCTTGAACATGTCCTTATGGTGACCTTCTCATCCTATCGAAATGCATGGGTAACCAGTCGCTGCAACCACTAGGTGATATAGAGGAGATGACTAGATACTAGGATCACTTAAAAAGCTTTGGGAGTGTTGGGTTCAACCGAGAATGCACTCCATGATACAACATATTTGAGGCTAAAAAACATAGGTTAAACTACCTCAAAAAAGAAATTGGACATCGTAAATGTGTCTGTATTGGAAAAATCTTTTCGATGACTATAAATACCCCTATTATCGGGTTTCAAAATGGCCCTCATATGTAGGAAAAACAATAATCTTCTTCATCCGAAATCTAAAAATATAAGTGAATATATCTATAATATTTCGACAGCATTGTTATATGGCAAAAAACAGATTTCAAATCTTTACCTTGAAATGTTTCTTGTTTTAAAAAAAAACGTGCATGGCCTATATGGGCCATCCATTCTCAATGTGAAAAAAAAGGTTATGTGGGCCTTTAACCTTTCTCACATCCTCTTAAAGGAGAGAATCAAATATTTTAAATAATATTATGCCCCATCGACCATTGCTTCCTCTCTCAAGTTCCCATACAATATGAAGTGGTCCCTCCACTTGACTTTACATCAAAGATAATTTTAAAAAGTTTAAAAGCTAAAAAAAATAGCCTTCCTACCTTTGTTTTAAAATGATATGCTCTCCACGTTGGTCAAAAAATTTTACATTCAATAACCAGAAAAAAATTTGAAATCATTTTCACATTCAACTCCGAGCTGCTCCAGACACGCATCGGTGATCTGACGGCACGAGGACAGGTCCAAAATTTGAGGAGAGCGAGAATAAAAAAATAACCTCGTCTTCTTCGCAGTCTTGCCATGAACATTATGCATGTTTAACAAACATGCTACTGAAAAGAATAGAACTCCAACAGATAACGCTAGTGGAAGTAACCGCACGGATGAGACAAAGGGAGCACTGCGACGCTCGCATTCCCCATCACCACAAAAAAATTGTACTTCCTCTACGAAAGATCGTTGTTCATTGTGCTAAATTTATAGGAACTCAAAGCTCATTTTTAACTACCAAAAATTTACGATGCGCGCCTTGTAGCAATGACAAAATGATGCCATCGATCACACCTCCCTACTCACACTATTGTGGATGCAGTTCAGTCTACTTGCATCTCCTGGGACCTCATAATTGATCTCAGGCCTTTCTTCATTTCATCGCTCCGTGGTTGAAAAAGAATTTTGGAGGTCAAAAAATGAAGCACCTCCATAACGCAGACTACAAACCCTCAACAGGTTTTCTGACCAAAAATAGTGGCAGAAACTCTGCAATATTGCCAAGCTAAACATCCAAAAAATGCACCCTCATCGAAAACTGGTCGTCCGCCAAAAACGAAAATGGACCACTTCCTCCTACGATCTTAGTAGAAATATTTCCCTGCACATTAAGTAGCATCATAACATATATAGGGCACGTAGATCAAAAAAATGAGAGCTCAAACATGACATCCACGATCGGCTCCCTGAAGAGTGGAACATACCTTGCTGCATATTTGTGCCCTGCAAATGCGACCAATAGCAGACACTGTAGAAAAGAATTATATAGCCCATTTAAAAAAATTATCAAAGGCCTTATTCGCAAATACTAAAGACAAATACGACAATGTAATATGATATCTCACATGTCAAAAAAAACATCGTTTTGAGGTGCACTAGCAAAGCAATGCAGGAAAAATAAAATCAGCAATCAGGCTGGTCAACGAGTCCCATGGAGGAAGGATTTCAGTCTAAAGTTGTTGAGGACACATCCAATGAGCAAGTTGGCAGGTACACTGACGAAACAACATATGTGCCTCCACCATAACAAGCGTGACTTAGTGGCTCGAAAAATTTTGGGGGTATATGTGTTGAAAGGGAGCCTGCAAGCAGAATCTTGCTTTCCCATTTCCCATTTTTGAAGCAAGTTCATGATGGTTCCTAGTGCCCACCTCTCTACATCGGTCCCTTTTCTTGTCATTGTTGGAAAATTTTTTTGTTGTTACGATTTTGAGACTGCCTCCTCACACGAAGACGATGGCACCCAACAAGAAGAGCACTCTGATTGGCGGCGTCTCTCAGGTTAGCGTTGGTCTATACTAGTGCAGTTTTTTATTCTGGATGATGCTCTCCATTATCAACATGAACTAGACATAGATGGATTAGATTCTAGTTTTACCAACTATTTTTCTCATGATGTATTCGACGATCGGGTGTAGTTTTGAGAAGGACTTTCACCTTCAGGTAAGCCGTGGCAGTAAGTTGTCGCAAAATAAGCTATGCTTGATGCGCCATTATATGGGAGAAGTGATATTTTTTTAATGGTTCATGGAGATCTAGCTTAATGTAGCCGTAATTACGGTAGTAATAGAAATGATGCGCGCTATCGTTAAAGCACAGTTTGGCAATGGGAAGTTATTGTAAGCATTGATGTCCGGATATTGGGCTTCCCATTGTGATCAAGAAACGCAACGTGCAACAACTCTGCGATTTCTCCAAGGAGATATCTTTTTAATGCGCACACCGAATAATTTTCAATTTCTTTTTGTTAACTATTAGCTGTTGACGTCGAAGAAGCCTTGGTTTGCCGATCCATTTTTTCATCGTCGTCGTTGATATTATTATGGGCTGCAAACTGGTCGCTTCTGGAGAAACTATTTTAAAATGGTTGCGTCATTGATATTTTTTTTCTATTTTGAACTGGGAGTTGATAGTGGAGGAATGTTGTTGTTTTATTTTTGCGCCCACGATGTCGATCTTCAGCCTCCTGTACACCAACGCTGCCCATGATCCTTGTCCGATGTTTTTTAGAGCCGAGAAGAATACCAGTTGCAATACAGTTAAAGTTCGATAGAGTCTGAACATTCATGGATGACCGTGTAAAATTTTTTGCCAGGCCAGGAGACGAGGTTGGGTTGTTTTCGTATTACTTTGAAGCGAAGGGAAATTATTTTGTTGTTGCTGGCGAGAAGGGCTCCTAATTCGAAGGAGAGAATTTGTGTAGTCGAACAACCATTTTGATTGACAACCAGCATTGCCAGACTGTGATGGCGGTTTCTCCACTGCAACTCGGTGGCCACATAAGAACTATTTTGTTCGTAGCCAGGTTGTGTTGAACCCATTTTAATTCTAGAGGAGGAGGCGCCATTTTTGATGCGCGATAATTTTTTTTTAATGCTAGTCGTTAAGCTGCTATTCTGGAGGAAATGGCTACATAATATTTGGAGGAAATTTGTTCAAATTGCTTTCTTGTAATCCCTCGAACCTTCGCAAAAGCCAATGCATATCTCCGTGTTGCCCGCTACCTCCAGAACCTCAGTGGCAAGTGGAGGAATTCACATTGAAGTCTCAATAACTACATCATGGGCCCACTTTATTTTAATTTAATAGGCCTTACAAAATGTTTTTGGTATTACTTTATTAAATGATCCCACTTTGCCTATTTTCATTAAGTGGAGAAAAGTTTTTAATGAAGTTTTATAAATAAATTTATTAGCTGGCACAATGGGCCCAATATGGCTATTTATTTTAGCTTCTTTGGAATTTTTTTATTCAAAATAGTGGCCCATGTATTTTCTCTTGTGAGAGAAATTTAAAAAAACATGCTGAATTTCGAAGATTCTAGAATATTCCCTTTTGAGGGAAAGAAGAAGTTTTGTTTTTCCTGCAGATGAAGGCCTCAATGTCACCCGTATATAGGGGTGTTTATAGTCGTCGAAAAGGTTTTTCCAAGATGGACACATTTGTGGTGTCCATTTTCCATTGTGAGGCACTTTAACTTATGTTTTTTGGCCTCAAAAATATTGTATCATGGAGTGCATTCTCGGTTGAACTCGACACTCCCAAACATTTGCTTAAGTGATCCTAGTATCTAGTCATCTCCTCTATATCACCTAGCGGATGCAGCAGCTGGTTACCCATGCATTTTGGTAGGATGAGGAGGTCACCATAAGGACACATTCATCGGCTATATTAGTGCTTCATTTCCCTTGTTTTGTTGTTTGTCCACTCTTTTTGGACCTTGCTATCAGCCCATTGTGTTCATATAGGTGGAAACCACTACTTATGTTTGTAGAGTCAATTTGGAAATCCCTTGCGATTCTTGTGGTTTTTTCCACAATATCTTCACAATCTTATTTTTTGTGAAACACTTTGGTTTCAGGGGTTTTTTTCTTTAGTGACCTTTTTTCATGGCTCAAAGCCTTGATCTGTGTCAAAAGCACCAGTCTGGGAGTATGGTTTCATTCTTTCGACGACGAGTCTCTACTTTTTTTGAGACTTCTTATGGATCCTTTGTAGGCTTCTTGATGGAATTTATCCTTAAGGGGGGTTGAGAATCTTCCTTCATCCTCCATGCACATCTTCCTCCTTCTTCTTTCTATTGTGGCAGGTGGTTTTCTCCCTTGAGGTTTTTTTCGTTATCTTTCAGCAGAGATTTTTTTATTGTACATGAGTACCTTATCAGGCCTTGTTGTCGGGACTCATACTTGTGGATATGCCACTTGTTTTAGTTTTGTTGTTTTTCACTACCTCCTAGTATCACTTAAGGGGGGGTGTTAGTATATCCTAGTACCACTTAAGGGGGGTGTTAGAATAATAAAATTATATCCTAAGTTGTTACTAGGATATTGTGTGGCTGATATTAGCTCAGTTAGTTATGATCCAATGGATCAGATTGTAAGCACTTGCTATTTAAGCAAGGTACTTTCAATTCAATAATATTAAGTCTTTCATTTTCTAATAGGCATGTCTTCCATGATATCTTTAGAAGTCTTAAAGAAAAAATAGAAGTAATCAAAACCTGAACCTGCTCATCATTGTTAACGACCTTATTTTTAGTTTCTTATTGGACCTTCTAAAGATCCTGAACCATATGATAAAGCTAATGAAGTCTATCAATAACATCTCGTGGTGCATTGGAAGTTCCATTGACTTGGGAATGAATGTGTCCCACATGTAACAAAACATCAAAGGTCAAGTCTGCTAAAAATATATCCCATGGAGAAGCAAATCCAATAAACACCTTTTTACATTTGCAATTCTAAATGTGTATGAGAAGGATGAGTCTATAAACATCCCAAAGTTTGGGGCACTGATCTAGCTAAGAAAAACAAAGCAGAGAAAGCTTCCAAGATCTAGTGAGAGAGGGAAAAAGAAAATAGTAGAAGACATCCTAAAATTGTTTAGCCATGTCACAAAACCAAAACAAGTGAATAAGAGATTCTAAAGCATTACAAAAATTGCATTAAGGGGGAATGTGTAAAATCACAACCACACTTTTAGAAGTTGGAATTTTTTGATGCAAAATCCACCATCCAAGAAGTTGAGTTTTGGATTCAACAGGAACTTTTCAAATTTAAGTAACAATAAATTGCCATTGGATATTGGTAAAATTCACTTACCACTTGACATTAAACTTAAAGTCTAAATATGGCTTAATGGTCATAGAATCTCTTCTATTACTTCTAGTTGAATATAGTAAACATTTTTCAATAGCCCCTTAGAAGGAGGTTTGCATGAGAGTTGTTTTAAATCGGATAATAAGAGTTACAAAATTATTGGCTAATGTACTCAAGTGGTTTATCTTTACTTCTAATATTATAATGATAAGTGTATTTTAAAGTTATTTTTGAAATAGTCGGATAGTATTATGCAAAGATCTATTATATATATAAACAAAACCAAAAAAAATTATATAACAAAAAACTTTTTTTTAGTGTTTTTTTAGTTTTATGGTATTAAACATAGTTTTTATAATAATTTTATAGTTTTAAATAAAAAGTAAGTGACTTAAACCAATAAGGAATGTGAGATCACCTACTAGTATAGTATTTAAATTTAATAATAATAAAGGATTTACGAGCATTTTCTTATATTATTTTATTGTTTTATTTTGATATTTTTGTATTGCTTATCTTAATGGATAAGATTTTGGAATTCTATAAAGGAAATCCAAGGTTTGAATTCGTAAGGGAGTAATATTATATACCATGTTTTGGTGAGAGGGATTTGAATTGAGTGGAACATATATAAATAAATACGAGTAAACATCCTTTATAAGCATGGTTCATAATGACAACTATTTGAATTGAATAAAATATAAATAAATAAACACATAGGTAAACATCCTTTATGATTGTCTGTTATAAATAAACACATGTTAAACATCCTTTATGAGCATCGTCCTTATGACAAGTATGAATTGAGTGGAAAATGAAAAAATAAACACATAGTTAAACATCTTTTATGATGATTGCCTCTTATGACAGGCATATGAATTGAGTGGAGCATGAATAAATAATCACATGGATGAACATCCTTTCCGAGGATTATCCCATATGGTCCCTAGTCTTGTGGATGTTAAAAAATATATATATTTTTATTGGTGATGAGAAGGGCTCGAGACTAGATCCTATACTGAGTTAGTTTTTTAATTAAGTGAACCATTACCTACTTTAAGGTGTAACTCCAGCAATGAATATGAGAAAGAAAACATCGCTTCCTTATTTACATTAGATCTTTAACCTTTTTTATTATTTTATTTTATTTTTATTTTTAATTAGTTATATGTAGCTTTTTTTTATTAATTATATAGTATTTCTATTTTGTTGGTGCTTTATAGTATATTCACTTTTTGGTGTGTAATCTCCTGAGTTATTCAACTCTTAAATTAATTTATCCTTAACTCCCCTCGATATAATCATTGTTTTCTTTTTGCTTGATTATCTCTTGGCAAGAATGTCTGTTATAATTGTAAACAAATATTCTTTCCATTTGTATCTTCCTTCTTGATCCTTGTACATAATGTTTGAAACCTTATCGCCTTATTTATCTTGAAGTAATCTCATCCATGGTTTCAAAATTGGATCTAGATTGAGGGGATTTTTATCACACCAAATATCCATATAAATAGAAAATTTCCTCCAGTTTCAACCACTTATCTTAGATATTTAGTCACTAGATCAATTGATTTTTTTTAAACCATTCCATGTGCAGAACCATTTGGTAGTGAGAATGCAGTAAAAATTAATCTTGCGTGGGTCATTGGGCTCAATGTATTTAGAAGAATTATTGCCCATTGTATTTGACTCTCTTTGTACAATATCCAAATTACTTTTTCCCTTTGAGCTAAGATTGCATCTGTAAGAACTCTTAAACTGAGACCTCTCCTAGTTTTATCATCATACACCTTGCTCCATTTCTCCAAGGGACATTTCATTTTATCATTTAATTCTGACCATAAATAATTGCATAATAAATATTAAACCTTTTTCTACCAATTTTGGTATAACATACAAGGACATATAATATGTTGGAATAACATGTAAAACTAATGTAATTAGTTGCACTCTTATTGCTAATGATAAACCATCTACTATTCCATATTGGTAGTTTATTCTAAACTTTATTTATAATTGGATTCCACAATTCTATCCTCATTCTCCCCTCAAATAAGGGTATCCCTAGATAAGTTTTTGGTAAATTTACCTCCTCAATTTGAAGTAACTTGCATATCCCTGCTTTGATTCTAGTTGAAGTGTTTAGGAAGTAAATTTTGGATTTTGTTCTATTAACTTTATACCCTAATACTCTTTCATATTCCTTTAATAAGTTATTTAAAGATTTAGATTCATTTATCCCTACCCTTCCAAAAAGGGCTATATCATCTATAAATTGTTGATAGGTGATGTTGTCAATGCTATGACTAGCCTTGGGTCTACTTATCAACCCATGTTTGCATGCCTTATTCAAGTTCTTTCCCAATACCTTTGCCTTAATAATGAACCAATATGGTGATTGAGGATCTCCTTTTCTAAGACCCCTCTTGGATTTAAATGATTTTGTTACTAGCCCATTGATCAAAACTAAATATAATACTGTAAAGACATAAGCTTTAATCCATCTGATCAATTTCTTCCCAAATCCACTTTTTTAATATTGCAAAAATAAAATCCTAGTTAACCCTATCATAGGCTTTATTCATATCAAGTTTTATGTTTTTCTTCATGAGCTACTATGATCATGTCTAGAGTATATCTCCCTTCTACAAATCTTCCTTGCTCTTCTAAATTAATTTTGTCTAACATTGGTCTTAACCAATTTGCCATCGCTTTGGAGATTATCTTATATGCAATATTACATAGGCTTATGGGCTTAAATGAATAAAAAAAATTTGCTACCTTCTTTTTTGGAATTAGAGTAAGATATGTTGCATTTATTTGATAAGGTATATATTGTTTTATCCTAGACTATTCCACTACCACCAATAAGGAATCCTTCATTATTTCCTGGTTATGTTGATAGAATGTTGTTGAGAGCCCATCCGGACCTAGGGATTTATTCTTATCAAAAGAAAAAAGAGCTAAATGAACTTCCTCTAAAGTAACATGCGCCATCAATTTGTTATTGTCTTCACTTGTTATAACTGAAGGTATTTCTTATAGTAGTTTATCACAAGAACTTCAGAGTCCTCTAATCCTAGAATATTTTGGTAAAAAAGCCTTACCTCCTTTTTTAATTTGATCTGGTATTCAATCCAAACATCTTCTATTGATTTAATTATACTAATTTTGGATGTTGATCTCTATACTATTGCCACCCTATGAAAAAATGTATTTTTATCTTCTTTTAACCAAATCTATCTCAATTTTAATCTCCAAAATTTCTCTTTCTTACTTAAAATATTATGATATTCACTAAGCAACTCCCTTTCCTCCGAGCTTAGATTATTGTGCTCACCTTTTTGGAATTTTAAAAGTTTTTCTTTTAGTTTTTTTTCTCAATAATATTTATTGAAAGTGTTCTTGTTCCATTCTTTTAATCTAGGTGTCATTGATTTAATTTGTTTTGGAAGTGTACACAATCCACTGTTTCCTAAAGAATTCCATGTCTATGCTATCATATCAAAAAATTGAGGATGGTCTTCCCACATCTGCTTATATTTAAAATATGATATTTTTTTAATTCACTTATAACCATTTTAAGTCTTATTGGTGAGTGATCTAAACCAATCCTTATCAAGGTATTAAATTTAGCACAAGTGCCTTCATCTAACCAATGATATGAGAGTATGCATTTGTTTTATTTTTTAGCTATCAGGTTCTAGCCTGTCCTATTGTTGGTTCATATATAGTTATCCTCTTCAAACTCAAATTCCCATAGATTATTGTTTTGAATAAAATCTGAGAAATCTCACATGCTTTGCATTATTTTTCTAAATCCCCCAAAATTTTCATCCAACTTGGTTATGGCATTAAAATCTCATAAGATCATGAATTGAGTTTCTTGGTCTTTATTTTTCATAAAGGCTTCAATCCCACTCTATACTTTTGATATGCCTAAATGAGTTGTAGGTCTATAGACATTGATAAGTATGAAACAAATATCTACAAAGTAGCATGTGACTATTGAGACTATCTAATACCTAGTTTTATCAATGGTTTCCTAGGAGGTTCTAATTGGATTCCAATATGTTAAAATTCCTCTAGATACTCCTTTTGAATTTACAACATCTTATTCACATCTTACTCATATTGCTTTCATAGTTTTGAAAACTTCTTCCTTTGTCATTTTAATTTCTTGGATACAAAGAATATCAAGCTTATTACTTAAATAGAAGTCCCTGATACACCTCTGCTTTGAGGGGGCATGAGATGGTAATCATATCTCATTAGGACTATTGGCCTCACCTGCAAATTACCAATATCATTTTGTTGTTTGGTAAAGAGAAGTTCAACCAACTTAGATCGTGTTCCTTTCTCTATGTTTGCTCTTGCTTCAGTGGCTCTTGCTTGATAATTTAAAAGTTTTCCTATTTTTTTCTTGCCAGTATTGGGAGTAGGTCTTTTTATTCTATCCCTCAATATTCTTTTATAATCTTTATTTTCATCATATTTATCCTCACTTGCCTCTGCTAAGGAAGCTTTTTGATTTATTTGCTCATTTTATGGTATTTCCTTGTTAATGATAGAGGTATTAACATCTAACACTGCATTTTCTCTACCACTTTCCTTCTTATGAATGGTGCAAGGTACTTCAAGAGACTCTTCAAAATATGATGAGGCACATTTCTTAAGTTCAATGAGAATGTTCATTTGTAAATTAGGATCATATGTAGTAGACAGTTCCTTGTTAATATTTTGATCATGTTGTACCATGTGCTCTAAGCTCTAATCTGCTTTTTCTTTATAAGCTAAAGCCTGAAAAGAATTGGTATTTCTTCCAATATCCTTATCAATATCCATTTTTATATACTTTCATCTGTATGGACCTATTTTTGAAAGTTGAAAACCATCTTCATCCATTTCCATTTATAAGTTTGTTTTTGCGGTTTTCTACATATGTTTATGCTAGACTCTTCTTAGGGCATGATCTCTCAATACGTCTCACCTCATGACATCTTCTACATCTAATAGATATGTTTTCATAATCCATGGTTTGGGTCCACAAATTACCCCTATACTTAAGAATGATTGGTTTTGGTAAAGGTTTACTGATATCAATCATGACCAATATTTAAGCATAAATTGCTAAGAATTCATCTTTTGTAGTTTTTTAAACATCAAGGAATTCTCCTAGAGTGTTGCCTATTGTCTTGAAGTTATCCATTTCCTAGAACTTAATAGGCAACCCATACATCCTAACCCAGACTGGTACTAGGGGTAGATTTACATTTTTAGGTGCAAAGCCTTCATACTAGCAAGTAAGAAAGAGTCTTGCTCTTCCCATACACCAAGGATCCTCTTTCAAGATTTTATCTCTTTCCTCCTTGGAACAAAAAAAACTAAGAATAAACCTTTGGGAAGAAAGGATAAAATCATTCTTGGAGATTTTCATCTCCTATCAATCCATTTTCTCAAAGCCAGAGCCCTTGGCCAAGATCCATTAAATTTACAATAATTGCCTTATCTTTGAGCAACAAGGATCATTGCTCTATTATGTCCTCCTTGACCTTTAATACTAGGGATGATTATAAGGATTTAGTTGTAAATTGATCTATGAGAAGTAAACTATAACTCAATATCTACTGAAATTTACCAGTATCAATTATATTATTTGAAAATAAACCTACAATAATCTATATGTAAAACTTCTAAAATAATGAAGGGAAAAATGAAAGTTATATAAAACTTAGCTAAAACATTCTATGCCCAGAAAAAATATCCCACCTCACTGATGCCCTAGCTCTCCATTGCTCCTTTTATCATCCAAACTTTGGTTGACAGATTTTTGCAATTTCATTCCTGCAACTTGAAAAATCATCACCACCTTTGTTCTAGATGACTGACTTCATAATATTGTATCTCCTTTATTATTTTTCGAATTCCTTCTTATGACCACTTATTTTAAAATTCTTTAAATTCCACACAAATTGATTCAACAATCGTCTGAATTAAACAACCTTTCACAAAAATATAACTCCTAAAAAAATAACACTATACTCATAACGTATGATAAAAATGAGCCTCATAGTTATAAATATACTTATTTTCACTTTCTCTTCCATTAGAATTTCAAAACCTTTAGCTATCTAAAATTTTTGAAACATGCCTTTTATAATTGTTGAAGGCTCCTTTATGTCGTGTTCTCTTGAATGATAATCCCACACCTAAATATCATTTTTCTCATATGCTAATTTCATCCCTAAAGGATAAATGTTTTTTTTTTACTTGTAATCTTCTTTACGTGATTGCATAAAAGTGCTATAAGCATTGGATTATAAAAAACAAAGCTTCAAAAATTAATATAATTCAACAATATATTACGATTCTTCTATAAAATAGAAAAAGTCCTGTGTGATCAGTTTTTAACTACAAATTAGGAAGAGAATCTACTTGACCACAGTCTCATTATTAGATACAAGTTGTAGATTTATTTGAAATTGTATCTTTTGGCTTCACACTTGACATTACCTCTAATTTGAAATTGTATCTTTTGGCTTCACACTTAACATTACCTCTAATTTGAAATTGTATCTTTTGGCTTCACACTTGACATTACCTCTAATTTTTCTTTTTCTTTGCATAAAACAATCTCCATAGAGATTACTATGGAGAAGTCAAATTTAAAAGATTTACAAAGTGAGTCTTTTTGGCTTCACACTTACATTACCTCCAACTTTTCTTTGCATAAAATAACCTTCATAAAGATTACTATGGAGAAGTCAAACTTTTAAAATCTACTAACAACCTTATTTAAAAGGTGATATGCTTGTTATTAAAGAAAAAGATTAAATTGACTTTCATTATGAAGTCCTTTCAGTTTTACCTCTTTGACAATGTTGTTTCCCCCAATTCTTTAATCTGGTAAACATCTTCATTATAATTGTTGTGGATGAAAGCATTGGAACATAAGCAAGAAAGGAGCCTCCTTGTCAATCACATTCATCATAGACAACTCACTTTTTCTTACATCATTTAAACTAGCATTTAAATGATTGAAAGCATTATGATAATTTATTTATTTTTTTAATCAAATTTATTTTATTTTATTTTTTAATGATTATATAAGATTGAAATGGGTCTTATTGGTATTGCATTATGATCATATGACCATATTAGAACAAGCTTGACAATTATGCACATATCACTTGCAAAATTTGAACTTTGATCTTTTTCTTGAAAGTTGAGAAATAATTTATTTAATTAATGCTATTAAGTTCATCTATTTTATTAAAACAATTAAACTTTTTATTATTTTATTTTATAAATTATTTTTTAAATATCATTTAAAAACCTTAATGAGATTTCTTTAATTACTTGAAATTTATTTTTAAATTAATATTAATTGTTTTCAATAAGTTTACACACTATTTTTATAAGGGGTCCCGTTTGAACCTTAAACCTTTCAAAAAGAGACCAAAGCCTTTACCATAACAATAAGCTTGCAATTTAAATTAATATTAAATTATTATTTTTTGGTTACATAGGAGAGTTGGTTACAACCACTATTTTTAATAATTGACCAACGCAGGGTTCAAACCATAGGGACTACTCTCAACAAACCTATCCGTCTTGTTAACGTTGACCCGATGTGAGATGGGGACTATCAATCGCTCAGGGTTCGTATCGTCATCGTCGATCTAATGCGCACTCAAGGATTCAGAACATATTACTACCTTTGCTAATTGACACCACCAAGGTTTGAACCTAGGTCTCCTCTTGTTAAGTGCCCAGCCAAACTAGCACTTACCAATCCACCTAGCCCTTGGAGTTAATTAATATAAAATTATTAGCCACGTTTCTTTAATTGATTATATGGGATTGAAATGGTACTATTATACGCTAACTTTTTAATTAATTATACTCTTAATAGCCATATAGTGGTACTACAACAAGATATATGTGGATTGACAAGATTCCATTAAAAGTTGGAACGAGTTTATTACAGATTTATTTGAAGACAGTAAAATAAAAAAAGTTGGAGAATTGCTAACATAAATCAGCAGGAGAAGGAACATCCATCTCAAAGATATTAAAGATCATATGATATGATTTGAGTAATTGTACTTCCATATTTGAGGTCCCATAGACCATATTTGGGTCTCACGGATGTAATTAAAATCTTTCATTTCATAATTAAAATCATTTATTGGGGGAGGTTCTGTTTAGTGTTTGCAAGCTTGAGATTGGTGGTTTCGAAATAAGCTTGAGATTAGTGGTTTCAATTTCGAATCCTTTAGGTCCCCTCAACTAGAATAAATAGTTACCAAAACAGACTAAATAGAAAAAACCCTCGTTAAAGTAAATACTTATCGAGAGGGGCCAGGTCTCTTGGGTCAGGTGAGAGAGAAACCAATTAAGAAATGGGCCAAGTGGAATAAATACTTACTAAAACAAACCAAGTAGAAAAAATCACTCACTGAAGTAAATATGTCCTCAAAGTAAAAACCCTTGAAAAAGAAAAAAAAAAAAAACATTCATAAAACTAAGAAACACTTAAAAATACAACTTATATATACATAAAACCATCATACAAATTGTCAAACTAAAAAGCAACTGATATAATCATCCAGTTATTAGAACACCACTATATAAAGATATTTATTTATTTAAAAAAACATTACAATATTTGATTTTACCTATATTCACAGCTAAAAAACAAAAAAATATAAATATACAACCAAAAAATTAAATAAATAAATAAAACAATACAAGAAAACCATCATACAAATTGTCAAACTAAAAAGCAACTGATCTAATCATCAAGTTATTAGAACACCACTATATAAAGATATTTATTTATTTAAAAAAACATTACAATATTTGATTTTACCTATATCCACAGCTAAAAAACAAAAAAATATAAATATACAACCAAAAAAATTAAATAAATAAATAAAACAATGAATGCCGACATTTAAAAAAACAAAACAAAAAAAATTGAAACCTAAAGCTTGGCACAGTGAATGCCCTCCACTGGGTACGCCCTCCACTGGGTACTCCCGTTTAAACTCTATACACACGAAAAGTGTTTTTTATACTCTTATCGCCCTCGTAGACGGTTTTAAACTCAATATAAATAAAAACATCTGATATACTCATAACGCCCTTGAACTCGATTACAGCGCTGCTGCGGAAATTCGAACCCTGAACCCTAAGTTAACAATTGTCAATCATCCAAGTGTCTGCAATGTCGAGGATCCTGGTGCAGCCGATAGGGCAAAAGCGATTAACCAACGTGGCGGTAGTTCGTCTGAAGAAGCATGGCATGCGTTTCGAAATTGCTTGTTATAAGAACAAAGTTCTATCATGGCGCTCCGGAGTGTAAGTATAAATAATCTTCATTTTAGTATTAATTTAATTTTTGAATTTCTTTCTTAGATCTTAAATTCAATAATTCTTTATCATGGCGGTCTGGAGTGTAAGTATTCATAATTTTCATTTTAGTAGTAATTTTATTTTAATTTTTAATTTTTTGTAAATGTTAAATTCAGCAATTCTTTGTTGTTCATCATATTAGGGTTGGTTTAAACTGAACTGAAAGGAGTACTTGCTGCCTACAGTAATATCCTACAGTCAATCTATAATCCAGAAACAGAATCCTAATAATATGACTCAAAAGTGGGAAGGAATAGTAATTTTTTAATCAATCACAGTTCTCTAATAACTTTTATCTGAGTTCTAAAACTGAGGATAACTTAAGTTTCAATTAAGCTATTATGAAGCCTATCTTTCTATAGGCCAGGTCCTTTCAAAATCTTTTTTCTTTTTGTTATTAATAGATCTCTAAAATAATCCTTAATAAGATCCTTAATAAGAGGAGAACTGTGAGGAAACCACAAGTCCTCACTTCTTCCCTCTGTCATGTGCCTGTTGAAGGTTTAAACCATCTTTTGAAAGACCATTTACTTCTACATTTACTTCTCTATATATGTGCTTGTATGAACTTTCTGTTATAGAAGATTCTAATAATTTCACTTGCTAATAGAAAGGTTCAAGGAGCAAGTTTTTCATCTCAACATGATCTGAAACCCAAATTATTACTAATTTTAAATCTCCATATATCTGCAAAGTTGTAATTCCTTGCGCTACTGCTATTCTCATCAAGAGGATCAATTCTTTCCATTCTGCCATATTTTTTGTATCTTCCACTTTGTGCCATTCACTGGTCCCTCCTGGAAACTTCATGGAACATAGCCTCACATCCAATATAATATGTGTTGCTAGAGCCATATATTGTCATATATAGAACAATTAGCAATATTTACAGCCAGTGCCTCATTTCAAACGCCTCTCGCTAGTGCCACTTACCTTTCTTCTTTGTACAGTGGATCAGGCTTCCCAAGCTCTCTCTAGTGAGGTTGGTACCTTCCACCACTTCAGGGTCCCAATCAAGGTGTTAGTGCAACAGAACAACAGGTTCTCATGTGTTTCCTGCAACATGGAGGTTCATACAAATGACAGTAACATATAGCTATCCACCATAATCATGAATGCTATTCATCAACATGGCACAGTCATCCAATTTGTACAGAAAACTATAAGTGCTGTAAGACTAATCAACAAGAATTGTATTGCAATAACATTATAAATAATACAATGAAATGCCTGAATAAGCCCGGACGTTACGGAACCACCCGCGGCTAGAATAGACCTTGTTATAACTAATAACAAGTTATGCTAACAATAATGTAATAACAATAATGCTAACAAATGTACGCTAACATCCCCCCTTATTACATTATTTGGGCAATAATATAACTACTAGCTATACTAACATCCCCCCTGATTACATCATTTTGCAATACAAAGAGAGCTGCGAAACAATTCAAATTTGACACGTCCAAGTGCCTTAGTGAAAATGTCCGCAACTTGAGCATCGGTGGGAATGTGCTGAAGCTGAATTCGGTGCTTCGGAACTTCATCTCGAATGAAATGACATTGTGTGTCAATGTGTTTTGTTCTTTCATGATGAACTGGATTCTTGACTAGGTTCAGAACACCCTGATTGTCGCAAAACAAGTGTATTGGAGATTTGGATGGATGACCCATACTTGTCAGAATGTGACGCAACCATATCACTTCGCACACAGCATCACGTGCGGCGCGATATTTTGCCTCTGTTGATGATATAGCAACCACCTGTTGCTTCTTGCTGTGCCAAGAGACAGGACCGGATCCTAGATGAAAAATATATCCTGAAGTTGACTTGCGATCATTCAATGATCCGGCATAGTTGGAGTCCGTGTATCCTTGTAAGAAGAATTTGTTGTTCCTCTTGTATTCTAGGCCATATTCCATTGTGCCACGGACATAGTGAAGAACACGTTTTGCTGCTTTCCAATGAGTGGTCTTAGGCTCCTGCATGAACCTCGAAAGATAGTTGACAACAAATACGAGATCTGGCCTAGTATTGGTCAGATATATGAGACTCCCAATCAACTGTCGATAGAGAGTACCATCTACCTGAGGTGAATCATCATATCGCGATAACTGAAGTCCAGTCTCCATTGGAGTTGCCATTGGCTTGCAATCGATCATGCGATATTTTTCCAACAATGTCTTGGCATATTTTTCACGAGACACTTTGATGGAGTGCTCCTTCCGGCTGAATTCCGGACCAAGACAAGTAATGGAGAAGTCCGAGATCCGACATCTCAAAAGATTGACACAAGTCTCTTTTGACGAGTAGAGATCATAGTTTCGAACTCCCTGTAATGAGCATATCATCAACATAGAGTACAAGCAACACTATCTCGAACCTCTGTTTCTTGAAATAGAGGTTTGCATCCGACGGACATCTCTTAAAACCATTCTGCAGGAGGTGATTGTCCATTTTTATATACCAAGCTCGAGGAGCTTGTTTCAAGCCATATAAGGATTTGACCAATTTGCAAACTTTCTGCTGTTGGCCTTCCACTGTAAATCCTTCTGGCTGAGTCATATAGACTTCTTCTTGGAGATCACCATTTAGAAAGGCACTTTTGACATCCATTTGATGAACTTTCCACCCAAACTGTGCTGCCATAGCACAAATAACTCGAATTGTTGTCATCCGAGCAGTAGGTGCAAAAGTTTCCTTGTAGTCAATGCCTTCCTTTTGAGCATAGCCCTTTGCAACAAGACGGGCCTTATGCTTATCAATTGTCCCATCTGCTTTGTACTTGACTTTATACACCCATTTGCAGCCAATGGGTTTCTTTCCATGCGGCAGATCGACAAGCTTCCAAGTTTTATTTTTCATTAAAGACTTATACTCTGCATCCATAGCGGCCTTCCACTGAGGCTCACCGAGAGCAACTTGTACTGATGCAGGTTCAAGATCGTCTATTGAAGACATAAACACCTTATCACTATCAATATCCATATCTTCTATATCTCTCTCTGGATCTACATAAAGTTCCTCAAAAGATTGACACGGATCATCAACCCTAGTATTCTCTGTTGCAGCTTTCTCCTGTCGAGCCATGCTGCGAGTACGAGGTCTATCCAATGTCAAATCTGGTGGAGTGGATAGCTTAGAGTCTTTGATTGTATTTGTACACCACTTTGGATTCTTCTTCTTAGGTGTTGAAGATGAAGAAGAACCTCCAACTTTTGATGAAGGAGATTTAGCAACTTGTGTCTCCACAAGGTCTAGGTATACATCTGATGTGTTTGCTGATGTGAAAGCCTCATCAAAAACTACATCTCTACTAATGTGTATCTTCTTGGTCAAGGGATCAATCAAACGATAACGCTTAGAATGCTCATCATAGCCAAGAAGAATACCCTTCAATGTCTTCTCATCTAGCTTCTTCCTCTTCTCTTTTGGTATGTGCATGAAAGCTTTACATCCAAAAATGCGTAGATGAGAAATGGAGGGTTTCCTACCACTCCATGCTTCTTGTGGAGTCATTCCTTGTAGGGCCTTTGTGGGTGCCCTATTCAACAGATATACTGCTGTGGTGACAGCTTCTGCCCAATATAGTTGCTCAAGTCTAGCTCCTGTGAGCATGCAACGAACCATTTCCATGATGGAACGATTCCTCCTTTCAGCAACTCCATTTTGCTGAGGAGTATAAGCAATAGTTAACTGTCTTGTGATCCCATTTTCTTTCAAGAATGCAGAAAATTCTTTAGAGGTGAACTCCCCCCCTCAATCTGAGCGGAGGGTCTTTATAGAAGTCCTTGACTCCTTCTCAACAGATTTCTTGAATTTCTGAAAAAAGCCAAATGCTTCAGATTTCAGTTGAAGAAAGAATACCCACATCTTTCGTGAGTAATCATCCACGAATAACTGAAAATACCTCTTACCCCCACAACTGTTGGGAGTGAAGGGACCGCACAGATCGGTATGAACCAACTCCAGAGGTTTCTTTGCTCTTGTAGAGCTCTTTTCAAAAGGCACTCTATGCTGCTTTCCTGCCAAGCAGTCAGAGCAAACTGGTAAAGTGGTAGAAAGGGAAGGAAGACTACAGGCCTGTAAAGTGCAGTTTATATATACAAACATGATACAGACAGGCCTGTAGCAATGCATTATATATACAAACTGCTGGAGAGGTACATAATGCTAATTCATGCCATAGCACAATGTGGTCACAGAGTCAAATGTAATGCAGCTACAGGCCTGTCTGTATCACGCAGTGCCATGAAATCTTCATGCCATCATATGAAAGCTACAATACCTTCCAAAATGCAGTCACATCACAGTAATCAATGCAGTCAACAATCACCAACCAAACTATCACAGTGCCCTGTAAGGACTTTCAATGTCCACGTAAAATACGACTACAGTACTTTTGTGAAGTTAAATTAAATATCCATTTTAAATACAGTGACAATGCCCTATGAGAATTATCAAATGTCTAAATGAAATGAAATGCCAGTGTCTTGTTATGGATCATCAAACATCTACATGAAATACAATGAAAGTACCCTGTCATGCGTCATAAAAAAGGGTATACAACCACACTCATATTGCTCTGTGAAAAATATCCACTGCAGTCATTATTACAGTGCTCTGTAATAGCCTTTCAAATGGTAATTATAGTGATTTTATTAGACAGACAAACTATCTTATCAGTGCAATCTCATTTACTCTCTTTTAGCAACCAAGCATGAATTGAGTAGTCGGTGCAGTGCCCTGTTTAATATCACTAAGCAAGTCCAAGATAGTCTCTTTAGGTGTATATTCGCTTAATGTTAGGGTATGACTTGTGTATTTATAGTTTAGGGCTTCAAACAAATTACAAGCTTCAGTACTCATTATGCTGTCACCATCATCTCTTTTACAAGTTAGGACATAAAATGCCTATCGTGAATTCAAGGAATTGCACTCTCACTCTACCTCATAGCTGGGGCATCATATGGGCTTAAAATACAAGCCTGTAATCCCATAGTTCAATCCGTAAATAATGTCTGATACAAAACCCATAAAAGTAGGGCAACCATAACACTCTTCCCCAAAGAATAAAAATGAGGGCGTCAAGGCCCATAAGGAATGCAATTGCCTTATCTAGATGAGCTCAAAGATGAACAAAATTGTAGATTTGATTGTGATGAGCTTTAACACACAATTATTTCCTTTTACTATACATCCATTTTATTTGATTTTTTTATAATATGAATATATCCTTATATTATGGAACAATATAACTATATTATTTACTTGGAGTTCCACCACAATCTGATGCAAGGAGGTCGCGTCTCTAATTTCATTTACAATGCCAAGAGGAGTGAGTCTCATGAAGGATAACTATGTGTTTTAAACCAACACTTAATCTTTTGCAAACATCAAATGATAATCTTTACCTTGGTCAATTTTTTTAATGATGCAAACATGTAAGCACGACAATCAATATTATATGAATGCAACAATAACATTGCCCTATTGTTCTTTGTGGAGAGAGATGAAATTGTCTATTGACTCTTATGGTCCAGCACAAGGTGGGGGTTAGTATACATGTATATAATAATTAATTGAAATTTAAATCAAATTTAAAATGTTATAGCTGAAATGTCGTTGTGAAGACACACTTTGTCCTCCAAGTCACTCGTGTCAGAACCTCACACCATAATCCAAAGTAATCTCAACAAATGCAAGGTGGAAATAAATGTGTGTATTGTCATTACTACAATCAATCACATCGTCATATCATCATGCATACAGTTAATTCATCACAGAGTTAAGGTCTATTAAACATTACAAACAAATATTCTCATATGCAAATTACATTGGGGTCCTTTATTCATTAAGCTTTGTCATATGCCAGTTTTTGGAACATCCTGCATCTTCATGGTCTACTGCATGGAGTGAACTTGCGATCCGAGTTCTTCCAACATCATCAATTGTTTGTGTTGGGACTGCAGCTTCTCACCTCAGCACATAGCTTCTCATAAAAGAAGATGTCTCTCTCTCATGTCCCCCAAAAAATTTGAGAGGTGGTATTTCTCAAAGGGGCAGATTTGTTCTCCGTTGTCATAGCCTTTCTGGTAAATGCCTTGCTGTTTGACTGTACCTCCTTCTGCCATCCATCTTTCTCATAACTAGCTTCGGCAGATAAGCAAGTGGGATGGTCTTAAGCAACACCTGCATCTTTGTGTTTGGGTGGTTGATCTCTGTATTTTGAAACAAACTCAACAGAGCATTTTCTTGGGGTGTTTCATTCCATCGACCTGTTTCTTGGGGTGTCTGCAGTCTAGGTGCTTGTCCTATTTATGCACCCAAGCGAAACTTGATATATGTTGTAAAAAATAGAGTAGAACTGCTAGGTTTAAAACATTTAAATCCCAATTGCTTAGCTTAAATGTGAGTTCTGAATGCTTAAAGTTTTTCTTCCTTTTGTGTTAAAGATGGATAAGTGCATATTTTTAAAAAAGATCTACCTGCGTACATTGGAAACAAGCAACTGAGCTGATAGCTGTAGTGTCTGAGTTCAACCTTTGCAATTTTGTTTGTCATATTTGCAGAACCAAAACTGAAACTGACTGTGACAATTAGGCATAACCATGGAAAAGTCGAAGAAAGCCTGCGTGTGAAACCTTATTTCTCCCAAATATAACAAGTCAGAATGCATGAAATTAGTAGCCCACTTCAAACCCTAACGATGTCAGTAAAGGACACATTCTGCAGTGTGGAAAGATTAATGGAAAAATTAGTAGCTAGCTTGCATCAAGAATTTCACCAACAATGGAGAACAATGCACAATCTTCCAGCATGGGCACAGTTTGGTCATGCCATAGATAATGACCATGGATTCTCTGAAGCTCAACATTGTGGCTGTTGACCAGGTCCATCTGCAACTTTCATATGTGCTCGGATTCCTTAACTTTCCTTTGATTTCAAGGGCATAGCGAAGATGAGGGAATGCATTTTTGAACACTACAGACGGGCTCTTGGACAACTGGTTGTTTCGGCTCTGTTGACATAACTATTCTCTTTGATGACGTCTTGAATAAATACTATGTATGAGTTTGGCTTTTGGAAATATATTCCTTGATATACTATACTTAATTTAATAGACATAATATCTATTATAATTTGTATAATGTGTATTACATGTTATAGTATTATGTAATGCATATTGTAATTAATATAAATAAAATGTATACATGTTTGTCAAACTTAATGCCGAATTTAATACTCTTTTCTCTGGTGGCAAATTTCTTCCGAATTTTATACTTGTTGAACTCGAACACAAATGCGAATGTGGTGACTTAGGCTGTAGTACTAATGAAATATCAGTTAGGTGATAGATAGAAAAGAGAAGTTTCCTGAGGACATATGGTGCTAATTCACTCCAGGAAAGTCTCCTAGGTAGTATGGTCACTGCAGTCAGCCAAGACACAGGCTTGATTGTTGTTTCTACCGTAACAAGCCCTACTTCAACACCAAAGTGCCTATTTATAGTAAACGCCTCACCTCAGCCCTTTTGTCTTTTGCTTGTAGGATAACTAGTTTTCTCACAGAATACATTAACATAAATCAAGTACAACCAGCTGACATAAACATAAAAATTATTCACAGAAAACATAATCAACAACAAAATTTGCTAATGATCCATTGATTGCTTCCCTCGCACAAAACTGGGTGTTTATAATTTGTTCTCCTTAGTGGTGGGTGTAAATGCTAACATTTCCTCTGAGCTGCAACATCTTTCAACATCTTGTTCACCTAGAAGTGTTGGTGTGAGTTCAGATGTAGTATCATCTTTGTCTGAAATTGTTGACATTCAGTTACAATCACTATTGGAAGTTAGCCAAATCATCTTGAAGCAATTTCACAAAACAAGGTGAAGAAGTAAAGGTGGATTTTTAGGTGCCAGCCGAGCAGCATGCCTACTGTTGTATCACACTCTCTTGGTGTTCAGAAAGGAAACTTTCACTTTAGATTATAACTTGTTCAAATTTTGTACTTTCATTGTTTCCAACCGTTTGTCCAAGCTCATGTAAATTGAGCCTTGCAAATCCATATAAGCTTATGGTACTTTAAGGAACGCAATTTAAATGTGTAATGATGATGAGGGTGATGCAGGGATGAATTTCAGTGTATCGTGGTAGCAAGGCCACTTTGCTACTTATCGTATCCTATCATGTGTTCAAGTAATCTGTAAAGGATTCTTCTTGCCTTCTGTCCAAATTGAGCTTGGTTGTTTCACTGACTGGAGCTTGCCTACTACATGGGCCCCTAGAGGCGTTGAAGCACCCATATCACAGATTTTTACTGTAGAGACATTTAGTCATAATCTGTCCTAGTAACTTCAAGCCATTGGCTTTTCACCCAAGCACTGAGACCACTTGTGTGAGTTGGTTTTTTTCCACTTAGCTAAATTACTATTGCAGCATGGACCATCACTAGAAATATCCTCTAATGCCTCTTGGGGTCCCTTGTCAAGAATGTGGATAGGGGACAACATGATAGCCCCCAACCAACTTAAGAATCCCAGACCCATGGCATATTTGGCTGCAAAATAGAAAAGTTTGGGGAGGGATCGGAATTTTAGGTATCTCATGGGTAGTTACAAACAGGATTGAACTCCAATTCATGAGTGCCAAAAATGGATTTGAAATGCTGTATCCAGCCCGTTGTTATTAGAGCCTCTTTTTGATGTAATGTCATAAACGATTGAGGGTTGGAGGGATGGTGATAAGGTCCCAAAACCTTAAAAAATTTGATTAACATTGGGCCACCTAGAACGCTAGGACCTAGCTAAGTCCCCATTATCTCCCTTTAGGCTTGTCATTCTGAATTAACTTACTAAATATGTTTAATCTTTTTAGACATTATGAAATATGACAAAGTATAATGCTAATTGTCTTCTAAAGATGCTTGTAATTGGCCACCCTGCAAGCAATATGTAAATAGGTAAAAGAGATCCTTGTGAATTGACATTTGAAGATCCTAGCCTCATCTAGCAAGGGATGGAGATGCTATTTGTAACAAGATTCCTCATTAATTGCATTGATGACAACCATAGAATCTGCTTCATTGCACCATCAGAATAGACTTTTTCAAGAGTACTCTGAGCACTTTAATTACGGTTTCTATTTCAGATGCATTGTTTATGGCCTTGTTACAAGAAAAAAATTCTATATATGAGAATTCTTTCACAGTTGTATAGAATGCCTTCATTACTTGCTACTTTTGATTACTTGAAGAGGCTGTACCAAAATTGTGCTTGACTGTATGAGATGTGAGATGTTTGTGGGGTCCAAAATGCCCTAAAGTTCAATCTGTTGCATTGAAGCAGGGGTTCTCAAGTTTTTTTCATGGGCTTTTCATCTTAGGTTTCTCATTTTCCATTACCAATGAGGAGATAGCTTCTTCAAATATCTTTATAGAGTTGCTTTCCTTTCGACATCATTTGAATATGCATATGCTTGGTTCATCTCATTATCCATATTTGATAATTTTCAAAATAAAATTTCTCTATTCTTT
Source organism: Wollemia nobilis (assembly GCA_028583015.1). Lineage (NCBI taxonomy): Eukaryota > Viridiplantae > Streptophyta > Pinopsida > Araucariales > Araucariaceae > Wollemia > Wollemia nobilis. Next base: position 11,682,160 of record JAQPPZ010000442.1, on the reverse strand, counting down.
TCTTATAAGTTGTTTACACTAATCCATGAACAACCACATTGTATTATTTTTTGGGCTTGCTTTAGTGTTATTTATTATACTTGGGAAAATGTACGTATAAGATCCTATATACGGATGTACTGCCCTAACCTTGTTTTCTCTAGCACCCCTTATATCCTTAGTTTTTTTGTGGGTACTAATTTAACTTCTTTTTCTAGCATTGTTTCCTGACTTTATGTTTCTTACGCTCTTGATTATGGGTAATTAATACTAAGGCTATGTGAATGTGTTCTTGTTGGTCTCTCCGAATGTTTCAGCTGCCTGTCAAGCGCCTCCAACACCTGCACCTCGCGTGGAGAGATGCAGTTGGGAAGCTCCGTGAGCGAGAGACTCGCTCGTGGGGTGACCTTTGGGATTTTGCTGAGGCTGGCTCCTCGTTTGGTGTGATCTTTAGTGCACTGTTCCTACACCACTTGCGTTCATCCAAGGAAAAGGGAGAGAGAAATTGCAGAAAATAAAACCTAATCTAAAGGAGGCGATGCATCAAGATCAAAGATTCTTCTGTGCATAACCAGAATAAAATGAACACATGCATCATTTGTTAACAGCTAGAAAGTGAACACGGTGTCAATCTAACATCTTAGTATTCAAACACAACACAAATATCAGAACCAGGACAAAGTGAAATTAGTCATAGCTTCCTTTACTCGTCACAAAATGCCATCTTTATAGAGACACTTAGACAAAAAGAGGTTCGTTGTTCTTTAACAAAATGACTCAAGGCTCAAGTCTAGCTTATACACAAAAGAAAAGTGAAAGGAAAATACATGCAAGTCCAGATACTAGGTGCGAGCAGGCAATCTTGTGATTCCTACAACAAAAACAAAACTACTATTTATATACATGGATTAGGGTTTTTCCTCTCCAAAACTTGCATCAACGATCCAAATTTTCCTCCCCCAAATTGAGCAAAATATTGGTCTGCATTAAATGCTGATGGACTTGTGGTCTCTGGAGCTGGAGCCATCAATGCGAAGCGTTTGGGACCCTTTAATATTGGAGCTTCCATTGCTACTGTCTTTATGATGCCAACTGCTTTTCTTGGAAAGTCGTGCCCAAATGGTGCAAGTAGGCGGATTTGAGGATTTTTTGTGATTGCCACATTTATGAGACCTTTTGCCCTTCTCTTGGGAGAGTTTGTGTAGATGCTTCCTTTGAAAGAATGTACTTGCCTTTCCCAAAATTGAGATTCGGTGGCCCAAGATGTTTCTTCTTCGATTGGATGGGCTATGGAGATCGTCCTAAGCTTTTGGACCATCAATTGCTGAGATCAGATGGTTGGCGGAGCTTCATGATCTATCTCGACCTCTTTCTCCAATCTTCGAGGGCGGTTGATTTTGTTCTGCTTGAGATTGATGGTAAATCTCTTTTGAGTGCAGGCCTTGATGGGATGACTATTTCTTCCGCGGGGCATTAATATGCTCGCCACTTGTCCAGCTCCCAAGTTAAATGAAGAAATGGGGAATCGGGAGAGTTGAACAAATAGGAAGAAAGGGGGATCATCCTTGTGGCTTGGCCTTGTAGTTATCCTCTCTCTTGTTACTTGGGGCTCCTGTGCGTTGGGATGCTTGGGAATTGAATAAGGAAAATTAAAGGCAAAGCGCCTTTTATAGATTTTCTCCTTGAGGATCGAGGCACTTGCCTACATTGAATTCGTCTTATCTAAGTTCATGCCCTTTTCTAATAGAGTCGATGCAAGGACATTGCCACCCTTTTTCGAGAACGACGTTCTTATTAATCGCCATCTTTAGATGATTGGACGGTGCATAAGTCTCCCTTGTTGGCCTATCAAACGGTTAGTGTTGTATCACGAAGCCATTTGCCTTCTTTGCTTCGGTGCCAATTGTAGTCCGTCGATGACTTGTTCGGACAATGCACGGACTTTTGGATTTGGGTTTTTTTTCGTTATCTTTTGATTGAGCCCAAGCCTTCCATGTGTCACCATCAACGACGTGAGATCGCGTCCAAAAAGCTCCGCATAAGATGGGGCAAATTAAACTAAGTGCAAAACACTTATGGAAGAAGACGCTTCTCGAAGATTGGACGACTCATGGACTTCAACCTTTGATGATCTAACGGTGGATGGAATTTGGGGATTCGTTTGTGTCAAGCATTACTGCTCGTTGATGACCTTGATTGGACGGCTAGTGCTAACCCAAACTTATGCTTCTCTTGAACAACTCTCGATCAAGCATGAGTTTGATATGTGTCCCCTATGGCCACCACTAAACTGAAGCGTTGCCTTTGTTGATTCCCTCAACAACAAATGTCGTCCATTGATTTAATTTGATGGGCTAGGCCATGCCCTTTCGGCTCCGGTCCTTCTTCACTCTCAGGTTGGTTAGAGTGGTCCCACGTAGCCCCCTTTTTTTTTGAATTATAACACATATATATACACATAGCATATTTGAACTTTGAGCTAGCCCTTTTGCCCATACCTGTCTGCTCAAACATTGCGTAGGGATCAAGATCTCACATCTTAGTCATCCACTGGTCCATATGATCATCCGAAACAAAAGAGCAGACTTCATCAACAAATAGGTTTGATCTAGACTGGCCTTCTTCTGGAACATATGCCTGGTCAACCTCCAGTTCGACTGAATGTACATGCTCCACATGATGAACATGAAGAGGCTCCAATGGAATCTTCAATTTGGTCCCATATTTGGTTTGGAGCAACATGTGTGTCCAATCTAGTGATACGTAGCCTCCTATCTTAGTGGTGAAGTCCCTCGATAGGTAGATGTTGAAAGTTGTTGGGAACTCTACCACCGCTATGGCCTGGTGGATTGTGAGGTTTGGACAAGCCTATAGTGTGAGAGGAAGATTCCTCATCGGGCCAAATATTTGAATAGGAGTACCATCCAATTGAACTACCCCCTTCTTCATAGCTTCGTATGTCAGTCCCAATGCATCCACCACTCTTATGGACACGACCAAAGTAATTGACCCTAAATCCACCAAGCAATTGTGAATTAGCTTATCGTCGTAGATCAGGGTCAGGTAAAACGACATTGGCTTGGCTCGATTCACCTTAGGACTGGATATGTGCAGAACCGAAGGTGCCTTTTGTTTGCTTGGTGCCTTTTCCTTCTCTAGAGTTTCTTCCAAGTTCTTCCTTTGCTTGCTCAGGCATGGATAAAACATCCCAGAGAGGCATGGCGATGGTAGACCTCTTCAGATGGTCCACCACATTGAATGATACAGTGGACTGGACCCTTTGGGTGGCGCTTGGTAGGAATTGAGGTTTGGGCCTCTCTTTCGCAAGTTGGGGGGCTTTAGCTGAGTTTGGAATTAGTGCACGTTGTCTTGAAACTTCTGGGATGTTCTTAGTAGTTGTTGAGGGTTCTTCTGGATTGGTGTGATCTTAGGGAAACACTTCTCCTGGGATTAGGTAACCTGCTTTGGGCATTGAGGCTCACTGAATTGACCTTCCCTAGCTCCTCCATTGCCTTCCTCTTGGTTCAAGTCATGTAGTCCGATTGGACTTGTGGCCTGCTAGGTGTCGAAGTATTTGCTCCGTCAGATATTGTATATACCTCCTCTTTGCCCCATGCTATCAAAGTCTGCTTCCACTAAGAGGAACTTGCCCCAAGGGAAAGCGTGGTGGTTGGACCTGAGAGGGTTGTCTCTGCACCTACTCATCCACTCTTGGATAAGAAGTAGATGGCTTTACCTATACAACTTCATTTGATCCTGCTATGGTTTGTTGAGTTTCTCCTCCCGGATAAGCATTAGGAGGATAGGCATCAGGGTAGAGGTAGTACCATGCGTTGGGGTATTCCACGTAATTGTTTTGCATGGTGACTACGTCCCTAACAGGGTTAGGATGAATTTGTTGTAAAAGGAGTGACACAGGCACTATCTATTGATTATTGCTCTGAGGTTGGCCTATGTCCCTATTGGTTTGAAATGGGGATCTTTGATAAATGTTAGGAGGTTTGTTACTGTGGCTATTCTGTTGGAAGGGAGGTCTCAGATTGTTCTGGTATGAGAACATCTGGGCGTTTTTCTATCTCCAGAGGGTTGTGACCTCATTGGAGATTGTTTTCTGCAGGCTTCTCATCTCATCTAGCTAGGAGTAAGGGCTCGTAGAAGGGTATTTTGGAGTGAGGAGAGGGGTTTGAGCGCTTGCAGGATTTGTCGTAGGAGTGGGTCGGAAGTTAGTAGGTTGCACAGATGGGGGTGGCCAATATGGCGGTTGGATGCTGGGAAACAATGGTATAGGGGCTTGGGAGCTGGCCTTCCGATTTGAATCAAATCGTTTTCCATTTGGATAGCTACTCCATAGGCCACCAAAAAGGAGTTTCCTCCCCTAGACTTGATCATCATGGCTATCTCAAATTTGAAAGCTTTCAAATAATAGATAAAAGGTATACTTGGAGGTTGGGAGGGGTTTGACCTCATCGGGGATCCTCTGCCAGGTCTTATTAAACTAAATGTTGAAGTCGTCCATTGTCTCCATGGGTGCTCTCATGTTTGTCAGTTGTTCTAGGAGAGACACACCATCCACCTTCTCTTTGAATCTATGAACCAGTAAGTCAGCAAGCTGGTCCTAGCTTCCAATGGAGTGCAGGGCAAGGCAAATATACCTTTCTCGTGCCTTCCCTCTAAAGGATGTAGCCAGTAGTCTAAGGGCCACATTTTGCTCTACGATATTGTGCATTGCTCACAAGCCCACCATGTGATCTAAATGCTCCGTAGGTGTGGTAGCATCCTCTCTAGTGAAGTATGACAATGTTTTGAGCATCGAGTTTGGGATTGGATCCCATGTAATAGGAGGAACAGGTGGTTGCAAGGGACCTTTATCGTTCTAGGCTGGGTATCTTTTGGTAGGTTGGTTTTTTTGCGCCACCGTGTTACGATGTTGGATCTCCTTCTGGGTATCTAGATTGGTGGTGGCACCAGTGCTTGTGGGTTTGCTTGTTGGGTAGCGTGTGCTGATTCCAAACCCGGCTAAAGCCCCCCAGCCTACAGAAGAGAGGCCTATACCTCAATGTCTACCAAGCGCCACCCAAAGGTTCCAGTCTGCTGGATCATTCAATGTGATAGACCATCTAAAGAGGTCTACCGTCGCCATGCCTCTCTGGGATGTCTTATCCATGCTTGAGTAGAGGAAGAATTTGGAAGAAGCTCTATAGAAGGAAAAGGCACCAGGCAAACAAAAGGCAGCTATGGTTTTGCAGATATTTGGTCATGAGGTAAATTAAGCCAAGACGATGCCATTTTACCTGACCCTAATCTACGATGATAAGCTAATTCACAATTGCATGGTGCCAAGTACTTCCTTCATGCCCAGAAGAGTGGCAGATGCATTGGGATTGAGATACGAACCTATGAACAAGGGGGTAGTTCAGCTGGATGGTACTCTTGTTCAAATCTTTGGGTTGGTGAGGAATCTACCTCTCACACTATAGGCTTGTCCAAACCTCGCAATCCACTAGGACATAATAGTGATAGAGCTCTCGACAACTTTCAACATTTTTCTATTGAGGGACTTCACCACTAAGATAGGAGGCTACTTATCACTAGATTGGACGCACATGTTGCTCCGAACCAAATATGGGACCAAGTTGAAGATTCCATTAGAGCCTCTTCATGTTTATCATGTGGATCATGTACTGTTAGTCGAACTGGAGGCTGAGTAGGCATATGTTATAGAAGAAGGCCAGTCTAGATGAGATCTATTTGTTGATGAAGTCTGCTTTTTTGTTTCGGATTATCAAATGGGCCGGTGGGCGATTGAGATGTGGGTTCTTGATCCCTATAGAATATTTGAGCAATTGGGTATGGGATGAAGGGCTACCTTGAAGCTCTAATGTGCTATATGTATTATAATTCAAAAAAAAAAGAAAAGAAAAGAAGGGAGCCATGTCGCTAGACCACTCTAACCGAGCTAGGAGTGTAGAAGGACCGGAGCTGAAAGGGCATGGAAAAACCGATCAAATTAAATCAATGGACGATGTTTGTTGCTGAGGGAATCAACACAAGTGGAACTTCAATTTAGTGGTAGGCATAGGGGACATGTGTCAGACTCACGCTTGATTGAGAGCCGTTCAAGAGAAGCATAAGTTTGGGTTAGCGCTAGCCATCCGATCAAGGTCATCAATGAGTAGCAATGCTTGATAGAAACAAATCCTGAATTCCGTCCATCGTTTGTGAGTCGTCCGATCTTTGAGAAGCGCCTACTTGCATAAATGTTTTGCACTTAATTAAATTTACCCCATCTTACAAGGACCTTTTCGGACGTGATCTCACATCGTTATGGTGACACATGGCAAGCTCGCGCTCAATCAAAAGATAACAAAGGAAAACCCAAAGCCGAAAGTTTGTGCACCATATGAACAAATCATTGATGGACTATGATTGGCATCGAAGTAGAGAAGGCAAATGGCACCTGTGCACTGTTTGATAGGCCAACAAGGGAGACCTGTTGGTTACGAATCTGCCACTAGGAAAGGGTTTGGTCTATCTATGCGCCCTAGACCCGCCCAACAGGTTGAAAGGCCGGAAGGAAGGAATGCCTTTCGTGCCAATCTCCAGAGAAGGCCCGCTCCTTTACTACACTACACTGAGTTTTAGATTAGGGAACTAGAAAGAGATTGGAAAAATGCTGAAAGAAATGTAAATAACTGAAAGAGATAGGAAATGTAGGTTATTCCAAGGGGAATAACAGGCAGCACAATTACTAACTTCTACTTGAACTAGCAACAATCAATATTAGGAGTATAACCGAAACTAAAACTGAACACATCCTGATATGTATCCTTCAACAATTCCAAACTTCGTTCTTAATCACACACTTAAATCCAGGTTGCAGAATTCACTGTATGCAAATGAAGAAACAGAATTAACAGAAATAAGCATAGAAGGCATCATACACAGAAAAGGAGTTCAGGATCAGAACCAGGAGTCTTAATATTGAAGCAGAAATCCAAGTACAACATCTCTTTAGCAAAATGTTCCCCCCCTATTACATTACATTGAACCGCCTTTTATAGAGGAAAATCCCCTTGATTACATTAATGACCAACCCCCAAAAATACCAGGGCATTTTTGATTTGACCCTTGTCAGTCATCAGAGAATCCAGGGTACTCTGCCCACTCGTGCTTTTAGAGGCTCCGGACGATTACTGCAGCTCATTCGTGTTCACAGCGGGCGCGGTAGCTGGGGCAGCATGTCTCATTAATGTGGTTGGTGCAGCTTTCCCTTTGGAGCCTTTCTGGGATCTGACAGGGCGTCCTGAAGGGATGGGCTGGAGACTCGAATTCATGCACCATTGATGCGCCTTAGATGCCCACCTACCCTGCTTTCCCTGTTAGAGTACTCTTTCGACCGTTGCCTTAGCATTTTAAAAATGCCTTAGCTAGAGTTCGCCCGATTTGGGATCGAAGCTGAGAGCTTTGCCGAAGCCCAGGGAGGGTCAAATTTGCTAAGTCTGAAATGGACTTCCATGGATCGCTCTGGTGTGGTGCGACGTCGAGGTTCGCTGCAGAATGGGTGCGAGGCCGAGAATCGCTTGGAAATGGAGCGAAGCCGGGAGTCGCACGAGGACGGGGCGAAGCTGAGCTCTTCCCGAGCCTTAGGCGATCTGTGCTCTTAATGTTGTGCTTCGGACGGAAACCAAGCGAAGTCGAGGTTCGTTGGAGAAGAGGAGCGATGTTGAGGATCGCTAGGAAATGGAGCGAAGCTGGGGACTTTTGCGCTTTAGCGCTTTCTCGCTCGAAGTGATGCCGACGCCGGGGTTCGCTGTTAATGGGGGCGATCCTGAGAAATCTTGCCTTAGTCAACTTTTGGAGCCAGTTGACCCCGAAGTCGAGGTTCGTTGGAGAAGGGGAGCGAGTTTGAGAGTTGCTCGGAAACGGAGCGAACCTAAGGTGACCTGGCCTTAAAGCCTTCAAATCTTAGCCATTCCCTTCTTCGCCTAGGCTGTAGTTCGCTTGTTTTGGAGCGAACCTGAGGTGCCTTCGCCCCTTTTTGCACCATTTAGGCTGCATTTCGCTCAAAACAATGCCGAAATCGAGGTTCACTGCACCTTCTGCCCTAAGCTGGGCTTCGCTGTCAATTTGGGGGAACCCGAGGCTCGCTACTCCTGGGGGGCGAACTAGAGAACTCCATGCCTTAGTCGATTTTTGGGCTTTCATCACGGTTTCTTCACTCAGGTTGTTCTTTGCTCTAAAACCAAGCGAAGCTGTGGTTCGGACCTCCGTTTGAGCGAAGTTGATCTCAGAAGAAAGAGAGGAGAGAGAATTCAAGCATGAAAACAGTGCAGCAGTTTTTCAAAATTTTTACCCCTTAGTCAAAATGTGGCAACATTCCTGGCGGCTCGCAGGGTATTGAGCTTGCCTCAATGCAAGGACCCCAGGCTTTTATCCTTTGGGCTCGGAGTCACCTTCTGCTTCCTCTTCTAATTCACTGCTGCTGTTTGTGGATTCCTGCTCCAGTTTCTCTCCTTCTGTCTCCTCTTCACTATGCTCTTCACATTCTCCCTCTTCTTCTGGGTCTTGGTCGGGCTCCGGAGGGGCGAGGCGATCACGAATGCGCTCGTAGGTGGCCTTAACCTGAGTCCAAGCCTCCTCTTGGAATGGTTCGCGATCGTGAAGCTCTTTCAACAGGCGCTTGAAGCTCTCGATCTGGAGCATATCAGCTTGGTCAATCCTCTGTCTCAGTTTGGCTAGGTAGGCGTTGATTTGACAGAACCTGGATATTAATTGGGTCACCTGCGTCTCCAGGATAGGGCCTGCCCAACCATCAATCTCAGAAGTATCTTCCTTGAAGGCGTCCCATACTGGCTTCAGTTCATATCTGGGCAGCCAATTTCCATCATCATCTGTAAAGCTGGGGAAACCGAGCCCCGTGAGGGTTTGGAAATGCGCCAGACAGATGTTTTTCTCCTTCTCGAATGCATCTAGCAATTTCCTGGCCCTTCTGACCTTTTCTAACTTGTCGAAGAAAGCATGCAGAGTAGACTTTGCAGTGGACTAGTCTCGGGCAGTTTGGGTCATTGGGGGGGCTTGGAGGTCCTTGCGCTCGTAAATTTCGACCTCAATGGCCAAGTTGAGCCAGCGTTCTGCTTCGCGCTCGACCTCTTCTACAACAGGCTTACCCTGAGCGGACGCTTGCTGGGCCTTCCAAATAAACATAAGGACGGACAAGGACCTTGAGGCTGTAGTTCGGAAATTCTTCAATAAACTGGTGCGAACCTCCTTCACTCGGTCCCTAGAAAAGACCTCTATCTATGCTTCCCTCTTTTCGAGCTGCTGCTGTGCTTCTTGGACCTGTGCCTCCAACTTGTTTATCTTGGCATCTGCCTCTCCTCCTTCCTTGAGATGGCGCTGGACAACATATTTATGCTCGGCCACTTCCTGCTCCAAAGCTGCCACCCTCTGCCGCAACTTTTCGGATTCGTCCTTGGATTCTTCCAGCTGGGCCTGCATTTTTTCCAGGGTTTCTTGCATCTTCAGGTTCTCATTTTCTTCTGCGAAGCAATGCTCTTTTATGTGTTCGTGGTGCAGGTAGACTGTGCTCGCCTTGAGTTGGATGACCCCCATCTTGTTCTCCACATCAAGTGTTTTCAAATCTTTGATTACACGTTGGTAAGTGTAGTCCGCGGGTGTCATATCCTCCAGGGGTTTTTGGACCTTCGGGATCTTCACCTTATGCAGCTCCATCCTCTGAGGATCGAACATGGCGCGCTTTTCAACTCCAGCAGGCTCTCGCGCCTTTCTCTTTTTGATGTCCTTGATCCATCTGAATGAGCTCTGCCGCGCCTGGACTAAGCTATCCGCTACGGGACGCTCCTCTATCATTTCCACCTCTTGCTCCAAGAGTTCCATTCCACCGAACATGGGCGTGAGCAGAAGCAGATCCTGCTGAGGCAGGGATTTTGCGGACAGGTCACCCGAAAGAAAAGTAAAATAGAGAGGGTGCCCTGCCCAGAAAAGATGGTTTTTAGCCCTACTTCACAGGTTGGGAGAGGAAGGAGCTGCTATCAAAGTCCACTACCTGCTATAACGAGATATGTTAGGGATCGGGTTCCCGGCCTCCCTTTTTGGAGTACGGCCGGGAACCCTTGCCCTTGCCATCTCTAACCAGTTTTATAGCAAAGAGAAAAGAAAAGCAAATAGAAGCCCTTGCCAAGAGAGGGTTGCCCTTGCCTTCAGGTTTTTACTCTCCTCAGGCCAAACTCGCTAATAATAAAAGTCCAACCTTGCCCTTGCCAGCGCATCCCTTGCCCTTGGTTGAGGGTTCTCTGCCTACCTTACCGGGTTTTGTTTTGTTTCGAAAGAGCCTTGTTTTGTTTTGCGGGTTTTGAGAAGTTTTGGAAGAGCCTTTAAAGGTTTTGTTTTGTTTTGGTTTTTAGCCGAAAAGAAAGAAACAGAAAGAACGGGCAAGAGCCATGGATGAGCTCCAAGGCAGGGCCGAGGAACGCCTGATTGAACACGTAATAGGAATCCTTCTTTGACAACACCTGAGTCCACTGATACACAGGCAGTGCTTTACCCTTCTCGTCGGTGCGACTGATGGGAATGAATTTGAATTTATTGTGCATATGATAGAAAAAGAGCTAGGCCAGGAACGAGCAAGGTCTGTAAGACTGGGATTTTCCTTGTCTTAGGTCAAACAACCGACAATGCATGTTGCGCGCTACCCAGTCCGCCCAGTCAAAGAATACTGGCTTCGTCTTCGGTCCCATGGTGCTGTGGGCATAGAATTCCCCATGCGATATGCATTCCGCAAGGGCGACCTGGTAGGGGTATACCACCGCATCAGTGGAGAGCCCCAACACCCATGCTAGCATCATGTACATATCAGGGCTTTTGAAATGCCTCAGAGACATAGGCATTGTTGGCCACCGGTTGGCTAGTAGTGGGTCCCTCAGCTGGGACTCCATGAAACGTCGCATCTGTGGGGTGTTCTGATATTTGGCAGTCTGCTCATCAGTGTTGATAGCTCTGATGGTGTAATCCGTGCTCGGCAGCTGCCCTAGAGCAAAGACGACTTGGACGGTGTCAGAAAAGAGTGAGAACAGAACCTTCCCCTCTCTTTCCCGAACTTGTCTGGTTAGCGGATTATAATTTTTGGCGATAGCAGACACCAGCTTTGGGCAATTGTGCACAGGGGGGCACAAGAACCAGTACAGATTGGAATAATACGCTGCAGTCCTTGGGCTCGCGGGAGAAACCTTCTCCCGCCTCTCATCGATGGTTTGCCGCAGTTGCTCAATGTTTTGGGAGAAGGCACCATCCCTGAATTTTGCCAAATTGTCGATGGGTGGGGGAATTACTACCTTTTCTGATCCTGATTCCCCCTTCGGTCCTTCTGCGCCCTCCGACTTTTGCTTCTGCTCTTTCTGTTTATCCTTCTTCTCTTTCTTTTTCTTCTCTCCCTCTGCTTTTCGTTTCTTATCGCCCTCTGGCTTTTCTGCACTTCTACTTTTGCGTGCCTTCGCCCTCTCCTCAGCACTCCTTTTGCCCATGACAAATCGTGAAGACACACGGGTGCGTTGTTGATTTCTGGTGAATTCTTTTGTTTATGGTTCTAGTGCAGCGCGGGACAAATCCTGAGGAGTCAAACGGCTGGGCGAACTAGGGCGTCGCTCCTTTTATGGCCCTGGGTGTGAACCACTCCATTAATGGCGCATGCCTGGAATAAATGCCTGAGGCCGAAGTTGGGTGGAAGCGATCCTTCTCCATTGGTGGTCGTGCCATTTTGCTAAGGTTGGAAGCTTCCATGATGCACGAAATCTTTCTCAAAAGCACGAACCCCTCGGTCTCCGATCCCGAGGCTCTGTCCTCTTTCCCTAACGAACTGCTTAGGAATGCGTGCGACCAACCTCATTAACAATGTGCGCCTTGGGAGTGTAAATCGTCGCCGTGTTTTTCGCGCGCCCCAATGCTCGCCGTGTCAAGTTGTTATATGGGGTTGAGGTTTGCTCAACATTAGAGCAAACCCCGACTTCGGGGAGCATGACGCCCGAACTTGGGCCTTCGCGCTTGCACTTTGTAGCTAAACAAACCTGCACTTTGCCCAAAACTTTGAGCAAACCCCAATGTCGCTTTGATATTGGCTGGCTTTAAACTTTGCGTCTCGCCCTAACTTCGGGCGATCCCCAGGTTCGCTCCAAACATTGTCCGAAACTTGGCCTCGCTTGAAAACCGAGCGAACTTCGGCTCTTGCCCTTTAGGGGAGCTAAGTGTCCCCGTATGGCGACCTTGGTGAATTCAGCTCTTTCCCGCCCCGGGGTTGAGTCTCGCTCAGTAGTTGCCTGAATCTCGGGTTCGCTTTAAAACCGGGCGAACCGCAGTTTTAGATGGTGCCTTAGGGAATTTCGACCTCATTTGTTTTTTGCTGCCGCACTTTTCAACTCTCGTTCTCGCCGCGTTCTTTGGTGGTAGCAACCTCTCTTAATTGGTGACGATCCATGGTTTTACCATACTAACCTGTCTTGGGATGGTTCGCAAAATTCTAAGCGAAACCTAGCTTTGGGGGAAGTTGTGCCCAAAACGCAGCCCTTGGCGCTTTCTTTTCGGAGCCCGAACCTCGGCATAACCTCTGCGCTTCGCACCAAGTTCGAGCGAACCCTGTCTTCGCTTTACACTCTGCCCGAACCTCGTCCTCGCTCAAAATCAGAGCGAACTCCAGCTCCGCTTTGAACATTGGCAAACCTCGCCAAGTTTTAAACTTTGTATTTTCACCCAAACTTTGCGTGAAACTTGCTCTCACCATAAGGTTGCACGAACCCTGGCATGGTGGGGCTTTAGCGAACTTTGTTCCCCGCTCATGGCCGAGTCTCGCCCTGAGCCTTGCCCGAAACCCGTCCTCGCTTAGAATCGGAGTGAACTCCAGCTTCCGAGGCATGCTACGTCTCGACCTTGGGACTTGCTCTTCGGACTTTAACCCCTTTTACGCGCTTAGCATCGGATTTGAGCGAACTTCGTTCTCGCTTTCAAACTTAGGCGAAACACAACCTTGCTTCAAAACTGACCGAGACTTGTCTCTTTTTTGAGGATCGACGATATCCTCTCGTTTGCCCCTTCGACGAGCGAAGCCCGTTTTTGGGACTAAGCTTTAGCGAACCTGAGCTCTGGATGGGGATTTCTTTTTGCCGGAAACCCTGGATGTGCTCTGCCTAAACTCCGGAGGCACAAAAATGCTCGACTATGGAGCGCAAGCACTTGCCTTAAAGCAGGAAAACATATTTACATTCGGAAAACATAAATTAAAACAGCAAAAATAAAACTATATACACAGGAAACTTTCCTGATGCTTCTCACTGATGATAGGCCTTCAGGTGAAGGCCTTTGACAGGTATGGGCAACGTACGACCCTCCATGTCCTGCAAGATGAAAGAATTCAATTGATTAACTCGGGCAATTTGAAAGGGGCCTTCCCAGAAGGCATCAAATTTGTCATGATTCCCTGGTTTCGCTTTCCACGCATTCCATTTCAGCACTAGGTCCCCAACCTGGAAGACACGGGCCGTGGTTCTTTTTTCAAACCAGTTCTTAGTGCTCTTTGTATGTTTCATGAAAGCTTCATAAGCTTTCTCCCTGTCTTCTTCCAGTTGCAGTAACTGGGCCAGTCGGGCGTCCATGGGATCAAGGTCTTCCTTCTCATCATCCAGCATCCAGAGTGCTGGCATTTCAACATGTGTAGGCAGGGCTGCCTCTTTCCCGTACACCAATGAATACGGGGACGTCTTGATGGACTTTTTTATGGAGGTACGGTCTGCCCTTAGTGCCTGGTCAAGTAGCAGGTGCCAAGTTCGCTTGTTACTTTCTAGGGTCCTCTTCAGAATTTTCAGCAAGTTCTTGTTAGTGGACTCTGCCAGGCCATTCCCCTGCGGGTAGTAGTTGGAAGAGGCCTTTAAGTAGATCCCATACTTGTTGGCGAACTCGCTGAGTCTGGCACCTATGAACTCTGGGCCATTATCGTCTGGAACCCCAAATCGGGTAATCAATTTTTCCAAGAAGGGAATGACTACCTCCTGATCAGCATGCTTTGTCAGGACTGTCTCGACCCATCAGGTGAAATAATCTGTGGTAGTCAGTATGTATTTGTGCCCTGCTGAAGAATTTGGCGATATGACCCCGATGAAGTCCAAACCCCAGTGTTGGAACGACGCTTCGACTTGAATCGAGTGCAGGGGCAGTGGAGCATTCTTGTTCCGGCCAGCATACCTCTAGCACCTGTCACACTTCCGGCTAACTGAGAATGCATCGGCAAAAATTGTGGGCCAATAATAGCCCGCTCTGATTATTTTTAAGGCCGTCGGCCTTCCAGCCAAGTGGCCCCCCGATATTTTGGAATGGAATTCATCAAGGATTTTCTCTTTTTCGGTCCCCCTAACACATCTCAAGAGAACCTCATCTATGTTCCTGAAAAATAGCCCCTTTGGGCGCAACACATACCTGCGGGCCTGGAGCCTGAATCTCCTTCTCTGCGAGGCTAAGAGGTGGTCTGGGCATCTTCTGGTATGGAAGTATCGTATCAGGTCATCTGTCCAGTCATCGCTATTTGCAGATTGGTTAGTGAAGTTACCCTTTGACACTGGGTCCTCCGATTGGTAGGCCGCTACCTCTGCAGCAGCGCTCTTGGCGAGTTCCTGGCATAACGCCCGACCGCGGATCAACTTTGTGGGTCGGACCTCAATGTTGAACTCCTGGATCTTAGTGACCCAGCCAACCCTCTTGTTGCCCATCTCCCCTTGAATGATAAAATTTCTTACGTCTGGATGAACAACATATACTGTCATCTTGCTCTGGGAGACGAAGTGTCGAAATTTTTTCAAGGACCTCATCACCGTGTGTACTTGTCTTTCAATAAAGTTATACCTCTCTTCATGCGGCTGGATCACCTGGCTCAAGAATGCGATACGACGCTCCTCGCCATCTTCCCCCTTCTGAGTTAGGACTGCGGCATAGCTCTCAGGCTCTCTGATTGCGTAAAGAATAAAGTCTTTTGAGTAGTCGGGGTTGACTAAGACAGGGGCTTGAGCAATCCGAGCCTTGATTTCTTCGAACGCCTTCTTCCTTTCCTCCGTCCAAGTGAACTCGGCGTCTTTTTTCAACAATTCGGTCATCGACTTGACGACCTAGGCGAAATCAGGCACGAACTTCCTCACGAAGTTGATTTGGCCGAAGAAAGACTGCAGGTCCTTCTTGTTCGCTGGGAGTGGGAGCTTGAGGAGGGCCTTCGCTCTGTCAGGGTCTACGGCGAGCCCCTTTTCTGAGATAACATGGCCCAATAATTTCCCTTCCTTTACTGCGAAGACAGACTTCTTCGGGTTTATGGATATGCCGAACTCCCGGCACCTTTCGAATACTTGCCGCAGGTGTGAGGCATGTTCTTCTCTCTTGTGTGAAAACACAGTCATATCATCCAAATAGATGACAATAATTCTGTTCAATAATTCTTGCTCAATAATTCTTTTCAACAATTATGTCCATGGCTCTCTGGAAGGTGGCCCCCGCATTTGAGAGGCCAAAGGGCATACGCTGATTGGCGAACATCCCCCATTTTGGTGTTGAACGCCGTCTTATGCTGATCCTCATCCCTTATCCAAATCTGGTTGTATCCAGAGAAACCGTCCAAGAGGGAGAAGCGATGTGCTCCTACCACTACATGGAGGATTTGGTCAATCTGTGGGAGTGGGTAGTGATCCTTCAAAGAGACCTGGTTCATATTTGGTCAATCTTGATATGCTCGACACAGGGCCCAAATCTGCTCCAGCTCTTCAGGGGTACAGTCTGCCCCAACTTTGATGACCTTGCCGGGCTCTAACTCGAGCTCCCTATATTGCTTTTCATCAACCTTGATTCTATGGGCGATCGCTCGGTCATTCTGGTCGAACAAACTCTCTAGAGTGATCAGTCCTTTTGGGACATGGTTATTTTTCAATTGTATCAACCCCTCATATTCCTCGTCATCAGGGTCTCTACCTTCTATTGTACTTGCTTCATGAATTAAAAAATTGACGATTTGCTCGTCACTGTCGAACACCTACCAGTGGGTGTCCCTATCAGGCACAGAAGGCCTGTAAATAGTTCTTACCGCCTTAGGCTTCTGCATCATGTCATCGGCCGGGGAGTATTTGGCTCCGATAGACGCTAAGACATACGTGCTTGTTCTTTTCCCGCGAGATAGCTTGGACATTTAGTGACTCGAAGGACTCCAACATGTCCCAAACCCTATTGCGGTACGCCTTGAGGTAGTGTTGTTTTGAGACGCACTTGTTGGTAATCTGTTTGCAGACTACCTCCAAGTCCCCAAAAATCTGCAGCTGCTTGATCCCTAGCTTCTCAGCCTTCTTCAATCCTAAGCATAGGGCTTCATACTCTGCCGCGTTGTTGGTGCAACTCCAGGCAAGCCTGTAGTAGTGGTCCTTTTGTTCTCCAAAGGGCAAAACCAAAAGAAGCCCTGCCCCGACGCCATTTTTGCATCGGGCACCGTCAAAGAAAAGCTTCCATAGCTCATTCAGGGCAGAGTCTTTGCTCTCCTGCACTATCTCCTTTGGTTTCTCGGGCTTGGTGATGGAATAACATCCCATCTCCGACTCAATCATGGCGTTAAAATCAGTCAAGGAGAATTCATCCTCCGCTCGCAACTCCTCTAGGGATTCTTCTATCAGATCCACCTCTAATTCTTTTGTCATTAGGTGGACTGAGTCATCCTACTGCCCCTCTTCGGCCATTTTCTCGATAAGGAAGGTGGAGGGTTTCTCATTGTAGATCTTCACCTTCCTTCCCTTGAAAGGGACCTCCATGTGTGAGTAGTCCAAAGAGAGATAACCTCCCAACTTAGCAGTGAACTCCCTTGAGAGGCACATGCTAAAGTACGGCTCCAGGTCAACAACTACAACCTCTTGGATTACAACAATCTGAGGCACCTTGTGCAGCTGGATGGGGATATCCTTAATGACGCCCATTGTTTTCATAGGAGTGTCATCGAGTTGAAGAACACCTTGACTGCTCCGCGTGTATTCCATGCCCATCTCCTCGCAAACTGCTCTCGACATGACGGTGGTTGCTGCATCGGAATCAATCATGCAATTGTGCACGACCCACCCTTCCATTCGAAGGGATAGATAGAACGACGGTGGCCTGTTCTTTCTTGTGGCCGAGGTGGTCAGAGTTTGAGCTAGCATTGGCTACGTTGGTTTTCCTCCCTTGGTAGATTTCAGCGATTCCTGCAGCAGGTCCACCTGCCCGGGAAGTTGCAGAGCATCGTAAAGACTTATCTTGGTAGGAGTTTTCTTCAGCTCCTCAACAATGTTGCAAGCCGAAGCAGTGGATACCTCTGGTTCTTTCATGGCTTCATACTTAGTGCGATATTGTTGTGTGGCTTCAACCCTCTACCGCTTCGTCAATGATGAGTACTTAAGCTTCTCCCTGGCTTGCTCTCGGGTTTCACCCTGAGGTTGCAACACGGGGGCTTTTGTCGGCAGGGGTTTTTCTTTCACCAGCGAGGGCAAAGGAACTTTATCTGGAGCTTTTGCTGGAGGTTGCTCCTTCTCGTGGCGGGTGTACACCTTCAGAGGCTCCATCTGGGTTGCGTCTTACTCAATTGGTTTCTTCCCATTTCTAGTAAGAATTGAAACTTGTTCCTCTTCGGGGATCATGAGGTTACGGTCCGCCTCCCTAATCATGTTAATTTGCTCGCTGGGGACGCTGCCTGCCAATGTTTGAACGTAGTTCTGGTGCACCATGCAAGTGTCCTCCCCATGTGGGTCATTGCAAGTGGAGCACCAGTGCACATAGTCTGAGGTGCTCGGCTCTTCACCGTTTAGAATGGCAGCATTCCTCCCGGGAGGCCTACCAGCCTGAGCTGCTTGGTCTCTTGTAATCGCCGGAGGGGGATATCTCCTTGGCAGGAATTCTTGTTGAGCCTGCTACTTTTTCATAACAGCCATATCATTGGACAACGTCCTCATGGTGGAGTTAAGAGACTGCAGCTCTTGTAAAAGCTTTACTTGCGGGTCAACACTTGGAGGAGCCGGTAACGATAATGGCGCCATAGGTGGAGGCAAGGTCGGATATTGTGGGGGCGGAGGAAGCTTTGGAACTGTGGGCGTGGGAAGTTGCGGAAAGCTGGGCGCCTGACTCGGATTCCACGAGGGAATCGGGTACATGGAAGGTGCGGGAGGGAACTGAGTGGCCGTATTGGGGTACTGGTACTGGGGCAAATCTGGGAAGATTGGCATTGTTGGCTTTGGCAGGAGTTTACCAATGGCGATTAAATTGGCCTATGCATTCTGTGCCTGCGAATACAATTTCGGGAAAGTGTTGACACCAGAATGCCGGATATTCATACTGAGGACCGAGTTGAACGCTCTGAGGAAATAGAATGCTGCTTGCTCAGAGGTTGGCCGCAGGCCATCAGGGACCCTTTGTCAGGTCCGAGCAAACCTGACATTGAAATCAGGGACCTCCTCCTACGGGTGCCTTTGGATGGTCGTGAACTGATGGAGCAAGGAGTAAGGGTCCGCCGATTCGTTAAACCTTGTATCAACCTTTCTGCCAACTGGTCCCAAATGGCGATAGTGCCAGGCGGCAAAGATCTGTACCAGTACAAGAGTTTCCCTCTGAGGGACAAGACTAGCAATCTCACCATAATGTTTTCTTCTGTGATACCGTGGATGGTAGCCAGAGCAGCAACGTCCTGGACATGCTCGTATGCCGTTTTCCCAGTACCATCGTAGGTAGGAATGGCCTTCAACGCTGCGGCTGGGATAGCGGCTTGTGCTGCCAGATTCAACGGCCCTGAATGATTCCAGGCCGGGAACAGCCTGGGCGGGTTCGGCGGTTGATTTTGCTGTTGATTTGGCGGCTGCGCCATGTTTGCGTTGGGATTTGGCTGGACAGGAACACCCGAAGCACCTAACTGAACGTTAGGTAGAACCGAAAGACCCTGATGATCTGGAGAGTTCGGAGGATTCCGAGGGTAGCTAGTTGTTGTGCTATCTGAAGCCGGATCTTGCTCAGCAACGACAACTTCTTGCGATGATGCCTCGTTCAGCGGAATATTCGGCCTGACTAGCCTAGGGCGTTCTCCCAGGGCACTGATGTCAAGCTCGTAGTACTCGGTTTCTTCTTCTGCGTTTCTAGCTCTCCATCTCGTACGCATGAAGACGTGATTTTCTTAGGCTGGTCTTCGAGACTTGGAGGTATCCGAGTTCAATAGAGTTGCCAAATGTTCAGATTTGACAACATTGAAGCGAACATCACTTTCTCAATACTGCTTATGAGGTGGAACGATTGGTCCCATCGGGCGTGCCAGAAAAAACTGTTGGTTACGAATCTGCCACTAGGAAAGTGTTTGGTCTATCTATGCGCCCTAGACCCGCCCAACAAGTTGAAAGGATGGAAGGAAGGAATGCCTTCCGTGCCAATCTCCAGAGAAGGTTGGCTCCTTTACTACACTACACTGAGTTTTAGATTAGGGAACTAGAAAGAGATTGGAAAAATGCTGAAAGAAATGTAAATAACCGAAAGAGATTGGAAATGTAGATTATTCCAAGGGGAAGAACAAGCAGCACAATTACTAACTTCTACTTGAACCAGCAACAATCAATATTAGGAGTATAACAGAAACTAAAACTGAACACATCCTGATATGTATCCTTCAACAATTCCAGACTTCGTTCTTAATCACACACTTAAATCCAGATTGCAGAATTTACTGTATGCAAATGAAGAAACAGAATTAACAGAAATAAGCATAGAAGGCATCATACACAGAAAAGGAGTTCAGGATTGGAACGAGGAGTCTTAATATTGAAGCAGAAATCCAAGTACAGCAGCTCTTTAGCAAAATGTTCCCCCCCCTATTACATTACATTGAACTACCTTTTATAGAGGAAAATCCCCTTGATTACATTAATGTCCAACCCCCAAAACTACCGGGGCAGTTGAGATTTGACCCTTGTCAGTCATCAGAGAATCCAGGGTACTCTGTCCACTCGTGCTTACAGAGGCTCCGGACGATTACTGCAGCTCATTCGTGTTCACAACGGGCGCGGTAGCTGGGGCAGCATGTCTCATTAATGTGGTTGGTGCAGCTTGCCCTTTGGAGCTTTTTTGGGATCTGACAGGGCGTCCTGAAGGGATGGGCTGGAGACTCGAATTCATGCGCCATTGATGTGCCTTAGATGCCCACCTACCCTGCTTTCCTTGTTAGAGTACTCTTTCGACCGCTGCCTTAGCATTTTAAAAATGCCTTCGCTGGAGTTCGCTCGATTTGGGATCGAAGCCGAGAGCTTTGCCGAAGCCTGGGGAGGGTCAAATTTGCTAAGTTCGAAATGGACTTCCATGGATCGCTTAGGTGTGGCGTGACGCCGAGGTTTGCTGCAAAATGGGTGCGAGGCTGAGAATCGCTTGGAAATTGAGCGAAGCCGGGAGTCGCACGAGGACGGGGCGAAGTTGAGCTCTTCCCGAGCCTTAGGCGATCTGTGCTTCGGACGGAAACCAAGCAAAGCTGGGGTTCACTGGAGAAGAGGAGCGATGTTGAGGATCGCTTCGAAATGGAGCGAAGCTGGGGACTTTTGCACCTTAGCGCTTTCTCGCCTGAAGTGATGCCGACGCCAAGGTTCCCTGTTAATGCGGGCGATCCTGAGAAATATTGCCTTAGTCAACTTTTGGAGCCAGTTGACCCTGAAGCCGAGGTTCGGTGGAGAAGGGGAGCGAGTTTGAGAGTCGCTCGGAAACGAAGCAAACCTGAGGTGACCTGGCCTTAAAGCCTTCAAATCTTAGCCATTCCCTTCCTCGCCTAGGCTGTAGTTCGCTTGTTTTGGAGCGAACTTGAGGTGCCTTCGCCCCTTTTTGCACCATTTAGACTGCATTTCGCTCAAAACAATGCCAAAATCGAGGTTCGTTGCGCCTTTTGCCCGAAGCTAGGCTTCGTCGTCAATTCGGGCGAACCCGAGGTTCGCTACTCCTGGGGGCGAACTAGAGACCTCTATGCCTTAGTCGATTTTTGGGCTTTCATCGTGGTTTCTTCACTCAGGCTGTTCTTCGCTCCGAAACCAAGCGAAGCTGGGGTTCGGCCCTCCGTTTGAGCGAAGCTGATCTTGGAAGAAAGAGAGGAGAGAGAATTCAAGCATGAAAATAGTGCAGCAGTTTTTCAAAATTTTACCCCTTAGTCAAAATGTGGCAACAAGACCTGTGCACCGTTTGATCATCTAAAGATGGCGATTAATAGGAACGCCATGTCTGGAAAAGGGTGGTGATGTCCTTGCATCGACTTTGTCAGAAAGTGACATAAAATCAGATAAGACGAAGTCAATGTAGGTAGGTGCCCTGATCCTCAAGGAGAAAATCTATAAAAGGCGCTTTGCCTTTAGGTTTTGCTCTTTCGATTCCCAAGCATCCCATCGTACAGGAGCCCTAGGTAACACTAGAGAGGACAATGACAGGGCCAAGCCATGAGGAGGATCCCCCTTTCTTCCTATCTGTTCAACTCTCCCAATTCCCCATTCCTTCATTTGACTCCGACCCAATAGATAAGGTCTTGAATTTTATGGGATCCTATATCTCCAATTAGCAGAAGATCCCCTGTGAGTTATCAGAACCCTTGTTGAGAAAATCGCGAAAAAATTGGCGGAATCGCGATTCATTCGCTGGCCGAGTCAATCGGCAAACTAACGTTTCATTGCCGACTCATTTCCGATTTTTTCAAAAAATCGGCAAAAAATCTGCAATTTATTTTTTTAATAATAATAAAATTTTCCTTTTTTTTCAAGCTGTGGCCGATTTAGGGTTTTTTTTATGCTAGCCCATTTTTCAGCTGTTAATGTTTGAACTTAAAAGTTTAAAGTTGAAACCCTAAATCTGAAACCCTAGTTTAGGGTTTTGGGTTTTTTTTTTCTTCTTTTTTTAAGTAAATATTGCTACCTGATAACTATGTATGCAAGCCCATTTTTCAACTGTTAATGTTTGAAACTTTGAAGTTTAAACCCTAAACCCTAGGCTAGGCCCTAGGGTTTGGGTTTAGGGTTTGTTTTTTTTTTCCTCCTCTTTTTAAGTAAATAAGTAAATATTGCTGCCTGGTAACTATGTATGCAAGCCCATTTTTCAGCTGTTAGTGTTTGAATTTGAAACTTTGAACTTTGAACTTGAAGTTTAAACCCTAGTCTAGGCCCTAGGGTTTTGGGTTTAGGGTTTTTTTCCTCCTTTTTTTAAGTAGATATTGCTGCCTGATAACTATGTATGCAAGCTCATTTTTCAGCTGTCAATGTTTCAATTTTAAACCCTAAACCCTAGCCTTTTGGTTTAGGGTTTAGGTTTTTTTTCCTTTTTTTCAAGTGATTGTAACTTTATTGTTACTTGTTTCCATGTGCAGGCATATAAAAAATGAAACCTTTTTTTCCTTCTTGTTACTTGCAACTTTGTACCTTTTAATATTATAAGCAATACAAGATGTGTACTTAAAGCTTAAGCCTTGTATGATGTCTTGACTTGAATGGTTGCTTTTATTGCAATATTTGATTTGCATAATGTTAATTCATTGTAATATGCATAGAAAATTCAAGAAAATTTCGTTTTCTTCGGTTTTCTTTTTGCCGATTCATTGCCGATTTTTTCCCCGATTTTTTGCCAATTTTTAAAACTGCTGATTGACTCCCGATTCCGATTTTCTCAACTATCATTAGAATTGTAGTGAATATTCACTACACCTGGGGAATTTCACCTTAGCCAAATTTACAAGTCAGTCTCGGCGGAAGACAAGTTTGTCGAAAGAAGGGCGGAAGCAAAGCGCACCGTCGATTTTGTGATCTATAGTGGGCGTTAGTTTTGCAAGAGGAGGTGATAAAATTTTGAAGTTGCGTGCACCGTAGGTTTTTGGTATCCACGGTGGACACTGTTCTGTTGCACGGAGTATTCGATACAGTTTTGGAGCGAGTCGTTGATCTTGTGATGAATAGTGGGCGCCCTTTTCCAACAAAGCAAGTAGAAAGAGGTTTTTAAAGTCACATTAGTCATTGATTTCTCATATGATGGCCCGCATCATTTCTTGAGGCTGTTGAAGAAAGTATCAAGAGGAGATTTTCGCCGTTAGTCGAGAGTTGGACACTTGACGAGCATATTAACGCCTCACGAAAGAAATAGCCGTCCCATCAAGGCCTGCGCTCAAAAGAGATTTACTATTGATCTTGAGCGAAACAAAATCCAACGACCCATGGAGATTGGAGAAAGAGGTCGAGACACTTAGATCATAAAGCTTCGCCAATCGTCCGATCTCAGCTAACAACAGTCCAAAAGCTCAGGAGGAGCTCTGTTGCTCGTCCGATCGAAGGAGAAACATCTCGGGCCAATGGATCTCAATTTTGGGAAGGGCAGGAACAATCTTTCAAAGGAAGCATCTATGCACAATCTCCCAAGAGAAGGGTAGAAGGGCTCATAAATGTGGCAATCACAAAAAAGCCTCAAATCTGCTTACTTGCACCATTTGGGCATGCCATGCCTTTCCAAGAAAAGTAGTTGGCGTCATAAAGACAGTGGTGGTGAAAGCTCTAGTTTCTGAGGTCCCAAACCCTTCAACATCGATGGCTCTAGTTCTAGAGACCTCGAATCCATCAACATTTAGTGCGGACCAATCTTTTTCTCACTTTGGAGGAAAATATGGATCGCTTGTGCAAGTTTTAGAAGGGGAAAACCCTAATCTATGTATATGAGTAGTAGTTTTGTTTTCATTGTAGGGATTGGAAGATTGCTTGCTTGTGCCTAATATCTAGCTAGCCATGTGTGTATTTTCCTTTCACTTTTCTTCTTTGTATAAGCTAGACTTGAGCCTTGAGTTATTTTGTTGAAGAGTATTGAACCTCTTTTTGTCTAAGCATCTCTGTAGAGATGGTATTTTGTGATGAATAAAGGAAGCTGTGAGTCTGTGACTAATTTTGCTCTGTCTTGGTTCTAATATTCGTCCTGTGTTTGAATACTTAGATGTTAGATTGAGATTGTGTTCACTTTCTAGCTATTAATAGATGATGCATGTGTTCATTTTATTCCGGTTATGCACAAAAGAATCTTCGATCTTGGCGCATCGTCTCCTTTAGATTAGGTTTTATTTTTTGCAATTTCTCTCTCCCTTTTCCCTAGACGAAGGCAACTAGTGTAGGAATGGTGCGCTAAAGATCACACCAATTGAGGAGCCGAACTCAGTAAAATCTTGGAGGTCGCCATGCGAGCACGTCTCTCGTTCGGGAGCTTCTTGACTGCATCTATCCACACGAGGCGTGGGTGTTGGATGCGCTTGACAGGCGGATGCAACATTTGGAGAGACCAACAGTTCCCAAACTGAGATTGGCATCCAAAGTGTTATGCGGATTAGCAATTTATTTACTTTTTCTTTTTTTAATATTCGTTATGAGAATTTTATTCTTTGATATTGATTTGTGGCCATTCTCCGAAATCATTTCCACATGCAATCATCTGAACTTGGACAAGTTCCCTAACATAATGCCTTGGATGAACCCCGAATTGGTACTGCTGAGGAGAACGTGGGAATGTAGAGTGCTGAATCCAGATTCCTAGTTTTGAAGTATGTTTGGATTATGCTTTAAACAGTCCAAAAGAATAAAGGTTGGATGGAAGGTATTTAATTGACTGGCAATCACGATTTATTAGAAGAATATTTAACAGTGATGTTTTGTGAGCAACTTGATTCTTAGACTAGACAAATGCTGGAAGGAGAGGGGCTCCCACAGCAGTACATGAATTTTTATTGAAATTGGGATTCAAATAATTTCATCTGGTCAACCTTTTTAAATTTAAAGGGATTAAGGGAGGCTGGACAGATATTTTGTTCAGCCACTGTATAAAATAAGGGAGGACTTCTTACTGGTCTTGCTGATTCTGTTTTTAAACTTAAGATCAATTCAAATAGTCATGCTTTTGGTAAATGAAAGCATGGAATTCTTGTCATTGAGCAGTTATGAAAATAAGAAGTTTTGCCTATGCTCTTTTTTAAAGAAAGGTTTGGTGTCTTACAAAGAAAGTTGGTATGGCAAATATACCTCCTCTTGAAGAGAATCATCTACAACTCCTAGAACTCCACAGATTAGGAATTTCCATTGCATCAACATGAATCCTTGTGGAAACATCTGGAGATTTGTGACCCTTAAAAGTCCATTGCATGACTATAAATCTACTTTCTTGTGGATCTTTCTGTTGTGTTCTAATGTCTAGAACTGTTGTAAAATTAACTTAAACAAGATCTGATCAAAAGTTATTCACTCAACTGGTTAAATTCCTCAACTTTCAAGGAGACCCAGGTTCGAATCTTGCCAAGTGATACATGTGTAATTTGCCAAGCTGGTATGATACCACTATGTGGTCATGATATAATACGGGTAGGGCCTGCTTCAGATAACTGATTATAAAAAAACTTAAACAAGATCTGAATTCTCAACTTTTAAAAGATCCACTATTAAACTGCTAAACTTGCAGAAATGTGAATCTGATACTAAACAAAATTTAAGAGTAAGATCTGAATTTTAGCAGCTGTACACAATCCGAAGCAAACAAAAAAACTCACAGAGAAAGATGGAAGAACTCTTTTTTACAAATTTGTGACTGAAGATCTGAAACTTTTGGATAACTTTTATGGTATTATTAGACAACAATATAAACACACTATAATCTAAAGAAGACTGACCTCTTGAAATATGGAACCATATATTACTTTGTTGCTTTCCAAAACATTAACATAAGAGTACATAAAGAAAGGATAACTTTACTGAGGAGTATGGTTTCCAATTAAAGTTTCAGAGGATGGTATGAGCACTGCACTTGGCCAAGTGAACTAGTCTCTCATAGACTACCTGCAGACACTTTTCCCAAAAGACCCCCTTCTTTAACAACTACCTTTTATTTATAACTATTTCCCACTTAATATTTATTTTTTTAAAGGAAATGGTAGTATTTCTTGCATAAACTTGCAAGATCATAGGATCATTGTCTTCGAAGACTGGGTCATGATAACACCATCATGTTGGGTATGAAGATGTATCCTATTTAAATTTTCATTGATGGTTCAGAATTACAAAAAAACCTAGTATGTCAACATCCCTCCTTAAGCTTAACATGGGAGGAGGAGAAATTACAAAGTAGGTAATGGAAGAAGGGACCTATCATCTGCCCTTAAATGTGACTTCCTTCACTCAAAAAGGAAACATAAACGAAAAGTTTAGACTATGAAATCAGCTATCGGATCTAATTGACCATTGACACAAAGTATGCTGCAAGTGCTGCCACGATTGTTTGGAATGGAACTAGGTAAGCTCAGCCTCCAGTTTTTGGTGTTGAAAAGGTGAAAAGATATGTCGCATGAAGAACAATTTTTTCAAGTTGTTGAAAGAGAGCGTAGATATCTGCATTGGGGCTGGAAGGCTCTTTATCTCCTTAAATCTTGGATGGTGTAGAAGAAGTTGGTAGCACAAAAACTGAAAGGAAGTACAACAATCATCATGTTGTGAGTAGGTTTTATTTTCATAACCAATACCTACTTGAGATGGAAGAAGTGTGGGCTGAATTGGTCTAATAATGCCTTGACTGTGTTTGCCAAGACCACCACCCTTGTAACCCATTTGGTGAAGCAACTTTGATCCAATGCCTTTTATTTATTTCTCAAAGAAACCAATTTTAGAGTGGATATCTGAGAGAGAAGAGACCTGAGATAGAGTGTCAGAATCCAAATGAAGCTACATCATTTGCGTTAGCTTCAAATATTGGGTATTAAAGAATTGACATTGTAGATTAAGTGCAAGGAGATGAAACCAGCCAATCAAAAAAGTGAGAAGCATCTGAAGTTTAATGAGTGCTGGTTGGATACAATAGTAGCAAAAAGAGCATGTCCTCTACTTGTTTGAGAGGAAGAGTGGATCCAAGTTGATGTTGTGCTTCTTCAGTGCTACTTCTAGGAAATCTTCTGATGGCAGTGTGGTTCCTTATAACCTGGAATACCACAATAAGAACAAGTGAACTAATTTCTTCTAAATGAATCAAAATTTGATTTCTTCCTGTGTGGTGAATAGGATTGTCGTTCTTGATGCTGGTGCTTGGAATGTTGTGTGAGATGGCCTGGATCCTTAAAATTGCTTGGTCATCAAGGCTCTATTCCTTGAGCTTGGATTCTTATGACACCAATGTGGAGGAGTTCATCCTGTTTATGAGTTAGCCGCTCACAAAAACCATCAAAAGTTGGCATCTTATAAGCATCACCAAAGGCATCATGAGTAGAATAGAAATTGGAAACAAAGACAGAACTTGGCTATCAAGGCTTTGTTCCTTTAGCTTGGATTTTCAAGAGCACCAATGTGCAAGAGTTTATCTTGTTCACCAGTTAGCAGCTTGTAGAAATCATCAAAAGTTGGTGTCTTATGAGCATTACCAAAGGCCTCACAAGTATATTAGAAAGTGGAAACAAAGACAAAATAACATACTTTTAGTTTAGAGAGGACAAGATATATTAGTTGTTCATTTAGCCTTTTGGTTTTGTTGTAGCTGAGTTGGAGACACAATTGCTTAAATTTGGCAATGGAATCTTTGATGTGAGTGAAATCTCCTCCATCAAGAGTTATTAGCTGGTTCTCCATTTGGATCCTTCAGATAACAATTTGTTTACCAATCAATTCATCAAACTTCTTCCAAGCTGCTTGTGGAATGTCAATGTCTTCAAGATGAAACTTCAGATTATTGGAGACTATCATGCCGATTAAACCCTAGCTTCATCGTACAACTTGAGTGGCCTAAGTATGGAGACTTTGGAACTCTGAATAGAGGTCCAAGGTTCGAATCCTGCGAGGTGTAGGGTTGTACACCATTCTTTAGTAACTGGAGTATGGTTGGTTAACCATAAATTGGGTCAAAAATAGTCTCCATAAGGGTCGTCTCATATGGCCTATGGCCTCGCTAGCAATAAAAACTACTTAACTGTACAACTTGAGTAGCCTAACGGCGGAAACTTTGGAACTCTGAATAGATATCCAAGGTTTGAATCGTGTAGGGGTTAGGGTTGTACACCATGCCTTAGTTATTGGAGTATGGTTGGATAACCATACATTGGGTAAAACAAGGGTCGTCTCATATGGCCTATGGCCTCGCGGACGTTAAAAAAAATTTACTTTACTTTTGTCTGTCTTTTCAAGGTTCAGTCTCCCCATCGTGATTCAATACCGAGCTTTGCTTCATAATAGGTCCTCCATATAGGACTTCCATTTGTGGAAGTTTGAGCTGGTCAATTGGACATTGTTGGGGATGGTGACCATGGAAATATTGGAAGCCATATAGCTCTTGAAATATTGACGAAGACAATGATAATTATTACTTATCAACAATGGACAACTCGAAGCCTTAAATTGAGAACGATTTTAATATACTATGCTCATTTTTCAAAAATTAATACACTATGCTAGTGGCAATAGAAAAAGATTTAAGAAAAATCAGACTAGATGGCTTCACACACGATGGGGGAGTGGTTATACAAGAAAGTTTAGTATCAAGTGAGCAAGGTAAAGATGTTTGAAGTTCAGCTGCAATCAAGGTCAAAAAGCAGTGTTGCAATTCTGAAAACACTGAATGATGTTCAGCAATAAAAAACAATCATGAAAACTTATTAAAGTAGGTCATATCATTGGAAAACTCTTTGAATATGCTTTCCAAATAGACTGGTGTTGAAATGAGGGAGATAAAACATAAAAGTTACTCGGGTGTAGGGGCACACCTTGTTTTCAGCAGAAAATGGATTTTAATACTTGCTTACTAGCACAACCAATGCCTTGTATCTCTGTAGAATAACCTCAAAATTACTAACTGGAAGTGAAATCATATGGATAATGTGATGGGTTTCATCTCCTCGTGGGAAGAAAACAAAATCTTGTTGCATCAATTTCACAAGAGACGTGGTGCACTTTGGCAGATAACGATGAGAACATTCCACGATGTCCTACGTTTGCAGGAATCATCTTTGTGTTGTACATGCAGTCACAGGTGACATCCTTCTGGAGCTCACAATCATTTTCTTTATGTGGGTAGAGGAATATAGACAAAGGGCTCAAATATATGTTGCATGACCATGACATTGCAAGTTCACACTATGTACATACATACGTTGTTCATATGGGCACATACACGTGATTGGAATTGTTATGAACTGTGTAGCCAACCAAATTCGTTGCTTGTAACTACCAAACATTTGATTATTGATCAAGGTTAATGGTGAGGATGTAAAGATGATTGATTGATTGCCAAATAGACATTCATGCCCAAATTAATTTGCATGCTCGTTTATTTGAATGGCCATGAGCCGGCATTGCCTAAAAATATACCGCAATGAAATAATATGTGGATTACATAGTCCAGCCCTTATCTCAAGGAATTTCTGGCAAACGATGGCTATGTGTGCATTCCTTGGAAAGCATGGGATGGACATCAAATCTTGATGACAGACGAGCATCAGTGGTCCGTAATAATTTTTGGCAGGAGAATTCAAGACACCCTGATTGGAGTTTGAAATGTTGCAAGTTTTGGTTTTGTTTGTTATTTTTGATTTTTTGCAATGGTCTGATTTTTGATTGTTTTTTGGAATGCAAGATAAATATAATGCTGAAAACTCAGGAAACACTAAACAAACCACTTGCATCGACCACAACTTCCAAACCACTCAACCAAAACAATTGAAGTTTGAAATGCAGATAATACTTATGTATTACTAAGAACCCTTTAGAGGACTTAGGCAAATATGAAGATACCACTATGATATTTAAATCTGGAATATTGCAACAATTATTTATTTATCAACAACAGTGCATACATTTTCCATTACAACTCTAACAAGAATTTCTCCAATTTGGAATCGATGGAGATGTTTCTCTATACCCACGTTGTCTCTGTTTTAAGCAGAAAATTTCCCAAGGGCCAATCGACCTTTCTGCAAATCCCCACGTCCCAACTTCTACTGTACGGCCAGGTACAGTACGACCGATCAACAAATATACCCTTCGATTCTCTGCAAAAGAACACTGCAATCTGCCCTCACACAGGTCGATAGGTCTGCAAATATATCTGTTGTAACTTCGAACACAATCCCTATTCACAAATGATAGATTAATATTGCCTCAATGATCACAATTGGTATGACTTGTATAGTTGATTGGCTGTAGCTGTTCTGATATGAAATCAATGCCAAACCTTCCAAACATTCTTCCCAATTCTCACAAACAAATTCCACAATTTCAACCCTCGGCACAAACTTCAAGCAAATCGCCCAAATTGAGCATCAAATGGTACGGCCAGGGCAGAGGATTAGGAAGTTTCAACCAGCAATCAAAATCAAGATAAAAATTGAATATATCTTCTCAAATCTGCAACAAACCCTTTAATATTTCCTTTGTTGAAGCACAATCTGCAATTACTGAGTGCAATTGCCAAGAAATCACTAGGGATGATCTTTCACAGCCGAAGAGATTGTTCCTACTGAAGATGAACGTCTCCAACAAGCTTGGAATCAACCTGCAAACCCTTGCAAGCTTCTCCACCAATTTGTAGAGCAATAGTTTTCTCCAAACACATGAATGTGCAAATGCCCTTTTATTTTCTCTTTTATACTCAACATCAATAACTCACATTATAATTTGCACATTATTCAATAATAAAGTCCCCATTAAGTGTGGCGTCCAACTTAGGCTAAAAAGGTCACTTTAATAATATTATAATATTACCTTTGAGTGACACATAAATCCCCCTTAAAATAATATAAAGTTATGACCTTATAAATGACATTAATCATTTTACTTTATTTAATAAAACTTTGATCATTAAAATACGGGAATCTACTCAACCAAAAAACCAACTAAAAATGGATCTGGATACCCATTTTGCCACACTAACAACCCGTAACATCCGCTTTAGCCAAAACCCTGACTTACTATAAATAGCAAGTCTTAGCACCACTGCCCGAAATGGCCTCCGAAACTGGCAGACGAAGAACGCAGCACCCCGAGGCACCCAATACAATCCAGCACTGCCCACAACATGCACTTACTAAAAATAGTAAGTGGCTAAATATAGAAAGTGGCAACTCGGATCATCGGGATCATCTCAACCCACCACACCAGACAGAAAACCCAGAAAACTCCTTCACCACTGTCGTCCAAACCCTAACTTACTAAAAATAGTAAGTTACTAAAAAATAGCAATGACGACCAAACTGCTCCGAAAGAACCTCCGGAAAAGGTAGAGGATCGCAGGCGAAGTGCTGAGACTGAAGAATCAACCCAAATTGGGTTCCCATACCACGAACTTAGCCTACGGGAACCCTTGAGTAGGCTAATATCCACTGAAGAGCAAGCCCGCTAAAAAGGGGACATTACAGCATCGAGATGGAGAATGACCCTTGCATGTGAAAGACCATAATCTTGTCAATTGCATCAATATATAGGAAACAATCACCAACTAGCTAGAGTTCTTGGAGTGCCACTCCTATTATTGGTCTTGTAATTCATTACCCTTCATCAAAATGCTGATTTGCCTTCACTGGAATTTAAAAAAGGTGAGTGTGATTAACAACCTCCATGTGTAGAACCATAGTAGTGCTTGTATGGCAACTTCCCAAATTTTGGGCCTATCCATGCCTTGCCCCAGACTTTCATGAGGACGGCTTTCTAGCTTTAACCATGATGAAAATGGAATATTTGGAAGAAGAATTGAAGCTAGCTCAGAGGACCTGCTCTGATACAATGTAGGGAATGGTAATATTTCTGCATATGCTTTCAGAATCATAGGATCATTGCCTTGGAAGACTAGCTCACCATACACCATCATGTTTGGTATGAAGATGTACCACATTTAAATTTTCATTGATGGCTCAATGTTATAAAATTTAAAAAAAGCTCTCACAAAGGCACAGGTGAGAGACTGATTTATCTGGCCATGAAAAAAACCATGAATCATCCTTGAATTTATAGGATGATTCCTTCTAAGTTAAGCTTAACAACTTCTGGTTGAAACTAAATTTGTCCATACATCAACCTCTCAATCACAAAGTTGTAACTAATCTTGGTAGGTATAACAAATAACAAAAAATTTGGTAAGCCAACATGTTGTGTGCATGTGGGATTATTAATTTTTTAATTAATGACAAAACCAAGTAGGCCCACAGGACTGGGTCCAATGCATCCACAAGCAATTTTTAATATTAAGTTTCTAAGGGGCCCCAATACTTAAATGGTGGGTTAGAGGATATATTAGCAGTATTGTAGAGGGAACAAGGCTGAAATCTGAAACCATATATAACTTTGTTACATTCCAAAAATGTTATTGGAACAATACCAAGAAAAATATAACTTTCCTGAGGGGGTACTGTTGCCAATTCAGTCCTAAAATATCCAAGGGTTGTATGGGTTCTGCAGTTGGCCAAGTAAATTAGTCTCCCATGGACTACCTACAGACATTTCTTCCAAAAGAACCTTTCTTTAATAATTACATCCTATTTATAACCATTTCCCACTACAAATATTTTTTGGTGTGTGTGTGTGAGATTATTGGTTCTTTATTAAAAACAGAACCAAGTAGACCCACAAGATTAGGCCCCATGCATTCAAATATTTTTAGAAGTTTGCTTTTTAATGGACCTGCTATTTAAAATTTGAGTTGGGAATCCACTAGCATTATCATAAAGAAACAAAAATAAAACAGAAAGGTCCATACTACTTTTCTTTTACTTGGAAACCATGTTTTCTATGGGATTGCCAAAATAATGCAAAGCCACACTTTTTTTTGGGTTTGCAGGGAGAAGGATTTGGATGAAGTGCTGCAGTCTCATACAGTATATTCAAATGTCTCGAAAGGAGTATTGGCAAAATCCAAGGACCTGATTAAGGCTTTTGAAACAGATGATCAAGAAAAAATATGTTTGGAGGTTTGGTTTATATCTTGTCTACATGTCCTGTCAACAATGTTGGAAATTTGTAGCATTTTATTAATCTGATTATTTGACATTTATAGAGGGTTTTAATTTTTTTCTTTACATTGTATCAGCATTTTATAGCAATTTTTGATCCAGGTTAGTCTTCTGTGTGTTCAGTTTAGCTGGCATCTGTTTATAGTGCTTGTGTTAAAATAGTAGTTTCATAAGCACCTTGCACATTTTGTGGCTTTCAGCTAACCTTGGGAATTTTCGCCTTCCATTTTGTGAGGGAAATTTTAGTTATTAGATACACAGATTGAAAGTTACCATTGACTTATCAAATGAAAACATAAGTTAGAATAGCATAGTGCAAAGACAATTTTTTTTTAATTCATATGAGATTAAATAATCAACTTGAAAAGAAATCTTATCACAAATTGTTGTAGTTGTGAACTACAACCCAACAGAAACAATTCTGAAAAGCAGGGACAAGGATGGCTAGAACATTGTAAGAAAATATCAGATTTGAGGTGTGTAGGACTGGAAAATGAACCCACACAAGAAGAAAGAAGAACTCAAGTAACAGGCGACCAAAAGCAATCCATCTGAATTGTTGATTTCGTTAGAAATTACATTAGTTGTCAATGGTAGTTTTGTTGGAGGTTGTGATGCATCTCCAGTCAGGATCTAGTATATAATTTTTAATTGGTTATATGGGATTGAAACAGGGCCCACCCATATTACATCATGACCATATAGTGGTATTACAACAATTTGGTAATTATGCATGTATCGCTTGGCAAGATTTGAACTTGGGTCTCCTTCTTGAAAGTTGAGGAACATAAACGGTTGAGCTAATGCCATTTGATCAGGATCTAGTATATTGACAGAAAAAGGAATAAATTAATGTGTGCTATAGTAGAAAACACATAAAGATGTCCAATGAATATGTGAGGTGTGATTCTACATGACTATAGACTTTGATGAATGAATATATGGTATTTTAACTAGTATGGCTAGCTGTTCAATATATGAATCACTCAGAAGTTGGCTGACGAAATCCTCTTTAAAATTGTAATGTGTTAAACTATAGTTAGCTTGTGTGTACTCTAAATTTTTTATTTTTTAGTTTATTTTTGTTATTTAAATTTTCTACCAAGATGCCATTTGTTCCATAGTCCAAGGTCAACTATCTCTTGAGGGATGAAATGGCACTGATTATGAAATCATGGAGGGGGCTTATAACTATGCTTCTTGTTTAGTTTCCTAAAACTTTCAACTCCATGAAAGTTTTCAATGCTGCTATTTTGGGGTAGAAGCTTGTGATGGGGTAGTTTTGTGAGCTTGTATTGACACTCTTACATAATGTTAATTTGGGTGCATATCTTGTGTTGGGATATTGCAATATCTACATGCATATTATTTATCACAGTGCTTTGTGCACTTGGACTCCTAGCTTTCAGGAATAGTTCAAATGTAATTTGTGTGCATTCTGTTCCACTCTAATACCTGGTTCTGACATACATTATCTCATAGTAATTAAAGAATGTAGAAAATGATGCAATCAGTGGCCAATTTGACAGAAATTTGATGACCTTGCAGAAACTTCACTGCCCTTAGCATGTGCACCCTGTCATTCAAGTTGAGTTGGGCTAAGATGTGCATGAACTTGTCATTATCACAGTGCTTTGTGCACTTGGACTCCTAGCTTTCATGTATAGTTCAAATGAAATTGGTTGTGCATTCTGTTCCACTCTAATACCTGGTTCTGACATTCATTATCTCATAGTAATCAATGAATGTAGGAAATGATGCAATCAGTGGCCAATTTGACAGAAATTTGATGACCTTGGACAAGCTTCACTGCCCTTAGCAGATGCACCCTATCATTCAAGTTGAGTTGGGCTAAGACGTGCATGAACTTGAGTCTTATGGCCTCGTTTTAAGCTTCATCTATGGACTTAAGTGCTTGAGGTTATTAAAGAGAAGAGGTTTCCCATTCCTCTTCCCCTTCTCTCTCTCTCTCTAGGATGCCATAGTGATGAACTGTTTTGTCTTACCCCGAGTCCAGAGACCACATAAAAATGAAGAAGGTTTTCTTCTTCTGCTGTGTTTTGAATGACATTCACAACTGTGGCAGCATGCTTTATATGATGACCATACCTACTTGATTGAATTGATCCATACCTGATGTATATTTTTATGCAAAATGACCACCTTCTCCACATTTGCAGCATTAAATGACAGGTGTTTTAATTGCAGTTGTTTGATTAATCATTGTAGTGGCTGCCACTAGGTGTTGAACATTTTGATTTATTCCAGCTGGGCCTTTGGAGTCTCATTATCAACCACGTAAATTAATGTATCCTTGTTTAGTTTCAATCTATACAATAGCCTTTGTCCACATAACAACTTCCCACTTTTAAATTAGCAGAAAAAGTCTTTGTATGAGTTGTATTGGAATAATAGTTTGTCATTGGTCTCTTCATGTTATCAGTCATATTTGTATTATCTAGTCAAACAAAGTTTGAAATTGAGGGAAACGTTCTCGAGTCCATATGTATTTGTGTGAATATATTGAGTGTATGATGGTTCATTTTAAATGTGTCGTATGCAAACACCTATAGGTATTAACTTAATCTAAAGAATGCCATTATCAAATTTCCAACATTTCCTTGAAGAATATGTAATGCATTGTGTGAAGATTTTGGCAATAATGCTTTGTTACTGTGAATTTTGATACCCAGATTCTGGACAAAGGAGAGCTCCAAGTTGCAGGAAAGGAGAGAGAGTCTCAGCTGTCAAGCCAGTTCCGCGATATTGCAACAATCATAATGGAGAAGACCATCAATCCTGAGACTGATCGCCCTTATACAATTAATATGATTGAACGCTTGATGCATGAAGTACATTTTGCTGTAGATCCTCACAAGAGCTCAAAGCAACAGGTCAGAGAATAGTGCACCCCAACTTTGTGTTGGTTTGAGTTTGGTTCTTTTTGTTTGTACACACCTTTGATGTTTAATATTATTTAACATATTTGTCTGCTGCTTGGATGATTTTTATTTTACTTTTAAAACTGTTATTAAGTATTAACTAACTATTTAGATTTTTCCATTTTGACGAGCATGACAATGCAAGATCTTTCTGAATAAGTCTTTTAGAGTTGCTTTTGTTTTTTAGCGCTGAATAATTATAGGTTGGTTAAATAAAACATATGATAGAACAAAATGATTGGCCTAAACAGCATCCTCGGTATTTATGCAAATATGCATCAGACTTGCATTTTCTTTGGCAATATTATAAGGAGCAGATGGCATGGACAATCATGGCTAATAGCATTAGTCTTAATTTTTACCAAAATTTTGCATGTTTCCTTGACGGAAGGTAAAACTGGAGTCTTAGGATTAACATAGCAACAGTTGAAGTAAAACATCATGGCTGACTGGGCATCATTCTTCCTTGTGAGAATGGAAGACACGGAATTCCTATTTAATTATTTCCATCCATTGTTTTGAAACTTGGATTTGTTATATAGTGCTATATTTAGTTCAGCATTTCTACAAGAAGCTATTATTAGGGAACTTGGATAAAATTGTGAGTGCCATTCCAGAAACTGATGTAAATGTAATGGGTGATTGTGAAAAATAATTGCATACTTTAAAAGCCAAATTTTTAGTGTTGTTTTTTATCTGTGATACACAGAAGCCACTATAATAATAATATGCATTTATATGCTTCATACCAATTGAGTCAGAGAAGCAGAAGATAACTGTAAAGAATTTTTTTGATTATGGTTGGAGAAGGGGTGTTGAAAGGTCCCTGAACCTTTTACAAGAAAGTCAAAGATTTTACATTAAGCTCAGAGTTGCAGCCTACCAGAAAAAACATCTATGCAAATCAAAACAACTATGAACCAAAATAGCTTAAAACATTCTAAGTCACAGCCACTCAAAACATTTTGTCACAACTACAAACATACACCAGCAACAGACTAGAAGCACCACCCCATAACTAAGTAACAAAACACCTCCTACAGGAAGGAAGGAAACTAAGCATGCGAAAGGCATCTGTTAACCATCTCTGTTTGGTTCAGTTGGCCACCCATTTTGTACCTTCCATATCTGTTATTTAATAGCTTCTATTCTTTGCTGATCTGCTTTGGTTTCTTGGAGTAGAATAATCTGAGGATTTTTATCTCTTCTCAACGTATACACCAATCTTTGTTTGGTAGGGGTGTTGAGTCCCCTTGTGTTCCAGGATAGCAATCTCATTTCTTAGTTATGCCAGTCTATCTTTTCCTCCCACCAAAGGTTAAAGTAGATTGGGTTCCATTTGCAATTTTAGCCACAGTCTCCTGTTCTCTGATCTCTTTATTAGTTGGCCTTCCATGTTTTCTTTCCACCCCTACATCAATCCCTCCCTTCTTCTGATTTCTGGTCCGCCGACTTGGGGTTGGGCCTATGTTATTTAAGCCCCCTAGATTCGTAGTCTATTTACCCTCATCTTGGTTTACAGTCTCTAAATTTGGATGGTGGTCTTTCTCATTTGAATCAACACATACTATCAACTGTATGTTTTCTTCAATGTTCATTTCATTGTGCTTGTGGGAAATTGAATTAGGCACAATAGTATCTAAATGGGCAAAGGAATTAGATAGTGGGACTTTGAATTCCTCGGGAGGGGTTTTTTGAATACATATCTCCTGGATTTCCTCCAAGATTTGACCCTCCTCGAGAACCTCCTGCTGATCTGGTTCGACCCTGTGGTTCCGTATTTCCTCTTGGCTATTCTTCGAAGTCTGGTTCACAGTTTCCTTAGTCTGCTTGGAGCTCTCACCCAAATCTTGCTTCTTTTGCCATACCTTCTGCTTCTGGGTCGATTTCCTTTGATTTGGGCATGCACTGGATGAATGCCCTAATTTCCTATAGTTCCCACACTTCACTGGAGCATTTTCATATTCAATAATCTGATTCCATACCCCGTGTTTGGAAACAAGTTTAATTGACCTTGACAACTCCTCCATGTCTGCGTTTATGCAAATTCTTGCATATATTAGCTGTGACCGTGCTAGGGTTGTAGGGTCGATGGCGATAAGATGCCCTACTTCCTTCGCAATACCTGCCAGGATTTCCTCATTCCAATACTGAAAGGGCAGACCCAACAACCTCGCCCAAACTGGTGCCTGGGTAAAACATTGAATTTTAGGGTCAAAAATTGGGCTCCACATATGCAAAAAGAGCCCTTGACGTCCATAAAACCATGGGCCGCCCAATAGAATATGATCAATGTCCTCACTGCAATTAAGTTTCACCATAAAGAACCCCTTCGACATTGCCACAATCTCCATGTGGCCTTGGGGCCGCCATTTAGCCGCTGCTCGTTTCCTCATAGCATCGCTGTACTCCCAAAAACCTCCCCACGAGATTCATTGCTCCCTGTGTGACTGTTAGGTCCACCAAATTGTCGGGAATAAAAAGTTCTCCTTTTTCCGGCTGTAGATCGAAGTGTAAGTCTAGGGATTTCTGCTTCCCCCGTACCACATGAGACCAAGAGCAAGCTCCTGGGTCAAAAGGATGCTTCCTCGAGTCCTCTGCATTTTGCCCTGCCCCAATATTCGCATCATCAGCCCTGGAATTGAGGCTTGGGCCCAATCCTCCATTGTCACCTTCCTGTTGCTTGCTTCCTCTCCATTATATTCCAAGATCTTGATCTATTGTGTGAAACTCTTTGCTTCCCGGTAGCACTGTGTGCAGACCCTAGCAGACCTCCCTGCGGCACTGTGCACAAACCCTAGTAGATCACCCGGTTGCACTATGCGCAAACCCTCATAAATCTTCCAACGACATTGTGCGCACCTCCTCGCAGATCTCCTGGCGGCACTGTGCGCAACCCCTCGCAGATCTCCCAGCGGCACTGTGCTCAAACCCTTGCTTAACATAATATATATTATAGGTTTGAATCATGTTTTAAATACTGTAAAGGATTTTTTATTTTTTTATCATAAAAGACATCTATTTTTTTTCAAGTACAGTGCCAAGTCTGAAACCCAACCAAATACGTGAATAACTTCATCTTGATTTTATCCTGTCATGCCATATTTCTTTGATGTCTCTTTTTGAGGTAAAATATATTCTTGTAAATTTTATTATTACCAAGTTTGCATGGGTATGAAGTTGTAAGGGTACATACCATATGGTTACAAATTGTACAGATTTGGTACATTGGCATTAAGATACTGTTAAAGGATATGAGGCAAGGGGTTCTGCAGTCCCTGAAAATGCAGAAATTAACATTGCATGTTTAAGAGGTATATTTGGCTTATATACAAATTGTTTGATCCCTCCATGCAAAGGCAGCAAGATCCCCAGCTTGGAGCATTAGATGTATATTTCAGGCATCATCCTGATTTCAAAGCAGCATGAGATGAATTGTAAATTCAGTTTCTGATCTTACAAATTCTATGAAGGACAACATTGGATAAACAGACATACAAATAATATGTAAGCAAGTGGGAAGTATAGTTTAATAGACTCTTTTTTGGGTCTTGACAAGGGAGATAATTGGGTTATTGTTTATGTTCCATAAAATTTTCAGATGCAGATAATATGAGACCATGAGATGTCTTTCCAGGACAGGGGCGAGCTTTGTGTGGGCGAGGGACACATCTTCATAAAACATAGGGTATTGTTAGACTTTACTGAATGGCACTTGGATGGTTGTATGCTAAGTCACAAAGCTCCTTTTAAAATTTAAGTTTGGAAAGCTTGAAGTTCAGATGAAATTCTACGCACTGAACATTTCCGATAAAATTTGAAATAAGGTTTGAGATACCAAAAATATGCAACTATATTTATAACTTCGGAGAACTCAGTTTAAAAATGTAAAACTAAAAATAATTTGTAAGCTAATTTGAAATGTATGTGAAACATGTCTAAGTTACCTAATAGATAGTGCCAAAGTTTTATACTTTTCTGCTTTGACTGAAGTCAATCACAAATTGGCAATTTTAATCAAGTTGAAGGCAATGTTTTGTGAATTTAGTTGAATTTATCTGATGAATTTAATTGAATTTGGGAAGCGAATATGATCGATGAATTTAATCGATTTTATTCAGCTAGTTGTCAAGCTTGATGAGTCTCACACTATGTGGATTAAATTTGGTGAACCTTCTTACAGAGTTCGTAGGATCTTTTGCTTGTCTTCAGTCCAGGGAAGAAGATTTTACCCCTGAACATGCTTCGAAACATAGATATTTCCTTTGGCTGTGCTTCTTGACATATTTGAACACTTCTGAAAGTAGCTTGGGTGTTATCACAGTTCCATGTGCCTGTGTTGTGGTTTCTCCCTAGCTTTCCTACAAAGTGGTCTCTTTCTAGCCTTTCTTCAGAAGAATTGAAAAATTAAAAAATAGATTCTTAGACATTCAATGAGTGTATCTTCTATGTATCTTCTAGTGAGCACTCTTATCATTGTTTAATTTTAACTTACTACCTACATATACTATTTCATATGGCCATCTCTGTTATCGTATGTCATTAAAACATGTCAATAGGGTAGGAAGTAGCACATTATCCTACCTTTATAGCTTAATTTAGACTGACTTCGTTCTACAGTGGGCTTCAAGAGAATCTTTTCATGTAGTAAATATAGTGATCATTTTGTTTCCTGTGTACAGGTCCCAAAAATGGCTTACAATGCATTCAGTGGTCAAGAAAATCTGTGATGTGTGCTTTGCGTTTCATTTCATTAGTTTGTTACTATGAATATTGAATAAGCCGTTGAGATTGCAGAAACCATTGTGTGTTGTCTATAATGATTAGTTGATAACAAGTTCTGTATCGAATAAATTTGATTTATTCCCCCTTTTCTTTTTCTGTTTTTGGCTTTGTAGTTTGATTGTCTTGATATTATTTCCTATGAATGGCTATCTTGAAATCGATTGAAGATCACTAGTTTTCTTTCAATTTTGTTCTAATGAAATACTATTGTTATCACTAACATTTGAATGGTTTCTCTATAGCTTCTTTTTAACTATTCAAGTTTGTTCTTCCATTCTTTTCTCGCAGGCTTTGGACCTCATCCGTGAGCTTCAGAAACATTTTCCTATAAAAAGATCACCAATGAAATTACGAATTGTAATCCCTGACAACCAGGAAGGCAATTTGTTAACGAAACTTGAAACATGGAATACTTGCATGGAGTCCAAAGACGTCTCTGGTAATCAGATTTCCGTGGTAAGAAAACACCCATGAAGGGAAATTCTTTTGTTAATGGATTGTGCAATGAAATAATTTTTGAACTGGATTTCGTTGTTTGATTTTCCCAAGTTTTTTTTTTTAATTTTATGTTTAGGTTTGTCAGATTGAACCTGGCTACTTTCGAGATTGTGATACCATAGTGCGAGAATGTAAAGGAAGGCTTGAAATTCTGTCTGTGTCTGTTCACAAGGAGGGAGATTTAAGAGTTGATGAATATGATGATGAGGATGCATCCACAAGAAACCTTAGCATTTCTGAGCTAGAGAGAAATGAATCACCAAGCCAAGTCAAAGAACTCACAGTAAGTATGCAGAACACTACTATTGCAGGAGATGATTCTTCATCAGATAGAAACTTTTCTACCAGGGAAGAAGCTAGCAGTGGAGGTGCAGGGATTAAGCAAATAGGAAAAAAGGGACAAAGATGCACAACCTGCAATGCGATTGTAGGAGAGGCAAAGGAATACCGAGATCATTTTAAGAGTGACTGGCACAAGCATAATCTGAAACGAAAGACGCAGCAACTCCCACCTCTCTCCGCTGAAGAGTGTTTAGTCGATAGAGAAGTGATCGACTTGCAAAATGATTTACATGACTATTCCTTTTGAAAAGTACTGTGTTGTGATGTGGAGTATGGCTTTACCAAATTCGTTGAGAGCTTGAACTTAACTAGAATTGAAATGAACAACTTGACT
Source organism: Wollemia nobilis (assembly GCA_028583015.1). Lineage (NCBI taxonomy): Eukaryota > Viridiplantae > Streptophyta > Pinopsida > Araucariales > Araucariaceae > Wollemia > Wollemia nobilis. The sequence goes on along the minus strand of JAQPPZ010000442.1, from coordinate 11,640,261 downwards.
AGCTGAGCTTGCAAGATTATGTGGATATAAGCTTTTGTATTGTAAGAATGGAGGCTATAGGCATTTGCAAAATGTTTTGGGCTGAGTCTGACTTAATGAATGACAGAATTGAGAGGTTTATATGTAGGACAAATTCTTGATTTTAGTGTTACATGGCTTTAATCATGTCCACAGCATAACTGGCCAAATTGTCATCATAGCTTCTAGGAAATACCGTTTTGAAAATATATAATACTATTGAACATTTTTGCTATGTTTCCTAAATCATAGTTTTTGAGTTGGATGTTCTGAAGTATCATTCATTTCATTGTACCCAATTGTCACATTGTCAACCTGGGTGATTTTTTTTAAAGAACAGAGCCTTACATTGTGAGGTCTATGAGGAGGGATGCTATATGCTTACACGTGAGCACAGTTGGATGTATAAAATTTATACCTGGATCTGAACAAAGCTCTTACTACCTATAGAACGTTTATAGGCGTCAATAGTTTGAAGAAATTTTAATGGCTGCAATTGAACGCTGCCTTTTATTCAAGTTTGCAAATAGGTAAGGACAAGCCCTGCAAAAAGCGATTTATAGGACCAAAAGACAGCCAACCCACAATTCAATCCCTAGACATGAAATCCATATATTATTGATCTCAGACTCTTCATGTGTTGTTTTCTTTTAATGGATTATATGGGATTGAATTGGGCCCCACCTGTATTACATCATGACCACATAATGATATTACAGGGCTTGGCAATTATGCATGTATTGCTTAGCAAGATTTGAACCCTGGTCTCCTCCTTCAAAGTCGAGGAATTTAAAAAGTTGAGCTAATGCCATTGACAAGACGTTAAGTCGAGAAATTTGACAATTGAACTAATGTCATTTGATTTGATAAAATATTGAAGACTCATCCATGAGATTTGAACCTTGGTTTAAGATGTGAAACTCTTCACTTTCAACCAATTGCTCTAAACTGTAGGGGCTATCCATTTGTTAAGTATTAATTTTTTTTTTTTTTTTTAATGGATGGGTATGGATTTTAGTTTATAGTGAGGCTAAGAAAACTCACTTGGGGATCAAACACTATTCAACCACTTGAATGAGCTATGTTTTTGTTTGTTAATATGATCTTTTGTAATTCATAGAATTGTGCCTATGATCTAAAGAATGAAAATGTTTTTACACTTTTTATTATACTATTTTAGCTACAAAGATTTAGCACTTTCTAACCTTATATGAACAAATTGATGAACAAGAGTCAATGATAAATAAAATAAAAAATTAAAGTAAAACGAAAATTTGTTCCATTTTTGCAATTCATTCCCACATAAACAAAACAACCAACTAGAAATTTAAAACCACCTCAATGGGAAAAAAATTGATCTTAGGATAATTCATACGTAAATACATTTGCAAGTCAAGCGCATTCTTCTATGTTATATATATATATATATATATATATATTTTAATGATGATTTTTTTAATTTTCATGTGTTGAATTCAACATAGTAACTAGTCTAACACTTGGGCTTTGGAAAATGTAATGGATCAAATAATTTGTGTATGCATTATTAAAATGTGTAAAAAGAAAGTTGCTCATGTTCTCTTTGTAATAAACAAATTTTTGCATTCTTTCTTTCAAATGTGGGTGGCATTTTTTAAAAATATTTTATAGTAAACAAGTTTTGCTGGAACCAAAAATTATCAATAAATAATATAGTAACTTAGCCTAATACTTGTTAAATGACATGCATTGAAGAATACAAATATTTAAGGCAAAGGCCTGGGTTCAAATCTTGTCAAACGATATATATACATAATAATAAAAAAATATTATAATATTACCATCATATAACTTGTTTAAACATTGTAAAAAACATGATCATCGATATTATATAAATGGGGTTCCAGTGTAAAATATAATTATAATAAGTGATTAGTTTCGTATGACCAATTTCTTAAAAACAAATAATTGAATCTAATACTATTTCTAAATGTAATGGATGAAATAATTTGTATGTATATCATTGATAAAAATGTGAAAAATGAGCTTTTTCTTTATAATTATTCCTCGCTCTCTTTCAAATACACTATCTTTATTTGAGCTGCAATTTCAATTTGGCATAAAATATTAGAGATGAAAACCAAAATTGGGCATAATCCATAAAATTAATAAAATTAAAGAGTTGACTATAATCCATAAAATTAATAAAATTAAAGAGTTGACGCACGAGGATTAGTCAACTAATAGTTAAATTAATAAAGAATTATAAATTGAAATTATAAATGTTTGTTAGAAAAGGAGATGATTGTAAATCATTATTTTTAAAATTAAAGGTTTATATATTAAATCATAGTCTGTTTATCAAATGGTATAAGTTTAGTGGGTAAAATTCCTTGACTTTTAAGTAGGAGACGGAGAATCTTGCCAAAGTATTATATATGTAAATACGAAGTTGTAATGGCATTGGTCATGTTGTAATATGTGTGGGTCGTTTCAAAAGTAGATAGCTAAATAAAGAAGCATCTACTAAATAAAGAAGCATAGTTTACTTATAGAAAAAATGAAAAATGTTAAGTAATTTAAATATTATATGTTGAAATAATACTATGATACATGCATACTTAGTTATCAAATTCGTCGAATTTAAAACCTTATGGAATAAATTCGGCGAACAAACCTTAAATTCGGCCAAAAAAATTACAAAGTGAAACTAAACATATTTTGAAACCTTATGGAATAAATTTACATTTTGATGCTACAACTATTTTGAAACTAAACATATGGTAAGAAATTACAAAGTGAAAATGATTGAGAAAGAGATGGAAATGTTGGTCATGAGACAAACCATAAGATGATTCAAAGAGATTATATTGCGATAGATGTTGGATTATATCAACAATTTTCCACTCTCAAAAAAGTATAAAAGAAAATCCTTCAACATCATTAGATGTTGAAGGCTATCACAATATGCTTAGGTCAACCATTAGAAGAAACTGATAAGGATGCAAGGGATGAAGAATTATAGTGTGCAAGTTCAAATTTTGAAGGAATTAGAGGTGTAAAGGAAGATATGGAGGAAAATTTTTAAACAAAGAAGGTAGAAAATATCTTCAATCTAAGACAAATCATCTTCATTTTTCTCAAGTGATAGGAAATCATCTCCTTGCAATAGAAAAAATTAGTAGAGTGACATTCATTGCACTTTAGGGTTCCACGAGCAAAATATTAAAGAAAAGAATATTGGGGATATTCATTGCAATTTATGGTTTTTATGGTAGCATAAGAAAGTACTATGGAGGATGGTCCATGCATTTTAAGGTTTCCATGACAACATGAAAAAAAGTGGTTTTGAGTCTTCCTTTCTTTCAGGTTCTCCAGGGAAAAGCATAAACCTTTAGATAATAAGTCTTATTATGAAGACTTTGGAAAAATGACTCATCATTGTGATCTATTGATTTTGGGGGAATCAATATAATATTATCTCCTTCGAAAAAAGAGTGTATTCTTGGGTGGTCTAAATCAATGGAAGATTTGGCTTTCTTTGTCAATTCAAATGGACTTGTTCTTTCAAGCTTTTAGTATACATAGGATAAGATATGTATTGGACAAACTTGTATAGAAAAAAAATAGGATAGAATTTTGTTATCTAATACATGGTTGCAAACAGAGCATACAGTCTCCTCAAATTATTTATTGCAAGCAAGATCATATCACAAACCCATTCTCTTAAGATGTGATCTACTCAATAGTCGTCATCCAAAGCCATTTTTAATTTAGTCAATGTGGCTCAGAGACCCCATTGTTTTCAAATTATTATATTGTGGTGGGATGAAGCAAGATTTAAAGGATAATGCATATACATGTTTATCCAAAAGATAAAATATCTAAAGAGACAAATGAAGATTTGGAATGCCAGATCCTTTGGTAATGTATTTAAAATTAAAGAGAACTTAATTCAAGACAAATAATTTACAAGGGATAGTAGAAAACAATGAAATGGACCAAGATACTTATGTGCAAGAAAAATGATTACTTCTAATCATCATAATATATTGAAAAAGGAAGATTCATATTGGTCCCAAACATCCGATGAGAGATGGCTTAAGAAAGGGGTTACAAATATTGATTTCTTCAAGCTCCAACTAAACAAATTTATCTTTTCGTTGAATAAAAAATATTTCAAATATTGATGGAAGAAATACAAAGAAGAAGAACATATTTGTAAGCGATTACTTCTTTTAACGATATTATCATAGAAGTTGGGCAAGATAAGGAAGCTCAAGGAAAGCAAAATATTCCTTCAATTATCACAAAAGGATATAATGAAATCTTGATGAGGAAGATCTCTATGAAGGAGCTATAGGAAGTGGTTTTCTTTTTCCACTCTAATAAGGCACCTAGCCCCATTGGATTTCCTATAAATTTCTTTCAATTTTTTGGGGATTTTTTTCAAAAGTGATATGTTGGTTGTAGTTGAAAAAGCTAGGAAAGAGAAGGTTGTAAGTGAGGTCAATGCTACCCTTATCACATTTGTTCCCAAGAAAGGTGACAAATATTTTTGATAATTTTTGTCCAATAGGTATTTCTAATATGATTATAATACAATTTAAATTATGACAAATGAATTGGAAAATATTTTACATTGTGTTATCTTAGAGAAATAAGATAGTTTTGTTTGTGGTAAATAAATATTGACAATATAACTATTGCACAAGAGACCATATATTATTTTCATTCCATGAAAAACACACATGCTTGTAAAATTGGATATGAACAAATCATATGATAGGGTTTTCTAAATTTTTCTATATGATATTCTCACATTATTTGGATTTGATCAAGGTTGGTGTGAATGGAAAAGACATCATTATAACAATCCAAAATATTCTATTTTGGTCAATGCATCCCTTGTTGGATACTTTGAATATTCCCATGGACTTTGCCAAGTTGACCCACTATTTCCTTAACTTTTTGTTATTCTTGTTGAGGTATTGGAGAGGGATTTCTTAAAGGCAAAAAATGGAAGAAAAAAATAAAGTTATTCATGTTGTAATAGATGGTCCCTATAAATTTGATCTCCAATTTGTTGATGACATTTTTCTCTTGGGTCATCCCTTGGTCAATGAGACCATGGGCTTTAAATCAATAGTATCATGCTATAAGAAGGCTATTTGATAATTGGTAAACAATACATAATATAGGATATTTTTCATTAACATTACTCTAGATTTAAAATGGATTATTATAGAGATTTTAGGGTTTAAAGATGAAAAATTATCATCAATGTATATAGGTATTTTGTTGTCTAATAGGGAAAGATGAAGAAACGATGAGACTCAATTTGAGATAGAGTGAAATATTTGTTGGCAGGTTGGAAAGGTAAGTCTTTAACCAATTTTGGAAGGCTACAACTTACAAAGGCTACATTGCAATCTATCTCTATATATAATTTCAGTTTCTTGATTGTCAATTGGGATATCATTTAAATTTAATAAATTGCAAGGATATTTTTGTTGGAAAGGATGTGAGGAAGTTTTCTCCTTGTAAGTGGGATAGGATTTGCAAATGAAATAATATTGGAGGGGTAGGCTTGTGAAATGATAAACTTATGAGTTTGGCATTAGAGACAAAAATTGGTTGGAGATTATTCAAAGGTCAAGGAGAGTGATCGACAAATATATTAATTAAAAAATATATAAGATTTTATTGATGCAATAAAATTGTTCAAGAAAAAGAATGCTATTTAGGAACTCAATAACATGGAACTCCATATCAAAGAGTTTGCAATTGATTAAGAAACATATTAGGTGGACAGTCAATGAAGGGGTTCCAATTTTTTTTTTTTTATGCTTGGTTGAAGCCTTATCCTGCTATATCTTATCCAAAATGAAAACCATTGGCTTGAGCATGTTTAGCTTGTAGAGGTTCTAAGGTAAAAAGTTATCTTAATGTAAGCAATAATTCCAAATCATGAATTTTTATTAGCAACATAGTTCAAGGAGAGAACCTCAAACATATAGTGGGCGAGCTTTAAATTATGCTTTAAGGCTTATATATGCCTATTTTTACATGGAATAATGAGCTTGTTTGAAATCTACCAAAATATGGTGGCTAATCGGTCAACTTGGGATATAAGGCTTTAGAGAAATCATAATTTCCTACTTGAGATTTCCCTTAGAAAATATATGTTCACTTGAAGCCCCCCTTAAGACCTCAACATTCCTTTGGTTAGAAGTTTACACCAAAATTCTTGTAGGTGAGAGTCTACATAGAAGAGGATATCAAGTTTCCTTTAGGTGTACCGTATGTAAAGACCTAAAAATACTAAATCATTTATATTTTCATTGTCTCTTTGCTTACACCAATTGGGGTTGCTTTACCAAAAGCTATAATAATATATTGGGTAGCTTTATCAACATTAAAAGAGGTTATTAAATGGTATTAGCTCAATCTATTAAACCCCTCAAATTTCAAGCCAAGTTGTAATATTAGCATGTGATGATGTGATATGGTGGACCTCTTTCAATTCCATATAACAAATTTTTAAAAAGCATTTAAAAGTTTGATTAAATGCTAGAATAATTGTTTTAAAGCTAAAGCATTATGTAGTATGTGGAGGATTGGTCCTACCATTATTTGTTGGAATATATGGTTTGAAAGGTATAATATATTTTAAAAAATAAGTCTTAGAGTCACTACTCAAGTTTGGAATTGTATTTTTGCCTCTCTTACAAAATGTTTATGAATATGGTGCTTGTCATGGTAATTCTCAAGTATGGAAAAATAGGTGCTAGCCTCTTGTCAATAGGATCTAAATATACATGGAAAGGTCATCTATGACAATGGAGTTAACACAAATGATATGTATTGATCTATAGTAAAACGAAAATGTCCAATAGTTGGGTTCATTAAAATTAATTTTAATGGTCCTTCAAAGGAATATAACAGGAGATGGTGTGTTTTGGAATAATGAAGGAAATATTCTCCTCACTCAGAATCATATGGAACTTCAACTAAAAACTATGGAAAGGCTAGGGCACTTCTTATAGGATTCAAGAAAGTCATTGAAAAAAGATAGAAATATATTCAATTGAGGGGGATTCACAAGTTATTAATATTATCAAGAAAACTGGATATGAGATTAAATAAATAATAGTATTATTTTTTTATGTCCAGCTGTTGTTGGAGGTAGTATCTTAGAAATGTAAATATATTTATGAGAAGGAAATAGGGTAACAGATAATTCAACCATTTGCAATGTTGATATTTGGCTTGGTAAAATTCAAATTTTAAAAGGCAACTAGTTGAGGGAGATGTTATCTTTTAATGAAAGCAATATGAAGAAGTTGATGGTAAAAGCATAGCAATTTGAGGAATATGAAGGATATCTTTGACTAAAAGGCAAGGTGGATTTGGTCTAACTGATCTAATAACAAATGTGATATTTTGATATCTTGATGGAAGTAGTCCCCAATAGAATCCACACATAGCTTATAAAAAAATGCTAAGAAACATGTGGAAGTTGATTTAATATGCTAACTACTATTATTATTTAAAAAATAGAAGACTCAATATCAATGTGAGTGGGGAGTGGACTCTATATTTATAGTTTTTATTTTAAAATTTTGGATAAAGTTGATGAATGAAGTACTGTCATGAAGAAAAGATAGATACCAATTAGAAAATTCATTTAAGGAAAGTCTTAATTGGAATTAAGAATGCTTAAAATAGGGAAGTGATTTTTGGTTGATCAAGGATAAAAGGAAGAGATGAATATATCATGATATCCTTCCAAATTGTATATTATTTACCATATTTGACTGTAAAGGATGAGATTATTAAAAGAACATGACAATGATTCTTAAAAGTAGAAGATTAATATGTAAATTTAGTGGATTTTAAACGAGTTCTACATGGAGATTGAATTTACATTATTCAAATTTTTTTCTTACGAAACGGTTTTTCTTATAATCTCATATTGAAAGTCAAGGATAAAGTAATCAATGAAGTATATGGTTTGTTGGAAGGGTTGGCTTATACTTAAAATCATAGAGTAATATTTTTGTATAGTTTGAAACTTTTAAAAGGGTTTCAATATAGGCCCTAAATTTTAAACTCAAATATCAACTTATCGAGGAAATTTAAAAAGAAAATTTTTTATACCTTAAGAGAATTCATCCATGTGAGTCCAACTTCTATAAAGTGAAATCTAACTATGCATATGTGGATGTAGCCATTGATATTTCAAAATATTTATCAAAATCCTTTGTGATTAAATCTTAATCAAGATAATAGGTTATATAGGGTGAAAACATTGCATTTTGATCGCATATGCCATGAGATAAACCCATGTCAAGATATTACAAAATGAAAAAGGTTGAGAAAGTGGTGAAAGTTGATCAAAATATAAGCTCAAAGTTTAAGCAAAAGAATTATGTTGTAACATTAGATATATCAAATCAAGGATTTTTCATTACTATAAAAGAAAAGGAAGACCCTCTACATAATTAGATTAGAAAGGTCGTCATGGTTTAGTCAAACTAAACATTAGAAAAAACAATTAATGATGTGTGAGATGAGCAACTACAATGTGAAAGTTTATATATAAAGGAATCAAAGCTAGAAAGGAATATTCAGATTCAATTTTCAATGAAAGGAGTGCTGAAAAGGTTGGATTAAACCCAATTAAATCATCATTTTTCCAAAACCATAAAAAATCTACTCGTAGAGAATGGGTTTCCAAAGTAGCATAAAAAGAAAATAATGTGGTATATGTTGCTTGCACTTTAGGTTTTTTAGGTCAACATAATAGAAAAAGTGTGGTGAAGGCTATGCTTTTTACATTAGTATAAAAAGAAAACAATGTGGTATGTGTTGCTTGCACTTTAGGTTTTTTAGGTCAACATGATAGAAAAAGTGTGGTGAAGGCTATGCTTTACACTTTGTATTATTCAAAGAACCATATATGATAAGTCGAAATAAGAACATTCCAAAAAACAAGAGATTGAGGAGGATGAAAATATTGTGGAGATGACAAAAAAAGAGGAAGACCCTTGCACTAGGATAAACAAGAAGAAACTCGAAGATTGATTTGGGAAACAAAAATAAATCTCAAAATGTTAACAAGAAATGAGATTAAGCCAACAAATAAGACAAAGATGGTATCTTAGAATATTTGAGATGTGAATGTGACTCTCCCAAAAAATGATTTATCAAGGAATTAATAGGTTGTCATAGTCACATCATATTATTAAATTATTTGATACAAGAAATAAAAATAGTTATTCAAGAATGAAAGGGTGCTTTAAAACGATATAGAAGATGTAATGTGCTACCCCTTTCAAAGGTAAATAAATTTGCCACCCAAAGAGCCAGGTTCCGATCTTGGGGTCCAAACTGAAAACTTGAATGTCTTGTTTGCTGATTGCTTTGATATCACGTGATTTATGCAAATATGAAATTTTTATACTTTTTGCAATAATATAAATTCTAGAAATAAAAATAGCAGCAAACTAGAAATGCTTGTATCTTAAAAACTACTGCTCCAATGACTACAAAATTTAAGCACAAACTTCTTCTAATGATATTGAGCAAACCTAATGAAGGAAATTGTACAAGGATAAGTGTACCTGAATATCTAAAGGCCTGATATAATTTTGGAAGTTAACACCAACAACAACAAACTTATATATTCATTAAATATGCTTGTAATACAATTTCTCCAGTATACTAATTGTTGTTTGGTTGTCCAACAAAGAGAAGACCTCATACAACACAATGAATACTCCAAATGGGAGGTGTTTGGCCTCAATAAGTGCACGCCCTTCACTACAACCGGTACGACCTGTTAAAAACCCTTCACAAATGACATAAATCCCTTTCAAACTGCTGAAGTGTACGACTGATAAGCTGATAAAAAACTATGAATAATCAACAATACAAGCTTATTCAAAACCCAAGCAATCTAATTCAAAATAGCCTCTAATGGTTTGGCCTCACTGGAAACATCTGCAATCTAAAGTAACTCTAAAAATGGCACCAAGTGCACCTTAAAACTCATCAACAACCTGCCACTTTGAAGCTCAAATCATTCCCCATCACGAAAATGCCACAATCACTCCAAGGATATCTTGCAATCCCAAAAGTGATGTTCCTGCTAGAGGGTTTCGTCTCCAAACAAGCCAAATCTGCCCTTGCCTGTGGTTTTTCGTCACAAACAAGCTAGATATCTTCCTGCAAACTCTGTTGCAAGCAAGCTCCTTTCTCCAAACATGAAATGTAATAACCAAATATGTCTTCAAATGCTCTCACAACCTCTATTTATTCTTTTATCGAGCTGGTCGACCCAATGTGGGTAGAATGTGGAATTAAACTTCTTTCTTTTTTACTTGCTTTATGTCAATAATTCATTTACTAATGAACACATATAATGACTTAACTCCACAATATCACTTAATCATATTATAATCTCCCAAAGTGGCGTCCAAGCTAGGCATTAATAAAACCACATTAAAATATACATTATTTCCTTCAAAATGAGTACTCATAAGCCCCCTAACAAATTATAAAGTCATACTTAGGAGAATAATATAATAATTTAATGACTTTATAATAATTATAACTTCGACGATAAAAAAATCCATGACCGCTCATCCAAACTCACATCCGAAGATAGAAATGAGTACCCATTTGGCCAAACTAGCCACTCGTAGGACTTTTGCTCCACTAAAACCAACTTACTAAAAATAGTAAGTTCCCTGCACTGATAACCAAACAAGTCTAGTCAATCAACTGAAGATATATCTGGATATCCAATTCGATGAAGAACAACATTCTGTAGTCAATTCGGCCAAAAACCTGAATCACCAACTTACTATAAATAGTAAGTCCTCCCTCAAATATCAGAATGTCCCCAAAAAATTGGCATCCAAAGGCATACAACCATATGGCGAAACCCCAACATCCTTTGAGAGCATTATCACAAAAGACAAGCTTGGAAAGAGACATTACAGTCCTCTCTCCCTGATATTGCTTGTCCCCAAGCAATCCAATCTCATCACATAACAATCTCAATGACAACTACGATGTGATCTTTGGATCCCAGATGAACCGAAGAGCTCCATATCTCCAACTGAGATAAATCCTGCAGCTTCCTGAAAGAACTTCCCTCCATACTATCTGTATTCTGGGATCCCAAATGAAACTGCAAAATGACTCATTGTAAAGTTGTTGCTCAACCCTGTCAAAATTGACCCAGTCAAACTGCACTAGCTGATGAAGCAACCTGAAATGCAAACCAATACCCGGGTCCCATAGCCAAGATAGTAACCTATCATTCCTCACAATTGGAAGCTTCTGTTGTGCCACACTGATTACAACTGAACTACTCTGTAGCCCAATATGAAACTCATCAGGATCTGATATGTTGGGGAACCAACAAAGAAATTATTCTGCATTTGAAGAAGAGATCACCTCATGCCAATGGGATACAGAAAAATTTGCATCGCAACTCTTCTTCTCATTTGAATATGTCATGAATAATTTCTCCATATGTGAACTGAAAGAGAAATTGTGAGCATACCTCCCAATGCAATCCATGCACACTTCTCCAACAGGCTCTATGGGAAACTTGGAAGAATCACCCTCACCATCCATTATGCATGAATCGGGAGAAGTTTGATCAACTTCAGAAGTTGCATCACCCTCACTGTTGTTACTATGCAACTCTCCATCATGTCCGATCTTATGAACCTCGACTATTGTGCACCTTGTATCACGTTCTGCACTCTTTGAAGTAGTCATGATAGGTGACGAAATTCCTGCTTGGTCAAGAGAGAGATGAGCTAAACTCAGCTCCAAGCTAAGCTCATAAATGAATCTCTCTCTCTGAGTGTTTGGACAACCAAGTCCCTATAGGCCAACAACTGTATATAATCAGATTTTATCACTTCCAAAGCTTGCTTAACAGTTTGTATTTTTATTTTTTATGCACTAGTAATAGAGGAACAATCTATCAACCCATCTTGTCTATCCCTGAGTTGGGCTATCCATAAGATATACTCCACAAATTGATGTGTCCTATCCAAAAAAGATAAAGTCTTAACAATTTTTTCATCTGTAACCTGCAATTTATCCTTCCAAGTTTGCTTTGCTTCTGGTTCTAAATCGCAATAAAAAACACACAAGAATTTTTCTGATTTTTTATCCTTAGCATGATGATAAAAATTATTATCCCTCTTAACACTACATTCCCCAACTACATAAACTGAAGTTAGGTCTAGTTCATTCTCATCCCAAGAGTCATCAAAAACTGTTGTTTTAAAATTAGCTAACTCCTGGTCCACACCTCTATTGTATACTTCTCCTGAAGTGGATCCGCAAGATGAATTAACTTCATCTTCATCGAAATCAACACCATGATCAAAAGGAAATTCATCTCCACTCTCCAATCCTGGGACTCGTGGGTTATCCGGTTCACCATCCAACAACCCGTTGATCCTCTCTATCTCTGAAATCAAATAAGAATCATCATAAACTTCTAATTCATTGTACTTAGGATCTTCAGGAACATTGTAATGGTCATCAGAATGGTTACTCAACCTGCTATATCTATCAATGGATTGTTCTGCATGTAAACCCACAACTACTGCCTCATTATCAAGTTGCTTCTTGACAGTCATCCTGAAACTCTGATATGCGTTCGTCCTGTGACAAACTATCTTCTAGAAATTTATCACTACTTAAATCATTTTGAGTCACTATATTGTTTACCTCCTGAGATGAAGCATCAATTATCCATTCAACCGTTTTGTTGTCCTGAATCATAGATGGCTGCAACAAATTACTATCATAGTTAGTTTCACAAACATGATCGAATGTCCACTCCTTTCTGCAATTGAAACATCGTCGTTCTCTCCTTAACTGAGTTTTGCTTATGTGAGGAGGTCTTATATCCTGTGAAACTTACGAAGCTACTGCTTTTTCCCACCAACTTCTGTTTCCCTTTGTCAATTCTTGCTGGGACAACAAGCTCATCATTTTTAGTTTCAACTGCTAATGGTGGCTTCAACCACTTAGGATGACGTTCTAACAGTGTTGTAAAATTTATATCCTGATCTTGAAACCTTTGCATAATATCTATCATAAGCTTCTGAACGGTAGTCATTACCAACGCACTACTGCAACTGTGAAACCCACGATACTACAACTGCTTATTTTTGCCCTCTTAATTAAACCTGTTCATAAAGACTTGACTTCTCCAAAAATAATGCAAAAGTCAATTTGCCCAAGATAGTCCTTCATCCGCCTGACTGAAGATTGCTAGGTCTCGTTAAATGCTAGTAGTCACCAATTTATTCACGCAATTACCTTGAATTATCTTCAACGGTCCATATACAAACAAAATGTATTGCCCATGATTCCAATCAAGTTACAAGAACATCATAAATAAAATAGCGAAGGTATAAAATGAGCACCTGTGATCAATATTAAATCAACCTGTGAGTTTGTAGTTGCCCCTACAAGGTACAAATTCACTTCAGTTGCCCTTAATCACCATGGTTCCAGACTCTAAGAATCTCAACAATGAAGTTGCCCAAATCAGGAGGATGCCAAACTGTATAGGGGTCGATTAACTCCCCAAATATTATGCCAGGTTTGAAACAAATCACCCTGAACAAAGGCTACGATCTAGGCCTATTAAAACTGTTGTTAAAGTCAACGATTCTATCCCAAACTAACACGCCTTTCTGAGATATCATGCTCTGTTCTAGAAAATTCGGTCAACATAAATAAGAACATAATGATTAATCAATTCCAAGGTAATCTGAAATAACTCCAAATGCCAATGATTGGTATGAAGCAACCAAAATAACATTTAATCGATAGTCTGATAATTAAAACTATGAAGTTCGACCCTGAGTGTTATCCCTGCTCATCTTTTAGTATAGGCTACGACTGGCCTAATATATGATATTATCATCATACAACAAATTTTGGAATTATAATGTAGTTATTTCCTCATTCAACCAATTCAAACCCTAAAGAAATCTTTGAAACTGAATCATTCAAACAAATTTTACTGAAACCCTCAAACCATTATCTTAAGAAGACCCGCAAATTTTGCAAAATTGATAAGCCCTAATGTGAACCCTGAACAAGTCGGCGAGGGTAGAGCCTGGGCTCTGATACCACTGTAATGTCCTACCCCTTTCGAAGGCAAATAAATTTGCCACCCAAAGAGCCAAGTTTCGATCTTGGGGTCCAAACTGAAAACTTGAATGTCTTGTTTACTAATTGCTTTGATATCACGTGATTTATGCAAATATGAATTTTTTATACTTTTTGCAATAATACAAATTCTAGAAATAAAAATAGTAGCAAACTAGAAATGCTTGTATTTAAAAAACTACTACTCCAATGACTATGAAATTTAAGCACAAACTTCTTCTAATGATATTGAGCAAACCTGATGAAGGAAATTGTACAAGGATAAGTGTACCCAGAGATCTAAAGGCATGATATAATTCTGGAAGTTAACACCAACAACAACAAACTTATATATTCATTAGATATACTTGTAATACAATTTCTCCAAAGATACTAATTGTTGTTTGGCTGTCCAACAAAGAGAATACCTCATACAACACAATGAATATTCCAAATGGGAGGCGTTTGGCCTCAATAAGTGCATGCCCTTCACTGCAACTGGTACGACGTGTTAAAAATCCTTCACAAATGACAGATCCCTTATAAACTGCTGAAGTGTACGACTAATAAGCTGATCAAAAACTATGAATAATCAACAATACAAGCTTCTTCAAAGTCCAAGCAATCTAATTCAAAATAGCCTCTAATGGTTTGGCCTCACTGGAAACATCTGAAATCTGAAATAACTCTAAAAATGGCACCAAGTGCAACCCAAAACTCATCAACAACCTGCCACTTTGAATCTCAAATCATTCCCCATCACGGAAATGCCACAATCACTCCAAGGATATCTTGCAATCCCAAAAGTGATGTTCCTGCTAGAGGGTTTCGTCTCGAAACAAGCCAAACCTGCCCTTGCCTATGGTTTTTCATCACAAACAAGCTGGATATCTTCTTGCAAACTTTGCTGCAAGAAAGCTCCTTTCTCCAAACATGAAATGTAATAACCAAAGATGTCTTCAAATGCTCTCACAACCTCTATTTTTTTTTTCTCCAGCTGATCGACCCAATGTGGGTAGAATGTGGGATTAAACTTCTTTCTTTTTTACTTGCTTTATGTCAATAATTCATTTACTAATGAACACATATAATGACTTAACTCCATAATATTTAATCATATTATAATCTCCCAAAGTGGCATCCAAGCTAGGCATTAATAAAACCACATTAAAATATACATTATTTCCTTCAAAATGAGTACTCATAAGCCTCCTAACAAATTATAAAGTCATACTTATGAGAATAATATAATAATTTAATGACTTTATAATAATTATAACTTCAACGACTAAAAACTCCATGATCGCTCATCCAAACTCACATCCGAAGATAGAAATGAGTACCCATTTGGCCAAACTAGCCACTCGTAGGACTTTCGCTCAGCCAAAACCAACTTACTAAAAATAGTAAGTTCCCTGCACTGATAACCAAACGGGTCTAGTCAATCAATTGAAGATATATCTGGATACCTAATTCGGCGAAGAACAACATTCTGCAGTCAATTCGACCAGAAACCTGAATCATCGACTTACTATAAATAGTAAGTCCTCCCTCAAATCTTAGAATGTCCCCGAAAAACTGGCATCCAAAGGCATACAACCATATGGCGAAACCCCAACATCCTATGAGAGCATTCTCACAAAAGACAAGCCTGGAAAGGGACATTATAGAAGACAAGGATTATCTAGTTGTTTTTACAGTAAGAGTAGTATTGCAACTGTCTAGGACAATCACAAATGGGATAAAAAATTTCTAGATGTAAGAAGCAATACAATGACGTTTATATATCAGTAAAAAAATATAATGGCATTTATTATAAGAAATAAAAATACGAGAATTAGTCATAAATGTATATGATATAAATATAAGTACTCTTTGAGATAGATTATAGAACAAACACATATATATACATCTATATTCATGTTAGATTCAATGGTGATTCACAATTATAAGTTATAGATAATAGGGGACTTCAAAACACTTTTGTATCCTTTAGATAAGAATGGTTGTAATATTGGTTGGTCAAAATAAATGGATGACTTTGTTTTGTTATTCAAAATGGACTTTGGGATGATATTCTTTTAAGCTTTCAATATACATGGGATAAGAGGTACATTGTAATATCTCATATAGAAAAAATTCGTAATATATGTTTGTTATTTAATAGTTGATTATGAAACTTCAGATATTCCATTGTAAGAGAGACCATATCACAAACAATTCTCTTTAAAACGTGTCCTTCTCAATAATGATTATTTGAATCCATTTCATTTTAAGTCTCTGTGGCTTCAAGATCCCAATTTATTTCAAATGGTTATGTTGTGGTATGATGAAGCAAAATGTATTTCCTTTCTAAAACATCATGGGAACAAAGTTCTTTTATTAACTATTGTTCCTTGTTCACACTAGTCTTTTAAATACTTGGTCGCATATCTATATGTCTTTTTGTTCCATCCAAATGTGCAATTGCTTCAAATTCATCACATTATCCATGTATGGGTGAGACACGTATGATGCATGAGGGGCCAATGAAAACTAAATCCCTTGAAATGCTAAGAAAAACATCCTTCCATGGAATCTCAAAAACTCATATATATTATATTTTTTAACATTTTTATTGTTTTTGACAATAATTGACTTGATTTTTAGGTAATATTTATTAATGAATAGCTAACTTATGATGGGTGACTTAATTATTTCTCATATTGAT
Source organism: Wollemia nobilis (assembly GCA_028583015.1). NCBI lineage: Eukaryota > Viridiplantae > Streptophyta > Pinopsida > Araucariales > Araucariaceae > Wollemia > Wollemia nobilis. The sequence continues at coordinate 11,623,346 of JAQPPZ010000442.1, read as the reverse complement.
ATATATGTGCTTCTCTTTGCCCCCTTTCCTTCAACAAACAACATTATGTCATGACCCACCTTGGCAAGACCCATTTATGATATGAAGTATGTATTGATTGGATGTATTTAATGCTTAATACTAATTACATTTGGATTTTTATTTGCAATTAAGGTTTTATTTATATGAGAATATAGTATTGATGATATTTTGTATGCTTGCAGGACCACCAGGTCCTCTCGTGGGTGGGCAAGAAAGATATCCACCGAGAATAAGATACCGAAAAAGGGAAATGATGTGGCAACGACTCCAAGGTAAGATATACCCAAGGTAACAAATGGTTACCACATACAATTTGCATTTCATGTCTGCTTGTTGAAATTCAATCATTAGCAAGGAAGTTGCCATAAAGGGCAATGGAGTCATTTTAAAACATAAGTTGATAACCTGTAAGTTATCGTGAAATATTCTGAGGTAAATGCTTGTTTTGGTTTGCTCATGTTTATTTAAACATTTATCTTCTTTGCATATGTTTTTGGGTGCTTGAAAGATAATTATTCTTTGTGGTATTAACTTATGAAGCAATAAGTCATTTTAGTTGCTTTATTGATATCAGTTGATATTGGAAATATATTGGGGAAATATATATTGTTTGGATGCTAAAGAGGTTCATATTAAATAATTATCTTACTTAGCAATATGATGTTTTTAAAGGATCAAGGACTTATATGATTGGAAGAAATTTAACTTCTTTTTAAAAATGGCATTTAAAAAGAAGAAGAGAGCCAAGACTTAGTCTTAAACTTATAAGCGTAAGAGAATTATATTCTTTTTATGATTTTATTTACAATAACTATATGTTATATTGAATTAATTAACCATGCCTTTGTGGAAAAATTAGAAAATCATCATACAACACCCTTTGATGCCCTAATGCCTATGGTGGGACCACATAGACGTTGATCACACGTTTGGGTTGAATAGGGTTAAATTTTAATTATTTTGATTATAGCTTTGCATGGTTATTTGGGATGCTTACGATTTTCGTCGTGTATTCATTTACATTGAAATTGATGTTTGCTAAAGAAATGTGAGGGGGGTTTTGTATTAAATAGATGTCAAATGGGTAAGTTGTCACCCTTTTTTTTTATTGATGTCTTATTTATTTGGGGAAAATAAAATGATAATAGGTGTTCATTGTCATTTAAAGAAATAATAAAGAGTATTAAATATTTTGGATGCATAGTTGTTTGCCTTAAATATTATTTTTATTGGTCTTTAATATTAAGGAAGTAAAGCTTTAATTATGCTAACCCATGTGTTGTAGATTAGTTGGAGAGGGTAGGGCAATCCTTCAAGGGAGGTCCTTGGTTCGAATCTTCACCCTACCAAACGCACATTGGGTACCCAAAATCTAGTTGATAATGCTAGTGCGGTCAGGGCTGGGCGCAACTTTTGGGTGATTTTGACGGTGTAGAACCCCTTAGTTGTGGTTTCTCAAACCAACGTAGCCCCGCAAGGGGTTTTTCGCTAAATTAAACAAAAACTTTAATTATGCTATAATGGAAATATAATACTAGGGTGCTTTCTTTATTAATGATAATTAAAAAATATGTTTATTTGTAATGAAATAAATGGATATTGTATTGAAAATCTATGATGCTTTATTTGTAATTATAAAGTATGATTGTATTGGGATAATGAACGATGGTGAATTGATTTATTCATTTATTTAATTAAAAATGTTGGTGAAACAATTGAAAAACATGAAGTAGGAACTACATGTTATTATTGTTACTTGTATTATTTTATAGAAACAATTGAATGTTAAATGGATGTGGAATCCATTTAATCAAGGAAATTATGGGGTTTCCTTGTTATGTTTTAAAAACGGAAAAAAAGAAGTTTTACATTGGTTTTATAGAAATTTTGTACAAATAGTTGGACATGGAGTCCAATGGCAATAAGAAAATTTTACGGGAGTTTCCTAAAAGGTATGCAGAGTCCAATGAATATAAAGAAATTTATGGGGGTTTCCTTAAAATGCAAATAGAAGTGTATTGTGGAAATGCATTGTTTGCTTTAAGTGATGAATTTTTTATTGAGGAAAATTATGGGGTTTCTTCCTTGTATTTCAAAAGAATAAAAAAATGAATATGCTTTGTTTACTAGATGCCTTGAAATAAAACAAGCATTTAGAATTGCATTATAATTTGAAGGAGTTGTCCTGATCCCTTAATCACATCCATTTCTTGAAGAAACTCAAGGAGAGCCTGATCAAGGAGAGTTCCTCTATGGATTTGTTGGGAAGCATTCAATTTGTGATCATAATATAACTAGGGTTGTAAAGAAAAGAGTGGTTTTTGTTGATAAAAGCTTAAATTATTAGCTTTGTATTGAATAATGACTTTTATTGGAGATAGAATTTGTAAATTGAGTTTGTTTATTTACAAATCAATTTTAAAATTAAGATTCTAGTTCTTTGTGTAAAATGAATGGATGAGTTCTAAAGAATGCTAAAGAGAAAGTTGTATATTGCTTTCATTGATTAAAGCTTTAGTATAGTTTATGATTAAAGCTTTTGATCAAGGTTGTATTCCTTAAAGTTTAAGTACATTTTTTGGAAGAGTAGATATTACATTTGATTTTATGCATATAAATGACATTAATATAGGAAGCAAAAGAAAGCTTAATGTTTTATGCGAGAGAAAGAGTGAGAGAGAATGTTTGAATGGATCCATGTTCCTTTTATGGGTTTAGGGTTTTTCTATGGGGGCGCTCTTAGTTAGCCAAGACTAGAAGAACCTAAAGGATGAAACCAAACTGGAGGTAGTTGTGGAGAGGCAACACTTGAGGATTTTACAACAACCACCTTTTGATAAAGGATCTTCAAAGTGGGACCCAAAGACAAGGATTCTTTAGAAAATATTTAAGTGGTGTAGCTCGAATCTTCCTTTCAACTGCGAAGGTTTGGAACCCATTAGAAAAAATGATTTTTTGATGGTACCCCAAATGATAATTAGGTGTCCATGTGAGGATATCATGTAGAGTGATAATCACTATAATTAAACCATCACAAATATGGGATAATTGAGCACTATAGTTTTACTCATTCCACCATAGAGATGCAATGTTTTGAACTAAGAGGCTTTACACCTTTACACTAGTATAGATGGACTTATGGTAGTAAGGAAAATGAAGTCCTCTTATCTAAATATTGAGAAGAGATAACCCCAACATTGGGATCAATATGCCTTACATTCACGTAGAATGTAAGGAATTTGGGGTGACTATCTGAAGCATCTTTGTGCCACGAAGGTACACCAGGTAAAATCCATAATCTATAGAAAATTGGCCACTCTTATCCACTCAAGAAATATCTACAACATATTTAACTTGAAATGTGGTGAAGCCTCTATGAATATAAATCATATATTAGAAACATCTTGGAGAGTCTTGTCAAGCTATCTCCTGCCTAAAAAAAAAATCTCCTAGTTTGGTTAGATTTGGGTTGTTACACTAAGAGGTTTAGTCCATTTGATATAAATCCAGCTATAAGAGGTCAAAAAAAATGCCTCCCATCACATCAAACTGTAATAAATAGAAAATAAATCAATAAAATCGCCATTATTATAAAAACTGTAATACATGGAAATAAACCAATAAATGCTTTATTTTCTCATTCCTGGATTCACCTCTCTTTCAATGTGATACCAAGGGAACATATATCCCCCAAAAAAGAAACCCTAAATCTTAAAGCCCTAAAGATAAGAAATTACTACTTTTTTGGGCAAATTGTCATTTTTTAGCCAACAACTACCATTTTTAGAAATTCACCAAAAAAACTCGGATAACCCTCTAAATTAATACACATCATCATATTACCTATATTAGGCCTCCTAGAAAATCTCAACACCTACCCATGACTAAATAAGAAGTTACTTTTAGTTTTCTAAAAAAAATACTAAATTCCATTTTCGAGGTACTAGATGAAGGAATTAGGGTCCAATAAAATTTTAAAAAGACCTAAAAAAATCATCTAGGCCACAAAGTGCCTAGCCTTAATATTTTCCTCCTCCTTATCTAGATCCCTGTAAAATTTCAAGCTGATCCAACGGTTGGATCAAAAGTCATGATCTCCAGAAGATAGACTCCTACATCACCATCGTTTTTGGTTGGATTATGAAAATAAAATTTTAAAACCTTGATGATTTATTTCCATTAAAATTTCCTACTCAACAAGTAGGGGCTTTATTTGTGTAAAGCATAAATTATTGCTAGCAATTCTAGGTCATGCACCATATTCATATTTCATTATTGTGTTACATAACCCACAATTGTAACTCATAGTGGTATATGATATTGTATATAAAGAGGACCACATATTAAGTTAGAAGTGAGATACGTATTAAGTTAGATATAGGTAGTGTAGATACTTAAAACACGTTATGTTTATGATACTACCTATATGGACACCACTTTAGGTTATATAGATGATCTTGGACCTTTCCAAAGTAAAACAGTGATTCTAATCACTCATTTAGGGCATCCTAGTCCTAAGTAGCCTCAACCATTGATAATATTAGTGGCTACGATCTTAGCCATGACTAACAATAGCGGCTAAGATCTAGCCACACCTGACAACAGCAGCTAGGTTCCTAGCCACGCTGAGCAAAAATGACTAGCCCTATAACAAACCTGGGCTACTAGAGCCAAGTAAAATCAGTTGCAGTAGCTAGCTGGCAACGGTTTTCAAGCAGTTTTGGGTGAGGAAGATTTTAGACGATTCCTCCCAACCGCCTAGGCCAACTAATTATTGATCTTGGTTTTCTTGAAGAGACAAGATCAGGATTTGAGGAGTCTATTTATAAACCCTTCAAAGAGGCAATTGATATACGAATTTGAATGTAGCGAAGCCCTACCGAAAAAGTGTCACGATATCGCGACATGTTGTATTTTCGTAGGCCGAAGCAAAGAGAAAGAGCAAGGAGAAAAAGTGTCATGATATCGCGACATGTCGCATTTTTGCGAGCCCAAGCAAAGAGAAAGAGCAAGGAGAAAAAGTGTCACGATATCGCGACATGTCGCATTTTCGTGACTCAAAGCAAGGAGAAAGGGCAGAGAAGGAAAAAGTGTCACGATATCGCGACATGTCGCATTTTCGCGACTCAAGAAGGGCCTCAAAATAGAAACGAAAAGCCTTTTCTTTTTTGGAAACCAAAACACATGCATGCATAAGGGAAAAGAAAACGAACAGTCATGAAGGAGAAAATGAACAGTTATCGAAGGAGAAAACAAATGCATGCACAAGGGAAAAGAAAACGAACAATCATGAAGGAGAAAATGAACAGTCATCGAAGGAGAAAACAAATGCATGCACAAGGGAAAAGAAAACGAACAGTCATCGAAGGAGAAAATGAATAGTCATGACCGAGAAGACGAACAGTCATGGTAGGAGAATATGGTGTCAATTATTTGCATGTGACGTGTTTGACGAAATGCCTTCTCAATATATACAAAAGGAGTTACATAAAGGAGTTACAATTGACAAGTGGCATATGAGAATATGAAAGGTAAAATTGAAAGGGGGAAAGGAGTTACAACTGGAGTTACAAAGAGAAAGGATTGTTATAAAAGGAGTGTTGCTTGGAGAATTTATAAGTGGATTTTATCTTGTGAAGAGAGCGAGAGGAGCGAGAAGGATGTGTGTTTGGTGAATTGTGAGAGAGGTTGAGTAAGCAATAGACCAGTCAGGGTCTTGTAAAAGTGAAGGCATTTTTATGTCAATCTTCTAGTTTCAAAATTGAAGTCCAAGTTGGTGCTCCTTCTAGTTGGTGCTGGTAAATCATGGTTGGTGCTCCTTTCTGTTGGTGTAGATAAATCAGGGGTTGTTTCTGTTGGTGCAGATAAATCAGGGGTTGGTGCTCCTTTCTGTTGGTGCAGATAAATCAGGGGTTGGTGCTCCTTCCAGTGGGTCTTGGTAAATTGATTGTAAAGTTGGTGCTTTGCAAAGGCTAGATTTGGATGGGAGTCCAAACAGTCATTTTGAGGAGTAGCCAAATCGGTGAACCTCGGTACATCTTGTGTTGTGTGATGTTCTCTTGTTATACTTGCTTTATTTGGTTTTAAGTTTTCATTGTTTTGGCTTTAAGAGTTGAAGATTTAAGTTTTAAAGAGCTACATTGATTCACCCCCCCTCTCAGTGTCATTGTGAGACTAACAATTGGTATCAGAGCGAGGTTCCTGAACAAGCTTAACCGGCTAGGGTGATCTTGGAAGTGACACAATGGCAGGTGGTGAAGGCTTCTCATCAAACAAAGCACCATTGTTTGATGAAACTAATTACGCATTTTGGAGACTCGGGATGCAGACATATCTTTGTGCTTTGGGATACGACATTTGGGATTCAGTAGATAGTGGATACACAATACCCACCACTTCTCCAACCGATGCTTTGCCGGTAAGAAACTATTTGAGAATAACTCAAAAGCAAAGAATGCTATCATGTGCGGATTAGTGGACCGTGAACTGGTAAAAATTATGAGTTGTAAAATGGCAAAAGAAATATGGGACAAACCGAGGAGCATTCATGAAGGAGACGTTAAGATCAAGGAGGCCAAGTTACAAACACATAGAGCTCGGTTCGAAGTATTAAAGATGAATGACGATGAGAACATAGAGGCATATATGCTTGAGAGTTAATGAAGTCATTAATGCGATTAGAGGACTCGACGAGGAAATCAAAGATTCTATCATCGTGAAAAAGGTATTAAGATCTCTTCCCCAAAGATTTGATTCTAAAGTTTCAGCTATAGAAGAAGCTAAAGATCTAAATTCTTTTAGTATGGATGAGATGCATGGTTCTTTGACTGCATATGAGATGAGAATAGGAAAATCTAAACCCACAGACAGAGAAGCTGCTTTTAAAGCCCATAAAAATATGAAAGCAAAACAAGAATCCGAGGAAGAAGAGACATCGGATGAAATGGAAGCAAACTTTGTTCGAAAACTAAAAAGGGGAAAAGGAAAATAGAGAGGAAAGTTACCGCTTAAATGTTTCAATTGTGGAGGCATTGGGCATTTTGCAGCTAATTGTCCACTTAATGAGAAGAACAAAAGTGATGAAGGATCGCACCAAGAAAGAAGTGATCTGGAAGAAAAAAACAAATTTCAGAAAAGGCAACTTCAAGAAGAAAAGTTTCATCTCCAAGAATGTCAGTTCATCAGAAGACAGCTACGGTGAGGATTCTGAAAAGGAAACAGGTGAAGCTCTTTTCATGGCACTCAAAGAAGAAAAAATAGAAAAAGAACAGGAATGTGATGAAGAAGAAATTGATGAAGTAAATTTGGAAGAGGAACTAATTGCAGCTCTGGATGTATTGAAGATAGAAAGAAAAAAGAATAAGAAAATTTCAAGAAAGCTTGAGGATGCAAATGAAATCATAACCAGTTTGAAAGTACAGATAGAAGAATCCAAGAAAATATCTGAAGATCTCGAAGTGCAAATAACCATGAAAATAGATTATTGCTGCAAGCTAGAAGAAGAGACTGTTGGTTTAAGGATGTAGATAGAAGAGATGAATCGTAAAATTAGTTGTCATCACAAACGTGAAGAAAGTTCTATGAAGTTGGATAAGATCATAAATAACCAAAGGACTACAGGCATGAAATTTGGTTTGGGCTTTGTCGAAGGAGAATCATCAAATGGATCAAAGGAATGAAGATAAGAAACAGGTTGATCAAGAAAAATTGACTCATGCAAAAGAAAGCAATAATGCAAGGCACGAAAGGAGAATTGACAATGATGGATTCACCAATGTCACACATCAAAGAAGAAGAAGATTTATGACTCCTACGACAACATGGCAAAGACCATCACCCAGGTTCAATCATCTCTTTTCTGGTTACTATTTTAAATGCAATGGTTATGGACATAAGATTTCAGATTGCAAGTATAACGTAGGACCAAGGAATTTTACCAGTAGAAATGTTTTTTCACCTTTGATGGATTATGCAGTAGAATGTTATAACTATCATAAGTTTGGGCACATTGCAAGAAATTGTCGAAGTACATTTGCATCAAATCAATTTTAGGGAAGAAAATTTCAACCAAATGGAATGAGACAAAATAGAAAATTTCTCGAAAAACATGCACAAGCTATTGAAAAAGAAAAGTCAAAACAAGAGCCCAAAACTGTAATCAAACCAGAGTGGAAAGAAAAAGATCGATCTAAGGAAGAAAAGGAATCCCTGATCGTACAAACAACATTTAAAGCACAGAATAAATCTGCACCATGGATACTTGATAGTGGATGCTCCAGTCATATGACAGGTGACAAACAAAAATTTGAGAAGTTACAGCAATATGAAGGTGGTTCGATAAAATTTGGAAATAATGATGGAGCTAAGATAGTTGGCAAAGGTTCGGTTAAGATCAGTGACAAGAAAAATCAAGTCAAAAGAAGTCTTGTTTGTGGTTGGTCTGAAGCATAACTTGTTGAGCGTAAGTCAGATTTGTGATAGAGGTCATGAAGTGATTTTTAAGAAGCAGGGTTGTGAAGTCAAAAAAGCAAACTGTGGAAAGTTGATAGCAACTGGATCGAGGACATCTGGCAACCTGTACACTCTCTCGGAGACTTCAGAAGGAGCTTGCTTGATTGGACAGGAAGAAGAAAATTGGTTGTGGCACAAGAGGCTCGGTCATATCAGTTTTGACAATCTAGTAAAAATTAGCTCAAAAAAGGTAGTGAGAGATATTCCCACCATTGGAAAACCATCAAATAGCATTTGTGCTTCATGCCAAAAGGGGAAGCAAACTAGAGTCTCATTTAAAACAAAAGAGTACTACACAAGCAAACCTTTGGAACTAATACATACTGATTTATGTGGACCCATGAGAACGCAAAGCATAAATGGTGACAAATATTTTATGTTGTGTATAGATGACTATTCCAGGATGACATGGGTACTATTTTTGAAGCATAAATCAGAAGCTTTTGAGATGTTCAAGGTTTTCAAAAACCAAGTTGAGAATCAAACAGGAAAAAGGATTAAATGTTTAAGATCAGATAGAGGAGGAGAGTTCATTTCGAGAGGATTTTATAGAGTACTATGAAAAATATGGTATTAGAAGACAGTTTTCAGCAGCCAGGACACCTCAGCAGAATGGTGTGGTAGAAAGAAAGAACAAGGACAGTGCAGGAAATGGCACGGACTATGTTGACTGAGAGCAAAGTAGCAGACAGATTTTGGAAAGAGGCAGTCCATACTACGGTATACATCCAAAATAGGTGCATGTTGAGGACGCATGAAAGCAAAACTCCTTATGAGTTGTGGTTCGGTAAAAAGGCAACAATAAGATACTTTAAAGTTTTTGGCGAGCAAGTGTTACATCAAAAGAACTGAAGAAAACCTTGGTAAGTTTGAAGATAGAGCGGATGAAGGTATTTTTCTTGGCTATTCGTCAAAAAGCAAAGCTTACAAATGCTACAACAAGAGGCTAAGGAAAATTGTGGATAGTGTCGATGTTAAAGTTGATGAAGGTAGGGAACGAGTAATTAGCTATGAAGAGAACTACCCAATTTATGAAGAGGTTATTGAAGGAGATGAGGAAAAGGAAATGGAAAAGAAAAAAAAAATTGACTCAGATGACTCAAACAGTCATTCAGAAGTGGAAGAAAATAAGAAATTCAAAACAGAAAGCTGGCGAGAAAGATCATCCTAGAGAGCAAATAATTGGAGACCCCACAGTTGGTGTTCAGACAAGAAGAAGAGTAGTAAGTAACTACTCTCTATTATCCAGCATTGAGCCCAAAAATGTTGTTGACGCAAGCAAAGATGAAAGTTGGATGAAGGCAATAAATGAAGAATTAGATCAGATCGAGAAAAACAAAACTTGGGAGTTAGTACCAAGACCTGCAAATAAAAATATAATCGGTACTAAATGGATCTTTCGAAACAAATTGAATGAAGACGGACAGGTAGTCGGGAATAAAGCAAGATTGGTATGTAAAGGCTATGCACAAGTTGAAGGTATTGACTTTGAGGAAACCTTTGCACCTGTGGCTAGACTAGAGGCAATTAGAATGTTTCTGGCTTTAGCAGTTTACAAGAATTTCAAAGTTTATCAAATGGATGTGAAATCAGCATTTTTGAATGGGAAACTTGAAGAAGAGGTTTATATTGAGCAGCGAGATGGTTTCCAACTTGGTGATGATCCCAACTTGGTTTGCAAGTTGAAGAAAGCATTATATGGCTTAAAACAGGCACCCCGAGCATGGTATGCAAGGCTAGACAACTATCTTACTCAACAAGGGTTCAAGAAAGGTATGGTGGATAGTAATTTGTATGTCAAAATAGAAAATGGCCATCTTATTGTTCTTGTTGTATACGTAGATGATATCATATTTGGCAACAACAAAGATGAGTCGTGTAAAGATTTAGCAAATAAGATGCAAAAAGAATTTGAAATGTCAATGATTGGTGAACTTTCGTATTTCCTCGGGTTGCAAGTTAATCAAAATGAGAAGGGCATATTTATTTCTCAAATTAAATATGTGAAAGAGATACTAAAAAATTTCACAATGGAGGATTGTAAGCCAGTTAGCACTCCCATGACGACAGGTTGCAAGTTGAGCAAGGATGACAAATCTCCACATGTTGATCAAACCATGTACAGATCTATGATTGGGAGCTTACTTGTACTTGACAGCTACCAGACCGAGATATTTTGCAGGCGGTATGCATGGTAGCACGATTTCAGGCTAGTCCCAAGGAGACTCATGTGACAGCAGTGAAGAGGATTCTTCGGTACCTCAAGGGTACTATGGAGTATGGGTTATGGTATCTGAAAGGTAAGGACTTCATCCTTATCGTGTATTCAGATGCATATTGGGGTAGGATGTGTAGATGACAGAAAGAGTACCAGTGGAGGTGCATTCTATCTTGGAGACAGGTTGGTCGCGTGGCACAGTAAGAAACAAGAGTCGGTCTCCTTATCCACAGCAGAGGCAGAATATATTGCAGCGACAACGTGTTGTACGCAGGTATTATGGATGAAACAAACCCTGAAAGATCTTGGTATTAACTTCAGTGAGCCAATTTCGGTTAAGTGTGATAACACCTAGTGCCATTAACATCTCAAAGAATCCGGTTATGCATTCTCGCACAAAACATATTGCTATCCGGTATCACTTTTTGAAGGAGAAAGTTGCGAAAGGTGAGGTTAAGTTGGATTTTGTTCCAACAACAGAGCAAGTAGCGGATATCTTCACAAAACCATTGCCCAAGGAAGTCTTTGAGTACCTTCGCAATAAATTGGGAGTGGTCACGCTTCCCAAGAATTGACTAGCTATCGGGACCACATTCTCAGGGGAGCATTTGTGTATTTGTTTATCTTTTTGCTCATGTTTGTGATTTTTGCTAAGTGTAATAATTTTTGCTTGAGAATGTTGTGCATGGACTCGGGGGAGTCTGCGAAGCCCTTTGATATTGTTGTCAAAGGGGGAGAAGAGTTACAGGAAATTGCACGTGTGTTGCCAACAATTCCAAAGGGGGAGATTGTTGAGCAAGGTGCAACGACAATATTGTCATTGTTGTCAACACAGTCAGATAGATCGGTTGATGCAGTGGATAGGAGTTCGGAGGTTATTCGAGTATGTACAGTGATGTTAAAAAGCAAAAAGCAAAGAAAAAAGTGTCGCGATATCGCGAAATGTTGCATTTTGGGAAAAGAGAAGAGAAAATGCAAGGAGAAAAAGTGTCATGATATCGCGACATGTTGCATTTTGATGGCCAAAGATAAGAGAAAATGCAAGGAGAAAAAGTGTCGCGATATCGCGACATGTTGATTTTTCGGCCAAAGCAAAGAGAAAGAGCAAGGAGAAAAAGTGTCACGATATCGCGACATGTTGTATTTTCACAGGCCAAAGCAAAGAGAAAGATCAAGGAGAAAAAGTGTCGCGATATCGTGACATGTTGTATTTTCGTGGGCCAAAGCAAAGAGAAAGAGCAAGGAGAAAAAGTGTCACGATATCGCGACATGTTGTATTTTCGGGCCAAAGCAAAGAGAAAGAGCAAGGAGAAAAAGTGTCACGATATCGCGACATGTATTTTCGTGGTCCAAAGCAAAGAGAAAGAGAAAGGAGAAAAAGTGTCACGATATCGCGACATGTTGCATTTTCTGGTCCAAAGCAAGGAGAAAGAGAAAGAAGGAAAAAGTGTCGCGATATCGTGACATGTCGCATTTTTGCGACTCAAAAGAGAGAAGAGAAGAAAGAAAAAGTGTCACGATATCGTGACATGTCACATTTTGTGACTCAAAAGAGGAGAGAGAGAAAGAAAAGTGTCGCGATATCGCGACATGTCGCATTTTGTGACTCAAACAGGGTAGGAGAGAGAAAGAAAAGTGTCATGATATCGCGACATGTCGCATTTTGATGACTCAAAAAGGAGAGAGAAAGCAAAGAAGAAAAGTGTCACGATATCGTGACATGTCGCATTTTCATCGACTCAAGAAGGGCCTCAAAATAGAAATGAAAAGAAAAAGAAAATGAAGAGTCATGAAGGAGAAAATGAAATATGAAGGAGAAAAAAATGATGCACAAGGGAAGAAAATGAAAGTCATGAAGGAGAAAATGAAATATAAAGAGAAAAAATGAGAAAATGAACAGATAAAGGAGAAAATGAATAGTCATTACTGAGAAAATGAATAGTCATGGTAGGAGAATATGGTGTCAATTATTTGCATGTGACGTGTTTGATGAAATGCCTTCTAAATATATACAAAAGGAGTTACATAAAGAGAGTTAATAGGGAGAATATGAATGGAGTTACAATAGAGTTACAAAGAGAAAGGATTGGTTATAAAAGGAGTGTTGCTTGGAGAATTTAATAGTGGATTTTATCTTGGAAGAGAGGAGAGGAGGAGAGGGAGTGAGAAGGGTGTGTTGTGAATTGTGGGAGATGTTGAGTAAGCAATAGACCATTCGGGGTCTTGTAAAAGTGAAGGCATTTTTATGTCAATCTTCTAGTTTCAAAATTGAAGTCCAAGTTGGTGCTTGGCATCAGGGGTTGGTGCTCCTTTTAGTTGGTGCTTGGTAAATCAGGGTTGGTGCTCCTTTTATTGGTGGGATAAATTAGGGGTTGGTGCTCCTTTTTGTTGGTGTAGATAAATTAGGGGTTGGTGCTCCTTCCAGTGGGTGCTTGGTAAATTGATTGTAAAGTTGGTGCTTTGCAAAGGCTGGATTTGGATGGGAGTCCAAACAGTCATTTTTGAGGAGTAGCCAAATCGGTGAACCTCGGTACATCTTGTGTTGTGTGATGCTCTCTTGTTATACTTGCTTTATTTGGTTTTAAGTTTTCATTGTTTTGGCTTTAAGAGTTGAAGATTTAAGTTTTAAAGAGCTACACTGATTCACCCCCCTCTCGGTGTCATTGTGAGACTAACAATTGGTATCAGAGCGAGGTTCCTGAACAAGCTTAACCGGCTAGGGTGATCTTGGATAGTGACACAATGGCAGGTGGTGAAGGCTTCTCATCAAACAAAGCACCATTATTTGATGGAACTAATTACGCATTTTGGATACTCGGGATGCTAGACATATCTTTGTGCTTTGGGATACGACATTTGGGATTCAGTAGATAGTGGATACACAATACCCACCACTTCTCCAACCGATGCTGTCGGTAAGAAACTGTTTGAGAATAACTCAAAAGCAAAGAATGCTATCATGTGCGGATTAGTGGACCGTGAACTGGTAAAAATTATGAGTTGTAAAATGGCAAAAGAAATATGGGACAAACTGAGGAGCATTCATGAAGGAGACGCTAAGATCAAGGAGGCCAAGTTACAAACACATCGAGCTCAGTTCGAAGTATTAAAGATGAATGACAATGAGAACATAGAGGCATATATGTTGAGAGTTAATGAAGTCATTAATGCGATTAGAGGACTCGACGAGGAAATCGAAGATTCTATCATCGTGAAAAAGGTATTAAGATCTCTTCCTCAAAGATTTGATTCTAAAGTTTCAGCTATAGAAGAAGCTAAAGATCTAAATTCTTTTAGTATGGATGAGATGCATGGTTCTTTGATTGCATATGAGATGAGAATAGGAAAATCTAAACCCACAGATAGAGAAGCTGCTTTTAAAGCCCATAAAAATATGAAAGCAAAACAAGAATCCGAGGAAGAAGAGACATCAGATGAAATGGAAGCAAACTTTGTTCGAAAACTAAAAAGGGGAAAAGGAAAATACGAGAGGAAAGTTACCGTTTAAATGTTTCAATTGTGGAGGCATTGGGCATTTTGCAGCTAAATGTCCACTTAATGAGAAGAACAAAAGTGATGAAGGATCGCACCAAGAAAGAAGTGACTGGAAGAAAAAAACAAATTTCAGAAAAGGCAACTTCAAGAAGAAAAGTTTCATCTCCAAGAATGTCAGTTCATCAGAAGACAGCTGTAGTGAGGATTCTGAAAAGGAAACAGGTGAAGCTCTTTTCATGGCACTCAAAGAAGAAAAAATAGAAAAAGAACAGGAATGTGATGAAGAAGAAATTGATGCAGAAGTAAATTTGGAAGAGGAACTAATTGCAGCTCTGGATGTATTGAAGATAGAAAGAAAAAAGAATAAGAAAATTTCAAGAAAGCTTGAGGATGCAAATGAAATCATAACCAGTTTGAAAGTACAGATAGAAGAATCCAAGAAAATATCTGAAGATCTCGAAGTACAAATAACCATGAAAATAGATTATTGCTGCAAACTAGAAGAAGAGATTGTTGGTTTAAGAATGCAGATAGAAGAGATGAATCGTAAAATTAGTTGTCATCACAAACGTGAAGAAAGTTCTATGAAGCTGGATAAGATCATAAATATCCAAAGGACTACAGGCATGAAATTTGGTTTGGGCTTTGTCGAAGGAGAATCATCAAATGGATCAAAGAATGAAGATAAGAAACAGGTTGATCAAGAAAAATTGACTCATGCAAAAGAAAGCAATAATGCAAGGCACGAAAGGAGAATTGACAATGATGGATTCACCAATGTCACACATCAAAGAAGAAGAAGATTTATGACTCCTACGACAACATGGCAAAGACCATCACCCAGGTTCAATCATCTCTTTTTCGGTTACTATTTTAAATGCAATGGTTATGGACATAAGATTTCAGATTGCAAGTATAACGTAGGACCAAGGAATTTTACCAGTAGAAATGTTTTTTCACCTTTGATGGATTATGCGGTAGAATGTTATAAGCTGTCATAATTTTGGGCACATTGCAAGAAATTGTCGAAGTACATTTGCATCAAATCAATTTCAGGGAAGAAAATTTCAACCAAATGGAATGAGACAAAATAGAAAATTTCTCGAAAAACATGCACAAGCTACTGAAAAAGAAAAGTCAAAACAAGAGCCCAAAACTGTAATCAAACCAGAGTGGAAAGAAAAAGATCGATCTAAGGAAGAAAAGGAATCCCTGATCGTACAAACAACATTTAAAGCACAGAATAAATCTGCACCATGGATACTTGATAGTGGATGCTCCAGTCATATGACAGGTGACAAACAAAAATTTGAGAAGTTACAACAATATGAAGGTGGTTCAGTAAAATTTGGAAATAATGATGGAGCTAAGATAGTTGGCAAAGGTTCAGTTAAGATTAGTGATGGAAAAATCAAGTCAAAAGAAGTCTTGTTTGTGGTTGGTCTGAAGCATAACTTGTTGAGCGTAAGTCAGATTTGTGATAGAGGTCATGAAGTGATTTTTAAGAAGCAGGGTTGTGAAGTCAGAAAAGCAAACAGTGGAAAGTTGATAGCAACTGGATCGAGGACATCTGGCAACCTGTACACTCTCTCAGAGACTTCAGAAGGAGCTTGCTTGATTGGACAGGAAGAAGAAAATTGGTTGTGGCACAAGAGGCTCGGTCATATCAGTTTTGACAATCTAGTAAAAATCAGCTCAAAAAAGGTAGTGAGAGATATTCCCACCATTGGAAAACCATCAAATAGCATTTGTGCTTCATGCCAAAAGGGGAAGCAAACTAGAGTCTCATTTAAAACAAAAGAGTACTACACAAGCAAACCTTTGGAACTAATACATACTGATTTATGTGGACCCATGAGAACGCAAAGCATAAATGGTGACAAATATTTTATGTTGTGTATAGATGACTATTCCAGGATGACATGGGTACTATTTTTGAAGCATAAATCGAAAGCTTTTGAGATGTTCAAGGTTTTCAAAAACCAAGTTGAGAATCAAACAGGAAAAAGGATTAAATGTTTAAGATCAGATAGAGGAGGAGAGTTCATTTCAAAGGATTTTATAGAGTACTATGAAAAATATGGTATTAGAAGACAGTTTTCAGCGACCAGGACACCTCAGCAGAATGGTGTGGTAGAAAGAAAGAACAAGACAGTGCAGGAAATGGCACGGACTATGTTGACTGAGAGCAAAGTAGCAGACAGATTTTGGAAAGAGGCAGTCCATACTGCGGTATACATCCAAAATAGGTGCATGTTGAGGACGCATGAAAGCAAAACTCCTTATGAGTTGTGGTTCGGTAAAAAGGCAACAGTAAGATACTTTAAAGTTTTTGGCAGCAAGTGTTACATCAAAAGAACTGAAGAAAACCTTGGTAAGTTTGAAGATAGAGCGGATGAAGGTATTTTTCTTGGCTATTCGTCAAAAAGCAAAGCTTACAAATGCTACAACAAGAGGCTAAGGAAAATTGTGGATAGTGTCGATGTTAAAGTTGATGAAGGTAGGGAACGAGTAATTAGCTATGAAGAGAACTACCCAATTTATGAAGAGGTTATTGAAGGAGATGAGGAAAAGGAAATGGAAAAGAAACAAAAAATTGACTCGGATGATTCAAACGAGGGATTCGAAGTGGAAGAAAATAAGAAATTCAAAACAGTGAATTGGCAGAAAGATCATCCTAGAGAGCAAATAATTGGAGACCCCACGGTTGGTGTTCGGACAAGAAGAAGAGTAGTAAGCAACTACTCTCTATTATCCAACATTGAGCCCAAAAATGTTGTTGACGCAAGCAAAGATGAAAGTTGGATGAAGGCAATAAATGAAGAATTAGATCAGATCGAGAAAAACAAAACTTGGGAGTTAGTACCAAGACCTGCAAATAAAAATATAATCGGTACTAAATGGATCTTTCGAAACAAATTGAATGAAGACGGACAGGTAGTCAGGAATAAAGCAAGATTGGTATGTAAAGGCTATGCACAAGTTGAAGGTATTGACTTTGAGGAAACCTTTGCACCTGTGGCTAGACTAGAGGCAATTAGAATGTTTCTGGCTTTAGCGAGTTTACAAGAATTTCAAAGTTTATCAAATGGATGTGAAATCAAAATTTTTGAATAGAAAACTCGAAGAAGAGGTTTATATTGAGCAGCGAGATGGTTTCCAACTTGGTGATGATCCCAACTTGGTTTGCAAGTTGAAGAAAGCATTATATGGCTTAAAACAGGCACCCCGAGCATGGTATGCAAGGCTAGACAACTATCTTACTCAACAAGGGTTCAAGAAAGGTATGGTGGATAGTAATTTGTATGTCAAAATAGAAAATGGCCATCTTATTGTTCTTGTTGTATATGTTGATGATATCATATTTGGCAGCAACAAAGATGAGTCGTGTAAAGATTTAGCAAATAAGATGCAAAAAGAATTTGAAATGTCAATGATTGGTGAACTTTCGTATTTCCTCGGGTTGCAAGTTAATCAAAATGAGAAGGGCATATTTATTTCTCAAATTAAATATGTGAAAGAGATACTAAAAAAGTTCACAATGGAGGATTGTAAGCCAGTTAGCACTCCCATGACGACGGGGTTGCAAGTTGAGCAAGGATGACAAATCTCCACATGTTGATCAAACCATGTACAGATCTATGATTGGGAGCTTACTGTACTTGACGGCTACCAGACTAGATATTTTGCAGGCGGTATGCATGGTAGCATGATTTCAGGCTAGTCCCAAGGAGACTCATGTGACAAGCGGTGAAGAGGATTCTTCGGTATCTCAAGGGTACTATGGAGT
The DNA here is from genome assembly GCA_028583015.1 of Wollemia nobilis. NCBI lineage: Eukaryota > Viridiplantae > Streptophyta > Pinopsida > Araucariales > Araucariaceae > Wollemia > Wollemia nobilis. The sequence goes on along the minus strand of JAQPPZ010000442.1, from coordinate 11,605,311 downwards.
ATGGGTTATGGTACACGAAAGGTAAGGACTTCACCCTCATTGCGTATTCGGATGCAGATTGGGCGAGGATGTGTAGATGACAGAAAGAGTACCGGTGGAGGTGCATTCTATCTTGGAGACGAGGTTGGTCGCGTGGCACGAGTAAGAAACAAGAGTCGGTCTCCTTATCCACAGTAGAGGCAGAATATATTGCAGCGACAACGTGTTGTACGCAGGTATTATGGATGAAACAAACCCTGAAAGATCTTGGTATTAACTTCGGTGAGCCAATTTCAGTTAAGTGTGATAACACCGAGTGCCATTAACATCTCAAAGAATCTGGTTATGCATTCTCGCACAAAACATATTGCTATCCGGTATCACTTTTTGAAGGAGAAAGTTGCGGAAGGTGAGGTTAAGTTGGATTTTGTTCCAACAACGGAGCAAGTAGCGGATATCTTCACAAAACCATTGCCCAAGGAAGTCTTTGAGTACCTTCGCAATAAATTGGGAGTGGTCACGCTTCCCAAGAATTGACTAGCTATCGGGACCACATTCTCAGGGGGAGCATTTGTGTATTTGTTTATCTTTTTGCTCATGTTTGTGATTTTTGCTAAGTGTAATAATTTTTGCCTGAGAATGTTGTGCATGGACTCAGGGGGAGTCTGCAGCAACCCTTTGATATTGTTGTCAAAGGGGGAGAAGAGTTACAGGAAATTGCACGTGTGTTGCCAACAATTCCAAAGGGGGAGATTGTTGAGCAAGGTGCAACGACAATATTGTCATTGTTGTCAACACAGTCAGATAGATCGGTTGATGCAGTGGACAGGAGTTCAGAGGTTATTCAGAGTATGTACAGTGATGTTAAATGCTAAAGACCGCAAAAGAAAAAGTGTCACGATATGCTAAATGTATGAAAGAGAAGAGAAAATGCAAGGAGAAAAAGTGTCGCGATATCGCGACATGTTGCATTTTCGTGGCCAAAGAGAAGAGAAAATGCAAGGAGAAAAAGTGTCACGATATCGCGACATGTTGCATTTTGCGGCCAAAAAAAGAGAAATAGCAAGGAGAAAAAGTGTCGCGATATCGTGACATGTTGCATTTTAGGGCCAAAGAAAGAGAAAGAGCAAGGAGAAAAAGTGTCGCGATATCGCGACATGTTGTATTTTGTGGGCCAAAGCAAAGAAAGAGCAAGGAGAAAAAGTGTCGCGATATCACGACATGTATTTTCACGGGCCAAAGCAAAGAGAAAGAGCAAGGAGAAAAAGTGTCGCGATATCGCGACATGTTGTATTTTCGCGGGCCAAAGCAAAGAGAAAGAGCAAGGAGAAAAAGTGTCACGATATCGCGACATGTATTTTCATGGGCCAAAGCAAGGAGAAAGAGCAAGAAGGAAAAGTGTCACGATATCGCGACATGTCGCATTTTCGTGACTCAAAAAGAGCAAGCAGCGAGAGAAAGAAAAGTGTCACGATATCGCGACATGTCGCATTTTCGCGACTCAAAAAGGGCAGGCAGGCAGAGAAAGAAAAAGTGTCACGATATCGCGACATGTCGCATTTTCGTGACTCAAAAAGGGCAGGCAGGCAGAGAAAGAAAAAGTGTCGCGATATCGCGACATGTCGCATTTTCGTGACTCAAAAGGGCAGGCAGGCAGAGAAAGAAAAGTGTCGCGATATCGCGACATGTCGCATTTTCACATTTTGTAAGCATCTTTATACATTTCATGCTTTCTTTAAGTATATGTTTCATTTATTGAATCTACTTGGATAATAACCTCATCATGAGAGGTGTCATATGCTTTTGATGTGCTTTTTTGTTTTCTTTTATGCAAGTGATAGATTCTTCTAAGGATTCAAAGCTATCCAAGATCATCCCTCTTAATAATAGAGAAGTAGGCATCCTAGTAAACCCTCACACAAAGTTGATGGAGATATAAAGAGCATTTAGAGTATATCAACCCCGTTTAGGGGATCAAAATAATTGTAAACATTGTATCAAATTTGGTATCCCTAAGAGGGATGGATATGTAATCAAATTTCATTGATTAATACAAAGGAGGTATTCTTTCTTGCAAATTTGGTTATACATCTTCTTTGCTTTCAATTTGATTTCATGTTGCAATTAGTGTGGATATACGCTTTTTAAGCCTTTCTACATGTAGGAGTTGGTCATAGAATCATGCATGTACCCACTTTGAAATTATAAATGTAACTATCATAGAATATGTAGTTAGGAATATTGTCATAGAATATTGTTATAGCAGATTGTCATAGAATATCAGGAATTATACTTTTAAATATCATAAAAATAACAGGATGTAACCCTCATGCAAATTGTGAAGAATTTGCATATTTTGTAAGGAGGGTTCTCCCTTGAAGAGGCCAACGATAGTGATATTACTTATCTCAAATCCTTGCAATTATTGTTATTTTATATTTTTTTGTTTCATTTAATGAATGCTTCTGTTATTGGATATATGATATTGCTGTAACTTTTGTCAATATTCTTTGTAATCGTAGTTAGAATTATCTTTGATGCTGAAATTTTTATCTCAATACAACTCAAAACTAAGAAATTTAAGGTGAAGAGGTTCATTACAAATGGTATTAATGCTCTTTCCAAGGCATGGTAAGCTTATTTTTTGAGCAATTATTTTTTGTTAATCCTAGGTCATAGGTTAGAAACAATGTTCTAGCCATTTTAAAATAACATGGAGGAGTTGTCATTATTGGTTATGCTATATTTCCCATAAAGTGTCTAGTGAAGTGAGGGGCAATCAATCTCCAATAACTAGGCCTCAAACAACACCAATATATGGATTTGAGCTCCCACGTAACTTTTGTATATTGGGAGACCCTTTTTAGGAACTTGTTGGGATCCAAATTGACATCGAGCAAAACTTGAAACTACGACTGTCTATCTTCCAGTTTTCTGATTAGGCTTGCACCCGCTAATCACAGTTCAGACCTCAACATTGGATGGACTAAATATTACTCTAATCCAACCTCCAGAGTAGGTTGGTTCCTTGTCAACTGATAAGGTGTTGACTCATATAAGCTCAGTAAATTTTTAAGAGATAGGGATAGAAAAAGGTTTAGGGTTAAGGAATTATTATCAAAATAGTGGCTGGATAGAGCTAACAACATAGGCATCCACAGGGAAAACCTTCCTAGCAAACAATTTCCAGTGTCCCACACTTGAGATTAACAACATTCAAGAAACAGATAATCTTCATCAAAAATACAAAATAGAGACATACTCCAAGAAGCTATTTCAACATCTATAATACTAATAATCCAATTTAGAAGAATAAGATCAGTATCATGATTTTATAGAAAATAACTTCTTGCAAGCATAGATTCAATTATGAAAATATTTCAATTGCTCTAAGCTAGTAATCCAATATCAGCAGAATAGACTAACCATACAACATTAGTAGAAAAGCAATCCACAGCTTGAATCTCTCGATAAAATTATTGAAGATATCAATTCTAGAGGCAAACATCCAAGTAATGTTCCTTCTATTGACTTGCAAAAAAATATTACATAGCAGGGCAAGCAAACACTCTAGAGCCGACCCTAAAAATCGAGGGTTTGACCTCTATTAATAGTTTTACATTGAAAGAAGAAGATGGAACATTACAAGGAGAAAACCATGCCAGATCGATAGAATGTTGAGGTGGCATCATTTCATTTGTCTTTGAAGCCCAAAGAATCCACATGATGTCACACACCCTCGCAGCTCGGATCTGCAACTTGCTCGTTCTTCAATGGCAGTTAGGCTTCAGACTGTTAGACTCCAGATCTAAGCCATTTATCTTTCTTGGGGACTTCATCTAGCCATAGATCTATAACCAACTGAGTTCTTGGTTCTTGGCTCCATGGACGCTTTGCCTACCCACCTGCTCGAATCGACTGGTTCTTATTTGCAAAAGACTTTACTTTTGTATGCTTGAGAAAGTGTTAGCATAAGCTTGACCGTTGATTCATTCATGAATGACTATGATTAAAACCTCAACAATGCTTGGAGATGAGTGGCATAGAACATGTCACCAGGCCACTCTTTAGAAAGACTTATCACTTGAGTTGACCATTTTGACCAATGGTGTGGAGCACATTAGAAAAATATACTTCAATGTGCATGGATTAGAAACATGTCACCAGGCCACTCTCTTTAAGTCTTAAAATTATTTAATTCACTTTCACGTCCATGATGTAGAATGCTATGTCATAGCCCACTCCTTGATATCCATATCTTCAAACTTTTACCAAGTTATCCATGGGATAGAGCCTTGCTCTGTGTCACTCATAATGTAGTGTAAAAATAGCGTTTCATGAGACTTTGCACTGTATCGTTGCCTTGTGCTTCATTTTGGGCATCTTGACTTCTTTGACCAGTGACATGGAACATGTGTCCTGATCCACTCTAAAATGAGCGTGAACCTCAATGATGTAGAACACATCAAAAATTTAATCATTTTATTGCATGGGCTATAGTAATGTGCATTGGGCCATTGGTTAGAGAATGATGACATCAACTTTGACCCGGGTTGATAGTGGTATGGAACATGCTGCGTTGTGTTGCTACCAAAATACACTAAGTGTTGAGTGGATGGGAACATGTCTTCTTGCCTTAGCAAATATGTCATATCCTGCTCCTCTGAAGTGATCATACTACAATTTTGACTGCTCTACCAATGGCATGGAACATCTTGTATTGTGCTACTAGAAAATACACTGAAGTGTGAGTGGCCTAGAACCTCTCTGTGCCTTAGAAAATATTTTCAAAAATTTTTCTAAGGATGTGGCCATTTTGGGCCTACATTCTAGCGCCTCCTAGGGGATTTGCTCGCAAAGCCTTCGAACTTAGAGTCTTATCCATTGGGCATCAGGAGTCAAAAAATATGAAATCCATGAGCTATGCTTCATAGAATAACTTCTATATGACCATCACCCTATAGATCATTAGTGAATACATTTAGAGTATAATGGTTCATATGGAAATCATGTTGGAAATAATGTTACCTACAACTCCTTCAAACTGAAAATTGCTTCATGTCAAACAATATGGCGCTATGCTCTCCCTTATAAGCCTGACCGACATGATCAAAATATCTTCATGGAATTTTCATTTTCTGCTCTTTTGCTTCATGCTTTTATAATTTTTCTCTGACTATGTCAGAATAAAAAACAATATACAACACTTTTTACATGAATACAAAAATGCTTAGTACAGGAACTTCTACACCCGCTCATTCCTTTGATGAATTTTGACCATTGAGCAACTCTCTCTGTGTCTCCTCAGAGTCTTCGACAACCTTTTCTGATTGTTCCTCCTCCTATCGAGCTTCTTCCTCATCATTGCCTTCTTGCTCTTGGTCAACTTCTTCTTCTTTCGGTGAGTCTTGTTGCTTATCCTTAGGCTCTACATCGGTCCCAAACAACTGGATCATCAGTTTTAGAGTCTGCAAAGCCTGACTCCACACTGCCTCAGAAGGGTTGGAAGTCTCCTTAAGTTACTTATGGATATATTCCAACTTAGAGGTCTCTTCATAATTTGTAGAGCTACCTTTATTCACTAGTTCCTCCATCAGATCCTTGAGCCTAGTTAAGTCTTGAATCATTTGGGAGACCTGCTCTTGATCGATCTGGTCTTCCTAGGCATCTATCTCAGATTCATCCTGGATGATCGAGGCTATGTTCTTCTTGATCTCTTTTTCTGATAATAAAGTATTATTCTCAAGCTAGAGTCCTCCAAAACCATACTGAGTCATTTCTTGGTTGATATCTACCACATCTCGAATTGTGCCTTCAATATTGTTTGATAACAACCAACCTTTCTGGAGTAATCTATTCTTCTTAACCACAACTCTAGTAGCTAGTCTAGAAGTACTCCATGCCTTATTAGGGATAGGCTTAGCAGTTTCACTAAACCTACAATCAGATAACTTGTATATTTGTTCAACTAGTATCACCATAGGTTGCAGCTCTTGAGTGAACTTATCCAAATATTCTTTGGTATTTTGGAGCAAATGGCTGGCATCATCCATATAATCAATGATGGGCTATATTTCAGAGCATTTCTCAAGGACTTCAGACCATAGCTCTTTTCTGACCTTCTTCACTCCTTTTGAAAATCCTGAGGACTTAGCTTTCTCAATCTGAAGTTGGTGCTTCAAATCTTGTATTTCCTTAGCTTGATCTTCATTATTTTTCCTCTACTCTTCCACTTGATATTTAAGTTTCACAGCCTCCTGATATCAATTCTGCCAGCTCTTGACTTCATTTTTGATAGCCTTTTCTACCTGCTTTTGATTGCTAACTATCTTCTCCAACCTCTCTATCTTTTCTTCTAACTTTCCCACCTTCTCCTTGTAGATGTCAATCTTGACATAAAAAGTTTCAAGATGAGCTTTTGCTATGACCAACTTGTCCTCTTCTGGAAGCTACTCAATATCTTCAGTATACTCCTCCAGATGATAATCTTGCATAGTCATCTCTTCTTCAGGTTTTCTCACTAGAGGGATAATATTTTTGGCTATTCTTTGCCTTGTTACTGGATCAACAAACATTATCTTCCTCTTCATAGCCATCTTCTTTGAAGGCTTAGAGAGTTTCTCCACCCAAAAATCTTGGATCTTCTGTGAAACTTCTTTTCCTTTCTATAGAGAAGCCAAGGTGGGATGACTTGTAGGGGGAGGGGAAGTTATAAAATAAGGTAGGATAGACTCAGAGACTGATGGTAGCAGAGTAGTGGTGACAATAGTTGAATCTATGCTTATTGTTGGAGTTGCAATTGAGAAGGACATAGGAATGGAAGTAAAACTCATGGAATGAGTTGAAGGGGATGAAACAACTTGTCCTTCTGATGATACTGGAGGTTTTGAGGGTGGATATGGAATGATAGGAGATGATGTGATTGGGATTTTAGATGAATGTGGAGGTGATGGATTGGTTTGACCCTCTATATTAGCTGATGAAATGGGTGGTGAGTTATGAAGGGGAGAGGGTACCTTTTGATCAAGATTTTCTTGAGAATGGGAAGGGGATTTCTTTAGGGAAGAAGAAGGAGAAGGGATAGAAATAATACCTTCACCTATAGAAGTAGGGTGTTTGAGAATATCCTCTGCACTTTGGTGTTGCACTTGTTGTAGTGATTGCTCTACAACTGAAATATGGACTTGTTCAACACTCTACCCCTTATCCATTTTCTATTTCTTGTAGACCTCCCTCTGGGTTTCTCCCAGTGTGTCTTTAGCCTTTCTTTTAAAAACTTGAAACATTGCAGGCTTATCACTCTTTGTATCCTCTTCGGATTGCTCTTCCTGCAACACATCTTCAGTGGTAGGGTTTGACTTAGTTGTAGCTGCAGTAGTGAAACTTACAAGCATGAATACAAAGTCTTTATCCTTTTTCTTCCAATTTATCTCGGTCTTAGGAGGCTCTCCACCTAGGGCTAGATGTTTGGGCCTACTTGTTGTCTGAATGACTTCTGTATTTACTGCCCTATCATCAGAGTAATGCATTTTACTCATAATCTGGGCCCCTACAAAATATTTCTTCAGTTGCTCTTGTGAGGGCTCAAATGTTTTAGGGACCTCTTCAGTAATTAGTGGAGCATTAATCTCCGCTTCTTGCATTTCTTCCTATGAATGTGGAGAAGGAGAATCTGATGTTGTTTGAGCTTTCTTATAACTCAATACCAAATTCTTAGCATCCTTAGCTTTCCAGGTCTTAATATGTTTGTCATATCGCTCAAAAAATTCATCATCTAATGATCGAACCTAGTCTGGCCTTTTTAGCACCTGTTTCTACTCTCATCTTCCACCAATCTACAATTTTACCTTCGTCCCATCCCTTTTTCTTTTCAACATCCTTAATTTTGGACTCCTTTAAACAATGGTCTTTATTTTTTGTAGGGTCAAAATCGACTATCTGTTCATAAAAGTCCCTCCATGGGGGTAATTGTTCCATTTTGGCAACATTCCATTCCAATGGAGCACTTTCTTTGTTATTCCTCCCCTCTTCGAAGTGAGGCCTCGAAGTTTTCTCGAACTTGAGAGCTTTTTCATTATTAAGGGTGATATTCCTCTTTGTGAACTTGTCGTCAGGGTCATACCTCCATCTCTATGGGATGTACAAAAGGCCTAACCTCTCCAAATATTGGGTGATTTGTTCACCTTGACCCCTTCTGACTATTGTTATATCATCAATGTTATGGGAGTAAGTCAAAAAATATTTCCTCCCTTTACCAGAGCCATAATTCATGTTAATGAAGTCTACCTACCTCAAGTACTCCAATGCCAACAACCTATTAGTCACAAAATGTGGTAGTAGAAAAGGTTTACCAGTGAAACCATAGAGCCTGATGATAGTGCCCTCTATGAGGATATACCAGTCTCCCTCTTTGATATCTATTACTCTTAGAAATTTATTAGCCAAATATGGTAATCTAGGGCATTTTCCATACATTATTTTCAACGTTGGCCCTAGAAATTCCAAATTGAACCTATAGAATGATTTTGTGCTCCTCAGATGAGCGGTCCAATAATAGATAGGAATAGGGTCTCCTTTGTCATTCTTATCTTTCATTAGAATCTAGGGCATCATGTGCCTTACAACAACATAAAACATCCACAACAAATTCGAACAGTGTTGAAAAGAAGGGGGTTCTAAACCTCTTTTCATTCTAACCAACTGCTCATGCATTCACTTAGCAAGGAAGGCTAGCCAATCAAAATAAATTACCTTGACACCTTCTTCTTCTGCTTTAGGTTTATACATTCTCTCATTTGAAATGCAATATACAGTAGTTATTTTCCAATCTCTCACAAACTGGTTAGAGTCTAAACCTTCTAAGCAGGCCAACATGGAGAATAGTTCTGGGTTAGCAAATTGCTCAATAGGAATTGGGGTTTTGGGTAGTTCATTCATGGGCTTAATAGTTTTGAATTGACTGTAAACCCACTTTCTAAAAGGTTCTCCTTCATGAGCATACATTTGCAAGGAATAATATCTAGTTTGTTCTGCTACATCAAAGGTTTTAGGTCTTACAAGTGGTTCTACTCCTAGAGTGAAAAGGTCATGACAAGCTTTGGTTGTGATACTAAATAGGGTTTTACCATTAGCTATTTTTATTATTTTTTTCTTAGGATCATAAAACTTGATAATTGTTGCTATTAATTTAGGATAAGGATGAACTGAATCATAGATATAAAAAGATAAAAAGGAGTGGATAACACAATTACCTTGGATTGTCATAGATTCACCTCTTCGATATTTATCATTGATGTTCTTTCTGAGTTTAGTCCTCTCTGTAAGAACTAGTGTGGTGTTAGCCATTACTTCTACTTTATCAATATAGTTGTCCAACTCTTCATTTGCCGACGATACTTCTTCTTTTGAAACTTTGGGAGCCATTTTATGCAAAAATCATCGAAATGTTCTCTCTCTTTCTTATTTATGAGCTTCACATTTCTACTCCTTTGGCTATTTTTGCTAAGTGAATGCTGCTTTGCAAAATGAATGAGCTTTGCATCTCGAGTTTTTTTTATAAATGCTCCCACATGCATACCTTCCACCATTAATGCGGTCAACACAAAAAATATTCATTGCATGCTTTTCAATTCAAAGATATGCATCTTGGCAGACAGAATCATCATGTATATTGTTGATTGGTTGTGGCATGAAGCACTCACTGAAATCACGAAGCTTTTCATTACTTTTATTTTCTTAGAGTGGCGGAGGTTGGACGTTATAGTCCATGACTCTTTTTACTCATTGAAGAGCGACGTAGAACACATGTTGTATTCTGCTACCATATTTGCTTATTGGAGAGCGGCATGGAACACATGTCGTATTCCATTGCTACCCTTAGTTTATTTTACAACTTTGCACTATTTTGAAGTAAAATTTTCTCTTTTTTTTTTACTTTACAAAATGAAAACTTTAGCAAAGGAAAAACAATATAATACAATATATGTACATATGTTACAATGAATGTATATCTCAATCAAAGTAGAGTTTTAGATGAAAACCATTGATCGGGATCGACTGCATGTTTCCTTCTAGATATTCAAGCTGGAAAATATTGCTTTCTTTAACCTTAGCTACTTTGAAAGGACCATCCTAGAAAGAATCAAACTTTTGATGGTGCCCTGGCTTGGCTCTTTCTACATTCCATCTTAGAATAGAGTCTCCCACTTTGAACTTTTTGAATCTGGCTTTCTTGTCAAACCATCCCTTAATATCAAATGAGTGCTTCTGGAAGTCTTCATATGCTTGGGTCCTTTTTTCTTCTAGATAAAGTAAATGTGTTAACCTAGTTTCAATTGGATTCTGCTCAGACTCATCCTCTGTGTCTACCAACTTGAGAGCTGGAATTTCCAAGTGAATAGGTAATACTACTTCTTTTCCATACACCAAGGCATAAGGAGAGGTCTTAATGGATTTTTTTATGGTGATCCTATCTACCCACAGAGCTTGTTCTAACAGTAGGTGCCAACTTCTCTTGTTACCTTCTAATGATCTCCTCAAGATTCTAAGTAGATTTTTGTTAGTTGACTCTGCTAATCCATTCCCTTGGGGATAGTAGTTGGAGGTATTTTTTATAGTAATGCCATACTTGCTAGCAAACTCAATGTACTTAGCTCCTATAAAAGCTAGGCCATTGTCACTTACTATAGCTTCTGGGACACCAAACCTTGTGATCAAACTCTCCATGAAGTCAATTACCACTTCTTGATCTGATTTCTTTGTGGGGATGGCCTCTACCCATATGGTGAGGTAGTCTGTGGTAGTCAAGATGTATTTATGTCCTATTGAGGAATTTGGATTAATTACCCCTATGAAGTCTAGCCCCCATTGCTGAAAAGGCTCTTCAACCTGAATCGGTTTGAGGGGGAATGATGCATTTCTGGTTCTCCCCACATATCATTGGCATTCATCATAGGCTCTTGTAACCTTGAAGGTATCAACAAAAATAGTAGGCCAATAATAACCTACCCTAATGATATTTAAAGTTGTGACCCTTCCTAAAAAATGTCCTCCAGATAATCCTCCATGGAACTCTTCGATGACTTTTTGTTTCTGATCATCTTTCAAACATCTTAAGAGGACTCCATCAAGATTTCTCTTATATAATCCTTCTAGTAGTAAGACATATTTCAAGGCTTGAAGCCTATATCTTCTCCTTTGTGATGGGTTAATATTATGAGGACAAACTCCTATCTGGAAGTATTTGGTCATCTGATCGACCTAGTCTGATTCTCCTGATTGTAGCTCTTTAGTCTGATCTTCTGTTGATGACTGACAAGCTATCACTTCTACTATAACTGCTACTTTTGTTAAACCTTGGCATAATGCTCTACCTCTGACTAGCTTAGTAGGATGGATTTCCACATCATATTCTTGGATCTTAGTAATCCAACCAGCTCTTTTGTCTCCTAGTTCACCTTGTAAAATGAAACTTCTAACATCTGGGTGAACTACATAGACCAGGGTTTTACTCTGAACCAAGTATTGCCTAAATTTCTTCAATGACTTCATCACTGCAAATACTTGTTTCTCAATAAAATTGTACTTGACCTGATACTCATGGAGAGTTTGACTCCAAAATAATATGGGGTGTTCTTCTCCCTCATCATTTTTCTGAGTGAGCATAGATGCATAGCTCTCTTCAGCTCCATAAGCATACAAAATAAAATCTTTGCTGAAGTCAGGGTTCACTAGAACTAGAGTAGTGGCAATGGACTATTTGATGATCTCAAAAGCTTGTTTTCTCACTTCAGTCCATTTGAAATCTGTATTCTTCTTCAACAATTCTGAGATAGGTTTCACCTTTTGAGAAAAATTAGAGATGAATTTTTTGATAAAATTGATCTGGTCAAAGAAGGACTGCAAAGCTTTCTTGTTCATGGGCAATGGAAGAGCGAGAATTGACTTGAATCTATCTGGATCGATAGCCATACCTTCTTTAGAGACCACATGGCCTAACAAATTTCCCTCATGGACTGCAAAAAATGACTTCTTTGGGTTGAGAGAGATACCAAATTCCCTACACTTTTTAAATACTTGCTCTAAATGTGCTAGGTGATCTTGCTTCTTATGTGAGAATACAATCATGTCATCCAAGTAGATTAGAATGACTTTGTTGATCATCTCTCCAAAGGCATAATCCATTGCTCTCTGGAATGTGGCTCCTACGTTGGATAGACCAAAAGGCATTCTCTGATAGGTAAAAGTACCCCATTTGGTGGTAAATGTTGTTTTGAACTGATCCTCATCTTTCACCCAAATCTAGTTATAACTAGAGAAGCCATCTAATAGTGAGAACCTCTCTACTCCTACAATAATCTGCAAGATCTGATCAATCTGAGGGAGTGGATAGTGGTATTTTAATGATGCTTGGTTAAGATTCCTAAAATCCACACACAAGCGGATGTCTCCATTCTTCTTTCTTACCAGAACCAAGTTAGCTACCCAGGTTGAATGCTTAATCGGATATATAATCTTAGCTTTCAGTAACTTTAATAGTTCCTCTCTCATTATGGATTCAATTCTGGGGTTCACAGACCTCTACTTCTACCTGAAAGATTTTGCGTTTGGTTCTAGCTCAATTGTATGTTGGATCACCTTTTTATCATATACCTTAAGATCTTCATATGACCAAGCCATAATGTCTTGGTATTTCAGGCACAAGACCTTGATATCCTCCTCTTCTTCTAGAGAACATCTAACTCCAACTTTGAGCTTCTTTTCCTTTTTGATCTCAATTTCCTTGTAGATATTTTCATTGATCTCCATGGATTTGATCTTCTTCCTATCTTCATTATCAAACAAGCTTTCCAAAGTGACCAACCCTCTAGGGATATGATTGTTTTTTAGTTGGATGACATCTTGTTGGTCTATCTCTTCTAGATTTTCCTCTTGAATGGTAGATAGATAGGCTTCCCTTACTAGGAAATCAATGATCTATTCATCACTTTCAAAAACTTGCCAGAAGATCTGCTTGTCTGGTACTGCCTAAAAATCATTTTGATCCCTTTGTCTTTTGTAACTCCTATATCTGTAGAAGGGTTGAAATTTTCTCCCCTCACTACCAAGGAATCAACCAAAGTGTTCTATCTTCTGGGAATAAAATTAATATTTAGGGCATCAAAGGATTCCATCAAATCCCATACCCTATTTCTGTATGCCTTCAGGTAATGGTGCTTACTACTGCACCTCTCTCTTACCTGATTAACAATTAGTTCAGAATCACCATATATATTCAGTACCTTGATGCCCATACTCTCAGCCTGCATTAGTCTAAGGTACAAAGCCTCATACTCTACAACATTGTTGGTACAGGACCAAGTCAGTCTATATGCAAAACTCTTTGCACCTTCTGATTGAGACTACAATAATACACCAACACCAACCCCATTTTTGCATCTTGCACCATCAAAGTGCATGGTCCAAGTCTCTATCTCCCTTAATGACTGATTGGATATGGTAGGGACTCTTTTCTCTATTTCTAAGGAAATGCTATATGTACCCATGCCTATTCCAAACTGACTGTAATCTTCTTTGAATGATAATTCATCCTCAACCTCTAGTTCTTCAAAACTTTCCACCAGTTGGAACTCATCCAGAGGAGTGAGGTTACACATGTCTTCTTCAATTTTTTCAATATGATAAGACACGGGCTTCTTAGGCGTAATCCTTATTCTCTTTCCCTTAAAGGGAATCACCATGCTAGAGTAATCCATGTACATACATCCTCCCAATTTGGTAGTGAATTCTCTTGAAAGACATAGGCTGAAATAAGGCTCTAGGTCTACCACCACTATTTCTTGCACAATGGTTACCTCTGGAGCTCTATGCAACCTCATTAGAACATCCTTTATTACCCCTACTATCTTTACTGGGGTCCCATCCAACTGCAAAACTCTAGGATAGGACCTGGTATACTCCATTCCCATATCCTTGCAGATTGCCTTGGGCATAACTGTGGTGGAAGCCCCTGAATCAATCATGCAGTTGTAGATAATCCAACCCTCCATCCTTAGAGAGATGTAAAAGGGAGGGGTTTTGTTCTTTAGGGTAGCAGGGGACATCTTGTCTTTCCCAGAGGGCATGTTGAGGATTGTAGTAGCCTACTTTTCCTAGGGATATTTTCTTAGAGAAGCCTTCAATAGGTCTATTTGGCCAGGGATAAAGAGAGTATCATACAGGCTAGCCTTTGAGGGTATTCTTTTCATCTCCTCTACAATGTTATACTCTGATTTCATTGAAGAGGAATTCTTAGACTTTCTCTCTGGTTCACCATACTTCCTTTTATATTTTGTGTGGCCTCAATCCTTTACCTCTTGGTTATGGAGGGAAATCTAAGCTTTTCTTGTGCTTCACTCTTGGATCTCATCCCTTATTTATCATTTTCTTTATCATATCTTCTAGGGAAGTTGACCTCCTTTTCTTGGCCTTTTGGGACCATATCCCTCTTTTCTTTTGCTTGAGGAATAGGGAAAATATCATTACCTTGAGGGAGAGCATCTTTCTTCTTTTGGGAAGGGACTTGAAATTGACCCATATTTTGTGGATCAACCTGCAAGGTCTTCTTCCTTGATCTTGTCATAACTAAAATTGACCCTTCTTCATCTGGGTCTTGTCCAACCATGATCTGGTCTAGCTGCCAAAGCATATTGACCCTACCCTTCTGATTCCTCTCTACCATTTCCATAGCCTACTGCACATGATGTTGGTACATGACACATGATTCTAAATCATGGGGATCATTGCATACAAGACACCACACATTTACCAGGCTTGTCTCGGAGGAACATCCTGGATCTTCTTGCATTGTATTTACTCTGATTCCTGTGCTATTGTTGGTACCAGGTTTTTGGTCCCTATTGACATAGGGAAATATTCTTTGCTGAGATCTCTCTATCTCTCTTTTTTCCATTGAGCTCATCTTGTTATTGAGTATTTTAAGGGTATTCTGTATATCAAGAAGCATAGTGGATTCCTGGGATGTTTGAATAGGAAGTGGTGGGAAAGGAACTATAGTAGATGATACTTTGGGGTGAGGAATAATGGGGTCATCTGAGGAAGTAGGGATGATAAAGAAGGAGGATCCATATAAGAAGATGTAGCTACCTAGTTTTGAACATTGGAAATTTTTGAACAATAGGGTATGATAACTTTAGGGGGTAATCTTCCCACATTGATAAGAGTATTTTCAGCTTGGACAACTGCATTATAGACTTGGGGGAAGGTACATATTCTTGACTGTTGGGTTTGCAAACCCAATTCAGACCCAAGGGCTCTGATGTAGTACATGAAAGCAAGGGTTGTAGCTGGCCTGGCTTCAAGTGGAATTATTTTCTAGGACCTACTAAATCTCAGGTTAAAATCTGAAATGGACTCTTGTTGATGCTTTTGCATGGATGTAAATTGGTTGAGGAGGGAAAAGGGATCAATAGACTCATTGAAATCTTCTACAAAGGGTTCTGCTAATGCTACCCATGATGTAATGGTATTATCCTCTAAAGTCCTGAACTAGTGCAAAATTTTCCCTCTGAAGGATAGGGCCAAGATTCTGATGATGACATCTTCATTCTTTATGTTATGGATGGCTGCTAAATTTAGAATATCTTGACAATGTTCATATGCAGTCTTGCCTGATCCATCATATGTAGGAATGGATTTAGATACAACTTGAGGAATATCATGCATATGAGCTAGTCTTAGGGGACCAACTGTATTCCAATTGGGATATTTCTGCAGGGGCTGATTAGGGGGTACATTTTGAGCCATATTTACTTGTGTAGTTCTTGTTGGAGGTGGCCTTGGGGGCACTACATGAGGTGGCTCAGGAGGAGTTTTATCTGAATGGAAATCTTGGTTCAAATCTCTTATGATGGTAGATCCTCTAAAAGGGAGCTCGTAGTAGATGAAAGAACCTGGGTTATTCTTTGCATATGACCTAGTATTCATGAAAAACTACAAGCTATAGGGATGGATTTCTGGTTTCTTGCATTTAGGGAGTCACTAGGTGAATTTATTACTCACCGCTTAACAAGGTCAAGATAATTCACCAAATCTTAATTCCTTCAAGAAAAGATACAAAATAAAGAAAGGGTGGGTTAACTAATGTTTCTTGTAAACATGTCCCATCGGGCATGCCAAAACTATTGGGATCCAAATTGACATCGAGAAAAACTCAAAATTATGATTGTCTATCTTCTAATTTTTTAATTAGGCTTGCACCTGCTAATCACAAGTTCAGACCTCAACATTGGATGGACTAAAGATTACTCTAATCCAACCTCTAGAGTAGGTTGGTTCCTTGTCAACTGATAAGGTGTTGACTCATATAAGTAAATGTTTAAGAGATAGGGATAGAAAAGGTTTAGGGTTAAGAAATTATAATCAAAATAGTGGCCGGATAGAGCTAACAACATAGGCATCCATAGGGAAAACCTTTCTAACAAACAATTTCCAGTGTCCCACACTTGAGATTAACAACATTCAAGAAACAGATAATCTTCATCAAGAAACACATAATAGAGACATACTCCAAGAAGCTATTTCAACATCTATAATACTAATAATCCAATTTAGCAGAATAATATCAGTATCATGATTTTACATAAAATAACTTCTTGCAAGCATAGATTCAATTATGAAAAGATTTCAATTGCTCTAAGCTAGTAATCCAATATCAACAGAATAGACTAACCATACAACATTAGCAGAAAAGTAATCCATAACTTGAATCTCTCGATAGAATTATTGAAGATATCAATTCCAGAGGCAAACATCCAAGTAATGTTCCTTCTATTGACTTGCAAAAAAATATTACACAGCAAGGCAAGCAAACACTCTAGAGCCGACCCTAAAAATTGAGGGTTCGACCTCTATTAATAGTTTTACATTGAAAGAAGAAGATGGAACATTACAAGGAGAAAACCATGCCAGATCGATAGAATGCTGAGGTGGCATCATTTCATTTATCTTTGAATCCCAAAGAATCCATGTGATGTCGCACACCCTCATAGCTCGACTCTGCAACTTGCTCATTCTTCAATGGTAGTTAGGCTTCAGGCTATTAGACTCCAGATCTAAGCCATGTATCTTTCTTGGGGACTTCATCTGGCCATAGATCTATAACCGATCGAGTTCTTGGTTCTTGGCTCCATGGATGTTTCATCTACTCCCTACTCAAATCGATTGGTTCTTATTTGCAAAGACTTCGCTTTTGTATGCCTGAGAAAGTGTCAGCATAAGCTTGACCATTGATTCATTCATGAATGACTACGATTAAAACCTCGACAATGCTTGGAGACGAGCGACGTAGAACATGTCACTAGGCCACTCTTCAGAAAGACTTATCACTTGAGTTGACCATTTTGACCAGCGGTGTGGAGCACATCAAAAAAATATACTTCAATATGCACAGATTAGAAACATGTTGCTAGGCCGCTCTCTTTAAGTCTTAAAATTGTTTAATTCACTTTCACATCCATGGCATAGAATGCTATGTCATAGCCCACTCCTTGATATCCACATCTTCAAAATTTTACCAAGTTGTCCATGGGATAGAGCCTTGCTCTACATCACTCAGAATGCAGTGTAAAATAGCATTTCATGAGACTTTGCGCTGTACCACTACCTTGTGCTTCATTTTGGGCATCTTGACTTCTTTGACTAGCGGCGTGGAACATGTGTCCTGATCCACTCTAAAATGAACGTGAACCTCAGTGGCGTAGAACACATCAAAAGTTAATCATTTTATTGCATGGGCTAGAGCAATGTGCATTGGGCCACTGGTCGAAGAATGATGACATCAGCTTTGACCTGAGTTGACAACGACGTGGAACATGTTGCATTGTGTCACTTCCAAAATACACTAAGTGTTGAGCAGCTAGGAACATGTCTTCTTGCCTTAGAAAATATGTCATATCCCGCTCCTCTGAAGTGATCATACTACAAGTTTGACTGCTCTACCAACGGCGTGGAACATCCTGCACTGTGCCACTAGAAAATACACTAAAGTGCGAGCGGCCTAGAACCTCTCCATATGCCTTAGAAAATATTCTCAAAATTTTTCTAAGGATGTGGCCATTTTGGGCCTATAGGAACCCTATGCCAAACCTTCATATATAGGAAGTCATATGGCCATGTAGTATACACAACACAACGAGCACAACACTCAAAAAGATTACCCTATCATACTGATCAAAGAGGCAGATAGTGTGTCCAAGGATATTGACTATATCATTCTTGGGTAGTGCTTTGAAATATTGGTTCAAACATTATTTATCACTACTATAGTATATTAGAGGGTGTAGACACCAAATTACAGCCACTAATCCTCCATCCTAACCATTCCACCACCCACTTGTCCACCATACACCTTTCCCGCCAATTATTTGGCCCAATTCCACCTTTCCCGCCTTCAAAAGGCCCACTTTAGCCCTTTCCCGCCATTTCCTAACCCAATTGAGATTATTTTAATATTATTTTATATTTAATATAATATTTTATATTATATTATAATATATTTATTATAAAATATATATTTATAAACTCAATTAACCACAGTCGTCCGATCCAATCTAATCCCCACCATCCATCTTCATTAATCCATGCCACATCTAAAAAGTAATCTCAACCTTAGGATATAATTTAATATTAGCCACACGATAAAAAGTGTAAGGTTAAAACCCTAAGAAAACCCTAGGTTGGATTATAAATAAGGGCATTTGCAAATGATCAAACCATGGAACCCTGATATTAGAATTTGCATCTTGAAGAGATCATTGGTGAAGCCCTAGTGAAGCAGAAAGAGATAGAGACCTAAAAATCCAAAGCCCTAGCTAGCCAATAGGACTTCTGCTATTCCAGCCATCCCCCATATCCATCCTTTCCACCTCACCATCCTCCATTTCCATCGTCGCCACTTCCGCCCATCCGTCGCATTCATTGCATGCCCCAGATCTGCTTCTGTAGATTTTATCCTCATCGTAGGCGCACTCCCGAGCTTGCAAAGCTCATTGTAGATCTTGCCAAGCACATGCCTACGCCTGTTGCATTGTAGGCTCGCTCTAGAGCCTACGAAGCTCACACCAGAGCCTGCCAAGTGTGCGTTCGAGCCTACTACAACCACAAAAATATGAATTAGAGCCTGCTGCGTCACGCCATCTGCTGTCAAAACTGTAACAACAAAATGAGGCATCATCATAAGCAAGGTATATATTTATTGGTTTTATTATGTTACATGATTTGTAGATTTTGCATGCCATTTGATCCATTTTTAGTTAGGGTTTACTGATGTTTGAGGGTCTCACACTATGGAGCCCTCATAGGTGTTATTAATCCCTTTCTCTATTTTTGTGTATGCAGATCTGCAGATTCTACATATTGTTGAATGACTATTGAAGCTGGAGTGGTTCGACATTGGATATCTGAAGCCCACTCATTCCGTTGGAAGCGAGGACACACTATCTAAAGACACTTCATTGTTGTAGCTAGGGTTTTGGAGAACCCTAGCGTTTTGTAAATCTTTGTATCAAATACTCACTGAGTACAGATTGTATCAAAAGGAGTTTATTGGCTCCCCCCGCTTATTGAATAAATCTATCTATTTTGTGCAATCTTGTGTTTATTTGGGTCATTTTATTTCTTTATTGTTTAAGTGTTGTGTTTTCGTCTTCACAAATGGCAATCACGATGGGACCCCACAAGGGTTTCATTATTTAATAGATCTACCTTGCTAACTTAATTTTATTTCTATCTATTACAAGAATTTTTAGAAGCGTAGAGGTCACCGATTTTGTCGCTAGGGTTTTTGAAGTAGTCTACAACACCTTTAGATATTACGCAGGCGTTTGGCGATGTCTGCATATTATGCAGGCATTTGGGAGTGTCCGTAGAGAATTAAGAAGCATCTGTAGACAACCACAGGTGCTCTACTATGCGTACACAAGCGCCCATCCATGCCTAGCATTAATTTGGAGCAAAGCTAAGGCTTCCAAGTAGGCCCCATAACCCTATTTTACCATTTAGTGATTTATGTATTCTGCTTTCTACTACTATTTTTCGTTGTTTTTGGGTTTAACACTAAGTAATATAGGAAAGAATCCTTAGCAAATTACATTTAGGGTTTGTGTGTGTTTAGTTACACAAAATTCATTTCTTGTTCTAAAGTTGTAGATCTAGGTGATTGTTTGCATTTGGAGTGCATATGAAACAAAAAAGCATCCTAGATTTTGCATTTTAGGGTTAAATATCACTTTAATTTTGCATATCTAAATAGGAACAACATCTTGACGCATAAAGTAATCCTACCCTAGGTTGGCCCCTTTGGTAGAGAGGTGGAAAAACCCTCTGGTTGCTCTTGTGATTTTAATCACTTGTAGGTAGGGGATTTTAAGGGTGTACTCTACGCTCTTTAGGTGAAATTTGCATCCTTATGTTGACTTCTATCTTAGATTAGTAAAGTTAGTAATCTTTAATATTGTTTTCACACCATAGAGAATAAGAGATCTAATAAAATTAATCACACACACTTGCATGGTTCACATTTTTAATAGTAGTGGCTGGATTTCATCACCAGCCATTGCTTGAGATCTGGTGATGGTGGCAGTGATTTCCATCCACCAATCTCTACCCTAGAAACCATAGGACTACCCCGAGAAAACATGCTTCCAAGAAGAATATCGTTGCCCTGGCCAACCATAACTTTTTACCTTTGTTTTCTTTAAGCAAGATTAAGTTACATCAAAACACACAAGCCAAAAATTCTAAAAAGAATCTCACATTAATGAGAGAAAATAATTAATGAATAAGGTAAGCCACACACGGTGAAACCTAGGATTGATTGTTTTCTTTACTTTAAATTCTAAAAAGTTTTTTTAGTTTGTGTGATTTTGATAAACTTTAAATCTTTGGTTTAACTACTTTATGGTGCTAACGAGACAACAAAAGAAAGTAATAAATCAAAGTATTTTAATGGAAAACATTTCCCATGATCCCGCTACTTTGGTAGCCCCATCCAGTATGGTTTAGACTACTTTTTCTGGATTGTCATATCCATCCCTACCTCAAATAGGAACCCTTCCACACAATGTGGAAACAAACACCACCCACATCATGGACAAAGTGAGGGCCATCTACAAGTCCTCCAACTATGTCTTAGAACCCCTTAGCCAAGAGGGATTTGAAGAACCTGAATTGGCTACCGCCAACCTTACCCAAGGATACAATAATTTAGGTTACGAATATGGTATGCCTTCTTCCACGAGCCAACCGCAACAAAGCCCAAGTTTTTCAAACACTTACCTCACATCCACATATTCCAACCCATTGTATGAGGAGTATGTCAATGCTGCCTCACAAATCCCTAACCACCAAGTTGTCACATCAAATGCAACTTGTGCCATACCCATGTCCTCTCATCCATCATCATCCACCCCTCCATCATCTCACTTAGCCACCATACCCATGTCTTCTCATCCATAATCATCCACCTTCCCATAATCTCATCCAACCACAACCCCATCCTTTGATACATGGTCAAATCAGGAACTTAAGGACACATTAGGTCTCATAAATAGGTTGCTTTCACAATGAACAAAAGGAAAACAACTGGTTAACACAAACCCTATGACCCAAGTATTTCCAAATCAACCTCCACTCACCAATAAAAATCCGACATGGGTTCCCCAACCCTCCATAGTGTCCATCCCTAATCCACCATCAATCCACACATCAACCACACCAATTACTATTGCCACCAACCAACCACACAACTCATTATTCCATCAACATCCTCATCAATCATCCCCATCCCTCAACCATAAATATTCACCACACACCCATCCCAATGCATTTCACAATACCATGTTGGTCACACCCCAACATCTACCATCCAACCCATAAACCAACCACCACACAATCCAAGGTCCTCACATTCCAGTAGAAGATCCTAGATTCCAAGAAATACAAAAGCAAATTGATCAGTTGATGCAAAATTCACCAGGAATAATGAGCCAAAAGCTCACATTAAGCCAACTGATCCATCAACAAATCCACCCTTCGGTACCATCACCACCGTATCTGACATATTTTATGGTACCAAAATTCAACAAGTTTAGGGGAATTGAGGATCCTAAGGAGCATGTGAGTTCATTTTTCCACGTATGTTTTCAGATTAGCGATGATAATGCTCTTATGCTTCGAAAGTTTCCTCAAAAATTAGGGGGAGATGCCATTGAATGGTACAATCAATTGCCTACACATAGTATTTATACTTTTGATCAATTGATAGATCTATTATTGGAACACTTTGCCCTTAATATTAGAAATAAGGTGTCCTTATCGGATATATATTATTTGAAACAATGGGATGAGGAACCTATCTATGATTTTGGAAACCGTTGGAGGGTAGTCATAACCAAGTTGCCATTCTCCCTCCCAATGGAAGAAATTATCAAACTTTTTACCAAGAGTTGCTTAAAACCTATCTCTTGGATGCTACAACTCAATACTTATAGAACATTTGAGGAGGCTTTGCATAGGCTAGTGTCATTGAGGAGATAAAAATCCAAGAGGGTTTCATTAAGCCTAAGAATAAAGAATAGAAAAATAGGGGCCAATTGATGAGGCCCAAAAATGCCTCATTATTGCACAATGTTTGACTACCATATCATAAGTTAATGCCAAAAGTTGACTAACACAACTAATCAATTCAATCAAGTGTTTGCATGATTTTATGTTAGGAATACTATATCTTTGTTTTTGACTATTTTTAGCATTTTGTGACTGATTTTGCTTGATTAAGTAGCAAGTAAGAACATGCATTTCAATTAACCAAATGTGGTATGCTGATATCCATTAACTTCTCAATAGTTTTTGAATTTTTTCCTGCCCTTCAACTTGTTTCAAATCCACATTGAAGCCAAAAATTTAGGATTGTCATAAATCTGAAAATTTGAAAATCTGAAAAAGCAGCCATATAAAAATCAGCAAGCTGTCACTTTATAGGAACACCTTGAAGTTGTCAAGCAAAGCATGAGGATATGGATGGAATGAGTTTAGAAGGACTACAGAAGACATCTGACCTATTTAGAAGCATTCCCACATGGTCTAAATAGGCAGCAACAAGGTATAACAGAGCAAGGACAATTGTGCAACATTGTTGCACTATTTCAGCATTGTTACTTGGTGAATGAAGTGTATAAATTTAGTAGCAACTTGATGTAATCCTTCATGTTGATATTTGAATAATTTTTCCATGTTCTAATTTGTTTGAATTTGCAAGAAATGCCAATATTTTACAACTGTGCAATGAGAACTGGAAAATGCAGTAATTTACCATGTAAATTCTAGCAAGCTACCAATGGATGACAAGGCATGGAATTCACACATGGAGAGGAATGAAGGCTATTGCAATATGATACTGAGGGATAATCCACCTGAGAAATTCAGCTAAAATCACTTGAAGAGCACACAGTTGGTCATTTCGAAGATCTTCGAAATGAGCAGACATCTTCGAATGAGAAATACGGTTTCTTGAAATGAGCGGATATCTTGGAATGAGAAATGCAGTCTCTTCGAAATGAGCCACTTATCTCCAAAATGAGAACAGAAAGTGCTTTTTGAATTTTTGACTATTTTTGACGATGGAAAAAGGGAAAGAAGGTTGAAAATATTAAAGGAAAATATCTCCCATCTGACTTTGCCGTCTTTGCCATCCAAAGCCACCATTCATGGAAAAGATCAATTTTGATCCTCTTCTAGGATAAACCGGGAAATAACTGTAGCATAATAGGAAGTTGTTTGCAAGATAGAAATGACATATTATGAAGTGGAGAAAGATGTGTGAGATATTTCTAGACTTCTCCCACGTACTCCCACCACTAAAGATGCTTTCTAAAGGGCCAATGACTACTACTTGCAACACAAAGCTGTCCGATTTGCATTTATTTTAGATCCAGAATTATTGGCAAATCACTATAAAGCAGCACATAGGCTGATTTGAGCATGGGATATGTTGTAAATATTTATATAAATAACACAACTCCCTCCTTGGTTGAGCTAGTTAGGAATTATAATAGAGGAGAGTTTTCAATTGCAATAATTAGGACTGTACAGTAATTTTTTGTAACAGTTTTCAGCATGTTTTGTCATCAATAAAAGTGCAGCTATTTTATAATTTTCTGTTACGAGTGTTAATTAGTTAAGGAGTGTTTTTCACCTCCTTCTAGATCAGGAAGTATGGGCCTACTTTTAGATCTAGAAGGAGGGATTTTATGGCAGGTTTTAATCTATAATTTTGCTGCAGCAGAATTAATAGATTGCTTGCCAAATTTTATTTTCTTGTTTTTATTTTGTATTATGTGATTTATGTTTTCTATTATGTTTGTGTACAACATTTGTGTGTATGCCAGCTGATAAATTATATTACGCATTTTTCCTTTGCTTTCCATTTTTTCCCTACTTTCTATTTTAGCAACTTTCCATTTTCAACATATTTCATTTTGCTGTCAATTCCTGTAGCAGAAGCTTGACGACCTTTTGTGGCGAGGGCATTGACGAGTGTTTTTAGAATAAGTTTCATTTACAAGAATCATTTTAATTATGCAAAAGTAACTAGATTTCAATTCCGCAAATGTAACTTAGGATTTCATTTCAGCAATTTAAATTCGCAAGAGTAGATTAGACTTTCAATTTAGCAATTCCAATTCTTGCAATTGTAGTTAGATTTCAATTCTTGCAACTTAGAATTAGTTTTCAATTCCTATAATTTATTTTAGTTTCCATTCTTCAGACTATGTTTAGTGTGACACCAAAAGGCTAAACCAAAATTTGCTTCACCAATAAATGCTTGAAATTTGAATGCCTGAATTGTACTCTGCCTAGCCTTCTATCGTAGACAGCCTTGGACACCACCCCAGATTGATAAATCATTGAGATTAAATGATGAGACTCAACGACACTCATCATTTTGGCATCGTTGTTGGGGATCATGGTGTTGTTAGAGGGTAAAAGCAGTCAAATAATTATAATTATGCTAACTTATGAAGTTTAGAGTAAAATCTGAATGAATAGGTTGGTATAAATAATAATTATTGATAGTTGCATTTCAGTCCATTTAGAAAATAAGCAACCACAGGGAGGTGATCTTCACACTTGGGGGTTAAATTACCTATGTTTGAAATTCTTGATAAAAATTGAAAGAATTCATCATCCTCATTATCAAGAAACATAAGATCTCTTAATTTTTTTTTTTTTAGAAGAGCAATCTGCTAGTACTGCCATTTTTATATCCATATCATTAGGGTAGTATAAAAAAATTTGTACTAGGTGTTGGAAAGATATCATGGTAGATATACAAGACTATCCCTTGAACAAAATAGCCATATCAGCTACCTATAGAATTTTTTCATAAGGACATATCATTGATGAATGCCATTTACTTCCATAACTTAGAGATGCAAAATTTGTTGCCTAATCTGAATTCTTCTCAAAGAGAGATCCCAACAACAACAAACAGGGCAAGTAAATCAACCACCACCTTCAGCCCAACCTGTGGCCAATATGAATAATACAGGACAGGCAACCCCTGTCTATGTAAGCTAAAAAAAAAAAAATCACAAAAACTTTTGCATAATCAAAATAGGAGTTTACAACTTAATGATGATCCTAGAGTTTTCCATTATTACTTAAAGATTGTTAGGATTTTACCATGCTAAACCGCAACCTAGCAATTCTTAGCCTACATAGACAATAGTTGATCTCATTAGAGGTGATCCTACATAGTTGATCTCATTAGAGGTGATCCTACCTGACAAGTAGTTGATCTACTAAAGTTGTACACTTCTTGTCTTATTGTGCAAACCAAAAATATTTCTTTTTATCCCAACTTGTGATCGATCTGAATAATAGGATATGCAACCCCTATCTTGTAGTGAATCGGTATATAAAAAAAAAACACACAGGAAATGTTATTGATTGCAACAACATCCAACCGTGCTAAAACAAGAACTTACCTAAGCTTGAAGAGACAAAAATCAATGGAGATACATATAAGACCTTTAGTCCAAATACACAGAAATTAGCCTTGGATAAAGGAGAAAAACTACACATAGAAAATTTACTTCCATTTTACAAAGGGGTAAATTCTGTCCTCCTAGGGATGAAACAAATTGAAGTGCAACCAAGAAAATTCTTGAACATTATTAACTGGCTGAATTATAAACAAAAAGCAAAATTGTTGTTATTTTGAAACAATATTTCAATCCTTTTACATGGAATTACAAGGGTATATCAATATTTTATCTTGATGTAAGAACTTAAAATATTTTGGGAATTGGTATTTAATTATTTCAAGAAAAGATTGACAAGATTTTGCAGACTAGGAGGCATGGACAACACGTGATTGAAGAAGTTTTTAGATATGGAGCAGTGCTTATTTCTCCCATTGGTAATTCATGGAGGATGTTAGTGGTGAATGGAAATTGCCTTCGGGTATACCATGCACCATTAACTAAGGAGGAGTTCTTGAAGGAGATTCCATTGGATGTACACATAATGGAAGAGAATTTCTCTTCAATATCGGATTCAGAGTGATGATAAAAATTTTGACAAAAAGAAAAAAAAAATACAAGAAAAGCAAAAAGAAGAATAGTCTTGTTTGTGAACTTCCTTCTTGGGTACAAGCAAGACAAGAAAAATTGAAAAAAAAAAGAGAGGAAAAAAATTGCAGCAGAGGCATGTCCCACAAAATGGGGATATATGAGGACAAGCATCAATTTCAGTAAGGAAGAGGAACAATGGAGCCAAAAATTCATTTCCAGCACTAAGGAGGCAATTATGATGTATGAAGATTCTTATTACTCATCTAGAAAGGAAGGTTGCATCAATGTTGGAGGTTTCAACAGAAAGAGATGGTGTTTTCATACAACAATTGACATGTTTTTGTAGAATAAGGATTGGTCTTATCCAAATAAGAGTGAGAGATTTTCTCTCTCATTGAAGCACTTGAAAAAAAAAAAGAGAGGATAGAAGTTGGTTGAAAACCAGAAATGGCAAACTCTTCTGATGAAAAAATGAAAAAAAGAGATGAAAAAAAAAAAGGGAAAGAAAAGAAAAGAAAATGAATAATTCAGTAGTGAAAACCTTCTTGGAGGCGCTACTGAGTTGGCTTGCATGAAAACCGATTTTTTAGCATGCATTGCCTTGTTGATCTACCCATCATTGTTCCACCATTGTACAAATCTCACACTGCACATGTGTTATGTTTATGTTTTTAGATAGCTTGCTAACAATCATCAAAAGTAGCTTGTAAGGTGCATGACCAATTTTCAAGACAGTAAGGTATGTGTTTCTTGCATTTAATTCATAGTAAACATTTAGCATTTAGTGTATGATAGTTCGGTATTTGGCATAAAATATTCATATAATATTGAAAAGTTGAAAAAGGAACATGTTCAAGATGTCAAGAAACACCCCCTTATGCCCTTAATTGCATGGAAATTCCAAAACTATGCAAAAACCTGATTTTGGGACAGACATGGCAGCAATTCTATTTCAATTTGTAGGGCAAATTTTAGAAGGAGAACTACAAGTTTATATCTCACAATTGTCTGATAAATTGAAGGAGGATAATCAACAAAATGCAACTGAAGGTTCTATTTTAGTACTACTGGAATAAAACAACAACATACAAAACAAAGAATAGCATCTAAAAAAAAGGATGAAGAAGGGATTTTTGATGTTATGGAAGGCTTATACACTCTAGAGATGGGCCCACAATAGAATATGTAGCTAACTTTTGCATAGGAGGTCATTTCTGTATTTTTTTTGAAGATCTTCGGAATGAGCAAGACATCTTTGGAATGAGAAATATAGTCTCTTTGGAATGAGCAGACATCTTCGAAATGAGAAATACAGTCTCTTTGAAATGAGCAAACATCTTCGAAATGAGAAATACAGTCTCTTCGGAATGAGTAGACATCTTCGAAATGAGAAATACAGTCTCTTCGGAATGAGAATACAGTCTCTTCGAAATGAGTAGGATATCTTCGGAATGAGCAGAAACTGTACCAGAATTGCTGAAAATGCTACAGAATAGCAAAAAGAGTAGGGTACATCAAATATTGAGGTTTATAAGGCTCTACCAAAAGTAAGTACACCCCTCAAGCATTTCAAATCATTTTTTTTTTTTTATCAATTTTGTTCAAAAGGTGCAAACAACAAAAATAAGCATTCAAGCTGAAATATTGTTAAAAATAAAAAATTCCATCAGTAGTAGTGCATCTGCCAAATACGGTTCCATAATAAGACTATTGCAAGATGAATCATATGATATCAAGCCTTTAAGAGGTACCTTGCAGCACTAAAACTTGTAGAAAAACATAAAAAGAGTTATACATGTGCTTAATTGCAAAATACTTGATATAGTGCAGTAAGGAGGAATTTCTCAGTTAGCAGGTAGCAAAGGATGTTGTTCACAAGAATAAAACCTGCATATTACTATGGCCTACTAAGATGCATAAGGGCATGCATCAGTTCAAGTTGGGGAGGATGATGAGGCCCAAAAGTGCCTCATTATTGCACAATGTTTGACTACCATATGATAAGTTAATTGCCAAATAATTGACTAAAATATACTATTTGTTAAGTGTTTGCATGATTTTATGTTAGGAATACTATATCTCTATTTTTGACTATTTTCAGCATTTTGTGACTGATTTTTCTTGATTAAGTAGCAAGTAAAAACATGCATTTCAATTAACCAAATGTGGTATGATGATATCCATTAAATTCTCAATGGTTTTTGAATGTTTTCCTACCCTTCAACTTGTTTCAAATCCACATTGAAGACAAAAGTTTAGGACTGTCATAAATCTAAAAATCTAAAAAAACAGCCATATAAAAATCAGCAAGCTGTCACTTTATAGGAACACCTTGAAGTTGTCAAGCAAAGCATGAGGATATGGATGGAATGAGTTCAGAAGGACTACGAGAAGACACCTGACCTATTTAGAAGCATTCCCACATGGTCTAAATAGGCAACAACAGGGTATAACAGAGCAGGGATAATTGTGCAGCATTGTTGCACTATTTCAACATTGTTACTTGGTGAATGAAGTGTATAAATTCAATAGCAACTTGATGTAATCCTTCATGTTGATATTTGAATAATTTTTCCATGTTCTAATTTATTTGAATTTGCAAGAAATGCCAATATTTTACAACTATGCAGCAGAATTGGAAAATGCAGTAATTTACCATGTAAATTCCAGCAAGCTACAAATGAATGGCAAGGCATAGAATTCACACATGGAGAGGAATAAAGGCTATTGTAATCTGATCCTGAGAGCTAATCCACCTAATAAATGCAGCTAAAATCACTTGAATAGCACATAATTGGTCATTCCGAAGATCTTCGGAATGAGCAGACATCTTCGAAATGAGAAATACAGTGTCTTCGAAATGAGAAATACAGTCTCTTCGAAATGAGCCACTTATCTCCGGAATGAGAACAGAAAGTGCTTTTTGACTGATTTTTGACGATGGAAAAAGGGAAAGAAGGTTGAAAATGTTAAAGGAAAATATCTCCCATCTGACTTTGCCGTCCTTGTCGTCCAAAGCCACCATTCATGGAAAAGATCAATTTTGATCCTCTTTTAGGATAAACCCGGAAATAACTGCAGCATAATAGGAAGTTGTTTGCAAGATAGAAAGGGCATATTCTGAAGTGAAGAAAGATGTGTGAGATATTTCTAGACTTCTCCCACGTACTCCCACCACTAAAGATGCTTTCTAAAGGGCCAATGACTACTACTTGCAACACAAACTGTCCGATTTGCATTTATTTCAGATCCAAAATTATTGGCAAATCATCGTAAAGCAGCACATAGGCTGATTTGAGCATTGGATATGTTGTAAATATTTATATAAATAACACAACTCCCTCCTTGGTTGAGCCAGTTAGGAATTAGAATAGAGGAGAGTTTTCAATTGCGAGCAATTAGGACTGTACAGTAATTTTTTGTAACGAGTTTTCAGCATGTTTTGTCATCAATAAAAGTGCAGTTATTTTATCATTTTCTATTCCGAGTGTTAATTAGTTAAGGAGTGTTTTTCACATCCTTCTAGATCAGGAAGTATGGGCCCACTTTTAGATCTAGAAGGAGGGATTTTATGGCAGGTTTTAATCTGTAATTTTGCTGTAGCAAAATTAATAGATTGCTTGCCAGATTTCATTTTCTTGTTTTTATTTTGTATTATGTGTTTATGTTTTCTATTATGTTTGTGTACAAAATTTATGTGTATGTCAGCTGACAAATTATATTACGCATTTTTCCTTTGCTTTCCATGTTTTCCCCGCTTTCTATTTTAGCAACTTTCCATTTTTAGCATATTTCATTTTGCTGTCAATTCCTGTAGCAGAAGCTTGACGACCTTTTATGGCAGGGCATTGACAGGTGTTTTTAGAATAAGTTTCATTTACAAGCATCATTTCAATTATGCAAAAGTAACTAGATTTCAATTTTGCAAATGTAACTTAGGATTTCATTTCAGCAATTTAAATTTTGCAAGAGTAGATTAGACTTTCAATTTAGCAATTCCAATTCCTGCAATTGTAGTTAGATTTCAATTATTGCAACTTAGAATTAGTTTTCAATTCCTATAATTTATTTTAGTTTCCATTCTTCAGACTAGGTTTAGTGTGACACCAAAAGGCTAAACCAAAATCTACTTCACCAATAAATGCTTGAAATCTGAATGCCTGAATTGTACTCTGCCCTAGCCTTCTATCATAGACAACCTTGGACACCACCCCGGATTGATAAATCATTGAGATTAAATGATGAGACTCAACGACACTCATCATTTTAGCATCGTTGTCGAGGATCATGGTGTTTTTAGAGGGTAAAAGCAATCAAATAATTATTATTGTGCTAACATATGAAGTTTAGAGTAAAATCTGAATGAAATAGCTAGTATAAATAATAATTATTGATAGTTGCATTTCAGTCCATTTATAAAATAAGCAACCACAGGGAGGTGATCTTCACACTTGGGTGTTAAATTGCCTATGTTTGAAATTCTTGATAAAAATAGAAAGAATTCATCCTCATTATCAAGAAACATAAGATCTCTTAAATTTTTTTTAGAAGAGTCATCTGCTAGTACTGCCCTTTTTATATCCATATCATCAGGGTAGTATAAACAAATTTGTACTAGATGTTGGAAATATATCATGGTAGATATACAAGACTATCCCTTGAACAAAATAGCCATATTAGCTACCTGTAGCATTTGTTCACAGGGACATATCATTGATGAATGTCATTTACTTCCACAACTCAGAGATACAAAATTTGTTGCCTAATCTAAATTCTTCTCAAAGAGAGATCCCAACAACAACAAACAGGGCAAGTAAATCAACCACCACCTTCAACCCAACTTTGTGGCCAATATGAATAATACATGACAGGCAACCCCTGTCTATGTAAGCTGAAAAAAAAATCACAAAAACTTTTGCACAATCAAAATAGGATTTTACAACTTAATGATGATCCTAGAGTTTTCCATTATTACTTAAATATTGTTAGGATTTTACCACGCTAAACCGCAACCTAGCAATTCTTAGCCTACATAGACAATAGTTGATCTCATTAGAGGTGATCCTACCTGACAAGTAGTTGATCTACTAAAGTTGTACACTTCTTGTCTTATTGTGTAAACCAAAAATATTTCATTTTTAGCCCAACCTGTGATCAGTCTGAATAATACAGGATATGCAACCCCTATCTATGTAGCTGAATCTGGTATATATAAAAAAAAAAACCTGCAAGAAATGTTATTGACTACAGCCACATCCAACTGTGCTCGAACAAGAACTTGCCTAAACTTGAAAATACAAAAATCAATGGAGATACACAGAAAACCTTTAGTCCAAATACACAGAAATTAGCCTTGGATAAAGGAGAAAAACTACACAAAAAATTTACTTCCATTTTACAAAGGGGTAAATTCTGTCCTCCTAGGAATGAAACAAATTGAAGTGCAGCCAAGAAAATTCTTGAACATTATTAACTGGCTGACTTATAAACAAAAAGCAAAATTGTTGTTATTTTGAAACAATATTTCAATCCCTTTACATTGAATTACAAGGGTATATCAAGATTTTATCTTGATGTAAGAACTTAACATATTTTGGGAATTGGTATTTAATTATTTCAAGAAAAGATTGACAAGATTTTGCAGACTAGGAGGCATGGACAACACTTGATTGAAGAAGTTTTCAGATATGGAGCAGTGTTTTTTTCTCCCATTGGTAATTCATGGAGGATGTTAGTGGTGAATGTAAATTACCTTCGAGTATACCATGCACCATTAACTAAGGAGGAGTTCTTAAAAGATATTCCATTGGATGTACACATAATGGAAGAGAATTTCTCTTCAATATCAGATTCAGAGTGATGATAAAAATTTTGACAAAAAGAAAAAAAAAATACAAGAAAAGCAAAAAGAAGAAGTCTTTTTTGTGAACTTCCTTCTTGGGTACAAGCAAGACAAGAAAAATTGAAAAAAAGAGAGGAAAAAAATTGCAGCAGAGGCATGTCCCACAAAATGGGGATATATGAGGACAAGCATCAATTTCAGTAAGGAAGAGGAACAATGGAGCCAATACTTCATTTCCAGCACTAAGGAGGCAATTATGATGTATGAATATTCTTACTACTCATCTAGAAAGGAAGGTTGCATCAATGTTGCAGGTTTCAACAGAAAGAGATGGTGTTTTCATACAACAATTGACATGTTTTTACAGAATAAGGATTGGTCTTATCCAAATAAGAGTGAGAGATTTTATCTCAGTGAAGCACTTGAGAAAAAAAAAAAGAGGATAGAAGTTGGTTGAAAACCAGAAATGGCAAACTCTTTTGATGAAAAAATGAAAAAAAGAGATGAAAAAAAAAAAAAAAAGGAAAGAAAAGAAAAAATAAATAAATAATTCAGTAGTGAAAACCTTCTTGGAGGCGCTACTGAGTTGGCTTGCATGAAAACCGATTTTTCAGCATGCATTGCCTTGTTGATCTACCCATCATTGTTCCACCATTGTACAAATCTCACACCGCACATGTGTTATGTTTATGTTTTCAGATAGCTCTGCTAACAATCATCAAAAGCGACTTGTAAGGTGCATGACCAATTTTTAGGACAGTAAGGTATGTGTTTCTTGCATTTAATTCATAGTAAAAAATTAGCATTTAGTGTATGATAGTCGGTATTTGGCATAAAATATTCATACAATATTGACAAGTTGAAAAAGGAACATGTTCAAGATGTCAAGAAACACCCCCTTATGCCCTTAATTGCATGGAAATTCTAAAACGATGCAAAAACCTGATTTTGGGACAGACATGGCAACAATTCTATTTCAATTTGTAGGGCAAATTTTAGAAGGAGAACTACAAGTTTATATCTCACAATTGTCTGATAAATTGGAGGATAATCAACAAAATGCACCTGAAGGTTTTATTTTAGTACTACTGGAATAAAACAACAACATACAAAACAAAGAATAGCATCTAAAAAAAGGATGAAGAAGGGATTTTTGATGTTATGGAAGGCTTATACACTCTAGAGATGGACCCACAATAGAATATGTAGCTAACTTTTGCATAGGAGGTCATTTCTGCATTTTTTTTTAAGATCTTCAAAATGAGCAGACATCTTCGGAATGAGAAATAAAGTCTCTTCGGAATGAGTAGACATCTTCAGAATGAGAAATACAGTCTCTTTGAAATGAGCAAACATCTTCGGAATGAGAAATACAGTCTCTTCGGAATGAGCAGACATCTTCGAAATTAGAAATACAGTCTCTTCGAAATGAGAATACAGTCTCTTCGAAATGAGTAGGATATCTTCGAAATGAGCAAAAACTGTACCAAAATTGCTGAAAATGCTACAAAATAGCAAAAAGAGTAGGGTACGTCAAATATTGAGGTTTATAAGGCTCTACCACAAGTAAGTACATCCCTCAAGCATTTCAAATTAAAAAAAAAATGTCAATTTTGTTCAAAAGGTGCAAACAACAAAAATAAGCATTCAGGCTGAAATGTTGTTAAGAACAGAAAATTCCATCAGTAGTAGTGCATCTGCCAAATACGGTTCCATAATAAGACTATTGCAAGATGAATCATATGATATCAAGCCTTTAAGAGGTACCTTACAGCACTAAAACTTGTAGAAAAACATAAAAAGAGTTATACATGTGCTTAATTGCAAAATACTTGATATAGTGCCGCAAGGAGGAATTTCTCAGTTAGCAGGTAGCAAAGGATGTTGTTCACAAGAATAAAACCTGCATATTACTATGGCCTACTAAGATGCATAAGGGCATGCATCAGTTCAAGTTGGTGGGTATGATGAGGCCTAAAAGTGCCTCATTATTGCACAATGTTTGACTACCATATGATAAGTTAATTGCCAAATAGTTGACTAAAATATACTATTTGTTAAGTGTTTGCATGATTTTATGTTAAGAATACTATATCTCTGTTTTTAACTATTTTCAGCATTTTGTGATTGATTTTGCTTGATTAAGTAGCAAGTAAAAACATGCATTTCAATTAACCAAATGTGGTATGCTGATATCCATTAACTTCTCAATAGTTTTTGAATTTTTTTCTACCCTTCAACTTGTTTCAAATCCACATTGAAGCCAAAAATTTAGGACTGTCATAAATCTAAAAATCTGAAAAAACAGCCATATAAAAATCAGCAAGCTGTCACTTTATAGGAACACCTTGAAGTTGTCAAGCAAAGCATGAGGATATGGATGGAATGAGTTTAGAAGGACTACGGAAGACATCTGACCTATTTAGAAGCATTCACACATGGTATAAATAGGCAACAACGAGGTATAACAGAGCAGGGATAATTGTGCAGCATTGTTGCACTATTTCAGCATTGTTACTTAGTGAATGAAGTGTATAAATTCAATAGCAACTTGATGTAATCTTTCATGTTGATATTTGAATAATTTTACCATGTTCTAATTTGTTTGAATTTGCAAGAAATGCCAATATTTTATAACTGTGCAGAAGAATTGGAAAATGCAGTAATTTATCACGTAAATTCCAGCAAGCTACAAATGAATAGCAAGGCATAGAATTCACACATGGAGAGGAATAAAGGCTATTGCAATATGATCCTGAGAGCTAATCCACCTGATAAATGCAGCTAAAATCACTTGAATAGCACACAGTTGGTCATTTCGAAGATCTTCGAAATGAGCAGACATCTTCGGAATGAGAAATACAGTCTCTTCGAAATGAGCGGATATCTTCAAAATGAGAAATACAGTCTCTTCGAAATGAGCCACTTATCTCCGGAATGAGAAAAAAAAGTGCTTTTTGACTTTTTGACTAATTTTTGACGATGGAAAAAGGGAAAGAAAGTTGAAAATATTAAAGGAAAATATCTCCCATCTGACTTTGCCGTCCAAAGCCACCATTCATGGAAAAGATCAATTTTGATCATCTTCTAGGATAAACATAGAAATAACTACAGCATAATAGGAAATTGTTTGCAAGATAGAAAGGGCATATTCTGAAGTGAAGAAAGATATGTGAGATATTTCTAGACTTCTCCCACATACTCCCACCACTAAAGATGCTTTCTAAAGGGCCAATGACTACTACTGCAACA
Organism: Wollemia nobilis; assembly: GCA_028583015.1. Classification (NCBI taxonomy): domain Eukaryota; kingdom Viridiplantae; phylum Streptophyta; class Pinopsida; order Araucariales; family Araucariaceae; genus Wollemia; species Wollemia nobilis. The sequence continues at coordinate 11,569,605 of JAQPPZ010000442.1, read as the reverse complement.
CAAACCGTCCAGATTTGCATTTATTTCAGATCCAAAATTATTGGCAAATCGCTAAAAAGCAGCACATAGGCTGATTTGAGCATGGGATATGTTGTAAATATTTATATAAATAACACATCTCCCTCCTTGGCTGAGCCATTTAGGAATTAGAATAGAGGAGAGTTTTCAATTGCAGCAATTAGGACTGTACAGTAATTTTTTGTAACAGTTTTCAGCATGTTTTGTCATCAATAAAAGTGCAGCTATTTTATAATTTTATGTTCTGAGTGTTAATTAGTTAAGGAGTGTTTTTCACATCCTTCTAGATCAGGAAATATGGGCCTACTTTCAGATATATAAGGAGGGATTTTATGGCATGTTTTAATCTATAATTTTGCTGTAGTAGAATTAATAGATTGCTTGCCAGATTTCATTTTCTTGTTTTTATTTTGTATTATGTGATTTATGTTTTATATTATGTTTGTGTACAACATTTGTGTGTATGTCAGCTGACAAATTATATTACGCATTTTTCCTTTGCTTTCCATGTTTTCCTTGCTTTCTATTTTAGCAACTTTTCATTTTCAAGCATATTTCATTTTGCTGTCAATTCCTGTAGCAAAAGCTTGACGACCTTTTGTGGCGGGGCATTGACAGTGTTTTTAGAATAAGTTTCATTTACAAGCATCATTTCAATTATGCAAAAGTAACTAGATTTCAATTCTGCAAATGTAACTTAGGATTTCATTTTAGCAATTTAAATTCTGCAAGAGTAGATTAGACTTTCAATTTAGCAATTCCAATTCCTGCAATTGTAGTTAGATTTCAATTCTTGCAACTTAGAATTAGTTTTCAATTCCTATAATTTATTTTAGTTTCCATTCTTCAGACTAGGTTTAGTGTGACACCAAAAGGCTAAACCAAAATCTGCTTCACCAATAAATGTTTGAAATCTGAATGCATGAATTGTACTCTGCCCTAGCCTTCTATCATAGACAACCTTGGACACCACCCCAGATTGATAAATCATTGAGATTAAATGATGAGACTCAACGACACTCATCAATAGCTCAAAAGCCAATGCAATAACAAATTACCTATCATGCGGTCCCATAAGTAACCCAAGCACCAATGGTACAAAACACAATGCCAACTGTGGAACAACCTACCCTCCGCTAATTCAATCAGCCCCAACGCAAATACACTCCTTTAGCGAAATCGTATTCATCCATATTTCGAGCCAAAAATTAGGCCCGATGATCCCACCAAAAGGTCTAAAAATTATAAAGAGCACTTGTTTTGCCCATACCATCGGCAAAATGGGCATGATATCAATTCCTGCCATATGTTTAAAAACATAGTGCAAGACCTCATAGACCTAGGGACCATTAACGTGGATAACCCCTTAGCTCCACAAAATCAAAATTTGGGCATATATCAGACACCTCTACCTAGCCATGGGGAGGTCCAACATAATGTAGGAGGTAACAATCAACAACCACCTCCTAATCAAGTAAATCATGTCCAACAATACCAAAAATTTGTAGGAGAAGTCCATGTGGCCACTAGAGGGCAAAGGCAAAATCAAAAAAATGCTCAACAACCTTCGAACACACTTCCCATACAAACATCACCAAATCCATCTTCACCAATAAATCTATCCAATCCATACAATCAACCCATCCTTTGTCCAATAAGGCCAGCGGTAACTTTAACCAGTCGGTTAACCACTAGTTTGAAAATGGCATCAGCCAAGCTTTCTGTGTATGAGCTTATCCAAAAATACCCTAGGCATAGAAAATATTTAATGGAAATACTTAAGTCAATTGAGCTAGAATACCAAGACTCTAATGCCTTCAACAACTTTGTAGGGAGTGTTAGAACGTGCATGGAGCCATAAATTACCTTTTATGACTTTGAGGTAAAATCAGTGAGTTCAGAATCAATAGACCCTCCATTGCACATAATGGCCCTAATAGATAGAAAGCCATTCAAAAGAGTACTAATTGATACCAGCTCGTCAATCAATATCATTACTACCACTACCATTATCCACCTCAAATTACCTCCATCCCACATTTCCAAATCATCATTCACCCTCAAAGCATTTAATGATGCTTTGTGTACCATAATTGGCACTATTGTTTTACCTATAGAAGTAGGTGCCAGAACTTTGCACACCATGTTTCACATCTTAGAAGGAGCCATGGCGTATAATATACTCCTTGGTAGACCTTGTATGAGTAAAATTAAATGTGTTCCTTCAATTCTACACCAATGCTTGAAATATGTTCATGATGGACAAGTCCATTGCATCCTTGTGGATGTCGAACCTTTTAAGTATTATAATTTCATTTCAAATCCTTATGAATCTATGTTACCTTCCACCCATTTATTCTTGGTGCCATTATTGAATCCATCTACATCATCTCTTAATCTGCCTTATTCCAATCCATTTACATCTTCTTCTAAAGCTCCCATATTAGAGGAGCCATCCATCACATCACCTCCTCAAGCATCCATTTCTTCTTGTACATGTGGTCATAGTCAGTCTATTGTTAGCACATAGTACATCACATTTATCCTTTCTTCTACAACCATCTCTTCTATTTCATAATTTTCGCATCCTCCATATTCTAATTCCACATCGCCATCCAATCCCACTCCATAATCCGATGTTTCACAAGTCAAACTCTCAGATTGTGACATATTTAATTCACCACCACCCATAACCAATCCAAAGCCATCTGAATCCCCACCATCAACCACACTAGCCCAAGTCAAAGTCCACATCACCAATCTTGGTATAGGTGAATATGTGGTCCAAGACGTCACCATCACACCCCTAGCCATTCCAATAGCCAAATATTTTGGATGTCCTCGAGACCATTCTTTATCCATAGGTGTTGTTTACGACATGAGTGCAGCTCCAAATAGCATTAAATTTGTTTATGAAGGGTTGGATTGCTCAACTGGGGTAAACCCACCCAAAGAACCACAAGAACCTAGGTGTGCCAATATCCCTACCATAGAAGATTTTCCCACTCGCTACTTTGACATGTTCAATTGGCAATTTCAAGGTCTAGGCTCCCATGAGCAAGGAATGCATGATAATTTAGAGGTCCCATATAGAGGCACCTATGATCGTTACGGTTTAGGCTATACCCCATTGTATTCCACCGCTTATCTTGAGAAAGCCTTTAAAAATATTAGCCTCAATGATGAAGATCACCCTATCCACCCATTACCCTCAACATCCTCGCTTGAACAAGCCCTTCAAGAACTTCGCATCGACGAAGTAAATGAGGATGACCCCATAAACTTCTCATATCTTGTCTTTTATTTTGATGATGAAAGTTATGAAGAATTTGAAGTCATGTCAAATGCTTCTGAAGGTTTTGAAGAGGAGTCACATCCCATTGTTCCCATCACCCAATAGGAAGAGTTTTACCTCTAAATGTTCCCCATCCATAATCCCATATTCTGCCTACTTCTTCCATAAGAACAAGCGGACCCACCTGGTAATCCACCTTGAGCCACACACATAAGCCAAGAAATGTAACATATGTACATATTTCAAAAAAATAAAAAATAAAGAAATAAATACGTTGCTCATGTTAATGCCATGTCTATTACAGGGATAACACCATTCGACATTGGTTCAGCTCTAGTCATTCTAACCATTCATCTAAGCCTACCTTCCTTCCACTAAGTCAATATGAATCCTATTGACTTATTCACCTCACTCCATAACCCACATGATTTGGCTAACACAATTCCAATTGAATTTAGCCTTGTTGACTCGAATCGAATTTCCTCCCCATGCTCCTTTTCGGAGCTCATCCTATCCGAGGAACTGCTAAGGGATTCGACCAACTATATTCCTTCCTTCATTGCCACATTCAACCACATCACCTTCCATTAGCGGTCCCAAGGTCTTTCAGGCAAAGTTATGCAAGATAAGCAAGAAGAATTAGATGACACCCTATACTACCCCGACTGGCTCTCAAGTCTAGTACCCATTCGTAAGCTTAATGGAGAGATACGCATTTGCATTGATTTTCAAGACCGTTCTTAGCTATTCCTAGTCTAGGGGGTCCTCTTCTATGCATGACTATATATATGTATATATACATGGCTAAAAAAAAAAAAACTAAAATCATTCGCATAGGAATTCCCACATTTCATACATTCCATTTGCATTTACATTTAGGTATTTGACATACATTTTTTTTACTTTTGCATTCATGCATTGTTGCATTCACATACATTAAATCATACATATTCCATTACACTATACAACTTCCATTTTCATATCACCACTCCATTTCATTAGGCATATACATTTGCATCCATCCCATCCTATGTTCAAATTCTGGCATAGTAATGATGATATGGCCATAAACAAAAAGTCAAGTTATACAAATTGGGGGTACCTAGTTTGAAACAATCATGCAAATTTTGCAAAATACATAAGCCAAAAATGCCATATTCCAAAGTCACAAAGCCCAGGTTTTCAGTCACTCAGCCATTTCTAGTGTAGCAAACAACCTCCAAATGGATGTCTGATTTTCTTTAGGACCAAAACACACTTTACATACTAAGAAAGTCTTGAGCATTATCGATCGGTCATGAAACAATCCTGAACCAACCACATTTCCTCACATCCTAAGAACATTATGAGATAGGGGGGGCTAATACCATCCTTGGGTAGTACCTTGAGGTGAAATTGAGATATCCCTCGCTTGTCCCATCATGCAACATAGTCCAAATCAAAAGCAATGGTTTTCACCACTATCGAAATTCCTCCCAACATAAACATAAAAACATAGAGTAGTAAGGATAGGGTCAAAATTCTCATCACACTTTGGTTGAGAATCCAATTCCCAAAGCTCTATACAAATCAACAAATTCAACACCTACACTCCTGATCCCTAAAAGTTGTAAGGATCGTACTATGTTTCCCTCAGAAAGTCATGTAGTCATCCCCAAGGTCCAAAATATCAATCCCATTCGACTATGGAGTGAATCTCCACCAAGGCTATAGACGCTTTACTGGCAGTGGAGTAAGCTCAGGCGAGACAACATGTCTCTCCTCCAAAAAGAGAGACCTCTAAACACACATAAGGATAGGCTAGTCTTAGGTCATATCCATAATAGGTCATGCCTAACTTACTCATAATGAGTTAATGAACCTCACGTGCACACACACTGGTACTTGATTGGATAAGGTCATTGTCATACTCAAGACTGGGTTAATGAACCTCCCTCGCACACACATCTGGTCCTAAAGAAAGTTAGACAACTTAGTGAGTTTGGTTGATAACACTAGTATGTTTGAGTCTTTGAAAATCTTCCAGTATTCCATATCAACATCCATATCAATATCCATGTCTTCATTAAAATTCAAGTTGCAAAAATGCCAACAAATTAGGTACCCCCGATTGCCAAACAATGGAGAAAAAAAATTCTAAACTATAAAAAGATCATTCGAATACTATGCATTCCTCTCATATAAGTGCAGATTCATTATACGTTTACTTGTATTAATCATCCATAAAACATGTCATTTAGCTGGCATTAATCATTTACATAAACATCATTCATATACATGTCATTTAGCTTACATTAATCATACATATAGGCATTATGCATACACATCATGATTAGCCTACATTAAGCATCCATAAAACATTAAACACAAATTGCATAAAACATAAAAGCATTCACACAAAATATGACACAAATATATAAAATGCCATATATATATATATATATATATCGTATATACAATGAACGCCAAAAAAGCTACAAGGGAGCACCAAGGCTCATATACAAAATAGTGCATCTAAGCACTACTCTAATATCCATGAGAGGACCCCTGAGACCTAGTAGGAGCCCTCGGTCTAGTACTCTGCCTAGGATCAATATGCCTAGATGGATCAGAAGAAGAAGGAGGATCTAGCAATGTAATATGGTTTTGCATACACACATCCTCCAAGGAATGTGTATATGCCTCACTAGCCTGTAGACACCGTAAGTCCATCTGATGCTGACGCTCATTCGTCAACATCTCTTCCTGAAGTCATGTGACCGTATCCTGATCACTATCCATAGTTGTCGCCCACTCCACCTCCAGCCAATCTATAGTAGCTTGCGACTCCCTATGAGTCTCGAGCATAACCTCACGCTCCTCGCGAAGCTGCTCCAAATCTTCTCGTAACCTAGCCACCTCAGAGATCTCATCCATCCCCTCATCATCCTCCCTCTCCTCCTTGGCCAACCCTAAATTTGGTGTCTACTATGTAGACCCCCTCGACTATATCTGACCCACCGATCGCTGAGCCCTCATCATCTTTAGAGTTTCCCCTGACCTCGCAACTTTTGCCTCATCACCCACAATATTTGGTACCCATACTGGTTGGGCACCAAACCAATCCACATACTATGGAGTCACCATGGCATCATCTATGTTGAGGACATCCACCTCCTCATCATCCTCAATCACCACTTGCTATGGCTCTGCACATGGCAACATCCCCTCATCTCATCGATGCCGATACAACACCGGCTCATCTAGAACACCCTGAGGTAAGCCAAATTGCCTCAACACCCATGATACCTAGAAGTATTCCACATCCTCATCCCTCCATCCAACCAACCACTGAGCCTGCCTTACCCAACGCAATTGCTACCCATCACCATCCCATCGGGCTCCATGCCACGACCTCCAAGTCACGTCCACCCAAGTCAACCCCGACCACATATCCTGATACCACTGGCCTGTATGCACCTCTCAACTCAACTGAACCTCATCTGCCACTACCCATCACCTAGCATAAATCTCTGCCTTCTGCCATGTCGAACACGACAACCCCTCAGGCTGAGCCATAGCAAAATGCTCCCAAGACCAACACTATAGGAGGAAGCTACATCCAATCCCCTTCCTCTCCCTCTGAATCACCTCATATAGCTCCTGGTATAACTGCACCAACAAGGTAGGTGCCCATGCATACTCCCGAGGATCTATCAGTAGATCACTCACCAATATCAATAGTTTCCAAGGAAACCTACAACCAGTGTTATTAGGTATCCCTATGTTCGCTAGTACAAACATGATCAAGGTTGGGAGTGCGTCCAACTCCTTCGCCTTGTACATGCTCAAATAGCATATACCCCTATCTCCCATCCAGGCCTCCCACCATTGGTCCCCAAACATCCATTCCATATCCACCTTCTTGTCATGATCAACTACCACCCTCTCCCCTTCTACTGGAACCTTGAGAATGCGGTATACATCCTCAAGCATAACAGTAGCCTCCCCAGTCGGTAGTTGGAATGTCCCCCTATCAGGATCCCATCTCTCTATCAGTGATGAGAGATATCCCTCATTGGCCCTCACCACATCAAGCCTAGCCACACCCTCTAGGCCTACCCTACCCAATAATACCCAATCATCAGCCGTTAGCTTCTTCCTCATCCTAGGAATGAGAGGAGAGAACCGATGTCGAGGCTCTATGTCCCTCAACTGCAACAACAAATAATTTCATTAATACTATTACAAAAAAAAACAACAAAAAAAGTGCACAAGAGATAAAGTGTTTTTAAACATTACCAGGGCAAATGGTGCCTCAGCTTTGCCAGTAGCATTTGATCCCTCCGTTGCCATAGCTTCCGCACAAAATTCTCACTTGCCTCCCTAAGCTCACAAATTCACTCCACTCCACTCCTCAAACACAACTTCTCAAAGTCCAAAATGCACAAGTGAGCCTCATGATTCATTAAGAAGGCTATTTATAGCTTTCCCTAGCGCATTCAAGTGTAGGTCTGCACCTACAAATTCATAGGCTCACCTAGGCACCTGCAGGCACACCCAGGCGCACCTACGCACCTACGGGACATTACAGGCACAACCATGCGCCTGGTAATAAAATGGCATGAAGACAAAATCAATCAAAAAGGTAGCTTACCACCTCCAAATTTCACCAAATTTCATCCACACATCATGCACATCCTAAAATTAGGTTTTGTAAAAATAGAAATCATTTTTCAAGCATAATTTTCAAGAATAAACCAAATATTCAAAATATGCTAATTGGGGCACAAAACATAGCAAGACAATCTAAATTTTTACAAAACTCACATCTGATCATTTTGTATTATATTCTTCATCAAGAAATACAATTGTGCAAAAATCAGAGTTAAACGAACCTTGTATCTAGTAGGTTATTCTATAAACTTGGCGATTGCAGCAATGGTCATCCATGCAATTCGGTAAGATGAATAATCTACAATAAAGACATTTGACAATGATCATCATCCATTATAACATCATCAAAGATCACAATCACATTTTGCACCTCACATTTTGAGTATAACTTTTCCAAGAACAATTTGCTCAAAGGCGGTCATTGATGCCCTTTGTCCGTGGGGCACGAAAACACGGATAATCAAAATCACAAACACTCATTTGACAACAATCACCATACAGGACATATTGGTAGGTTGATTGGTTCCATTATGGAATTGGTGAAGAAATTTCCACAATCACTACCCCACCCCTACGTTGACTTAGTCATCATGAATCTTCATAATTTGCATACTCAATGACGCCATTGTGACATCTTATTCAACAACATCAAATCATCCCAAAGTTTGGGGCAACCACAATTTGATTATGATATCATATTTTACATCATTCATATCATCCATAATCACATGGTATTATACACCAACCCCTTTCCCACCGTTGGGGCATAAATGATATCACATTTTACATCATTCATATCGTCCACCATCACATAATATTATACACCAACCCCTTTCCCACCGTTGGGGCATAAACGGTATCACATTTTACATCATTCATATCATCCATAGTCACATGATATTATACACCAACCCCTTTCCCACCGTTGGGACATATCACATTTTACATCATTCATATTGTCCACAATCACATGGTATTATGCACCAACCCATTTCCCATCGTTGGGGCATAAACGGTATCACATTTTACATCATTCATATCATCCACAATCACATGGTATTATACACCAACCCCTTTCCCATTGTTGGGGCATAAACGGTATCACATTTTACATCATTCATATCGTTCACAATCATGTGGTATTATACACCAACCCCTTTACCATCGTTGGGGCATAAACGGTATCACATTTTACATCATTCATATCGTCCACAATCACATGGTATTATACACCAACCCCTTTCCCACTGTTGGGACATAAACGGTATCACATTTTACATCATTCATATCATCCACAATCACATGGTATTATACACCAACCCCTTTCCCACCGTTGGGGCATAAACGGTATCACATTTTACATCATTCATATCATCCACAATCACATGGCATTATACACCAACCCCTTTCCCATCGTTGGGGCATAAACGGTATCACATTTCACATCATTCATATCATTAACAATCATATTGCATTTCACACCATTCATTCATCACTGACATAAATTCACCACATCATGCATTATTAGCACAAAAAATATTTTCAATTGGCTTGTGAGATACATTCCTAACTCATTCGTCAATTGAGGGGGTAAGCTACAAAATTCCAAAAAAAATTCTTTATTCTTTTGTCTTCAACATTAGTGCTCAAATCCAACGATAGAGAGAAGTTGCTTCTGTGCCCATAGCCCAAACAGGTGTCTCGTATTTTTGCACCATATTGTGTTTCATGCAACATGGTATAAAAAGGGGCATCTATAGACACCAAATTACAACCACTAATCCTCCATATTAACCATTCCACCACCCACTTGTCCACCATACACCTTTCCCACCAATTATTTGGCCCAATTCCACATTTCTCGCCTTCAAAAGGCCCACTTTAGCCCTTTCCCACCATTTCCTAACCCAATTGAGATTATTTTAATATTATTTTATATTATTTTATATTTAATATAATATTTTATATTATATTATAATATATTTATATTATATTATAATATATTTATTATAAAATATATATTTATAAACTCAATTAACCATAGTCGTCCGATCCAATCTAATCCCCACCATCCATCTTCATTAATCCATGCCACATCTAAAAAGTAATATCAACCTTAGGATCTAATTTAATCTTAGCCACACGATCAAAAGTATAAGGCTAAAACCCTAGGTTGGATTATAAATAAGGGCATTTGCAAATGCTCAAACCTTGGAACCCTGATATTAGAATTTGCATCTTGAAGAGATCATTGGCGAAGCCCTAGCAAAGCAAAAAGAGATAGAGCCTTGAAAATCCAAAGCCCTAGCTAGCCAATAGGACTTATGCTATTCCAACCATCCCCCATATCCATCCTTTCCATCTCGCCATCCTCCATTGTCATCATCGCCACTTTCGCCCATCCATCGCATTCGTCGCATCCCCCAGATCTGCTTCTATAGATTTTATCCTCACCGCAGGTGCACTCCCAAGATTGTGAAACTCGTTGCAGAGCTTGCCAAGCATACGTCTACACCTGTTGCATTGCAGGTTTGCTACAGATCCTACGAAGCTTGCACCAGAGCCTACCAAGTGTGCGTTCGAGCCTACTGCAACCACAGAAACACGAATCAAAGCTTGTTGCATCACGTCATCTATTATCAAAATTGCAACAACGAAATGAGACATCATCACAAGTAAGGTATATCTTTATTGGTTTTATTTTGTTATATGATTTGTAGATTTCGCATGCCATTTAATCTATTTTTAGTTAGGGTTTATTGATGTCTGAGGGTCTCGCACTGTGGAGCCCTCACAGGTGTTATTAATCTCTTTCTCTATTTTTGTGTATGCAGATCTGTAGATTCTACATATTGTTGAACGAATGTTGAAGCTAGAGTGGTTCGGCATCGGATACCTGAAGCCCACTCATTCCATTGGAAGTGAGGACACACTATCTGAATACACTTAATTGTTGTAGCTAGGGTTTCGGAGAACCCTAGCATTTTGTAAATCTTTGTATCAAATACTCACTGAGTACAAATTGTATCAAAAGGAGTTTATTGGCTCCCCCCGCTTATTGAATAAATCTATCTATTTTGTGCAATCTTGTGTTTATTTGGGTCATTTGATTTATTTATTGTTTAAGTGTCGTGTTTTCGTCTTCATAGAGGGCTATGGAGAGTACACACCTTAATCTAGAATACTACCATTTCTTCTTTATTTTATCATTAGAGCTCGAGGTAAAATAAGTAAAATTCAAAGTGTTTGGAAGCATATACAACCTAAAAACCCTTATTATATTAGTTTGGGATTCTAAAAATCATTTTAGGATATAGCCCATTGCAATAGTCTCATCAAGATGATCATTTTGGTATATAATACCTACACTTTTTTCGAGAACCCAAAAAATATCATTTTGTGATATAGCCCATTTTGATCATATTTTTGTTGGTAGTTTTGCACTTTTCCACATTGGGATTTATGTTGGATCATTTTTTATTGTAATGGAGTGGTATTTATTTTGAAATGTTATTATGGATCTATTTCATATGTTACTTTTCTATTTTAGCATCGGAGTTATAAATGTTTAAAAGGAAAATAAAATTTAAAACTTCATTTGGAATTCAAGTTTGCTATATTCAAAGGGCACTATGAATTGGAGATGTCTTTAAGACTGTACACTTTAGGAAAAAGGAGAAAGAAATATTAAGAATAAAAACATGAAGGATTAAAAAATTCAAGCGCGTCCAAAAATATGGAACGTAAAAATGCGTTCACCCCAAAGATGGGGTGAAAGCTCTGTCGCCCCTCCTTAGGGCGAACATCTTTTTAAAATATGTAAAAAATATATGAGCATGTCTACCTTTTAATCATTTTAGTGATAGGATGCGTTCGCCCCAAGGATGGGGTGAAAGCTCCATTCACCCCACCTTAGGGCGAACACAATATCAAAAGGCGAAGAAAGGGAGGCATGGTAAAAAAGGGTGCAAAAAAAATGAAATCGTGTTCGCCTTGGTCGAGGGGCGAACATCCCGTTCACCTCTCCCATGGGTGAACGCATTCCCAAAGATAGATTCATGAGAACACGATGAGTAACAAGTTAGACATCGGGCGAATGTGATTTTTGTTGAGGGGCGAACGCAATTTTTAAGCAAAAGGGGTAAACATAGTTGCAAAGTTCAAGTTGTTCAATAGTTAAGTTTTGTTCGAAATAAGAAAGGATGGTTTTGCCATAATTCATGAGGAATATAGTCAAACAAAAACATATTCTTCCAGGGTGTCCAAATTTCAAAGGCATCCAAAGCAGGTTTTAGTAAACATTAAATAATGGTGGCAACGAGTAACTCAGGTGATGAATCCCAAGCGAAGAAGAAGCCATGTTAAAAGCACATGAATATTTTCATGATTTCCAAGGTGGGGGTGCATTTTCAAGGTATTGAACGTCTCTTAATTTTCTATTGACCGATGCCCAAAATATTGATTTCCTGGGAATGTTTCCTTAAAAGATGGATCGATTTTCCAAAAGGATGGGTTTTAATATTTCCAAAGAGGAATTCCCTCACTCTCGTTCCTAATTTGCGATCATTATCTTCATGTACATTTAATAAAAGAGGCAAAATCCTCTATAAATACTAATCAAATTTCCATTGTAAAAAGAGGTTAGGCATTTTGCGAGAAAACTTTCCAAGTCCTTTGCATCAATAGAAGACACCAGGCTTCTAAATTTGCAAGTTATTTTATGTACAATTTACTTCTGTATTCATGCACTTCTATTTTACATTCATGTTCCTTATTTGTTGTGAAGTTTAAAATTCTGAATCTGAATTTAAATATTGCTAGTAAGGGAGTGAGTGCTGGAGTGCTATTTTGAAGGTTGTTTCTACAAATTTATGAGTAAATTCTACTTCTTTTCTTTTATTATATGCTATTTCATGCTTGGGTGATTTCTTGTTGTTAGTCTGCCCCAAATCCTATGCATTCGGCCTATGGTCATATTTCCCATTTCTTTCTGCATTTTCCAATTCCTTTCCTGCAACTCTAGTCTTTAACCGGTGTAGAATTTAGCTTGGGAGCCAGCCCTCTCTGGAGATTGACACAGAGGACATTCCTTTCCTCTGGTCATTCAATGTTGTCCATGTCTAGGATGCACAAACATATTTTTTTTTGATTAGGTAGATATTTGACCAACATTTTTTGGCACGCTCGGTGGTACCTCAAGAGTTCTACTTTCGACAATATTAAGGTTTGATTTTTACCTCCATGGTGTATAGTTAGAACATCTGGAAACTCGATTCTATCCAAAAATATCCAAACATGAGAACAACAAAATATGTGTCTCATGAATACAAGATCAAAGGTCAAAAATCTAGATCATCGAATTGAGTTCTACGAGCTTGATATTCAAAGGCTAGGGGAACATCCTCAATTAACAACTTTGCATCATACATATTCATTACCTCATACATCCCATATATCATCTGCCACATCATCATGACTAGCCGATGTATTTTTTACTCCCACAAGTCCAGTTAGCACTGCTACTAGTGTTCCTCAAGCTCCACCCCACACACCAACCCATATGGCTCAAAACCCACCACCACAGCCAGCCACAACCACCTAAGCAGTTCCCAACATGGAATAGGTCATGGGCCTTGAACTTACAAGCACAAAATACAGTGCCCCAAGAAGCTTTGAAGGCTTTTTCAACCTATGATGGTACTAGTAAAATGGCCTATGAGAAGATGTAGCTTATTTGGCTACGATACATGGAATAATGGACGAATACGTGATGGTAAAGTTGCTAGTATTGTCGTTAAGAGGAAAATTGGTTTATTGGTACCAATCGTTGTAACCTGGCACTATTACCTCATGGGATCAGTTGGTAGAGTTTTTAATTAAAAATTTTCATGAAAAACCTGACCCATACTCCCTACTACATCAATTTACACTAATTCAAAGACATTCGTAAGAGGATATAGTTGATTTCAATGTCAAGTTCACTCAAAGCTAGCAAAGGGTTCCTGATGGTTTACAACCCACACATGAATAAGCTGCATTCTACTACCTCGGGGTGTTTAGCACTAAAATTGGTATGGTTGTGAAATAAGCCAACATGACTACATTCCCATACCTGTACACACAAGCACAGAAGTCCGAATATGACTTGATTACTGTAGGTAGGCTCCTCCCATAAATGACTATGCCCATCCTTCCTGATCTCCCATAGTATTTGTATTCAAGTGCATTTTTGCAGCCCATGCCTTCCATGTACCCAGTTCCCTCATGGAGTTCAAGCCCGCCTCATATCGCTCCGATCCCTATCCCACAATATTTAGCTCCAAGTTCTCCTCAGTTTCCTACTCAATCAGTACCCCAGATATCGTCATATGTTCCTTTTCCAGCATTGTCGGTGCCACCGCTTCCATTACCGTTGCCCGTGCTGCCAACACCTTTACCTTTGTCAACATCCTCCGCATCATCTAATCTTGATCCTTTCACGAAATTATTGCAAGAAGTGAAATCTAATAACTCAGCCTTAAGGACTATATCAAATGAGCTCACGATTGTGAGGAAGAAATAAGTTGAGGCCGAGTTTCGATCGAGGATATTTCAAAAACCATTGATTACTTGAGAATATGCATCTACTAGTAGAGGCCCTGATAAGAGCACAAAAGCGCTAGCAAATGAAGAGACCAGTGCAACAGAAAATACATATTGGTTTTCAATGTGCAATGATCCTCATGGATAAGAAACTTGCATGGTACATATGAATTATGTGCAAACGCTTGTGAAGAGTTTGGTTGATGGACAAGTCAATATGATCAGGAAATTTGATCACAATTTTATGATTCTATCTTTGGAGCAAGTTTCGGTTCTTACAAGATACAAGAAGAAGCTAGTAACTGTAGACCTAGATGAGCTTGAACCTTTGAAGGTACTTGCAGAGCCAAAGGTGAAAGATGAAAAAGGGTAACCTCTAGCAAAAGCATCTGGTGTAAGGTCTAGGGAACAAGGTTCTGTCAAGCTAAAATATTTGTTGCCTAAACAAACTCAAGAAAAGGTACAAGCTAAGGTATCAACTTCACAACCTGCAGTAGCTACTCAAACACAAAATGAAACGAAGGAGCAGGCTAAGGAGTGACTCAAGTACTCATCGTTGACAAAGAGACAAAAGGTAGAAGCTACTCAACAGTACTGGGACAAGTACGAACGGGTTATAGAAGTGAATGCTTTATTGTGGAGGAAATGAAGAAGATACCCGTAAAAGTAAGTTTGTATGATGCACTCCAGTTGTCGGGGTAAGTTGACCTGCTGCAAGAATCTTTGAATACTTTTAAAGATCAAAATAAAACTCCTTCTCAAACAATCTTGGCGCAAGTTCTACCAACTTTGGCAATGGGAAAGAATAGACCACCCCCATTTTATTTCACCCAAAATGGAGGAGTGGATCATACATAATTGTATGATTGATTTTGGTGCTGCGACTACTATCATGCCAAAGGCAGTATGTGAAATTATGGGGATGGAATATACAAGAAGTAGCCCAGGAGTGTTGTAGTTGGATGGAACTCTGGTCAAGATAGTGGGAGTAATCAAAGACATTCCCATTGTCCTTCACAGTATGCCATCAATCACGATAATCCAGGAAGTGATAGTGGTTGACTCGGAGC
This sequence comes from Wollemia nobilis, assembly GCA_028583015.1. Classification (NCBI taxonomy): domain Eukaryota; kingdom Viridiplantae; phylum Streptophyta; class Pinopsida; order Araucariales; family Araucariaceae; genus Wollemia; species Wollemia nobilis. The sequence goes on along the minus strand of JAQPPZ010000442.1, from coordinate 11,553,984 downwards.
CATACTTTAGCATGTGCCTCTCAAGGGAATTCACAGCTAAGCTGGGGGGATATCTTTCCTTAGACTACTTGCATTTGGAGATACCATTCAAAGGAAAGAGGATTCACATTTATAATGAGAAGCCATAAAATTTTCACATTGAAAAGTTGGAGGAGGAAGAAGAATCTCCAGGAACAGTTAACATGATGACTGAAGAGCTAGAAGAGGTTGACTTAACGAAAGAAGCACTTGGTGAACTTCTCCTGGAAGATGAGTTTTTGCTCATAAATTTTAATGCAATTATTGGAATGGATATTGGTTGTTATACAATAACCAAACTAGAGAAAATGGAAGAAAAAATCCTTGATTTCTTAGATCCTAACATAGATCTGTTATGGAAGCTATATTTTGATGGTGCCAAATGTAAGAATGGCACGGGATTCAGTGTCATGTTGATCTCCCCACGGGGATATAGAAGACTTGTTCTTACAGATTGACTTGAAGTTGTACAAATAATGCAGTTGAATATGAATCATTGTGCCTTGGGTTGAAAAAGGCTAAAAATTTGGGCATAAAGCAGTTGTGATGCAGGAGCATCCGGTGGCAGCTGAGCAATCTTGCATCAACAAAAAAAAAATTCTAAGTATTTGCCTTGATGTCGCGATATCGCGATAGAGAAAAGTGTCGTGATATCGCGACATGTCGCATTTTTGCAACTCAGGAAGGAGAGAGAAGACGCGAAGCAAAAATGTCATGATTTCGCGACATGTCACGAAATCGCGACCGAAAGAAGACCAAAAGGGCCAGAGAAGAAAATGTCACGATTTCACGACATGTCACGAAATCGCGACCAATGTAGCAGAAAGAAATCAAGGAAGGAAATTGTCGCGATATCGCGACATGTCGCGATTTCGTGACCCGAAACAGAGAGAGAAGGCAGAGAGCAAAGTTGTTGCGATATCGTGACATCTCGCGATTTCGTGACCCGAAATGCGAGGAGGAGGCAAAAAGGAAAGATGTCATGATATCGTGACATGTCATTATTTCACGACCGAAAAGGAGGAAGAGGAGCCGAAAAGGAAAGATGTCACGATATCACGACATGTCGCATTTTCGCGACCAAAGGACGAGAGAAAGCGCAAAGGAGAAAAAGTGTCACGATATCGCGACATGTCGCATTTTCATGACCAAAAGGTGAGGGAAGGCGCAGGAGAGAAAAGTGTCACGATATCGCGACATGTTGCATTATCGCGACCAAAAGGCGAGAGGAGGTGCAGGAGAGAAAAAGTGTCGTGATATCGCGACATGTCGCATTTTCATGACTCGCAAAGGGCAGGAAGGCCGAAAAGCAAAAGTGTCATGATATCGCGACATGTCGCATTTTCACGACTCGCAAAGGGCAGGAAGGCCAAAAAGCAAAAGTGTCGCGATATCGCGACATGTCGCATTTTTGCAACTCGCAAAGGGTAGGAAGGCGGAAAAGAAAAAGTGTCGCGATATCGCGACATGTCACATTTTCACGACTCTCACAGGGCAGGAAGGTAGTGAAGTAAAAATGTCGTGATATCGCGACATGTCGTGTTTTCGTGACCAAACAAAAGGAAAGAAGAGGCAAACGGTTACAGGGGTTGTTATAGAGGAAATCATTAAGCAATGGGTATACCGAACGTCATCATGGGTTGATAGGCGGACAGAGTCTACAGTGGCAGCACTGGACAAGCACGTGGCACCAAGGTGCAATGAAAGCAAACGAAGATCAAGAGTCGAAAAGAAAGACGTTTCGAAAGCCAAGGCAACGAAGAGGCATGGGAAATGAAATGAAGGGTCGAAAAAGGGAAACGGAGAGTCACGCCAAATATTTTAAAATGGGAAGCGAAGGCATGCACAAGGGTCGAAAAACTATGGAGACAGAGTTGCAGACGTGAAGGCAAGAGGGCCATTCGGAACCTGTTTAGGCTGTTTTTCTTCCAAGGTGGAAGATGTTGTAATAGAAACTATCTTTCGGGATAAAGGAGTTTATTTTGTAGACTGTTGCCATTATTGTAATCTTTTTCCGAATTGTTGAATGAGAAAAATAGATTTTGCGTGAGCGATTTTAGCTCCCCATCAAGTGGTATCAGAGCAGGAGTTCCTCAGTGTGTGAGCAAATCGTCGAAAGTGAGGCAGTTTGCACCAGGATCTGTGGAAGGGTTGTGAGAAGAGAGTGAGGAAGAATGCCTCCACGAAGAAACCATGGTGGTGGGAGAAATGTGGTACCTGAAGAAGATTTCAGAGCTTTGTAGAGGCAAGTGCAAGCCCTGCAAGAGGAGTTGCGAAGAGGGGTTGAACCAAGAAGAGAAGATCATAGTGAATATGAAGCTTGGGAGGTTGATAATCCATCAGAAGAAGAAGAATAAATGGATCCTATAGAAGCCAGATTGGTTAAGGCCATATCTCGGATCGAGAAGAAGACAAAGTTTGATGTCTCCATGTATTCTGGGAATCTCAATCCAGAAGAGTTGATTGATTGGATCAATGATATGGAGGAGTATTTTGAGTATGAGGAGGTTGTAGATCCAGATCGGATCAATTTTGCAAAAACAAATTTGAAAGGCCATGCTTGCATATGGTGGAAAGAAGTGCAGCTAGAAATAAATAGAAGCAGAAAGGAAAATATAACCAGATGGGATCGAATGGTAGAAAAGTTGAAGAGACAGTTTATTCCTGTAGATTACGAATTGGACCTGTTGAGAAAAATGCAGAGTTTGAGACAATCAAACAAATCTGTCAAGGAATATACAGAGGAGTTTTTCCAGATCTCAATCGAAGCGGCCATTCGGAGGCTAACGGGGAGAAGGTGGCCCGTTACATCAATGGGTTGAGAACCGGTATTCAAGAAGAATTGAGTCCGGTTAGGATGAGCACCATTGAGGATGCTTACCAGTTTGCCTTCAAAGTCGAAGAGAAGGCTGAATAGACGGTTTGAGGGTAAGCAAAGAGGAAGAGGTCATGGTGGAAGAACTGGTGGAAGGACCAGTGGAGAAAAATATAAGGATCGGATGAAGGCTAGTGAAACCGGTAATACCCAGGATCGAGAAGAGGGGAACACCTACCAACCCCGTAATCATAACAATGGTTACCCAAGAGGGAGAGGTAGATCTGGACGTGGATTTGGAAGGGGAGGATTTCGTGGAACCTGTTTCCACTATGGCGAAGAAGGACATCGAGCATACGAGTGTCCACAACATTGAGAAAGGATGAATAAGAGACCTAAGGGTCCTGCCAGAGCTGCTATGGTAGATGAAGGTGCTAAATCATAACATTCTAAGGAGGTAGAGGGAGGATAATTTATGGTCACAAGGAGGACCCTATTGAATGAGGAGAAAGAACCAGACCAGAGGAGGAGCCTGTTCCACACAAGGTGCAGAAGTTCGGGTAAGGTCTGTAATATCATTATAGATAATGGTAGTACTGATAACTTGGTCTCGAAAGAAATGGTTACTAAGTTATAGTTAAATAGGAGAAGCCACCCGCATCCATATCGGATTGCGTGGTTACAGAAGGACCATAGGGCTTTGGTCAGTGAGCAATGCTCGATGAAGTTTAATATTGGGAATTACTATGATGAGGTCCTGTGTGACATCCTGCCTATGGATGCTTGTCATTTGTTGTTGGGAAGGCCATGGCAGTTTGATCACTATGCAGTGCATGATGGTCACGCCAACACTTACTCAGTGACAAAGAATGGAGTGCGCCATAAGTTGAAGCCCTTGAAGGAGGCGGCGAAAAGGTATGTAGCAGCGCTAGAATTTGTTTAGTTAAAGGGGGAAGATTTTTGGATAGTTTAAAGCATGAGCATATGTGTTATGCATTAATTCCTAGAGTTAGGAAGGAAGAATGTAAGGATATCCCTGTAGAAGTCTTAGGACTGTTATAAGAATTTCTAGATATTATATCTGATAATGTGCCTGAGGGTTTACCACCAGTGAGGAAGATCATTCACCATATCGATTTGGTACTAGGATCTAGTTTACCCAATAAGGCAGCACATAGAATGACTCCTACAGAGATGGAAGAGCTGAACAGGCAAGTCCAAGAGTTGTTGGAGAAGGGACTAATTCGGGAGAGCTTGAGTCCATGTGCAGTACCTGCAGTACTAGCACCAAAGAAATATGGAGAGTGGAGAATGTGTACAGACTCTCGAGCCATTAACAAGATCACCATAAAGTACAGATTTCCATTGCCAAGGATGGATGACATTATGGACTGTTTGAGTGGAGCCAAGTACTTCACAAATATTGATCTGAAGAGTGGTTATCATCGATTCATGTCGAGAGAAGGAGATGAGTGGAAGACGACCTTCAAGACCAGAGGAAGGTTTGTATGAATGGTTGGTCATGCCATTTGGGCTAACCAATGCACCAAGCACATTCATGCGACTGATGAATGAGGTATTGAAAGAATTTTTAGGCAAATTCGTCATTGTCTATTTGGATGATATTTTAATATTTAGCAGAACCCTGGACAAACATCTTATGCATGTCAGAAGGATTTTTTAGAAGCTGCGGGAGGAGCAGTTGTTAATTAATCTGAAAAAGTGTGATTTCATGAAGGAGTTAGTGTACCTGGGATTTGTCATCTCAGTCGAAGGTCTAAAATGGACCCAGAAAAAAGTGAGAGCTATCATTGAATGGCCTACTCGAGAAGCACGGCCGAGGTAAGATCATTTCATGGTCTAGCAAGTTTTTACAGGAAATTCATTACAAATTTTAGCAGCATTTGTGCACCCCTTACGAAAAAAATGAGAGGGGATAAGAAAGAATTTAAGTGGACCTTAGGAGCAGATAAGAGCTTTGATATTTTGAAGAAGAAGGTTACAAAGCAACCTGTTTTGGCACTTCCAGATTTTAATAAGGTATTTCAGGTAGATTGTGATTCTAGTGGTAGTGCCATAGGAGTTATTTTGAGTCAAGAAGGTAAACCTATTGCTTACTTTAGTGAGAAACTCAATGATGCTAGGAAGAAGTATTCAGTTTATGATCAAGAGTTTTATGCTATAGTTCAGGCTCTAAAGAAGTGGCGACATTACTTGTTGCCAAAAGAGTTTGTTCTATATACTGATCATCAGGCCTTAGAGTATATTAATAGCCAAGGGAAGTTAAATCGGAGGCACTGAAGTGGGTTGAGTTCCTATAGAGTTATACCTTTTTGTTGAAGCACAGGAGCAGAAGGTCAAACAGAGTTGTAAATGCCTTAAGAAAAAGGCAGTGTTTGTTGACATAAATGAAGGTGGAAGTGGTAGGATTTTATGAACTGAAGGGTTTATACCCTAAAGATCCTAATTTTGCGAAGCCTGGAAGGCTTGCTTGGCACCTGTCACTTTGGACAGGACCAAATGGTTGGATTTTCTGATCCAAGATGGAATGTTGTTTAGAGGAAGTCAATTATGCATTCCAAGGAGTTCAATGAGGAAAAATCTGGTCAAGGAGAAACACGGTGGAGGGCTGGTGGACATTTTGGTCGGGATAAGACCATTGCCCTGGTTAGTGAGAACTACTATTGGCCGTAACTGCAGCAAGATGTGAAGAGGTTTGTGCAAAGTTGTAGAGTATGCCAGATGGCGAAAGGTGTGAACCAGAACACTGGATTATATCAGCCATTACCTGTACTAGAGAGACCATGGGAGGACGTCAGCATGGATTTCATTCTTGGTCTACTAAGGACACAACGGGGAAATGACTCCATATTTGTGGTGGTTGACAGGTTTTCAAAGATGGCACATTTTATTCCCTGCCAAAAAACTAGTGACGCAGTTCACATTGCAGGTTTATTTTTCAAAGAGGTGGTACGACTTCATGGTCTACCAAAGAGTATCGTTTTTGACAGAGATACCAAGTTTGTGGGGTATTTCTGGAGGACCTTGTGGAAGAAATTGAAGACATATTTGAAATTCAGTTATGCCTACCACCCACAGACTGATGGCCAAACGAAGGTGGTAAATAGAAGTCTGGGAAATCTATTGAGATTCTTGATAGGAGATAAGCCCACGGGATGGGATTTGGTTTTGCCACAGGCAGAATTTGCATACAACAATTCTGTCAACAGGAGTACTAACAAATCTCCATTCTAGATAGTGTATGGGAGCAGTCCAAGGAATGCTTCTGAGTTGAGGAAGATGGATACAGGGGAAAGGTGTAGTGCCGAGGTTGAGGACTTTGCAGAGCATCTGAAGAGCGTGCATGAAGAAGTGAAGAAGCACATTACTAACATGAATAACCAATATAAGACAAGGGCGGACCAGAAGTGACGGTTCAAGGAATTCGTTGTGGGAGATGAAGTCATGGTCCATCTGAGAAAAGAAATATTTCCTGCTAAAACCTATAACAATCTGAAGATGAAGAAGTTTGGACCATGCTGAATTATAGGAAAACGGGATTCAGGCAATGCGTATGAAGTGGAATTGCCAAGCGGCCTTAACATATCACCTATTTTTAACATTGCAGATTTGGTAGAATATCATGAAGGATGCAGTAGCGAGACACCAAGTTTAGAATTGTGGAGTATTCCAACATCTACTCTAGCAACAGGCGAGATCGAGGAAATACTAGACACTCAAGCAGGAAGAAGTACCAAGAACAAGCAATATTCTAAATATCCGGTCAAGTGGAAGGGCGGGCCTATCAAAGATGCAACTTGGTTGTCAAAAATAGAGGTCGACCGTACGGGTCTTCCTCCAACAGTACGAAGTGAAGGACACTTCTCAATCCACCTCGGTTGTCTGATGCAGGAGCATCCGGTGGCAGCTGAGCAATCTTGCATCAACAAAAAAAAATTTCTAAGTGTTTGCCTTGATGTCGCGATATCGCGACAGAGAAAAGTGTCGTGATATCGCGACATGTCGCGTTTTCGTGACTCAAGAAGGAGAGAGAAGGCACGGAGCAAAAATGTTGCGATTTCGCGACATGTCGTGAAATCGTGACCGAAAGAAGATCGGAAGGGCCAGTGAAGAAAATGTCGCGATTTCGCGACATGTCACGAAATCGCGACCAATGGAGCAGAAAGAAAGCAAGGAAGGAAAATGTCGCGATATCGCGTCATGTCACGATTTCGCGACCCAAAATAGAGAGAGAAGGCAGAGAGCAAAGCTGTCGCGATTTCGCGACCCGAAAGGCGAGGAGGAGGCAGAAAGGAAATATGTCGCGATATCGTGATTTTGCGACCGAAAAGGAGGAAGAGGAGCTGGAAAGGAAAGATGTTGCAATATCATGACATGTCACATTTTCGCGACCAAAGGACGAGAGAAAGCGCAAAGGAGAAAAAGTGTCGCGATATCACGACATGTCGCATTTTCGCGACCAAAAGGCGAGGGAAGGCACAGGAGAGAAAAGTGTCGCGATATCGCGACATGTCGCATTATCGCGACCAAAATGCGAGAGGAGGCGCAGGAGAGAAAAAGTGTCACGATATCGTGACATGTCGCATTTTCATGACTCGCAAAGGGTAGGAAGGCCGAAAAGCAAAAGTGTCACGATATTGCGACATGTCGCATTTTCACGACTCGCAAAGGGCAGGAAGGCCAAAAAGCAAAAGTGTCATGATATAGCGACATGTCGCATTTTTGCGACTCGCAAAGGGCAGGAAGGCGGAAAAGCAAAAGTATCGCGATATCGCGACATGTCGCATTTTCGCGACTTACAAAGGGCAGGAAGGCAGTGAAGCAAAAATGTCACGATATCGCGACATGTCGCGTTTTCGCGACCAAACAAAAGGAAAGAAGAGGCAGACGGTTACAAGGGCCGTTATAGAGGAAATCATCGAGCGATGGGTATACCGAACGTCATCATGGGTTGACAAGCGGACAGAGTCTACAGTGGCAGCATTGGACAAGCACGTGGCACCAAGGTGCAATGAAAGCAGACGAAGATCAAGAGTCGAAAAGAAAGTCGTTTCAAAAGCCAAGGCAACGAAGAGGCACAGGAAATGAAATGAAGGGTCGAAAAAGGGAAACGGAGAGTCATGCCAGAGATTTTAAAATGGGAAGCGAAGGCATACACAAGGGTCAAAAAACTGTGGAGACAGAGTTGCAAATGTGAAGGCAAGAGGGTCATTCTGAACCTGTGTAGACTGTTTTTATTCCAGGGCGAAAGATGTTGTAATAGAAACTATATTTTGAAATAAAGGAATTTATTTGGAAGATTGTTGCCATTATTGTAATCTTTTTTTGAATTGTTGAATGAGAACATAGATTTGGCATGAGCGATTTTGGCTCCCCATCAAGTTGTAAATTTTTGGCGATTTTGAGCTTATTGTTAATCAGACTACTAATAAGTGTGTATCAAAGTAGTATTATCTGAAATCTTATCGTAATAGAGTGTGGTATTTATTTGAATCATTCACATATTTGAACACTCAAGCGATTTCCCAGGAGCAGAAAAAACATACGAATATTCTAGCATCTCTCAGTGTGAATTATTCTCCCATGGGGTAAGTAGTCAGAAAGCCCAAGACTGTCAGGGTGATCTATAGACCTTCAATCCCTGATAAGAATATTTATTGGCAAGTATTCGACAATGATGAACAAATAGTTAATTTTCTACTTAGAGAGTTTTCTAGCGCAGACGATAGAATGCTTGTTGAAGAAGAGAAAGAAGGAATGATCCAATTGAAGAACAATCATATTCCCAAGGGATTGATTTTTCTGGAGAGTTTTTTTACCATAATGACAAGTTTGAGAAGCATAGGATCAAGGTGGATGCAAAGGAGTATAAAGAATTGTAGTTAGAACCTAAGAAGATCATCAAAATCAAAACTGATTGCATGCCGAAATAATTAGAAGACATTAAGAACTTGTGCTATGAGTACCCCGATATCATTGCATGGAGTTATCAAGATTTGAAAGGATATGACAAGAATGTAATCCAGCATACCATTGAGCTGCAGGAGGGGGTAAAAATCTTTTGAAAAAAATAGCGCCTTGTCAATCCTAAAATCGAAGTACTCATGAAGGTGAAATTGTTGAAAATGCTCGAAGAGAAGATAATTTATCCAATTAAGCACTCAACATGGGTGGCAAACCTAGTACCAGTATGGAAGAAGAATGGTGATATTCGATTATGTGTATATTTTTGAAACTTGAACCAGGCATCACTAAAATATCATTACCCTCTACCTCAAATTGATCAAATCCTTCATGTGGTAGCCACCGCATAGAGATTCTCATTGCTATATGGTTTCTCTGATTACAATCAGATATGGGTGAAGTATGAGGACCAACATAAAACAACGTTCACCATCAAGTGGGGCACATTTGCCTACCAGAGGATGTCGTTTGGGCTCTCAAATGCCGACGCAACTTTCCAGAGGGCTATGGACATCGCTTTCGGTGAGTTATTAAATAGAATTGTTGTAATCTATCTTGATGACATGACTATGTTTTCACATCGCAGATAGGACCACATTTCCCATTTGAGGTAGGTGTTTGAGAAGTGTTATGAGTTTGGGATTTTTATTAATCCAAAGAAGTCAATGTTTGTTTTTAAAGAAGGGAAATTTTTGGGTCATGTGATTTCACAAGAAGGATTGGTGATTGATCCTACAAGAGCTGAAGCGCTTCTAAAGATACCAATGCCAGCTAAAAAAAAGGACTTGCAATCTTTCTTCGGCCAAATAAATTTCATCTGCAAGTTTATTTTTGACTTTGCTTAGGTTGTGAAACCCATGACTGAGCTCTTAAAAAATAATACCAAGTTTAAATGGATAGAAGCCAAAATATAAGCTTTTTAGGAGATCAAGGAAATAATCACCCAAGATCCAGTTTTAGTCAATCTTGATTATTCAAAAGACTTCATTCTCTATGCGATAGGCGAGCAAGAGAGCTATGCTGTAGTATTAACATAGAAGCAATAATATGGAGAAGAGAAGCCAATTGACTTCTTGAGCCAATTTATTGCACCCCACAAGAAGTATAATTTCATCGAGAAACAAGTGTATGCAATAATGAAATCATTGGAGAAGTTTCGACACTTTGTTTCCTAGAGAAAAATTGTGGTTTATGTTATACATCCTGATATTAAAAATTTCATACTCCAAGGAGAACTAGGCAACAAAAGGGCAGGCTGGGTCTCAAAAATTCAATAATATGATGTGGATATCCGACCAACAAAGCTAGTTCACAGGTGAGCTTTATGCCAGGAGTTAGCTAAAAGTGCTACCTCTGAATCATTGGATGCGATGGATGAAGGAGACTGGAGAAAACATTTGCACGAGCTATACTGCAAGTAATCGAGACTGGACAGAAGAATTGGTTGACTATTTTACATCAAAAAAATATCCAGCTTGCCTTGATGCTTCACAGCGTCGGAGGTTCAGGTTGCAAGCTATCAAATATGTTTTGTTGCCAAATGGATTGTTCCACAAGAACATTGATGGAGTTCTTCTCAAGAGTGTGAAGCAGTCCGAGAAGGAAAGGATACTAGAAGAATTTCATTTTGGGATATCTGGTGGTCACTACATAGGAAGGCCCATGGCCTTGAAAATTATCCGATCAGGCTAATTCTGGCCCACTCTGTTCGTCGATGCTCATAAAGTAAGTCAGCATTATGATAGCTATCAGTGATACGTTGGCAGAGTTATAAAAGGAGCATTACCTCTATGCCCAATTCAAGTGGAAGCACCTTTTCAGTAGTGGGGTCTTGACTTCATCGAAGTCATTGATCCACATTCTTCTACAGAGCACAAGTATATATTGACGGTGACTAACTATTTCACTAGATGAGCTGAGGCTATTCCTGCCAAGAAGGTTGATCAAGCAATTGTTATCTCTTTTCTAGAAGGGATTATTACTCATTTTGGCATCCCAGGTTCGATTGTAACTGATAATGAAACTCCATTCATTGGGGCTAAAATCACAAAGTTTGCTAGCAAATATGGCATTTATCTTAAGACATCGTCCAATTATTATCCGCAAGGGAATGGGTTGGTCGAATATACCAATAAAAAATTGTTGTGAATTTTAAAAAGGATGTTGGGCAGTAATAAAAGAAGTTGGCACTTGTTGTTGAACCAGGCACTTTGGGCAGACCGCATCTCCGTGAAGAAATCTATTAAAACTTATCTGTACACCTTGGTTTATGGGAAAGAAGCCATTCTCCCTACTCACATTGAGCTTCTAGTACTCCAAACATTGTAGCTATTTCAAGATGAATATGAAGAATATGATCCTATGAGTGCAAGGTTGGTACAATTGTTATATTTAGAGGAGGATAGAGAGCAGTCCTATCAAGCATTTTTTGAGCACGTAAAAGAAATGCATAAGTGGTTTGGAAAGAAAATAACTTAATGCAGTTTTCAGGTGGGAGGCTTAGTTCTAAAATGGAATGATAAGAAGGTTGAGCCAGGGAAACACAAGTTTGATGCTATCTGGGAAGGCCCTTTTCAAATTTTTGTAGTAAATTTGGCAAATGCCTATCACCTACATGATATGGAGGGTTGCGATATTCCTATCCCGATGAATGGTCTTCATTTGAAGGCCTGCATTCAATTATGAGGTTTTGAGGAGGTACCATCTTGTACATATGTAAATATTATTTTCAATATGTTATTGGTTTTTAATTGTTGACGCTATTTATATATATAAAAAAAACAAAGGATAAAACATGAAGAAAAGAAAAGATAGCGTTGTATGCTTACTTGTAAGAACCTATTTTTGAGAGTTAAATTGGGCATTAAAATGTAAATTTTTGTTCTCTCTCAAAGCGTTACAACAAAGCTAAAAAAGAGTTGCTCCCAAGCATTTTTGCCCAAGAGCAGAATACAAAACCACAGGAACTTCCTTGGGGATGAACGAAAATAAATCAAAGTATATTTTTGAAGACGCATTCATCCCAGGTGATTGACGCACCGACCGTTCGCCCTTTGGTTGGGGTGAACATGTTGATGGCTTAGATATCCTATTCGGGTGAAGATGAACGCAGAATTGTCAACTCGTTCGCCCTAGGATATGGGTGCAATGGTCATTCACCCTTGTTTTGGACGAACACATTAGAAAAAAATAGAGCGATAAGGATTGATTTTTAAAAATACAAAATAAATAATAATAATAATAAAAGAGTTCATCCATTTTGTTTTATTAATGAGCCCATTTTCGAAAGGAAAATGAATAATAAAAAAAGAAAAAGAGAAAAGTTGCTTTAAGGGCAATTTTTTTTTGTTTAGAAAATCATATTTTCTAAACAAGGAAAAGGGGGGCATAGAAAAAAAAAACTTTAAAAGGAGATCGTTCGCCATATAATTATCAGGCACATCGAAGGCGCCCTGAAACAATTCGCTCTTGTGATTTTCAAAGCACAATAATTTTCCAGGAAGAGAAGGAAGAGAATATTGATAGCTCATAAGGTGATTTCGTCGGAGAGGGGAGCAAGTGCATCTTTTCGGAAGCACATTGCAAAGACAACTGTGCCATTGGATACGTGGCAGCTATCATAGAACATGAACGTGGGTAAAGAGGTATTTTGAATGCATTTAATTAAAAATGTGCACCCTGTTGAATATTTATGATCCCAAGGCCTAGAAAATACCCACCATTAATTGTCAAGCGACAAGTTTATTTTTTCAAGTAAAATTTGGTCGCCAGGGCATAATTTACCACAAACTTGCGTGACAAGGATGGCGCTCTTTCCCAGGATGATTTGACAATGAATCAAAATCAATACCGTTACAACTTATGGAATGGTGTCAGGTGAGCGAATCTATGCTTATGATCTCCCAAAAGCACCCAAGTTAATTCAGCATTTATTATGATAGTTGGGGAGAATCTCTATATAAAGGACAAGGTAAAAGGCTTACAATTTATTTTTCGTTTAAATTTTTACTGTTGTATATTTCGAACTGTAGATGCAGAAGTGTCCAAAGAGTGTTCAGAGTATTTATCAGAGAAAAGAGACAATGGGGAAGCAAAGCAAAGAGCCCAAGGATGTTATGGAGGCCGTAGAGTCCAATAAGCCAAATTCTAGAGCTAAGAAGGCCAGAAAGAATGATTATGTTGACTTAGACCCATATGATGACACAATGCCAAAAATTAGTGATTGTATCATTTCTCATAAAGGTGTGGAAAGGTTGCGGCAGGATGTCAAGTTAGCAGTAAATCAGGGGGTGACATCACATAGCTGGTTGATAGTGCCCTATCATTCGTAGTTATTCTGGTATCTATTCCCGTCGGTTCATCCATACCCTGAGCTAGTGTGTCTCATAGCTCAGTTTTACGACCCATTCACCAGAGCAGTAAGAAATACCAGGAGGGAAATTCTCTTCACCATCACTCCAAATTAGGTTCGGGAGGCATTTTCTTGTGGACTAAAGCCCCCTTCTTATGCGGTTAATAAAAAACTGCACATTGAAAAATAGGAAGACAAATATATATCCACAGTAATAATGCGCCAATTTATGGAGACTCAATCGATTAAAGAGTCATCTATGGGACAACTTCCCAATTTACTGAAGCCACTCTCAAAATTCAAAAGTTTGGATATTTATTCGATGTTGGAATGGGTCGTCGGTTTACCTTCAGATGATACTGTGCATAAGTGGCAGGATATCCTAGAACAATGTATTTTTTGGGTGGATTTCTATTCTCCTGTAGCTATGAGACAAGGCAACAATCCAATTTTCTTCTATTGGGCCGATTTTATTTCTCAAATATTGAATTTTCAATTGGAGAAGATGCAAATTTGGGAGACAAAGTCATTTAGACACACTTCATTTTTTGTATGATTTTTCTTTTTCAATTTCAGCGGTGCTTTCCTTTTATTGCAATAACACAGGTGGATGATAAAAATGAACCCCTGCCAGTATATATGTGGACTCCCATTTTGTCAATAAGGGAGTCATTTTACAGTTTTAATAGTTTGTTTTTGGGCCCAGCAATAGAATTGCTTTGTGGCACATGTGAAAGGGTGTCGTGGGAATTAAGAGACATAGTTGTCACCCAAGAGAAAGGAGATATATTTCTTCTTACCCAGGGTGTAGTTGTAAGAATTTTTGGCTTCATGGGTAAGCCATTTATGTTGCCCTATTTTGCTACAAAGCATGTTTTGCTATGGAGGTAGTGTGCCAGTCAGATTATGTAAATGATGTGTATGGAGATGGGCACGGGAAGAAAACAACATGCAACATACCGTTTAAATTTGGTAGTATAGAAGTGAGCCAATTTGGGCAGAATCGGCTCTTGATAGTAGCCTTGCAAGATTTGGGCTTGATAGAGCTACCGCAACGTTGGAGGTATGAACCTTTGGGTAAGTTTTTAGCTATTATAAAGGCCAAATATTTTCATTGTTACCCTCAACCGGATATTCAAAAGAATAGAAATAACTTTGATGGGCTTGATATGAATTGGCATAGTGAGAAAATGGCAATGCTTCCACCTTGGCATGACTGTTATGAGAAAGAAGCAGAGTATAATCCAGCTCGGTATAAGTCTAAAATCCCCCCATCGGTTTTATTAAGCCAAGTAAAATAAAATGAGCCCAAATGGACTGAGGAGAATATTATGAATTGGTGGATAATGCAGATTCACCGAGGGAAGATGACTACTCCTTATGGGCTAAATTTGGATGAATATTTTTTGGAGAATTAAAATGAGTATGTCGATTCGTATTAGCCTGTCGCCTTCACCAACATCTTACCGCAAAGTTTTCAACGGTCCAGCTGTGGCGAAGGTAAAATAGAAAGGAAATAGCTGATGGTCGAGGAGGAGATTCCAGAGGAAGAAGAGCAACAGTATGTGTTTAAATGGAGATCTCAATGGCAAAACAAAAAATTGAAGAGGCACCTATATCAGAGAAGAAAAATGTGTTGAAAGTGCCACGGTTTCCCAAGGTGGCAAAAATACCAAGGACTAGCACCGTAACTACTTATGTCATCGAGGTTTTAGTTGCTACAGTTTCTATAATTCTGGTTGTTTCGACCGTAGTTGTTAATCCTTTGCCAAAGCTCCCAATGAAGGTTGTACAAATATTTTATATGGCCCAAGAATATGTAGAGGATCATCAGTCGGAGAGCTCCTGAGTAGAGGTCATAGATGTCAAATAGAGTGTGGACATTGAAGAGAGGGCAAAAACACAGCAATATGAAGTAATTTCACAGCCGCCCCCATCACCACGTCACACGGTGCTCGTGCCCGAAGGTACGTCTTATGTCCCTCCTTTCCTGGAGCATGTAGTGAATTTTGTTTCACTTTCACCATCTTCTGTCTCTATTTATCTGCCATTTGGTATACCTTCCATATATGTTTCAATTCCATATTCTTTTGTTCCCAAAGTCACTACTACTCCTATTTCTATTTCTCCGACTTCCATTTCTTTTAGTTTGTATGCATCAGGGCCGAATCCCTTTTTGTGCCCCTCCATTATTGCCACCACCACCATTGAGGCTATAAGTACGTAAGCTCCTCCCATATTAAGTGTGACTGCAACCAAACCCAGTTCATCCATCCAAACTGCCATTTCAATTCCTCCTCTTCTCTCTGTCTCATTCGCTTCCTTTGAGCCTAGTCGCTCAGACATTTTGGTCCCATTCACCCCATTTTTGAAATTGTAAACATTGTCCAATGTTTAGGTGGCTCAAAAACAACCTGACATGGAGAAAATTAATTGGGCACACTTGAGTTCTTCGTAGTGGTTGAAGATCATGAGGTGCAAAGAAGCATTGGCACCAACTCGAACGATCAAGAAATTTGCTTTCGACCCAGTTGCGATGGAATATTACATGACTAAACTCACTCCCTTGGTTCAAAAGTCGTAAGGAGAAATTTTGTCGAGTGATTACATCAGTGAGACTATCACGGAAGATCTTACCAGGATAAATTCGATAGAGAAGATGGACAATATAAAAGTTGACATGAGCTCAGTATACTTGCATGGCGAGTATTATAAGGAAAAGTATTTTGAAAATGAAAATAAAATTATTGAGCTCAAAACTACCCTGGCAAAAAGTAGAGCGCAAGAGGAAAAGACTACCACTAAAAATGAGTACTTGCACCGACAGGTTGGAGTGCACCTGAAAGAATGAGATACCGCCAGGATAGAGATGCATAAGCTTCAATAGTAGCTTGAGGATATGAAGAATCAGTTAGCAGAGAAGGCTATGCAGGCTACTGGTTTCTCACCAAAAAGTGTCAAAGAGGCCCATATTCGCTCAACCCAAAACTATGAGAATTTGGCCGCATAGGTAGTCCAAGTATTGCATTATTTATGGGAAGCCCAAATACATATCTAGCTAGGGTAGCAGTTAATTGATAATACAAAGGTAAGGCTAGATACATTTATGGAGATGGCAGTAAAAATTCATGCCCTAGCCAATGCCAACCTACGTATTCACCCTCTAAGTGAAATGGATCATGTCTAGTCGACTGCCAAGATCACGTTGTGCAGTTATTTTCAAATAATGGACCTGGTAAGGGAAGGTCGAAACTCAACACCATTGAGCAAGAGCATACCATTTCCATGACTCACTTTGATACTTTTTTTGAGTTGGAATTCCTAAACTTTACAGATGAGTGGGGTGAACCCTTGCCCTTAGAGCAAATGGAGGTGCTTTGGAAGAAGTTCATGGAAGATACCTCTGATATCGATGCATGGGAGAAGCCTCTCACAGAATAACAGATATTTTCTATGATGTAGAAATATACGTGCCTAGAGCTATCATTGTATGAGTTGGCTCAACGATCGAAGCGCCTCAGCTTGACATATGTTAAAAATATTTGCTTTATTTATGAGTCACTCAGTGTCCCATGCCTATTAACTACTCATGCTTGGAATGAGGCAGTCAAAACCTATAAAGTAATTTTTGAGACCCTCAAAGAACAAGAGGAGCAGGTAGCAGCAGAGTGCATAGTGGTAAAGAAAGTAGCAGAAGAAGCAGAGCGAGCAGAAGTGCTCAAAGTGCCAGTCAAAGCAGAAGAACAAGAGAAGGCTGAAGAGGAAGCACGTCAGAAGGCAACTATAACTAAGGTGCTAGCCAAGGCGGCTAGTAAGAAGACTCCATGACCACCCAATGGATAAATGCCTAGGATCTCTTGCATCCATGTGAGCTAGATACCCTGTGAGTCACAAAAAATGTTGGCAGTTTTACACTTTACCACATTGGGATTTTTGTTGGAGCATTTTTTATTGTAATGCAGTGGTATTTATTTTGAAATGTTATTATGGATCTATTTCATATGTTACTTTTTTGTTTTAGCACCCGAGTTATAAATGTTTAAAAGGAAAATAAAATTTAAAACTTCATTTGGAATTCAAGTTTGCTATATTCAAATGACACTGTGAATTGGAGATGTCTTTGGGCCTGTACACTTTGCGAAAAAGGATAAAGAAATATTAAGAAGAAAAATGCAAAGGATTAAAAGCTTCAAGCACACCCAAAAATATGGAACGTAAAAGCGCGTTCACCCTAAATATGGGGCGAAAGCTCCGTTTGCCCCTCCTTGGGGTGAACGTCTTTTTAAATGATGTAAAAAATATATGAGCATGTCTGCATTTTAATCATTTCAGTGACAGGATGTGTTCACCCCAAGGATGGGATGAAAGCTCCGTTCGCCCCACCTTAGGGAGAATGTATTATCAAAAGGTGACGGAAGGAAGGCATGGTAAAAAAGGGCGCAACAAAAATGAAATTATGTTCACCCTGGTCGAGGTGCAAACGTCCCGTTCGCCTCTACCATGGGCGAACACGTTCCCAAAGAAATATTCGTGTGAACACGTCGAGTAACAGGTTAGACATCGGGTGAATGTGATTTTTGTTGAGGGGTCAATGCAGTTTTAAAGCAAAAGGGGTGAACGCAGTTGCAAATTTCAAGTTGTTCAATGGTTAAGTTTTGTCCAAAATAAGAAAGGGTGGTTTTGCCATAATCCATGAGGAATATAGTCAAGAAAAAATATATTCTTCCAAGGTGTCCAAATTTCAAAGGCGCCCAAAGCAGGTTTTAGCAAACATTAAATAATGGTGGCAACGAGTAACTCGGGCGATGAATCCCAAGCAAAGAAGAAGCCATGTTAAAATCATAGGAAGATTTTCATGATTTCTAAGGCATAGGTGCATTTTCAAGGTATTGAACGTCTCTTAATTTTCTATTGACCGACGCCAAAAATACTTATTTCCTAGGAATGTTTCCTTAAAATATGGATCGATGTTCCAAAAGGATGGGTTTTAATATTTCCAAGGAGAAATTACCACTCTGGTTCCTGATCTGCGATCATTTTTTCTTCATGTACATTTAATGAAAGAGGCAAAATCCTCTATAAATACTAATCAAATTTCCATTGTAAAAATAGGTTAGACATTTTACGAGAAAACTTTCCAAGTTCTCTGCATCAATAGAAGACACCAGGATTCTAAATTTACAAGTGATTTTGTGTGCAATTTCCTTCTGTATTCGTGCACTTCTATTTTACATTCACGTTCCTTATTTGTTGTGAAGTTTAAAATTCGAAATCTGAATTTAAATTTTGCTAGTAAGGGAGTGAGTGCTAGAGTGCTATTTTGAAGGTTGTTTCTGCAAATTTACAAGTAAATTATGTTGCTTTTCTTTTATTATATGCTATTTCATGCTTGGGTGATTTCTTTTTGTTAGTCTACCCCAAATCCTACGCATTCGGCCTATGGCCATATTTCCCATTTCTTTCCACATTTTCCAATTCCTTTCTTGCAACTCTAGTCTTTAACCAGTGTAGGATTTAGCTTGGGAGCCAGCCCTCTCTAGAGATTGATATGAAGGACATTCCTTTCCTTCGGTCATTCAATTTTGGCCATGTCTAGGGCACACAAATGCAATTTTTGTTTATTAGGCAGATATTTGACCAACACTTTTCAATCTAATAATTTTGGTCTATAGTACCCTTACACTTTTTTTGGAACCCTTACTAAAAATATTAATTGCTAAAAATAACAACTCTTTTTAGTTTATACCACTTGACATTGGCTATCAAATAATGGAGGCTACAATGTAGAGGATGGAGGAACAACTCACCAAATTGGATACCATAATTGATCTCTAGAGTCAAATATCTTCTCTCTCCACCGTGATAGCAAACTACAAGAATAAGACAAACAAAATGGGTTAGGACCTTGAAATGCTTAAGACTAAAAATCCAAGTTTTGATAGGTATGTTGAAAATAGCCTAGAAGCTTAGAGGGGGAAAACTATTGATTGACCAAATTTATCCAAGGTCTTTATTGAGTAAAACATTTAGCAGTCAAGAAACAACAGAGGGATAACTTCTAGACTTCCTAAAATAGATTTTTTGAGATTTGATGAGATCGATCCATAAAACTAGTTTATTTTGGCTGAGTGATGGTATGAACTACATGAAACTCTCTTTGACCAATGGATCTTTATAGTCACTTTTCATTTTGACCTTGAAGCACTACATTGGTACCAATGGTTGTAGAAACAAGTCCCAAACCTTGGGTGGACACAATTCAAGAGGGAACTTAGTCAATTTGGGCCATCAAATTTTGAATATTTTATCGGTACCCTCACTAAGTTTTGACAAACAAGTATTGTACTTGAGTATATTTCTACTTTTGAGAAGCTTGCTAATAGAAAAAAAGCTCTCCTAGATGAATTCTTCAAGAGTTGTTTTATTAGTGGTATTAAGGAAGAAATAAGAACTAATGTATAAATGCTCAACCTGGCCACCTACATGACTTCCACAAGGCTAGCTTAATTTGTAGAGCAAATGGAATATCTAATGAAAAGCTTCTAGACCCCCGATATTCCAAAATATAACTTTTATATGCATAAAAAATAATGCTCCAAAGGATGCCATAGTGAAGAGACTAACATTCATAGAGATGGCCAACTACATAGCCCAAGGACTGTTATAATTATGATGAACATGGGCCATGGATCACAAATGCAAAATACAACCTCTTCCTTTTGGATATAGGTAGTATTTTGTCTTCTACAAACATGAGGGATGAATTTATGGATTTAATTGAAGAGCAACCAGAAAAAATGGATGTAGCACCTCTAACCAATAGTCTTGTAGAAGAAACTTCCATACCTTCTTTGAATGCTATTGTAGAAATATCGACACCCTAGTGCATGACAATCCACATATTTCTCAAAGGGCACAAGGTTTTGATACTATTGGAAACTAGTAGCAGAGGTAATTCTATTAACCCCAATGTAGCTAAAAAAGTATATCATTTCATTTATGGTTGAGATCAAATCAAGGTAAAAATTGCTAATGGGGTTACTATGACTTGTAATAGGAGGTTTCAAAATGCCCTCCTATCCATAGGCGACTATCAATGTCAGATTGATCTCTATACAGTTTTGTTGGGAATGGATATTATGTTGGGATGTCCTAACTAAGAACTATGAGACCAATCTTGTGGAACTTCTCAAAACTCTATATGTACTTCACTATCAACGACATAACACACCATTCAAGGAGTAAAAGAGGTAAACCCAAAGAAATAGTGTCCCATAAGATGCAAAGATTGATTGAGAATGATCATAGGATGGTAATAGAAATATTTTGTGAAATGCAATTGTGTGCTATACAAGATGAAAAAACATCTTTAAACTTATCAATCATAACTAGGAATTAGAGGGCCTTCAATGAGCCTAAACAATTATCTCTTAATAAACCGCAAGACCATAGAATCAACTTGGTACCCAATATTTGACCTCCAAACAT
The DNA here is from genome assembly GCA_028583015.1 of Wollemia nobilis. Taxonomy (NCBI): domain Eukaryota; kingdom Viridiplantae; phylum Streptophyta; class Pinopsida; order Araucariales; family Araucariaceae; genus Wollemia; species Wollemia nobilis. The sequence goes on along the minus strand of JAQPPZ010000442.1, from coordinate 11,533,327 downwards.
TCAACCGTATAAGTACCCCTATCACCAAAAGAATAATATTGAGCAAATGATGAAAGAACTATTGGAAGTAGGACTAATTCGTCCAAGCTCAAGCCCTTTTTCATCCCTAGTCTTATTGGTAAGAAAGGACAGATCATGGAGAATGTGTGTGGACTTTTGGTAACTCAATAATATCACCATCAAAGATAAGTTCCCCATCCCTTTGATTGATGATTTTTCTTATTATGAATTAATGGGAATAGAAAAATAAGAAGTCCCTTAAAGTGAGAACACTGAGAAAATGAAACTAGAGAGGACATCGATTTGGAAAAATGGAAGAGTATCACAAATGTTAACAAGTGGGGCTAAGTTCATAAATAAGAAAAATGTGATTATGAAGGTGGTATCTTGGAATTTTAAGGGTATGAATAAGATCCCTGAAAATGAGTCATTAGGGAATTAATAGGTTGTTATAGTCTTGAGTTTATTATAATACAAGAAACAAAATTAATTTGTAAGAAACATATACATTCAAAAAGATTTTGGAGCACCTAGGTGTTGTAGGTGAGTTGGAGAGGAGAGGGCAATCCTCCAAGGGAGGTCCCAGGTTTTATTCTCCACCTTACCAAAAAGTTGAATTGGGTACCTAAAATCCAATTGATAATGTTGGTGCGAGAAGGGTTAGGCGCGACTACTAGGTGAATTTGATGGTGTATAACCCTCTGGTCGTGGTCTCTCAGACCAAGGTGGCCCCGCAAGGGGTTTTTCACTTAAAACAAAATTGGAGTAAATTATCTATATTTCTCCTATAAGAGGTTTGGGAGGTATTATAACAATGCGATAAAAACACAAGATAATTGCTACAAATAAGAATTAATTGGGTTGGTGGTCTTTTTTGTAGAAAAAGTAAAAATATCAAAGTTGGAGTTATAAATATATATGCTCCAACTATAATTACCTTTCATGATAGATGTTGGAAGGACCTCAATTTATTGATGTCAAATCCAATGACTCATCATTGTGATCTATTGATTTTGGGGACTCAATACAATATTATCTCCTTCAAAAAAGGATGTATTCTCAGGTGGTCTAAATCAATGGAATATTTGGATTTCTTTGTCAATTCAATGGACTTGTTCTTTCAAGCTTTTAGTATACATAGGATAAGATATGTATTGGATAAACTTGTATAGCAAAAAAAATGGATAGAATTTTGTTATCTAATACATGGTTGCAAACAGAGCATACAATCTCCTCAAATTATTTATTGCAAGCAAGATCATATCACAAACCCATTCTCTTAATATGTGATCTACTCAATAGTCGTCATCCAAAGCCATTTTTAATTTAGTCAATGTGGCCCAGAGACCCCATTTTGTTTTTAAATTATTATATTGTGGTGGGATGAAGCAAGATTTAAATGATAATGCACATACATGTTTATCCAAAATATGAAATATCTAAAGAGACAAATGAAGATTTGGAATGTCAGATCCTTTGGTAACGTATTTAAAATTAAAGAGAACTTAATTCAAGCCAAATAATTTACAAGAGATAGTAGAAAACAATGAAATGCACCAAGATACTTATGTGCAATAAAAATGATTACTTCTAATCAATATTGATCCCAAACATCTGATGAGATATGGCTTAAGGAAGGGATCATTAATATTGATTTCTTCAAGCTCCAACTAGATAAATTTATCTTTTCGTTGAATAAAAAATATTTCAAATCTTGATGGAAGAAATATCGAAGAAGAAGAATATATTTGTAAGCAATTACTTCTTTTAAAGATGTTATCATAGAATTTGGGCAAGATAAGGAGGCTCAAGGAAAGCAAAATATTCCTTCAATTATCACAAAATGATATAATGAAATCTTGATGAGGAATATCTCTATGAAGGAGCTATAGAAGTGGTTTTCTTTTTCCACTCTAATAAGGCACCTAGCCCCATTGGATTTCCTATCAATTTCTTTCAATTTTTTAGGGATTTTTTCAAAAGTGATATGTTGGTTGCAGTTGAAAAAGCTAGGAAAGAGAAGGTTGTAAGTGAGGTCAATGCTACCCTTATCACATTTGTTCCCAAGAAAGGTGACAAATATTTTTGATAATTTTTGTCCAATAGGTATTTCTAATATGATTATAATACAATTTAAATTATGACAAATGAATTGAAAAATATTTTACATTGTGTTATCTTAGATAAATAAGATAGTTTTGTTTGTGGTAAACAATTATTGACAATTTAACTATTGCACAAGAGACCATATATTATTTTCATTCCATGAAAAACACACATGCTTGTAAAATTGGATATGAACAAATCATATGATAGGGTTTTCTAAAGTTTTCTACATGATATTCTCAAATAATTTAGATTTGATCAAAGTTGGTGTGAATGGAAAAGACATCATTATAACAACCCAAAATATTCTATTTTGGTCAATGCATCCCTTGTTGGATACTGTGAATATTCCCATGGACTTTGCCAAGTTGACCCACTATTTCCTTACCTTTTTGTTATTATTGTTGAGGTGAGGGATTTCTTAAAGGCAAAAATGGAAGGAAAAAATAAAGTTATTCATGTTGTAATAGAAGGTCACCAGCCTTTGATAACTCAATTTCCTGATTGGAGGTCTTGGATGGAGGAGCTTCATCAAGCTAACTGGACAAAGGTTGCTAATTACTATCGGTACCATACTGGTAATTCAGAGGTTAGTAGATATTAGATCCATGTTGAGGAGTGGCCTATTCAAATGCCAAAAAGGCAAAGAAAAGACATCCAAAGCATCCTTCATATGAGATCTCTCTTGGTCCCATGATAAAGACTGTTTTGGATGGAACAACACTACAAAGGGTGAGTATTTAGTTGCTCATGGTTATGTGGTCTTATGCCATAATAATCCCAACCAATCATAACATATTTACTCAATTGTGGGCTCAAAAGCTCTGGCCTAAAGTGAGGTTCTTCACATGGCTTTTATTGCATCGTAGGGCGCTTACTAGTGAGCAACTTATGAAACATGGTTTTCATGGCCCGTTTAGATGCGAAATGTGTGGAGAGAATGGGGAAACTCTCAACCATATTTTTATTGAGTGTACCTTAGCCTCCGAGCTATGGAGGAGAATGGCCATCTTACTTGGCTAACAGTGGTCCAATGTTTTTACTTTTGAACAACTTGGAGGGATTGGCCTAATCAGGAGGGTGTTGATCACTTTATAGGCAGCTAGTTTGGATGGGTTCTACCATACTACCTTGGAATATCTGGAAAGAAAGAAACAACCAGATTTTCAATCAAAAAAGAAATGGCATTCACTATATTTGGCAAAAGACCATTGCCAACTTAGTTGAATCAATACAACTCCTTAAACACCCCTAGAACTCCCACCAAAGATGGGATCAAGTGATGCAAAGATTGAAGATTAACTCTTCTATGGGCAACCAGCTTAAAGGGAATGTGAGTAATCAAAAGATGGATAGAACAAGGAATTGACAACCTCCTCCTAAGGATTTTGGAAAAGTCAATACCGATGGAGCCTCTAGGGGGAACCCTAGAAAAGCTAGTGTGGGATGAATTGGTAGACTTTCAGATGGTTCCCTGGTTTTCACTTTTGCTGAGAATTTGGGTATCTTTCCAATAACTTTGTTGAGGGGTATGGTATCCTTAGAAGCCTTCAAGAGGCTACTAAGGTCGGATGGAAAAAGGTGTTGGTTGAATCTAACTCTCAAGTCTGATTAATTTGTTGAAGACTACTAAGAATCATAAGGTTGATTGGAGAATAAAAAGAAATGTGAGAAAATTCAACTAATCCAGATGGGTTTTTTGAAAGTTGAATACAATCATGTGGTCAGAGAACAGAACATGAGTGTTAATGCTTTAGCTAACTGGGCATTGGGCAAAGGTGATATTACTTACTATGACCACCCTCCCAGATGGTGGGATTCACAAATAAGGGAAGCTCTTCTTTCTATCACTTCTTTGGATGGCTCCAGTACTAGAGGTACCTAGTTCCTTTTTTCTTTGTTTTTGCTTCTCTTTGGTTCGGTTAGGGTATTTTAGTTCCCTTGCTCAGACTAATCATTCTTATGTTTCCTTTGTTGATTCTTGCATGAATAGTCTTTTGGCCTACAAAGACTAAAATTGTTTTTTGTTTTTTCCCCCTTTTTTATTTTTTGATGTGTGTTTGTTGTTTTGTATTGTTTTTGTTCTATTTTATTTATGTGTTTTTGTGTTGTTTTTGGTGTTTTTTAATTTTTTTGTGTTGTGTTTTTGTTCTTTTTGTTTGTTGTGCTTGTGTTGTTTTTGTGGTTTTTGTGTGTTTTTTGTTTTGTTGTTTGTTGTTTTTTACGTTTTCGTGTTTGTTTTGTGTTTTTTGTTATCTTTTGTCGTCTTTATGTTTTTTTGGGTTGTTTTTCTATTTTTTTGTGTCTTATGTTTGTTTGTCTTTATTGTTTTAGGCATGCTCTTTGAGTGTGCCGAAGGGGGCAGGCCAAGTGCGAGCCCTGGGCGTTTTTGGCGGAATAGATACCCCTGCCTTCTTGGGACTTACCCGAAAGTGGCATCCCATTTGGGACGTGTTCCACAAACATATATATATAATATTAAAGTTCTTTAAAAATAAAGAGAAGTGGACAAAAGAATAGTCTTAAAAAATTATTACCCATATAATATACCATCATATCATAGCATATTTCTCAAACATTTACTCATTTTTAGTAACATTAACTAAAATATTAGAAAAAATATATTATTACATTATTTGGTTATATTGTAATAGTGAGCTAATTAAAGCTCACGTATAGGTAGGTGGGTATCATATGGTTTTAACCATATGACTTAATTTGGATATGATTGTTACAACACCTCTATTATTTATATATGATCAATTGAATAGAGTCGATACTTCTCGCCAACATGATCTCAGAGCTAGATTTAAGAGTTGTGATCAATGTCGAAACTATTGAAGACGAAAACTATGTAAAATATTAAAGAAAAAATTGAATGCAATTCCGACCATGTCTTCTTCCGTCAAGCGATAAGAGTGATGCAAAGTCTTTTGGATCGACTATGTTTACCTGCTACTAAGCGTTTTCAATTCTCTATTTGATAGCCCAATGGATCCAAGTCGATTGATGCTCGAAATGACGAAGCACACCACCACTCGGGTAATAATGCACAGCATCACCTAAGCATTACAACTACCGATGTCCCTACTTTGTTCAACGTTGTCTCCAAACAAAACAAATTTGTAGATTCTTTGTTCAGTTGGACGTTCATGCATTGCATAGGCTCTACTCCACTTGTTGTTGCATCCTTCGTGCAATTTCAAACACCATCCATGGCTACGTCGACCACATTCCTCTTAAAGAAAAACATATTTTTTTTATAGAGGGAGGTGCTTTATTAAACATTTTATATGGAGAGAGGAGGCATAATTCTTCTTTTCTCCAACATGGAAAAATATAATAAAAAATAAATTAAAAACTTTTATTTGAAAAAAGGAGACATTTCTTTATAAATGTCATAATTTTAATTCTAAAAAAAAACATTTAACATGTTTTTTTTTGTCTTTTAAAAGTTCTTGTTTTATTCAAAGGTCATAAGGGTGTAATAAAAGAATTTTTTGCACTCTCAGGACAACTTAGGAGATATAAGGGTGTAATAAAAGAATTTTTTGCACTCTCAGGACAACTTAGGAGATATAAGGGTGTAATAAAAGAATTTTTTGCACTCTCTTGTCATTGAAGAGTGATAAACCACTATTTTCGCAAAATTATATCCGAATTGTAAAAGGTATAATTTCTCTAGAGACCAACACCTTTTAATATTTTAAATATTTACTTTTGATCAAAGGTGTTTGTAAAGTGCATTCAAGAAGCATGAAAAAAGCAAAGAGAAATCAAGCTAAGAAACCAGCTGAAGTTCAGACACCAATTCTCTACTTTCCACAAAGACAAGATCTTTATGAAGATGGTAAATTCATAATACTAAGTAGATGTTTGCAAACAATCGTCATAGATTCTGAGTTTTGTGAAGATGTTTGTTACAATGTTTGTAGATGTTGTAAGAACAATGTACATGGCATTAATCTCACATGACATTTGTAAGCGTATAAAGAAAGAGTAACTAAAGGAGGAATTTAAGGTCAAACCCATGTTGGTCGATGCTTGTTGTGACTCAAGCGACCCGACCTCGATCCCTTGGTGGCAAATGCTTGTTGTGACACGGGTGACCTTATCATAGGGATAGATGTCGCCTATGATACCAGTGACTTAAAAACTGATAATCCTAAAAATAAGCTCTATGATCTCGTCAATAATATATACTGTCCCAAATAATCTAATAAGCGGGGATGTTAAAAAAAACATATATTATTACATTATTTGGTTATGTTGTTGTAACAGTGAGCTAATTAAAGCTCACATATGGGTAGGCAGGTATCATATGGTTTTAACCATATGACTTAATTTGGATATGATTGTTACAACATCTCTGTTATTTATATTTGATCAATTCAATACAGTCCATGCTTTTCGCCAACATAAATAAATATTAGAGGTAAAGAAATGTTTATAGAATACCCTTTCAGTTAATTTCCACTTAATCCCTTCATGCCATTTAAGGTTTGTTTTACTGTCATCAATTAATAAATTGCTACTTTAAAAAAGAATGTTAATTTACTCACATATGTTACAACTTAAATATGGAAAGAAAACCCATAGACTACAAAGAAAAAATGAAGATAAATGATGCATTTGCATACAAGTTGGATATTACTAAGTGGATATGGTCATGCATTACCGTCTTGCACTTCATTAAAGACTCTTCAAATTTTACATTTCCCTGCACTCTCCACTGCTTCCCACATACAAAATATAACGCATTTTGATGAACTGGCAGAAGAATGTTTAACAGGTTGTCTCATCATTCTTACTCTTGAAGAACTTGACAAAAATTGGAAATATTATAGCAATTTTGTTCAAATAAGCTATTTGATCACCTTTCAGCTGTTAATGAATAATTATAAATAAAGTAACATAGTTGCCACCAACATTTCATCAAATTGATTAAACTAGATCATGAAAAGCAATATGTTCTCACCATTGAGACTCTAAATACCCTCGAACACCACCCATAATTTTGGGGTATTCTTGTCATGAGCAAATTGAATTTTGTAAAAATGCAGCAGCAGTTAATGTTAGTCTCAATTACGTATAAGAACCAGTTGCCAATATAACAAAGCTGGATAAATACCCAAGCAAAGAACCTTAAATAACCCGATGATTATTGCATCACTTCAAAAACAATTCCAACCATGTAATTACACAACTCATTTAAGCAATGACTGAGGGCACAAGTCACTTAAGAACCAAGGATCTAAACTAAAAGGAGGATTCCTTGCTAAAATACAATGGACTGTGAAATTAAAAACAGCATCTAGAGGATGAAGGAATGAATTAACTTATGCCCTTACCACTGTGACATGCACTTCAAGTTTCAAATTAAAAACACTAAGGACTAGCGTTAGCAAGAGTATCCAAGAAACTGATTCAGAAAATCCAGGGAACAAAAAGAAAGCTTGCCTTCCTTGGTACAGAAAACGTTAATGTTTACAAAGATCGGATACATGCTACAATGGCTGGAACAGACCATATACCCATAGAACTTGATCAGACCAAGAATCTAAATCAACGAAAAAAGCATTGCTACCAATGCTACAATGGCTTGAACAGACCAGCTACCCATAGAATTTGATCAGACCAAGAACCTAAATCAACAAATAAAGCTACCAAAACCATTCATATTCAGCATTAACAGCTTTCACATTACTAGCAACCAGGGGCATATTACCACCATATAGAGTAACAAAATCATTGAGGCATTGATTTCTATGTTGACTGTGTCCTTTTAAGCTACTGATGCCACTTGAACCAATTTCATACAGCTTACCTGCAATGTGTGCAAGGAACATTAGATAATATCATTTTTCAATAACTTCCACTCTGAATTCAGTCCAATGCGTAACTCTATTCAAATTCGAATATGTTTACAACAGAAACATGTTTTAAAAAGTTTCAATAATTTATTATATGGAATACTTGGCACAAAATTGGAATTGAATTACTCGAGAAACACAAATTTCAATGCTCAAGAACCCAATTAGTATGGATGGAGTTGGACCATGCCAAATGTAAAAAAATTATATTACTACATATGGTGAGAAGAAAATCAAATGGAAAACAGCAAAGAATGACAAACAAGGGTCCATGAACTTCGAATATAAGAAACAGTGTCGACCCTTCCCCCAAGGCTGAGAGGCATATACAAAAACAAAAACAATTTAATGAGTACTCTATGAAAACTATAATTATATTAACAAACATAATGAGATGAGAGTAGATGACATTTAACATCCTTTTGATCATCTAGTTTTTTAGATGGTTTGTAGGTATCCGTTTGCAAGTAAACTCTCCAAGCTTGTGTGATTCTCTTTATTCAAAATTTTGCACACCACGTTAGCACTACATAATATTAGTTGCACGTAATATCATTATATAGAAGGCAAGTTAAAAGTAAGTGTGGTTCACCCAAGTGTTGTAGGTGAGTTGGAGAGGAGAGGGCAATCCTCCAAGGGAGGTCCCAGGTTCGAATCTCCACCCTACCAAAAAGCTGAATTGGGTACCCAAAATCCAATTGATAATGTTGGTGCGGGCAGGGCTGGGTGCGACTCCCGGGTGACTTTGACGGTATAGAACCCCCTGTTCGTGGTCTCTCAGACCAAGGCGGCCCCGCAAGGGGTTTTTCGCTAAAAAAAAAAAAAAAAGAGTAAGTGTGGTTCATCCTCTACTTCGTTTAAATTTCATCCCTCATAGATTTTTTTTCCCGAAATGGTTTTGACAGGTCCATCTCCTGATTTTGCTTTGTAATTCACCTGTGTTTGTTCTGAGTTTTGTGATTATGATTCTCTTCTTCAGGCTAGTTACCTCATACAGGTAGGTGGGATAGTCTACTTGACGATTTTCTTGTTGATTTAAACTTCAAAAGCTATCTTTTCTAGTTGTGCAATTGGCATGGATTTTTCAATAATTTAGCCATCTACCCAAGTCTTTTCGCTAACCTTACACAGTTGTTGAGAACTAGCAGTGAAGTTCACCCCAGCTTGGCTCAGCTATATTATGTCCCATAGCTAGGTAATGTGATAGTGACCAGGTTCGGTTGAATCTGGACAAAGTTTGACTGAATCCGAACTTTTTGTGTTGTCTGAACCAGTTCAGTTCAGTCTGCACCAGATTTTAGGTTTTTCTTTTTTTAATATTTATTGCATTTAAAAAATTGCAAATGTTTTTAGTAAAATCTGAATTTATATTAATAAAAAAAAATACTTGGCAGATATTGGACATGGCACGAGACAGGTGACAAAGCACAGTTTTGGTCTTCACTGTGGTCAGTCTTCTTCTTAGCCACGGTTGCAGCCCTCAATGCCTGCAAATAAAATGAGTCCTGCAGAGTCACTCTTTAATGGATGGGTAAATAGAACAAGCTTATTTTGGTCTTCATTGTGCTTTGTCCCTCTATTTAATTGAACCACTGTGCTTTTGAATTCAGGAGGTTTCTGAAGCTATTGCCCAATTGCTGTAAGGGACGTTCCATGCAGGTGGAGCAGTCTTGTAGAGAGAGATTCCCCAAGCATTACACAAGGTCATGGGTATAGTCGGTGTAGGAGTCTCCGGACTTGCTAAGACCAACACTCTCTTGGCAGTCAAAGAGCACCTGCCAAAAGTATGCATGGTCGAAGAAGAGGAGCAACAATTACGAAGGGAAGAGAAGGCTTGTCTAAGCTTCTCAATCACCTGAGAGACCTTGGATCTACCTAGCATGGCATTGTGGGCTGCCACATCACGTAAGGCTGAAGACAGTTAACATCAAACCAGACCTAAAAAACTTCCTACTAGACCAAATGACTCCAAACGATCATCTGGCACGTGGATGGGAGAAGGCAGCTTTAATTGACCCCAGAAACTGCGACGCAATAGAGTGCAAAGTGAATCAACGACGAGGTCGAGGTAGCCCAGTCGACACCGACAAAACTACCCCTTCGTCAACGTTGTTGTCTCAAATCCGTCATGGTTGTCTCGGTTGAGAACCAAGGGGAGTTTTTGGGCTTTTTTTTGGTCAATTCCCAAGAAGCTTTGTCAAAAACAAGTGGCAACAATGTAGTTGACGGCCCATCAATCTATGAGAGATTTTGGGATCAAGTTGCAAATCTGATAACACAGCCTGAAGAAGCACAGTAGAGGAGGACTTCGCAAATAAGATCGTCATTAATTCGCACACAACAATCCCTTGGTCGAATTCACGCAAACTCAACCGACCCACCTTATCTGCCATTGTCGACGAGTCTAAGACACAGTCATAAGACACAAATCCCAACGCCCTCGAGACAATGCCAAAGAATTTCAGCGATTTTCAATTGCAACCAGCCTAAAAATGTAGGCCTATTCTAGGAAAAACATCGACTAGCCAAATTGAAATTGCTTGAGCTAGAAGGGAAACACATTGAGCCAGCTCGATTCGTAGGTGGAAAGTGTTGAGGCAAAGGTGGATGCATGGAGGGCATGCAAGGCAGGTCGAGTTCGATCTCGACCGATCTATTTGCAGGCTGCAAGCAACAACCAATATCCCACAGAGCCACGGAGGAAAAGCAACAGTGGAGGAGTTGTTGACCAAGGTGAGAGCATCAGTAAGGGATTCCAAGAGACTCAAGGCAGGTTTTGACTACAAGGTGAGTAGTCAACGAAGTGGAAGCGAGGAGGTTAATGGTCTAGCAACACTGGAATTTCTTTGCACGCTAGATTTTTTAGACTCAAAACAACACTGCAACCCTAATTAAAGCAGCCTGTAAATGAAAATAGCCACAGATCACCTCTAGTGTCGTCGAATTTGGAGTGGTGACACCCACGCGATGCTTAGAGACAATGTTCCAGCAGACTGCCATGTCACCAACAACTTTGGAAAAAAAAAACACAGGAGACAATCCCTTGGTGCTTCTTCAATTCATCCAGAACCGCTTAGATCCGACCAGAGCAGCCCACGCATTTGAATGTTTGGCAAGTCGTCCACATCGGCTGTAGAAAAGCAATCGACACCAGCAACACCCCGGTCCTGGTCGATGAGCAAAGATAAGGCTAACTCTGCATTTCCAAATTTTGTGGAAATCTCACAAGAGTTTAAACCAGTTTCTCTTTTGGAATTTAATTGAAATGCTAGGGGCTACGACGGCCGAATCAAGGGTTTAAAATGTTTTGACGAATTGTTGATGAAATTGCACAATTTTATGGCCTATCTTTTAAATAAACGGATTAGGCATTCAAATTGAACGATCATTCGCCCGTTCTGGTCAGGAAAACCTGGGAAGGGAAGAAATTAGTGGCATTTGACGTCTACTGGAAGATAACGACGTGGAAGCATTTTATAAAAGATGTCATTCTGAAGTTTCAAAAGCTGGCATCTTGGATGCACTTTTATTTCATGCACATCGCCATATAGAGTAGACGTGCATTAGCAGCAATGCAAGAAGCTTGTATGTATTAAATTCCTCCTTCATTTTGGAACCCGACCAACGGTGATGCCTTGTCGGTCAGCGCACAGCTGTTAGATCTTTCAGATCGCTAAGACCCAAAGTTCAAATCTCATTGCCTCCAATTTATTTTTAAAATCCTTGCCAAGGTGGATTGGGTGCTTAATTTTATTTTAGAAGGGGATAGTTTTTTTTTAATATGGGCAATGTTTTTTTCTTTTTTTTAATAAGTATTGTTTTTTATATAAGCGCATAGGAGCATGTAAAACCAAAAAAAAAAAAGGAAAAAATGCCATAGTTTTATAGTTAAAAATCAAATTTTTAACTATAGAACATTAAAATAGAGATGCCCCTTTTTATGTTTTCTTGCATCAAGCATACTTAAGAGTTGTATGGAGTGCATGATCGATAGTACCCAACACTCCTCATTACCATGCAAGTGATGAGTTCACCCTGGGGGGGAGAAATACTCATAGTACACGTGAGACAACCTGAGTGAACCTCGTAAGCAATGATCTACTCTATTACACTTGGCGGTTGCAACAACTAGTTATCCATGCAATCTAGTAGGATGAGAAGGTTACCATAAGGACAATTGTAGTTGAAGAAGCAAAGTGAGGCCAATCCCACTATTGCTTAAGTACTCTAAGTGTACTTGATACTTGGCAGTCCAGAGGCAGAACTAGAGGCAACAGACCTAGAGAAAGACCTAGAAGTGGCCCATGAGGCAGACCCAAAGGCAGCCCACGAGCCAGAGCCACGAGCCACGAGCCACGAGCCACGAGCCACGAGCCACGAGCCACGAGCCACGAGCCACGAGCCACAAGCCAAGAGCTAGAGCCTAGACTCCTCTAACTTAAGGGGGGGTCCTAATATTTCCTATGCAAATAATAAAATAAGGGAGGATGTTAGGAATATTTTATTACGTTATTTTAATATTATAATTAGGTCATCAATTTTTAGATGCATGATTATTTTTATGTTTCTTGCATCTCCTAATTGGGAGTGTCGATTATCTAGTTTGTAACCCTAAGGCATGTATTAAATAGGCTCTTGCCTCAATGAATGAAATGCTAAGTTTTGCCATCATACCCTTCAAAACAACAAAAACGAATGGCACTCGAATAACAGTTCAAATGTTGTGATCTTCCTAGCTAAGCTTGACGATAGAAAGGTACACCAATAGTCAAAAAATGTTTGATTTATACACTTATTGAAGCACTATTGTTCTAAATTCCAGAAATGGATTGAATCTCTAAGAGGCTATCAAGCTTTCTGTGGTACAATCAGGTATGCATTCCTCACTTCATAATATGAAATATCATTTTATTGTATGGATTTTATCTGATAGTTAAAATCAAAATAGCAAATGGAAAAATATAAAGAAAATTTGTGTTAAATAATACAGTGCCTTCCTTCCAGCATTGTTCAGCAGGGACCTCTTTGCCAAGGCCATTCTCTTGAGAACATGAACTCAACGGTGGCACTTCTATGGTTGTCAACAAGGTTACTGGACCTAATTTTACTTCTGAACCTCAAGCAGAATAGAGACTTGTTCTCCACTGGCTCCTTTCTCTTGGCTCTGTACTGGTTTTGTTGATGGGGTGTAATTCTTTTGTTAGCACTCCTTTTATGTTTTCTGACTAAAGAACACAATCTACTGTGTTAAGATTAACACTATGTTATCAAGTTATACGGTCATAAACTTTACACTCCTTTTGATAGTGCTTAACTTCTCAAGTAGGATATCATCTAAAGATTAAGACACTAAACCATATTATTTTCATCTTTTACAAGCAAGAATCACATAAGTACTAGAAAGATTGCCAATGTTGACGAATCAATGAGAGAGGCGAGTCTATTAAAGGCTTAAGTGTCGCAGGTTTCAATAGTTGATACAACATTTTGAAATTTTCCTTTTTTTATAAACATTTTATTAATAATGCTTTTTCTTAATCACAACTTTATCACATTGATGAATTCACTCCTTTTTTTAACTATTTGGTCAATGCTTAAAAGAGAGGATGGGATTCGATGTGTCCCGAAGTGTGCATTGGATTGAAATTTGAAACTCAGTTACCCAGCCAGCTGTGTTCGATTTGACTATATCATGGTGGCTAGGTTCATGTACAAAGGGAGTGTTATCTCAATCTCCTTCTTTGCTATGAGTGAATGTTATAGCCTCCATTCTAACAGAAGTTAATAATGTCCAGAATGGAAATTCCTAGTTTCCATACTGAAATGGAACCCTAGTTCGGTTATGGGCTTATAGCTATTAAGTAAAAAGCACTTAATGTAGATGCTTAAACAATTGAAACCAATACTTTCTTTTAAAAGTATTGTTTGATTACTCCTCAAACACACTAAATGTCAACTCTGGTGAAGAAACAGAAAGTTTTCCTGTGCAACTAAGTAAAGTTAAAGTCAAGCAGCTCCGCAGCATATTTTGAGCTTTCCCTGCAACTTTCCATAAAGTCCAGGGAAAAACATGCAAGTATGCCACAACCAACCCATACAAACAGAAAACATAAGCAAGAAGATTTCATGCTATACTCTAGTTCACCTTTAACCCAGATTGGAGGAGCTCCAGTAGCATTGGCAACTAGGAAAGACATTGCAATATCTTCACAATTCCTGTGTCATATAGAGATGCAATTAATAAATTTGCAACTAGGAAAGACATTGCAATATCTTCACAATTCCTGTGTCATATAGAGATGCAATTAATAAATTTGCTCAAATTTGTAAGATTTAAACTTCACTGAAAACAAAAACATCTGATCAAAAATTTGATTAGCTTGCTTGCCAGACAAACCTTTCCCGGACTACATATTCATGAATTGTTGCTGGCATCTGGTATGTATATATTTCCAAATATTTTTTATGAAAAAAGGCTGCTTTAGAAAGCACCATGCTATATGTGCCCATCCACCAAACAGACCACCAGCCACCATATTTATAATTTTGGTCATCTGTATTCTGCAGAAAGAGGAAACACAATGTTGAGAGAATAGACAATATATTACATCAACATTTATATTTCTCAAATATCAAGCCCAAATAGAAGAAACTGGCAATAGAAAACAAAAAAAACACAGTACACACTTACAAATTGAAAGAGAAGTCTATCAAAGATAGAAGAAAAAAATCAATTGAATTTCAAAAATCCTCAACAAATTATGTGCCTTGACATGTGGAAGATTTAGAGTATTCCATAAAAAATAAATATAACGACACAAACAAATTGTCAAGAATATTGAATCAATATTTACTTTATTGATCTAGGGGTTGTCATTTTTTCTGTTTATTATGCACACAGTTAGCTCTTGCATGCTGCTACAGATAGGTGCTCATCACCAGCGCCTTTACCCTTTTGTCTGTACATACTTAATTGAAAATACACACTTCCTGGCATCGAGGACCCCGAGACATTCTTGCATGGAGCATTCCAGCCACTAAGGCCAACCTATCTCCACCAACTAGTTATAGGGAGACACCAAGTGCACAGAAGGGCAGCACACATGGCAATTTGGAACACGGAGATAGGCATGGCTGCTATTGTATAAGCAGTCATAGTATGGTCACTTATGGATTTAGCAATAAGAGTATTTCAATAACTGTGTTAAGATCCCATCCTAACGTTATTTTGTAATGACCCACTTCCAACGTGGGGGATTCTATCATAATGTTATTTTGTAATACTTTGTAATGTATGTGGCAAGTAAGGCACCTATCCAAGTGGTGCCATCTCATGTAACCATTATCAAGATTGTAAACAGATGTTTGGTAGAAGATTCTAGCTCGAGTGGCATTTTGCATGTAAGCCAACTCTTGAGCCTTTAGGTAGGGTTGCATGTAGCTTTCTCTTTAAAAGACATGAAGCCATGTACGAATGTATCTTTTTGCAAGTTAATGAAATATTGAAGGAGGTTGCCCCCTCAAAGAGGCCAGTGATACTGAATTATTTGTGAGATTGTTTCAATTCTACAATTACTTTCTACATAGTACTATTCTGTTATTTGATGCATTTCGGTTATTTTTCAGTATTTTGTGTGAGTGAGCTTTATTTTAATAGTAGGTTCCTAACATACTGTCCTCTTTGTATATTCTATTATGTAAATGTTGTAACAAGAGCATATATGTTAGTCTGTATGTGTTGTGTAGAACTGTATGCTGAAATTTAAGCACTATGACAAGTTATAGGCACACCCCACGGAAGGAATTATACATCGGGCATTATGTAACCCTGCTGTGGCGCTACCATATGTATTTGATTTTACCATTGATGAAGGTGGAATATTTCTATAACTTTCTTTTCTGATTGCATGTGATACAGAGTTTTGCTATTGCAATGATTATGGATATGTTTATGTCAAAGTCCTTTCTTCACTGTTTAATTACCCCCACATCATTTTAATCAGTCACGTTATGGATCAGGAAGCTTTGGCTGAGTTGTATTTCAAGTGAGAAAGTCCTCTGCTGTTCATAAAGTGGCATGTTAACTGCACCAATATGCCTAGGACCACCAGTTGGTTGGGAGTGCTATGCATACAAGCATCGGAATTTTTGGCTAACATTTTCGGTTTTGTCATTATAATCATCCATCATGTATGGCTACACAACATGGTGTGGGTGATGACTCGAGAATGGATCCAAACATTGGGGTGTCCACAATTAGATACTACTGTTAGGTCTAGGAGGTGGCTAGAATGAAATTTGTAAAGCTCACTGTTTTTCACAAGATTCCCTATTCTGTTATTTGAATGGTTGTAAGCATGGTTTTAAAAGAGGCATCACTGCTGGGATCAAGCAGTGGTTTGAGATGAAATTACTAATCAGAGAGTGGAGGAGTTGGACGAAGAGTGGATTAAATCAATAGATTTCTTTCTTCAGTTTTGTTAGGGGATACATTAACGAGTTTGTTGTAAAGACGTATTTCTCTATGGATATTGCTAAGTCCTAATTTTTGTACGAGTCACAAAAAGGACTTCATTGATCAATGGACGTTGTTGATAAAATGTCTACTGGTCAAAAAAAGCTATGAAAAGATGGCATTTGTTCGTTATAATAGATGTGTGCTTAGGAGTTGGTGAGAGGAGCCCCATCGGGTTGAAACAGTTGTATGAAGGCTGAAAGTTCAAGAGCATGAGGATTGAAGCTATACAGTGCACGATGGCAAAAGTTGCTAACTCAGGAGAGGGGATCGCGTGCATGATTGTCAAACAAGCCTGAGTCTCTGCAAGCAAAGAGGTGTAAAATTCAGGTGGAAGATAAAGGAGTGCAACAACCCCAAGGTAGAGGAGAAGCATCAAACCCGTGGTACATGTAACAGGTAAGTCCTGCACACTATGCAAAAAGAACAAAGGAAGCAATTGAGATGGCCAAAAAAGGTAGATACGGCAACATTTATTGCAGTTGAAGCTAGCCAGATTATTGGAGGTGCCATGCGTGGCATAGGAGTAGCAAGCAGTGTTAAAGGACAGGCAACTGGGGTGTAAGGACCTATCCTAGCACCAGAAGCACCTGTAGCAATACACAAGGCTCGGGTGGTACTATCTCAGTACGACTGTAATGTTGATGCAGATAAACATCTGCAACAGTGTCAGATAATATGGCCATCTAAAGCAATCCAAGGACCAAGACCCTCTCCAAAAGCTGAAAGAATTTCCCACAACTCTTTGAGGGCACACATTGAATGGTATATGTTCTATGATCCTGATGGATAACACAATAATTTTGTTGGGATGCGACAACTGTTTTTGGCCAAGTTCAAGTGTCAGAAGTTGGAGCAGCAGTATGTCACAGAGCTGAAGGATATTAAATAGCACTAAGGAGAAATTGTGCACAAGTTTTGTTCAAAGATTCAAAATTCTCTGTGATAAGCTGCCTTGTGATATTGAGTCACTGCAGCAAACAATGTAGTTTATCAAGGGCTCACTACCCCAATCAAGTGGGATTTTGTCCCAGAATTCTACTAATACAAATCTAAAGGCTATAGAGGCAACATTACAACACAAGTTGTCACACAAAAGGCAAGTCTTAATGACTTGGAACTGTTTCAGATGCAGCTAGATCAGAAGTTGAATCAGATGATGCATAAGCTTGAGCACTTACCAGTCTCACAACAAAGCCACCTAGGAATTTGGTGTATTATATGTGCCATTGAAAAGAATACACAAGTGGAGCACCTGCACTAAGATTCTTTGAGGATGGTTGTGAAGTATGTAGGGTGACTATGCACATGTCCCCTCTTGCACTGCGTTCAGGTGTCACTGTAGTGACATGCCAAACTATGACACATCAAAATGCAAAGCCTTCGAAAAATTGGAGCAAAATAAGTAAGCACATTAAGCCACAGTAGAACAAGGAGGCATCGCACCATACGGGGACAGAGGAGGAAGATTTGATGGGACACAATGGTGACCATGGAGGTTATAATACTGGCTGCCATATGAATATCAATGGATATGTCAAATGGCATTAGCTCAACTGATTAGATTCCTCAATTTTCAAGGAGACCAAGGTTTGAATCTTGTAAAACGATGCATGCATAATTGCCCCACTATGTGATCACGATGTAATACGGGTGGGGCCCGTTTCAATCCCATACAACCTATTTAAGTGATCCTATCTAAATTCCTGGAAAATCTGTAGAAGAAACACAGAGGAGGATTGCCCAAAACTTATGTAAAGGTGATGGATAAAATACAGAAGAATATGACCTTAATCAAAGTTGTAAAAAATCCAGTGCTCAACAAGATTCAAATTTGTGAAACTAGTAACTCTATCAAATTGGTTGTTAGTATATTGCATACAAGACTGAACACCAGGAAGGAGGGGTAAATGCATGCACGGGAGGATCTTAAAGTCCAATGCGTCCCACCTCACACAAAGTATCCTGATGCAAGAGAGTAGCAAAATCTATATCAAGGTGTTGCACATGTCATACAAGAAGTTCAAGAAACACAATTGCATGCAATGAAGGAAGTTGAGCAATTGGTTGTAATTAGGGATATTCTTGAGTTGCTATGCTCAGGAGTGTTGCAGCAGGTCAATGACCTTTTGGCGACTCTAAAGACAGGATTGGTAACCACAAAGCCCTCAACAACAATTGTCCAAGATTGGTAAGCCTTTTGATAAGGACTTGATTGTAGATGTCTGCTACAAAATGTAGTAACTGATATAGGCACCAAGGTCAATGTGCTCACCAAAGCAGCCTAAAAGGCTATAGGATCACCAACTTTGGAGTGGTCCCCCTCGGTACTATTCATGGACAACAAAACTCAATAGAGGCTAGGAGTGCTATGGAATATCAAAATATATATTATAGAAGTAGAGTATGTTACAAACTTCAAGGTGATGGAAATGGCAGAAAATGATAACTATTCAAATTACATGCACAAATTTAAGGAAATTCCCAAAGTATGACAGTCTTGAGAGCACACAAAAGCCTATGAATGTCGTGAAGTGCACAGCAGGCAAGCAGCACAGTTTTTAGAGTTGATCTATATGTTGAGCGCCACTCCTGCATGCTGTTTGGAAACCCGCTAGCACAAAGCTTTGGTATGGGATACCACCAAAGAGTGCATGTTGTGAAGATTCCAAAAAGAAGGTGAGACCCTCCTGTCAATGTATACTGGCAATAGCTCCCCATTAATGCACATGGGAAACTGTGACCATGAATGGAAGAAAGACCCCACATACCCCTAGGAATATGGGTGCATAAATTTATGTGATTTTGAGACCCATCCTGAAGAGCTGGTACCTACTACAAGAGTTGCAATGAAATACATCGGAAACATATGTGCACAACACTATGCACTACATTTTCATTCTGGGCTAAGAAATGATTCGGCATGTGCTAACTGTAATAGAAAGCTTTCTAGCCGGAAGCTTCAAAGGCAAGAATATAATGGGATCCACGAAGAGGCCGACTATGCCCCACTAGTGATTGGGTAGATAAATCTAGCTAAAAGTGACAATGACGATGAAGAAGATTATAACAATTTGAATATTGTGGTGACAAAAGAAGAGCACAAACCAAAAGGAGACATGCATTGATATGCATGATGTATCTTCTAACCAACCTTTTAGAACTGAAGAAGTGAACACTGGAACAAAAGATGAACGTAAGATTACAATTCAAGGGGATTATTGGAATGAAAAACAAACGGCAACGCTAGTCGGGTTGTTAAATGAATATCAGGATCTCATTCTAAGGGATATCAAGAGATAAACGGCATGCACCCTTCGCTAGGAAAGATGAGGATGAAGCTTCATTCAGAGGCTAACTCATAAAAAAGCAATGTTACAGGTTTAATCAAAATATGCGCTCAAAAGTCAAGCAAGAAAGTGGCAATATGTTGGAAGTTGGAGTGGTCTTTCCAGTTGAGGAAGTGGGTAAGACCTATTGTAATTTCAAATACGATAGAAAGGTGTGTGTTTGTGTCGAAATCTGCACTCCGAATGTCATCTGTGTAACTGATATTTTTCCAACAACCTTTATAGAAGAGTTCTTGAAGGAAGCAGCAAGGCACGAGATCTATACATTTGCAGATGAGATTTCTCGATATCATCAAGTGCAGATTGAAGAGGACAACCCCAAGATCATTTTTATCACAAACTAAGGTTGCTTTACTTATGATGTGTTTGGGATTAAAAAAGCCCCAGCTGTCCTTTCAAGGGTGATGGTGACTACATTCTAATATTTTATTCATGTATTCCTAGAAGTTTATCTCAATGAATGGATAATATATGGACTCTTTTGAAATCACATCCAAGCATTATACATGATATTTGAAAGGTCTCAATCAATGCAGATTTCTCTGAACTTAAAGAAGGCTCTTATTGGGGTTCCCTATGGATAAGAGAGTATGATGCAACATTCTAAACTCTCAAGGAAAAGCTAGCCACTACACTTATCATACAGTTTCTGAATAGGAACATTCAATTCAGTGTTCATGTTGACGCATCGAGGATTGTTGTTGGCTTATCCTAGCACAAAACGGAGAAGAAGACGTAGACCATCCGATCTACTTTAACAGTCAAAAGCTATCCAACATCAAGTGAAATTATATGACTACAAAGTACAAGGCTTTGACAATGGTTTATGAGCACCAAAAGTTCCAGCAGTACCTTCTAGCAAGTCCCTTTGTATTCTACATAAATCATGTTGCTTTAAAACTTCTGGATAATAAACCAATCTTACAAAGATGCATATGTTGATGGCTGATTTTATTCCAAGAGTCCAACTTTAAAGTTGTAGTCAAACCTAGGCGCCATCATTCGTAGTGAAATCACACATTCCAAAAAAGGAGCATCTTGAGTTGATTGATGACCAACTCCCTAATGCCTAGATGTTTAGGATGGAAATTGTACCCGATCGATTCAATGATTTTGCCTTTTTGGTAAATGTCAGGCATCAAAGAGATTCAACTAAACTCGAAAACAACAGTTCACAGCCTATGCGTTGTTTTATTCTTTGATCAACAACAAAATGCATGAAATAGGCCTGGATGAGATTCTTATAACATGTATACATAACACACACCGAAAGCATAGATCATGTTGCTTTAAAATTTCTGATTACTAAACCAATCTTACATAGATGCATATGTTGGTGGCTGATTTTATTCCACAAGTTCAACTTTAAAGTCATAGTCAAACCTAGGCGCCATCATTCCTAGTCAAATAACACATTCCAGCCAAGAAGTGTCTTAAGTCTATTGATGTCCAACTCCCTTACGCCTAGATGTTTAGGATGGAAATTATACCCAATCGATTCAACAAGGATACACATGACTACTGTGCATAATGTTCTTTAAGCAAGACTATGGGCCCACCCTCTACAAGGATACACATGACTATGCACAAAGATCCAATATTTGCCAAAGGATGGGGAAACCCAATAGAAGTGATGAGATGCTTTTAGTCCCATTGATGGTAAAACAACCATTTAAAAGATAAATTGTGAATCTCATTAGGACAATCACTCCGCAAGCACGCAAAAGTGGAGCTCGCCATATTATTATTGGGATCAATTATTTAACACGTTGGTAAACTGTTGTAATTATGCCCGGTTGTACTACAAAATTACAAATGTTATAACTCATATGAAAATATTGTTACCAAGTTTGAATACCCAATGAGCCTAACAAGTGACCAAGGGAAGTATGTTTATTGCATGCACGACAGAGCAGCTGTTAGAAAAGTTTTCAATAAAACATTGGACTACATACCATACCTTAGGTAAATGGACCCATTGCAAGGAAACAGGGTTGAACCCGTACCCGCATCCGCACCGGGTGCGCGGGTGCGGGAGCGGGTTCGGCCCAGCATTCTGATAGGGTTCGGCTGAGCAGGACCCTGTCAGACAGGGTTCGGCTCAGCCGAACCCTACGGCTGGTTAAGGTTCGGCCAGCCAACCCTGCCCAAATATGGCATGAAAATCATGTGTAATTTTTTTTTATTAATTTCTTTTAATTTAAATTTTAATACGTTAATCGTGCGGGCTTTAAAAATTTTAATTTTTAAAAACTAAAAATGCCAAAAAAAAAACCCCAAAAAAAATTTACTAATTGTAAGAAACCCAAAAAAAAAATTACAAAACCTATCTCAGCGTCTTCCAAATCATCAATTACATTACTAATGGTAAGAAACCCCTCAAAAAAAAATTAGAAAACCCCTACCTCACTATCTCTTCTTCTCTGTCGTTCGAAGTCTACGTCTCAGTCCCTGTCGGAAGTGCCTATCAGTCGCTGTCAAAAATGCCTCTGAGTCGCTGTCGGAAATGCCTCTGAGTCTATTTTCGTTTCACTTTCACTGTGAATAATAAAAATGAAATGCAAAGCCAAACCCTTATAAAGGGATTATAACACAAATGGATAGTGAATTGGAGAAAATTTTAACGTAGGCCCTATAAAGTATAAACTTATAAAGTCTAAGTCTATAAAGTATAAAGTTATAAACTTTTTAAAATAAAAAAAATCAAATGTTTTTTTTAGTGTTTTACTTTTTTTTTTTTTTAATTTTAACTTAACTTTTAATTTTTTATGTTTTAATTTTAATTTTCTTTGTATGGCCCACGGTTGGGCCCACGATTATAATATAAATTATTAAATTTTAGAAAACTTCAAAAATTTTAAATAATTTTTTACTAAAAAGTTAATCCAATTTATCCATTCGGATTACTAAAATATATATATATATATACTAAAAATATATATATTTTTTATATATATTAAAAATTTAACGTACCCGCACCCGGCAAACCCTATTTTTGGCGAGGGCCGCACCTGCACCCCCACCCCCGCACCTGGTAACCTTGACCCATTGAATCTTTTAATAAGATTCTGAAGCATGTACTAGTCAAAATATGTGAATGAACTAGTATACATAGCATTATGAATGTATAGAACAACACACAAGAGGTTGCATAGGCATGCCCTATTTACCCTTGTTTATGGACAAGAAGCAATCCACCAATAGAATTCATTGTGCCCAGCCTATGTATCGCAATGTTGAACAACAAAATATTTATTGTTGTGCATTTCAATTGACAACTTTCAACACATGCCAAAACAAAGATTCCTAGCAAACTAGATCCAAAATGTAGAGAAGTGCAAAAAAAAGGCAAGGCATGACCAACACATTAAAAGGAACCACTTCTAGGATGGCAATCAAGTCTTTTATAATTCCAAGTTCTCGTGTTATGCAAGGAAACTACATATATGGTGGCTCGGAGCTTTCATTGTTCACAGTTTTAGATTAAGTTGTTAGGCTGCGCCATCTAGATAGAACTTCATGGATGGGTATTTGAACCTCATGGATGGCCTATTGCAGTGAGGTCCAATGACAAAAAGCAAATAACAAGGTATAAAACCATTGTAGAAGAAAACAACAAACAAGCACAAGAGGCACAAATAATGATGACGATGACAATGTAGCGATGAAGTGATGGAACAAGTCCCTAGGCATAGAAAGTAAGTGCAAGTGTAATAATGAGGGGCACACATGACACGCAATGTGGTGAAGAAGAGCCCATGTCATTGAGAAGACATTGCATCATGCCAAATTGGATTATAGGTTCCCACACACATTCGAAATGACAGGAGATTTCAAAGAAGGAACACAAAAACAAGTGGTGAGGCTTCTGCTAAAATGTTCTTCTCTTGTTTCAAGAAGAAAAAGAGAAAAGTGGAAGGCTCCCCCTTAGTGAGGAAAAGCAACCAAGGTAGCTTGCCTAGTATGTCACTAGAAGCTAAGTCGCAACATTTGCCCTACCCGCAAGTCCTCCTTGAGGTAATCAAGAAACAAGTCCAAAAGCTACAAAGGCAACTTAAGACCCTATTGGACAAGGATAAAGCTCAAGATTAACGAAGAAATATACACTCACGGTCATCACCATCATTATTGTTCAAATCACTATGGTCCCATAGGTTTCGATTGCACAAGCTACATCACCACCATCACCGCTAAAATCACCATGGCCATGGAGGTTTCAATTGCACAGGCACCCCCTCTACCAAATACTTCAAATCGACTACCTACAAGTCAATAGCAGCTAATTCAAATACCAGCTAGTCTGTCGTCTTCACATATATGTCTTTATTGCATAAAGGGGTGTCTAAGTTCAGGTTGAGCTGAGGGACAAGAGCATGTGTGATGACCAATTGGAGGAAATCCCGAAGATAGCTTGTGAGCGATAGAAGGGTGAAATGTGACAAAGGAACACAACCATATAGATGAGTCACAAAAACTCAAGCACAACGTACTGAAAGGTGGCCAACTACACCTAAATTTGAACCACCTAATCACATCCCTCTAGAGACAAGCAAATGTTGTAGTAGGCCAATGACTAGTTGGCCACTGCACAATTATCTCCTTATGTAACATTCATTGGACCAAACAAGGAAGGGCACCTTCAACTGGTGGTGACATGCATCGCTAAGGAGCATCTCATTGCACTTAGCCATGTGTTGATTTGCAAGCACAACCATCATGTGTCACAAAATCTCATGCATCTTAGCAAATACAGGTAGTGGGTGCACCAGCTAATTTCAAAAGTGGAACCAATGTGCCAAAACATTGTGTAAGATCCTCTATCGACCAATATCCAAGGTGCTGCCAATTTACCTTTGTAAGTTACCATCCTTGTTTCATTGCTTACCAATATCGTGGAAGCTTTCATAAGTACAGCAATGCATGCTTAGCAAGATGAGGACATGGTCCTCTAGAAATGGTCGAAAAAAATCATGAGCATGCAAAGATACATTCCTGACCAGTTAAGCCTATTAAGTTATGAATCAAATGTGCTAAGAAATTGCATCATGGACTAGAAGCCCCAATAATTAATGGGCGTTCAGTATAAAAAGGTATGCAAATGTATTACAACACTGTAGTGAGCCTTTGAATCAGGCGATTTCATCAAGGCACAAATGGTGCATTACCAACACCCAGCAGTGGAATCAGAAAAGATGGAGGCACAATAGTCCATGGAATTAGCAAGATTGGGACCAATCACCATTACATTGAGCAATAGGAATCTTGCAATGAAGACTCCTAGAGTTTGGATGGAATGAACCTCTGTTGGCAATGACCAAACACATTCCCACTATCACAGACCTGAGAGGTGATGATGAAGTCTAAGGCGGCCTGCAAGTTTAGCTTATTCCATTAAGATTGCATATTTTATTTAGCTTCCTTTCATGGATGAAGTCTTGGAACCAAAGTTATAGTAGAAGCTTTTGCGGGCAGACTCACTTTCCCATAACTCCCATTACCTCAAGAAGGCAAGCCAACATTTGTTTTCAAGGGGAAAGATGCCATAGTTTCCTTTTTGTATTGTTGCACATGTTCCCTATAGACTATGAGCATAGATAGCTCTTACACACTATTACAGATGCTTGCTCATCACCAGCACATTTACCTCTTTGTTTTTACATACTTAAATGACAACATACTTTCTTGCCTTAAGGACTCAGAGACATTCTTATTTAGAATTTTCCAACCACCAAAGGTTGCCTACCTCCTCCACCAACTAGTTACAAGGAAAAAAGAAGTGCACAGAAGCCCACATCACAACACAGGGTGCAAAGATACTAACGTGACTACAATTATATATGCAATATCAGTATGGCCACCAGTGAATTCAGCACTACAAAATTTTCATGTGGTGTCCTCTTTGTATATTTTGCTATGTTTATGCTGTAATTAGAGCATGTTTGTTAGTCTAAAGGTGGTTTATAGCAACCATATATTGATAGTTCAGCAATACGTCGAGTCATGCATCTTCGGGAAGTGTTTATGTACTAGATATTATGTAACCCTGGTGAACGCTCTAATATAATGTACCTGTTCTTACTCTTAATGAAGGTGATATATTTCTGCAACATTATGTTATGATTGTATGTCATATGTACTTTCGTTATTGTGATGATTAAGGATATACTTATTGCTAATGTCCAAGTTTTTTCTTTTTTGTTTAACCACCCCCATATCATTTTACCAAGGAAACAGGGTTCGCGCACCCAGTTGGCTGGGTGCACGAACCCGCACCCGCATCCGCACGGGTGTACCGGAAACGAGTGCGGTTGGGCCGAACCCTAGCCGCACCCTATCTAACAGGGTTCGGTCCATATATGCAATATCAGTATGGCCACCAGTGAATTCAGCACTACAAAATTTTCATGTGTTGTCCTCTTTGTATATTTTGCTATGTTTATGCTGTAATTAGAGCATGTTTGTTAGTCTAAAGGTAGTTTATAGCAACCATATATTGATAGTTCAGCAATACGTTGAGTCATGCATCTTCGGGGAGTGTTTATGTACTAGATATTATGTAACCCTGGTGAACGCTCTAATATAATGTACCTGTTCTTACTCTTAATGAAGGTGATATATTTCTGCAACATTATGTTTTGATTGTATGTCATATGTACTTTCGTTATTGTGATGATTAAGGATATACTTATTGCTAATGTCCAAGTTTTTTCTTTTTTGTTTAACCACCCCCATATCATTTTACCAAGGAAACAGGGTTCGCGCACCCAGTTGGCTGGGTGCACGAACCCGCACCCGCATCCGCACGGGTGTACCGGAAACGAGTGCAGTTGGGCCGAACCCTAGCCGCACCCTATCTAACAGGGTCCGGTCCATATATGCAATATCAGTATGGCCACCAGTGAATTCAGCACTACAAAATTTTCATGTGTTGTCCTCTTTGTATATTTTGCTATGTTTATGCTGTAATTAGAGCATGTTTGTTAGTCTAAAGGTGGTTTATAGCAACCATATATTGATAGTTCAGCAATACGTTGAGTCATGCATCTTCGAGGAGTGTTTATGTACTAGATATTATGTAACCCTGGTGAACGCTCTAATATAATGTACCTGTTCTTACTCTTAATGAAGGTGATATATTTCTGCAACATTATGTTCTGATTGTATGTCATATGTACTTTCGTTATTGTGATGATTAAGGATATACTTATTGCTAATGTCTAAGTTTTTTCTTTTTTGTTTAACCACCCCCATATCATTTTACCAAGGAAACAGGGTTCGCGCACCCAGTTGGCTGGGTGCACAAACCCGCACCCACATCCGCACGGGTGTACCGGGAACGAGTGCGGCTGGGCCGAACCCTAGCCGCACCCTATCTAACAGGGTTCGGTCCATATATTGATAGTTCAGCAGTATGTCGAGTCATATGCATCTTCGGGGAGTGTTTATATACTAGATATTATGTAACCTTGGTGAACGCTCTAATATAATGTACCTGTTCTTACTCTTAATGAAGGTGATATATTTCTGCAACATTATGTTCTGACTGTATGACATATGTACTTTCATTATTGTGATGATGAAGGATATACTTATTGCTAATGTCAAGTTCTTTCTTTTCTGTTTAACCACCTCCACATCATTTTACCAAGGAAACAAAGTTCGTGCACCCAGTGCCCGATTGGCTAGGTGCGGCTAGGCCGAACCCTAGCCGCACCCTATCTGACAGGGTTCGGTCCATATATTGATAGTTCAGCAATACGTCGAGTCATATGCATCTTCGGGGAGTGTTTATGTACTAGATATTATGTAACCTTGGTGAATGCTCTAATATAATGTACCTGTTCTTACTCTTAATGAAGGTGATATATTTCTGCAACATTATGTTCTGACTGTATGTCATATGTACTTTCGTTATTGTGATGATTAAGGATATACTTATTGCTAATGTCTAAGTTCTTTCTTTTCTATTTAACCACCCCCACATCATTTTACAAAGGAAACAAGGTTCGCGCACCCGGTTGGCTAGGTACGCGAACCCGCACCGGGTGCATCGGGAACGGGTGCGGTTGGGCTGAACCCTAGCCACACCCTATCTGAGCCGAACCCTGCAGCCAGTTAGGGTTTGGCCAGCCGAACCCTGCCCTAATTGGGCATTAAAATGCATAATTTTTTTTTTTAATTTTTTTTAGTTATTAGGTGGGCCCAGCCTTTAAAAAAAATTGAAAAAAAAATTAATTTTTAAATTTAAATTTTATAATTTTAAAGGTTTTTACTTTTTTAATTAAATTAACTTTATATTTTAAAGTTTTTTAATGTTTAGTATACCCTCTAAGGCCAACTTTGCTTCTATGACATGACTTGTACAGAAAAACAACCTAGCTACTTTCATAGCAGACGCTGCTCTTGATTGTGGCACAAGGGAATTAAATTATTAATTGTATAATTTTTTATTTAAAAGTTTTAAGAAACCCCCCAAAAAAAATTTAAAAAACCCTCAGTCTTGCTTTGTCTGTCCGAAGTTGCTTGTCTCTGTCCGAAGTCTGCCGTCTCTGTCCAAGAGTCTTTGCTTGTCCGAAGTCTTGCTTGTCTCTGTCCGAAGTTCTGCTTTGTCTGTCGTCTCAGTCTTGCTTGTCTCTTGTCTCTGTCCGAAGTCTGTCGTCTCAGTCTTGCTTGTCTCTGTCCGAAGTCTGTCGTCTCAGTCTTGCTTTTCACTTGTGCAAATGCTTAAAATGAAGTAGAAACCCTTAGAGAAGGGTTTATATAGGAGAAGTGGACTCCAATTCACTTTACAATGAATTGGAGTCCACTTTATAAATTATAATTTAATATTTATTATAAAAAAGTTTAATGTATAAACTATAAAGTATAAACTTTTAAAAATTAAAAAAAAAAAAAATGTTTTAAGTTTTTAACTTTTTACTTTTATTTTTTATGTTCTTTTAAAGCCCATATGGGCTGGGTGGGCCCATGGCTGGGCCCACATAAACATTAAAAAAAATTTAAAATATAAAATTACTTAAAAAAAAGTAAAAACCTTTAAAATTTTAAAATTTAAAATAT
Organism: Wollemia nobilis; assembly: GCA_028583015.1. Taxonomy (NCBI): domain Eukaryota; kingdom Viridiplantae; phylum Streptophyta; class Pinopsida; order Araucariales; family Araucariaceae; genus Wollemia; species Wollemia nobilis. Next base: position 11,504,423 of record JAQPPZ010000442.1, on the reverse strand, counting down.
ATACTTTTATTTTTTATGTTCTTTTAAAGCCCGTATGGGCTGGGTGGGCCCATGGCTGGGCCCACATAAACATTAAAAAACTTTAAAATATAAAGTTAATTAAAAAAAGTAAAAACCTTTAAAATTTTAAAATTTAAAATATAAACTTTTTTAAAAATTAATTGTACATGCACTATTTGAAGAGGGCCTATATATTGTTATCTTTTTATGACTTTGACATCCTGTTGAATATCATATATGCTTTTATGATGCCAATGTGTATGATTTATTTATTTATTTTGTAATGTGTATGATTTATAATTTATTTTATTATTTTGGATAAAAAATACATAAATTGATAATATATATATATATATATTAAAAAATAGTCGCACCCGCACCCGGCGAACCCTATTTTTGGCGGGGGCCGCACCCACACCCCCGCACCTGGTAACCTTGCATTTTACTCAATCATGTTATGGATCAGGAAGCCCAAACCAAGGTGTCTTTTAGATACACAGTTCTATGCTATGCACAGTAAGTGCATCAATAAGCCTACGCCATTCCCAATTGGCTAGGAGTTTTGTGCATGCAAGTGCAAGGAATTTCTGCAGACATTTTCCAACTTTTCTTTGACAAAAATTAAAATAGATGTTTTTGGAGTCTTACATTAGAAGACCATGCACACCCTTTAGTTGACTTCAAGAAACATTTCCTCTACATTATGCGAAAAAATGGACCTCCTTGAATGCATTAATTTGGAAATAGTCTTGTCCACGGTTAGTTAACTTGTAACTACATTACAAGTAGCTAAAGATGTCTATGGTCCATCTTGAGGAACCACATTCTAATACAAAAACGAAAGATTCACTTGCATCTTGGTATGAAAGGAGAGAAACAAGCTAAAACAAAGATAGAACTGGAGGTCAGTTTCTTGTTATCTTGGGAGTATAGTAATGGTGTTTTCGATGCCATTATGAACAAATACAATACTAACTCCAGATAATTCCATCCTATGCATGTTGCAGTGGCACAGCACTGGATGTGAAGATGTTTGGTTGCCAAGAGACAAATGACCTCCTTTTTCTATCTATACAACAGCAGCAAGAGATTAAAGTCAGTTAAATGAAAGAATCCCAATAAAGAGAAGAAAAGTGGAGATAGTTCTATTTATGCACCTTTCCTCTGCTTCCAGATATCCTGACAGCCCCTTCGTACAGGGACTCCATAGTGAGCTAAAGAGGTCTTCACACAATGCATAGCATGAATGTCACTTTGCTGGAATACACTCAACCTTCAGGAAAACACTGGTTAAAACTGACAATCTGAAATCTAAAGATAAATCTGATCATCTAAAAAGATTCTGAAGGACCAGCAATCCTGCACTGCCTATTTTTGTACTTAATTCCTTTCCGTGCAACAAGCGAGAAACTATTAAATTGTTAATGAAACAGCTTAGACCTATTTGAAAATTAATATAACTTTAATCAAATATATAGAGCTGTCCCAAACTGTCCTTCACTGATCTGTGCCAACAGGGCCCAGGATGCTGACACAGAGGACAACTCCCAAACTTAACATGAGTTATGTTTCAGAGATTTGTAGACAGGGCACAACATACACTTCTTCATACCTTCAAATGTTAGATGGAAAAGAAAATAATAGCAGAGATTTTGATAAGGAAAACACACAATAAGCCAAACCTAGTAAATAAGGGAAAGTTTCTTATTTACAATTAATGCAAATATAAATGAATGCAGAATAGAAAGCACTTATATAGCAAAGTTGACAACCACCTTGAACTCTGGGTACAGTGTTGCAGGTGCTGAGCTGCAAAACGTGCTGGATGTTGAAGTGCTAATTCTAACTTCTGATCTAGTCTAAGAAGCAAAGAAGCCAATAGGAAAATAACAGTGATCTAGAAGAAGCTAAATTAGCCACACTCTACAAGAATCCATTCGAAACAATTTGGTTCGTCTTCCAAACAGTGACAAGAAGACTTTTTTGAAGGAACAATTACAAAAAAGTTGGCATGACCTCTTGTGACATGAAGTGGCAAAGTGATCTAACAGTCTTATCTGCTAGTTGTTGCATGGTTGCTGATAATAGACACATGGATATTCTGTTGGTGATGCACATGAGTGGAACACATCAAATATATTCAAGCCACCTAAATATAGTTAATAATTCATGCTTTAAAAAGACTAACTGAAAATTTATATCTTGTAAAGGGACACTATATGCGAAGGTCCAGAAATGCTAGAAAGAGTGTATCACTCTAATTGCTAGGATTAAATCAAATCAAAGAGAGGGAGCTGTTATAAGTTCTATACAATTTGTTACTATTTGCAAGAAAGAACAATGCCAGAATGTATGTCCATTAATGGAAAGAATTAATATGGAAGTCCAATTTCGTATTTAGTGGGCTTGCATAGGATTTAGGAGGCAATAATGGTTGCACAGCATTATCAAGATACGAGAACTTAAGCATGTTAAAAATGTAACTTATAGAATAAAGTTTAGTATACATTACACATAAGAAAAAGGAGAAAGAGGCATGTTCGATCCACGCTCACTGCACCACCCCTAAGCATCTATCAAATGGCATGAGCTCAAGTGGTTAAAAATGTGAACTTCAAATATGGAGACCCAGGTTCAAATCTTGCCAGACAATATATTCATAATTGCCAAAATGTTATTGGATTAGTATCCCTATGTGGTTTGTTGAAATACCATGATAACATGGTCATAATGTAATACAGGTGGGGCCCTGTTTTAATCCCATATAATCCCTTAAAAAAATAAAAATAAAGGAGAAATGATAACTTGAAAGAGGTGTTTTAACTTTAGTGTAGGATATTATTTTCATAATGTTTACAAAGCAAGCTATGAAAGACTAACTCCACAAGTGTGGCACTTATTTGCCTTGAAGTACCTCAAAAACAAGTTGGCATCCACAAATTCTTATTAAAATCTTTGTATTGCATATACTATCTGAAACATTAATTTAAAATCCATTAAAGTTTCCTTTTGAGGTCTTGCAAATATTTGAATGTTGCTCATTGTCTTCCAAATAGTCTAGATTTTTCCGAAAATACAGGTTTCAATCTTTATACTCACTTAAATTTCATATTTTCTAATTTCAGTTGTTGATTTGTCAGCTATAATAGCAAATTCCAGGTTAACAACACAATAATTATCAAAATCAAGGATTCATATTAGAAAAAGCTAGGTAACATGAAAGGAAAGTCGTATTTGAAATCCCTAATAGGAAGTAACGATGCCCTAGGATATGGATGCCCAAGCTGGAGATAAGAGGAGCAAATATATTGCAAGCCCAATCTAGGAGCAGATGTTACACCAAAAGTAATTATCAAGGATGCGATGATCAAGAATTGATATGATGGTTCTTAAATGCATAGGGTTAATATGTAAATTACATGGTACTGGACAGGGTTTTTGGAGATTCAAAATTGGATCAAGTGGAAGTGGCGATTGAATTCAAATTACTCTATGACTTTTCTTCCTAAAGGTTTTATCCTCAACATCTTTTCAAGTTTGGAAATAAGGGATAAATAATGGGTGGCAGCCCATAGTTTAGGGGGAGAGATGCTCTATAATTAAGACCATGGAGAGAGAAAATTTCTGTTGAGACAGAAACTATTAAAAAACTTCCAATGTGGGTTAGGCTTTTTGGACTTCCATATCAGCTTATCAATAAGGATGTTTTGAAGAATATTGGCAATACCCTATGGGAGTTCATCCAAGATGGACCAACTACTAAGGAGCGAAAGCATGTAGTATATACACGGATATGTGTTGCTATGGATGTTTCAAAACCTTTACCACAATCCATTAAGATTAAAATAAAAATCAAGAGAATGGGATCAACAAGTGGATTATGAAAACATTGCATTCCAATGCCACAAATGTTATAAGATTGGACACATGGCAAGAGATTGCAAAGTGAAAACAATGGAGAAAGAGATAGAAAGTTTTGGTCATGAGATAAACTTCAAGATAAAGCAAGGAGATCATATTGTAGCGGAAGCTGGATTAGATCAAGCATGTTCCATTTAAGAGGCAAAGAAAGCCAATCTGCAGCATCAAAGGCCATCCTAGTTCACATGGATCAACTGTTAGAAGAAACAAAGAAGGATACAAGGGATGAGGAAGTACAATGTGCAAGTTCAAATTCAAAAGGAATTGAAGGTGCAAAGGAAAATGTAGAAGAAAATTTTAAAACAGAGGCATAAAAAGTCAAGTTTATTCTAGGTAAATCGCCTTCATTTTTCTCAAGCAGTATAAAATCCTCTCCTTGTGATAAAAACAAAAGTAGTGTAGAGGTTATCCCTTGCACTTTAAGGTTTTAAGAGCAGCATAATAAAGAAATGAGGATGGAGGATATCCATAATAATTTAGGGTTTTTAGGGAAGCATAAGGAGGTAATTAATATGGAGGAACATCCTTGCACTCTAGGGTTTCTAGAACAACATGAAGAAAGTGCTTTTGAGGTTATTCCTTACACCTTAGATCCTTTAGAGCAAGACAAACCTATAGATGATAAGTGATGAGGGCATCTTTTATGTTACCTAGGCTTAGTTTATTATTAGCTAGCTCCTAGGTTTAATATTATTTCTGGATAATAATCCACGTGAGTTGTATCCTCACGTATGTTTTCGGATAGTCTTAGTTGGCATCCTACATCAGCCAGTAGCTATTAGTTAGCTACTGTTTAGCTATTAGTTAGCATATTTTATTTCTTATGCCCCTATTCGTGCTCGTGCGAGATATGGGCGTGTGATTATTGTATTTAGGGCATTGGAGGCCTATTTGAACCTTAGTGACTTAATAAAAATTTCATGTTGGTTTGAAACCTTCGCATTGGTATCAGAGCAGCGATATCAAAGCAATGATCCTGCTCGTTTCGATGGCAAATTTTTCGATTTGCACGTCCATTGAACAAATTCCATTGGGCGATTTGATTTGAAAACTTCATTGTCAAAATTTCAATCTTAAGGCTATATATAAAATTTTAACTTTTTATATAGCACAAACACAGACCGCATTCCTAGGTAGGAAGTGATCGATGAACCACAAGGCGGACAAAGGCATCGGGAAATAGGCTTGTGTGGTCTGTAACAACAGCAAGCGGCAGCGGTCAATAGGACAAGCTAACAAAGGCAGACAAAGTAAGCTACGCAGTCACGTGACGGACCGAAGACCGGCTAGCCTGACCACCAAGCAATGGTCGACTAAGACCGAGAGCGTTTTTCCATAAAAACAGCTCCTGGAGTCCCCGCGTTCCCCATGTGGGACTAAAAGCTTCACTAAAATCCATTATTCTTCCAGCGAAGATCATCGCAACGCATGTTTTTAATCGGTTGGCCTGAAGCCTTTTTAATCATTTAGCGTGAAAGTCGTTGGGTGGCCATTGGTGCACCTGTGAGCACCTCCTAGTCCCTGTTGCCAATCGGCCACCTGTGATAGGCCCAAAGGCCCCTCAACGGAGTGGAGTAGCTACGAAGGCAAGGTTGCGTTTGTTGCAGGTTGGAATACCTCTTCGGCTGACTGTCTCATCCGAGACCTTGTTGCCTTCGTCCGAGACCTTGCTGCAGAATGTCCAGAGCCCTCTAGCAATCGCAAACAGAGGACCGTAATGTATTTTGTTGGAGAGGCACAATCTTGTGAGGTGCAAACCGTCGAGATCCGAAGCTGCATATTCTGGAAGCGGAGACATATTGCCAAGCAAGGGCAATTTAATTTGCATTCGGACACTCAAAACAACCTGTGTTTGTCGCAGACTACATCCACGGACACCATTACCAGACCAACCTGTGTTTGTTGCAGACTACATCCACGGAGAGACATTGCCAAGCAAGGGCAATTTAATTTGCATTCAGACACTCGGAACAACCTGTGTTTGTCGCAGACTACATCCATGGACACCATTCCCAGACCAACCTGTGTTTGTTGCAGACTACATCCACGAACGACAATCAACACCGCAACTGCAGACCAGAGCTCTCTAGCGATCGCAATCTGGTGCGCGACGCAGAAGGCCGAATAAATTAAAACCTTACCATTTTAATATTTTCCCCTACAGTCAACATGTGGCATCACGACACATGGAAAAAGTAGCTTGTGAGATTCAAGCGTGAGTGGGTGAGTTCGATGATTGTGTGGGCTTATCAGGAATAAATATCCGACATTGTTCGTGGGTTGGTACTTTGGGTGTCTTACGAGAGCAAGCTCTCCCTCTTGTATTGACCACCGCGCGGTGGCCAGGAGCGACACCGCGCGGTGGCCGTTGCGTCAGTTGGAGACGCTTGTCTAAGTTGGGTTAATCCATTTCATTGGCTTTCCATTGATTGACCTGTTGACTCTTCATTGATTGGACCAGTTGATTCTCCGAATTGTTGACTGCATGGACTAGTACTGTGCCTTTCATTGTCTGTTTGTCGTGCCCGGGGGTTAACCTTTTTGCTAAAAAGGTATATTAATTAAATTAATTAATTCATATTGTTTAATTAATTTAATTAAACAATAAATTGAAATTCTTTTTGTAATTTTTACCTTAAGCCATATTTGCAAAAGCTATTGTACTAGCCTAGGAGGCTAAAATTTGTTTTGCAAAAATTTGCAAATCACCAAAGCTTAGCAAAGCTTTTGTAAATTGCCTACAAGGCAACAATTTGTAAAGCCACCGGCTCTTGTAAGTGCTTCAAATAGCACCATTGTAATTGCCCTGCGAGGCAAACTTTTGTACATGAATCACCTTGGTAGCCCTCCTGGCTTACACAAGGGGTCAAATAGCTTCTGATTTGGCGGAGCAAATGGCTACAATAGCCGCAGTCGTTAGCCTTTTGGCTGATAAGGTTCAAAATATAATTGGGCCTAGTGGATCTAGTCCAGCCCCTGACCATCGCTCTCAAGCAAAATGTGAGGTCAAAATTTATGATGGGTCTCGTGATCTAGACGTCCTCAACAGCTGGATTCTTGATATGGATACATGGTTTGAGTATAGCAAAATTCAAAAATATGAGCAAGTCTCCTTTGCCAAGCTCAAGCTTTCAAGCATTGCCAAGGTCTTGATACAGGACCGCCAAAGCACTCAGGATCCCATTGACACTTGGGATGACTTAGTGAAAGCATTGAAGGAAACCTTCTATCATTCTAATTTTGTTGAAGATCTTGACTTCCAATGGCTTCGTTTGAGGCAAGGATACCACATGAGTGTCCAAGACTACATTGGAAAGTTTAACAAATTAAGGATTCTAAATGGAATCCTGGACTCAACTCCAAAACTAATCAATAAGTGGCTTGCAAGATCCACTCTTTAGGGAGTTGAAGTATACACCTTGCACCACTTTGAATGAAGTGTACAATAAAGCACAACTTGAAGAGGAGAAAATTGCTACTAAATCAGGTGCATCTCACTCTTTTGACGCCTCCAAAGCGCCCAAACAATTGCAACAGCAATCAGCAAAGGCAAAAATGTCTTCTTCTCCTTCTCCTTTTCCTTCTTCTTCTTCCTCTTCTTTTAATGGCAAAAATTTTTGTAATCATTGTAAGAGACGAGGGCATACCGAGTCTGAGTGCTTTAGAAAGAAGAATAATTTGCTTGTAAAGGAGGCACCACAAGATGGGCCCCTTGAGGTTGGAAGTGAGGCTAGGGAGTATGAAGAACTTCAGGATCAACTCAACCATGTGACCCTCATGCACCGCAAAAGTCACCGTGATAGTCTGTTTGTCACAAGAGCACATCTTCTACACAACTATTTTGTGACTTGCATTTTTGACAACGGATTGCAAACCAATCTCATTGCTAAATCCATAGTCGATAGGCTCAAATTGCCTGTCGAACCCCATCCTTCCCCATATTCACTTGGATGGAAGGATGAGGATTCGGCCTCTACAATCACAAAACGTTGTATTGTGTCTTTTGCCTTTGGTCCACACTATGTGGATCGAGTCACTTGTGACGTGACTCCCATGGACTATTGTGGAATGATTCTAGGCCAACCCTATCAATACGATAAGCGGGCTCGGTATGATGCTTTTAACAAAACATACACCATGCATCATCAGAATAAGAACTTTCTTATTCGCAATCTTCCACAAGCCCAATTCTTGATGTCTTCACCAAGGATTGCCTTAGTCTCTTGGCCTAAGGACATTTGTGCTTCCACTACTAAGGAGGTCATTCCTCCTCCTTCATCAATACCTCCTCCTGTTGCTCCTCCTACTCCTATTGTTCCACATCGTGTACTTCAGCGGACTCCTTCAATGCCGCGTCCATGGGTTCTAGATGTTCAGCAGACTCCACAACTACCGCAGCATGCACTTGCTCCTCGCCCTAGTCCTTCACTTGGCGAGCGAGTGATTTCCCAACGTTGTTTCTCCACACCAATGTCCCGAGGCTTCCTCGATCTTCTTCCGCCCAGCTATGAGATATGTATGCAGCGTTTGGTGACTCACCCTTCTACTCGTATTGTAAAAGCATTGGAGTCCAATGCTTCTTGAGTGGGGAGGTATGATGAGGGCATCTTTTATGTTACCTAGGCTTAGTTTATTATTAGCTAGCTCCTAGGTTTAATATTATTTCTAGATAATAACCACGTGAGTTGTATCCTCATGTATGTTTTCGGATAGCCTTAGTTGGCATCCTATATTAGCCAGTAGCTATATTAGTTAGCTATTGTTTAGCTATTAGTTAGCTAGTGGTTAGGATTAGTTAGCATATTTTATTTCTTACCTCCCTATTCATCCTCGTGCAAGATATGGGCATGTGGTTATTGTATTTTGGGCATTGGAGGCCTATTTAAACCTTAGTGACTTAATAAAAATCTCATGTTGGTTTGAAACCTTCACAATAAGTCTCACTATGAATAGTATCAACAAATTGAAGAGACTGATGAATATGAAAGTGTTGGTGGAAATGAAAAAAGAGAGGAAGACTCGAGAAGCAAAAATAATGAGAAAGGAAACTCAGAGGGATAATGATATGGGAAAACAAAAGCAAATATTTCAAGTGTTAATAACAAGTGGGACTAAACCCACAAATAAAAACAAAAAGTGATGATGAAGATAATATCTTGGAATATTAGGGGCATGAATAACACCCCTAAAAAAAGAGGTATTAGGGAATTCGCAGGTTGTTATAGCCACATATTTATAAAAAGAAAACTAGGTAGCAGATATTTTAGCTATTAGTGTTCATCTTCGTCTTGGCAAAATTCAAATTTTAGGAGGCAACTGGTCGAGTAGATTTTCTCTCTTAACACAAATGATTGCGCAAACTTAACAATTTGATGAAGATGAAGAATATTTTGATAGGAACGCAAATGAAGAATATCTTTGATCAAAAGACAAGTTGTAAAAGGTTAAATTAACTTGACAACAATGTAATGAGAACTAAATTGACATTTTGTTATTTTATTGGGAGTGGCCCCCAACAGAAGCCACACATAGCTTATTAAAAAGAAAAAAAAAAACTTTGCCAATTCGAAAGAGGCATGGAGATTAAAGTATCAGTGTTGATGTGTTAGCATCCTCGTTCTCTCTGGTATTAAAATTGCTTGAGGTACATGTATGCTCTGTGGGTTCCCATAAATTATAGTTATTACTAAATTACACAAGTTAAAAAAATATCATTGAAGTAAATCGCCACTCATGAAAAATAATCATTGGAGTAAAAAGCTTAAAATATTAATGCAATGAAAATCCCATGAAAAATATTCCAAATAATACACTAGCGTGAAGAATAGCTCTCCCTTAAGAAACTAAAAACAATTAACTAGATGACATGCAACTCTTCTATACATTACTGTGCTTAAAATTAATATTTTAAATTTCCTCTATCATGCACAAAAATCTAATTGCATCCGAGCAATTTTATGTTTGGACCAACAAAACAAGAGATGGCAAGAATTTGACAATTTTCTCAAACCTCTTCCTTGCTTTACTTTGTGACTGAACAATATACTTAAGAGATTAGTTTCAAGCACTATATGTAAAAGTCAAATCTCAGCTTGAAGATTAGGGTACTCTTTCAAACGTTCATCAAAACTTCATTCTCTTTTACCACATCATACAAACTTAGAAATACACAAGCATATGTTATTATGCACATATTTTCATCAATTAATGAAACTGTACACAATCTTCATATCAAAAGCATGCATAGCCTTGAGAGCATTTCAAAAAATTATGGCTACAATGAAAATCAAATGAAGCACAACATAAGCATCTAAACCCATCTAGGATTTCAACTCAAAAAAAAATAGGTAGAATTAATGCACCAAAATTACTGACTTTTCTGCACCCAAACAATCTTCAATTTATCACTGTAATGGATGAGGACTGAACTGATCAAGAACCAATACTGCAAACACTAAGTCACAAACAAGAAGAATAAGTCTCTCAAACATCATTGTTGAGGAAGCCTTAGTAGTGAACACTTTTAGTAAGGAATGAGCAATCTCAAGCCTGACATTACTATCTTGAGAGTGGTTATCCTAACCACCTGGTCAAAGGTCAGATTCATAATGCAACATCTTAAAGACAAAAGTTTATCAAACTTAAGCTCCCAGATAAAGGGACCACAGCTGATATGGTGAAGAGGCCTTGAGTGAAATGGAAGCCTCGTCGGGACTTTTAGGTTAAGTCAAACTTCAATGGAGTAGCTAAAGATATTGTATTTAGAGGGAGACTCTTTCTCTTTCTCGTGACTGAAAAGAATCTTCATGATCCCACTATTTCTTCATAATTAGTAACAATATTGATGTGAAAGAAAATCCTCACTAAGACTGAATTTCATTGAAAGCAAATAAACAGCTTTAGGAATGCATCACAATCTGTTTTAGGAGCGTGAGATGTCTTTGTAAAACTGCTAAATTTGGACAACCATACAATAAAAATAATGGCAACAAAAGCCCTTCTTTCTTAACCCCTTGTCTTGATGTTTCTCCACACTTCAATTTTTTCCTTTGTTCCATGAGGTTTCTGGGGCGGGGATGGTGCAAGACAGCGGAAAATGTTTCTGGAACGGCAGGATGTGTTTTTTGAACAGTGGGATGGGTTTGCAGGGGGTTGGAAGGCGTCTCTTAAACAGTCCCCAAAGCCCAAGATTGATGAGGATTGATGTTTGATCACTCATATGACCCCTCTAGTAGTTCCTAGCTAGGTTTGCATAGTTTATTTCTTGCAAATTAATAATTGTAAGTGAGTCTCCTTCTCACATGCACTTGTGGGCACTAGTTATCTTCTAGTTGTCATTTAGAGTGTTAGTTAGTAAGTGTGAACTCAAAGTAGGAAGTGTGTACTTCAAGATAGCTAAAATGGATCTTATAGTTAGCATTATTCCTTTTCTCTTAACTTAGAAGTTACGTGCATTCTCCTTTGCACTTTTGTAGCTTATGGTTAAGCATATTGGATCAAATCCATGATTTGATGGGTTTGGTTATGTATTTTGGGCCATTAGTGCCTATATAATGAGTTTGTAAATAATATGAAGTTAGTTGGATTTTCAATCCTTTTCATTGGTATCAGAGCCTAGTTCAAGTTTACACTAGGGCTTGTGAGGTGAGAGGATAGGAGATAGATTAGTTTTTCTTATGAGAAACTTGTTTTCATTGAGGACTCGGTTCAAGCTCAAGGGGAGCTTGAAAACCATTCGCAGAAGGAAGTTCCTTAGGCGTCAAAATCCTCGTTCCAACTTTCTCCGTATGCTCAAGAAGTATAGGAGAAGTTTACCCCGATTTCTTTCTTACAAAAATCCCTTGGCAAGGTTGGATTTCTCCTACGGTGAAATGCGAATTAGGGAGCCTGTTGTTCCTGATGTTCCTGCCATTTCGGAGTCTTGAAGATCGAGCATCATCAAACTAGGTCGTGTGTCGACTTAGATCTGGTTGCCTTTCAAACGTTGGTCGTGTGTCGACTGGATCTTGAAAGGAGAGCTACTGAAGGAGTCTTGGGATAATCAAGAGAAATTAGCAATTTTTTTTATTTGAAGGTAATTTGCCTTCAAAAATTGCTAATATTTGTAACAGTTCTAGTTTTCTATGTTTTTAAATTAACCCTCCTGGTTAATTTTTAAAAATTTCATAGTTTTTGTTAGAAAACTTATATTTTAATTGATATATATATTTTTATATATTAATTAAATATTTATTGTAAAAAAAAATATATATATTTTTTTTTGCCCCTCGGCCCCATCTCAACGAGAGCCGAGGGCTAACTCGTGCGAGCGGCTCGGTTGAGTCAGCGCCGCCGCCTGTCGACGTCGGCCATCGGACGTTCGTCGGCCGACAGACCTTGCCTGTCGGCTGCCGACGGACGTCGACCGACGAAAGGTCGGCTGTGTGACGCCGCGTCTGACAGACCTGCGGCTCGTCGGGCTGACAGGCCGAGAGCTGTGGGGACGACCTGCGGATGTCGGCCGTGGCTGACGACTGCGTGGTCGCCTACGGTCGGTGCCGGGGCCTACGATCGTCGGCTGGGTGACTGCAGGTGTCGGCTCGCTGCGGTGACAGGCCGCGAGGCTTGTCGATCCGCCGTGGTGGTGCCGGCGAAGTCCATCCGCCTGCATAAACTGCAGGCGCGGACGTCCTCGCGCTCCACACTCGACGAACGTCGGTGGTGCCACGTCGCCGCTAACATGCGACGGGCCTGCACAGGCCGAGGGCAACAATTTTGCACCAGCAAATTTTTTGTATCGGGAAATTTTTGCATGAATTGGTGCCTCGGGAAACGTGCCAGTGAAGTTCGAACATCATGCACAGCCAGTGGAGTTCAGTTTACCGAGGGTAAAATTGTAATTTTTTTAATTTTACTATTCTAAGGTTGCATGTAATTTTTATTTTTTATTAATTTAATTTTTAATAACTTAATTAAATTAATTAATCTTTGATTAATTATAATTTAATTTTTAATTAAGTTATTTTTAAATTAATAAAATATAAATTGTAAACCTTAGGTTAGTTTAAATTTTTTAATTTTTAGCCTTAGGAGTATTTTTCAGGGCACACCATTGTAACAAGGAACCTTCAATTTTTCCTTGATTTTTTAGTGCTTTTCCCTTTTACTCCTGGCTTATACCCGGTCTCACATGGCTTCTGACTTGGCTGCCCAAGTGGCAGAACTTGCACATGTTGTAAATGCTTTAGCAGATAAAGCTAATGATACTACCATGGCAGAAGTTCTTGGTAACCTTGCAATGAAGGTAAATGATATTTCTCTCCATAATGCTTCAACTTCTGCTAATGATTCTCGCTTGAGAGTTCGTTGTGAAGTGCCACTTTATGATGGATCCCGGAACCCTGAAGTCTTGAATAGTTGGATTCTTGACATGAGTTCTTGGTTTTCTTACACTCAACTTTCAGATGAGGATATGGTTCCATATGCTAAACTCAAACTTTCTGGTTTAGCTAAAGTACTTGTTGAAAGAAAAAGAGGTCATGATGAACTCACCTCATGGGATGAGCTTGTAGATTGTCTTAAGACCAATTTTTATCCTTCCAATTATTCTAAGGAATTGGTCATTAAATGGTTTCGATTTCGACAAAGTACTAATATGACTGTGCAGGAATATATCTTTCAATTCAACAGGTACAGGATACTTTTGAATGTGGAGGAAGATATTAAAGCTTTGATTCTCAAATTTCAAAGTGGTTTGTTGGAACATTTGTACGGGGAAATTATGTTTGTTTCTATGGACACATTGGATTCAGTTTTCAACCAAGCGCAACTTGCGGAGGACAAGTTTAAGGCGCATTCGCAGGCATTCCGCGCACCTGCTACTCAAGTGGTTGCAAACTCATCAAAAGGGAATAATTCTTTCTCACAAAAGAAGAATTTTGCTCAAAAGAAGAATGTTTCTTCTCCATCTCCTTCTTCTCCTTCCCCTTCCGCTTCTACTCCCTCTTCTTCTTCTTCTTCCAAACCTTCTTCTTCTTCTTCTTCTAAAAAGTTTTGTAACTATTGTAAGAAGAAAGGTCATGAAAAAGCTGATTGTTTTAAGCTTAAAAAGAAGAGTTTAGTCATTACTACTCAAGAGGAGGATGCTTCCAAAGGTCCCCTTGAGTCAGTAGGAGAAAGTAGAGTATACACGGAATTACGAGGTAAGCTCAATGAGGTTACCTTAGTAAATGTAAGTTCATCCGAGGGCGCTCGTGATGCTTTGTTCATCACTCGAGCTCATTTGCTCCATAATTTTGCAACAGATTGTATAGTGGATAATGGCTCGCAGAAAAATCTAATTGCGAGGTCCATTGTCGAGCGTTTGAAGTTACCTATGGAGCCTCATCCTCAACCTTATTCTTTGGGTTGGAAGGATAGTGGAAGGGGCTCAGAAATCACTCACACTTGCACATTAAAATTTGCACTTGGCCCACATTTCATAGATCAAGTCACTTGTGATGTGACTCCTATGGATTGTTGTGGGATTTTGCTTGGACAACCTTTTCGGTATGATAGGAGAGCTGTTTATGATGCTTTCAAAAGAACCTACACACTTCAAAAATATGGTCAGGTCTTTCTCATTAAAAGCACCAACACTCCTAACATCATTCTAAGTTCCAAGCAAACAAAAAGAGTAATTAAAAAAGGTGGTGATGTTGCTCTAATTTTCATTCGCTCTCAAAACACTCCTACATCCACATCCATTCCAAAGCAACACTCTTCAATGGATAAAATATTGCAAAATTACTCACACATATTTCAGGAGCCAAAGTCTCTTCCTCCAATTCGCACAATTAATCACAGCATTGAAATCATTCCTGGTTCTTCACTACCTAATGCTCCCATGTATAGACAATCTATTTTGCAAAATGAAGAAATAAAAAGGCAAATAGAAGATTTGTTGTCTAAGGGTTTCATTAAGGAAAGTACTTATGCTTGTGCCTCACCTATTTTGTTGGTTCTTAAAAAAGATGGCACTTGGAGATTGTGCATTGATTTTCGTGCTTTGAACAGAATTTCTATAAAGAATAGATATCCACTACCACGCATTGATGATTTATTAGATCAGCTCCAAGGAGCTAAGTTCTTTTCAAAAATAGATCTCAAAAGTGGATATCATCAAGTGCGTATCCAGGCTGAGGATACATGGAAGACAACTTTTAAGACGAAGATGGGCCTCTTTGAATGGTTGGTCATGCCCTTCGGTCTTACTAATGCTCCTGCAACCTTCATGAGGTTGATGAATGATGTATTTCGTGATGTACTTGACAAATTTGTAATAATATATCTTGATGATATATTGATATTCTCAAAGACTTGGGAGGAACACCTTAGGCATATCCATCATACACTTGATCTTCTTGCGAAGAATCAATTATATGCCAATTCTTCCAAGTGTTCTTTTGGCAATACTTCAGTTTCTTACCTTGGTTATGTGATTAGTGAAAGTGGAATTCAGGTAGATCCCACCAAAGTTGATGTTTTACTTAAGTGGTCCCCTCCTTCAACTCTCACCGAGTTAAGGAGTTTCCTAGGACTTGCGAATTTTTATCGCAAGTTCATTCCTCAATATTCCACCCTTGCGGCTCCATTGCATTATCTCACTAAGTCTAAAGTTCCATTTCATTGGGAGAAAAGCCAAGAGATTGCCTTTGAGAAACTCAAAAAGAAACTTTGTACAACACCTGTGTTAACTTTACCTGACCTCTCTCAACCTTTTGAGATTGAAACGGATGCCTCTAAAGTTGCCTTAGGAGCTGTGCTCAAACAGAATGGTCATCCAGTTGCTTATCATTCAGAAACTTTTTCTGCTGCTAAGTTGAACTATTCTACATATGACAAGGAGTTGTATGCATTAGTTCAAGCTATCAAGTATTGGAGACATTATCTTTTGGGAAAAGATACAGTAGTACACACTGATCATATGCCTCTCAAGTTTTTACAATCTCAAAGTAAAATTGAAGAATCAAGACATATGAAGTGGGCCTCTTACCTCCAACAATTTCACTTGGTGATCAAGTACAAAAAGGGGAAGAGTAATACTATTGCTGATTGTTTGAGTAGGCCTCCTGCCGCTCTTGCCTTAACAGTTATGTCCACTTCACACTTGGGATTTCAGACTTGGCCTAATCAGTATTCACAGGATCCTGATTTTGGGAAAATATTTGAGCAAGTGAGTAAGCCTTCTTCTTCCAATTTGCGTCCTTTCCAAGATTTCTACATCAAAGAAGGACTTCTTTACAAATTGGACAAGGTTTGTGTTCCTTGTGAGCCTAGAGTGTCACTTCTTAAGGAAGCTCATTCTACACTTTATGGTGGTCACTTTGGGAAGCACAAAACACTTCATCACTTGCAAAGATTTTTCTACTGGCCTAAAATGCGAGAGGGATGTGTTGAGATTTCTCAAACAGTGTGCGGTTTGTTGTCGCTCAAAACCAGCTAACAGGAAGTTTGGCTTAGGCATGCCTTTGCCCATTCCTTCCCGTCCTTGGGAAAGCATTTCCATGGATTTGGTTAGTGGTTTTCCCATGATAGTGCGACAACATGATTGTGTGTTCGTGGTGGTTGACAGATTCAGTAAGATGGCTAAGTTTATTCCATGCCGCAAGACAAGTTCTGCAGCAGACTTAGCCCAATTGTTCTTTGACAGCATTTGGCGTTCCTTTGGTCTACCTACCAGCATTATATCGGATCGTGATTCACGCTTTGTGGGTCACTTTTGGCATTCTTTGTGGAAAATTTTGGGAGTTTCCCTTAACTTTTCCACCGCCTATCATCCGCAGTCCGATGGGCAGACTGAAGTGGTAAACCGTACCCTTGTGCAAAGTTTACGAATCTATCATCACGCTTCACCAGCAAAGTGGGACTTGAGTCTCACTCATATTGAACATGCCTACAATAGGGCCCTACATTCTTCTACAGGTCACTCACCTTTTGAGGTTTGTATGGGATTTCAGCCCTTGGCACCTTATGAGTTACCTTTGTCTTTGCCTTCTCCTGTCACTTCACATCTTCAGAAGGAGCAAGACAAGGCACACTCATTTATTCAGCACTTGCACAATCTGCAATCAAAGGTGATTGAGATTTTGCAAAAGACACAACAGCAGCAAAAAAAGGCCATGGATCGACATCGAATTCCTCATCCATTTCAGGTTGGTGACAAAGTTTGGTTGCATCTTGACAAGCGGCGTTTTACTGATAAGACTCATAGTAAAATCAAACCGATTCGCTATGGGCCTTATACTATTCTTCAACAGGTGTCCGAGAATGCTTTCCGCCTTGATCTTCCCGCACACTTGGGAATTCATGACGTCGTCAATGTAGATCTTTTGAAGTTGTACTTTGACTCTACATTGGAGACCGCACCAGCTATCAGTCATCCTGTGGACGTGGTTCCTGATTCTCAGTTACCATTGGATTCTGATCAGATCTATGACACAAAGACTCGACAGACTCGCCAGGGGTCTACCACCTCATATCTTGTGGCTCGGCGAGGACAGCTGCCGCATCAGGCTCGTTGGATTTCTTTTCATCAGATGTCCCGTGACTTTCCTACTCTTCTGAAAGCATTGGAGGCCAATGCTTCTATTGTGGGGAGGCATGATGAGGATTGATGTTTGATCACTCATATGACCCCTCTAGTAGTTCCTAGCTAGGTTTGCATAGTTTATTTCTTGCAAATTAATAATTGTAAGTGAGTCTCCTTCTCACATGCACTTGTGGGCACTAGTTATCTTCTAGTTGTCATTTAGAGTGTTAGTTAGTAAGTGTGAACTCAAAGTAGGAAGTGTGTACTTCAAGATAGCTAAAATGGATCTTATAGTTAGCATTATTCCTTTTCTCTTAACTTAGAAGTTACGTGCATTCTCCTTTGCACTTTTGTAGCTTATGGTTAAGCATATTGGATCAAATCCATGATTTGATGGGTTTGGTTATGTATTTTGGGCCATTAGTGCCTATATAATGAGTTTGTAAATAATATGAAGTTAGTTGGATTTTCAATCCTTTTCAAGGATACATCCCCTTGGAACATAGATTTTTCCGCAAGTCTATTCTGATTCTTGGTGCTTTGGCTCAGTCACTTGGTGCATTCAAGTGCAATGTGGAATTGATTTGAAGGGCAAGGCTGCTTCTAAAGCCCTGTTTGGCATTGATGTTTGGGAATCAAAGACCTGAGGGCCGAAATCACAGTGGCGACTCATTATCAGCTTATGTGGTGTATAAGATTTAAACACTGTTGGTTTTCTTTCTAGTCAGGCTCAGTTCTCAATATTTTAAGCCTTAAATTTGGAGGTTTTGGAGGTTTTTGGGATACAGTCATGTGGAAAAGAAATTTATTTATTCTCCTCTTCTCCTGGAATTTTCTCCACTTTTTACCATGTCAAACTTTGCTTCTGATAAATCTAACGGCATGAAAGAAAGCAAACCCACAGTGAGAAGTATTAGGATGAGATGTGTTTCTTCTAGTGTAATACTTCAAGGCCATGAAGCTGGATGCTCAGCTGGAGTCAAAAAAAGAGTTTGTCCTAAGAGGAAGAAAACAAGAATCCAAATATCCACCTACTTGCACCCAGTTTCATCTTAAGGCATCCATTCAGATAAGATGGGGAAAATGGCATGTGATACTCAGCCTCACAATGCAACCAAACCGCAAATGAATTTTTGCATGCTGGGAAAAAATAAGTGGAAATTAAAATTTGCCATTGGTAGACTGCCACTCTATCTATTTCAAATGTGATATATAAAAGATTGAACAGCAATGGATATCACTTCTGAAAACATCAGTTATTTGCAGGCTGCCAATTCTTAAACAGGGGCCTGTTGGTTACGAATCTGCCACTAGGATAGGATTTAGTGTAATGCGCCCTAGATTCGCCCAGCAGATTGAAAGGCCGGAAGGAAGGAATGCCTTCCGCGCCAATCTCCGGAGGAGGCCGGCTTCCTATGTTTTCTCAATTTGGTTTAAGCTTAGAGTGCAGGAAAGAAATTAGAGATGCAAAAAGAAATATAAATATGATTGTTCCGGGTGGGGAAGATAAGCAGCACGGCAACAGCCAATCACCACTACTAACAACAATTAAACACAAAATATGTTGCAGAAACTATCAACACCATTCATCCTATGTATCCTTCACTTTTGCATTCCAGGAATACTTAACTATCAAATACCGATATCCAGAAAGCAGAATAACAATAAGCAATAACATAAGCAACATGAGGCAGAAATACTCAGTAAAGGCAGCATACAAGACAAAGACAATCAATAGAGCCAATTATATTTTATATTCAGAAGCAAACGCACAGCTACAACAGTTCCCTAGCAATATATCCCCCTTCCCCCCTTTTACAATGATATGGCGGAGCTATTTATAGCGTAATTTTCCCCCCCATTACAACTTTGGGCACAGGATCCCAGACCTGACAATAGCTGACAATAGCTGACAAAGCTGACAAAAGCGGCAAAAAGCGGCTGATGTTGACCTCTGCGGGTATGGAACGTACTTGCAGCAAGGTCCACCTGAAAACTTAGCAGCTACGTGGCAGTGCGGTAGATGAAACTTCGAGTCGGCTTGAATGAGGGTAGTTGCGGTACAATAAGTCAGTTCACGCTCGCACACCTCTCGTCGCATCTCTGACTCGAATTTCGAGGTTGGACACCTGTCGGAATCTGATAAGGGAAAAAATCTGCCTTTGAAGCTCATACTTTCTCTCCTGCCCGACTTCGCCCAAAATTGGAGCGCAACCGGGCAACGCAGGGGGGAAGTAGCGCAGTTGGGAAGGCCTTCGTGCCTTAGAAATTTTCTGGGCAGTTTTCAACGTTCTTTGCCCGAGTGCGCACAAGTCAGTGAGCGCAGCCCGACTTCGCTGCGAAGTCGGGCGGCTCAACACTTAGCCGATTTTCTGGAGTCACCATGATAAGTCGCCCTCTGCGCACTTCCTCCGGGCGAAGCCCGACCCTGAAGTCGGGCGGCCCAGCACTTAGGAAAATTTCTGCTATCTTCAAGTGAGCTGCCCAACTGCGCACAAGCTTGAGGGCGCCGCCCGACTTCGCTGCGAAGTCGGGTGGTCCCAACACTTAACCATTTTCTGGATCTCTCTCATTGACATTGCCCAGGTGCGCACAAAATTGAGAGCGCAGCCCGACTTCGCTGCGAAGTCGGGCGGCTCAAGACTTAGTATTTTTTGGGCTCAGCTCCACACATCGGCTTCCCAAGTGCGCATGAAACTAGGAGCGCAGCCCGACTTTGCTGCGAAGTCGGGCGAACAACAACACTTAGAAAATTTTGGGCTCTTTGCCCTCTCAGAGAAACGATTAGAAGTATGGGGGGAGGGGAATGGAGAGAATGGAACTGATGGCAGGGAAGATAGGGGATAGTGGAGAAAGGGAGAGAAGGAAGAGGGAAGGGAAAGCGGCATCCTTACAAAAAATTCGAAGACATGGCACCCCGTGCAAAATATGGCAACATTCTTGGCGGCTCGCGGGGTGTCGAGCTCGCCTCGATGCAACGAACCAGACCTTTATCCTTTGGGCGCGGAGGAACTCCCTTCCCCTGCATCCTGCTGCTCCTATTGCTGTTGAGCCCCCTTTCTGGGTAACTGTTCTTCTTCGGGCTCGCTTTCAGCAGTCTCTTCTTCTGATCCTTCCTCTTCTTCTCTTTCGAGCCTGACTGCTCAGCACCACCATCGCCCTCTTGTTCGGCAGGCTGCTCCCGCTCGCGGACGTGCTCGTATGCGGTCTTGGCCTGATCCCAAGCTGCTGCCTGGAAGGGCTCTAAATCGTTGATATCCTTCAGCGTTGCTTTGAATGCCGCAACCATGTGCACATCAATGGTGTCATACCTCTCTCCCAGCTCCTGGAGGGAGGTGTTAATTTTGCAAAATCTCGACACCATTTGGGTCACCTGTGCCTCTTGGACTGGTTCAGTCCAGCCATCAATCTCTGATGTGTCTGCCTCAAAAGACAGCCAGTCTTGCTTTACCTGCTCTAGGGGCAGAAATTCCCCATCCTTGACAAAGCTCGGAAATCCGAGCGCAGAAAGAGTGTTGAAGGGGGCCAGGTAGATATTCATTTCGTGGTTCAGCACATCCAGCATCTTCCTGGCGGCCCTGATCTTCTCAGTTTTTTCAAAATAATTTTGCAAGGTTACCCTCGCATCCGCCCAATCTAGGGCAATCTGGGACATAGGAGGAAATCGGAGGCCCTTGCGCGCAAATTCTTCAAGTTTTATTGCCAAGTCCAGCCACTGCCTCGCTTGGCGTTCAGCCTCCTCTACCGCAGGCTTTCCCTAGGCAGATACTTCTTGAATTCTGGATGCGAAATCCAAGACAGACAGGGACCTGACCACATTAGTCCTGCAGCCCTGCAGCAAACTAGCCCGCATCTCCTTGATCTTGTCCTTTGAAAAGGCAGCCGCCTGGGACGCTTTCTCCTTCAGCTGGGATTGAGTCTGCTTCAGCAAATCTTGCAACTGGGAAACATGCTCCAATGCTGCCCTCTTCTCTTCTGACAGTTGTTCGGCTGTCTTCCTCTGTGTTGCCGCCTCCTGCTGGGACGCGGCAAGCTGACCTTTTAAATCTTTAATCTCTTTCTGAGCAGACTCCAGCCGCGTGGTGGCCTTGGCCAGATCCTCTTCCAGCTGTCTTGAATTGTTTTGAAGCTGAAACAACTTCTCTTGATTCTCGAGCCGCTTAACAAGGAGATTATCAGTCCTCCGACGAATACCATTGATTTCGTATTCTTTCGCTTATATCGTCGAAACTCTTCTCCTTGGTTCGGTGCTCATAATCTGCCTCAGTCATCTCCCGGAGAGGCTTCTTGACTTTCGGGATTAACTTCTCTGTTCGTAGCACCCTCCTGTCCAAGTCAAACTTGGTGCGCTTCACAGGGATGGCTATTTCCTCGGCTCTTCTCTTCTTTACGCCCTGGAGGAAAGAGGCAGAACATCCTGCGGCCTTCGCGGCTAGAGGCTGGTCGTCCGTAACTTGCAGTTGTTCTCCCATTAGGTCCAGCTCTGCCAGCATAGGGTATGCCGAGGCCAAATCCTGCTGCGGCATCCTTCCTGAAAACAATGAAGCAGGAGATATTCCAGAAGATAAGGCCGCTTTTGAGGGCGACCGGGTCCTAGGGGAAACGGGCGGCTGCGTAGGAGGTGGAGATGGGGTTTTGAATGCGGCGGGTGAGCGGCGCGGCGATGTAGATACAGCTTCAATGCTGGCCGCGGGTGAGAGGTTTAGGGTTTGACCCAGGGTTTGGAAAACGTTAGGGTCCTGGGCAAAACGTCCAAAGGAATGGGGGCTGCGGAGGGACTGGGTGATAGGCGATATGGATGATGTGACTAAGGCGTGTCTTGATGCAGAGGAGGAAGGCGTTATGGCAGGGCCAAGCGGGGTTTGTGAAACAGGGGAAGAGGACGTACCTGCGTGCTCCGCCTGAGCCGGTGCTTGGATGACGCCTGCTGCCCAGACCTCTGCTTCCTTCTCTGGACTATCCAGAGAGATTATTTCGGGTGCAACCGCTCCTGCCCGTGGGGCCGCTACTATCTGCTGCTCTGTCTCCTTTTTCGGCCGCTTTATCTTGGTCTTCTCGCCCCTTTTTCTTTTCTTTTCTCCTGGAGCGGCAGTTTGTTCGGTGGAGGCAGAGGCGGTTGGTGCGGCGGGTAACGAGGCGCCCACGGTAAACTTGTACTTGGGCTTTGACGGAGGGATGCCCGCTACTGCTGCCTCGCCGGTTGACCCTTCTGGCTCCTTCTCTGTTTGAGGCGACTTTTCGGGAGCTGGAGACAACATTGGGCCCACCTGACTGCTTTTTGGCGCCTTGCTGCTGGGTGGCTTTCGAATGGACAAATGTTGTGGTGGGGGTTTCCTTTTATATCTCTTCCTGGCGCCTAGGGGGACGCAATCTCGAAATGCGAACGACTCCCATTTGCCGGCGTATTTATCATACAAGGCCGAAAACTCATCATCTATGGCCAATGTCTTTCTGTTAGATTTATCGTGTTGCGTGCGACACCTCATCTTCCAGCATTCAATGATTTTGTCCTTTTCCCAGCTGAGGGGTGCCACCTTCGTGAGGAACTTTCTGAAACCGGTCGAGTCTAACTTGTGATCTGGATTATGCTCTGGATCGTAATCCACCTCCACACAGTAGAAGTCATGCCATGGTGGCCATGACTGCATCCGTTCAATGTGCCACTCCAGGTCTGCCCCTGTCTTGTTGCACCTCTCCTCCATGATTTCTGCTCGAGGGCAAATATGTACAAATTTTCCCCTGACCCCAATCGGGTCGTATTTCCAACGTTGTGGTAATTGTATCAGGCCTATGTTGAGGAGTGCCTGCTCTAGGTAGATGTGCTGCCCAATTTCATGGACTTGAATGTTCGCCCAGGTAAAAGGATATTTGAAAATATGGCCCCTCTTCTTTCCCTGGCCAAATTCCTCCTCGACGTAGTCCATCTGCCGCGTTGTCTCCATGCCGAATTGATGCTCAGTGCAAAAATAGGGCAGCAAGAACGGCTTCCCTTTGAATCCGTAGATTCTGATAACGACGCCCTGGGTCAACCGGAAAGTATCCCCGTATTTGTATTTCCTCAGGTAGTTCGTCATGGCCAAGGGAGGGCGAGACGCCTTGCCGTTGAACAGTGCCAGGGTCATACCCAAAAATTTGAAATTGAAATCATAATAAGACCCCCTTCTATACAGGGCTTCCGTCCACTCGTATACCGGCAGCGGTGCTCCCTTCTCATCTACCCTCTTAAGATCAGGCACCCTTATTCGGTAATGCGTATGGTAAAGGCACAACCATGTGAGGAATGAGCAGTGCCGGAATTCAGTTGTCTGCTTCTGCTGTATCCTGACCAGGTTTGAATGTATGGCATACGCCACCCAGTCTGCCCAATCAAAAAATATTGGGCGCCTTCCGCTTCTCTGCGTAGTAGGGTCATAAAATTCTCCATGCAAAATACACTCTGCGAGTGCCAGCTGATACGGGTGCACCACCCTGTCCGTGCCGCAGCCAAGGACCCATGCAAGGATAATATAAATATATCTGTTTTCGAACCTTTCCAGGGGTATGGGACCTGATGGCCATTGTCCAGCTGGTAGTGGGCACTTCAGCTCTGAATTGAGAAATTCCCTCATCCTTCTGCTCTGACTGAATCTGCCCGCTTGCTCTTCCAAATTAATTTTCCTGACGATGGCATCAGGGTCGTATTGGAGCCTCGAGGCGAAGGCTGGCTGTACGCTTTCTTTAAAGAGGGTGAACAACACCCTTCCTTGGCAGTCGCAGACCTGTCGGGTGGCTGGTTTGTAATATGTCACAATTGACTCAACCAGCTCCGGGCAGTGGTGGACGGGAGGGCACAAGAACCAGTATAGGTTCGATTTATAGGCGGCCCCAATGTGGTGCGAGGATGAGACTTTGCCTGCCCACTTCGCGATATTGGGACGCAGCTTGGTGAGACTAATGGAGTACTCGCCATCTTTGTATTCGGCCAGGCGGTTGATGGGCGGCGGCAGAGGACCTTGCTTTTTAGTTCGCCTCGACCTGGATTTCTCTCTTTGCTCTTGTGGTGCCTCGCTCTCATGAGCGCTAGACTCTGTGCGTTCCTCGGCTTCCTGCTCTGTATCACTGGATTGCGCCTGCATTGGCGCCTTCCCCTTGTCCATTCTTTGTCCTTCACTCATGGTGCCAGAGATAGAAATTACAGTCGCTGCAGACCTTAATTTCGCACTTCTCTTCCTTTTCACTGCGCAGCTCAGATTTACACTGGTAATTCTGGTGTTCTGAGTAAGTAAGGGCCCTTTTCTAGGAATGGAAAAATAGCATTAATGGCGTGAGGGGGAATTTAAAGTGATTTGCCCGAAGTAGGTAGAAAGCGCCGTTATTCCTCGGCGGCCGCGCGTGGGATCTTCTATTGGAAAGCGCACCTCGTACGCGGTTGGCCCCAATGCGCTCACTTCTTAATGACATCTGCTTTGAAATCCGCGCAATCATTCCTTAAAATCTTTGAACTTCGTGCTTTCAATGACGTCACCGCCGCCATCTGGGCACACGCTTCGAGGTACCAAACTTGAGGAAGACTCTGACCAAGTGCGCTCAAAAAGTGAGCGCGGTCCAACTTCGCGTTATGCACGGTGCGCCCTCGGGGGACCCATACTTAGAAATATTTCGTCATGCACCTTGCTCTCCATGATGCGTCGGTCGAAGTGCGCAAAAATTTGAGTGCGCAACCCGACTTCGCTCGGAAAATTTGCGCAGTCGGGCAAGGACACTTAGATAATTTTTCCCATTTCTTTATCCTTTCTGCCCGACTGCGCTCCGAAAAGGGTGCGCAGCCCGACTTCGCTGCGAAGTCGGGCGGCGCGCCCAACACTTAGAAATTTTTCGGATTTCTCTTGGTCGCTTTCTCTCTTCTTAAGCTCCCGACATCGCACAATGCAAAGAGCCGAAGCCGACTCTGCGAAGTCGGGCGATTTTCCGCCTTGGTCGGACTTGAACAGCAACGCAAAATTTTGCTTCTTTTTTCATACTTAGCCTTCTTTGGACTCAAAAGCTGAAAACTGAATAACTGAAAGAAATATTTACATTCTGAAATAAACTGAACTGTAGGAAATAAATAAGAAAAATATGTACAAGGAAGGACCTCTTGGCAACCTTCAGTGATGATAGGCCTTCAGGTGAAAGCCATTAACAGGGATCGGGAGAAGTCTGTCCCTCCATGTCTCCGAGCACGAATGCGTTGAATTGGTTTACCCAAGCGATCTGATAGGGGCCTTCCGAGAAGGCATCAAATTTGTCATGATTGCCCGGCTTCGCTTTGAGTGAATCCCATTTGAGCACTAAGTCCCCGATTTTGAAAACTCGGGTGGTGGTCCCTTTTGCAAACCAGCTCTGAGTTGCTTCGGCGTGCTTGGTAAAGGCACTGATATGCCTTCTCCCTTTCCTCTTCTAGCTGCAAGAGTTGACAAAGTCTGGCATCCACTGGATCCCCGTCGCCTTTCTCATCTTCTAACAACCAAAGTGCGGGCATTTCTATGTGGGTGGGCAGGACCGCCTCCTTGCCGTATACAAGCGCGTAGGGAGACGTCTTGATGGATTTTTTGAAAGATATGCGATCCGCCCATAACGCTCGGTCCAGAAGTAGGTGCCACGACCTCTTATTCTTCTCCACGATTTTCTTTATTATTTTCAAGAGGTTCTTATTGGTAGATTCTGCCAGGCCATTTCCCTATGGATAGTAATTTGAAGACATCTTGTGGTAAATGCCATACTTGCTGGTAAACTCAGTGAGCACCGCACCTACAAATCCTGGGCCGTTATCTGTAACAATTGCCTCTGGAATCCCGAAACGGGTAATGAGGCTCTCAAGGAACCCAATGACCGTCTCTTGGTCAGCGTGCTTTGTAGGCAATGCCTCAGCCCATCTGGTAAAGTAATTTGTGGCGGTTAGGATGAACTTGTGTCCCGCCGAAGAGTTGGGCGTTATTGCCCCGATGAAGTCCAGACCCCACTGCTGAAACGGAGTCTCGGCTTGAATTGGCTGGAGGGCCAAGGGTGCCTTCCCTATTTACGTCGGCGAACCTCCGGCATTTTTCGCATTTCACACGGACTGCATGTGCGTATGTGAAGAGGGTGGGCCAATAATAGCCGGCTCTGATAATTTTTAAGGCTGTAGGCCTTCCCGAATGATGTCCTCCGGGCATCCCAGAGTGGAACTCTCCGAGAACCTTTGGCTTGTCTGATTCCTTGACGCACCGCAACAGGATGCCGTCAATATTTCTAAAATACAGCCCCTCGGGGCGCAGTACATACTTCAAGGCGTTCAGCCTAAACCTCCTTCTCTGTGAGGCGTTGAGATGGTCTGGACATCTCCCTGTGTTGAAGTACCACACTAGATCATTTGTCCAATCATCCTCCTCTGATAAGGAGTTGGAAAGGTTGGCCTCTGTTACTGGATCCTCCCACTGGCAGGCGAGAGATTTCGGCTGCAGCACTCCGGGCCAACTCTTGGCATAGAGCCCGACCTCGGATTAGCTTCGTTGGCCGTACCTCTATGTCAAACTCTTGTATCTTGGCTATCCATCCTGCCCTCTTGTGACCTGGCTCCCCTTGGATGATGAAATTTCTGACGTCCGGATGTATCACGAAGACAGTTATCCGACTCTGGGAGACAAAGTGCTTGAACTTTCTGAGGGATCTCATAACTGCGTGCACTTGCCGCTCAATAAAATTGTATCTTTCTTCGTGCGGCTGAATCACCTGGCTTAGGAATGCTATGGGGCGCTCCTCGCCATCATCTCCCTTCTAAGTCAGGACTGCGGCGTAGCTTTCGGGCTCTCCCACCGCGTACAGGATGAAATCCTTGGAGTAGTCTGGATTTATTAACATTGGAGCTTGGGCAATTCTGGCCTTGATTTCTTCAAAGGCTTGTTTCCTTTCGTCAGTCCATACGAATTCAGCATTCTTTTTTAGGAGCTCGGCCATGGGCTTGATTACTTGTGCAAAGTATGGGACAAACTTCCTCACGAAGTTGATTTGGCCAAAAAATGATTGTAGCCCCTTTTTGTCAACTGGGATGGACAAGCGAAGAAGAGCTTCCGCTCTGTCAGGATCGACTGCAAGGCCCTTCTCAGAAATAACGTGTCCTAGCAGTTTGCCTTCCTTCACCGCGAAGACTGACTTCTTCGGGTTGATGGAAATGCCGAATTCACGACATCTCTCAAATACTTGCCGCAAGTGGGAGGCATGGTCCTCTCTTTTATGTGAAAACACGGTCATGTCATCCAAGTAGATGACAATGATCTTGTTGAGCAGCTCTCGGAACGCCAAGTCCATAGCCCTTTGAAATGTAGCCCCGGCGTTAGAAAGACCGAAGGGCATGCGCTGATATGCAAACGTTCCCCATTTGGTGGTGAACGTTGTCTTGTGCTGATCTTCGTCTTTCACCCATATTTGGTTATAGCCGGAGAAACCGTCCAAGAGAGAGAATCTCTGAGCTCCAGCAACTACGTGGAGGATTTGATCAATTTGGGGGAGCGGATAATGATCCTTCAGTGAAGCTTGATTGAGGTTTACGAAATCCACGCGAGGCGGATGTCTCCATTCTTTTTCCTCACAGGGACCAGATTTGCGACCCAAGAAGAGTGCTTGATGGGGTAGATGATTTTGGCCTCCGAGCATCTTCAAGAGTTCAGCTTTCATCATGGCTTCAATTTTTGGGTTCACCGCCCTTTGCTTATGCCGGAAAGGCTTTGCATTATCTTCCAGTTCTATAGTATCTTGGATCATCTCTCTGTCGTACCCCTTCGAGGTCTTGGTAGCACCGAGGCCACGATATCCGGGTACTCTTCGCATAGAGATCGGATCTGCTCTAACTCCTCATCGGTGCAATCCGTCCCGACCTTAATCACCTTTCCGGGTTCCAGTTCCGAGGTCCATGTCTTGCTTGGGGTCCACTTTGATCCTGTGGGATATGGCTCTATCGTTACGATCAAAGAGGCTCTCCAGGGTAATCGGTCCTTTCGGGACATGATTATTTTTTAAGCTGTATCAACCCCTCATATTGCTCGTCATCAGGGTCTCTACCTTTGATTGTACTAGCTTCATTTATCAAAAAGGTGACGATATCTTCGTCACGGTCGAACACCTGCCGGTGGGTGTCCTTGTCGAGCACAGAAGGCACTGTAAATGGTACGAACCGGCTTCGGCTTACGGACGGTGTCATCGGCCGGGACGTACTTGGCTCCAACGGACGCCAGAATGTCGGCATGCTTATTCTTTTCACGAGATATGGCTTTGACATTCAAAGAGTCAAATGACTCCATCAGATCCCAGACACGGTTGCGGTACGCCTTGAGGTAATGCTTCTTGGAGGCGCACTTATTGGTAATCTGGTTGCACACCAGCTCTGAGTCGCCAAAGATCTGCAAATGCTTTATCCCAAGTCTCTCTGCCTTTCTCAAGCCCAAACACAAGGCTTCATACTCCGCCGCATTGTTAGTGCAACTCCAGGCCAGCCTATAAGTGTAGTCCTTTTGAATCCCGGATGGCGAAACCAGAAGTACACCCGCACCGACGCCATTCTTACATCGGGCGCCATCAAAGTACAACTTCCATAGCTTTTCTGGGGTAGGCCCAACATCTTTATTTGTAGATTGATCAAGTCGTTTAGGCTGGGTGATAGAATAGCAACCTTGTTCAGTCTCAATCATGGTATTGAAGTCTAGTAAGGAAAACTCATCCTCCACTTGTAACGGCTCGAGGGTCTCTTTTGCCAAGTCTACCTCTACTAGTTCCTCGGTCGTCAGATGAACCATGTCGCTCTGTTGTTCTTCCCCAGGTATCTTCTCGACCAGAAACGTGGAAGGCTTTTCATTATAGATCTTCAATCTCCTTCCTTTAAAAGGCACTTCCATATGTGAATAATCCAGCGACAGATATCCACCCAGCTTCGCAGTGAACTCCCTAGAGAGACACATGCCGAAGTAGGGTTCCAAGTCAACCACCACGACCTCTTGGATGACCACTATGTCGAGCGCTTTATGCAGTCGGATTGGGATGTCTTTGATGACACCAAGCTGTCTTGACAGGAGTGCCGTCTAGCTGCAGCACACCTTGGCTGCTCCTTGTGTATTCCATACCAATCTCTTCGCGAGACAGCCCTCGGCATGACGGTGAGTGGAGGCACCGAGTCCACTATGCAATTGTGTACTATATGGCCCTCCATTCGCAAAGACAGATAGAAAGGTGGCGGCTTGTTTTTCCCAGTAGCAGATATTGTCAAGGGCTGAGCTAACACAGCAGGCTGCGTCGGCTTTCCATCTTTCACGCTCTTCAAGGATTCTTGCAACAGGTCTACTTGTCCTGGGAGCAGAAGAGCCTCATACATGCTTATCTTCGTCGGAGTCTTCTTGAGCTCATCAACTATATTGTAAGTTGAAGTGTCGGCTCCCTCTATCTCTTTCGCTGGCTCATACCTGGTTCGGTATTGTTGCGTGGCTTCAACTCTCTGTCTCTTCGTCAGCGATGGATACCTCAGCTTTTCTTGAGCTTGTTCTTTTGTTTCGGCTAGAGGTTGGGCCACGGGAGCCTTTACCGCGGGAGCCTTGAGCGTCGGGAACTTTTCTTTGGCTGTAGGAGGTAAAGGTGGCTTGTCAGGTGCTAGCACAGCAGGTTGCGTCCTCTCCCTTCTGGCGTATACTTTCAACGGCTTCATCTGGTCCGTGGTGGCCTCAATGGGCCTTTTGCCCTCCTTGGTCAAGAGAGACACGGGATCTTCTTTCGGGACTGCAAAGTTACCTTCATCGTCAAGGATCATGTATGCTTCGTCCTCCATGGCGCTGCCCGCAAGGGTCTGAATATAATGCCGATGCAACATGCAACCCTCCTCTCCATGTGGATCGTTGCATGTAGAGCACCAATTAACATGGTCAGAAGTGCCTGGTTGAGCATCATTGGCAGCATTCCTCGCCGGGGGCCTTTGCGCTTGAGCAGCTTGATCTTTTGTCAGCGCAGGGGGAGGATATGGTCTCCTCGGAAGAAACTCCATCTGGGCTTGCTTCTTCTTCATGATTGTCATGTCGTTGGAGATAGTATGGTAACCAGAGGCAAGAGCCCGCACCTCCTCGAAGGATCTTATTCTGAATATCATTATCGGCGAGCGCCGGCCGGACCGGAGGAGGTATTGCGGCTAATGGTGGAGGTGCGAGAATATGCCGCGTACTGAGGGGAGGCGGGAGTGCGGGATATTGCGGAGGTGGAGGTGGCGGATTAGGATAATGGATCTAGGGCTGACCATACGGGTTTATAGCGGCGTTGGATTCCATGGCTGTTGGGGGTGTGATTTGACGAGGATGGCGTCGCACCAGACGCGGGTGGATATTGTGACTGAGGGAAATCAGGGTAGATGGGAGGCTGCATTCTATGAGGAAGTCTGCCTATAGAAATTATGTCTAATTCTGCTTGCTGGGCAGCTTCATATAAGGCGGGAAAAGTGTCGACCCGGGCTATCTTAAGAAGCAGACAAATGTCTGAATTAAAAGACCTCAGGTAATAGTGCGCAGCTTGTCCCGCGGGAGGTCGCAGCTCGCGAGGTACTCTTTTCCGGGACCTCGCAAACCTCACGTTGAAGTCCGATATCTCCTCTTGCGGATGGCGTTGAATACTTTGAAATTGGTGCAGCAATGAGGAGGGATCAGCGGACTCGTTGCATCCCTTCACTAGCTCTGCCCTGCTAACTGGGGCCATCCCGTGATAGCTCCTTCTGGCAAAGATCTCCACCAGTAGAGGAGTTTCCCTCTCAGAGAAAGGGCTAATAAACGGGTCTTAACACTCTCACTAGTGATAGAGTGTTGTGCGGCCAAGGCCAGAATATCTTGGATGTGCTCGTATGTTGTTTTCCCGGAGCCATCATAAGTAGGAATGGATTTCAAGGCAGCGGGGGGTACAGCTTCTTGTCCAACTAGAGCCAAGGGCCCTGTGGAATCAACTGCTTGGGAAGAGGTCGTCATCATTTTGTTGGGCAGCCATGTCTTCTTCCTCTTCGATAGTATAATCGGTATCGGTGTTGTCCGAAGTTGTAGGTTGTTCTTCAATTTCGGCCTCTCCAACTTCAGCTTCTTCAACCTCGGCTTCTTCTATTTCAGCTTCAGCCTCGAGTTCGTTTTGGTGAGCTTGGTAGTCAGCCAGCCTTACGCGCTCTCCGGGAGCGTTGATGTCGATTTCGTAGAGATCAGGCTGTTGTCCTGGGTTCCTTGCTCTCCACCTTCTTGTATGCATGAAGGCGCTTTTGATATTGGACCGGTCTCACGGACTCGGGAGAATATTCGAGTGCTGAGAGTCGCCAGGTGTTCTGATTTGACAGCAATGAAGCGAACACCGAT
This sequence comes from Wollemia nobilis, assembly GCA_028583015.1. NCBI lineage: Eukaryota > Viridiplantae > Streptophyta > Pinopsida > Araucariales > Araucariaceae > Wollemia > Wollemia nobilis. The sequence continues at coordinate 11,472,602 of JAQPPZ010000442.1, read as the reverse complement.
GCTTCGATTTTGTTTTGGGGTGGGAAACTCCCGTGTCCCACCGGGCGTGCCAGAGAAACTGTTGGTTACGAATCTGCCACTAGGATAGGATTTAGTGTAATGCGCCCTAGATTCGCCCAGCAGATTGAAAGGCCGGAAGGAAGGAATGCCTTCCGCGCCAATCTCCGGAGGAGGCCGGCTTCCTATGTTTTCTCAATTTGGTTTAAGCTCAGAGTGCAGGAAAGAAATTAGAGATGCAGAAAGAAATATAAATATGATTGTTCCGGGTGGGGAAGATAAGCAGCACGACAACAACCAATCACCACTACTAACAACAATTAAACACAAAATATGTTGCAAAAACTATCAACACCATTCATCCTATGTATCCTTCACTTTTGCATTCCAGGAATACTTAACTATCAAATACCGATATCCAGAAAAGCAGAATAACAGTAAGCAATAACATAAGCAACATGAGGCAAAAATACTCAGTAAAGGCAGCATACAAGACAAAGACAATCAATAGAGCCAAGTATATTTTGTATTCAGAAGCAAACGCACGGCTACAACAGTTCCCTAGCAATATATCCCCCTTCCCCCCTTTTACAATGATATGGCGCAGCTATTTATAGCGCAATTTTCCCCCCCATTACAACTTTGGGCACGGGATCCCAGACCTGACAATAGCTGACAAAGCTGACAAAGCTGACAAAAGCGGCAAAAAGCGGCTGATGTTGACCTCTGCGGGTATGGAATGTACTTGCAGCAAGGTCCACCTGAAAACTTAGCAGCTACGTGGCAGTGCGGTAGATGAAACTTCGAGTCGGCTTGAATGAGGGTAGTTGAGGTACAATAAGTCAGTTCACGCTCGCACACCTCCCGTCGCATCTCTGACTCGAATCTCGAGGCTGGACACCTGTCGGAATCTGATAAGGGGAAAAATCTGCCTTTGAAGCTCATACTTTCTCTCCTGCCCGACTTCGCCCAAAATTGGAGCGCAACCGGGCAGCGCAGGGGGAAGTAGCGCAGTTGGGAAGGCCTTCGTGCCTTAGAAATTTTATGGGCAGGTTTCAACGTTCTTTGCCCGAGTGCGCACAAGTCAGTGAGCGCAGCCCGACTTCGCTGCGAAGTTGGGCGGCTCAACACTTAGCCGATTTTCTGAAGTCACCATGGCAAATCGCCCGGCTGCGCACTTCCTCTAGGGCGAAGCCCGACTTCGCTGCAAAGTCGGGTAGTCCTAGCACTTAGAGAAATTCCTGCTATCTTCAAGTGAGCTGCCCAACTGCGCACAAGCTTGAGGGCGCCGCCCGACTTCGCTGCGAAGTCGGGTGGTTTCAACATTAACCATTGATTATAAAAAAAAAAATGGGGAAACTTAAATTTTCGATCTCTCTCATTGACATTGCCCGAGTGCGCATAAAATTGAGAGCGCAGCCCGACTTTGCTGCGAAGTCGGGCGGCTCAACACTTAGTAATTTTTCAGGGCTCAGCTCCACACATCGGCTTCCCAAGTGCGCATGAAACTAGGAGCGCAGCCCGACTGCGCTGCGCAGTCGGGCGAACAACAACACTTAGAAAATTTTGGGCTCTTTGCCCTCTCAGAGAAACAGTCAGAAGTATGGGGGGGGGAATGGAGAGAATGAAACTGATGGCGAGGGAAGATAGGGGATAGTGGAGAAAGGGAGAGAAGGAAGAGGGAAGGGAAAGCAGCATCCTTACAAAAAAATCCGAAGACATGGCACCCTGTGCAAAATATGGCAACAGGGCCTTTATTAAAAAAATAATCATTTAAAGTTCCAAAAATGTGATGAAATCAGCAATTTCTCTTACAAAAATATAATAAGAACAATCTTAAAATCCATTAATATCTCATTGAAAATCTGCTAGCAATAGCCCAAAAAGTGTTGTAAAAGCCAATAGGGCATGAATATATTAATAGAAGAAACATAAAAAATTTAATTATCTTTTTTACAATCTAATGAAAAAAGTAAAGAATTGTGTATTATGTATTACATTTGATGGATATAGAAATAAGTCGTGAATATATTATTTGATTAAAAAAGTGTGTGTGAATATATTATTTGACATAAATAAAGTGTGTACTACCTTTAAGGTCGAAAAGGCTGAAAGTTGTATGCATAAAAAGAAAAGTGCATCACATTGAAAGGCCATTAACAAGATGAACAACCCCAGCCAAATGTGATCAATAACTTGAGGGCACCACAAAGACTTTGAGGATGCCTAAGACAGATCCCAGGAAAACAGGGACGAGGTGTTTAAAGGTGGAAAATGGTTCCACACCAGTGAAGGTGAATATGGAGGACATTCAGAATGGAATAGACAAAATGGAGAGGAGAGGGCTGATATATCGATTTATGGGGTTCAGACAGATCCTTTCAGCATTTAAACTATGGGCTGCTAAACATACCTGTTCGCTGCAAAATCTGCCATGAATATGGCCATGTAGCAAGAGACTACACATATAAGATCCTAGAGCAAGGAAGAGAGGAAACAGATCTTAAAGGGTTCCAAGTGCCCAAAAAAAAGAATATCCAAAAGAAATTGGCAGTGAGGAATCAGGCAGTGGTGTCAAACAATATGTTTGGCAATCTCCCCATTGACGACCTTTTGGATGATGAGGAGGATACAATGGAGACATATAAGTCCTGGAGACATAGTTCCATGGTGGGAGGAAGGAATCTGTGTCAGAAAAGGTAAATAGCACCCTTAACACCACTCTATTCATGTGAGCAACAAACAAGAAGTAGTAAACCAGCCAACAATAGACTACCAATAGAAAAATAAGGGGGGAAATAAAAATAAGAGTAACAGTCTGTTAAAGGTAGGAACCGCAAAAATAACAGAGCCTAAGGAAGAGCTCATCGGATATAATAACAATACCCTGGTGTTGTACACACAAACGCCAAGGTTGGATGTTATTCTAAAATTAGGAGGGGTAAGCCAAGAGACAAGTAAGAAGATGAAAATGGACATCAATCAGAAGTTAGGATGCAAAACTAATCGGCACCATGTGGCAAAAATAGGAGAAAAGCTAATAGTAGAAGGTAAGGTCAATACCCTTACTCACATATTTAGCCCCCAATACTGATGAAGATCATCTCCTCAAACATTAGAGGACTCAAGGGGAGTCCCTCAAAACAGAATGAAATTAGAAGAATGATACAGACAAATCGACCACAACTTGTCTTCCTTTAGGAGACGAAGGTGTCGATGGAAGAGATGGAGACAATTGCAAAGAAAGTATGGTCTGCTAGAAGAGTGGAATCCCTTAGCTCCCAAGGGGCATCGAGAGGCATTGCATGCCTTTGGGACCCTAAAGAGGTAGTTATCTACCAAGTGGTGGGTAGTTGGGGTCTCTTGGCGGTAGCAGCTCAAAGTAGGGAATCAGACCAAAATTATGCTTTGCATGAATGTCTATTCACCTGCTAGCCTAGAGGAGAAGCGGAGACAGTGGAAGAGCATAAACTACATTATTACCCAATTCCCTCAAGCATGGGCCTTGATAGGAGGAGATTTCAATACCATCTTGTCCTTGGAAGAGAAGTTGAGGGGAAATGGTAGCTTAGACGGAGCACAAACCTCATGAAGGAATACATCAAAAACCTCCATCTTGTGGATGTCACGCCAGACAATGGTCTGATGACCTGGTCTAATAGGGGGCAAGGCTTTTTGAAAATAGTATATAGAATCCTGCTATCTGACAATTTTCTAATTCATGGACACACTCCTAGGGTGAAGATTCTAAACAATGCAGGCTCAATGTTGGAAGTTAAAATGGTAAAATAGACCCAGGTGTTGTAGGTGAGTTGGAGAGGAGAGGGCAATCCTCCAAGGGAGGTCCCAGGTTCGAATCTCCACCCTACCAAAAAGCTGAATTGGGTACCCAAAATCCAATTGATAATGTTGGTGCGGGCAGGGCTGGGTGCAACCCCCGGGTGACTTTGACGGTGTAGAACCCCCTGTTCGTGGTCTCTTAGACCAAGGCGGCCCCGCAAGGGGTTTTTCGCAAAAAAAAAAAATGGTAAAATGGTAAAAATTTGTTTTACAACTGTAAGCTTTGGACCTTACCCTTTTACCTCCTTGGACGGCAACCGAGTCAGCAGGATTGGACGGTAGGAAGAGTTTGACTCCAAATTCCTTTTTTCCTTTCCTCCCTATTTTCCTTCCTCCCTAATATTTCTCCTAAGCTTTCTAAGTATTGGTTATTATTTTATGTATTTAAGCAATGTATTTTCGAACCTTTCAAGGCTAATGAATATCAGAGATTATATTTTGAGCTCCTAACTTTTTGGTTCTATATTTGGTATCAGAGCGGAGGGTGTCTAGGGCTCAAGGCAAGCTAGGCACGGATCCCGAGGAGGCCCAAGAAGGCCCACATGCGAGGCACGGATCTCGAGGAGGTCGAGAGGGCCCGCAAAGAGCGAACCGAGGCGAGGTTGAGAGGAGGCCCGCAGAGAGCACGCGGTTCGAGGTTGACCAACTGACCATAAAACACCAGGCACGATTCCCCAGGCGACTGACAGGTGACTTGGCGGAACGCAAACCAGAGGCGGACACATGGCGAGCAGACAGCGAGGCAAACACGTGGACACGCGGACCAGAGGAGAGCTGACTGGACGTAAGGCGACGTGGCAGGTGACGTGGCAGACAAAGGAGAAACTAGGGCAACGTGGCGCGAGGAGATTGGCTAAGGAAGTCGGCAAAAGGGCGGTCACTGATTGCCCGAAGGCAATCGATAAGCTTTGTGCGTCTTTTTGATTATATAGTGCTATTTCCCCTTCGCACAGCGAATGTGGGATAAAAGCACAAGTTTTTTTTTTGTTGTTTTGCGCAGGCTGCGACGAAACAAAGGAGGCAAGCCTCTCTTGCATCCTCGTCAGGCCACGCAGCTCGACTGGCACGAGGAGCCAGCCTTAAGGCACTCGTCCCCAGCAAGTCGCGGGTTCGAAACCCAGCAGCAACGAAGGTTTTAATTTTTTTTGGTACACTTGCCCCGAAAGTTTAGAAATACAGGTGTATGATGCTTAAGTCCCATCGGCGGTGGAAGCCGAGTTGGTAAGAAGGCTTGAAAAAAAAAAAAATTTAAAATTTTTTTTTTTTTTTTCTAAAGTTTTTTTTATATATTAAAAATAATTTTTTATAATATATATATATATATATATATATATTTTTAACATGGTGGAATCGGTAGCCGCCACGAATCCGGGCAGGCTGTCCGGCTTTTATGGTCGCCACAGTATTCTGCGTTGTCCGCCCGGAAGCCGCCACACAGATCTTCACGCAGTCCGCCCCTATAACCGCCATGCCACAATCATTTTAAACCTTTTACGCCGCTGAAAGCACAAGGAAAAAGCAAGCGTTCAGTCCGGCGAGGCCAGAGATTTGAACCTTGGACCTCCGCCCCCCTTATGGGGTTTGGATGAACCAATTGGTCTACACCTCGAACCTAATTTATATTATATTTAATAAATTAAAATAATAATTGTTTTTTTTTTTAAATCATAAAGCAATTATTTTTTTTTATTAAATAGAAATATAGATATCTTTTTAGTACAATAAGGAGAAAAAGAACATTGCCTAAGAGGCAATTTATGTAAGAGGACTCAAAGGTGGAAAATTGTGACAATTTCTTTGTAAAAGTCTGAGAGAGGCAAAACATTGAACATGGTTCTTGACAAACTACGATACCAGAACGTCTCCCTCCCCATCACCTACTTAGGCATTCCTCTTAAAACTGGGAGACAAAAGGAGGATTGGGCCTAGCTAGTGGACAAAGTAAAAAGGAAAATAGAAAAATGGACTAATCGATGACTATCATCAGTGGAAAGAATAACCCTAGTTAAATCAGTCCTTCAATCTACACCTTTTATGTCTCCACAGTTTTGGACATTCCCAAGGCAACTGAGAGAGTTGGATCAAATAAATCATCGATTCCTTTGGAGGGGCACTAAGGAGGAAAGGAAATGGGCACTACTGCAGTAGAAAACTTTATGCCTTCACAAACATGAAGGGGGACTAGGATTCAGATCGGCAGTCAAGAACAACAATGGACTAGCAGCTAAGTTGTATTGGAGGATGTTGAACAACCCCATGTGCTATGGGCCCAAAATCTGAGAGTTAAATATGCAAAAAAAAAAATCGGACAGACATTATTCGCCACCAACTCCCTAGCAGAGGATCCCTCATCTTAAAAGTTTTGAGGACAAGAGAGAAGCCGATAAAGGAGCTCTTTTGGATAATTCACAATGGTCAACACACAAACTTTTGGACAAACTCTTGGGATAGGCACCAACCTTTGGTGGTTCAATTTCAGAGTGGGGACCTTTCATTGGATAAAAGTACCAAAATACTATAGATACCAAACTGGAAATTCAGAAGTTGAGAGAAACTGAGCCCCCACGGCCGAATGGCCAATTCAAATCCCAAAGAGGTAGAAGATCGATATCCAACTACAAATGAGATCACTTTCGTGGTCTCAAGCAAAGGATTCCCTTGGGTGGGGCAACAAGGGTCAGGGAGAGGATACTATAGCACGTGGATATGCAGTTTTATGCCAAAGTACTCCTAACCCGCTTCGAGACTTATTCAAACAAATATGGGCACAGAAGTTATGGCCTAAGGTGAGATTCTTCATTTGGCTTCTTCTGCATAAAAGGGTACTAATAGGGGAACAACTTATGAAAAGAGGCTACCATGGTCCTTTCAAGTGTGAGATGTGTGGGGAGAACCTCGAAACACTTTGCCACTTATTTATTGAGTGTCTTGTAGCCTCAAAGCTATGGAAGATGATGGCTATCTTACTTGGTATTAATTGGTCTGGCTTTACCACCCTAGAGCATATGTGGAGGGAATGGACAACAAAGGATGGAGTAAATTAGTATGTTAGGCAGATAGTATGGGTAGGAACTACTCTCCTACTTTGGAACATATGGAAGGAAAGGAACAACCACATCTTCAAACAAGAGTCTATGGACATCCACTATATTTGGCAAAAGACCACAACCAACATAGCAGAGGCAGTCCAGCATACACTGAAGTTTTCAAGGAACACCACCAACAATTGGAACAGATCATGAGAAGACTATATATTATTCCTAAGGCTGATAATCAACAATGGCAACCATAAGGCACCCAAAAGTAGTTAAAAAGAGAAAGTGGAAGCCTCCCCCAAAGGATTGGGGAAAAGTTAACACAAATGGAGCATCATAGGGGAATCCTGGAAAAGCTAGTGCAGGAGGGATAGGAAGATAGTCAAATGGGACCCCACTTTTCACCATTGCAGAGAATCTTGGCATTCTTTCCAACAACCTAGCAGAGGGTTGTGGCATCCTTAGAGGGCTCCAAGAGGCAGTTAAGGTAGGCTGGAAGAAGGTCCAGATAGAATCCGACTCACAAGTCATGATCAACCATCTAAAGAATCCAAAGGAGAATAGGAAGCTTGACTGGAGACTAAGGAGAATCATAAAGAAGATTCATATGGTACAGGCAAGCTTTCTATATGTGGAATACAATCACATCCCTAGAGAACAAAATAGAGTTACAGATGTAATGGCCAACTGGGCTCTAGACAAAGGCAACCTCACTTGTTACGACTTATCCCCCTAGATGTTGAGCAACATGGACCAAAGAAAATCTTCTTTCTATCCTATCTCTTGATAGTAGCAGCACTAGATGTACTTAGTTTTGTAATCCACTGTATTAGGTTGTTCCTACTAAACATGGGTTACTATAGCAAATCAGTTGATAGAGAATGTAACACTACATCATCTACTAAATCCTGGACCAAAAGCCTATGTACGTGGAAAGACAGGCGATGTATGTCTTCTATTTGATTACCGTAATATAAATTTTTTTTATCAAAAATATATATATATACACGAAAAAAAACTTGTATTAGAAGTTCCCCTATTGTATTCTTAAGCATATCGAAATGAAAGAGATATGCATTGCCCCAAATACACAAAGTTGTAGCACAATTGTAAAATAATTGCAACTTTGGTTTTTGGGAAACTCTTACTGTCGATCCTTAACTTGACAAAGACCTGATTTCCTCGCACTCAGCCTTGTGGCCTAAGCTGAGGTGTAATCCACGGTAATAGGGCCTTTCTTACGTTCTTTTCTTCCTTTCAGGTGTGGATTGCTGGTTCAAAAAGCACCTTCTCCTGCATTCATTGGCAAACAGGGAAAGCACATTTATGTTGGTTCTTGTCCTTGCACAGAAGGAAATATTTGCTAATGTAAAATTTTATGACGTTCAAGTGTTTTTGTTGGGAATTCACAGCCCTTTGCCCAGTTTTCCTGATGTATAGCTCCCATTTTTAGGGCTATCACACGTTGTTTCTTTGTTGGTTTTTATAAATGTGCAATATGTTGAATTAGTCATGTTCAACAGCTCCTGCATAGGCAGAAGCATGGGGCAAAAAAGGAATGATGCAGCTCCTATGCAGCAATTTGCAACACAGTGACAGAACTCTAAATGATTCCAATCGGAAAGGATGAATTTGCCAGCTTCTTGGAGGATTTGCAGTTATTCTAATCACATTGATAATGGTGATATGATGGCTATGGGCTCGGATTTGCCCTAGCTTCAACCCTCTTGGGTCTTTTACTTGTCATGTCTATGCATCAATATTTTTATCGCAAAGCCCAGAGCTTTTAGAGTGTCCAATATTTCAGGAATATTTTCAAACTATCATGCTGTCATAACATCCAATGTTTTATCATTGAATAGATGCCATTGCTATCAATCCATTTTTTGGATTGACTATTTATAGCTTTTTGTCTCCCACTGACATTCATGGAAGTGGTTTCACTAGTGTGCTTCAACCAATTTTGAAACCCACAAGAGACTCTGATTTTTGTTCATGCTCCCATCAGTCTTTTGTGAAGTAGTTCTTTTTTAATTGCACTACCCTTTCACTGGGTTTTACTGGTAGTGCAAATGTGTTCCATTGGTGGAGATGTTTAATGTGTATCTGTCGTTTGTCTAAATATCATGGATATCAGGCTTGCATTCTTTACAGTACTCCTCCGTGTTCTAGAGAGAAGCTTACATGGATTTCTTTTAGGCTTACCCTTTGTAGGCTGCCAGGTAGTTTCAACAGAGTCCAGCATTGAACTTAACATAGGCATGTTACATGCTCGTATTCTTTATGGACCACTATGTAGCTAAAAGCAGAGTGATGTTTTACTGTTAAGGATTGATGGAATAGTCTCCACTCCCATGATTATGGATCCTCCAGATATAAAGAATTGTTTTTTGGCATCCTTCCTCCAAAGATCAAGATATTTTGTATCTGTTGTTCTCTCTTTGGTTTGCCCACTGACCTCTATACTTTTGATGCATGGTGAACATGCCTGCTGCTATGATTAACACTACAGTAGTTATGTGGTCATCTTTCATATTTTCTGTCTTGCTGTGTATACCTTGCCCTGCATGTTGAATATATCTTCTGATCTGTTACCTTGTCATAATTTTCGGAATAAAAAGGAACACTAGGTTTGCCTGTAATTAAAAAGCTAAACACAAAACAAAAAGACATGTCTGTTGAAGAAACAGAAAATCTATTCAACAAACAGAAAAGGCTTGAATCCAAAGCTATAAGATAGACAGCAAAAACACAATGACACAAATTGGGCCAAAAGATTCTGCATACCATTCCAAGATCTTTTACCATATTAAATAAATCAAAATGCTTCATACAACAATTCAATCCCACTTGTAAAGGCAAACTAAAAATAAGCTTAATGCTCAACTGTTTATGCATCTTACCAATACTCAAACAAAATGAATAATCAAACTTTAGGATTGCAATATAGGGAATGGAATACCTTGGCATCAACCCAATGCATGCGTGGTACAAACCCCACCATACTTTCTGGAGCACTTTGCCAAACACTAAATGCAAATTCCAGGGTGGGACATGGAACTATAACATCATCATCAATAGAAAAAATTGCATCCGTTCTCAGGCCCTCAATTGGCTTAAATCTATTGTTGAGATTGTCCTCCTCATTAACGTCAAACCTAAAATCAGGTATATGAACAGTTCTATATTGTAATTCCACAACCTTCTTGAGAGATTGAACAAGAGATTCTGATGGTGGATCATCCTCACTCCACACAACACGTATTGCATCAACACTGTTACAAGATGCATAATGTCCCACTGCTTGCTTTAAGAGCTTATTCCGCTTCCATGTATTAATCAACACTGTGTAGTGTTGTCTGCAGTGAGAGCAAGAGAAAAAAATCAAATAACTGGTTATCAAACACTATCTACTAGAAAGCCAAAAGACGCTTAAGGCCATTGTATGTAGGATTGTCACAAGCTCATTGAATTCAAAATTGGCAGAATAAACATCTATAAGCAATAGAGCAATCCTCAATACACTGCTCAAAAAATAATAAATGCTTAAAAAAAAAAATATGACTTAGTGATTGTGACCTTTGTCTGGGTTTGAGGGCATGGTTTGAGACCCAGTGTCATCATACTTGAAATGCCATAAAATTCAAAAAAAATGATTTCCTTCTACACCAATGATATATGACTTAGAGACATGGATATTGCCCCAAAAAGCTGCAAAGGTTGTTCAATTAAAACATTAGAAGTTGGAAACTGCCTTCGACAAGTGCCAGTCAACAAAGATTTCTTTCTTTTTGTGAAGGAAACTGAAAATCATATATCATGAAAATGGTGACGCTAAAATCCGTTCATTTAATTGCACAATATTTGGCTTGATAGGCCTCAAGTAGTAGTGCAGTTATGTGTACTCTGAACACCATGTACGTGGTGATACAATTCAGGAAGCATCAGTGCTAGCTGTTTGTACAAATATTAACATTCTTCAATCTCCAACAGGCACCTCCATTATCTTACACAATGTCACAAGATCTGATAAATTTTAAAATGTTTAAATTTTGGCTATTTTCTACCAGGCAACAATTTGAAGAACATCTTTGAACAAACAACGATCAATAAAAAATAATGTAAATAACACCTAAAATTTTTCCCATTTCCGTCTTTCATTCCAACATCCACTTGATTCCATTCTGCATTTATAAAAAGTAAAGGTGGAAACAGAACAAACTACATAAAATGTTAAAAGACGGCAAAATTATTTTAGGTCAACTCATTCATAGAGCCATTTGCAAGGCGATATCATTTTTAATAAAATTTGGAGTTTTTATATGTATTTATATTTTTTTTAAATTTTTTTTTTGGGTTACATAAGAGAGTTGGTCACAACCGCACTATCTTTAGTAACTGACAAACCTATTCAAACCACAGGGGCTGCTTCCACCAAACCTATTCCGTTTCGTTATTGTTGACCAAGGACCAACCTATTCAAACCACAGGGGCTGCTTCCACCAAACCTATTTCGTTTCGTTATTGTTGACCCGTTGTGGCTCAGGATTTGTACCGTCATCGTCGCTCAGGATTTGTACCGTCATCGTCAATCTGGCCCGCACTCAGAGGATTCAGATCAGACTAATACCTTTGCAAACAGGCTGCCCCCTAGGTTTGAACCTGAGTGTCTTCTTGGTAAATGCCTAGCCAAACAAACACTTCAATCCACCTAACCCTCGGAGTATTTATATTTGTTTTAAATATTTACATTAATAAAATATCTTTCTTTTCTTCGACGATTTTAACAGCTAATTATTATCTTTTCTCGATATTTTTCAGTCTATGTAGAACTCGAACCTGGTGACTTAGATCTCATGCATGATTTTTTTTCTTTTTTTTTTTTTTCTTATGCAGAATGCATATGAAAATTGATCTCTCCGGCCGAGAAGTCCATGGTATGGTGGCAAGGCAGAGAAACCTCCCTCCTCAAGCCCTAATTTCAGTCAAATATTAGTTAGCAAAATCCAAAACCCCAATTCCACAATTCCATAATGCGGTTTACAACACCATAACCAAATTCAAGAAGTCAGCGACCAACGGTTCGTATCGCACAAATCCCAATCCCAAATCGCCAACAGACGCCTAGAACTCCACAAATTGCATAACAATTTAAAAAAAGGGGAAAACTTATCACAGAATTTTAACATCCCTTCTTTACCCGAGGCCGCTGAATAATATGAATAACAAGAATTTAAAAAATTCACACCACCAAAAATAAATTAAATTAAATGAGGTAAGATACCTGGAATGAGGGGATTTAATTTCCAGGGAATGGTGACGCCATCCCATGAAGGACCCGGCGCGAGCGGCAATAAGAACGAGAGCGAACACTATGCACACGGACAAGAGCAGCTTAATCTTGACGGAGCCAACGTTAGTTAACAGATGGCGAATCCGTTTGACGACGGATCTGTTGCTGTACGGACCTCGCATGACAGCCTTCTCCCTGGCAGGCGAATAAGCAGAAATACTGCCGTTAATGATGTTCATTCCGATAATAGTAATAACAACAACAACAACGTTGCACGTATCACCATTTCCCCTCTAATTCCTCTTCCTCCCTTGCTTCCCTCCCTCCGGCATGGGAGTTGCCGCAAAGCACTGATAATAATTTCCGTTAGATAACGGCTAAGAGACAAGAAGCCAGCACCTCGCCTGCAAGTCCCCGTTAATTCCGTCGACTTGCTAGCCACAGGTTGCTAAGTTTTCCCTTGTGGTTTTTACAGGTTTTTCTTTTTTTACCCTTACTGGCATTTTTCTTGGTTTAGTTTTACTTTTCATTTTTTCCAATTGCTCGTTGTTTATATTGCAGGTATGTTGTTTATTTTTTTGGGTGGGCATTATCTAGAAAGATTTTTATGGAAGGTTAAAGGCATTTTTTAATATATATTTATCTTATAGGAAGGAAATAGGTTAATGGGGTTTTTATCAATAGGCTTTTTAATGATAAAAAACAATTAACTTTATCTTATTTAAAAAATTAAAAGTTTATTTATATGTTATTTTATATTATAAATAAAATTTATTTAAAATAAATTAGGAAACCAAAATTTAAAATTCTTAACCTATAAGCTTATTTAAATCGTGAACGCGAAAGAAAAAAAAAAGGTAAGAATCTAAAATGACGCCATAGGAAGATGGCAGGTCAATCTCGTATACTTGGACTAATACCCTTTCTAGAGTAATTTTGTATTCCTTGAATATGTCGGTTGCGATAAGGTCAATGTTTGCCTACGCCGGGGTGTCGTTTGCACCCTATTTTGGTTTGGAGTTTAGACTAAAGCTTAATTTAGGCCGGCTTAAGCTAGAAGTGCGATTGTGGAAATCGAGGAAAAGGTTGGCTATTTTTATTTTTGATGGGTGAAAAAAAAATTAAACGAAACCTTTTGGAGTATCCTACCTACAAACTTAACTTACCAATTAAAACATTATCATTATTTTTACATTATTTAAAGTAAGGTTTTGAAAGGTTGTTTTTCTTTTCACATTAACTTTCAAAGTTTTTTTTTTTTTTGAAAAGATCTAAGATTCAAACCTCACTCAATACAATGGGATCAAGATCTTATATAAAAACTGGTGTTTTTAACTCAATTTTTTTCTTATATTTAGTTTTATTTTTCAACGGGTTATTGGTTCAACTATTGAAACAACCAGCTAATGTAGAAATATGTATTTGATGATAGTGTTAATTAAAACATCATCATTGTTTGTTCATCATTTTAATTTTATTATTTGATAATATATATTTGATAATATCCAAGGGTTGGGTGGATTGGTAAGTTTTGGGCGTTTACCAAGGAGAAATCAAGGTTTAAACCTTCCAGACAAACTTTCTTGGGACAAAGGTAGTAGTCTCATTTGACTTCGTTGAGTGCGATCTAGCCGGATGACGGTGAAACCCCCAAACCATCATGAATCTCTCTCATTCAAAATCATGTTTACCGAAGCGAGGTAGGGATAGTAACATCTCCAAATGTTTAACCTAAGGTAGGGGTAGTAGGAGCTCTAAATATTTAATCTATGATCGAAGGGAGCTTCCCTAAAGATTTGACCATATGACATAGTTAAAATGAAGGTAATGGAGATTTAACCATATAACATAATTAAAATATATATATAGGTACCGATTCTTTTATATACAAAAAAAATTATATATATAAATGATAGGAAGACCACATATGTTAGAAGGGAAAAAGATTAACGAAAACATTGATAAATAGGATAGGAACTCAAATATCAAATAATATTAGCGTTAAAAGATTGTAAGCGTTAAAAAGATATGGGTTTTAAAATAAAAATTAAGATTGAGCCAAAATAATTAGTGGAAGGTTTTTATTGTGAAAGTGAATTCACGATTTTAAATAAAATAAAATATTTTAAATATAAATATATATTAATGATATAATATAAGTGGGTTAAATTATTTAGAGTAATTGTTAAGTTTTTTTTTTGAAATTATATGGTAACAAGTTAACCATATAATATGGTGTGTCAAACTATTTAGAGTAATTGTTAAGTTAGTGTAAAATATGGTCAAACTATTTAGGAGTAATTGTTAAGTTAGTGTAAAATATGGCAGGCCAAACTATTTAGAGTAATTCTTAAGTTATTGTAAAATATGGTGGGTCTAAGTAAATGTTAAGTTATTGTAATATTGTTATGTGGTTGTCATCTAATACACATGGGTTTGTTTCAATTTCACATAATTAATTTAAAAAAGAAAAAAATTATAATAATAATTGTCAGGCTTAACAATATAAATTTTGTTATATCAAAAGAAAGGTAATTAAATAGTAGCGAGTGCAAGCGCACGAGCTGGGAATAAGTGTATCAGCTAACGCGAGCTGGAAGCAAGTGCAGCAGCAAGTTCAAGTGTGATTGGGGAGGGTAGCCAAGAGTGAGCGCAATCAGGAGTAAACGCAACCGAAAGCAAGGGGTAGCACAAGCTAGGAGTGAGGGCAATCGAAAACAGGTGCAAACACAAGTTAGGAGTGAATGCAGCCACAAGCAAGTGCAAGCATAAGGCAAGAGTGAATATAGCCAAAAACAAGAGTGCGAGTGCAAACCGGGTGCAAGTGCAGTCGGTATCGAGTGTGTTGTCGGGAGTGAGTGCATCCAAAAGCAAGTGCGAGCGCAAGCTGAGAGTGAGGAGGAAGTGTGAGTGGGAAAGCAAACAGTAGAAAAGTGTGACCAATCACTTCTTGTTCCAGATCTCAGGAAAATTTAGAGGATTCATTTGAAAAAAAACTAGGTAACTTGGAAAGAAAATCATTTGTGAAAGTCCTTACTGAAAGTATAAATGGCCAAGTTGGAAGTTTGGATGCCCTAGCTAGCAATAAGGGTAAGAGAGAATCTATGGCAAACCCAGTCCGGGTAGCAGAGTCTACACCATAAGTGATTATCAAAGATGAGATGATTGAGCATGATATAATGATTCTTAAAACTAGAGGGTTAATTTGTAAGTTTCATGGATATTGGCTAGGTTTTTTTGAGATTCAAGTGAGGATTGAATTCAAATTACTCCATGACTTTTCTTCCAAAAGGATTTTTCCTCATTATTTTCTTCAATTCATATATTTGGGATAAAATAATGGATGGAGGCCCATGGTTTAAGGGTAAAGATGTATTATACTTAAGACCTTGGAGTGAGAATTTTTTTGTGCACACAAAAACTATTAAAAGGCTTTTAGTATGGATTAGGCTTTTTGGACTTCCTTATCAACTCATTAATAAGGAGGTTTTGAAGAGTATTGGTAATACTCTAGGCGAATTCATCCAAGAGGGACAATCTACTAAGGAGAGAAGACATGTTGTATACACTCGAATATGTGTTTCCATGGATATTTTTAAACCTTTACCGCAATCGATTAGGATTAAAACTAAATCAAGAGAATGGGATCAGCAGGTGGATTATAAAAATATTGCATTCCAATGTCGCAAATATCATGAAACTGGGCACATGGCAAAAGACTGCAAAGTAAAAATGGAGAAAGAGATGGAATTTTTTGGGCATGAGGGTAATTTCAATTTTAAACAAGTAGACCATATCACAGGAGAAGCTAGATCAAATCAAGGATTTTCCACTTCTAAGAAAGCGGCAAGAAAAATCCCTCTACATCGTCATATGGAAAAGGCAATTACAGTTCACTCGAATCAACCATTAGAAGAAAAAAAATGGTATGGAAGATGAGGAAGTACATTGCGCAAGTTCAAATATAGGAGCTCAAGGTGCAAAGGAAGAGGGGAAGGTAAATTTTAATACAAAGGAAAATGGGGAGATGAATTTTAAATCAAATAAGGGGAAGGAGGTCAAGCTTAATCCAGGTAAATCACCTTTACTATCCTCAAGTAACTTAAATCTTCTCCTTCTAATAAAAATGAAAGTAGTATGGAGTGTGTTCCTTGCACTTTAGGTTTTCAAGACCAGTATATTAAAGAAAATCTTATGGAGGATATCCAAAGAAATTTAGGGTTTTCAGGCCAACATAAGAAAGAAGTAACTATGGAGGATCATCTTTGTAGTTTAGAGTTTTTAGGGCAACATAAAAAAATAAAATGCTAATGAGGCTGGGCAACATAAAAAAATAAAATGCTAATGAGGCTATTCCTTGCACTTTCGGATCTTTAAGGCAATATAAACCTTTAGAAGATAAGTCTCATTTTGAACAATATGAAAAAATGGAAGAGATTGATGAAGATGAGAGTGTTGGCAAGAATGGAAGAAGGAAAGGAAGGCCATCAAACCACGATCTAAAAGAAAAAGAAACTCAAAAGGATATTGATTTGGGAAGCCAAACAAAAATATCATAGGTGTTAACAAGAAGTGGGGCTAAGCCCATTAACATAAATAAAAAGTATCGATGATGAAAATGATATCATGGAATATTAGGGGTATGAATAAAACCCCTAAAAAATAGTTATTAAGGAATTAATAGGTTGTTATAGCCCTGAGTTTATTTTAATACAAGAAACAAAATTAAGCAGTGAGGAATGTAAGGAGGCTTTTAAGAAGATTTGGAAGACAGGTGATTGTTTAGCAGTTTCTTCTATAGGAGCTTCAGGCGGTATTGCAATAATATGGGACAAATGCAAATGGGATGGATAACTATTAGAAGCAAAAAGTAATTGGGTTGCTAGATTATTTTGCAGGAAAGAGGAAAACATCAAAGTTGGGGTTATAAATGTATATGCTCCAACTATAGTTACTCCACATGAAAGATGTTGGAAGGACCTTAATATATTTTTGTCAAATACAATGATGATTCATTGTGATCTATGGATTCTTGGGGGTGATTTTAATATTGTTATATCTCCTTTGGAAAAGAAGGGTGGCATTCTAGGATGGTCTAAATCAATGCAAGTTTTTTCTTCATTTGTCAATTCAAATGACCTTTGGGATGTTAGTCCCTCAAGATTTCAATACACATGGGATAACAGACGCATTGGAAAAAATCATATAGCATAAAGACTGGATAGATTCTTGTTATCCAATAATTGGTTGCAAACAAAGTATACAATCTCTTCGGATATTTTATTGCGAGCAGGATCAGATCACAAACCCATTATTTTGACTTGTGAGTCACCTAACAATGGTCATCCAAAGCCATTTTACTTCCAGTCTATGTGGCTCCAAGACCTCGATTTTTCCAGATGGTTATGTTATGGTGGGATGAATCAAAATTTGAAGGATCATGTATGTATAAGTTTGTTAAAAAGTTGAAACATTTAAAGGAGAAAATGAAGATATGGAATGTCAAATATTTTGGTAACATTTTTAAAGAGGAAATTGAATCCAAGCTCAAAAAATTACAAGAGATAGTAGAAATTAATGGAATGGACCAGGATTCTTATGTGAAAGAAAAACAATTACTTCTTATTATCATAATGCATTGAAAAAGGATGAGTCATATTGGTTCCAAAAATCTAGAGAGAAATGGCTCAAGGAAGGAGATAGAAATACAAAGTTTTTTCATGCTCCAACAAAAACAAATTTTTCTAGTTCATCATATCAAAAATATTATAACTCCAGATGGAAGAAATATTGAGGATGAAGAAGATATAAGGAAGGAAGCAATAAATTATTTCAAAAATATTTTATCAGATTCTAGGCAAGATAAGGAGGCACAAGAAAAACTTCTGCAAAATATTCCATCAATTATCACTCAGAGACAAAATGAAAGTTTGATGAAGAAGATATCTATGGAGGAGCTCCATGAAGCAGTTTTCTCTTTCCATCCTAACAAGGCACCTAGCCCCGACGGATTTCCTACAATTTTCTTTCAAAAATTTAGGATTTATTGAAGAGTGATATGTTAGATGCAATGGAAGAGGCTCAAAAAAGGAAGGCTATAATAAGTGAGATCAATGCTACTTTTATTACCTTGGTTCCCAAGAAAGGTAACACAAAATATTTTGATAATTTTCATCCAATAAGCCTTTGTAATATGATTTATAAGATCATTTCAAAAATTATGGCAAACAAGTTGAAGGGCATTCTAGGGTGTCTTATCTCATAGGAACAAGGTGGCTTTGTTCATGGTAAACAAATTCTTGATGGTATAATTATTGCACAAGAGGCCATACATTCTCTTCATTCCATGAAAAAAATAGGTATGCTTTTGAAATTAGATATGAACAAAGCATATGATAGGGTTTCCTGGAATTTTCTACATGCTATTCTCAAAAAGTTTGGCTTTGATTATAGTTGGTGTGAGTGGATTAAATGTTGTTATAGCACTGCAAAATTTTCTATTTTGATCAATGGTTCTCCTGTTGGGTACTTCAAGTCATCTTGTGGACTTCGTCAAGGTGATCCTCTTTCTCCTTATCTATTCATTATTTTGGTGGAAGCATTAGGGAGAGCATTTTCAAAGGTAAAAATGGAAGGAAAAATCAAGGGTATTCAAGTTGCAAAAAATGGTCCCTTTGAATCTCATCTCCAATTTGTTGATGATACTTTTCTTTTGGGTCATCCCTCAATCAATGAGGCCATGGAGTTTAAATCAATATTGTCATGCTATGAGAAGGCTACTGGACAGTTGGTAAATACTTAAAAATCTAGGATTTTTTAATACTGCCCTAGATTTACAACAAATTATTGTGAATATTTTGGGGTTTAAAATTGAAAATTTTCATCAACCTACTTGGGTATTCCTTTGTCCGATAAAGGAAATAAAAAGGAGCTTTGGATCTCTTTTTTGGATAGAATGAAAGCTTGCTTGGCAGGTTGGAAAGGTAAGTTCTTAACCATGGCAGGAAGGCTACAACTCATAAAGACTACTTTGCAATCCATTCCTATTTATATGATGTCACTTTCAAGACTGCCAACAGGTATTGCATCAGAAATTGATAAAATTCAAAGAGAATTTCTATGGAAAGGTTGTGAGGAAAAATTTAGGTTTCCTCTTTGTAAGTGGGATAGGGTTTGCAAAGGAAAGAATATTGGAGGAGCAGGCTTGCGAAATTGCAGACTTATGAATTTGGCATTAGGAGCAAATCTTGGGTGGAGATTATTCAGAGATCAAGGAAAGAATTGGGAAAAAATATTACTTCAAAAATATATAGGTTCTCTTGATGCAATGAAATTGTTTAGAAAAAGAACTCTACCCAAAGGATCATCAACATGGAACTTCATATCAGAGAGTTTGCAATTGATAAAGAAACATATTAGATGGTCAGTCGATGAGGGGAGTTATGCAAATTTTTGGTTTGATGCTTGGTTGAAGCCTTATCCTCTCATCTCAGACTCAAAATGGAAACCATTGACTCAAGCGTGCCTAGCATGTAAAGGTCCAAAGGTCAAAGATTATATTATTATGAGCAAAAACTCCAGATCATGGATTTCTTTTAGTGACCTAGTTGAAGGAGAGGAACTCAAACAAATTGAAGATGAACTTCAAAATATGCTTCTAGAGTTTTATTTGCCAATTTTTATACGAAAGGATGAGTTGGTTTGTAATTTATCAAAGGATGGTGGATACTCGGTAAAGTTGGGATATGAGAATTTAGAACAATCAAATATTTTCTTCTCCCAAAGTTTTCCCTTGGAAGAATGTTTGGTCATTAGAGGCTCTCCCTAAGGCCTCAACATTTCTTTGGTTAGCAGTTCAAAGTAAGATTCTTTTAGGAGAGAGTCTACAAAGAAGAGGATATTATGGACCCTTTAGATGTGCCTTGTGTGAGAAGGATTTAGAAACATCAGACCATTTACTCCTTCATTATCCGTTTGCTCACACCATTTGGGGTTTATTTTTAAAAAATATGAAATTATATTGGGTATCTCCATCAACATTGAAAGAGTTGATAAAATGTTGGATAAATTATTTCAAAGCTAAAGCATTATGTATTATTTGAAGGATTGGCCCTACCATTATTTGTTGGAATTTATGGCTTGAAAGGAATAATAGAATTTTTAAAAATAAATATCAAAATCATGCCCAATTTTGGAACCGTATTAGTGCCTCTCTTGCAGAATATCTACAAATATGGTGCTCATCATGGGAAGTCTCAATTGCAGAAAAGAAGTGCTAATAACTTGGCTATAAGATTTGAACATACATGGAAGAGTCATCTGCGACAACGGAATTAAAACAAAGGATCTACTTCGATCTATGGTAAAATAGAAATGTCCAGAAATTGGGTTTATCAAAATTAATTTTGATGGTGCTTCTAAAGGAAATTCAGGAAAAGCTGGTGGAGGTGGTGTTTTTAGAAATAGTGAAGGCAAAATTCTCCTCACTTATTCAGAATCATATGGAACTTCAACTAACAACTATGCAGAGGCTAGGACACTTCTTACAGGGATTAAAATTGCAACAAAAAAAAGGATGGAAATATATTTCAATTGAGGGGGACTCACAAATTATCATCAATGCTATTAACAAAAATGGATGTGGAGATTGGATAAAAGATAATATTATTGTTGATGCTCATCATCTATTACTAGAGGCAATCTCATGGCAGTGTGAGCATATTTATAGAGAAGGAAATCGAATAGCAAATAAATTAGCGAATTATGGTGTTGATCTTCATCCCCATGAAATTCAAATTTTAGAAGACAATTGACCAAGTGAGATTTTATGTCTTAATAAAAATGATGTCAAGGAGTTGATTGTGGAAACATAGCACTTAGAGGAAGTTGAAGAATATATTTAAGAGAAAAAATAAAAGAAAAAAACATGATAAAAATGTATGCTACAACAAATGTAATATTCTGGTATTTTTATGGGAGTGGCCCCTAATAGAAGCCACATATAACCTATTCAAAAAAATTGTTAGGATTAACAAATCCAAAAAAATAGCAATTGTCAAGTTTAAAAAGTGGAAAAAATATAATAATTGTCAAGTTTAAAAAGTGGAAAAATAATAATAATAATTTTCAAGTTTAAAAAGTGAAAAGGTCTTTAGCGTTTGAGTAATTGGTGGAAATTGAGAGTTTAATATTTTAAAGAAAAATTCAACTCTCATGGATGAAGCTTAACATTAACTTAACTCAACAGGTTAAATTCTTTGACTATCAAGGAAGACACCAATGTTATAAGACCAATATGTGGTCATGACATGACATGTTAAGTCCCTTTCAATCCCATATATTTAATTGAAAATTAAAAAAACTAGAGTAACTCATCAAAGACCATAGTTATAATTATTTTTATCAAATATTATATTTGCTATAGGATATTTTGGTAAATTTTAGTAGATTTTGAGTTTTAGTTTCCTTCCCATGGATTGATTTATAGCTAAATCCTTAGAATCATATCTAGTAGTAGAGGTTAGTGAGAGAACCATAGAGGATCAATCCTTGTTGCTCAAAGATAGGGCGATTTTTGGTAAATTTAATGGGTATTGGCCATGGGCTTCAACCTTGAGAAAATGGATTGATAGGAGTTGGAAGTCTCCAGGAGTGATTATATCATTTCTTCCCATAGGTTTCTTCCTAGCTATTTTTGTTCTAGGAAAGAAAGAGATAGAATCCTAAAAGAGGCCCTTGGTTTATGGGAAGAGAACGACTCTTCCTTACCCGCTGGTATGAAGGCTTTTCACCTAAAATGTAAATCTATCCCTAGTACTAGTTTGGGTTAGGATGTATGGGTTACCCATTGAGTTTTAGGAAATGGATACCTTCAAGGTAATAGGAAACACTATGGGAGAATTCCTTGAGATTTCAAAAACTACAAAAAATGGATTCTTGGCTATTTATGCTCGGATATTGGTCATGATTGATATAAGTGAAGCCTTACCAGAATTAATAATTCTTAAGTATGGGGATAAGATGTGGATCCAAACCATAGATTATGAAAACATATCTTTTAGATGTAGAAGATGTCATGAGGTGGGGCATATTGAGAGATCATGCCCTAAGAAGAGTCCAGTAGAATCATATGTAGAAAATTGCAAGAGAAACTTACAAATGGATATGGATGAGGATGGTTTTCAACTTCCAAAAAATAGAAATAGAAAAATGAAAGAAAATAAATAGTGAAGACTAATAAGGAAGGATATTCGAAGAAATACCAACTCTTTTGAGGCTTTAGCCTATGAAGAAAAAGAATATCAAAGCTTAGAGGACACAGTACAACAGGTTCAACATATTAACAAGGAATCGTCTATTCAGTATGATCTTGATTTAGGGATGAACATTCTCGATGAACCTAAGGAATGTGTCAAATTAGATTTTGAAGACTCTCTTGAAGTACCATGCACCATTCAAGAGAAATAAATTGGTAAAGAAAATGTAGTGTTAGATGTTAATACCTCTACCATTAATAAGGAAATACCAGAAAATGAGCAAGACAAGTCAAAAGCTTCCATAGTAGAGCCACGAGAGGATAAATCTGAGAAAAAAAAGATGTGAAAGAATATTGAGGAATAGAATAATAAGAGCTACTTGTGATACAAGCAAGGCAAAAAGAGAAAAACCCTCAAACTATCAAGCGAGATCCAGGGAAGCAAGAGCAAACATAGAGAAAGGAACACAAACAAAGTTGGTTGAACTTCTCTTTACCAAACAACAAAATGATATTGGTAATCCGTAGGCAAGGCCCCTAATGAGACATGATTACCATATCATGGAATATAAGGGGTGGTAATGCCCTATCAAAGCAGAGGTGTATTAGGAACCTATGTTTAAGTAATAAGCCTAATATTCTTTGTATCCAAGAAACTAAAATGATAAAAGAAGTTTCCAAAACTATGAAAGTAGTATGGATGAGATGTGAATGGGATGTTATAGATTCTGAAGGAGTGATAGGGGGAATTCTAACTTGTTGGAATCCTATTAGAATCTCTTGTGTAACCATTCATAAAACTAGGCATTGGATAGCCTCTTTAGTCACATGCTACTTTGTAGATATTTGTTTCATCCTTATCAATGTTTATGGACCTACAACTCAGTCAGGTATATTAGAAGTTTGGAGTGGGATTGAAGCCTTTATGAGAAGTAAAGACCAAGAAACCTGATTCATGATCATAGGAGATTTTAATACCATAACCAAGTTGGATGAAAAATTTGGGGGAATTAGGAAACTAACCCAAAGTATGAGATATTTCTCAGCTTTTATTCAAAACAATAATCTATAGGAGGTTGAGTTTGAAGAAGATAACTATACATGGACCAACAATAGGAGAGGCCAGAACCTAATAGCAAAAAAATTAGATAGATGCATTCTCTCAAATCATTGGCTAGATGAAGGAACTTGTTCTAAAATTAATACCTTGACAAGGATTGGTTCAGATCACTAGCCAATAAAAGTTAAAATGGTGGTAAGTGAATTAAAAAAAATATCATATTTTAAAAATGAGCAGATGTGGGAAGACCATCCTCAATTTTTTGATATGATAGCACAAACATGGAATTCTTCAGGAAATGGTGGGTTGTATACACTTCCAAAATAAAATTTATCTATGACATCTAGATTAAAAGAATGGAACAAGAACACTTTTGAAAATATTTTTGAGAAGAAAGAAAAACTAAAAGATAAACTTTCAAAATTCCAAAAAGGTGATCATAATAATCCAAGCTCGAAGGAAAGGGAGTTACTTAGTGAATATCATAATATTTTGAGTAAGGAAGAGAAATTTTGGAGATTAAAATCAAGACAAACTTGGTTAAAAGGAGATAAAAACACAAAGTTTTTTCATAGGATAGCAATAGTACAAAGATCAACATCGAGAATTAGTAGAATTAAATCAGAAAGGAGGTAAGGTATTTTTATTAGAATATCCTAGGATCAGAGGAGTTTGAAGTTCTTAATGATAAACTTCTTCAAGAAGTTCCTTCAATTATAATAAATGAAGACAATAGGAAATTGATGGAGCCTATTACTCTAGAAGAAGTTCATTTAGCTCTTCTCTCTTTTAATAAGGATAAATCCCTAGGTCTGGATGGGCTCTTTGTAGCATTCTATCAACATAATTGGGATATAGTGAAGGATTCTTTATTGGTGGTAGTGGAACAGTCTCGGGTAAAACAATATATACCTTACAAAATATATGCAACATATCTGACCCTGATTCCAAAAAATAAAGGATACAAAACTGTTTGATTCATTTTGACCCATAAGCCTATGTAATATCACATATAAGATTATTTCCAAAGTGATGGTAAATCAGTTAAGACCATTGTTAGACAAAATTATTTTATAAGAGCAAGGAGATTTGTGAAAGGGAGACAATTTTTGGATGGGATCATAGTAGCTCATGAAGTTATGCATTCAACAGCTTCAAGAAAAGAGAAAGCAATGATCTTAAAACTTGATATGAGTAAGGTCTATGATAGGGTTAAATGGAATTTTCTTTTTATAGTATTAGAAAAGTTTAGATTTGGGAAGAAATGGGTCAGATGGATTAAAGCTTTTGTCTCTATAGTTTCATATTCAGTTTTGGTCAAAATATTTTTGAGAAGAAAGAACTAAAATAGAAACTTCCAAAGTAGTTGTGGATAGGTGGGAGAGCGGAGGATGTCGATGGGCGGGAAGTCTGCAGGGGAGATCGGGAGCGGCGGTGGTTCGGTTCTTGGACGCAGCGGAGCAATCGGAGGGCATCAAGAATCCGATGGAGCGAAAATGCCCGGGCCCATTGAAGATGACCGGGCTGGCAACGGTATTGGTCGAGGTAAGGACCCACCAGACAAAGGGGGTGGTGGGGCTCAAAAGTCTTATGCCCAAGCAGCGGCCTCAGAAACCCTAAACGGGTTTTTTACCAAAGAGTTGTTTCCGGTTGGGGATGAGTTGGACATCCCGGCGGAAGTTCTTTCAAGCTTCATGGAGTTTGAGAAATTTACCCTAATAGGTAAATTCATTGGAGGCCGTCCCGACATGGAAACTATCCGAAAATGGGCAGCAAGCAAATGGAGGACTTCTGGCCATTTGGAGCTGGCGGCCCTATCCCGGGGTTTTTTTGCCATTAGATTGAACAATAAGGAGGATTACTATAAAATTATGGCTGGCGGGCCATGGTTTTTGGGCCGCAGAAGTTTATTTCTCAGGAAGTGGGACATGGATTTCAGTCCGGAGACCCAAAACATCAACATTGCCCCAATATGGGTTAGGCTCCCGAATCTTCCCCTCTTTGGCTGGCATGAAAATGTCATAAGAGGTATTGCGCATTCCATTGGGGAGTTGGTCACCATTGACCCTCCCACCCGAGCTCGAACAAGGTTCGTCCGGGCCCGATTTTGCATTTCGGCAGATTTGGAGGCAGAACTCCCAACTTCCATCACTCTTCGGTCTGGAGGTACCATTCTTCATAAACAAGCAATTGTCTATGAAAATAGACCAGCTTTCTGCACCCAGTGTCGGTCCCAAGGGCACCTCCAGTCCCAGTGTCCTCTTCAAAAACCGGGAAAACAGAAACGTGAAAACGGCAACCCCCTGGAGCACAAGGAAGATCAGGCAAAGCAACCACATCTCCCAGACGCGAAGGGCCATGGATCCCCAGGCCCCTCTAGAGATTGTGGCGGACTCTCTCAGCCTGAAGAGAATCCCTCTCTCCAATCGGACCCCGAGCATCTTGAGGTTGACAACCAACAAGGAGCAGACTCCCACTTGGAAAGTGAACCGCGAGGAAGAGATGGAACGGACACCTTCCCAAGTTTTGACTCAGGCTGTTCCTCTGCTCCAAGATACGGGTCATCCCGATTTCAGTCAGTCGTAAACGCTGCTAGAAGATTACCTCTTAGGAAGGAGGGGTGAACAGTCCGGTCACATTAGCCCCCGAAATACGAGGAGCCGAAAGCAAAGTGTGGATTTTGGTAGTGAGAGGAAGCAGGGCCGTCCTCCTAACAAGGAAAGGCGAGACAAAGAGACTGCAACTGACGTTGCAAATGGAACCCAGCGTTTGTTGGTTCTGGATGACTGTGACACACAGTCGGACGAAGCACATGCATCAAAACCTCCCCCTCAACAAGGAAGGGGAGGCAAGAAAAACTTCAAACTGTCCAGATGAAAGTCCTCTCATGGAATGTGAGAGGGCTGAACGGTGCAGCCAAGCGAAGGTTAGTGGCTGATCTCCGTAGGAGGATTAACCCTTCTATCCTTATTTTGCAAGAGACCAAGCTTGATGCTATCTCCTCTGACAAAGTGGCGAAGGCCATTTGGGCCAAGGCAAATTGTCTGTCCAACCCTACAGTGGGAACAGCGGGAGGACTCATGGTTTTGTGGGACCCTTCGAGGTTTGAGGGCAGCTTGCTGTCAACTTCCAACAGAATCATCAATGTACTGTTCCAGTCCAAAACCTCCAATTTTTCCTGGATTCTGTCCAACGTTTATGCTTCAAATTCTGCCACAGAGAGAGCAAAAATGTGGAAAGCTATCTCTCTGATGAGGGAGAATTTTAGCAACTTTCCCTGGGTTTTAGGGGGTGACTTCAATTGTCCCCTTCATCCTTCGAAGAAAAAAGGAGGGTCTGACCACTCTAGCCGCAGCTTGGAAGATTTCAGAGATTTTGTCTCTGCTAATGGACTGCTTGACATCGAACTCAAAGGGGCTTCCTTCACTTGGAGTAACAGAAGGATTGGGGGCGGTTTGATTCAAGTCAAACTTGACAGATTCTTCATTTCCCCAGAAGCCATTCCCATCCTTGGCGGGGCTATCCTTTCGGCTCTTCCAAGGATTGGGTCTGACCATAACCCTATTTTCTTGGAGGCGAACGATGGGCCTATTTTTATGACCCCTTTCGGATTCGAATCCATGTGGATTTCCCACAAAGACTTCAAAGGATTGGTTTCAGCGTGGTGGCAATCGAAGGTGGAAGGAAGCGCTCCTAAGAGAGTGGCTTTAAAGCTCAAAATGGTCAAAGAAAAACTGAAGATTTGGAACAAAGAGGTTTTTGGCAACATTTTTGAGTCCAAAAAATCCATCGTTGAGAACCTGAAGGTTGTGGAGGAAAGGATGGCTATCGAAGGTTACACTGAGGGTCTCAGGGAGGAAGAGCGGAGCCTTTTGGTGGACTTTCATTCTATTCTCGCTAGGGAGGAAACGTTCTGGCACCAGAAATCTCGTGACCTGTGGTTGAAGAATGGAGATTCCAACACGAGATTTTTTCACGCGTCTACTATGAGGCACAGGGGGGCCAACAAGATCAGAGAAGTGACTTGTAAGGATGGGCACATTACCAGGGAGATTGAGGAAATCAGGAGCGAAGCGGTTAATTTCTTTTAGGATTTGCTTGGCTCTCCTCCGGATAGCAACCTCCAGGTCCAAAAATCTATGCTCGCCAATTTTTTGACTAAAGTTCCCCATGAGGTAAGCATGAAACTTTTGGAACCTTTTTCCTCGTCTGAGATTAAGGAAGCTTTGTTCTCCATGCAACCAGATAAGGCCCCTGGGCCCGATGGTTTCCCCCCCGATTCTTCCAAGTCATGTGGGAGGTCGTGGGCCCGGATGTGTGTGATGCTATTCGGGTAATCCAAGCGTCCAGATCTATCCACCCGAAACTCAATTCCACCTTTCTTGCCCTCATTCCTAAGTCTCCTTCCTGCAAAAGTTTCTCTGACTATCGGCCCATTAGCCTGTGCAATGTTTTTTACAAGATCCTTACCAAGTCTATAGCCAATAGACTCAAAACAGTCCTCCCCCTCCTGATTGATCCTTGTCAGGGAAGCATCGTCAAAGGCAGAAACATTCTTGATGGTGTTGTCCATGAGACCCTTCATTCCGCTTACCGCTCTAAGAATGTTGCTCTTTTTCTTAAGCTCGACATGAACAAAGCCTTCGACCGTGTCGACCAAAATTTTTGTGTGCAGTCCTCCTCAAGTTCGGCTTTCATCCCCATTGGATTGACCTTGTCTACAGTTGTATATCCACTCCCTTTTTTTTTGTCTTGGTCAATGGGTCCCCAGCTGGGTATTTCCAGAGCTCCAGAGGCCTTAGACAGGGCGATCCTCTTTCTCCCATCCTGTTCATTCTTCTGGCGGAGGTTCTGAGTTGGTCCATGAAAGAGGCTCTTCGGCAGAACAAGATTTCCGGCATCTTGCCGACTTCTAGAATTAATCCTGTCACTCATCAACAATTTGTGGATGACACCCTCATCTCCACTGGGGCGTCCGTTGCTCAAGCCAAGTCGCTCAAGAGGATCCTGTCTCGTTATGAGCAAGCTGCGGGGCAAAAGGTCAATTACATCAAGAGCAAAATTTACTTTATTAACACTCCTCTGCGCAAGACAAATTCGGATTGCTAGAATTCTTGAATGCACTATTGATTCCCTGCCTACGTCCTATCTGGGGTTGCCTCTATCTTATAGCGGACGGGCCAGTGGGGACATGTGGAACATGATTCTTGAGCGCCTACACAGGAAACTCGGCACTTGGAAGGGCAAACTCCTATCGCAAGCTGGGAAAGCCACCCTTACCAAAGCCTGTCTTCAGGGGATCCCGACCTACTTCATGTCGGTGTTCATGCTTTCGAGTGCAGTCCACTCCAAGATTGAGAAGATTCAGAGGACCTTTCTTTGGTCTGGTAACGAAGAGAAATCTAGACTTCCCCTTGTAGCCCGGGACAAGGTGTGTTCGAGGATAGATCAAGGCGGCTCGGGGTTGAGAAGATCCAGACTTATGAATTTGGCTCTGATCGCGAAGCACGCTTGGAGGATTATGTCTAGCGACCCGGTGGAGTGGGTTACAGTTGGTTAAAATGAAGTATCTTGGCCCCACTCCCTTCTTGGATGTTGAAACATCCTCCGTGGCATCGATCTTTTGGAAATCTGTGCTCCAAACCCGACATTTGATCAGTCTGGGAGCCCGCTGGATTTTGGGTGATGGCAACTGCATTTCCTTTTGGAAGGACAGGTGGGCGACTGAAGAAGCCCTTGGGTCGAGGGCGGACCTCGTTGGGCTGAGAAGCTTGACCGACCCTAACGCCCAGCTCAGGGTGGCAGGTTTCATAGATCGGAGCACCTGTTTCCCTCGGTGGAAGCTTCCTGTTGTGGAGGGGTTTAATAATGAGGTTACCTTCCTTGATAATATCCTTCAGTCGGTTTTAATTCCTTCTACCAGAAGGAATGACAGTATCATCTGGAGTGGTACAGAGGATGGGCGTTTCTCTGTTAAATCAGCTTATGAGCTTCTCACCACCAAGGCTGCTCTGGACTACGGGTGGAATACTTGTTTGGAGGAAAGGAGTTGTTCCTAAAATCAACTTCTTCGCGTGGATTGCTTTCCACAATAAAGCCTTAACTATTGACAACCTTCACAAGAGAGGTTTTGCCTTCCCCAACAGGTGTTACTTGTGTTTAGCAGATTGTGAGACGAGGGATCATTTATTCTTGCATTGCCCATTTTCCCACTCTATTATGAGCATTGTCCTATCCTCCTTCCAGATCCTTTGGTGCTCTCCCCGATCCCTTAGAGATGCTTTTCATCAATGGCCTAATCCTTTCAAGAATCCCAAGCTCCGCTTCCTCCTCGAGGCCTCCTTCCACCATTTAATTTGGCAAATTTGGTTAGAGAGGAATGCCAGAATCTTTGGTCAGCTCCTAGAGGGCCCCCTTCTGTTGCTCAAAGGGCGTTATCTTACGCCATTGAGAATTCTATTGTTGTTCCCAGTCCCCGTCCCCATCTTTCGAGCGAAGAAGCTATTCTCAAAATGATGAATCTCTGGCCGTTTTTGGAGGTTGTTAAAGGGCCCTGTCGAAGGAATGTTGTGTGGACCAAACCCCCCATGGGGTGGATTAAATTAAACTTTGATGGAGCGGCTAAGGGGAATCCTGGGCCCGTTGGCGCTGGTGGGGTTGTCCGTGATCATGACGGGAATATTGTGATGGCCTATTGTGAAGATTTGGGCTCCCAGGACGAATCACTATGCTTGAAGCCCGAGGCGCTCTGAATGGTATTCGGATTCTCTCTGAGGATCCCCGACCTCTTATCATTGAGGGTGACTCGCTCAACATCGTGAATTACCTTCTTGGCACCAAAAATCCGTCTTGGAAAGTCTACAACATCATCCTCGAGGCTAGATCTCTTCTCTCCTATCGCGGTAGATGGAAAGCAAATCATATTTTGAGAGAAGGAAATCGCGTGGCTGACCACATGGCCAATAAAGGGCTCGCGACCACGTGCCCGGTTGTGTGGCGGTCTCGCTTCCCATCCGAGGTGGAAAGGTTGGCCAGGGCAGACATCCCTTCCTGATGTTTTCCTTACGCAGTTTTTGGAAGGCCCATTCCGACGTGTTTTGGGGATCGTGATTAGTTGTCCTTGGTGTCTGTCTCTTTGTTTTTGGCTTCTTTTTGGGTTTCTCTCGGGTCTGTCCTGTTTTCTTTTTGTTGTTGGGTCTCCAGGCCTAAAAGCCCTTTTTGTTGTTTTCAAGTCTGCAACATTAGGATGGTTTTATTTTCATTTAGGTTTATTGTTACAGCCAAGAGGTATGATGCATCATTAGAAAGTTGGCTAATTTTGTACATAAGGTTTTGGGATCCTCTATAAAAACCCATTGTTAATATATTATAATAATTACCAAAAAAAATATTCTGTTTTTGTCAATGGGTTAGTAACAGAATCATTTAAATCCAAGAGAGGCCTTAGACAGGGAGATCCTCTATCATCATATTTTTTCATGATTATGGTAGAGGTTTTGGGTAGAAACTTGAAGAAGGCTTACAAATATGGTCTTATAAGTGGACTTACGGACAATTTGTAGATGATACAACCCTTTTTTGTAGGGTAAGGATAAACGAGGCCAAAGCTTTGAATAACTTATTAAAGAAATATGAAAGAGCATCAAGGCATAAAGTTAATAGGTCAAAATACAAAATTTACTTCCTAAACATCCCAAATAAAATCAAAGCAGGGATATGCAGGTTACTTCAAATGGAGGAGTCAAATACCTTCAACTTATCTAGGGATGCCCTTATTTAAGGGGAGAATGAGGATAGAATTATGAAATCTAGTTATAAGTAAAGTTCAGAATAAACTATCAACATGGAAAGGTAGATGGTTATCATTAGCAAGAAGAGTGCAACTAATTAAATCATATTATTAGAGGGGTTTTAATTGAGGATCATGAAGTTAAATTCTCTTTTCCCTGGTTAGAGGAAGTGGTAAGTTTAGATAAAGCTAACAAGAAAATGTTGACTGCCTAAATCAAATAATGATAAAGATTTGCTTTAATGTTTTCTATTGGTAATATTTGTTTTATTTTATAGCATTAATGTGCTTGCATATATACTATTTATTACTATTTTTATGGTTGCACTTGTGCTTTAGGAAGGAAACTAGCAATCCAAATCTACCAAAGCAAGCTATGATAGTGTAATATTTTGGGAAATATTCTCTACTAAGATGCAATGAATATAAAGTAGAGGTGAATTTTTGGTATTGTGAAGGTTGTTGTAGGAAAATGTCAAGAAGGATGATAAATTCTAGAATATTTGTATTCACACAAAATTTTGAAAAAGTTCAAAAAAAAAAATCAAGAATTCAAATTTTGTATGTTAAATGATGTAGGTATCTAGCTATAGCAACTCACATGAGATAAGAATTGAATTTGTTTGTAAAATATCATGGTCTAAATAAAGGGTGGAGGACTTGAGTACAACCCTTTGTTCTCCAGCAAAAAAAAAACCATAGTTTAAATCTTGCATAGTTGTCAAGATGTTATAATACCATTATAGTAACATTTTCATGATATAATATGCATGGATTGGTTATCAAATGGCATTAGCTCAACTAGTTAGATTCTTCAAAATTCAAGGAGGAGACCCAGGTTTGAATCTTGCCAAGCGATACATGGATAATATCCAAGCTTTGTTATAATACCACTATGTGGTGATGATGTAATACGAGTAGGTGACGAGTTCAAAGAATGCCTCGTCTTTGCACTATTTTTGACATATAAAAACTTCCATATTACAAAACATAACAAATTTAATTGCCAAATAGTTGATTAAAATATGTTATTTTTTATTTGTTTGCATGATTTTATGTTTAGAAGCATTGTACCCCTGTTTTTGACTATTTTCAGCATTTTATGACTATTTTTGCATGATTTTAGTGGAAAATAGCATAAAAAAATTAATAGAAAAATAAAATGTGTTGACATTTGTGATTAGCTGAAGCATTTCATATGGTTTTTCTCGCCTAAAATGAGTTGTTGAGGTGGAATGGTACCAAAATAGTCTTTGTTGCAAAACAAGGCATTGACAAGTTTTGTGCAGCATATAAAAAACAACCAATTGTCACATTAAAGGAGCACCTTGAAGAAGTCAAAAAGGGTAAGCAAAAATGGTTGAAATGTTTTCACAGGGACTAAATAAGACCTTTGATCCACTTGGATGCATTCCCACATGGTTTAAATGAACAAAAACAATTTTTTTTGCTACAAAATAGAAAAGTGTAGGTACAATCCATACAAATTCTAGCCACCTATCACTTTAAAGGATGACATGGAATTTGTCAACATAAATAAGAAGCAGTGATTGGAAACAATGGAGTAAGGATAGGAAAGACGTCCTATCCACTTGGAGTGACTTTTTCAGGTATTTTGGTTACAACTATGCATGAATAGTATTTCTGCTAACAGATATTTCGAAGATCTTCAGAATGATAGGGGAAATAATATGTTTCAACCCAAACAAGCAAGATTGCATCCAATTTGTCTAGAGGAAGGTGTTTGAAGATGAGAAAATGTGTGATAGACCTTTTCCAACCAATTCCAACTCATTTCCACCATTTTGAATACACCAAAGAGCCAATGAATGGATACTTTAGCAAATCCTATCTTAATTTAGACTAAATAAGACCTTTGATCCACTTGGATGCATTCCCACATGGTTTAAATGAACAACAACAAATTTTTTGCTACAAACTAGAAAAGTGTAGGTACAATCCATACAAATTCTAGCCACCTATCACTTTAAAGGATGGCATGGAATTTTCCAACATAAATAAGAAGCAATGATTGGAAACAATGGAGTAAGGATAGGAAAGACGTCCTATTCACTTGGAGTGACTTTTTTAGGTATTTTGGTTGCAACTATGCACGAATAGTATTTCTGCTAATAGATATTTCAAAGATCTTCATAATGATAGGGGAAATAATATGTTTCAACCCAAACAAGCAAGATTGCATCCAATTTGTCTAGAGGAAGGTGTTTGAAGATGAGAAAATGTGTGATAGACCTTTTCCAACCAATTCTAGCTCATTTCCACCATTTTGAATACACCAAAGAGCCAATGAATGGATACTTTAGCAAATCCTATCTTAATTTAGACTAAATAAGACCTTTGATCCACTTGGATGCATTCCCACATGGTTTAAATGAACAACAACAAATTTTTTGCTACAAACTAGAAAAGTGTAGGTACAATCCATACAAATTCTAGCCACCTATCACTTTAAAGGATGGCATGGAATTTGTCAACATAAATAAGAAGCAGTGATTGGAAATAATGGAGTAAGGATAGGAAAGATGTCCTATCCACTTGGAGTGACTTTTTCAGGCATTTTGGTTGCAACTATGCACGAATAGTATTTATGCTAACAGATATCTTGAAGATCTTCAGAATGATAGGGGAAATAATATGTTTCAACCCAAACAAGCAAGATTTCATCCAATTTGTCTAGAGGAAGGTGTTTGAATATGAGAAAATGTGTGATAGACCTTTTCCAACCAATTCCAGCTCATTTCCACCATTTTGAATACACCAAAGAGCCAATGAATGGATACTTTAGCAAATCCTATCTTAATTTAGACTAAATAAGACCTTTGATCCACTTGGATTCATTCCCACATGGTTTAAATGAACAACAACAATTTTTTTGCTACAAACTAGAAAAGTGTAGGTACAATCCATACAAATTCTAGCCACCTATCACTTTAAAGGATGGCATGGAATTTGTCAACATAAATAAGAAGCAGTGATTGGAAATAATGGAGTAAGGATAGGAAAGACGTCCTATCCACTTGGAGTGACTTTTTCAGGCATTTTGGTTGCAACTATGCATGAATAGTATTTTTGCTAACAGATATTTCGAAGATCTTCTGAATGATAGGGGAAATAATATATTTCAACCCAAACAAGCAAGATTGCATCCAATTTGTCTAGAGGAAGGTGTTTGAAGATGAGGAAAGGTGTGATAGACCTTTTCCAACCCATTCCAACTCATTTCCACCATTTTGAATGCACCAAAGAGCCAATGAATGGATACTTTAGCAAATCCTATCTTAATTTAGACTAAATAAGACCTTTGATCCACTTGGATGCATTCCCACATGGTTTAAATGAACAATAACAATTTTTTTGCTACAAACTAGAAAAGTGTAGGTACAATCCATACAAATTCTAGCCACCTATCACTTTAAAGGATGGCATGGAATTTGTCAACATAAATAAGAAGCAGTGATTGGAAATAATTGAGTAAGGATAGGAAAGACGTCCTATCCACTTGGAGTAACTTTTTGAGGCATTTTGGTTGCAACTATGCATGAATAGTATTTCTGCTAACAGATATTTCGAATATCTTCGGAATGATAGGGGAAATAATATGTTTCAACCCAAACAACCAAGATTGCATCCAATTTGTCTAGAGGAAGGTGTTTGAAGATGAGAAAAGGTGTGATAGACCTTTTCCAACCAATTCCAGCTCATTTCCACCATTTTGAATGCACCAAAGAGCCAATGAATGGATACTGTAGCAAATCCTATCTTAATTTAGACTAAGTCTATTGTAGTTTGGTAACAAATCACTAGTAAACAACAATGCAGTTGAAGATGTAAATGAGGCATATTGTAATAAAATAGTATAAATAGGTAGCTCCCTCATTGGTTGAGCTAGTAGTGGTAGTAGGAGTTGAAGCAACCAATAGAATAGTGTACGTAAAAGTTGAAGAGTGTTTTCTTTGTAATAGTTTAGTATGACTTAACAATCAAAATAAAGTGTAGAGTTTTTCATGTTTATTTTGTGAGTTGAGTGATCATTTTAAGTAGTTAGGAAGTGTTTTTCTTATCTTATTATGGATCGAAGAGCAAGGGCCCACTTTCAGACCTGGAGGAAGGACTGTTTATGATAGGTTTTCTGATATTTTTGCTATAATATTTTTGCCATAATTCTTGTTTACTATTGTTAATTAGACTAACCCCTATTTTTAAGTTGATGTAATGTTTTTATGCTTTCAAGTGTGATTTATGCAGAGTGTGTTTGGTCAGATGATAGTAGTTATAGATTTGGAATTCCCCTGTTTTTCTATTTTTTGTAAAATTGTCAAGTTTTAGCAACTTTATTTCTTGTCAGTTAATGCAACAAAAATCTGACAACCTTCTGTAGCAGTGCACTGACATATTTTTGCAACTTTCCTTTAGCATGAATGTTTCCATTTCAAGCATTTTTTCCATTCAATTGTTTCAATTCTGCAAATGTAATTTAGGTTTCAATTCAGCAAGATTTCCATTCTGTGATTTACTTTCCTACAATTGTAATTAGCTTTCAATTTCATGTCTTAGAAGCAATTTTCAATTTTGCAATTAAATTAGTTTCAATTCATGCATATTAGGTTTAGTGTGACACCAAAAATGCTAAACCAACATCTATTTCACCGAATAAATGCTTGTAAACTAAATGCCTAAATTGTAATCTATCCAACCTTTCTATTGTAGATAGCCATGGACACCACCCTGGATTTGAAAAATATTGAAAAATAAACGATGACAATAACGAAACTCATTAGTGGGGCCCTTTTCAATCCCACATAACTAATTGAAAAAAACAAGCATTGGCTTGGTATACTAGTATGACATATTTTTAACTTATAATAGATCATTGGAGGGTAAATTTTTTTCCAAAAAATGACTCATATTTCAAGAGCTATATCTTTTCATAAATTTGTTCGATTCGAAGGATTATTACATTATTTTATGCAAAATTTGAAGAGCTTTGAAATAAGTGGTCATACGTGTTAGCACATAAGTAATTTTAAATAATATTTTAAATCAAATATCTCATGCAATATATATATATATTAATAGGTTAAAAATTTGGGGACACATCGAGGGCCACCTCCCTGTGAATTGAACTTGGATCTTTGCTAGGAGAGCCCAATGCCTTTTGCCATTACGGTGTTCCTGTCGAGACATCTCATGAAAATATTAAAATGAGATAAGCTAGTATTCACTATATTTTCATTGATGATAAACACAATTTTCTAGTACAAATGAAGTACTAAAAACTTCTCACACACTTCCACACATTACATGATCTCTTTACAAATAACTTTTACAAAGACTCTTGATATTTTATCTTCAACTAACTCTTCATCACCTCAACTCGCAAGAGATATAACTCTTCATATTTCTCTTAGAGAAATATATTTATTGACTTCCTAATAATAACAAACCTCTAATAATTATAAAATGACAAATATTTACAAGACTCTTTCACACCACACAATTACAAGTATTTACAATATATTTACAAAGTTATTGCAATATGATTGCAAGGTACCAAATAATGTAATATACTCTAACACCATCACCCTATTACATTATTTGGTAAGGAGTTCAATCTTTGATTCTAGTCTTGGGCTTCTTGATCTAACTCTGGAAGTGACTTTGTTTCTTGCATTCTGGCTCTAGCACTAATTTTGGCACTGAATTTGTGCATATCAAAATATCATTATTGATAAATTTTGAATGACTTATACCAATATTACCCCTGCATATTATTCATAATTTTTTATATTTTTTTCTTCATATTGACCAACATACTTTGTGAAATCAACAACACATCTAAAATTGTTACTTAGAAAGCTTCAAATCATAAATCTCTAAAAAAATCATTTAGTGTTACCCTTGTTAACATCAATATTTTTTTCATCTTATCCCATTTATACATACTTATTTTTTCAATAAGTTTACATAGGTTTTTATGAGGGTCCTGGTCCCCTCATACTAAGTGGGGTTTGAACCTTAGACCTCT
The DNA here is from genome assembly GCA_028583015.1 of Wollemia nobilis. Lineage (NCBI taxonomy): Eukaryota > Viridiplantae > Streptophyta > Pinopsida > Araucariales > Araucariaceae > Wollemia > Wollemia nobilis. The sequence continues at coordinate 11,435,287 of JAQPPZ010000442.1, read as the reverse complement.
TAAGGATAGGCTAAAGATCTTACCACTGCAATAAGATTGCAACTATTTATACATACTTATTCATCCATTATTCCTTTTATTATTTTATTTGTATTGATAATATCTTTGAGAATGATTATTACCTCCACAAAATTCATAACAATCGAGATTCAAATATTTTTCTATTTTATGTCCATATTTTCGACAATGGTCACAAGTGTTCATACTATGAATTTTGTTCCCTTTACATATTTATTTTTCAACAAATTTTGTATGATTGATGCATGATACACAATTGATTTTACTATTCCCTATAACAAAATTGTTTTTACCATTCCCTTTAGTATGCCTTTTAAAATAACCAATTTCATTATTGCATTGATCAATTTTAGTGCAACTTAGACCATTGTTATCATCTGAATAACTCAAACTATTTTTAACACTAGAGCTATTTATGTCATTGCTATGTCTATCATGGCTTACACAAATATTCCCTATGCAATTAATATAATCAATACATACACTTTAAACACACTCTTTATCTTTACGAACAATGCTCAAATCCCTTGTGTTGCATGCCATGTTTATTCCCTAAACAAGGTCCCTTGTATCACAACATGCGTCTATCATTATGGTTTTTAAATAATTGGTATCACAACTCACATTTGTTGTCATGGGATTTACATAACTTGTATCACAATTCATAGTTTCCTTTTGATGAAGTTCACTAGTGTCACAATTCACAATTTTCATTTTGGATTTTATCATTTCTTCCCTATTGTACTTTCTTGAAAATACATTGAGTATGAGTAATGTTATATGTATTGTTTTTCCTATTTTAGCAGGTAATGTAACAAGATTTGTAGAGCATTCATTAGCTTCTTTGAGAATAGGATTTATGTAGTCCTTAAGTATTTAGTAATCCTCTTTTTCAACTTCTTCAGGAATCATTGGTAGGTACCATATCAATTTTGTTGATACATTTTAAAACTTTTTTGATAATGGAATGTAAACAAGAATTTAGGTTTAATTGTTTTTCACTTTCATCAATAGCTATTTGGCTTTCATCATGACCACCACATATATTAACTATATCTCAAACATTTTCTTTATAAAAAATTTCTAACTCAATCATTCTCAAGAGCACCATCCATAGTGTCGTTTTGAAGTAGATATAATGTGTCATGTTTTTCACTTATCAATTTGAGTTTATTACTCAATACTTCATCTTGTTCTTATTTAGAGAATTTTGTGTAATATTTTGATGTCAAACTTATTTTTGATGACCCATTCATTTGGATTTCTACTTATTTTTCTCTATCTATATTATCTTCAGATGAGACATACTTTTGGTTTTTGACTTGTTTCTTTGTTTGCTCTTTTTCCTTTTGCCATCTATAATTTAAAATATCATTTTTTATTTTATTTTTTAATGTCCAATAAAATACCATTGAACATCTTATAGCTCATAGAATGATCCTTCTAATTTTTCTTTTTTTAAATCTATTTTCCTTTTAATCAAATTCTTTATCACTTCAATTTTCTTTCTCTAAACAAACCAAAATTTTTGTTTTTAATATTTTCTTTCTTCACACTCTTCACTTTAAATTTTCCTTCAAATTATTTTTATCTCTTTTCAATAATTTCTCTTTCTAAATATTTCACTTTTAATGTTATTCTTCCAATGAATTCATTGTCTTTAAAAACCAAATTTATCTTCTCAATATCTAATTATTCTGTATTTTAAAAGAATGTTCTCTTAGTATTATTCTTCAAAATGTGCCTCTTTAATATTTCCTTGTAATAAATTAAATTCATTGTGCACCTTTGATTATTCATTCACTATCATTTGAAATATTCTAAGGGAAATTAAAATACTTTTAAACTATGCTTTCCCAACTAGGGTCTCACTCCTCCATGTTTTGCACTTTTCCCAATTTGTGCGCTTCATTTTACACTTGCTTCTTCTAGTTGAACTCCACCAATGGCCTGACACATTGATTTGCAATAGCCCATCTCAAGACACCTCCATGTTCAACTTCTATTTTAAAGCAAATTGGCCTAGCTATCAAGTATTTATTTTCCTGTTGGTTATCTTACCTCCTTCATTCCTTGGTTGTGTTCTTCACAAGCAGCATTCATGTCTTCATTTGCAGGTTGACATCTCTCTTATGTTTGGTTAATTCTTTTGTAGGATCACATCTCTATTTCCTTAGTTTTTTACAAGTTGGCATCTCCCTTTCCTAGTTAACACAACCTTTTTTTGACAGGATCTAAAAAAGAGGATGGGATTGTTTCTCTTGACCCTCTCACTTCTCTAAAAAAACATGCACTTCTTGGCTGTTACTACTCACACATTTGTCGAACCACAAATACAAGGAAAAATACAATTCTCTTTCCTATGGTGGTTCTTCTTACATGGCTCTTCTAATGTTGTTATTTAAAAAAATGTTGCTTTGCTCATAACTTTAACTCAACTTCACATTGGCTTCTCTTCAACAAATCTTCAATAGTGGCTTTGATACCATTGTTACCATATAAACAATTTTAAATAATATTTCACAATCAAATACCTCACCCAATATATTAAAATGAGAAAAACAAGTATTCACTAAATTTTTGTTGATGATAAACATGGTATTCCAGTACAAATAAAGTACGAAAAACTTCTCACACACTTCCATGCATTACATGACTTCTTTACAAATATTTTTACAAAGACTCTTGAATTTTGACCTTCAACTAATTTTTCATCTCCTCAAACTCATTAGAGATATAACTATTCATATTTCTCATAGGATAAATATATTTATTGACTCCCTAATAATAACAAACCTTTAATGCTTACAAAATGACAAATATTTATAAGTCTTTCACACCATACATATACAATGTTTTTAAAATATATTTATAAAGTTCTTACAATATACTTGTAAGGTACCATATAATGTAATAAAGTCTAACAATATGAAAGAATTCAAGTAGTATTGAGGGAGATACAACCATGTGAAGACAACCATCTAGAACAAGGGCAATGTTAGGGCAATTTTTTCTAGAAAAATTATCTCATATTTTAGGAGTCATGTTTTTGTGAAGGGTTGTATGAATCAGATGATTCTTGAACCAATTTATGTGGATTTTAAAGAGATTTAAAACTAGTGGTCATATGAAGGAACTTGAGTAGTATTGAGGTAAATACAACCCTATGAAGTCAGCCATCTAGAATAAGGACAATGATGATTTTTTAGGTTGCAGGAAACAAAATTGCAGATATCTATTAGCTAGGGTTTGAATGATGGGAGGATCAATGGAGGGTTAGGGCATCAGTGAGACAGGACATTCTATTTGAGCAAAACATTTTTTAGCTAAGTTTAATTTATCCCTTCTTTATCTTAGAAGTTTTGCATGCAAATTATTATAGATTTTAAATAACATAATCGCTATAGGATATATTGGTAAATTTTAGTAGATATTGAGTTATAGTTATTTTCTCATGGATTGGTTTATAGCTAAATATTTAAAATCATCCCTAGTAGTAGAGGTTAGGGAGGACCTCACAAAACAATGATCCTCATTGCTTAAAGATAAGGTAGTCATTTATAAAATTAATGGGTCTTGGCTAAGGGATTTAGCTTTGAGAAAATGGATTGGTAGGAGATGGAAGTTTTCAAAAGTAAGTCTATCCTTTCTTCCCAAAGGTTTATTTCTAGCAATTTTTTTGTTCCAATGAGGAAAGATATAGAATCTTGAAAGGAAATTGTTGATTTATAGGAAGAATAAAAGTCTTCCTTACCCGTTGGTATGAAGGCTTTGCATCTAAAAACATAAATCTATCACTAGTACTAATATGGATCAAGATGTATGGGTTGCCCATTTAATACTGGGAAATGAATACCTTTAAGGCAAGAGATAATTATTTGAGATTTCATAAACTACAAAAGACAAAGTCTTGGCTATTTATACCTAGATATTGGTCATGATTGATATTAGTAAACCTTTATCAGAAAAAATCATTCTTAAGTATGGGGGTAAGTTCTAGATCCAAACCATGGATTATGAAAACACATTCAGATGTAGAAGATGCCATGAGGTGGGGCATATTGAGATATCATTCCCTAAGAATAATCCAGTAGAAATATATGTAGAAAATCATAAGAGAAACTTACAAATGGATATTGATGAGGATGGTTTTCAACTTCCAAAATATAGATCCAGATAGATGAAAGTAAATAAATAGACTATTAAGTAAGGATATTGGAATAAATACCAATTCTTTTTGAGCTTTAGCCTATGAAGGAAAAGTAGATCAGATCTTAGAGGACAATACAATAGGATTAAAGTAATAACATTGAACTGTCTACTCAATATGATCTTGATTTAGGGATGAACATTCATGTTGAACCTAAGGAATATTTCTTACTAGATTTTGAAGACTCTCTTGAAGTATCATGCACCATTCAAGAGAAGGAAGTGGTAGAGAAAATGTAGTGTTAGATGTTAATACCTCTACCATTAATAAGGAAATACTAGAAAATGAGCAAGATAAGTCAAAATATTCCTTAGTAGAACCAAGAGAGGATAAATTTAATAAAAAGGAAAGTTGTGAAAGATTATTGAGGAATAGAATAATAATATCTACTCTCAATACTAGCAAGAAAACTAGAGAAAAACCTTCAAATTATCAAGCAAGGGCCAAGGAAGCAAGAGCAAACATAGACAAAGGAACACAATCTAAATCGGTTTAACTTCACTTTACCAAATAACAAAATGATATTGGTAATTCATAAGAGGGGCTTACAACCCCTAATAATACATGATTACCATCTCATGGAATATAAGAGGTGTTAATGCCCCCTCAAAGCAGAGGTGTATTGAGGACCTTTATTTAATTAATAAGCCTAATATTATTTGTATGCAAAAAACTAAAATGACAAAGGAAGCAATTTCTAAAACTATGACAACAATATGGGCAATATGTGAATGTGATGTTGTGTATTCAAAAGGAGTAGTAGGGAAAATTCTAACATGTTGAAATCCAGACATAAAATATTGTGAAACCATTCATAAAACTAGGCATTGAATAGCCTCATTAGTCACATGTTAATTTGCAGATATACATTTTATCCTTATGAATATCTATGGACCGACAACTCAATCAGGTAGATCAAAATTATGGAGTTGGATTTGAAGCCTTTATGACAAGTAAATATTAAGAAATCTGATTCATGATCATAAGATATTTTAATACCATAACCAAGGTGGATGAAAAATTGGAGGGAATTGGGAAAACAACCCAAAGTATGAGAGATTTATCAAATTTTATTCAAAATAATAATCTATGGGAGGTTTATTTTGAAGAGGACAACTACACATAGACCAACAACAAGACAAGCCAAAAATTGATAACAAAAAATTAAATAGATGTATTATATCAAATCATTGGCTAGATGAAGGTACTTGTGCTAAAATTAATACCTTGACAAGGATTGGTTCATATCACTGGCCAATAGGAGTTAAAATGGTGGTAAGTGGATTCAAAAAAATATTATATTTTAAATATGAGCAAATGTGGAAAGAACATCATCAATTTGTTGATTTGATAGTGTAGACATGGAATTCTTCAAAATACGATGGGTTGTACACACTTCCAAAACAAATTAAATCAATAAAATATAGATTAATAGAATGGAATAAGAACACTTTCAAAACCATTTTTCAGAAGGAAGAATTAAAAGAGAAACTTTCAAAAGTCCAAAAAGGTGAGCACAATAATCCAAGCTCGAAGGAAGGGATTTAGTGAATATCATAATTTTTTAAGGAAGATAATTTAGATATTAAAATCGAGAATAACTTGGTCAAAAGAATGAGATATAAACACAAAGTATTTTCATAAGAAGGCAACAGTACAAAGATCAACATCCAAAATCAGTATAAGGGGTTTAGATTGAAGACTAGAGCCAAATTAGAAAGGAAGCAAGGTTTTTTTTTACTAGAATATTCTAAGATTATAGGAGATTGAAGTTCTTAATGATAAACTACTACAAGAAGTACATTTAGTTATAATAGATGAAGATCATAGCAAACTAATGGAGCCTATTGCTCTAAAATAAGTTCATTCAACTCTTTTCTCTTTTGATAAGGATAAATCTCAAGGTTTGGATGGACTTTGCAACATTCTATTAACATAGCTAGGAAATATTAAGGATTATTTATTGGTGGCAAAGGAATGATCTAGTGTAAGACAATACATACCTTATAAAATAAATGCATCACATCTTATCCTAATTTCAAAATAAAAGGATGCAATTTTTTTTTACTCATTTAGGCCCATAAGCCTATGTAATATGGCATATAAGATGATCTTCAAAGTAATGGAAAATTAGTTAATACTAGTATTAGACAAAATTATTTTAGAAGAGTAAGGAGGACTTATGAAAGGGAGAATTTATTTGGATGGGATCATATTAGCTCATGAAGTAATACAATCAATAGCTTCTAGAAAAGAGAGATAAATGATCATAAAACTTGATATGAATAAAGCCTATCATAGGGTTAAATAGGATTTTTTTGTAGTAATAAATATATTAAAGCTTGTGTTTCTATAATATCATATTCAATGTTGGCCAATGGGCTAGTAATAGAACTGTTTAAAGCCAAGAGGGGTCTTAGACATGGAAACCCCCTATGACCATATCGGTTCATTACAGAGGTATTGAGAAGGAACTTGAAGAAGGCATATAAAAATAGGCTAATAAGTAGACTTAAGGCTAGTAATAACATCAAAAACATCATCCATTGATAATTTGTAGATGATACAACCCTTTTTTAGAGGGTAGAGAAAAACGAAGCTAGAGCTTTGAATAACTTATTAAAGGAATATGAAAGAATGTTAGGGCAAAACGTTAATAGGAAAAAATCCAAAATCTACTACATAAAAACTCCAAATAGAATCAAAGTAGGGAGATGTAGGTTACTTCAAATTGAGGAGGAAAATTTACCGACAACATATCTAGGTATGCCCTTATTTGAGGAAGAATAAGGATAGAATTATGGAATCCAATTATAAGTAAAGTTCAAAATAAACTATTGGCATGGAAAGGTAGATGGTTATTATTTTTTTGTTGGAGAACAATGGGATGTACTCAGGTCCCCCATCCTTGAAAAATCACAACTCTTTCCTTTAAATCTTGAGAGTTTACAAATAAATTCAATTCTCATCTCAATTGAGTTGCTATAGCTAGATACCTACATCATTTTTCATAAAAAGTTCGAATTCTTGATTTTATTTTTTTGGAGGTAGATGGTTATTGTTAGTAGGAAGAGTACAACTAATTAAATCAATCTTACATGTCATTCCAACATATTATATGTCCTTATATATTATACCAAAATTGGTAGAAAAAAGTTTAATCTATATTACATTGTCAGGATTACATGATAAAAGGAATTTTTCTTTGGTGAAATGGAGCAAGGTGTGTGATGATAAAACTAGGGGAGGTCTTGGTTTAAGAGTTCTTACAAATGCAAAATTAGATCTAAGGGGAAAAGTAATTTGGAGATTGTACAAAGAGAGCCAAAGACAATGGGCAAATATTCTTCTAAGTATGTTGAGCCCAATGACCCAAGCTTAATAATTACTGCATTCTCACTACCAGAAGGTTCTCAACTATGGAACAATTTAAAAAATCAATTGATCTAGTGATTAAAGGTCTAATATGGATGGTGGGAACTAGAAATATTTTTCTATTTGTATGGATACTTGGTGTGATAAAAAACCACTCAAATCTAGATCCAATATTGAAACCATAAATGTTAATACTTCAAGATAAATATGGCGATAGGGTTTCAAACATTATGTACAAGGATCAAGAAGGAAGATAAAAATGGAAAGAAGATTTTTTACAAATATACTGGACACTATTTCTAGGAGGTAGTTGAGCAGAAAGATAACAACAATGATTATTCTTAAAAGAGTTAAGAATAAGTTGATTTGGGAGTTGAATAGATTAAGAGAATAAACAAAAGAAATAGATATAATTTAAAGCACAAACAAAATAGAAATACTGCAAGAATATGGAGAGATATTTGGGATAGCCCAAGCATTCCAAAAGTTAAAATATTTGTATGGCTAGTAGGTCATAGGAAATTTTTATCTTGGGATAACCTAATGAAAATGGGTTTTCATGGCCCCGCACAATGAGTTCTATGTAAAGAGGAGGAGAGTCTAAACCATCTCTTTGGACACTATTAAATAGTTTGGTAACTTTGGCAATGGATTCTTAATATGTTTGGTAAATGTATAGTGATGAATGACAAAATTAAAGAATGGTTAATGCAATGGCCAAGCACTTTTAAAAGTGAGGTGTTATAGCAAATCTAGGATACATCAAAAGATACAATACTTTGGACTATATGGAAATAAAGGAACAAAATAATATATAAAGGAAAGTAAAGTAGTTTAGAGGCAATGAAAAGAAAGATTTATTTAGCCATAGAGAAGTCTAAACCATCCCTATAAACTCACTCAATCCCTAATCTTGAAGTAGAGATCCTTGATAGATTGTGTCAAGTCATTAAATGGAATTATAATGTTGGGTATAGAAGAAACTAAAGTAAGACAAAATATAAAATGAAAACCATCGGAAGTGGAGTTGGTCAAATTGAATTTTGATGGAGCATCTAAAGGAAATTTAGGACTAGTAAGAGGAGGAATAATTAAAATAATAGGGGTGAGATTTTATCACATTATGCTTTCAATAGTGGATTTAAGACAAATAATGAAGCTAAAACTTGAGCAACTTTGGAAGGGTTAAAAAAATTTAGATAAATGAAATGGAATATAGTATAACGAAAGGCGATTCATTAATAGTAATAAATGTAATTTTGAGGAAAACAAAGGCTCCATGGAACATACAAGAGATCATTGTAGAAATACAAGACCTTGCTACATAATTTTTTTTTTTTTTTTTGGTGTAAAACATCCCAAAAGGGATGCCACTTTCGGGTAAGACCCAAGGAGGCAGGGGTATCCACCTTGCTACATAATTTAAAGAAATAAATTGTATACATACATTAAGTGAAGGAAACTAATGTGCAAATAGGCTAACCAATAGAGGAGTTTTAATAGAGGATCCTTAAGTTAAATTCTCTTTTTCATGGATAGAGGAAGTAGTAAGTTTAGCTCAAGCTTATAAAAAAATATTGCCTATATGAATCAAAAAATGATTAATATTTACTTTAATGTTTTCCATTGGTAGTATTTATTGTATTTTATAGCATTAATATGTTTTCATATAAACTATTTATTAGAGTTATTACGGTTACACTTATGCTTGAGGAAGGAAACTAACAATCCAAATTTGGTAAAGCAAACTATAATAATGTAAAGTTTTGGAAATATAACTCTACTAAGATGTAGTGCATAAACAATAGAGGTGGAGTTTTGATATCGTGAAGGTTCTTGTAGGAAAATTTTAGGAAGAAGGATGTTGAATTTTGGAATATTTGTATTTACAAAGAAAATTGAAGAAGATTTAGAAAATAAAAATCAAGAATTCAAATTTTTTATGAAAAAATATGTAGGTATTTAGCTATAACAACACGATTGAGATAAGAATTGATTTTTTTTGTAAACAATTTCCTTTATTTCCTCTTCCCCATTACATCTTTAAAGAATCTTACCATTGATAGTATGTTGGAGACCCATCTTTGGAAACTTACACTTTAATGGTTTATTGTGTATGAGAAAATAAAGAAAGAAAACTTTAGAAAGACCAAGTATAGTGTGTAAAAGTTAAAATATATTTCCCTTAGAAGAAAAAAGTATATTAGTAAATATATGACCAAAAATTAGGGATATTTGGCTAATATTTGTTGGGCATGGAAGGTGCTTATTTTTAACATTAACAATCCTCGTGAATATCATATTTATAAGAGAGAAAAAAGAGATCCTAATGGTTGACATTAAGTCCCTAATAAGATCAAAACTATCCATTCATCACATCATTATGCAAAGGATAAATTTAATTACTTTGTGGTCTATTTACATATTGGATTAAAACTCTCAATTTGATACCTCCCATTATTAAGGTATGATCGCAACGAAGTACCTTATTATTACAAGATTTAAATTTGCATTTAACTTGTCATGTCCCAAACTAAGCATTCTTGTTTATAATATTTTTTGCATCTAGAAGGAATAAATGAGCTCTATATTATATTTTGTGCACCATGCAACATAGGATCAACACTTGTCATATCCCAACCTAGGTCTAAGTGTTGATTGCCATACTGTTTGGCAATGTTGCATGGTGGATAGGATCTAATATACAATTCCTTTTCCTGGTAAGCAAGAAGTGAGGGTGAGTAGGGGGGAAGTGCAAGCAATGATGAAGTGCGAGCAAGAAGGAACCTCACCTTCAAAGTCCTTACTTTTAATCTTTGAAGAAATTCAAAGAATGAAGAATTCTCATAAGAAAAATATAGATAGCGAGGAAAGAAAGTCATATATGAAAATCCTAATTGGAAGTATAAATGTCCTATTTGAAAATAAGGATGTCCTAGTTGTGGAAAAAAAGAGGAATAAATATATGATAATTCCTATCTAGGAGGCAAATGCTTCACAATAAGTGATTATCAAGGTTAAGATAATAGAGGATGATACAAAATTTCTTAAAATTAGAGGGTAAATATATAAATTCAATGGATATTTGCTAACTTATTTGGAGATTTATAATTGGATTAAATAGAAGTGGGAATTGAGTTCATATTTTTCCATGACTTTCCTTCCAAAAATATTTTTTCTCATCATCTTGCCCAATTCAAAAGTGAGGGATAAAATAATGGGTTCCAATGCATGATTTTGGAACAAATATGACACGTATTTTTTAGTTGGTTATATGGGATTGAAATAGGCCCCACTATTTTTAGTTCATAATTACATCACCTTTGTATTTTAACCATCCATATAGTGGTAGTAATACAATAACACTTTGACATATATCGCTTTACAAGATCATGGAAGTCCACATATTTAACCACTTGAGCTATTGTCATTTGATGAGAGATGGATTTTATTTAAGACCATGGATTAAGAATATTTCTACGAAGGAAAAACACTTAAAGGGATTCTAGTGTGGGTTAGGCCTTATGGACTTCAATATCAGCTTATCAATAAAGAATATTCATAATTCTCTAGGGGAGTTAGTCTAAGAGGATCTAACTATTAGTGAAATCATGTTATTTATACATGGATCACAATTGAAATTAGTTAAGAAAGAAATAAAAAGTTTTGATCATGAAAGTACTCAAAGATGAAGCAAGAAGTTCATATTCTAATAGAAATTTGCTTCAATAAAAAATTATTCACTCTTAAAAATATGACAAAGAAATATCCTTCGCCTCATTAAATGGTGAATATATTCATAATTCATTCAAAGTAAACATTATAAGAGACTAATATGGAATCGAATTGTATTAGATCAATCGGTTATATTCCTCAATATTCAAGGAGGAGACCCAAGTTCGAATCTTGTTAAGTGATACATGGATAATATCCAAGTTGTATTGTAATGTCACTATGTGGTGATGATGTAATATGGGTGGGTCCCATTTCATTCCCATATAACCAATTGAAGAAAAAAAAAACTAATATGGACGTAAGGGATCAAGAACTAAAATAAACTAAGAATAATATAAGGGACAAGGAAACACAAGTAAGTTCAAATTCAAATGGAAGTAAAAGTGTGAAGGAAGATGTGGAGGTAAATTTTAAATTGAAGAAAGTGAAAGAGATAAAGATTTTTGTTTGTTTGACAAGTGAGGATTCTATAACCCCATGTTCTAAGAAAAAACTCTAATATTGAGCCTTATAGGGATTAAATAAAACATTAAACCTAAAGGTCTAGAACATAAATCATCAAAAATATTATCTTGCTTGGTAATAAGCATTGAGAAATCCAATTCAAGAATGGTCATTGCACACCATGACTAGAGTTATTAAATCCATAAAAATCCTACCATATGAAGAAACCAATCATAAATATCTAGGAAAATCACCTCACCTTATTGCATAATCACTTCCTAAAAATGTCTCATCATGTCTATAATCTCAACATAATTATTGCTTGCCATGACCAAAACTTTCTTTAGATATTAAATGTGCCAAAATAATAGGGATTTGACCATGATCTAGAAACACCATGAACATGTAATCAACATGAGCAACCCTCAACAACCAAGTCATGACCACCATGCTCAAGCCCTCCCCCATGGGTGAGAAACTTGAGACAAGTGTAGGTTGCATTATATATGAGAAGCACAAAAACCTCAAATATCTAGGGTAATTTTGTCTCCCCACTTCATGATAATTTCTTGGAAACCCATGTTGAGTACCTTCTGTAGAAGCAACTATCAATAACCAAAATAAAGCCATGTCAATCCCTATATTAGTAGATAAATAGGTTGGGATGCAATAATTTGTTGCACTCAATATAGAGAACACAAAGTGAGACATACCAAAATACTCAAGCAAAAACTCAACTACCACAATAAAAATGTTAAAACGTCAAAACCAACTAGTGAACATTCCCAACTTGAGCCATCAACATAGCTAAAGGTTTCTAGATAGCCTAACTCATCTCTACATCCCTCGCCAATACTACCATTGTTAAGGTTGATGGAAAGTAACATAATCTGCTACTATTGGTGGCTTAGTTCCATACAATGCTTCGAAAGGAGTCATCTTGGTGGAATAATGGTAAGAAGTATTGTAACACCATTCTGCCAATGATAGCCATTGACTCCATTGATATTGCTTATCTTGTACAAAACATCTTAGGTAAGTACCCAAACATTTGTTAACTACCTCTATTTGACCATCTATTTTGGGATGGTATGCAGAAGACATGTTTAATTTGGTACCACTTAGTCGAAACAATTCTTTCCAAAAATTACTAGTAAAAATGAGATCTCTATCACTTACAATATTTTTTGGCATTTCGTGTAGTTTAAAAATTGAGTCCATAAATACCTTGGCCACTTTGCTTACTAAAAATGAATGTTGTAAGGCCTAGAAATGAGTATATTTGGAAAGGCGATCAACTACCACAAAGATTATTGTTTTACCTTCTGACTTAGGAATCCCTTCAATAAAATCCATGGATATATGTTCCCACTAACAATCTAGAATAGGTAACGGTTGAAGCAGACCCGGTGACTTGACTGTTTCACCCTTATTGTGTTGGCATACTTCACACTCGGTTACCCATTGCTTGACCTCTACTTTTAACCCTTTTCAACAAAAGGATTGTTTAACCCGCATGTAGGTTTTTAGAAACCTTGAATGTCATGATGTTGGAGAAGCATGTGTCTCCTCTAGAATATGTGCTTGGATTGGTGAGTTGTGTGGGATGTAAATGTGATTCTTATTACGTAATATTTGGTCATCATATTGAAAATAGGGTATTTAGAGGAACCCATAGATAATTCCTGAATGATTTGAGTTGTTTCATTATTGGACAACCATTCTTTCTACAACTGAGACACCCACTACGAACATGGTCCTGAAATGGCATTAATAGCTACTTCATCTTCGTATTTTCTAGATAATGCATCCATTGCCACATTTTCTTTACCTTTCTTTTATTAAATCACAAAATCATATCCCAATAATTTAGTCAACCACTTATTTTGTTCGGGATAAGAAAACCTTTGTTCTAAAAAATGCTTGAGATTGTTGTGATCGGTTTTAATAATAAAATGACTATTGATTAAGTAATGCCTCCATTTTTCCACTACATGTAAAATAGCCAACATTTCTTTTTCAGAAGTGGATCTACCCAAAATTTTCCCTAAACATTGTTTACTTTCAATTGCCAAGGGATGACCCTCTTGCATTAGTATTGCCCCAATACCTGTTCCTGAAGCATCACATTCAATGACAAATGGTTTTTGAAAATCTGGAGTGGCCAAAATTGGAGTTGTACACATTGCCTCCTTAAGAACTTTGAAGGCTTGAGTAGCTGTTTCAGACCAATGAGAAGCATACTTCTTAGTGAGCACTGTGAGAGGACCTATAATTTTACCATAGTTACGCACAAATGTGTGATAATAGCCAATGAGACCCACAAAGCCACAAATTTTCTTGATGGTTTTAGGTAAAGGCCAATCCTGAATTATCGTAATATTATTGGGATCCACTTTAACATCTTTCTGGAATACTATATGACCGAGGTACTCAACTTATTGAACACCAAAGGAGCATTTAGATCGTTTGACAAACAACTTTTCCTTGTGTAGGATGTGAAGAACTCTGCCCACATGTGATAAATGATCTTTCCATGATTTACTATAGATGAGTATGTCATCAAAAAAGACTATAACATATTTACGTAGGAATGGACGAAACACCTGGTTCATGAGACTTTGGAATGTAGATGGTGCATTAGTGAGACCAAAGGGCATGCCCAAGAATTCATAATGACCTTCATGAGTTTGAAAATATTTTTTGGGGATGTCTTCTTCCCTAACTCGGATTTGGTGAAACCCTGAGCGTAAGTCTAATTTGGTGAAGAATTTGGCACCATGTAGTTCATATAGTAAATCATCAATGACAGGGATAGGAAATTTATCTTTGATCGTGATTTTGTTGAGAGGACAAAAATTTGGACACATATGCCAAGAATTGTCTTTTCGAAGAGCCAAAACTACTGGTGAGGAGTAAGGACTAGTACTATGACGGATGACACCATGGTCTAATAACTCTTGAACAATCTTCTCAATTTTAGTTTTTTGGGGTTGAGGATACCTATAAGGACGACCATTGGGTGGAAGACTTCCAGGCACTAGATGTATGGCATGGTCATGAGATATTTTGGGTGGTAGTCCTTTTGGTTCTTGAAAAACCTCCTCATAGTTAGTCACAATATTTTGGAGATATTTATCTTTGATTTTAGGCATATCTTGTTCTAATTTCTCTATGCAATTGATTCGGGGTACGAATCCCCCACCATATTTTCTTTATATCTTTGCCATGCTATGTGAAATTACAACTTTTTATGGAGGTGTGAGTATACCTTGAAGATGAATGGTCTTTCCATTGGATTGCCATTTCACAAAGCGATGTTTGTGATTAAAACCTGTGGTGGTTTCCAATCGTTCCATCCATGCAACGCCTAAAATAACTTATAAATTTCCTAATTCCATAACAAAAAGAGGACATTGCCAAGTATACGTACCCATTTGTAATGAAACTAAAGATGTCTTACCTAGACATTGAGAAATTTCCCTGCTTGTAGTTTTGACTTGAAACCGATCTTGACTAGAAGAGAAGATGTGCAAACCCAATGTCCTTGCAAGTTTTGCATCAATGAAGTTGTGAGTACTTTCGAAATCAATTAATATTGTCACCCTTTGTTTTCGAATGAAACCTGCCACCTTGATTGTATGGTGAGAGGATAACCCCATAAGAGCATGTACTGAAATAGTCATGGTATCCTCCTCAACGACAACCTCCTCGTGTTCACTTTGGTCCTCAACTAGGGGATCCTCAGGTGCACCATACTCCTCTATTTCTTCTTCTTTACTGTTTGCATATTCAATCTAAAAGTTTTGTCATGGTTTACATGCTTGATATTTTATATGGTGAGTGTGACATTTGTAGCAGAAGTACCGTGATGGTTGATCATTTCTATGGAAAGAGTTGTTGCAGAATTGAGGTCGTCCATATGAATCACATCGTGTGGATGGGCCTACGTGCGCCTTTGTCTCTACCAAATCAGCAATCCTTATACACTCATCCAACTTGGATGGATTTTGTAGGTCCACTTCAACTTTAATATGTGCTTTTAATTAATTTTGAAAAGTCGTTACCACCACATCCGTTTGTAGGTCTTGTACATAGTGAAGCATACTGGTGAATTCTGAGATATAGTCCCCTACTGATCCTGTTTGCTTAAGTGACAACAACCATACTGTGTATGAACCTGTGGAACCTTTGTTGAATCTATGAAGAAAGGCTTTCCTAAAGTTATTCCAAAATAATTCTAGATAGGGATCCTCACATTTATACCATGTAAACCATTTATAAGCTTCAGTGCCGAATTTGGTTGCTATAAAAGAGACTCTCTACTCTTCCTGGATTTTGTAGAACTCTAAGATGCCTTCCATTTTGGCAATCCACCCACGTGGATCCTGACCTTCAAATTTAGGTATGTCAATGCGTGGATAATTGACTCCAGTAGGCCCTCTTGGTTGGTAGTGAGAATTAATTCTATCTCGTTCATCTTTACTCCACTGTCGTTGGTTGTTGTTTTGATAAGGTCTGTTAGAACCCCTTTGTTACTCAAAAATTTCTTCATTACCCCAGTCCTTAATATTTTGGTTACCATTGTGATTTAGGAATTGAATATTTTGACCTCTGTGGTGTGTATAGTCGTCATAGTGGACGTCAGTACTCCAGTAATTGGAGCTAGGAGGATTTGGTTGGGGTTGTTTCCTAGATGCGTTGAATCTTGCAGTCATAATCTTAAGATTTTCTATTAAATCTCTTAACACATCATCATTGACCATTGGACGATTATTTTCTACTTGAGTGAGGTTTTCTTGTGAGGAATCTAGAGAGGTATTGGATGCCATTGGGCTGACCAATGGATGATTCGGATTATAACTACTAATTCTGAAGGGAGAAGGAGAATTTGTTGTACCTTGGATTCAACGAGGTCTTCTTGCGTCTTTATTGAGTCTCTGAGCTTGATAGACGATCGTCAGATCCTTTGGCCCACTTTTTGGTCATGCAATTTTTAGAATTTTTTGCTTAGAAGCATCTTTGAACTTTGATTTCTACAATTTTTTTTTTAAGTTGGCAAAAATTTGTGTTTCGCTTCAACTGTCGCTTCAACTGCGACGCGGACTTGATTGGATTGCTTCCTTAATAGCAAATTTTGACAACTTTTAAGCAATTTTCAAGCAACTTTGGACAAATTTCAAACACCTTTTGGCTACTTTGACAATTCTGAACAACTTTGACAATTTTGGCAAATTTGAGCAACTTGGCGACTTTGACAATTATGAGCAAATTGGACAACGTTCGACAAACCAGACTAGAGAGCAACTTGGACAACGTTCGGCAAATCAGACTAGACATGGATGCGACCGTTGAAACCCACACCAAACACTATAGCTAGAACCAACTAACAGAGAATCCAACACAACTGGACAACTTGGACAAGGGACAAAATGGTTAAGACCCACGCGAACGAGTATGCAAGCGATATGGGAGACTAGGGACCAACACAAATTGAGTGACAACTGGACAGACACAAAGACCATCGATCGAGCGACGATTGGACACGAGGACCAATGAACCGATGTGAGGACAACATGTAAACACGACATGCGGACAACCAGACACGACTAACCTCGACTGAAAGATCGGTTATCGAGAAACTGATAGCAAGGATAGGACTGACACAAAAGCAATCAAACAAACCAAACACCAAATCGGGACAAGGATCACATGGGTTAATGGGAAGCAAACACAAATATGGACAAGCAAACAAACGACAAGATTACTGACATCTACGCGCAAGTAAGAAAGGCTATGTGACCAATGTTACTGTTAGGTAAAGGCAGCTTTAGACTTTTAAACACCAAAACATCCACCACACTGTTCATGTGGGATAATGCCCCTGAACTAAAATTAAAATTGATAAATACCTTAGGTTGTAAATGCCTTGTAAATAAAAATTGATAGACCTCATAAAACCATGTTGTAGGTTGAATGATGATCATTGGTATGATCAACATTAGATGCCCATTCCTTCCAAAGGACACACATTTTAGAATCATTGCTTCCAACTGAGAGAAGGCTTAAATTTGCAAAGCTTTTGCAAGCTCCAACGATGATTAGGTAGCTTCAGCGCTACAATAGTACCGATAGGTGGAGAGCTACTAACTTAACTATCATATTTACCTTTTGCCCCAATAAAGGGTAAGCTTATGATAGTTGGCAATAATTCGTAATACGAACACAATTTGACAAGATCGAGTGATCTTCTATTGAATTTGATTATGATAATTGATATTATGACTACCCCCTCAAGTGATGAGTTGATAAGGGTAGGACAATTAATGAAGCGACGAGTTTATTGACCAACATGATTGATCTAAATAATTGAAGATTTTAGCACTTTGATTACTTGGCAAGGCCTAATTCAGCCATGATTACAATTGTTAATAGTAATTGTACATCTCTATCCTATGGAGCAGTCCGACCGCAATGGCCTTCTTAGAGAATTAGGATGATAACAATTCAAATTAGGTCTATTTTACATCATAATGTTCAATGATCTACTAAAAATATCACAGAAGAATTGAGATAAATCCTCGTTCTTGTGGGGTAGTCCGGCCATCGTGGCCTTCTTAGGGATTGAAGTGAAGCATATCAATTCGACAATGACTAATTTACCCTAAATGGCCTTATGGTAATTTACTCATCTTCTCGGATTGCATGGATCGTAAATCGCTACAACCGCCAAGTGTATAGGGTAAATAGCTGGATACGAGACGCATTTGAATTTTGAATTATGTAAATGTTTTTGTTATTTTTGAAATTTTTAAAATTTTTGCACCATTAGATATTTTTGATTTTGCATTTTGAAGCCCCTAATGGTGAAATTTTGAGGGTATTTGTGTGTGGATGCTAGCCGCGATTGTCAGACGTAGCTAATTTTTGTAATTTCCTTAGCCATTGTTCTGACCCATGGTCGACAAACCCTAGTTTTGCGCCCACGGTTTCTAAACGCGATCGAGGGCAAAATAAAAAATATAAAAGAAAAATCTGTCATTTTCAATTTATTATTTTCCAATTTACTATAGTTGTCCAGAGAACTTTGAGAGGTGCAAATAGAAATTTGATGCAAAATGTTGCCGCAAACCACACACCAAGACCAAAAGGTCTGACCTACTAGATGCATATTCCAGTGGCAGAGCCGATGCTACAAAGGTAGCCTTCCAACCTCACTTATTTGATTACCAACTTAAAATAAACCTCATTAATTAACGGGTTTAATGAACCACACTAAACTGTCGATAAAGAACCTCACCCTAGTTAGGATTAGTCTAGGTTAGCTTAGGGGAGGGTTTTATTTTTGGGTTTTTGGGGTTGCATTGGATGGGAAATGACCCTAAAAAAGGTATTTCTCGTAGCCGCGGGTGGCAGTCGCGATTCCCAATTGGTAGATTGGGAGCCATGGTTGTCAACCGCGACAGGATTCAAATCTCAACGATAAAAAATTTGACCGTTGTCATCGGCCGCGGGTCATAGCCGTGGCTGAGCAACCTTAGAAAAGTTTTTTGATTTTTCAATTTTTTTGTTGTTTTAATTGATTTAATTATTTTTTTTGACTTTTTTGAAGTGAGGCTTTGATGTTTGTGAATGTGTTGTATACATTTATGCTTGTATTTGCCTCCTTGAAATGTTTTTTTGATTTTTTTTGCATTTTTTGTACATTTTTGATGTTTGAATTATTTTATTATTGCTCCCTTTAAAGATTAACTACTAGAGTGAGCGAGTTTGATATCCTTCGCCAACTTCACGATGACTTGACTACTACTGAGTGAGAGTGGTTCAAAGCTATAGGCTTTGGCTACATGTTGTGACTGTCATCTATCAAGGCCGACCAGGCTTATATGGTTGCCTTGACCCACTGCTGGGATGCACGGATCAACACCTTTCACATGCCAAAAAGTGAGATTACTATGACCTTGGAGGATGTATACTGCATCTTTCGTATCCCCATTGATGGTGAGGCCATCACATCTTCACCCACCACGACGAAGGATGTTGTATTTGAGTAGATCTTCGATGCCAGGAGCGATGCAACATAGGTGGACTCCGACCATGGTGATGTGCATATCGAGTACTGCTACAACCATAATATCTTCTCTCAAAGAGCTACTGTACTAATGCAACTAATCGTACATATTATACTGCTCGATACTTCTGAGGTGAGGTTCCCTTGGAACCTCCTTGCCTTAATGCAAGATTTACTTGCTAGCACTACATGGGAGCCTCTAATTCTATCCTAGGGGAGTGCTCTACTTGCACAGCTCTATGATGAGTTGTATCGGATCACATAACAGAGCCGCACTGGGGTTGGATGCAGTATACTGCTCTAGATATGGGCGTGGGAGCACATTACCATCAATTGCCCTGGAGGACTACCACTAGAGATTTGAGACATTGATGAGGAGCACCAATGCTATGTTTTTTACTAGCATAGGGAGGTTGAGGGCTTTCAAGAGTAGGACCCGAACAGGGGATCTCCAGTACTACCTAGATCAACTGACAAAACTACAACCAGAGCATATACGTTGGAGATCTTACATGGACTATCTTGCATGGGAGGAGGCATACAATTATCTCAGGTGAGCACTACACAAGAGATGTCTCCTTGGGTGCAAGCCCAAGATACGTGAGTTCTACTACTCACTCATTGCCAAGCAGTTTGGGATCTATCAGGATATCCTGAATGAGCTAGCTATTTACTGCCACCTTAAGGCAAAGAAGGACTTAACCTAGCCTACTGTGACCACTTGGGGATGAGGATGATGCCTGAAAGGACTCAAGGATTGTAGATGAATGGACCACAACAAATTATGATGCCTGGTGGACTACCAGGTTATGGCAGGTGGCGGCCCACTAGGCAGGGCTAGGGATGGAGCAGCCACAGAGGTAGCATGTGCAAATGTAGTAGATCTTGGAGGGCGATGAGTGTGCTAGAGGACTGAGGGTGGATGGGGTAAGGCTACAACTGAGGAGAAGTCCCAGGCAGAGGAGGGCGAGGAGGATCCCTATGATGAAGTATCACAGCTCCAAGACCGGGTGGCTATTTTAGAGTCATGATTGCAAAAAATAGGGACTTAGATCCTAGAGAGGGATACTTCTATGGTGACTCTACATGTATAGTTGAGGGTAACGCAGGCTCAACTGATACAAGGATAGGCACCGTGGCGAGGATACTAGGAGGAGAGGACTCTTCACCTAGGATAGATTGAGAGTCTCACTATAGCTCTAGATAATATGATGCTTGAGTAGGATCTTGCACAGTCTCAACTAGAGCTCAAGACTCAGGAGAGGGATTTGGCGAGGAGTGCACAAGGTGAGCCCTCAACTCCATAGGTTGCTCCTATGGCTCCGGTTGGATAGGTACGCGCAGTTTTGGACCTGACTTCAGATATTAGGAGGCTATAGGCCATCATCTAGATCTATATCAAGAAGCGTGCATAAGATGCTGCTCACATCGTTGTCCTAGAGGGACAGGTCGAGTTGCATGGTGGTGAGATTCTAGAGAGATCCATAGATCCAGGGACCCAAATGACTCGAACATGAGAGACAGGGCAGTCCTCAGACCGATCTAGCCATAGGATACATAGGACAAAGAGGTCTACTGGTACCAGCTCTAGGCGGACTCACCGAGAGGGTGAAGGCGATGGAGGAGCCTCACAAAAAAGGGGTGCAGGCTAGTCATGATCATGCATTAGGCATATTGTATTATTTTTTAGTGTAAGGTCTGAGGACCTACACATTTGTAGCCTACAGGTATTTTGGACACTCCTATTTACTTTTGAGACACACACACACACACACACACACACACACATATATATATATATATATATATAATCTGACATTGGATTTATGACTCATTATATGTGCACATTTATTTTTTTATGTTTATGATATGCATATGGATGCAATGCTTATATGTGATGTTGATCTGATGCTATATGATGTGATGTATGGATGACATACACTAGCTAGATGATGGATGTTATGACTAGATATTGTGATCTAGATGTGTAGATGGACTATTATGATGTATGCGTATGTGGATGCAATATTTATATGTTAAATGCATGTTTACTTTAATTTACTTGTACACATTTAATTTATGATGTTATGATATGATGAATGCAATGTATGTAATGCATTATTTACATGATGATGATCTAATGTAAATGAACATGTATGCTTTAATCACTTAAAACATAATGTATGAATGCAATATTAGTTTAACAATCTAATGGATGACAAAATAGAATGCATAACAATCATGAAATGTAATATATATATATATATATATTGTCATAAGAATTAATAAATTAGACATCCATATGTGAAATGAGATGATGATATTGTTTCTATTCATAAGCTTTTGTAAGTTAACAAATATGCACAACATAGTCAATGGCCATCTAAATATCATTTCTGATATCCATCTGGTATCTAACTAATGTTATGGACACCCCTTAACAAACAAACTCTCATAACAAGAAGTTGATAATTGAATGATTGACATGAGTTGTTGCTTATTTGGTAATTTTTGAGGTTTTCCATGAGACTCAAAAACCCTAGTTGACTTATCAAAAGTTGTATAATGACTATACTAGACTTTTGAAAGATAAAAATTTTGCTATGAAAGACCAAGCTATTCATTATCCCTATGTGTGCAAATGAATATATTATCCCTGTGTGTGCAAATGAATATATTAGATAGACATAAGCATATCCCAGTGCTAGGCAGGATTCATTCAACCCATTGTTATATTGAGGATCCTCAAATGTCTACCTGAGGTTTGGACTTAGTTGGACTAGACCACTAGGTAATACAATCCACCTAAAGCTAGATCATTTGTGAATTGCTTAGACCTACCCCAATGTCAGGCGAGATTCATTCAACCCATTGGTGTATTGGGGATCACTCTATGATTTTTGAGTATTGACCATTCCAAGGATTCAAGTTCACCCCCTTATTTTCTTCAATTTATTGGGATACTTGCTCATATATAGTGAAAAAAATCACTGTTTATTTTGTATATTTATTTTGAGCAAGGGATTTGATTTGACTTTGGGATTTTTCTCCTTTCTGTGTAAGCAAGGGATTTCTTCGGGTAGGGGGGAACTTGTCCTTTTGCCAATGACCACTACTCTAGACCATTGTGCCTCACAAATGAGCAAGTAACAAAACCTTTTGCTTAAGGTGACCTGAACCACTTCGTAGTGTTCATATTTCCTTGCCCTAATTAGGATTGTTCATGTGTTTAATAAGTGATGGAATTTTGATATGCTAAGTGCTATCGATACTAGACCTCATCTACAAAAGCAAAGCAAGCTTTGTACTAAATCTGAGAAGACCACTAGGTATGGTTGAATGACCAAAAAACCTTAGTATATTCTTCATAGCAACATGAGGGGTTGTTTTGAAAAACACAATTACTCACAAGAGTGATGGAAGATGATGCATAGATGCATTATTGAAATAAAAACATGGTGTCGTTTGTAAGATTGCAAATACAACCTATCTTAATGTGAGCACGATGGATGAAAATGCCTAAATGCAATGCAATTAAATGAATGCATGTGCAAAATGAAATGTGTAATGCAAATGTTTTTGAAATTTTAACGTTTTGCAATATTTTTAGATTTTATTGCTTTTTGATTTTTATGGTTTTTAAAATTTTCTATATTTTTGAATTATTATGTGTGGAACACCTTAATATGATGGATATTGAGAGGTTCAGGATCTGCAACCCCTTCAAGCAATTTTAGGTGATACGTTCCTAGTCCTATCTGCTTTGATATGACGTAAGGACCTAACTAGTTAGCTACAAATTTATCTCACAAGTGTGGCGATAGGTTTGAGTTTTGTTGGTTCTCCTTTAGCACAAGATCACCAACATTAAAGTCCCTCAGATGGACCTTATTATTTTAAGCTCATTTTAAGCACTCTTGGTAAACATAGAGATGTTCCAAGGCATTTATGCAGCGTTCATCAAGAAGCATCAATTGATCTAGGCAAGATGGCCACGTCGTGTCATCATCGATGAACACTTTCAATGCGATGCGCAGTGTTGGAATCTCCAAATCTAAGGGCATAATGGACTCAATGCCATATACTAGCAAAAATGAGGTTGCCCCAGTGGGTGTCCGAATGCTAGTCTTGTAAGCCCATAATGCAAGGGGTAGTTGGATGTGCCAATATTTGTGGTTTTCTTGTATCGTATTTTTCAAAATGGATGCCAGAGTCTTATTTGAAGCCTTAGCTTACCTGTTTTCTTACGGATACTATGGAGTCGCAAAACTATGTTGTATATTGTACTTAGACATTAAAGCATTCACAATTTTATTCTTGAATGACGTTTCATTATTCGAGATTATCTTGGATGGTATCCCAAAATGACTAATGATATTGTGAAGTATAAACTCTATAATATGTGCTCCAATTGTCATTGTTAAAGGGATTGCTTCCACCCACTTTGTAAAATACTCAGTAGCCATTATGATAAATGTATGTTAGCCCGATGATGGGGGAGAGATCTTACTGATTAGATCCAAACCCCACTGAGCAAATGTCCAAGCCATTTGAATGGGCTGTAAGGCTTGCAATGGCAAGTGCATAATATTAGCATGATGCTGATATTTAATGCATTTCTTGACATACACAGTGCAATCCTTCTCCATAGTGGGCCAATAATAACCCATTCAAAGGATGCACTTGACAATGACCATGCAACTAAAATTGCCACCACATGTACCATCATGAGCTTACAAAATTGCCCAAGCTGATTATTGGGGCTCAAGACAATGAAGGTGAATTCCATTGTAGCTTTGACAGTACAATACGTATCCTAGCAAGACATAATTCATCACTTTCTATTTTAATTGTGTTTTGCGACACGCGACAATCCCTACAGGATTAAACCAAGCTTGAGGAAGTCATGTAATCGTGACATCCAATCCTAATAACCTTATGCCTCAATTGACAAGACAACTTGTTCCCCTGGCATTTTGTTGTGTGCAAATGCAGACTAGGACACAACCTTGTGGTGAATGGTGGTGCCATTCCTCGTAGGACCCTACGAGATCAAAGACTCCCAGGATGCCTTCTTGAGAAAGTCTTTAGCTTTATAGATCCACTCATGGTTTGGTTCTAAATGAATAATGTTAATTGATTCCTTGTTATTGAAAGCTGCATGCTGCATCACGATATGCGATAGCGTCTCTACACGAATGGTAGTAAAGTCGGTAGATGGGTTATGAGGGATTAAAGATCCTAAATATGCCATAGTGTTTGCAAATCTATTTGATGAGCGAGTGATTGCCTCGATGTCGTGCCACTCTATCTGGGCTAGATAAGTGTCAGCAAGATCCTTGTAAGCTTTCAAGATGGGACACCTGAAGAACATAAGCTTATAATGAGAGGGAGGGTGAACAATATAAGACCGCTTTTTACTTTTCTTTCCCAAACAATATTATCCAATATAATTAATGGCGATATCAATAGTAGTAACCAAAGCAATGCACAGAGCATCACACACAATAGAGACCAATTTAACGTGGTTCACCCAATGTGGGCTACTCCATAGAGAAAATATTTCACTAATATTTTCTCAATAAATCTCTTGGGAATCATTTCCCTATTACAATGTTTATGTACCTCTGTCCAAATTAGACACCAATCCCCTGATCAAGTTCATGGATCTCTATCCATAGGAGAACTCCATTCTCCTCTACTCTGGCTGGTAATCTTCTAGAAGAATTATTGCCTCCACTACACTAGTTGATGGATCTCTATCCATTGAAGACTCCTATCCTCACTTAGAAGACCTATCATCACTACCATAGCTAATGGATATTTATCCATTGGAGATTGTTGTCCTCTATACTCTACCACCTCCAAAGACCTGTCTCAAATCTGCACTAAACATAGTCCTTCGGTCTAGTACAAATTTGCTCAATATCTATCTCTGATCTGGCACAAACTTGTCCTCAAATATGCACCAAACTATGTTCTCAAATTTGCACTAAACATAGTCCTTCGATCTAGCACAAATATGTCCTCAATATCTATCCTCTGATATGCACTAAACACAGTCCTTTGGTCTAGCACAAATCTGTCCTCAATCTCTATCCTATGATCTGCACTAAACACAATCCTTAGGTCTAGCACAAATCTATCCTCAATATTTGTCCTCTGATATGCACTAAACATAGTCCTTCGGTCTAGCACAAATCTATCCTTAAATCTTAACACAAATCTTGACTTAATCACAAATCAATTCTACTAGATCTACCCCAAATCTTAACTCAATGTTTGAACAAATCAATCAATCAACTTTGCTCTCAAGTCTTCTCAAAGACTTATCTGAAATCTTCCTTGTAAGCTTCCACAAAAGGTCACATTAATCTGTCCACAAGTTCTCTCTAGAACTTGTACAAATATTCTCAATAAGTCCTCACTATAACTTGTCCAAGTTTGCTCTCAATATATGTCCACAAACTGTATTATAAGCTTCCACAAAAGCTCACACAAATCTATCCACAAGTCTTCTCTAAGTCTTACCTCAAATCTGCTCAACAAGTCCTCACTACAACTTGTCCAATATCACAAAAACATATAGAGAATTGTTAGACACTCAATATGCTTCACATTCACTACAATGCTTAATCACTTTCAAACTCTCTTTTTACCACAAAAACATATAGAGAATTGTTAGAAACTCAATATGCTTCACATCACCACAATTCTCATTAACTTCCAATCTCTATTTTTACCAAAGAAACATATAGAGAATTGTTAGAGACTTAATATGTTTCATACTCACAAACACTCAACCTCTTTCTTAAATCAATTTAGAATATAGAACAATTTGTTTCACAGAACTTGAACTATCACTTCAACACATCCACTCAACTAAGCTCAAACACTTTCACTCAACCAATCACTTCAACAACAATGCTTATCAAGTAATCCTCACATAACAATGATACTCATGATCTTTGTAAACCCTAGTTCAAGTTATTCACTCAACTAATCACTTTAACAATAATGCTTATCAAGTAATCCTCACATAATAATGATACTCATGATCTTTGCAAACCCTAGTTCAAGTTCTTCACTCAATCACTTCAATGCTTAATTCACATAACAATGATACTCATGTTCTTTGCACAAACCCTAGCTCAAGCATATGAAAGCTTTACTCAATATTTCCAACAATGCTTATCAAACAAGGTTTCTAGAATCAACTTTCATTCCAAAAAAACCAAACTCAACAATGCTTATCAAACAACCCTTTTCGCTCCAACTTAGCATTCACAACATTCAACAATCACTCACTAGAATATGTGCCCATACATTTTTGTTTGATAAAGAAGATAACCTCAAAACCTGTCTTAAACACAATTTTCTTCTTTACCAATTTCAATGGTTAGATGATAAAATATCACACTAACACTCTCTCAATATATTTCTCAATCACAAAAATAATCAAACTCAAATACACCTTATTACTCCTTGAAATTAGCAATCATCAAATCACACATAAAAATAATTAACATCACCTTATAACTCCTAATATGGCAAAAATAAAACAATTTATTTTCACCTTATAACTCCCACTATGCAAAAGGTAAAAATGTTTTTCTACCTTATAACTCCCGACCAAGGCAATTATCAAGCATACCTTAGAATATTGAAGCCTCCACAAAAACAACCACTGCTTAATTGAAGCCTCCGCCAAAATAGCTGTCGCTTAATTAAAGCCTCTACCAAAACAACCGCTACCTTGCTCGAACCTGCGACCTCTCAAATCGCGCACGCCCTAGCACTAGGGCCTCAACCATGTGGGCTAAGCCTCCCACATAGACCAAGGAGCGCTCGCTCCTTCTTCACCACTCCCACTTGCACACAAGGGCAAAAATACTAGCAAACAAAACCCGTGCCTTGCACGAATTAAAACCTGCACCTCATGGCTCCCAAAGCGCTATGCAAGCCTTGCTTGCCAGCTTGGCTGCTGCGGTGGATGAGTGGGGACAAGGGTCTTCCCCATTTGACTTCTTCTTCTCCTCCAAAAATCGTGAATCCACTTACTTCCCTCTGCCGCATGCGAAGACGAATTCGTGCAAGTATTATTTGATACTTAAAAATTTCATTTTCTTTCCACCTTAGGCGCTTAGCCTTAAATATATATTTCCTTCAATTTGCATGATGTCGGCTCATTTAAATTTTTGAATTCTCACTTAATAAAATATTTTAATTTTATTGATATTTAACCTTAGGGTTAAATAAAAATAAATAAAATTAATTTAATTATTTAACGGGTTAAATAAAATTAATTTAATTATTTAACCTTAGGGTTAAAATAATAAATTAATTTATTTTAAAATACTTTGGTAAATGCATAACTGATTTCCTTCCTTGAATGACCCTGAATATTATAATAATAAATTATTATAATATTAATTTTTACTTGCACTCCATTGCAACCCGATCTTCAAACTTCGATCGTCAAACCTTCTTCAAACCTGTTAATCATCAACTTAGGAAGAAACCTTACCTTGCTAACCTTTGATCATGTCATCAATGACAACTCAACTACTTGCACTGCTTCACTGAAACTGACTCTTGAAATCAATGACCACTCACTCTTGACATCAATGACAACTCATCTACTCAAAATATCCACCAACACCTACATTAAAAATTTCCCTTCACTCGATTGACTATGAGAAGGGAATCACCAAAGATGTTTAATCGTTTAATCTTCATGGTGATAGTTGTTTGGAGGCCCAAGATTAGGGCTTCGTATTCAACATTGGTACAAGGAAAGTCTAACTTAAATGATAAGGGCATTGGAGCACCTTACGGTGTGAATAAGACAATTCCTACACCATCCCTTGCTCACACTTCGAACCATCGAAAAACAAAGTCATGTCAACTTTGTTATCTGGTTCTTCAGGTTTGGGTGCTTCTAAAAATGAAAAGATTGCATCATCAGAAAGCTCTATGGTGAGGGGCCTACTGTTCTTGAGAGGCACCTCTTCCAACTGATCAGCTATGACCTGTCCCTTGATGGACTTTTGGCTGATGAATTCCAAATTGAATTCTATCAATAACATGATCCACTTTGCAATACGTGTATTATGATATGTCTTGCTCATCATATACTGCAAAGGATTTTGTTTAGATGTTACATACGTAGTATGACTTAACATATAATGATGCAACTTCTTCATTGCAAACACTACTACTAAACATAACTTCTCCACGTACGCATATCCGAGCTCATAACTCACCAAGGTGCGACTGATGTAATATATGGCTTGCTCTTTGTCTTGCATGTTCTTTTGGGCTAATATGGTTCCCAATGTAAAGTCAGTTGTCGATATATATAGCAGAAAAGGCACATCCGATCTTGGTGGAGCTAGAACTAGCGGCGTTTCTTGGTATTGCTTGATTTTTGCGAAGGTCGCTTGATAGTCCTCGTCCAAATTGAATGGGACCCCCTTATGTAGAAGTCAATTCATGGATCGACATTTATCTGATAATTGTGCGATAAGTCATTTTATGGATGTTACTTTACCCTGTAGGCTTCTTAGCTCTTTGCTATTTATGGGAGGATGTATTTCTAATAAGACCTTGAAATTCGTTGGATCAAATTTGATCCCTCATTTTGAAATGATGAATCCCAAGAGCTTTCCTGAAGTTATATCAAATATGCACTTCTTGGGATTCAACCTAATATTATGCTCTATCAGATGATCGAAGACCTTCCTCAGGACCTCTGCATGCTCAGAATGCAACAATGACTTTGCCAACAAGTCATCGATATAATCTTCTAAGATTTTGTACATATAGTCATGGAAAATTTATGTCATGGCTCGTTGATATATGGCACCAACATTTTTAAGGCCAAATGACATAAATTTATAACAAAATGTTCCCCAAGGCATTTTGAACGTAGTTTTATGCTGGTCTTTGGCTTTAATTCTAATTTGATTGTAACCAAAAAAATCATCCATAAGGGAGAGCATCTCATGACCTGCAGTTGCATCTACAAGAGCATCTATGTTGGGAAACGAAAATGAATCCTTTGGTGTTGCCTTGTTGAGGTCTCTGAAATCCGTATAGATATGGATCCTTCCATCAAGTTTTTTTACAGGTACCATTTTTTATACCCATTCTGGATAGTCAATGGAGATAATGAACTCTATGTCCAACAACTTTTGTATATTTAACCATTAAAGCGACTGTTGGATGCATCTTCCCGAGCTTCTTCTTGATAGGTCTTTTAGTGAGGTCTAGTGAAAGGTTATGAGTAACCAATTTTAGATCTAGTCCTGACATATCCTTGTATGTCCAAGCGAAAAGGTCAGGTCTCTCTTTTAGTAGAGGGATGAGTATGGCACGCTCATCAGGAGAGAGACTCTCTCAGACTCTCTCCAAATTTGACCTTCTTAGGACTAATAGAATCATTGTTGATATCCACATCGAAGGTCTCCTCTACTAACATGTGTGATCCCTCCTCAAGCTGGTGAGATGTAGGAATCAAGTGGATGTCATCAGCTAGGTTTAAATATCCTACATCAAAATTTTCCTCAATGTGATAAACATCATGTGCATAGCCTAGCACAAAATGAAAAGGTTGCAACATTTCTTTGTTAGGGAAGAAATCTTCAGGCTCTAGTGGTCAATCAATGCGATCCCAATCAATTGCATGTAGATTAAGACACAATGGTTTGGAGGGATCGGTTGGATTGCGAAGTGGAGTGGTCAGATAAATGGATATCATATTGATGGAATGGATTAGATATCCAAGACCACATGTGTGCATTTCTATGTTATCTGTGTTGTTCGCATACCCGAGATGTGGCTTTGGGGGTATGGGGATCTTTGAATCTAGTTTATGAACAAAATCGAAATAGGATCGCTTGGCTCAAGGAGTTGCTCTTATGTCGATGGATTAGGGAAGACTATATGATAAATCATATCCAAATTTGGTGGTCTCCCTCTGAGGCGTGGGTCAGGATAGACTCGTCGATACATCTCATCAATGTTAACCGACTCATGATGATGGCACAAATAGTGAGGCCCGAGATAGGCTCTCTCGGTTTCATCCTCATCATCACTATCGTATATGAGTCCTTCACCCTTTCCCACTAGAATAGGGTGATTAGCAAGATGAGGCCCAAGGTAGACCCACTCTATTTCATCCTCATAGTCACTATCAACCATGAAGAATTTCTCATTCTCACCCATTTGCTCCATGGGTAACAGATGATGCAGATTTAGAGGGCCTAAGTAGGCCATCTCTTTGTCCTCTTATTGTTCATTGTTTGAAGATTGCTCATCATCATATATTTCAGAATCGCAATCTGGTCCATTGCTTTCGATAATGGACTCTGCTTGCACTTCCTCAGAAGTGAACTCTAATTTAGTATCTATTGCTATACCCATATTATGGATCTGCATACCTGTGTTGTTTGTAACTTCATGGCTTTCATTATCCAAGTTGGCTCTTAGGTTGTCTCTTGGATTGGATTCTACCATGATGTTGTCGTGATAGATCTCAGGTGGCTCAATAGAGATGTAGGTTACTACACTATTATCCCTTTGTATGCGAGAACGATTAGGGTGATACAAATTCCAATCCACATCACCCCCAAAGCGAGGTTCAAACGATGTAAAGATGCTACTAGAACTTGTATTGTCCCCTTATATGGTAGCCTAACCTGAACCTATCAGTTGGTAGTTGATACTGTGGTTCGATGGGAACTCGGTGCCCTTGTTCGAATAAGCCTAAGCCGTAACCATGCCAATGGTAACATTCGAATTAGTGCAAAGCAAATTCAGGGTTAGAAAAATAATGAACATTCACCATGAATGGTTCATCATCATCATCATATATGGGCGTGCGATTTGTCAGTTGATCAAGCCCTCCATAAATGAAGTTTGTTTGGTTAGGCAACACCCCTAGTGGAACTACCGTTCCCACAGGAAAGGGATGGGCCTGAGGTCGAACCATATCCTGTGCAGTTTTGATAAATGGCATGAACATCACGTTATGCATGATATACTCTGCTAATATGGGGTTAACCAAATGTATGGTCACCTGCGATGCAGATGACCCTGCTAAAGATGTAGGTGAGGCAGGCTGAGGTGCCTCCTCGACTTGATTTTGAGCATTTATTTCGTCCATGGGACTAGGAACCTCGACAATGGCTACTTTGGGTGCTTGCTTCATCTCTTTCTCACCCAATTTTACCTTAAGCTTCTTATCATTCCTTAGCACTATGGATGTTGTAGGTTTAGTCAAAGTTGTTGTTGTGTGCTCTGATAATTGAGGTGTTGTCGTAGAAGGTCCTGCACACACTCCTTTTAATTTATCTTCTGGATGTTTGATTGGCAACGTCGGCCGTATATCTAGATGCATTGAGGGAAGAATGAAATCCCCCAACAAATCGACTAAGTTCACATATTTAAATGGCTCTTCATCATAAGGTACCATGTGAAATTACCCCTCATGTATATATTTAATACATTGATGTAAAATTGAGGGAACACAACACATTTCTCTAATCCAAGGCCTCCCTAGGAGGATGTTATACTGCATGGCACCTTCTATCACATGACACATCACAGGGATGGTCTTCAATCCAACCTGGATCAGGACTATAGTACCTATCGTTGAGCATAGCACATCGTTAAATGCTCTCAAGGTGAAAGTAGAAGGTACAATATGTGATTTCGGCAACTTTAAATATATCAGTACCTTGGTTGTAATTATGTTGATTGATGACCCTGTATCAATCAAAACCTGTTTGAATGGTGTGTGATTATCACACACAATTATATGTAGTGGCGGGTCTGCTATGGTAGTGGAGACCATCTTAATCTCATGATCATTGAATTGAATCACTAGTTCACTGCACTGTTGCACATGTCCCACAAAGTTTGTAAATGCTTCAGGGTCTTGGGACTGAACTTCGATTGATCTTAGAATATCCATGAGCATGTCCCTATGCTTGGGAGACTGTCGAATCAGTTCATATATCAACAATTTTGCTGGACTTGTCTGTAGGCTTTGAACTAGCCTACTCCTAATGGTAACCATCTATCTTGTTGGTGGGCTTCGCATATTTTAAAGTGGCCTTTGCTAAGGTGCATCGTGGACCCTAATGGGAGTTGGAGGTGGATTTGGATGCTCATACCTCCCTTGTCTTGTGACAACATTGACCATACCGACGAATCCTTGAGTTGGTGGTTCAACTTGCACTTGATTCACGTGACCAACATTGTTTCGCGGTGGCTCATGATTTGGTAAGGGGTTCTTGAAGATCCCCATATTCTAGTTGTCTAGAGCCTGAGGGTTGTCCATAGTTAGCTCACATCTTTCAATCATATTTTGTGCTACATGTTTGAAACTCCAACATCCTTCTATGTCGTGTCCCTTCATTCTATGGAAAGTGCAATACATATCATCCCTATACCCCTTTGTATTAGGCTAATTAGGGTCTATTAACTTGATCTCTGGTAAGTTTAGGGCCTTGGTCTCGCATAGTTGATGGAATATCGATATCATCGATTTTGACAGAGGTGTGAACTGGTGAGATGGATGTTGTTATTTATTCTTACCCTTCTTGTTATTACTGCGCTAGTCATACCACGTAGGAGGAGGTTGGGCTTGATAATTCTATTGTTTCCCCTTATCCCCTTTCTGGAGATTTAACACCACCTGGTTTACATGGGCTGGATTGGCCTATTGATTTTGGTGTTCGATGTTCTTTTTGTTCCATTTATTCTTGTTTCAGAGCTTCAAGTTACCCTCCTATAACTTGATGTCCTCTATTACCTTGGATCGCGCCAACGCCTCCTTAAATATTTGATACTGTTGCAACTTTAGCAGTAATGAGATGTGTTTCGCATAACTCTTGGTAAAAATCCAAGTTAATTTTGTGGTCATAATGAAAATGGCAACTTCACCATTATATTTCTCCATATTTTACCATAATCCATGATCGACTCATCATCATGTTGCATTAAAATAGCTAGATCGGATAGGTTCGTCTTCTTTTTGACATCGAAGGAGAAGCGTTCAAGCAACACATTAGCTAACTTTTCAAAGATGGTTATGTTGTGCCTCTTAATTTGATTGAACCACTATCAGGTCGGGCCTGAAAGGGTTGTAATGAAGGTTCTTAGCATCAGAGCATCATTGCTTTCTATCTAAAATCACATATCCATAAAGCTCATAACATGCTCTGAGCATCCTCCTCTCCTTGTAACTTCTCTAGCTTTAGCATATCAAAGTGCTTAGGATACGCTAGAATGGGCACTAAAGGGCATAGAGGTTCGTTGTGTATTTTGTTCAAGGTTAGCTTTTGATAAGCCATCCCTTGCTTCTCTATAGCTCGAACCTTGTCTGCCAAGGCCTGATAGACCTTCGAAGATAGAATTTACTCTTCTTTAAGAGGTCGTTGGGGAGCCTTTGGAGGTAAATTATTCTTTGATCGAGGTGGAGGACTAGGCTCATTTTCCACGTCTACTACGGAGATCTCAGGATATTACTGTTCTTGTTCATATCTCGTAACTTCTTCGTACTGCGTACGCCCATGATGTTCCAGTGCTTGGCGTTGCATCATATTCGGGGCTGTGTGGTGAGTACAAGTCTCAATGTGTCCAAGATGCAAATTGGGCTACGAAGCAACTCGTTTGTAAGTGTGCTTCCTATACTCACTCTAAGGGGGCAAGTTGGCATGAGCCAATTGCTCTTCTCGTTCAACACTCTCCTTTTGATCAAGGATGCATTGCTCGCACATGCGCTACTCAAAAGATGTTGCCTTAGTAACCTCTACCTTTGAGTATCCTTGTTTTCGAGGTGCTCATGCTCTACATGGACATATTCCAATTGATCTTGGAAGATCTATTGTCATTGCTCCGACACCAGTTTCTATGATCGATCGATGAGATCAACCGTATGCAACCTCTGGTGTACTCGTTCTGTTCGAGCAACTTTGTCGGTATGATCTCTAACAAAACTATTTTCCATACTCTTGCCCTTGTTTGTGTAGATGATATTTGCATCATGGTGTTGTATATACTCTATGCTCACGTGGGTCGATGGGAGAATTATACTACAAGAACGATTAGAGCATTCTCTTGGTTCTCTAATGGTCCTACGTGTGCTCTCACTACGAGAACTCGTAGAATGAGAGTGCACAACTGAGGTCTTATACCCTAGATGCCCTAAGACTCTATCTAGATCATCTAGTTGTTTAGTGCACCACGGATCATGTGGTGGTGTACCATTGACTTCAAATTTAGACATATCAAATATGAACTTACCAAGTTCATTATTTTTTGGAGTCCGTGTGGGCCTATGCTTTGAAGCAACCCTCTCTTCCTGTCCCTGAATGGGCAGATTTTCTACTTATTTATTTTGAACTAGTTAGGACCTTGAGCCTCCCTTATCTTGAGTATAGATGGAAACCAACTTGGTTACTATTCCTTCCTCAATGATGTACTCTTCAGCGGATCCAGTGGATCCACGAGATGTACGATCACGATATATACTCCCATGCTCGAAGGGCTCATGTTGGGATCTTCCATACTTAGATCTATATCATGAGGCATGTGCATTGCATCCTCTAACTAGGGTATTATGATGAGAATCTCCGCACATAGAGTTATCCCCTCTAATGCTCGCTGAACGTCATTCGAGAGGATCTTGTGATTGAGGGTTCTCCGCGTTGTGTCGTGCATTGGGTGGAGCCTCGGCTTCGACCTCTATTCTATGTCCATATCAGCCTTTTCGTGTTCCAACCATGATGTGGATTATCTCGTATGTATATTTTAAAGCAAACAAAGCAAACAAGAATGATTATATCATTTAAATTTTGTTTGTGAGCCCTAACTAGTTTGATGTGTTTTAAGATTTGTTGAAAACTTAAACTACTCTTATCGTGTTTGAAGTTGTTGATGTAATGCTCAATATTTTAAGGTTTTCACCTATATGCTCGCAACTCAACAACGGACAATGAAAGTCATGGTCACGTAAACCCCCCAAAATGTGGAGATGAAATCCACACCTGGGCAGGGAGCACAGGTCCTTCCGATCCTCACCCAACACCCCGTGCACAGCGATACACCCCTCCAAAGAGGAATGTGTACTATTTTGCATGGTTAGGACAAATATTGGAGTCGACATTGGCCAAGTAATAGGGTTCAAGGGAGTTGGGCCAACAGATGGAAATCACTACCACTGTCATTGAACCCTACCAGTGGTTGGATATGACTTCCAACTCACTAGAATTTAGATAGTGCGTGGTGTGTGTTTTTTCATTTTATATTTTGCATGAAATTAAAAATGCAACACCAAGCACTCAATACTTTCCTAAATGTCTAATGATAAATATGTTTAATGTTCAGAAAGATGCATCTAATTGAATAAATGCAGTTTTAGAGAATGCATCTACATGATAAACTTGGCTACTAATTGAGCCCCAAGTAATCAAACTCTACAAACGTAACCCAAACCACTGGAGACTAGGGCGGATTGCAATAAGAAGTCCACTGTTCCTAGCAATGACTGGAAGAAAACCTAAGAGAATATAAAATTTCACTTTTAAAACTTTCTCTATGTTTTCTACTTAAACCAACTTCATCTACTACATTCAGTAAATAAAACACATACAAACACAGGAAAACATAGGGAATTATCTCCTACCTGAGATCCAAGTCTGATGTAGATTCGATTGTCTGCTATTTTTTTGTTCTCTGTTAGCCGTGGTTTTCAGGCATGACTAAGACTGTTCACCATGGCTGTCAAGCGTGACTGATACTATTCACCATGGCTGTTAACCGCGACGGAGATCTGCAACAAAAAAAACATAGCAAGTCATTCATATACAATATAATTTGTAGGGTTCCCATCGTGATTGCCATTTGTATCATTGTGAAAAGTATAAACCTAAGCTATCATACCAATTAAGTACAAATTTAAAACATCAAACCACAATAACATGAATTTGACAATAAAGAGAAATTTCTTTGTATTAATGGAATGTAAATGATTACATATACACCCCTCTTAGGGATACCCAAATTTGTGATACAATTAATACAATATTGAAAACCCTCTAAATGAGGGGGTGGTATAATCCACAGACTCTTCACAGATGTACATGAACTACTTAAGGCCAAGGATAGCCTTCTTCTCCTTTGGTTGGAGGCATATGCTTTCTTGAATGCCTTGAAAATGATTAGGTCCTGTAAACCCTGCGTTCAAGAAACAACACAAAAGGGGTTAATAATAAAGGAGGCCTCTCTTGATGAGGCTTTTGAGACACTTGCATAAATTGATAATAAAGAAGGCCTGAAAGCATGTAAATCTATGAAGATATGCAAGAAATCACCAAATTATTGTAAAGCATGTAAAGAAAGCATGAAATATAGCAAATAAGCAACCTAATTAGCCATTAGAAACTTGAAATGCCTCAAATACAATGAAACTAGTCTAGATTGACAAATGCAAGGAAAATAGAAACAAATCTACCTCTAATCCTGAATTTAACCATACAATTGCATAAAAGAAAGTTAAGCTAAGTCAGATCTGCCTACAAACATATTTGAAAGATAAAATCTACGACTAAAACATAGTAAATCAAAGATCAAACCCTCATCGCGAGTCTAAGGCACAGCTCACATTGTTAGTCGTGGTTGAGGTGAAAATGCTCTTCCTCTTGTAAACAGGGCTCAAATCTTCAATTCCCTCTGTTGAATTGATGTTCAATTATCGCCTTGATGTCCTCTAACGAATTAGTGGTGTAAATTTTCTGAATTGACTGTGGAAGAGGCTCAATTATGGATTCTTGTCCTCCTTAGTCTCTTGAATCCTCCATAGCTTTGGATACAATCATGATTTCCAAATTGGTAGCAAGTTAACTCTCCTCAAAGGTTGCAATTGAGTCAACAATTCGATAGAGCTTCGCTATGATCAATTCAAAACTCTTCTAGACTTCTCCCCAATTTGGAGGGGGGTCTTATAGGACTCCTAATCCCTAATATTGGCTTTCTTGGGAAGCCAAGATCAAGATCCAGGAGGTTGAATTAGTTGGGAGGAAAAATATTGAATCTTCTTCACCCAAAACCGTTTGAATCTTCACTGCCCAGACCGTTGTAACCGATTTTGGCTTGGCTCGAGATTCAAAATAATTTCAGGGCTAGCCATGACTTTGAGGTGCAGCTAGATCTGTTAGCCATGTTTGTTAGCCGTGACTAAGGCTGAGTTAGCCAACCCTTCCCAAATTGAGTGATTAAAACCACTGTTTCACCTTGGAGCTATCCAAGATATTTTATATGGTTTGTTAGAATGTCCCATATGAGTAGTCGCCTCGACATGATGCATTTGAGGTGTCTACAAAGCCTTAAACTTTTTAAATTTATTGAAAATATCATATTTGTTCTGTAAAAAATATACCTAGGTCTTTCTTGAAAAGTCATCTATAAATGTAACAAAATAGATATATTTACCTAACGATGGTACTTTTATAGGTCCAAACACATCATTGTGAACTAGATGCTGAATTCCTTCAGATCTTGTAGCACTACTAGGAAACTTGACTCGGATTTGCTTTTCAAAAACATAGTTCTCACAAAAATAAAAATTTAATGGGCAATCAAAATTTCTTTAGACATACCTTTCATTTTTAATGTTCGAAGGCCTTTCTCACCAATATGCTCCATGCATTGATTCCACAACATTGTCTTCACTACAAGAATAATCATAGCCACTTTTACTGTATCATTCTCTACAAATGAAGAGTTATTGCAATCAATACTTACAATTCTTCCTATACAAACTCCCTTGACCAACACCAAGACTCCATGAACCATATTGCAACTATCCTTATTGAATACCATAGTCACACTCGCATCATTCATCTTACTCATGGATATCAGATTCCTTGCCAAACCTAAAATATGCAACACACCAGGAAGGGTTTTAATTCTTCCATATTTTAACCTTAACTTGACTTTTCCTTGACCTATTATTTTATAGGTCGATTTGTCTCCTAAGAAGACTTCATCTCTATTTATCTTTTCATATTACAGAACCCCTCCCTATGAGGAGTCATATGAAAAGAAGAACTTGAGTTAATCAACCATGAGTTGTGGCATTCACTTGAGCACGCTATAGTTAAGAACAAGTCCCCTGGATCTTCATTTGTGGTATTTGTTTCTATAGAAGTTTCCTCGTTAGATGATCGACTATTATAATTTTTTTTTGATCTATAATCTCTTTTAATAATACCATGTTTTATCACACTTACAACATTTTCTCTTTTTTGGAGTAGCATATTTACCCCTAGATCTCAATTTCCTTTCTCCCGATTTCTTTTTGCTTCTTTATTGAGAATGACCTCTCACAACCAAGACATCCTTATAATGATAATACTTAGAAAATTTTTGTCTCATTTTCTTAGATAACAATGTTCCTACTATATCCTTTACTTTCAATTTAGATATAGCCATAACTAGGTTATCCCATGAATCAAGTAATAAAGAAAGTAAAGTAATACACTTTTTCTCTTCATATATTTTTACTTCAACGAAGTTTAATTGACATACCACAATGTTAAAAGCATTCAAATGTTTAGACACAGAGTCACCATCATTCATACGAAGCAAATACAACTTCTTTTGGAGAAAGAGTTTATTTATTAGTGACTTTGTCTAATAAAAAATTCTAGCTTATACCATAACAACTTTATCATGGTCTCTGTCAATACATTCAATTATATCAAATCAAATAAGCACAATATGGATAGAACTCCTTGCCTTTCTATCAATCTTTAGCCAATCCTCATCTATTTTTGATATTGGTTTTATTCCTAAGACCGTAATCCACTGATCTCTATCAACCAACAAATCCTCCATCTTGAGTTTCCATAACTCAAAATTTTATCCATTAAATTTTTCAATCTCTACCCGTATGATTCCCATCATTTTTCTTCGTCCAGATTCTTCTACATATGTCTCCCACTCAAAAATTAATTTATCACAGGGTTGAAACCTTTACTCCTTGAACAAAGCTAAAAAACCTAGCTCTAATACCAAATAAAGAGAAGAAGGCCCTGATAAACTAAATCTAGAAAACAATAAATGCAAAATTAAAGGAAAAAAGAAGAAGATAACAGATACATACAACACAATATTTCACTTAGAAAACCCTTACAAAAAAATCCAGCACAATAATAATTCCTTATTGTATAAAATTAATTGTCTCCAATACAATAATGTTCATATCTCATCTCCCTTCAAAACTTGATGCAAGTGCAATTCGATAGCAATAACACAAGAACGAATTTTACAATACCATGGGCAAAAAACCATGGGTTCAAATATTTAACCCTAAATAACCCATATGGGTCTAAAAATGTCTTAAAAAACCCTAAAACTTTTATCGGGGGTTGCTGCCCCCAAACCCTCGCTTTTTGGGGGCTGTCACCCCCGAACCTCAATAAGGATACATGGATAGTTTCCAATACCTTTTAGAGTTAACCCCACCAAAATAACATAAAAATAATTCAACATATTTTCAACAGGTCTCATAACCTTGATCAAAAGGTATAGTTGTAAGCTTACTATAGTGGTAAAAGGATTTAGACTCTCTTTGAGAGATCCAAGGTTCAAAGCCCACTTAGTATGAGGGGACTAGGACCTCTCATAAAACTTGTGTAAACCCATTGAAAATAGTTGCAAGCTTACTACGGTGGTAAGGGCTTTGGCCTCTCTTTGAGAGGTCCAAGTTTCAAATGCCACTTAGTATGAGACGATCGGATCCATCATAAAAACCTATGTAAAATTATTGAAAAAAATCTTAAATTAAGGGCAACATGTAATTGGGTATGAATACCCTCCTCATTGACCATTTTATGATGGCTTTGAGTGTAATTTTGATTCTCTTTGAGTGAAGATATTTTGATGTCTATGACCACCCCATCATATGCTATATTTCTTATATGTTGTATATTTCTTTTGACAAGCAATATTGGGCAATGATTGATTCCATTCAATTATAGAAACTACTATAAAATTTTATTGATATTAGAGTAGGTTTGAATCTTCATTATTTGTTTGCTTTTGTCAACGGTAGATTTCTTTTCCAACTTCTCTTGAGGATGACTTCTATAAGGTATTATGGAGAGATTTTATTTGAAGCTAATGGTGTAATCTGAATAAGGGTTTTAGATAAAGAATCCTGATGGACATAGATCATGAGGATCTCACTAGATATGTTCATTGATATGTTCTTTTTCCTCTCATTGGAAATCAATCTTGTTTTATTAAGTTTGCTGATCAAATATATGCCCCAGTTTCAAGATCAAATTTCTTGAGGTTTTTTGAAAATCTCATTTGTCTTTTATAGATTTCTCAAAAAAATCTATTTCCTTTTCTCTTATGGTTTTTGATGACTAATAGCAATATTGATGAGAGGAGTGATTCCTTGGTTATTGTGAAATATGAAAAGAAGAGACTATTTTTTTTGGATAGATCCCTAGTTCCAAAGTAGTCATGGGTAAGCTTCTATGCTTGTTGGCTTTTAAGCCTTTACTACCACAAAATATCTCACATTATTACACTAGTCCCAAATATGAAATAGCCACAATGTTAAAGGTTAAATAAAGTATTACGATGACTAGAAATATATGAGCATATTAATATGTATATCAAGGCTTATAATAAATCAAATAACATCAATTTATATTCAAAAATATGAATGTAAATAGCCTAAATCATTCATGTACTATGGATGAAGAAAACTTACAATATTAATTGCTCAAAATATATACAACCTATATTAATCTACTTTTTTGTTACACTTTGCTACTGTTCATTGTTGTTGTTACATTCTTATAAAGAATTATCTCCATAATATAGCCATAGTAATGTGACTCTTTAGATACTTGACTATTGCTCTCCTATGACTCTTGACTTCTCATCTTACCACTTGTATACAAGATGAACACTTGACTCTACAACACTTGGACATATGTGCATGACTCTTGCACTCCTAATCTAGGACACTTGTGCATATTCTCACATTATATATTTGAATCTTACATATAATACAATTGTGCACATTCTCTCTTAAATGACACGTGTGCAAGTCCTTCACATTGACACTTACATAAATGGGAAAATATAAATCACACTCTAAACTATAGACTCAATCCTAATCTATTACATATTTATAAATGTACCATAAAGGTACCATGGGGGTACATTAGCATGTACCAAATAATGTAATATATCTCAATAGTGCTTAGCAAAGACCTTAAAGCCACTTTACAAAGTTGTAAATATAGTTTGACAACTTTTTATTGCAAATGTGTGAGAGGAGGGCTTGATTGATTACATTAAAAAAAATCACTGTATAGAGAAAACCATATATATATATATACATAAACTATTAAAATTTTTGGATTCTTAAATTTGTTTTAGGGGGGTCATAGTTTAGCACTTTTCACTGTTTTACCTCCAAGTACTCCAAATCCACGCTTGAAAATTTTGTTCATTTCCCTCTATTTTTTTAAATTTTAATAAGGGAATATTTTATAAAATATTACTTGTTCATGGTGGGAAAGTACATCATTGTGTGTGCATGCTCATCATGACATGTGTTGGTATCATGTAGGTGGCAAAAAGGGATATGTGTTTATTTTGACGATTTTTATTGCACTCCTCATACTCTCCTTCCCAAGGCAAGCACTTGGGAAGTTGGATAGCGCATTAGACATTAGGACATTGCATGGGGGAGATTCTAAGTTCAAACCAACCTTATTTGTGGAAGAAATTTGTTTTCCCACTCACACATGATGACATGGCACAAGTTGATGATATGACTCCTATTTTGTGTGATGATGTATGAATTGTGAGTTAACACATGGTGGAATGTACAGTTGAGTTACCATGTGCATGCATCCTAAGGTGATACATGGTAGATGATGTGGTAGGTAGAAGTAAGGTGGCATGAATCCTAAGATGACACATGACAATTTATACAACCAAGCTAGTAGGTGCATGCATTCCAAGGTGATACATGGTAGCTGGTGTGGTAATCTATATAGTTGACTTGGTAGGAGATGCGTGAATTCCAATACAACACATGGTAACTAACATGGTAGACCAAGGTGATACAAGTTGATATGTGGTAGTGGCACACATTTCAAGGTGCCACATGGTAAGTTTTTACTGGGTTGACATTACTCATCGTATAAGGATTGACATGGCAATTCATACACCACCTACTATCTATATAAGCAAGATTGAATAATCACATTTCATCATCTCATTAAACTTGACAAATAGTTCATGCAATCAACAACATACTTGGTTATGCATGACTTTCAAAGAAAAATAGACAACAACATGTGACACAACATGGTTTCCAAAAAAGGCAACAAATTAGATTATGATAAGTGGTGTCATGTGATTCACTGATACACTACATAGTCGATGCACAATATACACCCTCTCAATAATTTACACAACAACACATGACAACCTCCCAATCACTAAAATTATCAAATATTTTTTAATATTTTCAAAGGTTTTAAAGTTTGTTTTAAATTATCTTTATGCAAAACTTCCAAGGGCTATAACTTTTGCACACAAGTGTTTCAAGCACATTGTTTTTTAAATCAAACATTTTTTGATCTCTTTGCATTGGTGTTGTTTCTGGTTGTAATTGCACAAAGATTTTTTAATTTTGGCAAAAATATTATAGATCATCATATACCTTTATTGAATAGTCCTATGTGACTTGGAAGTCCAAGTAGCCTAATTGCGAGTTCTGTGAAAAGGAAGGACACAAGGTAGAATTTTCTAGAATTCAAATCAAGAAATTGGAGAAAGCAACATGAATGGTACGTGCTAATGCTACTCTCTTCTATGCACAAGGTGAGGATAGTTTTAATGAATAAAACTTATAGACACATGTTTTAGTTCATTCTACATATTGTACATCCACTTCCTTAGTTGAGTGTATTGCTAATTCAAGGGCTACCAGACACATGAAAAACCACATATA
The DNA here is from genome assembly GCA_028583015.1 of Wollemia nobilis. Classification (NCBI taxonomy): domain Eukaryota; kingdom Viridiplantae; phylum Streptophyta; class Pinopsida; order Araucariales; family Araucariaceae; genus Wollemia; species Wollemia nobilis. Next base: position 11,391,370 of record JAQPPZ010000442.1, on the reverse strand, counting down.
CCTTCTTCAAGGCTATAACAAAAGTCATGCAGGAAAATATATTGTCATCGGATATGACTCTCCATTATAGGTTGTAGGAAGTGGAGACATCACTTTTTTAGTGAGGTACTTCATGTTCCTAATGTTGGTCCCAATCTCGTTACTCATGAAAACAAGAAAGTATAATTTTGGCCTGATAGATGGGTGATTACGGATATAGGCAATGGATTTAGGACTACTCCTTTTGGATATTGTGATAAATTTGATCATTTGTATAATCTAGGTGAAATACCTAGTTTCTCTTCTAGCAACAACTTTGTTGTAATGATAGCACATGCTAATGATGAGAGTCAAAAGTGGTATCATAGGCTTGGAAATCTTAGTTATGATTCCTTGAGGTACATGAGTCAACATGAGATGGATATTGGGCTTCCACACATATCTCCTCCAAGTGGTGTTTATGAGGGATGCATTTTGGAAAAGCATCATAAGGATACCTTTTTGAAAGGAGTTTCTTGAAGGGCATCTCACCCTTTAGAGATCATTCATAGTGAAATTTGTGGAATTATGGGTATTCCCCTTTCAAAAAATAGGTTTTTTTTTTTGTTGATGACTTTTCTAGATATGTGTGGGTATATACCATTCATACCAAGGATGAAGTGTTTGAGATATTTACAACTTATAAAGCTCTTATTGAAAACTAGTTAGATAGAAAGATCAAGTGTTTAAGGATAGATGGGGGTGGTGAATATATTAATCATGATTTCCATATTTTTTTGGCCAATTATGTAATAACATATCAAAAGACTGTTCACTACACTCCTAAATAGAATGGTATAGAAGAAAGAAAAAACAAGGTAGTCATGGATATGGCTTGTTGTATGATTCATGTCAAGGGACTAGATAATAGGTTTTGTATGAGGCAATCACTTGTGCATGGTATATCATCAATAGGGTGCCTACTAGGGTTGTTTGAGGGATGATACCTCTTGAGAAATTGGAAAGGGATAAGTTGGATGTGTCTATATTATGAATCTTTGGATCACATACCCAAGGATATTTATAAAAGGAGGCATCTAAGATCCATAAGTGTATATTTGTCGGATATTTGATATCTCAAAGGAATATAATCTTTATGATACTCAAAGGCATAAGGTATTTAGGAGAGATGTCATATTTGATGAGGTGCTTCTAGGTATTTTTTCCACTTTCCCTCTTGATATTTTAATTCCTTGATTATCTACTTATTTTTAGCTTTAATAGGTTTTTTATATACCTTTATTAACTCTATCCCTATTAGAGCATCTTCCTCTTCTAATGGTTGTTCATTGCCTATGATTTGAATCCATCACATAATTTCTTAGGTAGTCTACTCTTCCCCTAGAGTAGGACATGAGTAAGATGGTTTAGTTAAAAATGCTTTAGTTATGAATGACGAGGTGAGTGGTGATGAGTTGGATTCTTTTGTTTTAGTTTTTGACGTTGAGATGGTGTAGGATACACATGTTTCTTCCAAATATCCTATCCCCAAGTGGGTTAAGACACTTTTGAAATATGTACAACCCTTTATATCTCTTGAGCAGCATCAGAAGGCTCATTCCTAAGCTTTTAAGGTAACCAATTCAAGCCTAAATGGGAAGATTCCATGGTAACAAAATATGTGGCATTGATGAAAAAAAAACCTGGGAGTTGGTTCCTCTTCTAACAGGGAATAATGTTATGGGGTGTAAGTGAGTCTACAAGACCAAGTACACATTGAGTGGTTAATTGAAAAGCATAAGACATACCTTTATTGCCAAGGGCTTCTCTCAATAGGAGGGGGTTGAGTACTTTGAGATATTTTCACCTATAGCCAAGATGGAATCCATAATAATTATTATTTTCATTATAGATTCCTATGAATGGAAGGTGCATCAAATGGATGTAAAGAATACCTTTCTCCATTGAAAACTTTAGGGTGATATTTACATTTAATAGCTATCTGATTTTAATATAAAGGGCCCTACTTAATTGGTATATCATTTCACCTAATATTTGAATGGTCTTAAGTAGGCTCATCAGGTTTGGTATCAGAAATACATTCTTTCTTCATCAATTGTGGATTTTAGTGATGCGAGGTTAGGCATGATTTTACTTTAAATATCATGATAAGGAGACTTTAGTGATCATATTGTATGTCGATGACACTCTTATCACTGGTAGCTCAACTAATTTGATTTAGGAAATGAATTCATGGCTTTGTTCCACTTTTGAGATGACAAATTTGGGTCTCTTACACTCTTTTTGAGGAATCTAGAAAGATCAACTAGATTCAAGCATTACTATTTTTCATTCCAAATATTCTTTGTATCTTATTCAATAGTTTAAGATGGAGTGTAGGCCTGTTAGGATCCCCTTTTCCTTAGGTTTAAATTTATAGGTTAATTATATCACACATTTGGTCGATGCTACACTATATCAGTCTCTTGGAGTAGGGTTGGGGAACTTAATATGTCACATTAATATGGATATTTATTGGATGCTTTGCTATCAAGTTTTGCTATTTAGCTATGTTGGTTTGAGATAGCTTTGATTGTTTAACCTTAGCACAAATCCTTTCCTACCCTTTCAAAGACTCTTGGAGTAAATCCCTTTGACTAGGTAGGGTCGATGCTTCCAACATACTCATTTTAGCGAGCATTTTCTTGATCTCTTTGGCAATGTTAAATTTGAATTCTATAAAGCTACTCTCACATCACGGGATGAACTTTTGATATTTTCTTATGGATATTGTACAAACTTCACTAATGGAGGAAGGATATCCCTTTGTAGAGTTGATCCTTCTCTTTTACACTCCTCTTGTTTGTCAATTTATCTATTTCCCCCTCATTCCTCCTTTCAACTTTGGGTCCTTCATCCTTATCTATATGTCTATTCTTATTGGTTTACAATTTTGATTGGACTTATTAATGACATTCTTCTCAACAATATCCTTTTCTTTCTATTTTTCTTATTGTGTGGCTACAGACCCTTTATCTTTAAAGTGTAAGGGAAACCACCCTCTCTTAAGTACTATTGTTCCCTTATTTACCTCATTCTATTTTTGGTATGAATACTCTTCAAATGCTTTACTTTTGTGTTTAGTCCCTATCCCTTGTTTATTAGCACATATAAGATCTTCCTCAAAAGTGAACTCTTCATTTGTTTCTACAATGCTAAAATTAGCAAAAAATAATATTGTTGGGATTAGGTTCACTCATTTGTTGTATTGGATATAGTAGGAAGAATTGGAAGTTGTGGTTTAAAAGTTACTGTTGATGATGAGTTTTGGTTGGGATGCATGAAAATACATAGATAGAGATGGATTGGTAGAAAAATTTGATCGACAATTCAAAATAGGAAAAATAAGGGGTGTAGGACCAAGAGTTGATGGATTTTGGGTAATACAGGTAGAGTAAGCCATATGTAGGACATGCAATCATTTTCATAGTCTAATAAAAACATCTTCTATCCATGCCACTTAAATTTATCCTAACTTCTAATCTAATTATGCATCCCAATTCTAGTCTCAATAATGTTGGAAGGATGGTCCAATGGCTCCTCCCAACCTTCGAATTGAGGCTAACTCTCCATTCTCCTCGTAAAAATACTCCCATGCTAACCTACACTAATTGCATGAAAAATAAAGTGTAGAAAATAAATGTGCATAAAATATTAAGGGTGTAAGGGATTTAAATGTAATATGATGTTTAGCTATAAAAATAAAGTGTAAGTGATCAATCAACACATTAGAATTCAAATAACATTGATATTATCCCATCCATTAAGTATGAGACTGCTAAGTGAATGATAATATGACCAAAAGGGCAATGCCTCAATCATAGCTCACTGAGCTTACTAGGAGGGCGGTATCATTGATGGAATGTATACAGATTTACCAATCTCAACAATCTTATAAGATATAAAGTTCATTGTAGATTTTATAGAGTGTAGTTTTAAATTATCATGGCCAAAATATGTTTACAATCAAGCCTATAGCTCCTATTTCTAGTAAGATTTTACCCTTGAGTTACTTGGGGTGAGAGACAATTACTCCTAGTAAAAATAAATATTTGGGGCATCTCTAACAAAATTATGCACCTTGAAATGTTATTGCATACCTCTAAGTATATCTCTAGTAGGATTTCAAAATGTGTTAATGCACTACTACATGCCAACATGTCACTCTCAAAAGATTCACCTTGAGACTCGTGCCTTTATTTTACCCCTTAATTGTTTGGCAAGCAAATCACTTGCTTTTGTTAGAAAATTGCTAGCTGAACTTGAGTGGTTCATTACCTAGAACAAATTGGGTCACTTTGCATGTAAATCACTCCTAAAATAGCCAAGCCATTTTGTAAGCGAATCAGTCCTAAGCTAGTCGGACCATTTTGCAAGTAAATCAATCCTGAACCAATTGACATCGAAGTTGGACTTAGTCAAATTTTGGAGGTTTTTAGAAGGTATTGACTGCTTAATATCATTGTTTTGTGTCATTTGAAAATTACATTTTCCAAGGTAGTGGTAAGGCACTACTTAATCAAAATATTGTCTTATTTGACACTGACTAGTCATTGTGTTAACTCTTTGGGTCGAAGAAGAAGGATAAACAAAGATCTAGCTTTATTAGCTAACCTAGAGATTGGGGAGGCCATAAATCTAAAAAGGATCTCTTGAATAAGATGACTATGATTGAAAATCTTAATTCAAGATAGTGTAGAAAAAAAAATGGGATGTGAAATCATTTTTAATGAAAAGAGAGATCCTTCACTTTGCTCTTATTGGATTCAAACTTTTGTGATGTGAAAACAACTAAAACTATTTAATATGATTAATAAGGAAAGAAGTTTTTGAATAGTCAAAAATAAAATTATTTGTCTTGTTTTGGGATGATGTTTGGGAGCATCATAAACATGTTATCCAATATCTAAAGTTGATCTTCTTAAAAAAATTATAGATGGTTTAGGGATAGTATTAAGTTGTGGGATGCCTTTACATTAATAAGGAGAATGAAATTCAACTTAAAAATAGAAGAAAATGTATCTTTGTTATCTAAGAAGCTCAAATATTTTAGAAATAAACTATCAAATTCATCATATAATATTTCATTCAATTACATAGTGAGAGGAGTATAGAGTGTTAGAGAAATACTTTAGGTTTTGGGATGGCGACCATATAATATTTCATTCAATTACATAATGAGAGCAAGTTATAAGTTACTATCGATAATAGACTTGACATAAAATATCATGTGTGGAATCAAATTTAGAATTCTAAAATTGTATTGATATTAATGTTTTATATTAGTTGATAACCCATCATAAAATTTTGACTTAAGAGAATCTCATAAAGAGAGCTTGGAATAAACCATGTAGATGTGTTCTATATGGTGCTATAAAAGAAATACTATGTGTTTTCATCTTCCCTACCCATTTGTTGCTCTAATAATCAAAGGATCTTTGAAAATATTTCTTGCTTATCTCGCTAGGTTTGGAGATATCTCCTTCAAACAACTATTGATGCATGTAAAGCTTTATTTTATTGGAAGATAATAGTTGTTAAGGATGAGCATGAGATAGATGATGTTGAAGATCCTATTTTAGGTAAAAGATCCAACCCTCTAAAAAGAAGGGGTGAGCAAAATATTAACAATTATGGTGTTTGAAACACCATAATTCTCTTCGTTAAGTTATGATAAATAGAAATAAGACCTTCAAAATAACCTAAGTGATGCAAGGATAAGTTTTATAGCTCATAGGTTTCCAAAAAACTATTTTTCATAGGGTTCAATTTCTAAGAAAACAACTCAATAAATTAGTTAAGGCTTTAATAATTTAATAAGATCATTACTTAGTTTTGAATCATCATCTCGTTTATATTGAAATAAATCTAACGATTGTGATGAACTTACTTCAAGATGATTCAGTTCCCACATTTCATTTTTTTAATATTCTCCTTATTAGAAAATTTTGAGAAAGATGGTGTAACTAATATTTTTCTAAAGACTAAATTGGTTTTGCTTGAGAACATTATATTTTTCAAATAGAATAATTGGATAAATTATTTTACCATGAAAAAACAATGAATAAAGATGTCTTTTCATGTCCTTTTCATATTTTGAATTAATATTTCCAAGCAAGTTTTTATAAACTTAATTTTTTAATACATAAAATTGATGTTATTTAATATACAAGATTATAAATTATATTTTTACAACTTTAATCTATTATTATAATTTTTAATTTCAATATATATATTTTTAATTTTATATTATTTTTATAAAAAACTTAATTAAATTTATTTTAAATTGTTTATGTTAATAATTTGCCACAAAGTCACATCTAATAATTCGAAGAAAATATAAAAATAAACATTTTAGAGGACAAACCAAATTCCAATCATAGAATATGTCACTAGGAGACAAACAAAATTCTAATCATAGAATATGTCACTAAACTTACATCATCAGTTTAATCAACTAAAAAATAAAAGGACCAACCCCAGACATACCCAAACTAGACTTAATATTTAATATTTTAAAAAACCATTTCTATTCATATTATTTATATAATTATATGGGGCAATGTATGCCACTGAATTTGGATTAATAAAATATTTCCTTTGCCCTCACAAAAGAAAAACCTTATTCAAAATCAACACCAATCAATCAACTTATTATCATCTGAAATGAATCGTCGATCACCCCATCTTGGTTTCCTGGGGCCCTGGAAATGGAGCTGACACTGGAGGCGGAACTGGCGATCCTGGAATTGGAGCTCGCACTGGAGGCGCAACTGGCGATCCGGGCTCCAACCCACCACAGTAGAGCACATTCTCGGGGATGGGTTTCTCTTTTCGAGGGTTCGGATCCGCATCGTATACTCTGATATACAGCTCTTGCCCCATATACCAATTCACCCCATTCTCACATCGCAAATTCCACATGCCCGGATTGTCCAAGAACACGTACACTGCTGTCCATGAATTTTTCCCATATACCTGCCCATCGCCATGCATTCACATTAACTCCTCCTAGTGTTGCAGCCAGTCTCAATTATAAATGTGTGCGTAAATGCTAATGATATATTTTATATTTGAATAAACTGTTCTAACTCACTCAACACACGCCACCCTATCATTATATTAAAATCAAAATCAAATAATACAAATTACCGTGGGATCGCCATTTACCTGGGTGGTGGATCGGACAACAGGATCATACAAATTATAAGTGTCCCTCGACTCAGCCGACCATGTTCCCCAACCGAATCTGCAACGCCAATCGAACACAAAAACGTTGAAAGAAATTTTTATTACTTTATCTTTTAAAGCTGTTTTTCAGTAACATATTCCTATGAAGTTCGTCCCATTCTCACCCCACGACGTAGAATCCGAAACCGTCGAGATGCCACGTCAGCACGTTGGGACCGTCGTTCTGAAATACGATCTCCGTCCAGCCCTTGTGAATTCCCGAGACGACGGAAGTCTTAGTCTCCGGTTTCGGGCTCGATGAAAGCTTGGGAAAATCATCCAAAATATAAACCCCGGTTCCGTTAAAAAAATAATCCGCTAGCTTTGGAGGAATGTCCGGAGTTAAATAGGCGACGTTATTCACACTATACCGCCGGATTCCGTCAATGTGTGATACCGTGCTATGAAGGATGAATGTCTCATTAATCGTGACGTTTGTGATGTTAAAGGAGCCCTGCCGATTAGGACGTGCTGCTCCTACCGTCATGTTCCACCTGCATATATACACATACAGTAACAGCTTAACCATACAATTTCTTACAGAGTATATACACAGTTTCATATATATATATATATATATATATATTTTTTTTCATTTTGTTTTGAATTTAATTTAGTATGGGTTGGATTTTTTACCTGATTGATTTGGCCTGATCCATGGAAATATTGGGGTCTGATTCAGGTCCACTTGGCAAGGGGCTACTGGCTGGGGTTGTGGACTTGTCGTAGTGGAGGACTGCGAACCCTGGAGGAATGTTTGGCGTGGCAAATCTTGAGCTTGCCACTATGTAGTAATCGGCATCATCCTGGTCGGCTGTCACCAGCACGGAATACGATTGGCCCACGTGGATGTCGAGAGAATCATAAAATGTTTGGGCCACGTAGGATCCTTCCGTCTCCACCAAATACAGGCGATGACCTTGGATTCTGAAGTTCAGGGAAGTCGATATTCCCACGTTGGATATCCTGAATCGGTATGTATTTCCTGCAAAAAGCCACGCCGCAGCTATTATAATAAGAAATGATATGTATATAAAAAAGATCTGTTAGTCTTACAATGGCACTGAGAGGGGGGGTGAATCAGTGCAGCTATTTTAAAACTTAATGCTTTAACTCTTAAAGCCAAAACAAAAGAAAGCTAAAACCAGAAACAACAAGTACCACAAGAGAGCATAACATAACACAAGATGTAACGAGGTTCACCAGTTTTGGCTACTCCTCAAACTAGACTGCTTGGACTCCCATCCAAATCCAGCCATTGCAAAGCACCAACTTTACAATCAATTTACCGACGATCCACTGGAAGGAGCACCAACCCCTAATTTACCAGCATCAACTGGAAGGAGCATCAACCCCTGATTCCAAGCACCAACTTGGATTTCTATTTTCGATTTTGATTGACATAAAAATGCCTTCAGTGTTACAAGATCCTCACTGATCTAGCTTAAATCAAATCAATCTCATGGAAGCATACACTCTTTTACAATTCTACCTTCTGCACACTTACGACCCTTTCATATGGCATGCTCTTGCGACTCTTCACAAGCATTAACACAACACTGTTATAATCTCTTACAACACTCTCACAGCTCACTTACAGCCAGCCTCTTTCTGCAGCATCTTCTATCACGCAGCAGCAACTGCAATTCTGATCAATTTAGAATGACATAAACATGTCTTCACTTCATGCACGACCCTGACTGGTCTGCAATTAACCCGACTCTACACACTCTCATGACTCTGCATATTTTTCTCTTGATTCTTCTCTAACCCTCATTTTACAGCAATTTCTCTATATCAGCAGCCACATCTTCTCTGTACGATTATTCTTTTATAACCTTTCAATCTGGCATGCAGTCGAATGACCTTCTCCAACTGTTTGAATTCATTACTCCTGTCCATAATGTGACTGTTCGAATGCATGAACATATGGCTGTTCGAGTGCCTTTTCTTTTCTCCATATGCAATTCTTTGAAAGCTTTTCGATTCTTCATGTTCGGCTTTTCTGTATGCTTCAAATACGTCTGTTCGATTGCATGAGTGCGACCGTTCGAAGGCTGTAAAAATGACTTTTCAAAAACCTTTCGATACTTTAAATTTGATTCTTCGAATACATGCAAACAGTTGTTCGAATGCATGACTGACACTTGTCAATGCATAGCTGCAGATCGACATCGCTTACATTTTACGTAGCCGTTGCATGATTTTCCCGTCTGCTTTTTCGACACGTGTCACCTTGCATGTTCCTGCGGGTTTTACCTGCCATACTGTTACCTGTCGCGATATCGCGACACTTTTAACTTATGCTGATGTCACCCTGAAGGTTGTCGCGAAATCACGACCATTTTGGCCTTGAAAGCTTTTCTTCTGTTCATGTCGAGATATCGCGACACTTAGAACTTTTGTTGACGTCATCCTCAATGCTGTCGCGAAATCACGACCATTTTGGCTTTTGCAAGCTTTTCCTGCATCTTGTCGCGATATCGCGACACTTTGAACTTTTGCTGACGTCATCCTCAATGCTGTCGCGAAATCGTGACGCTTCGGCTTCCAGCAGCTTTCCTTTCATCCTGTCGCGAAATCGCGACACTTTTCAACTTTGTCGACGTCATCATCAATGCTCGTAGCGAAATCGCGACGCTCCCGGCTTCCAGCGACTTTCCTTTCATCCTGTCGCGAAATCGCGACACTTTTCAACTTTGCTGACGTCATCATCAATGCTTGTCGCGAAATCGCGACGCTTTCGGCTTCCAGCAGCTTTCCTTTCATCCTGTCGTGAAATCGCGACACTTTTCAACTTTGCTGACGTCATCATCAATGCTGTCGTGAAATCGCGACGCTTTCGGCTTCCAACAGCTTTCCTTTCATCCTGTCGCGAAATCGTGACACTTTTCAACTTTGCTGACGTCATCATCAATGCTGTCACGAAATCGTGACGCTTTCGGCTTCCAACAGCTTTCCTTTCATCCTGTCGTGAAATCGCGACACTTTTCAACTTTGCTGACGTCATCATCAATGCTGTCGCGAAATCGTGACACTTTGCTCTTCCGTACAACTCTCCTTGCCAACTCCAGTGAAAATGGAACATGTCGCGAAATCGCGACACTTTGCTCTTCCGTACAACTCTCCTTGCCAACTCCAGTGAAAATGGAACATGTCGCGAAATCGTGACACTTTGCTCTTCCGTACAACTCTCCTTGCCAACTCCAGTGAAAATGGAACATGTCGCGAAATTGCGACGCTTCCGGCTCTTGCTGACGTCATCATCTTCTTGTCGCAAAATCGCGACGTTTTCGGCTTCTAGCAGCTTTCTTTGAAACTTGTCGCGAAATCGCGACACTTTCGGCCCTTGCTGACGTCATCGTTATCTTCGTCGCGAAATCGCGACGCTTCTGGCTTTCGTACGCTCTTTGCTCCATGCAATAGCGAAATCGCTACATCTTCTTGTTTGTGTCTTTTCACTTGTAGCGAAATCGCTACATCTTTGTTTCCATTTGTTTCAACATGTAGCGCCATCGCTACACCTTAGTTTCTCCTTGTTTCAACATGTAGCGAAATCGCTACACCTTAGTTCCATGTATTTTCATCATGCAGCGATATCGCTACACCTTTGTTTCCATTCATTTCAACATGTAGCGATATCGCTACACCTTTGTTTCCTTCTCTGCCGACATGTCGTGAAATCACGACAGTTTTGCTCGCATCTTCTCTCTCCTCGGACATGTCGCGAAATCGCGACAATTTGGCGTGCATTTTCTATCTCCTATTTTTTGTCGTGAAATTGCGACACATTTTCTCTCTCCTCAACGAAAACTCGACATGTCGCGAAATTGCGACATTTCCGACTGCGCCTTCTCTCTCCTCGACCATGTCGCGAAATCGCGACAGAAAACATGTCGCGATATCGCGACAGTTTTCTTCCTTGTCTCTTTTTGCCAGTTTCTAAATCTGGGTCACCTCTGTTTTCCTTGAAACTTTCTGCACTTGATCTGACTGACCTCTGAGCGCATCAATCGCATCAATCGATTGTGTTGACAACAATGACAATACTTTTGCAATTCTTTTGCTGCACCTTGCTCAACAAACAACTCCTATCCATCACCTTGCTCACCAATCAACTTCTAACCATTGCATCAACTGATCAACCTGACTGTGTTGACAACAATGACAATACTTAGGTTGCACCTTGCTCATCAAGATTTATAAAAATTAGGGAGGAAATAAAATAAGAAATGAGTGAATAATTAGACATTAATTTAATGGAATGATAAAATTTGATTTTCTTAAATTTTATTTATATATTTTATACAACATTCATATATATTCTTGAACAATTCTATATTCTGTAGTTTATCAAGTTATTTATTTTTAATTGATTTTGAAAATATGAGCCTAATTATATTCATGGTAAACGTCTAAATATTATAAAAATGAACTAATTCTGGTCATCATAGCACACAGCGTGAAAATGTAGACGGCAAATAAATGGATAACTCAATATTTGAAGTATCAATTACCTTTAGTCACCGTGAGGTTCACTGTATCAACTACTTGAGAAGGATATGGTGTTTTTCCATTGATGAGGATTGCGTCCGGAACACCAAGCTCATTCCCTCCATCTAGAGTTTCTCTTAATTCCTACATTGCCACCACAACACAGCCATTTAATCATCTTTCGACTGTATTTCTAAGGGCTTTCACTCTTTCTTGAAAAGGTAAGGGTGTGGGCGAGTGTATGAGGGGTGGGTGTAGTGGTTGTGTGTTAAATTTTTTATTGATAAATATAGTTTTAGATTTTAAAAAGGGTGATGGGAAGAGACTGCTCAACCTTATAAGTTTGTTATAAAAAATTTCTCACAATAAACAAATAAAAATAAAATAAAAATAATAATAATAATAAAATGTTGTTATTGAGGAATTATTAAATTACCTTATGGCTTTTTGCGTACCAGTCTCCGATGAGGAGAATAAAGTCATCTGCAGGGGGAGGAAAAGGAACCTCTATCACAGGACGGTTGTTGACCTTGATTGCCCCGAATCCTCCTGCTGCCTTCTGGAACCTCGTGGAAGGAGAGTAGTAGAAGCTTCCAATCTGGTCCTTTGGCTCAACGTAGGCGTAAGTCCAGTTGGATCCCGGTGGTATGGGGCAGTTTGTTCCTGAAACTCCGTCTTCCCATGAGTTCAATCTCTGCTGTATCCCATTCCTGCACACAAACTTTCCTTCAATCCCACAAATACAAATTTATCTTTCGGTTACACAATAGTTAATTATCCTTCTTAAACCTTATCCATATATAATCTTCTCATATAATACTACGACAAGGTTTATAAAAATACTACAACACTAAGATTGCAGCCGTTTAAACTCTATACAATCAATTTAAAAGAATATCAGTACCAGGTTATGAGAAAGGGCTCATCGAGGTTGTTGAAGACGTTAACGTATATGTCATCGTTGGTGGTGGTGTTGATTACTGGGCCAGGAAACATGCCATTGATGGTTATTATCTGCAGCATCCATTCTGCTATCAGCAAAGAAAGACAGAAAGAAAAGAAGAAGAAGAAGAAGAAGAAGGAGGAGGAGATGTGTATGAGGAATTTACAGGCTGAATGACACCCGTGGGATTGATGGATGTGTCGTAGCTGACTACCCAATCCAGATATATTGTATTTGACATGGCCGCTTGCAAAACTGCTGCAAATGCAGTGACCAGCAGCACCCATTTTCTGTTAGCCATTGATTATCGGTAAATTTTTCCTTAGGGAGAGTAAGAGGATTTTGGCTTCCGAGGCATGGAGTGCTTCGAAAATGCTCCTGCAGATGAGCGAAACAGAGGTAGGGGTGCTTTAAGGAGATGAAATTAACAGCGACGGACGTGCATTCCCAGGAGAAATGGTGTGGAAATTTCCGTCAAAGACAAAAGGAAAAGATAAAGAGATATAGTACGCTCAAAGAATATGAATTGATTTCGTCCTTCGTCACGTAAATCTGTCTTACACGGGGCGCATGATTACAACTAGAAGCGATCGTAAGCAACGCCATCACAACTGTGATCGTCCTTCAAAATTAATAAAAAGTGTTTATCTATTTTTTTTTTGTTTTGAACGTTCCTGCTCTTGTTGGCAATGACATGTTTATTAAGGTAATGACATAGATATTGTAAATGGAACGAGAAAGAAAGCATATGGCGAGGCCTACGACATTTCATCGTCAACATTTTCCGTTTGTCTTAGATATATTTTTACATGGCTTCAGCTATTGAGACAAATATTTGTTCTTGCATTTAGTATTCAGGAAATAAATTGTGGCGCCACAACCAAGTAAGTAAATTAAGGGAAAGACAATTTTTTAAAAGTTATTAATAGGTTAAAATATCTATTGTTGATTAATAATAGAAACAAGGTTATATTTTCACCTTTGCCGTTATTTCCGTTGAAGGCTAAGCATAAATTGTGGCGCCACAACCAAGTAAGTAAATTAAGGGAAAGACAATTTTTTAAAAGTTATTAATAGGTTAAAATATCTATTGTTGATTAATAATAAAAACAAGGTTATATTTTCACCTTTGCCGTTATTTCCGTTGAAGGCTAGGCATCCTCTCACACGACAAGGAGAAAAGCTAGTGTTTATGAAACACTCTACAAAAAGTTTAAGCATAAAGTTTAAGTGATATGCTTGGTTCGTGATTGCCCCTCCCCCAAGAAGGATACTAATACTATTGGATTAGAAGTTCGAGAGTCTATATTTAGATTGTTTACGTATGCATCCTATGGCAAGAAAAGAAGAAAAGCTAGTGTATATGTGATAGATGTGATGAAAAACTCTACAATAGTTGAAGCATAAAATTTGAGTGATATGTTTGGTTTATGATTGCCCTATGTGATAGATGTGATGAAAAACTCTACAATAGTTGAAGCATAAAATTTGAGTGATATGCTTGGTTTATGATTGCCCTCCCCCAAGAAAGGTTATAATAATATTGGATTAGAAGTTCGAGAGTCTATATTTAGGTTAGATTGTTTACGTAGAATACAAAATGGTTTAAGGAAGTTTTTGATGTGTTCAAAGAAGTTTTTTTTTTATTTGTTCCAGTTGTTATTGCTGCCCACCCTCCACCCTCAAATGTGAGCAGCAATAACAACTGCTGCTGCTCCACCATCAAATGAGGGTGGAGGGTGGGCAGCAATAAAAGTTTATAAATCGTATGAAACTATTTTTATGTAGAATGTTTTTTAGTTATTTAATTATATTTTATTTATTGATGTAGAATTCGAACTTTGATTTCTATTCATTTATATTTTTAAAGTTTTCATCTTTAGACTATTTATGAATTTAAGTTTGTTGTATTAAAAAATCATAGTTTTAATCACTTTCATTCGTGTTGCATGATAGTGTATTTTTATACTTTATAAATATTATATTCTTTTTATGACTCCGGAAGAATGATTATGGTTTTATTTATTTCATGATTAAAAGAAGGTGTGGCAGAAATTTATATTTTAAAGTTGTACAACAATTTAAGGCATAACAAACTTCTTGTAAAAATGCAACTTTACTTATAAATACTACAAATATAAATGCATTATAGAATAGAAGGGTCACATGTAGCCATGTTGATGATAATATTAGGGTTGATACATGAAGTTCATGATGTTACAAGGTGTAGGGAATTTTGTTCCAATGTATTAAAAGAAGTAGTAAAATAAAAGCTCAGAAAACAACCTAAGTATGTAGGATGAAACACTAAGTATATCCCTAAGTATAGTGCTAAATTAAAAACAAAAGTTGAGTTTGGATATATAACCACACAAATTATCTTTATTATCGTTAGCTCAAGCTCTAGTATAATTTAGTTGGTCCTTGAGCATTAGGGTTACTGTTATTGTTGATTTAGTTTATAAATAGGAGTTATTATATTGTAGTTGAGATCATCTTTTTATACTTGAATCTTAGTCATTGTTGTTGACCATATGAGATTTTGTACTCTCTAAGTGGCTATGAGACTTTGCTCTATCTAAGTGGTGAAGATTTGTATTGTCTTGAAATCCAAAATTTTGCTACTCGTATTATTAATTTTTGGCATTGAATTTGACTTATTATTCCAATGGATGTTTTCTTTAGCACATTATTGAATTGTTACTATTATTGATGTATTTTTAGAAGTTGTCACATTACAAGATATTTTATAGTGTTATTTTTACTTTTATTGTTATCACTATAAGCATAAACAATGGACCCAAACTTATTGAAAGAATAACTAACCTGTCTTAATTGCATCAATGCTCTTCTCACATATACTATGATTACCTCTTATTGAACCCTTACATAATCATAAAGATATAATCATGCTAATATTTCATGGCTGGAAACCTCAAGAGAATCCATATTAATGGATATCCAAGGTCTAGAAAGAATTGAAAAGGTGCATAGAGCCCTTCTTATTTGTTGGATTTACAATGGTGAATGAGGTATAATGTCTAACATAAAGTTTCACTTTGTATCATGTGTGACAATGAAAGTACTACTACAATACCACAAGAGATTTATTGATATTAAAGTCTCAATCCATCTTAGAGCAGTGAGATTCCCAAATGAGTAGCTTATGTGGTACACCAAATAACTCATAGAGTTTTCTAAGATGGGTATTACTTGGTTCTACTTTTCCTTTTTATGTTTAATCATAGAGTGCAATTGATGTAGGTAAGTCATCCATTTCATGTGGTATTCATTTTCTAGTATACTGTATGAGTCTAAGAATTATAGAGGCTGATGATCAGAATGGATGATGATTTCCTTACTCATGATGTAGTGCCACCATTTTTAAACAACTTGAATAATGATGCATGATTCCTTCTCATATATTTATAAATGTGAGATTATTTAGATACAATATTGATTGTACATTTTTACTATTTGGATTTTTTTTTAAATTTTTAAGAATTCAAAAACACTAACATTCATCCATATTTGTTAGGTTTGCCCTACATAATATTTTTATCAAACTCAACCAATCAAGCCATCTTGTGTTGCCAATGTAGCAAAAACATTACTAGATCATTTTAACAGTTTTATTAAGCATCTAGAAGGTCTTTGCCATGCACAAAAATATATCCATGACTTATATGACTTATGAGAGCAACCAAAAATGGTCAACCTATTATGATCTTCTTTGATAATAATGCAAATTTTTCTTTGATTTTTGTTGCATCTAGACCAATAAAATTGAAGAAGAAAAGAAAATAGATTTTTTTTTTAAATTGGAAAGGACAAATGAGGTTTTCAAAAAATCTTAAAAAACTCAAATTTTTGGTTTACAAAGGAGAAGTCTTGATTTACCCCAACTTCTACCATGATATGATCTTCTTGTTTCATATTGAAGTTTGTCTCATGCTCAAAAGTTCCTATTTATTTATCTATCATTTTCACTTTGCAATCCCTTTTCACGTGTTTGATCTCATAATATTTGTGGCATTGGAATGCAATATTTTTATAGTCCACTTGTAGATACCATTCTATTTATTTATATTTGATCCTAATGGACTACAATGAAGGTTTTGAAATATACACGGTAACACATATTCAAGTGCATACATACCTTCTCTCCTTAGTAGTTGGTCCATTCTGGATGAACTTCCCTAAATTGCCAAGATTCTTGAAAGCCTCCTTATTGTTGATTTGATAAGGAAGTCCAAAAATCCTAATCCACACTAAAAACCTTTTAATAGTTTCTATCTTCATAGAAAACTTTTCACTCCATGGTATTAAATAAAATGTATATTTACCCCTAAACCAAGGGCCACCATCTATTATTTTATCCTTTATTTTTGAACTAGAGAAGATAATAAGGATAAATTCTTTTAGAAGAAAAGTCATGGAGTAATTTGAATTCAATCCCCACTTCCACTTGATCCAATTTTGAATCTCAAAAAAACTTGGCTAGTATCCATGGAACTTACATATTAACCCTCTAATTTTAAGAACCATTATATCATGCTTTATTGATCATCTCCTCCTTAATAATTACTTTTAGTTTAATATCTGCCACCTGGATAAGGTTTGTCATAGATTTGCTCTTCCTGTTATTACTACTAGGGTATCCTTACTTCCAGTAAGAACTTTAAAACATGACTTTCCTGCCATGCTACTTGGATTTTCTTCACATGAATCTTTTAGTTTCCGAGTTTTACCTAAGATCTATAACAATAAGTGGTGCTTACTCCTTGCTTGCACTTTGCTTCTTATTGCCTACTCATGTTTCCTACTTCCTGCTCACACTCTCCTTCTTGGGTCACAACTACCATGAGCTAATAAGATAATGTAAGAAAATATAATTAATACTCGATGATTATTGAAATTCATTAAATTTTAACATGCAATTAATTTTATATTATTATAAGAAAAATTAAAATTCAAAGGTAAAAGGTAAAGGTAAAGTAGATTTTAATGTATATGAGACCATAGGCCCTATGGGACAGTCCTCACAAAGGGTGTTTTTTATCCAATAGATGGTTATGCAACCATACTTCAGTTTCTGAAGCATGATGTACAACCCTACCCCACAGGATTCAAACCTTGGACCTCCTCTATAGAATTCCAAAGTCTTTACCTTTAGGCCCACTCAGGTTGCATCCAAAGTCTTCAAAGTATTAATATATATTTTTATATTTTCTATATCAAAACATATTAAAAAATCGATTGTTATTTCGTTTAGTTTAGTTTTATTAAATTTTGACAAATATGTCCATTCAATTATGGTATATTTAATTATTTTTACATAAATGTATAGAATTATAAATATTTTTACATCATTTTACTACCCTAAACTTTATACCAAATTTTATTTTGAATTTTTGTTACTTAAACCCTCTAAAATTTAAACATTAACTTAAACCTTGTGATACTTGTTTTAAATAGAAAGCATATCTTCCCCTAAACCATAGGGCATCATCCATTATTTTATCTTTGGTTTCTAAACTAGAGAAGATGATGAGAAAAATTCCTTTCGAAACAAAAGTCATGTAGCAATTCAAATTCAATCTCCACTTCCATTTGATCCAATTTTGAATCTCCAAAAAACTTAGTATCCATGGAACTTATATATTAAACCTTTGCTTTTAAGAACCATTATGTCATGCTCAATCATCTCATCCTTGATAATCACTTCTAATGTACTATCTCCCATGTTCAATCATCTCATCGTTGATCACTTCTAATTTAACATATGTCATGCTTAATTATCTCGTCCTTAATTATCACTTATGTTGTAACATTCACTACCTAGGCAGGGCTTGCCATTAATTCATTCTTCCTCTTGTTCCTAAATAGGGTATCCTTTTTATTGGTTGACTAATAAGGGGTTGTACTCGGGTCCCCTACCCTTGAAAAATTACAACTCTCTTCTTTAGAGCTTGAGAGTTTATAAATATATACACTTCTCATCTCAATTGAGATGCTATAGCTAGAAACCTACATCATTTTACATAAAATGTTTGAATTCTTGATTTTCATTTTTTGGATCTTTTAAATTTTTTGTATGAATACAAATATTCCAAAATTCAGCATCCTTCTTGACATTTGTCTATAGCAACCTTCACAATACCAAAACATGACCTCTACTATCTATACATTGCATCTTAGTAGAGTAATATCTCCAAAACATTGCATTATCGTAGTCTGCTTTACGAAATCTGAATTGCTAGTTTCCTTCCTCAAACAAAAGTGCAACCACAAAAACTAATAAATAGTTACATGAGAACACATTATTGTTACAAAATAAAACAAATATTACCAATGAAAAACATTAAGCAAGTCTTAATTATTATTTTATTTAGGCAATCAACATTTTCTTATCAGTTTCAGCTAAACTTACTACTTCCTCTAACCATGGAAGGGAGAATTTAACCTCATGATCCTCAATCAAAACCTCTCTATTGGCTATCCTACATGCATATTTGTTTCCTTCTTTTAAATTATATGTAAAACTAATTTCTTCACTATTTAGCAAGATCTTGAATTTCCATAATTATCTCTTGTATGTTCCATGGAGCCTTTGCTTTCCTCAAAATTGCATTTATTACTATGAGAGAATCACCTTCCATCCATACTTTGTTCCATTTTATTTTTTTTTACATTTTTAACCCTTCTAAAGCCGCCCAAGCTTCAGCTTCATTATTTATCTTCAAATTACTATTACCTAAATAGGGTATCCTTACTTCTAGATAACACTTCCAAAAATGATTTTTTGTTATGCTATCTATATTTTCTTCATAATAATCTTTTAGTTATTTAATTTCCCCAAAGTTTTAGAACATGAAAAAGTGATGCTTGCACTTGCTTGCTTTCTAAAACAAGAAGAGGTGAGACTCGCTCCTGGTTTGCACTTGTTCCTCACTTGCAATTCTTTTTTAGACCTTACAACTTGGGTTATGTTATTGTCAAGATTATAAATATGAGTCTAATATTATTTTTGTAATAGGTTACATGGGATTGAAAAGAGCTCCACCCAAATTACATCATTGACCACATAGTGATATTATAACAACTTGACAATTATGCATGTATCACATGATAATATTCAAATATTAAACTCTTCCTTGAAAGTTGAGAAATTTAATTAGTCAAATTAATGGCATAATATAAAATGAATTTAATATTAATAATTAAATTCTTTACAAAAATTTAATATACATATTGGTTTATTATAAATAGACACATATGTGCAAAAGTAACCAGGTTTTAATGCACCTTACTATACTTTGTACGCTTCTTAAAAAATAAAATAAAATATTTTAATATCTTTTAATAATAATACTAAATAAATAAATTGGAATGGTCTTAACTGGTTATATACATATTGGTTTAATAAGGAGACCTAGGATTGAATCTTACCAAAATATGCATCATAATTGCCAAAATATCATAACACAATCATGATATGATATAAGGACTTGTTTCAATCCTATGCAACAATTACACAATTTTATACTAAATAAATTAAATTTTGCATCATGATTGTTTAAACATATAACATATAAAAAATAGTAAGAATAGATAATCACTATATTAAGTGCATAAGTAGGTAGACAAACACTTCATAAAAACCATTATATAATAAGATCCACTTTACAGAGTCAAAACATTTACATACAAACTAATATTCAAACACACAACCTGATATGCATAAGTAGGTAGACAAACACTTCATAAAAACCTTTATATAATAAGATCCACTTTACAAAGTCAAAATATTCACATATAAACTAATATTCAAACACACAACAAAGATAAATACTCAACTTAAAAAAATCATATAAGCGTTATAAAAGTAAATTTATAGTCCTACATATTTGATCTAGATGATTAAAAACTAGTATAGATATTGTATAACTATTGCTTATAAGAAGTCTCACTCTACATGGTGTGGAACTAGGTGCATATTTTAAACGAAAATTAGAGCATTTGTAGTGGGGTGCTCGTGTTATTTCAAAGTAGTAGACTATAACCATAGGACTTTTTACATGAGGTAAATAAAGAGGGAGATCCAGTTGACTATTGCAACCCCCACAACCATAGTTGATGCAGCGACAGAGAGGGGGTCAATTTAAAAATAACCTCTCCCAGATACTCAGACATCTTCTTACCCACATGCACACAAATAATATAAATCTGACCTGCAAGATCAGAGTACACAGTAAAAACACAAAACACTATTTTTTTATTTTATATATTTTTAAACAACAACACATTACAATAGTGGCCACAATTGCCACAAACTTCTAAATTGCTCTCCCAAAGCAATTCCATGGCGGCCATAATTGCCACACATCTGCAAACACTCCTCAGAGTACCAATCTCCTTCTTTCAAGGTTTTACATCTCAAACCTCCTGCAAGCACTACACATAGTGCCAATTTATCCTTCGAGGTTTTCCATAGCAAACCTCCTACAAGCACTCTGCAAAGTATCAATTTCTTTCCTCTGAGGTTTTAGATAAGAAATCTCTTGCAAGTACTGCATAGAGTGTCAATTTCTTCCCTCTAAGGCTTCATATAAGAAACCTCTTGCAAGAGTTGCAAAGAGTGCCCATTTCCTCTAAGGTTTTACAAACCTTCTGCAAGCACTGCATCGAGTGCCAATTTCTCTAGAGCCCCTTGCTCCCCCCTCACGCTCTACATTAGCTTCTTATTTATAAGCATGGGCAATGAGTTGCCAACTAAGCATTCTTATCCATATGACAACTAAGCATTCTTATCCATTCTTTCTTTGCATGAAGTTTCTAGTTTTTTTTCTAAAAATACATCTTTTTTCTAAAAATCCAGCTTTTGCATGCTTATCTTTATCCGGTCCTCCGTAGTTGGCTCTTGCCAGCTGGATGCTCCTGCATCAATAGTTTAGGGAGCATGGATTCATAAAAACATAAAATGGAAGATAATGACACTCTAGTGGAGGCACCAATAGAAGTTGCATGAAAAGCAATGAAGTTGTTCACATACATGCAACTACTCAAGTATTACAAAGGTCATGACAAAGCTCATGGACATGCTTTTGCAGGTGTTGACCATCATTGATAAAGATCCATTGCAGTGCAAGCTCTTTGTGTGAGGGTTTGGTTGGGGCTCAATGGTGTTAGGATTGTATTTAGTCCTAGTTCATGCTTGTCACAAAAACTTGTTCATACAATTGCAATATATTTTAATGGAATATTATGATGCACCATTAAGGATAAACTCAAAGCCTCAAGTCAACATACTTTCATGTTGTTCTAAGGGTGTTCAAGGACCATACAATAATAAAAATGAAAACCCTAAGAAAATTGAGCCTGTAAATACTTGGGTGTGGGTGAAAACCTTATATAGGACTTGAAGGTAAAGGAAACCCTAACAACATTATTTTGGATGCTATTCCAAGTTTGGTCTCATTGGGATTTAGTGTATTTATAGGGGTTTTCGTGATCAATACTACTAGCAAAGTTCCTAAAAAAATATACTATTTATAGATTTGAAAAATGACCTCAAGAAATATACGGTCATTTGCTAACATAATTACAAAAAATAGTCCTTTTTAATTGAGACTTATGACAAACATTAAAATTAATGCAAAAAATATAGATATATCTAAACCTAGTCTCATGTTGTAGATGTAATCATTTGAGGTTCCCATAGTGACTTGCACACCCATTATAAGCATCTCTAGGCATGCCATGCATGCAATAATATACTTGTACTCCTTTTACAAGGCTTGAGCTATTACTCTTAGGGACTTCATAGCAACAAATTGTTCAATAACATCTCATACACTATATATTAGCTATTCTAAAACACAATGATGGACTTTTTGAATCCTTGTTGAAGAACAACCCATATTAGCTCTTCCACGCTCCTTAAAAAGTTGTTCCCTTACCTTTTTCATTACATAAATTTAAGTGGTATCTTGAACATCCTCTTTTGTTCTTGCAACATCTAAATCTCTCCATATAGTGCCACTCCAACATATTAAAAAGTATCACTTATATGAACTTTAAAGACAAGGTCAAAATAGTCCATTCAGATCCTACATATCAAATATTACTCAAACCATATAAATTATCCCTTTATATGTTAAAAAATTAAATAAAGAACAACTACGATAATCATAATAAAGTGGGTTGGACACAATGTTATGTGACAAGAGAAGATGATAAGGATAAAAGCACAACAATACCTTCTTGTTTGATACAACTAGCCTTGAAGTTAATGTGGATAGGATATTCATAAATATCTAAAATCTTGCATAGCGAGTTGAAGGAAAATAGGTGGCACTTATCTGTTGAGTGGCATTTTTGCCCAATTGTAAAACTATATCACAGTCAAGATTCTGCCCATATATCCTCTCTTGTAAGGAAATATTTAGGATTTCCCCAAGGTTCTTTTAATGTGTTAAACTTGTTTTCAATGCTTAATAAAATATGAAGTGTTAAAAATTAATTGGATACCTCAGTGTAGCATATACCTGTTAACAAGGGGCCTGTGGTTTGGTATTTGATTTGATTTACAATGATCTTTTTGTTCATGGAATTTGTGAAAATGTGACATTATTGATCATCTATCTACTTTGAAATAACAATCCTTGAACGGTGATTTAATCAATTTTATCTCAAATTGTTAATCCATTTTATCTTCTTTTGTTAACGAATTTTATCTTCTTTTGTTAACAAATTTTATTTTCTTTTGTTAACCGATTTTATCTTCCTTTGTTAACCAATTTTATTTTCTTTTGGTAACAAGTTTTATCTGCTTTTGTTAACGAATTTTATCTTCTTTGGTTAACAAATTTTATCTTCTTTTGTTAATCGATTTTATCTTCCTTTGTTAAGCTTTGTTTGAGCACAAAAGAAAATGACTAAAATCTAACTTTGCAATGTAGGAGCTTTGGAATATCACCTTAATTATTCATTTTAATGAAAAGTTGGAATTTATTGAAATTTCCATTTTTACATAAAATGAAATTAATTTGATTGTTTGAAAAAAATGTGCAAAGTTTGAAATTTCGAATTTTCACTTAAAAATGTGAATTTGTGTAAAATTTGAAATTTTGAATTTCCTTTAACCATGTGAATTTGTGTAAAATTTGAATTGGAAATGTAATTTTAGAATTTCCATGCTTTCTTTTGGCGTTTTAAATTTTTTATTTTTTTTTGTATTTTGTAATTGATGAGATTAAAAAAAAGTGTAAAAGGAGAGGGTTAGAGGAAATAAAATAAAAGAAAATAAGTCATCGTAACTTTAAAATTTCAAACTAAACCTACATACATCAATATCCTGCATCAAACCAGTATTAATTTGACCCATCTTCACGTAGTCTAACATCAATGTGTGCAATCTTCTAAGGGAAAATGACACAATATATTAAAAAAATAGATAAGTTTACCATCCGCATGCATAAAACTCACTATAATTTCCAATATATTACCAAAAGAAATATTTAAAATGAATACATTTATAGCATAGTATGTTTTAATGGCTTCCAATGGTGAAAATTGATGTAATCCAACAACTTGGGAGAAGTTTAAAAAAAAATCCAGTTTCAACATACTTTGCTGCCAAAAAAAATTTCGACCCTGTTTCGTGAGCTTTAATGGGTTTTTAAAATTTCCAAAAAGACTCTTCATTTAATCTTCCTCCCTTCTTTTGATTTCCAAATGAATTCGTCCACAACACATTAATCCTCTTCGTCTTCTCTCCCTTCCTTACTTGTAACCACAACGTTTATGTTACATCTTGTGTAGATGACTGAGCGCTGCATGTCTTATCCGAAATGTTACACCATAGAAAGAGATTGCCCACATGATGACATATACTAACTAATAATAGTGATTCCTCATTGTTCGAAATTGTACCTACCCACACAAACATCAATTTTAACACCATCCAGTGTGTATAAGATGCCCGCGTATTCTGCTTCAAGACCTGCATTCATCATGCGATCTTCTACCAACATGAAAGGCTCCTTAACTAACAACATCAATACGCACATGGTGAGTGAATCCGACAAAGTGAAATCATAATAGAACCCTAGATTACAATTTTTAGTTGTCGACGAAGATGTTATCCGACACGTCCTTCCATTGATGGTACGTGCCAAATCTGTAACCACAATCAAGTTGATACCCCAATGCACCATGAAAGGACTCCTTGGTTTCGTCACACTCCATGATTCCACAGTGTATGATGTCAATTTGCACTAATTTATAAAGCACTGCCACATCCTTCTACGTAGATGTCCCGTACCAATCCTTGTCTAAAGCATTCCACCAAAGATAATCTCGAGCTTCGCATTTTATAATAGGAGGTAAGTTAAAGATTTATGCCATTATTTTTACTTTTGCTAGTAAACACTACCCGTAGAAGACACAAAAATGTATTACTTTTCATCACTTGCACCTGTGCATGATATCCTTTACAATCAATGGTCCTCTGGGCGGAGTGGTAAAGTGGAATCCCATTTTATATCAACTGGTACGTAAGCAACTTTCCAACCTTCACACTACAAGCGAAAACCTTCAAGACGTACTCCACTACACAACAATATAGCGCTTCAACTCCTTACAAATAATTATTACAATAGCTCTGGCAACATGATATGACTGCGGTGACAATCACACCGTTCCCAAATTTTCCTGCACTGTCCTCATAATGCATATCTTTTACACCGTTCCCATTCAAGGCAATATGTGCACAGTCATCCACCTTGTAGATGACATAGCGCAGGTCAAGTTACTCAATTCGTCAGCAACTACAAGGCCACGATCTGTTCGTCTACGTCAAAGTTGGGCTTCATCCTATTTAGATCATAAATACGTGATTGATGAAGGGCTCTCAATAAATGACGTACCATGCTGCTTCAATCCCTTCGAATCCAATATGATGGCCAACAATACCTTCACAAATACGTGTCTATATGGGCGTAGATTTACCTTCAACGACAGAAAATCCAGAGAGTAAATGTTCCTTTTAATGTCACCTCTCGATAAATGGATGATCATGGCCACTATGTCACTTAAATTTTCACCATTTTCTTACCCTTTTCGGCTTTCAACGATTTCTCCCACATACATATGAAGACGATGTGATGTGGGGTTCATTTATACGAGCACTCTCATTACTACATGATGAGTTTTTCATTATAATAAACTCACACTCATCCTTACTCAAACGGACCTTTTGGTTGTGCATCGGAGTGCCGATGACTTGGTTTGATGACTTTATTTTGACTTTTATATATATATATATATATATATATATATTTATTTATTATTAACATTATTATTTTTATTTTTTTTGTTTTATTTTTATTAATTTATTTAATTTTTATTGATTTTATTTTACTTTGTGCCACTTGAGCGGGTTTAATGGTAAGGGTTTTAGAACAACTTTTTGGTTTTATTTTTATTAATTTATTTAATTTTTATTGATTTTATTTTACTTTGTGCTACTTGAGGGAGTTTAATGGTAAGGGTTTTAGAACAACTTCATGGATGCTCAAAAAAACTACTCTACCTTTGCAAACTTGAGTAGACCTTATGGTGATGAAATGGAGATTAGCCAACAAAATATTGAAAAGCAATTATTAAAAGAAAAAATTAAACCAAAATTTAAACCTTGGAATCCGCATTATCGAAATTCATTGGTTGGGGCCTCTCAACAAATCACTCCAAGAAAATCAAAATTTCATTTTAATTTCAAAGTTTCAGGTGGGTCCCCAAATTTGGGGTGAGTTGTGCAACATCAACAACACTACCCCACACCCTTGTGGTGTTGTGTGGGCGTTGAGAGAATCGTTTGATCTTCAAAGTTGATAGAGACTTGCATTTAAGATTTATCCATCACATACTTAAGGGATAAGGTATTTCCCATGTATGCCTTTAATTGGGTTCAAGGAAATGTAGTGTTTGTATTTTTATTAATTTATTTATTTTTTATTGATCTTATTTTACTTTGTGCCACTTGAGAGGGCTTAATGGTAAGGGTTTTAGAACAACCCCATGGATGCTAAAAAAAACTACTTTACCTTTGCAAATTTGAGTAGGCCTGATGGTGATTAAATGGAGACTAGCCAACAAAACATTGAAAATAAAAAATTAAAAGAAAACATTAAACCAAAATTTAAACCTTGGAATCCGCATTGCAAAACTCATTGGTAGGGACCTCTCAACAAATCACTCCAAGCAAATCAAAATTTCATTTTAATTTCAAAGTTTCAAGTGGGTCCCCAAATTTGGGGTGAGTTGTGCAACATCAACAACACTACCCCACACCCTTGTGGTGTTGTGTGGGCGTTGAGAGAATCGTTTGATCTTCAAAGTTGATAAAGACTTGCATTTAAGATTTATCCATCACATAATTAAGGGATAAGGTATATCCCATGTATGCCTTTAATTGGGTTCAAGGAAATGTAGTGCTTGTATTTCTTTGGAGAAAATCCTCACGAGGATGTTTGGTGTGCAAAGGATGAAGGTGAAGCAAGTTGTCATGGGTAATCTCTTTGTGTTTTATGCATTTGCGTTGTAAGAACGAATCTTTTTGTTGAACAAGAATTTAGTCATTGTTGTAAACATTGGTTGCATTTATTGATTGTTGTTGGATTTGAATAACTAGTGAATATATAGTTGAGGTGCAATTCAAAACTTATCCAAATAAAATGACTAGAGATCATTCAAAGAACAATGAATTCATAATGAATAAAAAATAACAAGAATGCAGGAAAAGGATCCATCTGGAAGTAAAAGAAGAATTCGTAGGGTTTGTAGAAATAATAGATAATAAAGAGTTGACAAAACACTTGGGACACTAAGGATAATGTTGAGCAGGTGAAGCAACAGTATTGTCATTGTTGCAGTATTGTCATTGTTGTCAACATAGTCAGACAGATCGGTTGATGCAGTGGACAGGGACAGGAGTCAAGAGGTTCTTCAGAGTATGTACAGTGATTCGGTTCTTCAGAGTATGTACAATGATTCTCCAAAAGATCGAAGTGGCCCATATGCTAAAAATCAAAAGAAAATCACAAGGAAGAAAAACGTCGCGATATCGCGACATGTTGAGGAAGAAAGAAAAACTGTCGCGATATCGCGACATGTTGAGAAGAAAGAAAAACTGTCGCGATATCGCGACATGTTCGGAGAAAAAGCGCAAGCAAGCAAAACTGTCGCGATTTCGTGACATGTTCTGAGAGAAAGCGCAAGCAAGAAAACTGTCGCGATTTCGCGACATGTTCGGAGAGAAAGCACAAGCAAGCAAAACTGTCACGATTTCACGACATGTTGAGAAGGCAAGCAAGCAAAACTGTCGCGATTTCATGACATGTTCGGAGAGAAAGCGCAAGCAAGCAAAACTATCATGATTTCACGACATGTTCGAAGAGAAAGCGCAAGCAAGCAAAACTATCACGATTTCACGACATGTTCGAAGAGAAAGCGCAAGCAAGAAAAGTGTCGCGATTTCGCGACATGTTGGAAGAGAGAAAGGCAAGTAGAAAAAGTGTCACGATTTCGCGACATATTGCAAGAGAGATTGTACGAAAGAAAAAGTGTCGCGATTTCGTGACATATTGCAAGAGAGATTGTACGAACGAAAAAGTGTCACGATTTCGTGACATATTGCAAGAGAGAGAGTCCGAAAGAAAAAGTGTCATGATTTCGCGACATTCTACAGGAGAGAGAGTCCGAAAGAAAAAGTGTCACGATTTCGCGACATATGACAAGAGAAAGTACAAAGGAGAAAAAGTGTCACGATATCGCGATGGGGTAAAGAAAGCAAGAGAAAGAGCTAAGGAGAAAAAGTGTCAGTGATATCACGACATGTCGTTTTTAGACCCGAAGGCAAGAGAAAGAGCTAAGGAGAAAAAGTGTCAGGATATCGCGACATGTCGGGTTTTCGCAGACCGAAGGCAAGAGGAAGAGCAAAGGAGAGAAAGTGTCACGATTTCGTGACATGTCACATTTTTGTGACTTAAGGAGGAGAGAGAAAGTAAGATGGCAGAAGTGTCGCGATATCGTGACAAAAGTAAAGAAGAAGAGTACAGAGGCGAAAGTGTCACGATATCGCGACATGTTGTGTTTAGGTGTAAAGCAAGAAGGGTAGCAAGGAGGCGAAAGTGATGGAAAGCCGAGAAGAGGACAAAGAGGCGTAAGTGTCACGATTTCATGACAGGTCACTTTGGCACGAGCTAAGAAGAGAACCCAATCAAAATAAGATATGTGACAGTTAATTGAAGTTATACGACGGTTAAGGTGTTAGAAGAAATTCATGTAGATAAAATAAGAAGAGTTAAGAAGTTAGTACGATCGATTAAGTGCGATTAGAGAAAATCATGTAGCTAAAAGAAAGCGAAAATATAAGGAGAATATGAAAGTATGACCAAGAAGACGAAAGATGGTAGGTATATTAGTAATTAATGTATCTATATATAAAAAGGAGTTAATTAAAAGGTTACAATTGACAAGTGGCATATGAGAAATGAAAGGAGTTATAATGAGTTACAAAGAGACAATTTTGTTATAAAAGGAGGTCTGCGTGGAGAATTAGAGTGTTGTTGAATAGAGTGAAAGTGCTACGAAAAGAGGGTTGGAAGAGTGTCGTAAGAGAGCGTTAAGCAGAGCCGAGAGAGCTATAAGAGTGCAGTAAGAAGCGCAGCAAGAGGGCTGTAAGAGAGCCGTAAAAGTGCAGCAAGCAGAGCCGTAAGTGTGTGTGGTGTTTTGGTGAATAGCGAGAGAGGTTGGGTTAGCAATAGACTAGTCAGGGTCTTGTATAAGCGAAGGCATTTTTATGTCAATCTTATAGTTTCAAAATTGCAGTCCAAGTTGGTGCTTGGAATCAGGGGTTGGTGCTCCTTTCTGTTGGTGAAGATAAACCAGGGGTTGGTGCTCCTTTCTATTGGTGCAGATAAACCAGGGGTTGGTGCTCCTTCCAGTGGGTGCTGGTAAATTGATTGTAAAATTGGTATTTTGCAAAGGCTGGATTTGGATGGGAGTCCAAGCAGTCATTTTGAGGAGTAGCCAAATTGGTGAACCTCGTTACATCATGTGTTGTGGAATGCTCTCTTGTTATATTTGCTTTATGTGGTTTTAAGCTTTCATTGTTTTGGCTTTAAGAGTTGAAGTTTTTAAGTTTTTAAAGAGCCACACTGATTCACCCCCCCTCTTAGTGTCATTGTGAGACTAACAATTGGTATCAGAGCCAGTTTCCCTTGTCAGGCTAAATCAGCTAGGGTTGATCTTGGATTAGTACACAATGGGTAAGAAGAATAGATCCTCCTCCAAAAAGGCATCTCAGTCAGTTTCAGTTCCTGTGGAAGAGAAAAGTGAACTAGAAAAGGTTGAAGAAGTGAATTCTGAAGTATATGATGAAAACCTTGAGGTTGAAGTAGATCTAGAAGGTGAGTTGATCGCTGCACTTGAAGAATTGGGTATAGAAAAGAAAAAGAACAAAAGACTGTCCAAGAAGTTGGAAGAATATGGGGATAATATTGAAGATCTCTTCTTACAAATTCAGAAAGCCAAGAAAATAGAAGAAGCCTTGAAGTCACGCCTGGATGATAAAGGCGATGTATGTAGCAAACGTGAAGAGGAATCTAACAAAGTTATTAGTGATCTAAAGCTGCAAGTAGAAGAGTCCAAAAGGACTAAAGAAACTCTCAGGTCATAGATCAATGAGAAAGAGATTGTCTGCTGCAAACAAGAAGAGGAGATTGTTTCATTGAGGAAACAACTAGAAGAGGCCAATACAAATCTCAAATTTGAGAAGAGCACAGAGTTGCTAGATAAAATGATAAGGCAACAAAGAAGCCCAATGGTTAAGCTTGGTCTTGGATGTGAAGTTGAACAACCTTCATCTTCTAAGTCTACAAAGAAGAAGAAGTCCACTGCTGAAGGATCAAAGCAAGAAAAGCTTGAAGCTGAATCTTCAAAAGGAAGAAAATCTCAAAGGAGATCTACAACAAAGCAACCACAACAAAAGAGGTTCTATCACTCTCACTCTATTCATAATAATGCTTTTAATGGCTATTGTTTTAGATGCAACCATTATGGTCACAAGGCAATTTATTGTGGATTGAATAATAGATCAAAGAGTTATGCTGGTAGAAATACATCTGTTATTCCGGTTGAACACCATGTGCAATGTTTTAAATGTAATGGTCATGGGCACATAGCAAGGTTTTGTCCAAGAATTTTTGTATCTAATCTAAGGCAAGACAGTAGATTTCATCAGACACAAAGAATGCAACACAGACAGGGAAGAAATCATGTGCATCAAAGAAAGGAAAATAATCATCCATCAAGGATGCACAAGAGACAACCACCCAATAGAAATGGTTTTTCACCTTTGATGGATTATGCAGTAGAATGTTATAACTATCATAATTTTGGGCACACTGCAAGAAATTGTCGAAGTACATTTGCATCTAATCAATTTCAGGGAAGAAAATTTCAACCAAATGGAATGAGACAAAATAGAAGATTTCTCGAAAAACATGCACAAGCTACTGAAAAAGAAAAGTCAAAACAAGAGCCCAAAACTGTAATCAAACCAGAGTGGAGAAAGAAAGAAGAAAGGGAATCGTATCTCCTTGGACTGAAGGAGACTACTCCGCTATTGCACTAAGCAACTCCATGTAGCACATCCTCATGGGGAGCAATCTTGAAGTTTCATTTTAATGCTCCTATGTATTTGTTTGGTTATCTGAGGATGAAAGGCAAGTAGTCAGGGAAGTTGTCGTATAGTTGTCGAAGTGTGTTTTTAGTTCATGTAGTTGTTTGTGGAAGTGTCGTGAAGGGTGGTGATTAAATTGAGAGTTGTCATTATTGGAAGTATTGCTATATGTCATTGTTGTACTGTTGATGGTTCTTACTGCCACTGTCCAAAGTTAAGGATTATAACAGTTCAGATAATTTGGTTAGTGAGAGAATGTTGCCCTAGCCGCATATATGTGTTTTCGATAAAAGCAGTGTGTATTTGAACTACACATTGACGTGAAGATTGTTAGATCTATTATGATGCTGTGGTGAAAAATATTGAAGTCTGATTATTGATTCATGTTTAGCTCATCAAGATGAGCAACTTTGCTTTGTGAATCATACCTATCCGAGGTCCAAAAGTATGAGTTTGAGTAAGGTGCACTATAGTTGGTCGTGAAGTGTTTGACAAAATGTTGTCTCCTGATTCGAACAGTTGAAAGTAAGGTGTGACCAGCGGTGACTGTAGAAAACATAGACCAAGTTGAAAATGTAAAAAGGGATTTGGTTGGTGTTGTGGTACAGTGTTTGATGCTTGCACAGAGTTGGCAGTAAAATTGCAGTGTCGGTACAGTGTTGGACAAAAGTTGGTACAAGTGTGAGTCACTTGACAATTTTTTTGATAGATGTGAAATCAGCATTTTTGAATGGGAAGCTTGAAGAAGAGGTTTTCGATGCAACAGCTGATAGGCGTTATCTGAGATAGAACATGCAGCACAGGTCGACGTGTCATGGAAGCATAAGCTGGCAGGTGCTGGTTTTGAAGCCTGTAACATTCCCAATCTACAGATAAAATAGAATCCGTGTTGTGAGTACGTCTCAATTCATCTACCAATATCGATGGAGGACTATGGTAAAGATCTTCATGATCGTTATGAAAATTACTACCAAAGAGTAGGTGGAAAGCATGAGGTTCTTAACCAAAAATACATCACATCGTTTGGTA
Organism: Wollemia nobilis; assembly: GCA_028583015.1. Lineage (NCBI taxonomy): Eukaryota > Viridiplantae > Streptophyta > Pinopsida > Araucariales > Araucariaceae > Wollemia > Wollemia nobilis. The sequence continues at coordinate 11,358,908 of JAQPPZ010000442.1, read as the reverse complement.
TAAGAGAGCATCAATTTTCTCTAAAGAAGTAGTTGTTATCAAAGAGATGCCAGAGTCAAAGCAAACAGTGGTACTAGCACCCAGTTGGTCAAGAGTGCCAAGTGGCACATGCAAGGCAGAGACGTTGAGAAAATAGCGCCCAGGTGGTGAAGCGTCAAGGAGGACAAGATGCCTATGCAACTAAGAAAGTCTTGCATTATTTGAGAAATGCGAGATATTTCCCGAGGAATCCCTTGATCGCAGCGAGGAGAAATGCTCCGAAGAACGTTCGTCTAAGACATTGAGTAGCCCTGACATATGCCCTAGCAAGAAGCAGAATACCGAGAGTTGATGACTACGCGTAGATTGAGGTTCCAACGCTAGATATAACGGTCCACTGTCAATACCTACGCAGACGATGAAAACATTCATGGCAGCCGTTAGAAACCAGAGACATTGAGCTGCACAACGGATGCGAGGCAAAGTCGTTAGTCACGGAGGAGGTGGCAATCAAGAGGCTAAAGAAAATTGTGGAGATTGCCGATGTTAAAGTTGATGAAGGTAGGGAACGAGTTATAAGCATAGTGGTTGAAGCCCATTGGTTGTGAAAGAACTTGAGTTAGAAAAGAACGTGAGTATCATTGTTATGTGATATTTGTGGTTGAGCATTGTTGGAAATGATTGAGTTGGTTGATACATACTTGGACTAGGGTTGTGTGAGAGAGAGTTGTCCCTTGTGATGATTGGTTGAGTTGATTTGATTGAGCCTAGTCAAGTTATGTGTGAAGTGATTTTTAAAGTTCTATGAAATAAATTATTCCATCATTCTATGTTGAGTTGAGATTGAGGTTAGAACATTTTAAGTCTCTAACAATTCTCTTTATGCTTCGTGAAGTGGATTTGATTTGAGATTGCCATTCATTGTTGAGTTCATTTTGAGTACTACTTGAGCATGATTGATTGAGCCTTTGAGAAGGCCTTTGGGAAATATTTGAGGACAGTGTTGGGACAGATTTCTAGAGCAGATTTGGGCAAGTTCTTGGTGAGCTTACTAGAGTAGATTCGGACAAGTTCTGTGTGAGCTTGTTATTCAGCATTGGACAAGTTCTATGTGAGCTTGTTAAGCAGGTTCTATGTGAGCCTATTGATAGAGTACAGAGGACAGAGTCTCAATGGATAGAGATCCAGCAGCCAACACAGTTGAAGATAGATCTGAGTGAGGATTCTTCAAGTGGAGAGAGGTCCACCAGTCAGTAGCGGATACCTTCGTAATAAATTGGGAGTGGTCATGCTTTCCAAGAACTGACTAGCTATCGGGACCACATTCTCAGGGGGAGCATTTATATATTTGATTATCTTTTTGCTCATGTTTGTAATTTCTGCTAACTGTCATAATTTGTGCCTGAGAATGTTGTGCATAGACTCAGGGGGGGTTTGTAGCAACCCTTTGGTATTATTGTCAAAGGGGGAGAAGAATTATAGGAAATTGCACGTGTGTTGCCAACAATTCCAAAGGGGGAGATTGTTGAGCAAGGTGCAGCAACAGTATTGTCATTGTTGGTCATTTGACAAACGGTGGACAGATCGGTTGATGCAGTGGACAGGAGAGAGTTTAAGAGGTTCTTCAGAGTATGTACAGTGATTCTCCAAAAGATCGAAGTGGCCCATATGCTAAAAATCAAAAGAAAATCACAAGGAAGAAAACTGTCGTGATATCGCGACATGTTGAGGAAGAAAGAAAAACTATCGCGATATCGCGACATGTTGAGAAGAAAGAAAAACTGTCATGATATCGCGACATGTTGAGAAGAAAGAAAAATTATCACGATATCGCGACATGTTGAGAAGAAAGAAAAACTGTCACGATATCGTGACATGTTGAGAAAAAAGCAAAACTGTCACGATTTCACGACATGTTCGGAGAGAAAGCAAGCAAGCAAAACTGTCACGATTTCGCGACATGTTCCGAGAGAAAGCGCAAGCAAGCAAAATTCGCGATTTGCGACATGTTGAAAGCAAGAAAAGATTTCGCGACATGTTCGAAGAAAAAGCGCAAGCAAGCAAAATTGTTGCGATTTCATGACATGTTCGGAGAGAAAGCGCAAGCAAGAAAACTGTCACGATTTCGCGACATGTTCGAAGAGAAAGCGCAAGCAAGAAAAAGTGTCACGATTTCGCGACATGTTGGAAGAGAGAAAGACAAGTAGAAAAAGTGTCATGATTTTGCGACATATTGCAAGAGAGATTGTATGGATGAAAAAGTGTCACGATTTCATGACATATTGCAAGAGAGATTGTACGGAAGAAAAAGTGTCACGATTTCGCGACATATTGCAAGAGAGTTTGTACGAACGAAAAAGTGTCACGATTTCGTGACATGTTGCAGGAGAGAGAGTCCGAAAGAAAAAGTGTCACGATTTCGCGACATGCTGGAGAGAGAGTCCGAAAGAAAAAGTGTCACGATTTCGTGACATATGACAAGAGAAAGTACAAAGGAGAAAAAGTGTCGCGATATCGCGACATGTCAGGTTTTCACGAACCGAAGGCAAGAGGAAGAGCAAAGGAAAGTGTCACGATTTCATGACATGTCGCATTTTCGTGACTTAAGGAGGAGAGAGAAAGTAAGATGGCAGAAGTGTCACGATATCGCAACAAAAGTAAAGAAGAAGAGTACGAAGGCGAAAGTGTCACGATATCGTGACATGTTGAGTTTTTGCTAGTACAAGCCAAGAAGAGTAGCAAGGAGGCGAAAGTGTCGTGATATCATGACATGTTGTGTTTTCACGGGTGAAGCCAAGAAGAGTAGCAAGGAGGCGAAAGTGTCACGATATCGCGACATGGTGTGTTTTTGCGGGTTGAAGCCAAGAAGAGTAGCAAGGAGGCGAAAGTGTCGCGATATCGCGACATGTGTTTTCGTGGGTTGAAGCCAAGAAGAGTAGCAAGGAGGCGAAAGTGTCACGATATCGTGACATGTTGTGTTTTCACGGGTTGAAGCCAAGAAGAGTAGCAAGGAGGCGAAAGTGTCACGATATCATGACATGTGTTTTCATGGGCGAAAGTCGAGAAGAGGACAAAGAGGCAGAAGTGTCACGATTTCGCGACAGGTCACTTTGGCACGAGCTAAGAAGAGAACCCAACCGAAATAAGATATGTGACAGTTAATTGAAGTTATACGACAGTTACAGGTGTAGTTGTAGAAGAAATTCATGCAGCTAAAATAAGAAGAGTTAATTGAAGTCGTTACGTCAGTTACAGTGAAGTATGATGAAAACGCATGCATGCACAAAAAGAAAGCGAACAATCACTAAGGAGAATACGAAAGTCATGACCAAGAAGACGAAAGTCATGGTAAAGGTATATGTGCAATTCGTGCATGTAACGTGTTTAAGAAATGCTATCTATATATACAAAAGGAGTTACATATAAAAGGGTTACATTGACAAGTGGCATATGAGAAATGAAAGGAGGAGTTACAACTGGAGTTACAAAGAGACAATTTTGTTATAAAAGGAGGTCTGTGTGGAGAATTAAAGTGCTACTGAATAGAGTGAAAGTGCTACGAAAAGAGGGTTGGAAGAGTGTCGTAAGAGAGCGTTAAGCAGAGCCGAGAGAGCCGTAAGAGTGCAGTAAGAAGCACAGCAAGAGGGCTGTAAGAGAGCCATAAAAGTGCAGCAAGCAGAGCCGTAAGTGTGTGTGGTGTTTTGGTGAATAGCGAGAGAGGTTGGGTTAGCAATAGACCAGTCAGGGTCTTGTATAAGCGAAGGCATTTTTATGTCAATCTTATAGTTTCAAAATTGCAGTCCAAGTTGGTGCTTGGAATCAGGGGTTGGTGCTCCTTTCTGTTGGTGTAGATATGGTGGGGTTGGTGCTCCTTTGTTGGTGAGATAAACCAGGGGTTGGTGCTCCTTTCTGTTGGTGCAGATAAACCAGGGGTTGGTGCTCCTTCCAGTGGGTGCTGGTAAATTGATTGTAAAATTGGTATTTTGCAAAGGTTGGATTTGGATGGAAGTCCAAGCAGTCATTTTGAGGAGTAGCCAAATTGGTGAACCTCGTTACATCGTGTGTTGTGGAATGCTCTCTTGTTATATTTGCTTTATGTGGTTTTAAGCTTTCATTGTTTTAGCTTTAAGAGTTGAAGTTTTTAAGTTTTTAAAGAGCCACACTGATTCACCCTCCCTCTCAGTGTCATTGTGAGACTAACAGATAATATGGAAAAAGTTGCAAAGCTAGTCATTGATTTTTAGTAGAGGCATGAATATAGTGAGTGACAAAGGCTTGTTGTCATTATGTAATGTTGTATAGTACAATAAAGTTTTCTTCACCTAGGATAGGTTGGTGTTAAACTTGTTGGCTTGGAAAGTTCACCAACCACTCTAGAAGTAGGTGTTAATGGTGAATCAATGCTTAGAGGAGGAGACCTTTGAGAAGGGTCAATAGTTCTCAATGGGAGAATTCTTGTAAGAGTCATTGAGTGAGAAGACGACAACATAAGCAAGACATTGAATATGCTTGAACAATTTTAGAGGTATACAAGAGGATATAAAAGATTTGTTATGTCAAGGTTATATTGATGCTTAATTTACATCAAGAAATATTTAATTATGTTTATAAGGAAGATAACCAAATTAAAATATGGTGTCTAAAACATAGTAGCCTATGCAATAACAATAGTGTTGGTTGTGCATTATAGGAGAAGAAAACATACTTATATAAACATGTTTGTAGTGCTTTTAATGGATGCAAAGGTTGTTACATGCAAATAGATTAATTTAATTAAATTGAACAAAAGTTGAGTTTCATTTCAAATTGTTGTTTCTTGTATTGTTCTTCCAATTATATTAAAAACGATTCAATGTTTTTTTTTATATTTTATGTACTTACAAAATAGAGACCAAATTAAATGGTTCAATTTTTACATATATAATATATATTTTTGATTTGGTTAGTGTGAGAAACCCCTACGACCAACGCACAGGACTGGGTAGGCTCCCCCAACCACGACGCCTCCTAAAACCTAAAGCTATGCTTATCAATAAGGAATTTAACACACAACCACCTCCTCACACAATTGCTCAAGAGCCAAAGCCCAAACCGATGCTCTGCCCAAGAGCCAAAGCCCGAACCAATGCTCTGTTCCTTGAGACATTTTTTATATATTTAATTAACATATATATTATTACAAAATACCTTTATAAAGTTTTGACCTAAAGCCTAGAGCTATGCTTATCAATAGGGAATTTAACACACAACCACCTCCTCACACACTTGCCCAAGAACCAAAGCCCGTACCGGTGCTCTCTACAATCGATGCATACGACTAAGACTGAGCATTCTCCTCCCATGATCAATCGCAAGGTCGAGAGCTACGCTTATTAATAAAGGATTAACACACCAACCCACACACACGCCGCAGTTTGAACCTTGGACTTCCCAAAGAGAACTAAACCCTAAAATGTGATGTTATCCCTAGGACAAAAAATATTTACTATTACAAAGGTTATTATTATTATTTTTGTTTACATAGAAGAGTTGGTTACATCCACTATTTTTAGTAACTAGCAAGCGTAGGATTCAAACGACAAGGACTACATCCAACAAATCCATCCGTATCATTATTGACCCGATGTTTTCACATATGCTTACAAGTATTAATATACATTTATACATTTTTCTAATAATTGAAAAAACAATTATACCATTGGAAAAATAAAATTAAGATTATTACGCCGAGAGACATTCCTACACTGGCAGTCACGGGTGGGAGGCAAAGATGCCATACATGTCATGCCGTAAACAATTTTTTTTTATTAAAAAAACCGACATTAATAAAAATATTTAAAATATTTAAACTAAAACAGCCGACTATCAACGGTTGCAAACATTTAAAATATTTAAACTAAAACAGTGGACGGCTAACCAACCGTTGCAACCGTTTAATAAAATATTGTATAAATACATGAACATCCATTGTATAAATTTTAATTATAATTATTTTTTTTAAAGGAATTTATACAAAATATTGTTTGGTTGGGTGAAGCCGAAATAATCGGTGCCCACTTGCGTCGGCCAACCCATTTCCTTCGAGGATGCTTCGCTAGCTATGCATATTCCTTTACGGGGTCACAAAGGGACCACATCTCATCGGCGAACAAGCAAAGTGGTGGATCTGCAGAGAGAGCTGATTCGCTTCCTCAACGCCAGAGTGTTGTCGCGGATGGGGATGGGCAAGGGGTGCCTGCAGCTACAGTTGCGGAGCAAGTACACCTAATAAAAACATTTAAAATATTTAAACTAAACAACCGACTAATTAACTGTTGCAAACATTTAAAATATTTAAATCAACTAACCAACCGTTGCAACTGTTTTATAAAATAGTGTATAAAAACATTTAAAATATTTAAACTAAAACAACCTACTAATCAACTGTTGCAAACATTTAAAATATTTAAATCTACTTAATAAAATATTATATAAATACATGTATAAATTTTAATTATAATTCTTTTTCTAAGAATTGTTTTTTGTTTTAAAAGAATTTATACAAAATATTGTTTGGTTCGGTGGAAGCCGAAATAATCGGTGCCCACTTGCGTCGGCCAACCCATTTCCTTCGAGGATGTTTCGCTAGCTATGCATATTCCTTTACGGGGCCACATCTCACCGACGGATGAGCAAAGTGGTGGATCTGCAGAGAGCGCTGATTCGCTTCGTCAACGCCGGAGTGTTGTCGCGAAAGTCGGAGTGTTGTCGCGGATGGAGATGGGCAAGGGCAAGGAGTGCCTGCAGCTACAGCTGCCGAGCGAGTACACCAAGGCGGCCATGTTGGTGCGTACGAACACTTTAATGCAGGGCATCCGGAGGTAAATCCTTGAGGCTCTCCAAAAGCTCATGGACTCCAACATTACGCCCAAAGTGCCTCTGAGAGGGACAATCACGGCCTCGGGTGATCTGGTGCCTCTCTCCTACATTGCAGGGCTGCTCACGGGACGACCCAACTCGAGAGCGATGATGGCGGATGGTGAGGAGGTGGACGCCCTGCAGGCGTTGGCCAGAGTGGTCTTTGCGGAGCCCTTCGAATTGCAGCCCGAAGAGGGGCTAGCTCTTGTCAACGGCACCGCCGTCGGTTCGGCTGTGGCTGCGTGGATGTGTTCGGATGGTATTCGCAAACTCGTTCCATCGAATGGAAATGCAAATGTGAATGCCCATCGAATGGAAATGCAAATGTGAATGCCCAATTTCGAATGCCGGCCAAGAAAAAGAAAAGGTTTGTCTAGGTACTTAGATATAAGGAAAATTTGTTAAGTTGCAACTTTCCCAGTTTGACGGAAGGTCGGCTCGCTCTGACGAGAGCACTGATCCAACATGCATAACCCAGCACCGATTCAATGACCAGAGATAATGTAACGTCCAAAATACTTGTTCTAAGTTAATGTTGGATATCTGGTTTTCTAATCAGTTTATTATAATATGTTTGTTAGTTACATATTTGTATAATAAAATTTATTTCCATGCACTATTTTGTTCTGGAAGGCAATTGGGAACACAGGCTGATATTTTTATAGTATTAAGCGGTCGACAACAATAAAGTGGTGATATGGAAAGGACCGAGAGCCTCTTTCTAAATCTTCGAATTCACACACGTATACATGGTGTTCTGCATATTAATAAGTGAGACGAACACCACACTCTGCTCTTTAAATTTTATTATCTCAGTAATAATAATAATGTTGGGTATTTATTAGGAAGAGATCTAGATTCAAACTTCGACGTATATCTAGGGCAAAGTAGTAGTCTGACCAGAGTCTGCCGAGTGTGTGACAACTTGATGACGAGGGTATTAACCCTAAGCCACCGGGGTCTTCCTCACTCCGGACCATGTTTATCGAGGCCGCTGAGTGTGCGACAACTTGATGACGAGGGTACTAACCTTAAGCCACCGGGGTCTTCCTCACTCCGGGCCATGTTTACCGAAGCAGGGTAGGGGTTATAGTGGTAGCACCATGATTTGACGCTAAGATGGGAGACATAACCACCATGATTTGACGCTAAGATGGGAGACAATGCAACTTGACCGTTAACCAATTGTTCAAAAAGAAAGGTGGCCAATTCCTTTATGTATACAAAAAAATAAAAAAATAAAAATAACATCCTTAAATATGGTAATGCAACTTGACCGTTAACCAATTGTTCAAAAAGAAAGGTGGCCAATTCCTTTATGTATACAAAAAAATAAAAAAATAAAAATAACATCCTTAAATATGGTAATGAATGTTTTTTTGTTTTTGTAAGTAATAATGTTTTATTTCTTCATGTAAAGACATATCTTTGAGTTGTCAAAATAGAATGATTTCATTATCCTCCTAAGAGTATTTTACATTCTACTTTTATAAAAAAAAATTAATTATTTTTTAAAAGATATGTGAATTGGTAAGTTATATTTTTTGGGAGCATAATTTAAATTTGGAAAACTACTATTACAATCCCATTCGCTCATAAAAAATTCACTCCAAATAGAACACCCTTAAAAAAACTAAAAATTACTTTATCTAAAATAAATGAATTATAACAATACATATAAAAAAACTAAAAACTAGCTTAATATAAAAGATATATATTTAAAAACGCCGAGAGTTATCAATCTATCAATCCGTTATCAATCCCGAGGCGCCTATCTTGAAGATCACACCCCCAAGAAATGAGATAGGCGCCTCAAGATTTGATTACTCTCATTTTTAAATATATATCTTTTATATCTAAGCTAGTTAATGTGATTACATCTTTTATGTTAAATAAAAATTAAATGTTATCTCTCTTAATTTTCTTAGATTTTTCATTTATTATAATAAAGCGAATGGTTGGCCTTTTTCTAATAACTCTATATACATTACATTTAATTTGAAAAAATTAAATTATTTTTCACCATGAGCTACACCAGAGTTCATCCTCAACCTCAAATCGTAACCATGGCCGAGGCAAAATGTTTACGTGTATAATACCATTTGATATATTTATTTCACGATTTGAAAATAAATTAATTTCAAACACACGCGCGAGATAAGGCAGCGCGATGAAATCCTATATAAACACCATGATTTGCACCATTTATGGTTAATGCCTCGTCCACAGTACGAGCTCGCCATGGCCGGCCTACAACTTCAGACAGCGGGCTTTTCTTATTCACCTCTTCCTCCAACTCACTCTTCCAATTGCAAGTACAATTCAAGTGCCCCTTTCTTTCACATTCATCTCTGCAAAGCTCGGGGAAGAAGAAGAGTGGCGGTTTCGGCGGCATCAGCAGAGCCTGCAAAACCGGATTCAGCCCAAGCGCAGACGGTCACTCAGTCCACGCCTTCTAAAAAGAAGTCTCCAAAACCCGTTTACTCTCGTAAGCACAGTCTCCATTTGACGAAAAACCGCCTTAAATTTACTCTTTTGGACTTGAATTGATTGTTCTTGTTAGTTCTCTGCGTTTGATGCAGTCAAGAAGGGGCAAATTGTAAGGGTTGACAAAGAGAAGTACCTCAATAGCATTAATGTAAGCCCATTTTCTACTTATTAATTTTATTTTCCTTCGTATTTCTGTGTAATTATTTCGTTGTTAATTTCTTGTCCTTTGAATTTCTGTGAAATTATTGCGTTGTTCATTTTCTTCTCCTTTGTATTTCTGTGAATTTATTGTGTCGGAAGCAAGTCTTGTTGCTTCATGTTTGCTAAATTTTTATTTTATTGTCGATATTATTATATTTATTTTAATTTAGCCAAAAAAGCCAAAGCGGAATTTCATTACAAATCAAGTATATAATATTCTATGTAAGTGAAAAATTGAAGGCAGAAGGATATAAAAGTGGAATTGAAGGTATAACAACATTAAAAAAAATGTTTAGGTAGTAATTTGGATAAAAGAGCTAAGGAAAGAAGAACGCATTCTACCTTGATAAGTTACCTGTAAGATAATATATATTTACTACACTTCATGGGCAGTGGAAACAGAGAAATACCTTCTTTTGGAATGCAAAGTTTGTAATATATATGCAGGATAGTTATGCCGATAAATTAGCTATGGATTCTATGTCCCGACAAATGAGAACAGAATCCCGACAAATGAGAACAGGAAAAGTAGAAAAAATTATTAGTAAGATCAGCAGCAAAATATCAGTTCTTCATAAAGAAAGAATTAAAAATTTATTAATAAGATCAATTTTTTAGTAAGAGCAGTAACAAAATATATTAGTCAGATCAGTAAAAGAAATCAGTTCTTCATAAAGAAAGAATTAAAAATTTATTAATAAGACCAATTTTTTTAGTAAGAGCAGTAACAAAATATATTAGTGAGATCAGTAAAAGAAATCAGTTCTTCATAAGAAGAGAATGATAAAACTTTGATTTTTAAATAAACATGTTTACTTATAAGGAAATGAAAAAGATAATATATTGCATTTGATTAGTTGTTTGGACTCGGTGGCGCTAAAGGCTTTCTATTCTATTCTACACTTTGAATTAGGTTTTAAATGTGTGTCAAGTAGCTTTTCACTTTGCAGGCTGGTTTCATTGCAGAGTAGAGTTTGGTGCCCCACCTTGGGCATTGCAGAGGACCACCTTGGGCATTGCAGAGGACAGAGCAATGGAGGAGCCATATTTGCAGTGTGTAAAGAGGATAACAAATTAGCAGTTGGAAGGATGTTGATTATTGCCAACCTTTTGTTTTTCACTGCTATGTTCTAAAAGCCAGGAAAGGTGTCGTCCTTGGAGAAGGCGCTAGCTCTGCTGAGTAGGGATAAATCAGGCCAAAAATGTTGACTGGATACGTAATTGGACTTTGTTGTTGTTCTGCATTTCAAAACATTTTGGAGTGTGGAATCATGAGATTTCTTCTGGTCATGCTTAACTGCCATGTGAGTGTCTGCAATGACAAAGGACATTTTATTTATTTTCTGCGCTACAGAGATTGTGTTTTGTGGCTTAAACCCCAATGAAGACAAAACTTATGAAAATGTGAAAGTGGAATAAACTGACCTCTTCTTAGCCTATGTCAGTCTGTCTATGCACCTGCCATCTTTTCTCATTTTAGCTTCTCTTGAATTTGCAGGTTTATGATTTTCAATGTATCTTATTTCTTTAATCAGTTTATATGGGATTGAAACCAGCCCCACCCTCACTACATCATGACCACATAGTGGTATTGCAAACAGCTTGGCAATTATGCATATATTTCTTGACCAATTTGAACCTGGGTTTCCTGCTTGAAAATTGAGGAATCTAATCAGTTGAGCTGATACCATTTGACAATTTTCAATCTATCTGTTGCTAATCATGATGTGAAGGTTTTTTTATGGGGGAGGAAGGAAATGCAGGATATATTTTATCCTCGACTGATATCAGATTATATCTACCGCAGAATAGTAGGACATGAAATTCTTTTTCCTATTTATTCTAGGGAAGAAAGCACCTTCGTCTTTGCACCCATGGGAAAAGATTCTATATTTTTGTCGATCCAATTTGATTGAAATTTTATCAGAATAGCCAGTTCCTATTAAAATATTGTGCATGCTAATTCGAGTTACATCCCTTTGAAACATTTCTAAACAATGCATCCCCAAGAAAAAGAAGAGGGAAGCGAGTCAGGACAAATCTCATTTTTTATTTTTAGTTGGTAGCCGACCATTACCATCTAAGACTTACTAGGCAGGACTCATCACAACAAAGATGTGGAAAAAACACTCAAAAATCTGTCACCATGTCTAGAAAGTTCTAGCAGGGGCATCTCAAATAGATATGGAGAATTGATTTGTCTCTTCCACATATTACACAATTGTAGTATGACATTCCAATCTTCTGAATATTTCTGGACTGGTAGACAACGACGAATCACTAGCGAGCCCAAAACTTTGTGTTCTCCTAGGGTTCTTGACATTGGTGTTGCATTAAACTAGCTGCATGGAAAAGAAAAGATGATAGGGAAAATTTTGATATTGGATGACTATCAGACACAAAGTTGCAGCTATTTCAGCTTAATCTTTTTTGAGAAGAATAAATGGTAGTTTGAGCAGAAAGCACAAAATGCAAAATTTACCCTTAAGCAAATTTGTTTGGATTGAAAATGGAAAATAATGTCACAATGACAAGGCATGGATATGTATTAGATTCATAAATAAAAATGTTTGTAGAGATAGGAGTTAAAGTTGATGAAGAGGATGGCAAAGTTGTGTTTTTGAAGAGTTTACCTCCCACATAGATAAATTGTTTGTATACTGAGGGGGTTTGTTTGCAACTTAGTGGATTTCTTGTCACTATAGGTTGTTTGTTAGCACTATGCAGGAGACAATTTCGGAGCTTTTTATATTTCATATGTGGTCTTAAAGCTGTTCATATTACATAATTGATCTTATCGAAATGGAGTGAGACAACAATCACAAGCACAAAGTTTACGAAACATCATTTTGACTCTCTTAAGACAAACTTTGTAGTGTTGATGATGAAGAGGTACGAGAACATACTCCTCTTGTAGAGAAGGAAGAGAAAGCAAAGTTGGAGATGAATGCTAGAGTATGTTACAATTGTGATAAACTAGGTCATATAGCCTAGAATTGTAAGGGTAAGAGTGACTCATTTGCTTAGAAGGAGAGAGAAAAAAAAAATCAAGGCAAATAAAGGACAAACAATATTTATGAGAAGTTTGACTAAGTGTAAAAAATGAGTGTGATGTAACTAATTTCTAAACAAGCATATCAATTTATTAGGTCATGATGAATTCAAGTTATAGAAATAGAAATTGGTTAGCTTAGCATGGATAGTTGCCTGATGAGGAGGATTCCACCTTCATGGGGGTGATTGTAACCCAATGGTGCATAGATAAGTTGTTTAGATAATTCATGGTGTTCCATGGGGATGCGTCTCCCCCCTAACCCTAGGATGTTGTTTTGGTGTCCCCTGCCATTTTGGAGATGTGGGAATGGGGCCGAAATGTTCTTGGGATATCCCCATTTTAGGGGACCTAGGGGTGGTCGTCTTCGAGATGTTTCGGGGGCTCAACCATGTCGTCTCGAAACAGGGCATCTGAGGGACGTTGTTGGCATCTTGAGGATGTCTAGGATGCATCCGGGATGCGATGCCCAGGTGTCCCTAGGACATCCTTGGGCTGTCCTAGATGACCCCCCCAAGTTTGATAATTAATTTAAAAAATTAAAGAAAAACAATTCGCCTGCCCAAAACATGCACAATTTTTTTTATAAAAAGAAAACCCTTGTGGAATGATGTCCGGTAGATAGTGTCCTTTGTGTCACCGGTTGTGGTGGTCATAAGATATGCATACAAAATGTTTTCTAGTCTTGGAGAGATTTATGAGATGTTCGATAGCATGCCTCACCACATGAGGGTGTAGACAGGGGTGAGTAAATTACCAGGAGGGGGTGGTGACAAATCAGTATCATGTTCCAAGCAAAGGTTATACCGGCTTATCAGTCAATATGCTAACTCTGCTATTTGATGGCCAGGTCTAGACGTCAGGAGTCTAGGCGTCGGATCAGTAGGTCTAGATGTCAGGAGCAGACGTCAAGGTGCTAGACGTCAGGCCTGCAGCTGCAAACGTCAAGGCACTAGACGTAAGGGGTGGTCAGACGTCTAGTTTCTGTCCAGACGTCAGGCTGGTGGGCTGACGGCTAGCCGTCTGGTGGCTACTAGACGTCAGGGCTAGACGTCAGACGCCTGGTTCACTTCCTTATCCAAAAACCTTGCAAAATACATGACTGGTTCTTTGCGTCAGTGGTTGTCTTCTGCAATATTCCAATGACAGTACCTGCAATATTGATTAGCACAGAACAACCTGCAATCACTCCATTAATGGCTTACAACCTGCAACTCACAACACAATCACCATACACGCAGAACATGGAAACAGTATAACAACATTGATATTACGTAGAATGAATAGCATCCATAGCGTATACAACATCCATCGCATAGGCCTTACAATGTTTGAAGAGGGGGGTTTAAATAGGAAGGGGTAAATTGGTTCCCCAACCAATTTCCAAACTACCCCAACCGTCTCCTTAATACTTGCCTTAACACAATGCTTAGACGTCTAACAACTTGACGTCTTAACTAGACGTCTAACAACCCGTCTAGAGCCTTAACTACAACATTAACAAAGGCGGTTGTTTTTGTCCTTTTATGCCATATGCGATTACATTTCAGCCTTTATTTCATTGGCTGTTTTTCTTATCAAATCAAAACATTAACATACGAAAATTGCTATGTACAATTCAAAATTGATGGACGATATGTTCTAGCCAGTCCTAGGGCTTAGAATTGCTGTCTACATCTATCCTCCCCTTCGAAGAAGTCGATGTCCTTAGTGACTTTCTCTGCTCCGCTCCCGAGGTTCCAGCATCTGTAGGTGTTGAGCTCTGCGGATTTGTAGCCTGCAATGCCTGTGTGTATTCTTGCAGTTTTTCTCGGTAGTGGTCCCGTTTGTCCTTGAGCCTCTTCGAATAGTTAAAGTACTTGGCCCACTCCACTCCTAAGGTATTAGCTCTGTATTCTGTTTGCGTTAGGCTGGTCAGGAGTTCTGTTTCTCCCCCACCTGGGTGGTCCAAACCCTTGCCTAAAAAATGACTCAATAGACACAGAAGGGGGGTGGCAGATAAGCTAGCTATAGCTTGCTGGAATTGCAATGGTATGATGTGGTTTGCCTCAGGGTCCTTTCTTGATGTGATTGGCAGACATGACATCATTCTTATCTGTGAGACACACAAGAGTCCTGAGCGGGCCCTTCCGCTTATCTCTCGGTTACTTTTGGTGGTCCAGCTTGTCGGCAACTCACTCGACGCTTTGGGGGGGTTCGAGGATCAGGAGGTGTTGCTGCTCTTATCAGGGATAGGCTCTAGGGTTCGGTATCCCTGGTTTCGACTGACCCCCACTCCAGGTTTTTATGGATTAAAATCCATTGTCACCCACCTCTTTGGGATATCTACATTGCCACCTGTTACTTTCCCCCCACCACGTCCAATTTTGCTATTCACACGGACGGGGACCCTTTCTAGGATCTCTATGAGGACATTACTAGATACTCGGCTTCAGGGGAGATACTTCTGTTGGGAGATTTCAATGCTCGGACCGGACCTATGCAGGTTTCTCTTCATGACCTCACAACCGATGAGATGCAGACTCAGGAACTGGATCTTGAGGACCTTGAGGACCTTGGTTTTGATCGAACCTCCAGCGACACACAGGTGACTGCTTGGAGACCAACATCCTTCCAAATCTCGTGGAGCATCTTCTCCTTACTAAGCCAAGAGGGGGGGAGAACCCCTAAAGAATAAGGCGAGAGCTTGTCTATCTGTATCTGAATGCTATCCAAGAGAGTAGAAACCTGAAAATACCAGCTCCTCCGGCATCCTTGAGAACTCGGAGAGTTCCATCGAGGAGCAAAGGGCGAGGTAAGGGTACCGCCTGCAACCCTCAAGGGTATCTCCGAAAGTACGAATCCTGTGAAGATAACCGATAATCAAGAAGATAATATCAAGCTGGAGAGGAGAAGCCCCAAACTCTGCCAAAATAATAGAGCGGGGGACTGTGCCCTTGCAACGAATGAATCGTCGAAGAAAGAGTGTTTGGACTCGTTCAATCCGTGACCACTCAGTCGGGCCAAGGCTAGGACCTCAAACCACTGACCCATAAGTAATAGTTGGCTTGACCAAGGCATCAAAAATCCTCATCTTCACAGGTATATCCTGACAATGTGCTTTGAAGCAATTCTTCTCTAGCAAAGACAGAGTTGCATATCCCTTACACACCCGGGCCTGGGCAGCGGGTTTCATACTAAAAGTGGGACCGGTGAAAAGAACCCCCAAGTACACATAGGAGGTGGTGATCTCGACCTCCCGACCTTGGAAAGATAAGTGGAGATGAGATAGAGCCTCTTTGGTAGTATTGAATACCATAACCTTGGTCTTAGAAAGATTCACCGTCAACTGTCTCGAGTCACAAAAAGTGGCAAGCTTGTCCAGATGGCGTTGAAGTCCCTCAGGAGAAGAGGCCAAAAGAACAACATCATCAGCAAAGAGGAGAATAGAAATCAGCACATAGTGAAGAAGGCAACCATCCTCTGCATGAGCGTTCTCCTTAATAAAAGTCTCAAGCTCGTCGATAAAGATACCAAAAAGTGTCGGGGAAAGGGGGCACCCCTGTTTCACTCTTATGGTGCTAAGAATACTGTCTGAAAAACCTTGAGGGGAGTGAAACTGACCTTTCACTCCCCTCATATAACCGTGTAACCCTTGTCAAAAGTTGCCCAGAGATGCCAACTGACCGTAGTCTCTCAAGAAGTAAATGCCGAGGCACCGTGTCGAAGGCTTTCTTGAAGTCAACAAAGCAACAATAAACCTTCGAGGACCTGGAACGCGCCTCCTCAATAATAGCTCTAAGGACTAGAATGTGATATGTGGTCTGGTGATCTTGCCGAAAACCAGCTTGGCCAAGAGCCCTGAAACCCCCCTCCTCCAACCTTCGGGAGAGAAGCACATCCAATGTTGTGGCATAGAGCTTGGCAAAGATATGCCCAATCATGATAGTCCTGTAGTTATTGGGTTCATGATAGTCCTGTAGCTTGGCAAAGATATGCCCAATAATGGTCCAAGAGGAAAGATCGATCCCATGAGTAATCCGATCACGGGGGAGGATAAGGCGCCAAAAGGATTTAGGAGACTACTGAAGGGAGTGGATAAGATCAAGTCGATGCCGAGAGAGGAAGAGACGCTTCTTCTTTCGAAGAAGCATCCTGTAGTCTTTGTGAGAAATGGTATCGAGTTGGGAAGGATTCCGAATGGCATATTTCAACCTTCGGTGGGCAGACTTACATTCCTCATCATACCAGATGTTCATGGGGCAATGACCAGGGGGACGAGGACGAGGGGGAGGACGAATAGTGTGGGGGTACGAGTCCAAAACAGCCTTCCAAATAGTTTGGACCAAGCAAGTAGAGCGATTGGAAACATCGGGAAGAGAAGACACCTTGGGGAGAACCTGACGCAACTGGTCCATGTAGGTAAAGGAATAATAATAGTCAAAGTCTATAATGACTCGAGGGGCTGAAGGGGAGGGAGGAGGGGGAGGATATTGCCTAAATCCATCATCTCACACTCCTTCTTCATGGCATGTCTAAACTTCTCAAATAGCATATTATTGTTTCTAGTATAAATTAGATCACCTACATACAAGTAGACTATTATCATATCCCCCTCTGCATTTGTCTTCATGTAGAGAGTGTGCTCATATGGGCATTTGATGAACCCATTATCCTATAAATATGCATCAATACGGCTATACCAAGGGGGGGGAGGGTGATCAGAGACGTTGAATCGGGAAATGAATGGAATGAGGGTGGTAGAGGAAATATCATAGTCAACGACACTGGCTCCACCACTATGAGGAAAGCAAGTAAACCCACTGGAATCCGGAAAACAAGATATACCATTGAGAAGAACTAGCCTGTTGGATTCACCCAACTCAATAAGATGCTTAGTACACCAGATGCACATGGATATCTCTTGGTGCCCCTCTTTCCCCCAAGTTGTCTTTCTACCATGAGCACTTCTTACAGATTCAGGAAGGCAGAATAGTTCCTCTACAATACCTTCAGCAGCACACAATGCATAGTCTTCGGATCACTATTGGGCAACTCAGGGTGTGTTCTCACCAACTCCGGATTGAATCAGATCACCATCTTCCGACGGAGGAGCGGATTTGCTTGTTTTGCTCCTTGGGTGAAGTTGAAACCCTTCATCACTTTATTTTTTGCTGTCCCATTTATTATGAGATCCGAGGTAGGTTCCATTGCCTTTTCAGGGACAACTCTCGATCTGTTTCTACCTTATTCAGATACTCGGACCAACGTTGTCTCGCACTCTTTCTTAGGGAGATAACTCAGCTTCGACGACATAAAAGTTCTCCAAATGGATCTCACCCTCCTCAACATCGGCTTATCACAACATACTTCACCAACTCCGACAGACCAGGTGACTTCAATCGTAAATGCCCCACATCATCCAGTTCGGACAGAAGTAGGGTCACTAGACAGTGCACCAACAGTTTGTCAAGGTTCCGAACTAGCAATGGGCAGAGACATATCATGGACTTCTTCAGCTCCGGTACTTCGACCTCAACTGTTAGGAGAGATTAGTTTTTGGCGGGTTCTTGGAGCTTGCCCCCCTCTGGGCTGCTCCCTCCCCCCTCCTCTCTCTCCGTTCTTCTTGGCGTGCACTCCTCTCTGTTGGATTGCAGCCCTCTCCCCTTTTGCTCTCCCTTTTCTTTTCTTTTCCCTTTCTCTTTGGGCCATTTGTCGGGTTTCATCTTGTATTTATCTTAGTTCTTTTCTTTGTTGGGCTTTTTAGCCTGCTAGATGGCAGTCATTATTGTCCTTCTTATAGTCCCTTGGGTCTTGTTTTGGCCCACCGCGGACATTAATAATATTTCATTTCATTTCATTTCTTCTTCGGAAGATATCTTTCAACCGTTGTTCTGAAATTGGTGCAGTTGTTGCACCCTTTTGCTGTTTTTCCAGCCGCAGTTCTTCTTGTAAGGCTGCCTTTTCTTTCTGCCAGTTCTCCCTTTCCTGAGCCCAAGCCCGTTCTTGCTGGCTCCTAGTGACTGAAAATGCTTCCGCTTGCTTAATCAAAAGTTCCTTCGCACTTTTTAGTTGGGCTATTTCTGCTGCTGATTCAGCTAACTGTTGGGCCTTTTGCTCCAAATCAGCTTTCAGTTCTCCCATAGCTTGTCCCAACTTCCACATTTCTTCTTGAACTCTTTCCATTCGGGCCATTCCTTCAGCTAAGAGCTTGTCCTTGGCTAACAAAGCCTCTGTGACTTCTCGTTCCATGATATCCTTAGCTGAATTTACATGCTTGATTCCTTCGCCCAGCCAAATCAACAGATGTGCGAGGAAGTTCAGCTATGTGTATAGTGGCAGTAATTCTGGCACTACTTCCACCTGTGTGCCATGCTCCCTAGAATGTTGAGGGGGTTTTGCCATGGCCGCAAACATATACCTGCTCTGTTTCCAGATAAAGACTAGGTGTCTTTTCTGGCAACATTTCAATGCCCTCCATTGTTTACAATCGGCCAGTGGGTAATGACCAAGGCTGTCTCGCATAAATGTCCGAGATGTCTTTCCTCCATGGACCTTGGGCTGCCCACTTGACCAATCTGTCCAGCTCCTCCTCAACCATGCATTGCCACTTTTTCCATTGTCCCATGCATGCACTACTGAACTGCAAGCTAAGGCTATTCATGACTTTGCCCAATCTATCAAAACATATTGCTGCTTGCTCATCCATTTCATCCGAAGGGTCCATAAAATTTGGTATTTTGAGGAGAATTTCTTGGGACCAAGTGTCCATCTGTTCTTCTTCCTGTGCAATCCCCTTGCCTCTCTCCTCATGGTGAACAGGTGGTCTTCTTATTGTTGTCTCCTGTACAAGACTCTTGCTGCCCTGTCCTTCTTGTTCCTCCAACTTCTCTAAGTCTATTACCTCTAGGGGCTGTTTTCCTTTATCTGTAGGGTTTTCTTCCTCTGTACTCCCTATTGTTTTCTCCATCATTGGCTTTTCTGCCTTTGTAACCTGTGGTGGTAGGCCTTCCTCTACCCCAGGGTTACTGCTGATTTTTGGAGCTTCTACTGTGCCTGTTTCCCTAGCTGCTTCGTCAAACATAGCATCTATCGAGAATGTGCTCAAAGTAGCTGCTAGTGAAGTCGGTCTTGCCAAATCTATCTCTGTCAGATCCGGTGACCCAATGCGGGCTATATGCTCAGCCTCTGCTAGATATTCAGTGGGTCCAAACCGTTCAGCCGTACTGGTCCCAGCTGCCAGATTATGAAGGGTTGAAGGTATAGAAAAATCTGCTTCTTCTTGTGGTGGTTGATGTTGCTCCCGGCTCCGAACTGTCTCCAGATTCTCAGCTATCTTTTGCAATGCTTCTTGTGAGAAAGCTGGGGGTGGTATGTCAAATCGCCCCTTCTTCTTCCGTTTAGGCTCTTCTGGAGATTGAGCCTCTTTCTGTTTCTGTGGTTCCTCCTCCCGAGCTTGTGTTGCTCTCCTATCCTCCCCTTCTAATGCAGCCACCAGCTTCTCCTGACTTGGTCTGTGTGAAATCTGTTTGACCCGTACTTTCTTTGTCGGTGTCATTTTCTTAGCTGGTTGGGCCCCCATCCACCTGCAAATAGATGGTGCTAAGGGTGGTAGTTCTCTTGGAGCACCAAAATCCGGGATCGGGATCTCTGCTTTTCCTGCCGCATCCAGGATCAAGCCAATGGCATGAAAAGTCATAGAAAAATTCTTGGTTGTTCTCATCAGAAAAGCTTGTATCCGCGTTGACAGATATGTTGCCCAATCATACTGTATGCCCTGTACTATCCCTTGCAGATACGGAATCAACCATATGGGCAAGTCTGTGCTTCGTTGCTCTCTTGACAACCTTGCCATAATTACATTCATGCTCACTTCCAGTCCGTCATTTTGGAGTTGTCCCTGCTTAATTCCTCTTCCCCCATGGACACTCAGCATAGCCTCCACCTCTTCCCTTGTCAGGGTGGTGACATCCATGATTAATTTTGGTGACCTCTTCGGATCCACCCTTTCGTTCACCACCGGCTTGCCTTTCCGTGGGAGTCCAAAAGTGCTCTGGAAAACCCCGGGAGAAAAATCTATTACTAGTGCAGTGCCATCTATTTCCACGAGACTGTTGTGCCTCCCAGCATCATATGTTTCCAGCATTTGTAGCAGGTACTCCTCGAAAATTCCCTTCTCAAAATGAGGAGCCTGTAGGATGAAGTGCACTCCCGCCTCCTTCAGCTTTTTCTTTGTTGGGTGGCTATCTGGTGCATCTGCCCACCATTGGCGGCAATATTCTCCTGTTGGGCATACCCAAGTGATTTCCTCCACTGGTATGGGTGCCTTGCCGCTCGGATGAATCTCCTTGTTCTTGCGGGTTGCCACTTCTGCTGCTTCTCTTCTACTCCGACTCTGTCCTCCTTCTGAGCTTTTGCCATGCCCTTTCATCTCAATCTCTTGTTGGTGCCTTAATCTCTTGGCAACCACTGATTTTGGTTCGGGCTCACTACGGACTGGAATCTTTCCTGACCTTTGATGTGCCATCAGTCTTACTTTACCCCCTTCCAAGCTGTGGACTTCTGCTCCCTGTCCAATCTGCCTCCTAACCGTCCAGTTTCCTCAGCCGTCAGGGTTGTCTTGCCGTCGGGTGTTGCAGCCGTCAATGTGCGCCGTCAGGTGTGTCGCGTCGGGTTGGCAGCCGTCAGGACGGTGCATCCGTCGGGTAGTGATGCAGCCGTCGGTCAGTGCCGTCAGTGGGTAGCCGTTAGGGCGGTGTCGTCGGGTGGGTAGCCGTCGGGGGGTGCCGTCGGTGGAGTGTCGGAAGTTAGATGGCTTGGTGCAACCGTCAGGTGGCCTGTCGTCGGATAGGCTGCAGCCGTCTAGCCGTCGAGTGCTATGGGCCACCTCCTGCTCGTCGTCTGCTACTTCCTCGTCGCCTGCTAATCTCTAGCCGCTTCACTTCTCAACCGCCGCGCCTTCTCCTTTCTCCTTCTCTTGCTTGCGTGAGAGTGATGTTGCAAATGAATGGCCTCCTCTCCTTTTATAGTTGCTCCTCCATCCCTAAAACCGTTATGCAACCGCCACCTTGCAACTAACTTTTTGCATGCGCGACACGTCGGCTAGCTAGACGTCTAGGTGTCCCTCTTTCGTCTTATTCCTATTTTGTCTTATTCTCTTTTGACTTTTTATTTGACTTTTCTATTTTTCTTATTTTTATTTATTTTTTTCTCATATTTTTTTCAAAACTGCATGTGACGTCTCCTTTTTAATGTCGACGGGTGAACCGTATGGCCAAGCCAATACGCAGTTCCCATGCATCTGGCATCTCATTTTGATGATGACGGCTATTTTCTCCAAAACTGCTGAAATCATCATCACTATCACTGTTTATTTCCTCCGTCGCCTGACGTCTTCGGCGATTATTTCGTCTTGGGGGAGTTTTCGGGCGTGACTGTTGCTGATGTCTTGTCCTATCCCGTGGCATAATGCGCCAGTCTTGTTGTTCTGTCTCTTCCGTCTGATGCCTTATTTCTGGCTCAGGGGACTGATTTATGTTGGGCCGTCGTCTGACATTATTAGTGACTTGTTCATTTCTTTCTGCTGCCAGACGTATTTGTTCCATCCATTCTTCCGCCATGCGAACTTCTCCTTCCTCTGGGTTGGCATTATTATCCAGGTGTTCTGCTACTTCTTCCCGGTGTCTGCTATTCGGGCGTTGTGGATGGGCGGGCACCAGTGGAATTCGTTCAGTACTTCCATCATTACGCCGGATTATTATACAGTCATCCAAATAGTTAAACATCTCCCCTTCTTGTGTCTGCTGATCAAGTTCATGTTGCCTGGGTTGTTGCCGTCCTTGATGTTCCCTATTTTGGTGGGGTCGTCTAGTTCTTAGACCTCATCCTCGACCTCTATCGTTTCCTACAACTGCCCGCCTTTGATCCCTATGTTCTAGATTGGGGTTTCTATCCCAATCTCTCCTTCCGCGGACCTGGTTACCGCGTCCTCGACCTCTTTCCGATCGAATCTCTCTAATGTTGGGTTGCCGTACTCCCAGCTGCCCGAGATTCGGTCGGTCCCTCAGTCGTTCTTGACGACGTCTTCGGTTCCTACGAGCTCGCTGAGATGGACCTCTCGGTCTATTCTCAGGAGCACGAAGTAATGGGTTGGCTTGGACTAGGTTTTCAGATGGGCCTTGCGGTCCAAACTGAGAACCAGTCGACCTATTGGTAGTCGGAGGGGAATTTCTTCCTCTCAAGCTACCGGGATGGAGGTCAACCACGCTCCTCCCTTGGTCAGGTGCTCTCGAGATTCCTTGCGGTCTCCCGAGAGTACCTAAATTGTCTCGGCTATGGGCCTCATTTATCGGTTGTGCTCTTGGCTCAGGTGTTAATTGTTGCAAGATCCTCAGTCTCCTATCGGCCCTCATCAGTCTTCACCTCCATCTTCTTTCCTCAAATTGTCGTTGCATGGCACAATGAGCTAAATTTTCCTGGTACTCCTCTGAAAAGACTGAGTCGGTGCTTGAGTCATTTCCATCTCCTACCGTGTTGAGTGGCCATACTGAAGTTTGTTGAACTCGTTGCTGCAATCTTCTTACTTCCCTTCTATGTGCTCGTAAGTCAAGTGCAGCCATCCGATACCTGGCTACCTCCTCCCGTTCGGTTGGACGTCTCATGGCTCCAAAGTATGGTGTTCTCCATTCACGATGTGGTGGTAATTCCGGCATAACATCCTCATTTAATCCTCCATTGTATTCATCTTGTGGACTTAGTGAAGCATCATCCTCAATTATCTGTGCGGTTTCCAGAAATCTGACACCCGCTTGCCGACTGCGATCTTCATCCCTTTGTCTCCTACGGTCCGGGTTAGGACTGGCATATGGAATATCTGGATTCTGAGGTAGATTGTCGTCACTGCTTGTTTCTTCCAACCATCCTCCAGTTTTTGGTTTTTCTGGTATCGTCTCGATATCTTTCCATAATATGGCTGCCATTTCCTCCCTACTTTTCTGATATTTAGCAGTCGAGCTTTGTCCTGCTTCCCATCTCCTGGGTCTTTCTGGAGACTCTCCCATCTCCTGATGGTTCACTGATTCCGCGCTTGAGGATTCTTCCGAATTTAGCACAATTTTCAATGTGGCTGAAGAAGAACTCCTAGAATGTGCACCTGTTGCTATTGCTTTTCCTCTTCTACTTCCCCTTGGGCTTACCGTATCTTCCTGTTCTTCCTCCAAGGAAAATAAACTACCTTCTGAAGAGTTTCCTGTCGCACTTCTTCTTCTGAGTTCCCCCTGGTCTAGCTCTGCCCATTCCGCTAGGCGAGCTTCGTGCCTTTCGTTTACTCTTTGCATGGTTGTGTCCAACTCCTGGATCACCTGTTCCCGTAGCTGATTATTGTACTGTCTCAGAGTTTCATATTCTTCCTGCAACCTATGTGTTTTCGATCTCATTCGTTGCAGAAGTCTAACTCCTTCTTCCTCATCTTCTTCCAGAACCTCCTGTTGAGCGACCTCCGTCAAAACTTGGAGTCGGTCCTCTTCATTGTTATTTGAGAGTTCCATTGCCTGCCTTTCTTCACTCCCAAACAACCAATCCAGGTTATGGGTTTCCTCCTCTCGAACAATGCTACCCTGCTCGTTGCTTCTAGAAGGTTGTGTACCCGGATCTTCCTCTTCTGTTCTGGAAGTTCCTGTTTGTCCCAAGTTGATCATATTCACCTGTGCATGTGGTTTGTATACTTTCAACTTGGAACCATTTATCACCTCGGGGCATAACGTTCCATCCAATTTTCTCAACTTAACTGCCCCATTCTCGAGTACTTCTTCTACCTGGAAGGGTCCAAGCCACAAGGTTTTTAACTTTCCTGGCTTGAGTTCTCTCTTACCATTGTATTTGAGAACTAGTCCACCAGCTTTGAGATCCAATTTTCGGAGATGTTTATCATGCCAAAATTTCCTCCTTTTCTGTGCAATCTCCGTTGCCCATTGTGCCATCACCCTCTTTTCGTCCAATTGTACTAACGTTGTCAGTCGTTCTCGAATACTTTCCTCATCATTCAATCGATTGTCGACTGCTACCCTCAAGCTTGGTACAAGGAATTCAACTGGTACAACTGCTTCCTGTCCGTACATCAGTTGAAAGGGTGTGTGATTTGTAGTGGGCTTGAAAGTGGTCCTGTATGCCCATAAAACTGCTGGTAACCGCTCCTCCCAGTCGGCTCCTTCTACTCCGCATGTCTTGTACATGATCGAAACCAGGACTTTATTTGTTGCCTCCGCCTGCCCATTTGCTCTTGGGTAGTACGGACTTGACAAGGAGTGAAAAATCCTGAATTCTTCCATCAAGTTCTGAATAATCGCATTCACAAAATGGCCTCCTCTGTCACTTGTCAACTGTAGAGGTATCCCGAACCTTGTAATTACTTGTTCGTACAAAAAGTGAGCCATGCTTTTTGCCGAGTTGTCCGGTAAAGCCCTTGCTTCTACCCATTTTGTGAGATATTTTGTGGCAACCATGATGTATCGACATCTTCTCCTTCGACTTGTTTTTAGAGGACCTACAAAATCCAGTCCCCATATCTCAAAGAGTTCCTGAGGTTGGGATGGATGTAATGGCATGAAGTCTCTCTTCAAGGGTTTCCCTGTTCTTTGACACGTATCACATGCTACCACAAAATTCTTTGCATCGTGAAAGAGGGTGGGCCACCATAGACCTGCCAACAACACTTTCCTGGCTGTTGCATCTGGTCCCATGTGTCCTCCTGCCAATCCCTCATGTGTCTCCTTCAGGGTTTGTTGTACTTCATCCTCCATTATACATCTTCGCAATACGTGGTCCTCCCCCATCTTGTAAAGCAATCCTGCAATCAAGGTGAAGGGTGCTGATTTCATGATTACTTTTCTCCGTTCGGCTGTCGTTAACTCTTCTGGCAGTTGCCCTGTCGATAGATATTCCCCTATATGCTTATACCATCCTGGTATAGCATTAATCATGAACAATTGTGCATCGGGAAATTCATCTGGTATTCCTCCCTCTGCAGGTTCTCCTGAGCGAATCCTTGACAATTGGTCCGCTATTACGTGTTTCTTCCCTGGCCTGACTACCACTCTAAACATGAATTCTTGCAGAGTGACGAGCCATCGACTCACTCGTCCGTAGATCGTTGGTTTGTTGATCAAGTACAACAGAGCCTGATGATCCACATAAAAAGCAAAGGGGTTAGCCAGTAGGTAGTGTCTGTACTTCTGTACTGCATACACCATTCCTAGTGCTTCCCGCTCCGTTGTGCTATAATTCTTCTCGGCTCTGGATAGTAGCCGACTTGCAAAGTATATGGGCTGATCCAACCCGTATTGGCCTTCTTGTGCCAATGCACATCCAATGGCAAAATTTGAGGCATCCACATGCACATGGAATTCTTTCTCCCGATGCGGGTAAACCAGGATAGGTGCTTTCACCAAGTGCCCTTTTAATCCCTCAAATGCCCCCTGGTGTTCCTCTGTCCATCTGAATGGAACACCCTTACGTGTAAGCGCGTCTAGTGGATGAGATGTTAATGCATAATTCCGGATAAACCTCCTGTAATATCCGATAGTCCCCAGAAAGGTCTTAACCGAGCTCACATCATGTGGCTCCTCCATCAACAATACTACCCTTATTTTATCTGGGTCAGGCTTCAAACCCTCTTGGCATACTATATGCCCCAGCAGCTTCCCGTATGGTACCAGTAATACGCACTTGCTTGGATTAAGCGATATTCGTGCCTTCCTGCATAAACCCATGCATTCTTCCAAAGCCTTTAAATGTTCTTGCGTCTTCCCATACAATGACCAATCATCTAGGAAAGCTTTAAAATTTCCTGTGGACATCTTATCAAAAATATACAATATGATCCTTTGGAAAGTAGCGGGTGCATTGCATAGTCCAAATGGCATGCGATTGTATGCATATATTCCATTTTCTACCACAAAAGTAGTCTTCAACTTGTCTTCTTCTGCTATGCTAATCTGATTGTACCCCGAGAATCCATCCAAAAATGAATATATCTCGTGGCCGGCTACCTCTTCCAATATGGAGTCTGTGAATGGGATTGGGAAGGGATCTTTTACGGTTACGACATTCAAACTTCTAAAATCCACACAGATTCGGATTTTATCTACTTCTCGTTTTAGAGTGATCACAATTGGTGAGACCCACTCGCTTGTCGTAACTTTGAATATAATGCTTGCATCTAGCATCTTTTCGATTTCGGCATTCACCTTTGCTGCATATTTGGGATTCATTCTGTAAGGACGCCTTCTTACTGGTTGCGCACCTTCTATCAGAGGAATCTTGTGTACGCAGAGTTCGGGTGGTACTCCCTTCAAATATTTATATGTCCAAGCAAAAACATCCTTATAGTCCATAAAAATTTTGAATGTTGTTGCTTTCAGGACTGGATCCCAGTCATCTCCACATTTGATCATCTTCTCCTCACCTTTTTCTCCCAAGTTTACCTGAATCATTCTTGGACCTTCATATTTGATTGACTCAGGTTCATTTGCTGCCTTTAGTGCAGCGATGGGATGTGCTGGTTTGTCTTCTATGACTGCCTCCCCCATCGTAAATTCTGCAAAATTCTTGGGAAATGTCCACTTTTCCCTTTCCTTGTCCTTCTCTGCTGCTGTCTGTCTTTTGTTGCTGGTTTCTTTTTTTGGTTCTTGCATCTCATCCTCTTGAATCTCTTTTCCCGCATCTATGCAAAGACATTGGGGAGGGAAGATCTCATAATCTTCCAACTGCCAGTGTAGTAACCCTTTATCTTGGTCATACTCATCTTCCGTGCAGTCGTCAAGGTGCAACACTCCCTCCTCATCTGGTTCATATCCCGTTTCACCATCTGACGAAGAGGATCCCGAATCATCTGAAGTAGCTATGTCCTGACTTACTGTTTGATTCTTCAGATTGATTATATACTTGTGCTGCCCCTGCTTGAAAGATAATCATTCTTTCTCCCAATTGTGGTTGACTTTTGTTGTTCTCAACCATCCTCGTCCTAGTAGTGCATCATATGCGGGTTTCTGCATAGCAATAACAACAAAATCCAAGATGAAGTCCTGCTCTGCTATGCGTACCTTCTGATTCATCAAAACGCCTATTGTTTCAATGCCATATTGATCAGCGCCATATAGTTTGAAATTTGGAGACCGTAAGGCGGGTTGCCCCAGAATCCGCCATGTCTTCTCTGGCATCACGTTCACACTAGATCCTCCATCTACAATCACCTGATTCAGCCTATGGTTCAAAACCTCCATTTGAACAATAGCTGGCCTTCGCCCGACTTCAATCATTAGGATTGTTGGATCGATAAATTGTCCTTGCTTGATAGTTGCTACCTGTCGAGTTTCATCCTTCTTCTTGATGACTTCCCCGATCGTAGCATACAACTCTGG
Source organism: Wollemia nobilis (assembly GCA_028583015.1). NCBI lineage: Eukaryota > Viridiplantae > Streptophyta > Pinopsida > Araucariales > Araucariaceae > Wollemia > Wollemia nobilis. The sequence continues at coordinate 11,330,894 of JAQPPZ010000442.1, read as the reverse complement.
TATTACACTAAACAGGTTGGCGACCTTCATCTCCACCTTCGTGTTTAGTACCTCTGTTACCAAGCCTTCTACTGATGCCTTCTTAATGATCTCTGGTCTCTTTAACACCTTCTCCAGAACTAGTTGTCCCTGTTTCTCCTTTGCTAGTTCTGTTTCAATTAATTTTTGGGCTTCCTGCCATCGTTCCTTTTCCTTGGTAGGGTTAGGATACTGTTCTGTTTTCTTGGTCTGTGCTCTTGTTACAGCCAAGACTTCTTTATCAACTTCTGTTACTTCTCCAATACCGATGAGGTTGATATTCTGGGTTCCACTGGTACTTGCTTTGTTCGGGCAATTAGCCTCCTTGTGGTTTCCCGGACCACACCATTTACACATTTGAGTGGTGTTGTTACCACTATTATTACCTGCATTCTGGGTTTGGAACAATTCTTTGCAAAATGGCCCCATTCTTGACAATTCCGACATTGAATAATCGGTCGACCGTCAGAGTCGTATTGCAATCGACTCTGACCTCCTTGTCTTCCTCCTCGGTGACTATTCCTGTATCCTCCACTAGTAGCTCCTTGTCCATTCCTTTGTGCATTTGGCTGCTCTTCCTGTTGTATTGCCAAAGTCTGATGTCTCTTACTTTTCAGGTTGAATGGACAGTCGATGACAGGATGTCCTGCAATTTCACATATATTGCAGTATGCTTTCTTTGGACAGTTTACATTTGAATGTCCCTCTGCCTTGCAGTCTGAACACCAAATTTCTTTCCGATCCTTTCGACCTTCTCCTTTTGCTTCTTTTAGAATTTTATCAAATTCCCTCCGAAAGGTGTGGATCGTGCTTTGTACTTTGTCTTCAGCTTCACTGTCCGAATCTTCGGTTTGCTTTAAGTATCCGCCGATACCTACGGTCGTTTGTTTGCCTTCACTTTCGAAGTTTTTAGCCTTCTCCAGTGCTTCTGCATACGTTGAGGATGGTACTGCCTTCATTTTCTTCTTGAACCTTGGTAGTAGCCCATCCAAAAACCACCGCTTTATCATACCGTCGGTAGGTGTCATCTCCATTTTGTCTATCAGTTGTTTCAATCTTCTATTGTAGCTTTTGACATCCTCATCCATTTTTTGTTTAGTGACACAGATTTCTGTAATTATGTCAGTGTCATCCCTCATGGGTCGGAATTCTTCTATGAATGCATTCTTCAGGTCATCCCATTGTGTAAATGCTTGCGTACTTTGTCTCTTCAAGTACCAGTCTATCGCCATGCCTCGCAATGTGGCTGGAAACAGTTGCAACCATTGTGTCCTGTGTGACTCCATTTGCTCCCCAAATGGTAATGCAAGTTCCCACATGTCGTGATGGATCCTCCTTCCCTTCACCTGAGAAGGGTGGGCATTTCTGCTGTATCGTCCTATTGGCGGGATTCGCCATGGTATTCTGACTTCCTGGTGTTGATGGTTGTAGTGGTTGATTCGGTTGTCTGTCTATTGTTGGTGGTGCAAAGTTGTACTCAAATAGCCTTCTTCCCATCTCCAATTGGTCTCTGCTTCGCGACCTCCTTCACGAATATACCAAACGTGGCTCCGACCTTCCTCCCCACGAACCTCCGCGTAGGTGCCTTGATACAAGGTTCTCTCCTTCAGTATCCTCTGGCCACCCTTCCCTCGCTGGTTCTGGTGTTGTCGTCCAGTCTTCAATGATGGGCTCTTCCTCAGCTATTTGTTCTCCCTCGTTTTCTGCAGTCACCAACAATGTCTCAATGCTTGTGTTATTCTCCTCTTCAATGTTCCATACTCTCTCCACCTCAGGGAGAGACACCTCTGTGGCCTCGTGTGTCCTTAAGTTCGCCAGTCGTGCGCTTCTTCTTACCGGTATTTGCTCTTTATTCCGTGACCTGAAACCAGTCATTCACCTATTCTTCCTATCACTTGTAGCTAAACTCCGGGTTTTTAATTAGGCAACGACGCCAAATGTAGACAGGGGTGAGTACATTCCCGGGATGGGGTGATGACAAGTCAGTATCAGGCTCCAAGCAATGGGTATACAAGTTTATCAGTCAATATTCTAACTCTGCTAGTTGACGGCTAGGTCTAGACGTCAGGAGTCTAGACGTCGGATCAGCAGGTCTAGACGTCAGGAGCGGACGTCAGGGTGCTAGACGTCAGGCCTGCAGGGGCAGACGTCAAGGCACTAGACGTCAGGTGTGGTCAGACGTCTGGCTGGTTCTAGACGTCTAGTTTCTGTCCAGACGTCAGGCTGGTGGGCTGACGGCTAGCCGTCTGGTGGCTACCAGACGTCAGGGCTAGACGTCAGACGTCTGGTTCATCTTCCTCGTCTAGTAAACCTGCAAAACACATGACTGGTTCCCTGCTTCAGTGCTTGTCTTCTGCAATCTTCAATGACAGAACCTGCAATATTGATTAGCACAGAACAACCTGCAATCACTCCATTAATGGCTTACAACCTGCAACTCACAACACAATCACCATACACGCAGAACATGGAAACAATATAACAACATTGATATTACGTAGAATGAATAGCATCCATAGCGTATACAACATCCATCGCATAGGCCTTACAATGTTTGAAGAGGGGGGTTTAAATAGGAAGGGGTAAATTGGTTCCCCAACCAATTCCCAAACCACCCCAACCGTGCCCTTAACACTTGCTTAACACAATGCTTAGACGTCTAACAACTTGACGTCTTAACTAGACGTCTAACAACCCGTCTAGAGCCTTAACTACAGCATTAACAAAGGCGGCTGTTTTTGTCCTTTTATGCCATATGCGATTACATTTCAGCCTTTATTTCATTGGCTGTTTTTCCTATCAAATCAAAACATTAACATACCAAAATTGCTATGTACAATTCAAAATTGATGGACGAGATGTTCCAGCCAGTCCTAGGGCTTAGAACTGCTGTCTATAGAGGCAAGCGATTCGATAAAAGGATTCCACACTCTCTTTTTATGAGCAACACATTTAGCCTATTATTCATAAGAGGAGGGATAGGATAAACACTCCATTGCACAAGGCAAGTATGCTGTCAATCTCAAGTGGTTTGTAGTGAGGAGTGGGCATGTAGCTCCTATTGTAGACCTTAAGGTGAATTTTTTTTTAAGCCATTTAGGAAGATGTATGCCAAAGAGGAGGCACAAATGTTTTGAGAGTAGTGGGTCATATTTGTACATCCTTTAGATGGCTTCAACACCAGGGAGGCTAGAGATGATAGACTCACATTTCGCACAAATGACCCTATTGGATGGTAGGATTTATATGAGGATGCAATTCCATTGCCAGGCAAGCTTGCCAAATGCCTCCTTTCACAAGTTTCTAGCTCCTCTGCATGGTCTTCGATTCACTATTGGTCAACTCAGGGTGTGTTCTCACCAACTCCGGATTGAGTCAGATGACCATCTTCCGAGGGAGGAGCGAATTTTCTTGTTTTGCCCCTTGGGTGAAGTTGAAACCCTTCATCACTTTATTTTTTGTTGTCCCATTTATTATGAGATCCAGGGTAGATTCCATTGCCTTTTCAGGGACAACTCTCGATCTGTTTCTACCTTCTTCAGATACCCGGACCAGCGGTGTCTCCCACTCTTTCTTAGGGAGATAACTCAGCTTTGACGACATAAAAGTTCTCCTCCAAATGGATCTCACCCTCCTCAACATCGGGTCATTACAACATACTTCACTAGCTCCGATGGACCAGGTGACTACTGACGGAAACGCCCCACATCATCTAGTTCGGACGGAAGCAGGGTCACTAGACAACGCACACACAGTTTGTCAGGGTTCTGAACTAGCGTTGGTCAGAGACATATTAGGGACTTCTTTAGCTCCAGTACTTCGGCCTCGACTGTTATGAGAGTTTAGTTTTTGGGGGGTCCTTGGAGCTTGCCCCTTTTGGGCTGCTCCCTCCACCCTCCTTTTGTTTCTCCGTTCTTCTTGGCGTGCCCTCCTCTCATCTGGACTACAGCTCTCCCCCTCTCTGCTCTCCCTTTTCTTTTCCCTTTCTCTTTGGCCCAATTGTCAAGTTTTGTCTTGTATTTATCTTAGTTCTTTTCTTTGTTGGGCTTTTTAGCTTGCTAGCTGACAGTCATTATTGTCCTTCTTGTAGTCCCTTGGGTCTTATTTTGGCCCACCGTGAACATTAATAATATTTCAATTTCAATTTCTGTATTTCAATTTCTGCTGCTAAGATCAATATGTCAACCTATAATTTTATATACTCTATCAAGAGGAATAGGCTTACCTATAGACAAGCAGATAAGCTAGTTGCAGTGCATGGTGCCTTACGTCTTCAAGATTGGAAGACCCTTAAGTATCAATATAGTCTTGTAGCACAATGGGATGTTGACCTTGAGGATGCGAGACAAATTGATGAGGAGTGAGGAGGATTGTTTGGGGTCCCTCTGCATGATCCTCTTACTTCAGATTGCAGTGATGATGAAGACACTTGTGAAAATATGCATGTCATAAATGAGGATGATCAGCCATTTCAGTGTTTCATTGCTTACTGCTTCATTTTGTTTATGTGATTGGAACTTGAACTATAGTTGAATCAATGAATTCAAAATCCTCATTGCCTATGGTCTTCATTTATTGTTAATTTCATATTTGTTAGTAGCTTAGTTGTTACATGAATGATGGATATTTCATTGTTCGATTGATGTTTGATGTTCATTTTGTTACGTATCATATCTATATCTATATCTATATCTATCTATCTATTTTATCTATCTATCTATCTATATATAGAATTTGTCCCCCATCCATCTTATTGTTGTCTTGGATTTTGTGGCCAAACCCCCATTGTCCTATTGTTTCGGAAACTGTTGAACATGGAAATCAACAAGTGCGATTTGTGCCCGTGACCATAGTTCAACAAATGGATGGGGAGGTTTCTACTCTCCCCAACCTCTAGATCTTGGGCCAGTTCCCTTCTACCTTCTATCTAGTGCTGAAAATAAATAAAGAAACTGATCTAAAACATGCAAAAACCAATAAGCAATCTGATGCAAAAAACAAATTTAATCTACTTTGTTTGAGAGTTAAGGGTGAAAGAGAAAGAAAGTGCAAAAATACAACTAAATCCGTAGTGAGTTTTGGATTGGGTGCAATTGGCATTTGCAGCAGAAACCAAATAACTTCATCACGTAAGATCTTCGAATACCTGCAATAACAATTAAAAGAAAGGACTAACAATGGAAAGGAGGGCAAAGCCATTGATCCCACACATTCATCAAGTGAAAGGTCAGAGACACAATCAAGTGTAAATGCCAGGCACAACTCTTTATTGATTCTGCAATATGAATGTTTTACAATTCTTACTCCGAAGAGTAGCTTTGGTATTGCTTCAAAGGCCAAAAGACCATTACAATGAGCATTTAACTCTTATTTATACTTGAACTTGTAGCCATGAAATGGACTACATACAATGTACCTCGGTGATAATTACGAGGTGATTACATCATCCTTATCTGTTTACTAAAGATACACAGAGTGAGGTGCCTTGGCAGTGAGATGTTCTGAGAGCGGGGCACCTTGGTAGTGGGTCGCTTTGAGAGTGGGGCACCTAGAGAGCAGGTTGCTTCAAAAGCGGGGTGCCTAGAGAATGGGTTGCTTTGAGAGTGGAGTGCCTCGAGAGTAGGTTGCTTGGAAAGCGAGACGCTTGGAGAGTGGGTCGTTTTGAAAGTGGGGCGCTTGGAGAGCAGGTCACTTTGAGAATGAGGTTCCCTCTTACAAACACTTATCCAATTTGTGTTTTCTGCGTTGCTCAGTATTTTGCCTTAGCATATGTGTCGGACCTCCTTTTGGGAAGCGAGGTTGCTCAAGGAGCAGGTTGCTCGGAGAGTGAGATGCTTTGGTGAGTGGGCATCTTATGGAGTGGAAAACAATTAAAATGTCTATGAAGTCTGGTTTGGTCCCTTCACATTCTTCATACTGATTGCGTGACAGAACTTGCTTTGGAAGCGATCGTAGTAGTCAGTTGCTACAATTTTGGCGACTTGCGGGAACGTCAATCTTGATTGACGAGAGATCCTAGATGGTGCCTGTTGGTTACGAATCTGCCATGAGGAAAGGATTTTTGGTTAATGCGCCCAGATTCGCCCACCAGCATGAAAGGCCGGAAGGAAGAGATGCCTTCCGATCCAATCTCCGGAGAAGGCCGGCTCCTTTTGGGGGGCTTGATTTAAGCTAAAGGGAACGGGAAAGAAATAAAGGAACGGAAAGAGACAAATGTACGGAAAGAGATACAAATATGTCCAAAGGTTGGTGGGGGGAACTAACGATTACGGGAACACACCAATCACCGCTACTTACTGCATACAAACACAGAGCATGACAAGGAACTGCAAAACCTAGGCGTACTTCCGATACACCAGCAGCGTATGCACAGCTTCAATAGCTCCCTAGCAAACATTCCCTACAAGGAACTAACAGCAGGGGATCGTATCAATCACCAGATACATACACTGACAGGGGTAGAAAGTAAACCTAGAGATGCCAGAGCCAGGTATATGTGTTAGGTAGAGAGTTTAACCGCACAGCTTCAATGGCTCCCTAGCAAACATTCCCTACAAGGAACTAACAGCAGGGGATCGCATCAATCACCAGATACGGGCCAACAACGTCACACATAACTGATGGAACTGCTACCACATTTATAATGAATGCTTTAAATAATGAAGTACGAGAAGGTGCTTTAAGCAAGCAATGCTAGAGGAACCCGATCGCCAAATGCCAAAGTGAATTAACGAGCAACGACACAGGTGGGCCTAAGGCATATAATGAAAGACAACATAAAAGAATAAAGATAGTAGAACAGAACCAGGCATACAGATTGTATTCATAAGTAGAAGCACGATTACAGTAAGCACAGTAGTTCCCTAACAAACATTCCCCTTCCACCCTTTACAATGAATTTCAGATGGGCTTTTATAGCCCGAGTCCCACCCGTTATATTAATGGGCACGAGTCCCGATCAAACATGAGTCGACGTAAGCGGCGAAAGAGCCGCAAATGCTGACCTTTTGTCGGATCGGGCATGTACCCGCAGCATGGTCTTCTCGGAATACGGACAGCTACGTGGCGGAGTCTTTGGGTAATTCTTCAAGTCGGCGAGGCTTGCTAGTAGGCTGGAGCAGGTGAAACCTCGGATCAGCTTTGAATGTGGCTATTAACGCAGGCGGTGCAAGCAGCCCATGCTTATCCCTTTTGGTCGGCAGTCTTGGTTCAAATCCCGAAGTCGGACACTTGTCTGATGATGGGTTATGCCGTGTGACACATGCCTGCATTAGAGGGCAGTCTATCCATCTTTGCTTGGGATCGGGGCTCCTTGGGATGCGTGCAAAAATCAGTGCAGTCGGGGAAGGCCTTCAAGCCTTGGTCAAATTCCGGGTTTGTTCCCCTACTGTACACTCGTCAAGGGCGCATTCCCGCTCCGTTGAGAAGTCGAACTCGCGCACGAGCGAACACCGGTGTCCGCCGCCATATGGACTGCTCCGGCATTTTACCTTTTTTCTGCATTGACCTGTCGATCTGCCAGTGCAAGGTGCGCCCAGGAGGTGGGGCGAAGTGCGAACTTCGCACCAAAACTGGGCGAAGTGCGCACTTCGCACCAAAACTGGGCGAAGTGCGAACTTCGCACCAAACCGGGCGAAGTGCGCACTTCGCACCAAAACTGGGCGAAGTGCGAACTTCGCACCCAGACTTAGCCAATTTCAGATAGACCCGCTGGAAAGCTGGAAAATCAACTGGGAACTCCATGGAAAAAGGGGGGAGAGAAAGAGAATGGGAAAGAAAAGGAAAGGGAGAGAAGTGAGAAAAACGGAAGGAGGAAAAGAAGAGCAGCACTGTTACAAAACAACATTGAAGACATTGCACCCCGTGCAAAAATGTGACAACATTTCTGGCGGCTCGCGGGGTGTCGAGCTCGCCTCGGCGCAAAGAATCCATGCCTTCATCCTTTGGGTGCAGAGGAACTTGCCTCCCCTGCCTTTTTCTCGCTCTAACTGTTCTCCTTGCGGCAACTGTTCTTCAGATTCATCTTTGTCAGTCGCCTCATCAGTATCTCCTTCTGAAAGGTCTCCATTTCCTGCTTCTGCCTCGCACATGCGAGTGTACGTCTCTTGGGCTGAGCGCCAGGCTTCCGCTTCGAATGGCTTGCGGTCAGCTATGTCTTCTAATGCTCCGTGAAAGCGAGCGACCGCGTGCGGGTCGATGGTGAGGTATCTTTTCTCTAACTCCTGAAAATAGGAGCGGATCCCGGAATATCTCGGACACCATCCGAGTGAGGTCGACTGTCTTGAATTGGCTCGTCCAGCCTATCAATTTCAGTCGTATCCGCTTCAAAGGACTGCCAATTCTTCTTTACCCGATCTAGGGTAAGGAGCTCGCCATTCTCAACAAAACCTGGACACCCAAGTTCTGTAAGAGCGTGAAAGGGGGCCAGACAGATATCTTTTTCATGCCCGAATGCATCAAGCATTCGTCTTGCCACTCTCACCTCTTCAACTTTTCTAAAATATTTGTGCAAGGTCACCCTTGCACCTGCCCATTCTGCAGCCGAATGAGGACACGGGGGAAAAAAGGACGCCGTCGCGCTTGCGCTCTCGAAGGTTTATCGCCGAGGTCCGGCCATTGCTTTGCACGGCGCTCGGCCTCCTCTACCACGAGGCTTTCCCGGGCGAAACTTCTTGAATCCCGGATGCGAAGTCCGGGACTGCCATCGCCTTAAAGGTATGGGGCTTGCATTCCCTCGGCAAACCAGCCCTCATTTCCTTAACTTTTGTCTTTGAAAAGACAACCGCTTGAGATGTTTTTTCTGCAAGCCGCGATCGTGCTCGCTTCAAAGACTCCTGGAGCTGAGAAATCTGCTCCGAGGCTGATTTCTTTTCGGTTGCGGCTCGTTGTTTGAGAAGCGGCTAGTCGGGCTTTGAATTCATCTCGTTTCTCGCCGCGCCGCTTCCAATCGCTCAGTGGACCTAGATAGGTCCTCTTCAAGTTGCCTTACTTTGTCCTGCAACGCAAAAAGTTCTTCCTGCTCCTCCAGACTCTTGACAAAGAGATTGTCAGCTTTGCGCATGATCGTCTGAATCTCATACTGTTTATCAATGTCGTCAAAGCTTTTCTCCTTTGTCTGGAGCACGTAGTCCGCCTTAGTCATTTCTCGGAGAGGCTTCTTCACTATTGGGATTATTTTCTCCGTTGTAATCACTCTCCTTCCGAAATCATACTTTGCGCGTTTTGCCGGGGCGGCTATCTCTTCATGTCTCCTCCGCTTCGGGTCTTGGCGGAAAGAGACAGAATACTCTACGGCTCTCGTTTCCAGGGGCAAGTCATCTGAGTTCTGGAGGTCGTCCATAAAATCTGGTTCCCCCGACCCTAGGGATCTGCCGAGACGTCTCTCCTGCGGGGGATGGGATCGGGAGGAACCGGACGGACCTTGGAAGAATCGGTCGCTTGTGGGGGCGACCGGGAAACGAGAAATGGGAGAGGGCCGACACCTGTGAGGGTTTGAAGCGGTTGAGGCGGAGGATGTGATGGTGAATGGACAGCCTCAGCACTAACCTTGGGCGAAGGGTTTGGAGTTGTGCTCAGAGAAAGAGAGACGTTAGGGTTCTGAGCAAACTGGTCGAAAGAATGGGGACCGCTAGAAGGACGCGGAGACGGGGGAGGAGGATGTGGTCATGGCTCGCCCGCATTGAGCGGGGGACCGAGTAGAAGTAGAACCGGGTGAGACTAGAGAGACAGGGACAGCAAACGTACTCGCGGGCTCCGCCCGAGCCGATGCCGGGTGAATGTCTTCTCTTATTGTCTCGACGGCCGGCTTGGGACTGCCCAAAGGAATCGCCTCTGCGGTGGCGGGACGCGGCCGCGGCTCTGCGATCGGTTGCTGCACTATCGAGCTAGGGTCGCCTCGATTTTCTCAACTCTCCTCCGCTTCTTTTCTTCCGGAACAAGCGTCGGATCGGGGGAAGGAGACGAAGCGAGTGCGACGAGCGCCGATGCTCCCACGGTAAACTTGTACCGGGGTTTGACTTGCAGAAGGTCTGCCGCAACCGGTCTGCGTTCTGGCGGTGTTGGTGCTTTTCTTGCCTGAGGAAGTGCCTCGGGCGCTGCCTCGGCTAACTTTTTCGCCTTTTCAGGCGCCGCCTTAGGAGCCACGAACTGCATTGGATCGGCCTGGGTACTTGCTGGGCCGGCGCTGGCAGTTGCCGAAGTGTACAACTGTTTGGGAGGAGACCCACTTTTATAATCCTCAAAGGGGCCTCGGGGAACGTAACCTTGATATGCGAACGGCCGCCAGCTGTCATGATGCTGGTCATAGAGAACCGAGAAGTCGTCATCTACGGCCAGGTTTCTCCTTGTGGATTTATCGTGCTGCGTGCGGCATCTCATTTTCCAGCATTCAATAATCTTTTCTTTAGACCAGTTAAGGCCTGCAATCTTGGACAAAAATTTTTTGAACCCTGGAGATGAGAAGTGATGGTCCCGGTTTCTCTTGGGGTCATATGTCACCTCCTCGCAGTAGAAATCCTGCCAAGGGGGAGAAGCTTTCATTAATTCAATCTCCCAGTCAAGGTCCACATGGACCACGTCGCATCTATCTTCGGTTATGTCCCGGGGGCACGGATGTGCAAACTTTCCCCTTATCCCATGAGGGTCATACTTCCAGTGACTGCGGCAGCAAAACCAGAGCCAATCCGGGACAGCGCTTGCTCTAGGTAGACATGTTGTCCTACCTCGATAATCTCAACATTGGCCCGGGAAAGAGGATATTGAAAAATCTGTCCTCTTTTCTTCCCTAGGCCAAACTCTTCTTCCACATAGTCCATCCGTCGGGCAACTTCCATCCCGAACGGATGCTCCGAGCACCAATAGGGCAGCAAATAGGGTTTGCCCTTGAATCCGTAGATTCCGATCACAATCCCTGCGTCGGTCCGAAACGTCCCCGAGCTTCGATTTATCAAAGCACTCGTCATTTCTCTCGGGGACGGGGGATTTCACTTTCGGTGAAGACCGACATGACGAATCCCGGAAAGTTGAAGTTGAACTTGTAGTAGGACCCTTTCCGGTATAAGTCATCCGTCCGATTATAGACGGGTTGGGGTTCTCCCTTCTCATTAACCTTCTTCGGAGTTCGGGATCGGCATTTGGGGGTGCGAGATGGTACAAACAAAGCCGGACCGGAACGGAACTCGAAACGAAAATTGGTTGATCGGCTCTTCCGGATCTTCACAGATCGGAATGAATGGCATAAGCCGACCGATCTGCCCGATCGAAAGAGATGGGGCGTTTTCCGCTCCGCTGCGCCGCCGGTTCGTAAGATTCTCCACACGGGAGGCATGCACGCGCGCCAGTGGTACGGGTGTACCAGCTCATCGGAGTCGCAGCCGAGGATCCATGCCAAGATGGTATATAGATACTTGCTCTGAAATTTTACCAAAGGCATGGGGCCAGTCGGCCATTGTCCGGCCGGAAGCGGGGCGCTCAGCTCTGAATTGAGGAAATCCCTCATTCGCTTGGTGTGCGTGAAACGTCCCGCTTGTTCGCCCAAATTGATTTTTCTGAGGATGGTGCCGGAGTCGTACTCCGACTACGGGGCGAAAGCTGGTCGCACGGTCTCCTGCGCGCAGTGCGAACAAGGGTTTGCCGCTGGACTCGCTAGATTTGCCGGGAAGGCTGGTTTATAGTGTCCGACAATTAAGTCTATCGACTCCGGGCATTGGTGGACGGGAGGGCACATGAATCGAAGAGGTTTGATTTGTACGCCGCTCCAAAATGATGGGAGGGCGAAACCTTGTCAGCCCAACTCTCCACATTCGCTCTCAGCTGAGTTAGGCTCATGGAAAACGAGCCGTCCACATATCCTGCCAGGTAATTCACCGGAGGTGGTGGGGATTGCCCACGCTGTACCTTCTTCGTCCGGGCCTTTGACTTTTTCTGCGGCGGAGGATCGCCTTTGAAAACTCTTGGCCGCGGCAAATCGCCTGGTTCGCTGCTTCCGCTGGACTGCGCTGACACGAGCATTTTTCCCTTGTCCATCTCTCCGAGTCGACAATAATGACGGGTTCGAGTGCGTCCGCAACAAATTTCGCTATCGGAAGAATAATTAGCACTCGTCGAGGAATAATCTCTCGCAATACGGAATGTTGGCATGATTCGACCCCCTTTTCTAGATAAAAACAGCGCCATTAATGCAACGCAGGAGGGGTAGGTCGGCTGAGTTAAAACCCTTGGTGGCCGCGCAGGAGAACGTTTAGGAAAAGACGCGCCCCGGCAGCCGTGCCTTGCTTTTTAGTTGCGTTTTCGCTTGAAAAACGCGCAATCATTAACTCAGCGTTGGGGACTGCACCATGGCTGACGTTGCTGCCACCATTTGGGCACGCTGATCAAGACAAAACCTTCGGTGCGGAAACCCACATTAAAACAAGTGCAAACGCGCCTTGGGCCCAGCTTGGGGTTTTTGAATTTTTTTATTATTCTTTAAACCGCGTCCCAATACGGCCCGGAAAACTAGGCACGGCGGACTTCGCCCGAAGTTGGGCACGGCCCGACCTCGCCGGCGAAGTCGGACTTCGCCCGAATTTCGGGCGAAGTACGAACTTCGCACCAAAACTGGGCGAAGTACGAACTTCGCGCGAAGCGCGTGCTTGAACTGTTCTACCTCTGTTTTTAGTTGCGCCCAAGGTTTGGGCGCGATCTGGGTCTTTGCCGCCTTTGATCTTTAGATGGACTTCGCACGGGCGGCGGCCGCTTTGTTCGGACTTCGGCCGAAACTTGATGCGAAGTGCGAACTCGCGCGAAGTTCGCACTTCGCCCAAGTGTTGAGCGCGGCGCGCACTCGCACGGGCGCTGGCCGAAGTCGGACTTCGGTGCGAAGTTCGTACTTCGCACAAACTTTGCGCGTAGTGCGTACTTCGCACGAAGGGTTGCGCGAGCTGCGAACTTTAGTCCGCTTCAGCTTTTCTCGGACAAACTTCGCAATTCGGGTGGGCCGAAGTCGAGCTTCATTGCGAAGTCGGACTTCGGTCAACACTTAGTCGATTTCTGCTCTTTTTTCTCCTTTCTTTTTCTGCATAGCCGAACTTCGCCCCTCCTGCGGGGCAACGATAGACTTCGTTGCGAAGTCTGTCTTTCTCTCCCATGCCGCATTTAAGCTCAAAGAAGGAAAAATAAACCGAATGCTAAAACTGGAAACTATACATGCGGGGAAAAATAAAAACACAAGGCAAAATTTTTACAGGGAAGGGCCACTCGGGCGCCTTCAACAGCGATAAAGCTTCAAGTGGAACCCGTTGACGGGGATGGGGAGGAGCTGACCCTCCATATCCGAAAGTATGTAGGCATTGAACTGATTCACCGGGCAATCGATAAGGGCCCTCCCCAGAGAGCATCAAATTTTCCATGATTACCCGGTTTTGCCTTGTATGAGTCCCACTTCAACACCAGGTCCCCGACTTCGAAAACTCGGGCAGTGGTGCCTTTGGCAAACCAGCCTTTAGTGGCTGCAATGTGATCGGCGAAGGCCTGGTATGCACTTTCTCTGTCTTCTTCCAAGCTGCAGGGAGTTGGCACAACTTTGTCGTCTACCGGGTCTCCGCTGCTCCTCGTCTTCGTCAATCATCCACAGGGCGGGGATTTCAATGTGTGATGGCATAACAGCTTGCTTGCCATAGACGAGCGCATAGGGGGACGTCTTGAGGGATTTCTTGAACGCAACTCTGTCCGCCCATAGCGCCCGGTTCAGGAGCAAGTGCCAAGTCCGCTTATTTTTTTCAATGGTCCTCCGGAGAATTTTCAGGAGGTTCTTGTTAGTAGACTCGGCAAGGCCATTCCCCTGCGGGTAGTAATTAGAAGACATCTTGTGATAGATGCCAAGGCCGCTGGTGTACTCCGTGAGTACAGCGCCTACAAATCCCGGACCGTTGTCCGTCACAATCGACTACGGAACCCCCGAGCGGGTAATCGGGCTCTCAATGAACTCGATGACCGTTTCTTGGTCGGCGTTCTTGGTCGGGATCGCCTCCGTCCACCGTGTGAAATAGTCGATGGTCGTGAGAATAAACTTGTGGCCGGCGGAGGAGTTAGGAGAAATCACCCCAATGAAGTCCGGACCCCATTCTTTGGAACGGAGCTTCGGCTTGAATCGATTGAAGGGGCGGGGGTGCTTTTACTGTTTCGGCCAGCATACCTCGGCATTGATCACACTTGGCACGGACCGCATACGCGTGCTGCGAGCGAGTGGGCCAATAGTATCCAGCCCTTATTATTTTTAAGGCCGTTGGCCTTTAAGAATGGTGACCCCAGGCATCCCGGAATGAAAGTCTCCGAGGATCCTAGGCTGGTCGGATTTTCTGAAGTAAAGCCCCTCGGGGCGAAGAGTGTACCTTAGTGCACCTAGCCGAAATCTCCTTCGTTGTGAGGCGTTCGGGTGATCGGGACATCTTCCGGTGTAGAAGTATCTCACCGAGTTCATTTGTCCAATCACTCCCCTCCGATAAGGAGTTGGCTAGGTAGACGCGTGTCGTTGTGTCCTCCCACTTACATGCGGAGATGCCGGCTACAGCGCTTCGGGCCAATTCCTGACACAAGGCTCGGCCTCTGATAAGCTTGGTGGGCCGTACTTCGATGTCAAACTCCTGGATCTTGGCAATCCATTCCGCTCTCTTGTGACCCGGTTCCCCTTGCAAGATGAAGCTGCGAACATCGGGGTGAATCACAAAGACGGTGGTCTTACTTTGGGAGACAAAGTGCCCGAGCTTTCGAAGGGACTTCATGACCGCATGGACCCGCCGCTCTATAAAATTGTACTTCTCTTCGTGTGGCGAGAATCACTTGGCTTAGGAACGCAATGGGGCGCTCCTCACCGTCGTCTCCCTTCGAGTCGGGACTGCGGCGTAACTTTCGGGTTCTCCCACTGCATACGGGATGAAGTCCTTGGAGTAGTCCGGGTTTGTCAACACCGGAGCTTGCGCAATTCGAGCCTTGATTTCCTCGAAAGCTTGCTCTCTCTCGTCAGTCCATTCGTAAGGTGTGTCTTTCTTCAACAGTTCGGCCATAGGCTTGATCAACTGTGCGAAGTCCGGAATGAACTTCTGCATGAAGTTAATCGACCGAAGAAGGACTGCAGACCCTTTTTATCGGTGGTGGGCGGCAAGCGAACGAGGGCTTGTGCTCTGTCGGGGTCAATGGCGAGGCCTTCCTCGGAGATGACATGTCCCGGCAGCTTTCCTTCCTTTACCGCGAAGACAGACTTCTTCGGGTTTATAGAGATGCCGAATTCTCGACAACTTTCAAATATCTGCCGCAGGTGCGAAACATGATCTTCTCGTCGGTGAGAGAAAATAGTCATGTCATCAAGATAGATGACAATAATCTTGTTGAGCAGCTCTCGGAAGGCCAGGTCCATGGCCCTTTGGAACGTGGCACCAGCATTGGATAAGCCAAACGGCATGCGGCGATAGGCGAACGTCCCCCACTTCGTGGTAAACGCCGTCTTATGCCGGTCTTCGTATTTAACCCAAATCCGGTTGTAGCCGGAAAATCCATCTAAAAGTGAAAATCTCTGGGCTCCAGCAACGATATGCAAAATTTGGTCGATTTGGGGAAGCGGATAGTGGTCCCGGAGGGAAGCTTGATTTAGGTTTCGAAGTCGACACGGAGACGTATGTCGCCATTCTTTTTCCTCACGGGCACCAGATTCGCGACCCAGGATGAATGTTTGATGGGGTAGATGATCTTGGCCTCCGAGCATCTTCAAGAGCTCGGTCTTCATCATGGCCTCAACCTTTGGATTTACGGCCCTTTGCTTTTGTCGGAACGGCTTGGCGCCATCCTCTAGCTCGATGGTATGTTGGATGACAGATCTGTCATACCCCCTCAAATCTTCGTAGCACCAGGCCACGATGTCGGGGAACTCCTGGCACAGTGATCTAATCTGCACCCGCTCCTCCGACGTGCAGTCTGTTCCGAACTTGATGGTTTTATCAGGTTCGAGCTCCAGGTTAGCATACTGCCTCGGGTCTACTTTGATCCTGTGGGATATTGCTCTGTCATTCCGATCAAAGAGACTTTCTAATGTAATCAGTCCTTTTGGGACGTGATTATTCCGTAACTGTATCAACCCCTCATATTGCTCGTCATCAGGGTCTCTACCTTCGATTTCACACACTTCGTTAACCAGGAATGTGAAGATCTCCTCGTCACAGCTGAATACACGCCGAAGGTATCCCTATCGAGCACGAAGGCTCGTAAATGGTGCGGACCGGCTTCGGTTTACGGACGACGTCTTCGGCCGGAACGTGCACTGGCTCCAACAGACGCCGAGAATATCCGCGTGCTTGTTTCTCTCACGCGATATTGCCTTAACGTTCAATGAGTCAAATGATTCCATCAGGTCCCAGACCCGATTGCGGTACGCTCTAAGATAGTGATGCTTAGACGCGCATTTATTCGTAACTTGATGACACACTAACTCCGAATCTCCGAAAATTTGGAGATGCTTGATTCCGAGCCTTTCCGCCTTTCGCGAGACCTAAGCACGGGGCTTCGTATTCCGCCGGATTGTTAGTACGAGCTCCGGGCCGGCTCGTAGGCATAGTCCCTCCGGACTCCGGTTGGAGAAACCAGGAGGACCCCCGCACCGGCGCCATTCTTGCAACGGGCGCCGTCAAAGAAAAGCTTCCACGGCTCTTCGGGTGCGGGTCCTACCTCCTTCGCAACGGACACGTCAAGCTCCTCGGGCTGCTTAATGGAATAACAGCCACGCTCTGTCCCGATTACGGCATTAAAATCCCGCAACGAGAACTCGTCTTCTAGTCGTAGCACTTCGAGAGCTTGCTCGGTCGGTTCTCATCGTCACCGGTTCTTCTTCGACAAGCTGGACCATGCGGTCCATCTCTCCGTCGGGTATCTTCTCTACTAGAAAAGGGGAAGGCTTCTCATTGAAAATTTTCAGTCTCCTTCCTTTGAAGGGCACTTCCATGTGCGAGTAGTCTAGAGACGAGTACCCGCCCAACTTCGCAGGTGAACTCCCGAGAGAGACACATGCCGAAGTAAGGCTCCAGTCAACAATCACGACCTCTTGGATGACCACAATGTCGAGAGCTTTGTGCGGCCGGATAGGGATGTCCTTTATGACACCAACTTGTCTTGATAGGGGTGCCGTCTAATTGCGAGCACACCTTGGCTGCTCCGCGTGTATTCCATCCCGATCTCATCGCGAGACGGCCTTCGGCATCACGGTCGAGGAAGCACCGGAATCCACCATGCGGTTGTGAACTATGTGCCCTTGCATCCGCAAAGACAGATAAAAGGGTGGCGGTCCTGTTCTTCCCGAGTGGTGGAGGCCATCAAAGGTTGAACCAGGACAGCGAGTGCATCCGCTTGCCGTTCTTCATGTTTTTTAGTGATTCTTGCGGCGAGATCTACTCGGCACGGAAGCGAAGGGCATCGTACATGCTGATTCGCGGGGAGTCTTCTTTAACTCGTCTACAATGCTGTAGTCCAAGGTACTAGCTCCTTCTGCTGGTTTAGCCGGTTCATACTTGGTCCGATACTGTTGGGTGGCCTCAACTCGCTGTCTCTTGGTCAGAGACGGGTACTTCAGCTTCTCCTGGGCTTGTTCTTTGGTTTCGGC
The DNA here is from genome assembly GCA_028583015.1 of Wollemia nobilis. Lineage (NCBI taxonomy): Eukaryota > Viridiplantae > Streptophyta > Pinopsida > Araucariales > Araucariaceae > Wollemia > Wollemia nobilis. The sequence continues at coordinate 11,313,256 of JAQPPZ010000442.1, read as the reverse complement.
TGGGGGCTGAAGTACAAGGAGCTTAGCGGGAGTTGGGGCCTTTCTTTGGAGGCTTAGTTGGAACGATGAGCGGTCTTTCTTTGGAGACGGTTTAGCGGGAGCTTTATCTTTGGATGCCTTCTCTCGGGCTGTGTAAGGCCACGGCCGCTTGTACGGTGGCAGCCCATTGGGCTGCGGTCTTTCTCTTCTCGTGTATACTCGCAAAGGTTTAGCCGTGTCCGCGACTTTCTTTTCTTCCTTGGCGGGCGTCACCGGGTTCTCTTACGCGCGGGCAAAATTGGCCTCACCGTCCAAGATCATGTACGGCTCATCATCTTCTATAGTGCTGCCGGCCAAGGTCTGGATGTAGTCCTTGGTGCAAAGTGCAATCTTCCTCCGAATGTGGGTCATTGCAAGTAGTGCACCAGTTGACTCAGTCGGGGAGGACCGGTGGGTCATCTATAGCGAGCATTTCTCGGAGGCGGACGCCTCTGCGGTTGGTTTTCGGGGGCTTTATCTTTTGTCAATGCCGGCGGCGCATACGGCCTTCTAGGAGCAAAGTCCATTTGGGCTCGCTTCTTTTTCATAGCTGTCATGTCATTGGACATGGCATGATATCCGGAGGCCAAAGCCCGCACTTCTTGTAGAATCGTGTTCGGATGCTTTGCTGTCGGGAGGCGGCAAGCGTGCGGTGGAGGCAAAGCGGCCAATGGAGGAGGGTTAGAATAAGACGCATACTGCGGGGGAGCGGGAAGCGCTGGAAAATGCGGAGCGGGAGGAGGCGGATGAGGGTAATGCAACCGAGGCGGGCCGTATTGAGTTACGACCGGTGCCGGATTCCACTGCGGGCCGGGGCTGCTGCCACGAAGTAGACGGCACACCACCGGAAGCGAGAAGGATACTGCGATCTTGGAAAGTCGGGATGAATCGGCTCCTGCACTGCGGACGGAAGCTCGCCGATGGAGATAATGTCGGCTTCGACTTGCTCGGGCAGCTTCGTACGGTGCGGGGAACTCGTCAATTCGGGCGATCTTCAGCGACGGGCATGTGTCCGAGTTGAAGGACCTCGGATAGTAGTGAGCGGCCATGCCGGTCGAAGGCCGAAGTTCGCGAGGTACCCGTTTCCAGGATCTCGCAAACCTAATGTTAAAATCGGACACCTCCTCTTGAGGATGCCTCCGGATTGCTTGGAGCCGATGCGATAGAGAGGTAGGATCAGCGGACTCGTTGCATCCTTTTACGAGCCTCTGGCAAGGCAGGGCCACCCGGTGATGGATCCCTACGCGGCGATCTCCACCAGTGAGAAGCTTTCCCCTCAGGGAAAGGGCCAGCAGACGGGTCTTCACACTTTCATCGGTGATGGTATGCAGTGCGGCCAAGGCAAGGATGTCCTGGATGTGCTCGTACGCCGTCTTACCGTAGCCGTCGTATGTGGGAATAGACTTTAAAGCAGCAGGGGGCACAACTTGCTGACCGATCAGGGCCAAAAGCCCGGTAGAGTCCACCGCCGGGAAGAGATCATCGTCATTCAGTCGTTGATCAGCCATTTCTTCTTCTTCTCCGCCGTCGGTTGTGTACTCGGTATCGGTACTTTCCGAGGATACGGGATTTTCCTCTTCCTCGGCCTCTTCTACTTCGTACTCGGCTCTTCCGAGCCTCGGCTTCGGCTTCGTCGAAATGAGCTCGCGGATCAGCCCGACTGGGTATCTCGCCTCGAGCGTGGATGTCTAGTTCGTAGAACTCGGGCGGGCTTCTCGGATTTCTTGTTCGCCACCTTCTCGTGTGCATGAAGGTGACCGGACCGGTCTTCTAGACTCGGAGGATTTGTTCGTGCGAGTCGCCGGGTGTTCGGATTTGGAACAGCAATGAAGCGAACACCGGTGCTTCGATTCCGTCGGGGGTGAGAAACTTCCTTGTCTCACCAAGAGCTCGAGAAGCCGTCGGCGCCGGGTGGAGACCGATCGAGAAAATCTCTCGTCGGATGTGGGACCCGTCTTCCGCCGAGCGTGGCAGAGAAACTGTTGCGCTAGGTGGAAACTGGATGGGTAGTCTTTCTTTAAATCGTGGGACAAGCGTCCCAGCGGGCGTGCCAGAGAAACTGATGGTTACGAATCTGCCATGAGGAAAGGATTTTTGGTTAATGCGCCCAGATTCGCCCACCAGCATGAAAGGCCGGAAGGAAGAGATGCCTTCCGAGCCAATCTCCGGAGAAGGCCGGCTCCTTTTGGGGTGCTTGATTTAAGCTAAAGGGAACAGGAAAGAAATAAAGGAACGGAAAGAGACAAATGTACGAGAAAGAGATACAAATATGTCCAAAGGTTGGTGGGGGGGAACTAACGATGCGGGAACACACCAATCACCGCTACTCACGCATACAAACACGAGAGCATGACAAGGAACGCAAAACCTAGGCGTACTTCCGATACACCGGCAGCGTATGCACAACTTCAATAGCTCCCTAGCAAACATTCCCTACAAGGAACTAACGGCGAGGGGATCGTATCAATCACCGGATACATACAGCGACGGGGTAGAAAGTAAACCTAGAGATGCCGAGCCGGTATATGTGTTAGGTAGAGAGTTTAACCGCACGACTTCAATGGCTCCCTAGCAAACATTCCCTACAAGGAACTAACGGCGAGGGATCGCATCAATCACCGGATACGGGCCAGACAACGTCACACACAAGCGATGGAACTGCTACCAAATTTATAATGAATGCTTTAAATAATGAAGTACCGAAGGTGCTTTAAGCAAGCAATGCTAGAGGAACCCGATCGCCAAATGCCAAAGTGAATTAACGAGCCGCGACACAGGTGGGCCTAAGGCATATAATGAAAGACAGCATAAAAGAATAAAGACAGTAGAACAGAACCAGGCATACAGATTGTATTCATAAGCAGAAGCACGATTACAGTAAGCACAGTAGTTCCCTAACAAACATTCCCCTTCCACCCTTTATAATGAATTTCAGATGGGCTTTTATAGCCCGAGTTCCACCCGTTACATTAATGGGCACAGAGTCCCAGTCAAACATGAGCTGACAGAAGCGGCGAAAGAGCTGCAAATGCTGACCTTTTGTCGGATCGGGGCTGTACCCGCGACATGGTCTTCCCGGAATACGGACAACTACGTGGCGGAGTCTTGGGTAATTCTTCAAGTCGGCGAGCTTGCTAGTAGGCTGGAGCAGGTGAAACCTCGGATCAGCTTTGAATGTGGCTATTAACGCGAGCGGTGCGGGCAGCCCATGCTTATCCCCTTTTGGTCGGCGAGTCTTGGTTCAAATCCCGAAGGCTGGACACTTGTCGATGATGGGTTATGCCATGTGACACATGCCTGCCTTAGAGGGCAATCTATCCATCTTTGCTTGGGATCGGGGCTCCTTGGGATGCGTGCAAAAATCAGTGCAGTCGGGGAAGGCCTTCAAGCCTTGGTCAAATTCCGGGTTTGTTCCCCTACTGTACACCTGTCAAGGGCGCATTCCCGCTCCGTTGAGAAGTCGAACTGCGCACAGGCGAACACTGGTGTCTGTCGCCATATGGACTGCTCCGGCATTTTACCTTTTTCTGCATTGACTGTCGATCTGCCAGTGCAAGGTGCGCCCAGGAGGTGGGGCGAAGTGCGAACCTCGCACCAAAACTGGGCGAAGTGCGAACTTCGCACCAAAACTGGGCGAAGTGCGAACTTCGCACCCAGACTTAGCCAATTTCAGATAGACCTGCTAGAAAGCTGGAAAATCAAGCTGGGAACTCCATGGAAAAAAGGGGGAGAGAAAGAGAATGGGAAAGAAAAGGAAAGGGAGAGAAGCGAGAAAAACGGAAGGAGGAAAAGAAGAGCAGCACTGTTACAAAACAACATTGAAGACATTGCACCCCGTGCAAAAATGTGACAACAGTGCCTTCTCCATTAAGTCACATAATCTTTTGCTAGATTTCTTATGCCTTGCATAATTTGGCTGAATCATTGTTCGTAGGATTTTCAATTTGTGTCTAAGGGAACTAAAAAGTTATTCAATGCATTCAATCTATTCCTCATATGTATCTCTTTGAAGATCCTCTGCTTTTGTTGCCATCTGCTTTATCCCTTATAGTTCTTCTAGCATGCTTATAACTTCTTGCAAATCATTTGATTGAACGCCCTTTTCTTTTCATTCTTCAATAAACCTAGCAAGTTGTTCTGTCATGAGCGTGTTAGGATCTGGCAATCCCTTTTCAATTGTCTGGTTGATCTTCTTTTTTGCTTCACCGATAGCCTCAATTGTCTGGGATGCTCTTAAGCTGCTCGATGAGTATAGCTTTATCTGTCAGACCTTGTTGCGTCACCTGCTAAATGGTCATCTTCTAAATCTGTTGCATGATTTCACTATGCCCCTTCCTTGCTTCTAGTTGTATCCTGCTCTATTCTCTAGTTGGGACCACTTGGTCTATTAGCTCCTCGCATTCCTTAAAGTAAGAGAAGTAACCCTTTGCATGTTGAATCTCTTTGCTAATCTCATCCCAAAGGAATCTCACTCGCTTGGGTGCCAATGTTTTAGACTTTAATTCTACTATTGTTGCTTCTGCCTTGGTCCATGCTTGTGTGAGCCTGATGTTTTCTTTATCTTTCTCTTCTTGCAACTCTTGGATAGTGGCCTTAAAATGTTCTATCTGTTCTTGTAGAGCATGTTTGTTTTCTTCTTGCCTTTGTCTCCTTTCATTCCATTCCTCCTCTATTTGTCTTTGCATGGTGGTGATTTGTTGTTCCATTTATTCTTCCCTTACCTTCAATTGTTCCCGCAAGGCCTTAATTTGCTGCTCTGCTTCTTGCCTCCCACGACCTCTCTTAGCCTCTAATTGCTTTTCAAGTTTTTTTTTCTCTCTTGTTCAAGCAATTTTACATGTTCCTCTTGGGACCGTTCTTCTTGCCCTACTTGTTTTTCATTCTCTTCTTTTTCCATTAGGGCAATCTATGATTGGTCCCTTAGTTGAGCCATCACTTCCCACTCATGTTCGACGATCATTTGCAACTGACAAACTTCTTCATCTTTTGCTTCGGCATACTCCTTGCAGTGTTGGGCTTCTTGATTGAGTTGTAACACTTTGTATTTTAGGATATCTAGTATGTTCATGGTTGAGATTTGGTTGAAATCTGGATGACCAACTGGTGTTTATGGTTCGGGTTGATGTGTCGGGATATTTGGAATTATGTCAACAGGTAAAGGAGTTGTGACATGATGGACGAATGAGGGGGGTAGCAAGGCAGAAGTGTAGGAACCAATGGCTTCTTCAATTTGCATGAAAATCTGTCCCATGCTAACATTATTGTTGGTCATTGTAGGTTGCAGGAGAACAAACCTCTTTTTCTGTGTTTTTTTTGATTTCAAAGATGATGGTTATACTAGGTCTATATGGGGAGGCACTTGGTCCATGGGCTTCAGTTGTAAGAGTGGTTGTGCTTAGTGATGGTGGATGGAGCATAGCAGAAGAATGAAGAGGAATATTGGAAGAGGGAATTGAAGAAAAGGGTGGGAAAGAAGTATGGGGAATAGAAGTAGGTGGAGTAGAAGTGAGTGAGTCATGAGAAAAGGGCAAAGGAAAAGTTAGCCTCTAAAGCAACTCTTCCTATTTCAGTCACTTCTACATTGGCAAAATGATGTACTCTTGAGTCAAGAGGGTCCATACCTTGGAAATATGTGTCGCCTTTGTTTCCCAGGTCAGCTCCTTAATCCATTTCGACATGTTCCCATCGAAGGTCTTGAGGTATTTCTCCTTCCTCATGGGCCTGTTCTTCGTGTGTCCTTGATGGCTTCTTAGGTGCTTTCTCTATTCCTTTTCCTTGGGTCTTTTGTCCTTGTGTACCATGTTGATATTTTTGCTTTTGGGCTGGTTTGAACTGAACTTTAAACCTTGTTGAAGCAATGTCTCTGTTGTCACATTTTTGCACGGGGTGCAATGTCTTCAATGTTGTTTTGTAACAGTGCTGCTCTTCTTTTCCTCCTTCCGTTTTTCTCACTTCTCTCCCTTTCCTTTTCTTTCCCATTCTCTTTCTCTCCCCCCTTTTTTCCATGGAGTTCCCAGTTGATTTTCCGGCTTTCCGGCGGGTCTATCCGAAATTGGCTAAGTGCGGGTGCGAAGTTCGCACTTCGCCCGATTTTGGTGCGAAGTTCGCACTTCGCCCGATTTTGGTGCGAAGTTCGCACTTCGCCCCACCTCTGGGCGCACCTTGCCCTGCGCGGTCGACGAGTCAATGCGAGAAAAAAGGTAAAATGCCGGAGCGAGTCCATATGGCGGCGGACACCGGTGTTCGCTTGTGCGCGATTCGACTTCTCAACGGAGCGGGAATGCGCCCTTGACGGGTGTACGGTAGGGGAACAAACCCGGAATTTGACCAAGGCTTGAAGGCCTTCCCACCGCCCTGATTTTTGCACGCATCCCAAGGAGCCCCGATCCCAAGCAAAGATGGATAGAGCGCCCTCTAAGGCGGGCATGTGTCCCACGGCATAACCCATCATCGGACAAGTGTCCGGCTTCGGGATTTGAACCAAGACTGCCGACCAAAAGGGATAAGCATGGGCTGCCTGCACCGCCTGCGTTAATAGCCACATTCAAAGCTGATCTGAGGTTTCACCTGCTCCAACTACTAGCAAGCCTGCCGACTTGAAGAATTACCCAGCACTCCGCCACGTAGCTGTCCAGATTCCAGGAAGACCATGTTGCTGGTACAGCCCAGTCCGACAAAAGGTCGGCATTTGCAGCTCTTTCGCCGCTTACGTCGGCTCATGTTTGGTGGGACTATGTGCCCATTAATGTAACGGGTGGGACTCGGGCTATAAAAGCCCATCTGAAATTCATTGTAAAGGGTGGAAGGGGAATGTTTGTTAGGGAACTACTGTGCTTCTTGTAACCGTGCTTCTGCTTATGAATACAATCTGTATGCACGGTTACGTTCTACTATCTTTATTCTTTTATCTTGTCTTTCATTATATGCCTTAGGCCCACATGTGTCATTGCTCGTTAATTCACTTTGGCATTTGGCGATCGGGTTCCTCTAGCATTGCTTGCTTAAAGCACCTTCCGTACTTCATTATTTAAAGCATTCATTATAAATTTGGTAGCAGTTCCATCGGTTGTGTGTGACGTTGCTGGCCCGTATCACGGTGATTGATGCGATCCCTAGCTGTTAGTTCCTTGTAGGGAATGTTTGCTAGGGAGCCATTGAAGCTGTGCGGTTAAACTCTCTACCTAACACATATACACAGCTCTGACATCTCTAGGTTTACTTTCTACCCCTGTCAGTGTACGTATCTGGTGATTGATACGATCCCTAGCTTGTTAGTTCCTTGTAGGGAATGTTTGCTAGGGAGCTATTAAAGCTGTGCATACGCTGCTGGTGTATCGGAAGTACGCCTAGGTTTTGCAGTTCCTTGTCATGCTCTGTGTTTGTATGCAGTAAGTAGCGGTGATTGGTGTGTTCCCGTACTGTTAGTTCCCCCCCACCAACCTTTGGACATATTTGTATCTCTTTATGTACATTTGTCTCTTTCCGTTCCTTTATTTCTTTCCTGTTCCCTTTAGCTTAAATCAAGCCCCCCAAAAGGAGCCGGCCTTCTCCGGAGATTGGCTCGGAAGGCATCTCTTCCTTCCGGCCTTTCATCTTTGAGTGGGCGAATACGGGCGCATTAACCAAAAATCCTTTCCTCATGGCAGATTCGTAACCAACGGTTTCTGCGCACGCCGGTGGGACGCTTGTCCCACGATTTAAAGAAAGAGTACCCATCCGGTTTCCACCTAGCGCAGCGGTTTCTTCGACCCGCTCGGCGGAACACGGGTCCCACATCCGACGAGAGATTTTCCGATCGGTCTCCACACGGCGGCGACGGTTCTCGAGCTCTTGGTGAGACAAGGAAGTTTCTCACCCCCGACGAGAATCGAAGCACCGGTGTTCGCTTCATTGCTGTTCCAAATCTGAACACATGGCGACTCTGCACGAACAAATCCTCTGAGTCTAGAAGACCGGTCCGGTCACCTTCATGCACACGAGAAGGTGGCGAACAAGAAATCCGAGAAGCCCGCCTGAGTTCTACGAACTAGACATCCACGCTCGAGGCGAGATACCCAGGCTGGCTGATCCGCGAGCTCATTTCGACGAAGCCGAGGTGAGATCCAAGAAGAGGCCGAAGCTGAGGTCGGAAGAGCCGAGTACGAAGTAGAAGAGGCCGAGGAAGAGGAAAATCCTGTATCCTCGGAAAGTACCGATACCGAGTACACAACCGACGGCGGAGAAGAAGAAGAAATGGCTGATCAACAGCCGAATGACGATGATCTCTTCCCGGCGGTGGACTCTACAGGGCCTTTGGCCCTGATCGGTCAGAAAGCTGTGCCCCCTGTCTGCTTTAAAGTCTATTCCCACATACGACGGCTACGGTAAGACGGCGTACGAGCACATCCGGGACATCCTTGCCACGGCTGCATGCTGCATACCATCACCGGTGAAAGTGTGAAGACCCGTCTGCTGGCCCTTTCCACGAGGGGAAAGCTTCTCTGCTTGGTGGAGATCGGCGCCGAGAGGGATCCATCATCTGGGTGGCCCGGCTTGCCGGGAGGCTCGTAAAAGGATGCAACGAGTCTGCTGATCCTACCTCTCTCTTGCATCGGTTCCAAGCAATCCGGAGGCATCCTCAAGAGGAGGTGTCCGATTTTAACATTAGGTTTGCGAGATCCTGGAAACGGGTACCTCGCGAACTTCGGCCTTCGGCCGGCATGGCTGCTCACTACTATCGAGGTCCTTCAACTCGGACATATGTCTGCTGCTGAAGATCGCCCGGGTTGACGAGTTCCACCGCTTGTACGAAGCTGCCCGACAAGCTGAAGGCGACATTATCTCCATCGGCGGGCTTCCGTCCGAGTGCGGGGAGCCGATTCATCCCGACTTTCCAAGATCGCGGTATCCTTCACGCTACGGTGGTGTGCCGTCTACTTCGGGGCAGCAGCCCCGGCCGCGGTGGAATCCGGCGCCGGTCGTAACTCAATACGGCCCGCCTCAGTTGCATTACCCTCATCCGCCTCCTCCCGCTCCGCATTTTCCAGCGCTTCCTGCTCCCCCGCAGTATGCGTCTTATTCTAACCCTCCTCCATTGGCCGCTTTGCCTCCACCGGCACAATTGCCGCCTCCTGACAACAGCATCCAGAACACGATTCTACAAGAAGTGCGGGCTTTAGCCTCCGGATATCATGCCATGTCCAATGACATGACAGCTATGAAAAAGAAGGAGGCCCAAATGGACTTTGCTCCTAGAAGGCCGTATGCGCCGCCGGCATTGACAAAAGATAAAGCCCCGGAAAACCAACCGCGAGGCGTCCGCCTCCGAGAAATCTTGCTATAGATGACCCACCTGGTCCTCCCGACCGAGTCAGCGAGTGCACTACTTGCAATGACCCGCATTCGGAGGAAGATTGCACTTTGCACCGGCACTACATCCGGACCTTGGCCGGCGGCACTATAGAAGATGATGAGGCTGTACATGATCTTGGACGGTGAGGCCAATTTTGCCTACCCGAGAAGAGAACCCGGTGGCGCCCGCCAAGGAAGAAAAGAAAGGCTGCGGACACGGCTAAACCTTTGCGGGTATACACGAGAAGAGAAAGACCGCAGCCCAATGGGCTGCCACCGTACAAGCGGCTGTGGCCTTACACAGCCCAGGAGAAGGCATCCAAAGATAAAGCTCCCGCTAAACCTTCTCCAGCAAAGACCGCTGCTGTTCCAGCTAAGCCTCCGACAAAGGCCCCAACTCCCGCTAAGCTCCTGTACTTCAGCCCCCGGCCGAAACCAAAGAACAAGGGCAGGAGAAGGCTGAAGTACCCGTCTCGACCAAGAGACGGCGAGTTGAGGCCACCCAACGATACCGGACCAAGTATGAACCGGCTAAACCGGCGAGAAGGAGCTAGTACCTCGGGCTACGGCATTGTAGACGAGTTAAAGAAGACTCTGCCGGAATCGGCATGTACGATGCCCTTACGCTTCCGAGCCGGGTAGATCTGCTTGCAAGAATCACTAAAAAACATGAAGAACGGCAAGCGGATGCGGCCTGCTGTCTCGGTTCAACCTTTGACGGTCTCCACCATCGGGAAGAACAGGACCGCCACCCTTTTATCTGTCTTTGCGGATGCAAGGGCACATAGTTCTCAGCTGCATGGTGGATTACGGTGCTTCCTCGGTCGTGATGCCGAAGGCCGTCTGCGATGAGATCGGGATGGAATACACGCGGAGCAGCCAAGGTGTCCTTGCAATTAGACGGCACCCCTGTCAAGACGGTTGGTGTCATAAAGGACATCCCTATCCGGCTGCACAAAGCTCTCGACATTGTGGTCATCCAAGAGGTCGTGATTGTTGACCCGGAGCCTTACTTCGGCATGTGTCTCTCTCGGGAGTTCAGCTGCGAAGTTGGGCGGGTACTGTCTCTAGACTACTCGCACATGGAAGTGCCCTTCAAAGGAAGGAGGCTGAAAATTTTCAATGAGAAGCCTTCCCCTTTTCTAGTAGACAAGATACCCGGCGGAGAGATGGGTCGCATGGTCCGGTTGTCGAGAAGAAGCCGGTGACGAGTGGAGCCGACCGAGCAAGCTCTCGAAGTGCTACGGCTAGAAGACGAGTTCTCGTTGCGGGATTTTAATGCCGTAATCGGGAAGACAGGAGCTGTTATTCCATTAAGCGGCCCGAGGAGCTTGACGTGTCCGTTGCGAAGGAGGTAGGACCTGCACCCGAAGAGCTGTGGAAGCTTTTCTTTGGCGGCGCCCGTTGCAAGAATGGCGCCGGTGCAAGGGTCCTCCTGGTTTCTCCAACCGGAGTCCGGAGGGACTATGCCTACGGGCTGGCACGAGGCTGTACTAACAATTCGGCGGAATACGAAGCCACGTGCTTGGGTCTGCGAAAGGCGGAAAGGCTCGGAATCAAGCATCTCCAAATTTTCGGAGATTCAGAGTTAGTGTGTCATCAAGTTACGAATAAATGCGCGTCTAAGCATCACTATCTTAGAGCGTACCGCAATCGGGTCTGGGACTTGATGGAATCGTTTGACTCATTGAACGTTAAGGCAATATCGCGTGAGAGAAACAAGCACGCGGATATTACGGCGTCTGTTGGAGCCAGTGCGTTCAGGTGAAGACGTCGTCCGAAGCCGAAGCCGGTCCGCACCATTTACGGAGCCTTACGTGCACGATAGGGATACCTTACAGCGGGTATTCAGGTGTGACGAGGAGATCGTCACATTCACGGTTAACGAAGTGTGTGTAATCGAAGGTAGAGACCACGATGACGAGCAATATGAGGGGTTGATACGATTCACGGAATAATCACGTCCCAAAAGGACTGATTACATTAGAAAGTCTCTTTGATCGGAATGACGAGCAATATCCCACGGGATCAAAGTAGACCCGAGGCGGTATCCTGACACTGGAGCTCGAACACGGTAAAACCATCAAGGTCGGAGCAGGTCGCACGTCGGAGGAGGCGGTGCAGATTAGATCATTGTGCCGGGAGTTCCCCGACATCGTGGCACAGTGCTACGAAGATTTGAGGGGTATGACGGATCTGTCATCCGAGCATACCATCGAGCTAGAGGATGGCGCCAAGCCGTTCCGACAAAAGCAAAGGGCCGTAAATCCAAAGGTTGAGGCCATGATGAAGACCGAGCTCTTGAAGATCCTTGGAGGCCAAGATCATCTACCCCATCAAACATTCATCCTGGGTCGCGAATACGGTGCCCGTGAGGAAAAAGAATGGCGACATACGTCTACGTGTCGACTTCGAAACCTAAATCAGGCTTCCCTCCGGGACCACTATCCGCTTCCCCAAATCGACCAAATTTTGCATATCGTTGCTGGAGCCCAGAGATTTTCACTTTTAGATGGATTTTCCGGCTACAACCAGATTTGGGTTAAAGACGAAGACCGGCATAAGACGGCGTTTACCACGAAGTGGGGACGTTCGCCTATCGGCGCATGCCGTTTGGCTTATCCAATGCTGGTGCCACGTTCCAAAGGGCCATGGACCTGGCCTTCAGAGAGCTGCTCAACAAGATTATTGTCATCTATCTTGATGACATGGCTGTTTTCTCTCACCGACGAGAAGATCATGTTTCGCACCTGCGGCAGATATTTGAAAGTTGTCGAGAATTCGGCATCTCTATAAACCCGAAGAAGTCTGTCTTCGCGGTAAAGGAAGGAAAGCTGCTTGGGACATGTCATCTCCGAGGAAGGCCTCGCCATTGACCACGACGGAGCACAAGCCCTCGTTAGCTCGCCATTGCCTGATAAAAAGGTCTGCAGTCCTTCTTCGGTCGGATTAACCTCGTGCGGAAGTTCATTCCGGACTTCGCACGAGTGATCAAGCCTATGGCCGAGCTGTTGAAGAAAGATACACCTTACGAATGGGTGATGAGAGAGAGCAAGCTTTCGAGGAAATCAAGGCTCGAGTTGCGCAAGCTCCGGTGTTGACAAACCCGGACTACTCCAAGGACTTCATCCTGTATGCGGTGGGAGAACCCGAAAGCTACGCTGCAGTCCTGACTCAGAAGGGAGACGACGGTGAGGAGCGCCCCATTGCGTTCCTAAGCCAAGTGATTACGCCACACGAAGAGAAGTACAATTTTATAGAGCGGCGGAGTCCATGCGGTCATGAAGTCCCTTCGAAAGCTCGGGCACTTTGTCTCCCAAAGTAAGACCACTTGTCTTTGTGATTCACCCCGATGTTCGCAGTTTCATCTTGCAAGGGGAACCGGGTCACAAGAGAGCGGGATGGATTGCCAAGATCCGGGAGTTTGACATCGAAGTACGGCCCACCAAGCTTATCAGAGGCCGAGCCTTGTGTCAGGAATTGGCCCGAAGCGCTGCAGCCGGCATCTCCGCTGTGAGTGGGAGGACACGGCGACACGCGTCTACCTAGCCAACTCCTTATCGGAGGGGAGTGATTGGACAAATGAGCTGGTGAGATACTTCGCACCGGAAGATGTCTGATCACTGAACGCCTCACAACGAAGGAGATTTCGGTTAGGTGCATTAAGGTACACTCTTCGCCCCGAGGGGCTTTACTTCAAAAACATTGACGGCATCCTGTTGCGGTGCGTCATAAAATCTGACCAGCCTAGGATCCTCGGAGATTTTCATTCCGGGATGCCTCGGGGTCACCATTCTTCAAGGCCAACGGCCTTAAAAATAATAAGGGCTGGATACTATTGGCCCACTGCGTTCGCAGACGCGTATGCGGTCCGTGCCAAGTGTGATCAATGCCGAGGTATGCTGGCCGAAACGAGAAAAGCACCCCTGCCCCTTCAATCGATTCAAGCCGAAGCTCCGTTCCGGCAATGGGAGTCCGGACTTCATTGGGGTGATTTCTCCTAACTCCTCCGCCGGCCACAAGTTTATTCTCACAGCTACCGACTATTTCACACGGTGGACGGAGGCGATCCCGACCAAGAACGCCGACCAAGAAACGGTCATCGGGTTCATTGAGAGCACGATTACCCGCTCGGGGTTCCGAGTCGATTGTGACGGACAACGGTCCGGGATTTGTAGGCCCTGTACTCACGGAGTACACCGGCGGCCTTGGCATCTATCACAAGATGTCTTCTAATTACTACCCGCGAGGGAATGGCCTTGCCGAGTCTACTAACAAGAACCTCCTGAAAATTCTCCGGAGGACCATTGAAAAAAATAAGCGGACTTGGCACTTGCTCTGAACCGGGCGCTATGGGCGGACCGAGTTGCGTTCAAGAAATCCCTCAAGACGTCCCCCTATGCGCTCGTCTATGGCAAGCAAGGCTGTTATGCCATCACACATTGAAATCCCCGCCACGTGGATGATTGACGAAGACGGGAGCAGCGGAGACCCGGTAGACGACGAGGTTGTGCCAACTCCTGCGGTTGGAAGAAGACGAGAGAAAGTGCATACCGGGCCTTCGCCGATCACATTGCAGCCACTAAAGGCTGGTTTGCCAAAGGCACCACTGCCCGAGTTTTCGAAGTCGGGGACCTGGTGCTGAAGTGGGACTCATACAAGGCAAAACCGGGTAATCATGGAAAATTTGATGCTCTATGGGAGGGCCCTTATCAGATTGGCCGGGTGAATCAGTTCAATGCCTACATACTTTCGGATATGGAGGGTCAGCTCCTCCCCATCCCCGTCAACGGGTTCCACTTGAAGCTTTATCGCTGTTGAAGGCGCCGAGTGGCCCTTCCCTGTAAAAATTTTGCCTTGTGTTTTTATTTTTCCCCGCATGTATAGTTTCCAGTTTTAGCATTCAGTTTATTTTTCCTTCTTTGAGCTTAAATGCGGCATGGGAGAGAAAGACGGACTTCGCAACGAAGTGCTGTCGTTGCCCGCGAGGAGGGGCGAAGTTCGGCTATGCGAGAAAAAGAAAGGAGAAAAAGAGCGAGAAATCGACTAAGTGTTGACCGAAGTCCGACTTCGCGGCGAAGCTGACTTCGGCCCGACCGAATTGCGAAGTTTGTCCGAGAAAAGCTGAAGCGAGACTAAAGTCCGCAGCTGCGCAACCCTTCGTGCGAAGTACGCACTACGCGCAAAGTTTGTGCGAAGTACGAACTTCGCACCGAAGTCCGACTTCGGCCAGGCGCCCGTGCGAAGTGCGCGCTGCGCTCAACGCTTGGGCGAAGTGCGAACTCGCGCGAGGTTCGCACTCGCATCAAGCTTCGGCCGAAGTCCGAACAAAGCGGCCGGCGCCCGTGCGAAGTCCATCTAAAGATCAAAGGCGGCAAAGACCCAGATCGCGCCCAAACCTTGGGCGCGGCTAAAACAGAGGTAGAACGGTTCAAGCACGCGCTTCGCGCTGAAGTTCGTACTTCGCCCGGTTTTGGTGCGAAGTTCGTACTCGCCCGAAGTCGAGCGAAGTCCGACTTCGCCCGGCGAGGTCGGGCCGTGCCCAACTCGGGCGAAGTCCGAGCTGCGCCCTAGTTTTCCGGGCCGATGTTGGGACACGGTTTAAAGAATAATAAAAAAGTTCAAAAACCCCAAAGTCTGGGCCCAAGGCGCGTTTGCACTTGTTTTAATGTGGGTTTCCGCACCGAAGGTTTTGTCTTGATCAGCGTGCCCAAGTGGTGGCAGCAACGTCAGCCATGGTGCAGTCCCCAACGCTGAGTTAATGATTGCGCGTTTTCAAGCGAAACGCAACTAAAAAAGCAAGGCACGGCTGCCGGGCGCGTCTTTTCCTAAACGTTCTTCTGCGCGGCCACCAAGGGTTTTAACTCAGCCGACCTACCCCTCCTGCGTTGCATTAATGGCGCTGTTTTTATCTAGAAAAGGGGGTGAGAATCATGCCAACATTCCAGTTGCGAGAGATTATTCCTCGGACGGTGCTAATTATTCCTCTGATAGCGAAATTTGTTGCAGACGGCCTGAACCTGTCATTATTGCTGACTCGGAGAGATGGACAAGGGAAAAATGCACGTGTCGGCGCGATCCAGTGAAGCAATGAACCGGGCGATTTGCCGCGGCCGGGGAGTTTTCAAAGGCGATCCTCCGCCGGAGAAAAAGTCAAAGGCCCGGACGAAGAAGGTACGGCGTGGGCAATCCCCACCACCTCCGGTGAATTACAGGCGAGGATATGTGGACGGCTCGTTTTCCATGAGCCTAACTCAGGTGAGAGCGAATGTGGAGAGGCTGGGCGACAAGGTTTCGCCCTCCCATCATTTTGGAGCGGCGTACAAATCAAACCTCTTGATTCATGTGCCCTCCTGTCCACCAATGCCGGAGGCGATAGACTTAATTGTCGGACACTATAAACCGGCTTCCAGACAAATCTGCGAGTTCCAGCGGCAAACCCTTGTTCGCACTGCGCAGGGAGACTGTGCAGCCAGCTTTCGCCCCAGGGCTGGAGTACGACTCCGGCACCATCCTCAGAAAAATCAATTTGGGCGAACAAGCGGGACGTTTCACGCACACCAAGCGAATGAGGGATTTCCTCAATTCGGAGGCTGAACGCCCCGCTTCCAGCCGGACAATGGCCGGCGGCCCCATGCCTTTGGTAAAATTTCCGAGCAAGTATCTATATACCATCTTGGCATGGATCCTCGAGCTGCGACTCCGATGGTGGTACACCCGTACCAGTGCGCGTGCGAGAATGCCTCTGTGTGGAGAATCTTACGAACCGGCGGCGCGGCGGAGCGGAAACGCCCCATCTCTTTCGGCTGAGCGGGCGGTGGCTTACGCCATTCATTCCGATCTGTGAAGATCCGAAGCGCCGGTCAACCAATTTTCGTTTCGAGTTCCGTTACGGTGCGGCTTTGTTTGTACCATCTGCACCCCCAAATGCCGATCCCGAACACGAAGAAGGTTAACGAGAAGGGAGAACCCCGACCCGTCTATAATCGGACGGATGACTTATACCGGAAAGGGTCCTACTACAAGTTCAACTTCAACTTTACGGGATTCGTCATGTCGGGTCTTCACCGAAAGTGAAATCCCCCGTCCCAGAGAGAAATGGCGAGTGCTTTGATAAATCGGAAGCTCGGGGACGTTTCGAGCGACGCGAGGGGATTGTGATCAGAATCTACGGATTCAAGGGCAAACCCTATTTGCTGCCCTATTGGTGCTCCGAGCATCTGTTCGGGATGGAAGTTGCCCGACAGATGGACTATGTGGAAGAAGAGTTTGGCCTAGGGAAGAAAAGAGGACAGATTTTTCAATATCCTCTTTCTTGGGCCAATGTTGAGATTATCGAGGTAGGACAACATGTCTACCTAGAGCAAGCGCTGTCCCCGGATTGGCCTGGTTTCTGCTGCCGCGGCTGCTGGAAGTATGACCCTCATGGGATAAGGGGAAAGTTTGCACATCTGTGCCCCGGGACATAACCGAAGATAGATGCGACGTGGTCCATGTGGACCTTGAGTGGGAGATTGAATTAATGGAAGCTTCTCCCCCTTGGCGGGATTTCTCTTTGCGAGGAGGTGACATATGACCCCAAGAGAAACCGGGACCATCACTTCTCATCTCCGGGGTTCAAAAAATTTCTGTCCAAGATTGCGAGGCCTTAAGCTGGTCTAAAGAAAAGATTATTGAATCTTTGGAAAATGAGATGCCGCACGCGACACGATAAATCCACAAGGAGAAACATGGCCGTAGATGACGACTTCTCGGTTCTCTATGACCAGCATCATGACAGCTGGCGGCCGTTCGCATATCAAGGTTACGTTCCCAGAGGCCCCTTTGAGGATTATAAAAGTGGGTCTCCTCCCAAACAGTTGTACACTTCGGCAACTGCCAGCGCCGGCCCGACAAGTACCCGAGCCGATCCAATGCGGTTCGTGGCTCCTAAGGCGGCGCACGAAAAGGCGAAAAAGTTAGCCGAGGCGGCGCACGAGGCACTTCCTCGAGCAAGAAAAGCACCGGCACCGCCGGAACGCGGACCGGTTGCGGCGGACCTTACGCAAGTCAAACCCCGGTACAAGTTTACCGTGGGAGCATCGGCGCCTGCTTGCACTCGCCGTCTCCTTCCCCCGATCCGACGGTTGTTCCGGGAAGAAAGAAGCGGAGGAGAGTTGAGAAAATCGGGCGACCTAGCTCGATAGTGCAGCGACCGATCGCGAGCCGCGGCCGCGTCCTGCCGCCGCGAGAGCGGTTCCTTTGGGCAGTCCCAAGCCAGCCACCGAGACAATAAGAGAAGACATTCACCCGACATCGGCTCAGGCGGAGCCCGCAGGTACGTTTGCTGTCCCTGTCTCTCTAGTCTCACCCAGTTCTACTTCCACTCAGTCCCCCGCTCAATCTGGGCGAGCCATGACCACATCCTCCTCCCCGTCTCCGCGTCCTTCTAGCGGTCCCCATTCTTTCGACCAGTTTGCTCAGAACCCTAACGTCTCTCTTTCTATGAGCACAACTCCAAACCCTTCGCCCGAGGTTAGTGTTGAGGCTGTCCATTCACCATCACATCCTCCGCCTCAGCCGCTTCAAACCCTCACAGTGTCAGCCTCTCCCATTTCCGTTTCCCGGTCGCCCCCACAAGCGGCCGATTCTTCCAAGGTCTGTCCGGTTCCTCCCGATCCCATCCCCGCGGAGAGGACGTCTCGGCGGATCCCTAGGGCTGGGGGAACCAGATTTTATGGACGACCTCCGAACTCGGATGACTTGCCCACGGCAGCGAGAGCCGTAGAGTATTCTGTCTCTTTCCGCCAAGACACGAAGCGGAGGAGACATGAAGAGATAGCCGCCCCGGCAAAACGCGCAAAGTATGATTTCGGAAGGAGAGTGATTACAACGGAGAAAATAATCCCAATAGTGAAGAAGCCTCTCCGAGAAATGACTAAGGCGGACTACGTGCTCCAGACAAAGGAGAAAAGCTTTGACGACATTGATAAACAGTATGAGATTCGGACGATCATGCGCAAGGCGACAATCTCTTTGTCAAGAGTGCGGAGGAGCGGGAAGAACTTTTGCGTTGCTGGACAAAGTAAGTCAACTTGAAGAGGACCTATCTAGGTCCATTGAGCAGCTGGAAGCGGCGCGGCGAGAAGCGAGATGAATTCAAAGCCCGGCTAGCCGCTTCTCGACAACGAGGCCGCAACCGAAAGAAAGCAGCCTCGGAGCAGATTTCTCGGCTCCGGGAGTCTTTGAAGCGAGGCACGGTCGCGGCTTGCGGGAAAAACATCTCAAGCGGCTGTCTTTTCAAAGACAAAAGTTAAGGAAATGAGGGCTGGTTTGTTGAGGGAATGCAAGCCCCATACCTTTAAGGCGATGGCAGTCCTGGACTTCGCATCCGAGGATTCAAGAAGTTTACGCCGGGAAAGCTTGTGGTAGAGGAGGCCGAGCGCGAGGCAAAGCAATGGCTGGACACGGCGATAAACCTTCGGGGAGCGCGAGCGCGACGGCGTCTTTTTTCCCCCGTGTCCTCATTCGTTGCAGAATGGGCAGGTGCAAGGGTGACCTTGCACAAATATTTTAGAAAAGTTGAAGAGGTGAGAGTGGCCAGACGAATGCTTGATGCATTCGGGCATGAAAAAGATATCTGTCTGGCCCCCTTTCACGCTCTTTCAGAACTTGGGTGTCCAGGTTTTGTTGAGAATGGCGAGCTCCTTACCCTAGATCGGGTAAAGAAGAATTGGCAGTCCTTTGAAGCAGATACTGACTGAAATTGATAGGCTGGACGAGAGCCAATTCAAGACGGTCGAGTCACTCGGATGGTGTCCGGATATTCCGGGATCCGCTCCTATTTTCAGGAGTTAGAGAAAAGATACCTCACCATCGACCTGCACGCGGTCGTTGCTTTTCACGCAGCATTAGAAGACATAGGCGACCGCAAGCCATTCGAAGCGGAAGCACGGCGCTCGGCCCAAGAGGCGTACACTCGCATGTGCGAGGCGAAGCGAGGAAATGGAGACCTTTCGGAAGGAGATGCGATGAGGCGGCGACAAAGATGAATACGAAGAACGGTTGCCGCAAGGAGAAACGATTAGAGCAGAAAAAGGCAGGGGAGGCAAGTTCCTCTGCACCCAAAGGATGAAGGCATGGATTCTTTGCGCCGAGGCGAGCTCGACACCCCGCGAGCCGCCAGAAATGTTGTCACATTTTTGCACGGGGTGCAATGTCTTCAATGTTGTTTTGTAACAGTCTTTGCTCTTCTTTTCCTCCTTCCGTTTTTCTCACTTCTCTCCCTTTCCTTTTCTTTCCCATTCTCTTTCTCTCCCCCCTTTTTTCCATGGAGTTCCCCGATTGATTTTCCGGCTTTCCGGCAGGTCTATCTGAACTTGGCTAAGTCTGGGTGCGAAGTTCGCACTTCGCCCAATTTTGGTGCGAAGTGCGCACTTCGCCCAATTTTGGTGCGAAGTTCGCACTTCGCCCACTTTTGGTGCGAAGTGCGCACTTCGCCCAATTTTGGTGCGAAGTTCGCACTTCGCCCCTTTTCTGGGCGCACCTTGCCTTAGCGGTCGACGGGTCAATGCAGAAAAAAGGTAAAATGCCGGAGCGAGGTCCATATGGCGGCGGACACCGGTGTTCGCTTGTGCGCGATTCGACTTCTCAACGGAGCGGGAATGCGCCCTTGACGGGTGTACGGTAGGGGAACAAACCCGGAATTTGACCAAGGCTTGAAGGCCTTCCCCGGCTGCCCGCGATTTTTGCACGCATCCCAAGGAGCCCCGATCCCAAGCAAAGATGGATAGATTGCCCTCTAAGGCAGGCATGTGTCACACGGCATAACCCATCATCAGACAAGTGTCCGGCTTCGGGATTTGAACCAAGACTGCCGACCAAAAGGGATAAGCATGGGCTGCCTGCACCGCCTGCGTTAATAGCCACATTCAAAGCTGATCTGAGGTTTCACCTGCTCCAGCTACTAGCAAGCCTGCCGACTTGAAGAATTACCCAGCACTCCGCCACGTAGCTGTCCAGATTCCAGGAAGACCATGCTGCGGGTACAGCCCAGTCCGACAAAAGGTCAGCATTTGCAGCTCTTTCGCCGCTTCTGTCAGCTCATGTTTGACTGGGACTCTGTGCCCATTAATGTAACGGGTGGGACTCGGGCTATAAAAGCCCATCTGAAATTCATTGTAAAGTGTGGAAGGGGAATGTTTGTTAGGGAACTATTGTGCTTACTGTAACCGTGCTTCTGCTTATGAATACAATCTGTATGCACAGTTACTGTTCTACTATCTTTATTCTTTTATCTTTGTCTTTCATTATATGCCTTAGGCCCACTTGTGTCGTTGCTCGTTAATTCACTTTGGCATTTGGCGATCGGGTTCCTCTAGCATTGCTTGCTTAAAGCACCTTCCGTACTTCATTATTTAAAGCATTCATTATAAATTTGGTAGCAGTTCCATCGGTTGTGTGTGACGTTGCTGGCCCGTATCACGGTGATTGATGCGATCCCTGTCTGTTAGTTCCTTGTAGGGAATGTTTGCTAGGGAGCCATTGAGGCTGTGCGGTTAAACTCTCTACCTAACACATATACACGCTCACGACATCTCTAGGTTTACTTTCTACCCCTGTCGGTGTACGTATCACGGTGATTGATACGATCCCTAGCTTGTTAGTTCCTTGTAGGGAATGTTTGCTAGGGAGCTATTGAAGTGTGCATCCCTTGTGCATGCTGCTGGTGTATCGGAAGTACGCCTAGGTTTTGCGGTTCCTTGTCATGCTCTGTGTTTGTATGCGGTAAGTAGCGGTGATTGGTGTGTTCCCGTCTTTGTTAGTTCCCCCCACCAACCTTTGGACATATTTGTATCTCTTTCCGTACATTTGTCTCTTTCCGTTCCTTTATTTCTTTCCTGTTCCCTTTAGATTAAATCAAGCCCCCCAAAAGGATCCGGCCTTCTCAGGAGATTGGCTCGGAAGGCATCTCTTCCTTCCGGCCTTTCATGCTGGTGGGCGAATCTGGGCGCATTAACCAAAAATCCTTTCCTCATGGCAGATTCGTAACCAACAGTCTCCTTTTGTTCTTTTAGATGTACCGCCTTTCCTTGTTTTGGGCGTCCCCTTTGTTGCCTTTCGAGGTGAAAAATCCCCTTTTGTTCCCTTTTTGTCAGGGTGATACTGGTCCCAAATCACAGAGAAAACTTGATCATCTGGATTTTTGTCTACAGGAGTATCAACTACATCTAGCTCAAACCACATATGCCTCCATGCGAGCATCTTCTTCAAACTCCATTTGCATCTTCCTAGGAAGAACTTAAAAAGCATGGAGTTTACTTTCATATCTAGGTCAACCAATTTTGACCCTTGTATAGAAAGCATGCCATTTTGGTGGTTCTTTATACCATTTGTCCAGTTCATCCTTATGTCCCTTTTGAGTGTTGGTTCTAGCCCTTGCAAGTTATTCGTTAAGGCCTGGTCTCCTTTTGTGGGCATGCTTCCAATTGACCTTACAACTTGCCAATATTTGCTTGAACACCGTCTTTGGGTCATAAGACCAGAAGTCAGACATTTGCTTCAACCCCAATTGTGTTAGCCTCACTTCCAATTGCGGATTACAGATTTATCCTTTGCCTTAATTAATAGATACTTCCTTGGTACCTTGTATAGAGTGGCCCTCTGGTTTCTAAAACTGATCAATACAGTCGAGTTGTCAAGTCACTTCAAGGCTGCATATATAATTAGACACATAGATTGGTAACTTGAAGGGTTGTCCTGAGTATCTGTATATTCAAACAAAAGAGCCGTATCTCCCTAGGTAGAAATCGCCCAACGGTCTCTCCCCTTGGGGCCTAAGCAAAGCCTTGGCAAACCTTGACATCCTGGGTACTTCCCCTTCCAATTCTTGCACTATGGAGGCATATACATTATTGTAGAATTCATAGCAATCCTGATCCTTGATCCCTGATCCTGATAGGAATGTTGGTCCAGTCACACATTAGTTGTCGCTTCCCTTCTTCGTCAAACTGGTTTAGTTGGAGATCCCAAAACCATTCCCTTTTTTGATGAATGATTAGCCAAAACAAATAGGATGAATATCCAAAGGTGAATGACTCCCAGAAGTTCTCCAACTGAACTCTCAGTTGTTGTGCAATATATGTTGCATAGTCTATAGTATAAGGTAGACCAAAGTACTCTTGGACCACACTTAAGACTACCACATGTTCTTGCCACACTCTTTTGTCATCACATTGCCCCAGTAGTGCAGCCATTCTAGATAAGGCCATTTGTGAATCTACCTTGAATTGACTGATCTTTAGTGGGAATTCGAAGTTTATGACCTGTTCGGGTTTTTCCAGTTGCATCTTCAAAAGCTCAACCCATCTCTCCCTTTCATAACTTTCGTGGTATGCTACATTTGCTTTGGGGTTGAAAGGCTTCCATTTTCCATCTCTGGCCTCGACGCGCATCATCTCCTTGATGGCCTCTATGAAAACATGAATTGGTGCCTCACACTTCTCCCTGGATCCGGATCATCTTAATTTCATTGTCATACCTTTGAGCACAGAATTCCACGATCTTTGGGCACTCCCATACTTGAGGCAGTAAGAACGTTGCCAGTCCAGAGGTCCATAGTTTGCTAATAGACCAAGAATTAGTTTTCGGACCAAAATGGTGTCGTTTGAGGGCCTCTTCCTTGACTGCCCTAAGAGGATACTGATCATGATACTTGACGCCATGGGGTTTTTCTATCGTCTCTCCTTTGTCACTAATGTTTCTTTTTATTTTTCTTCTTTCTTGGGGCTGATTTGGCTGTGATGGCCTATACTTTTCGTCTCCACTACTGGTCTCAAAATTTGTGTTTCTTGCCTCTGACATGATTTCCATTGCTTGTTCAATATATTCAACCCATAAGTCATCGCTTGTTGTTGTATCCATATCATAGCATAGGGCCTCCTTGGAAGATCGGGCAAGTTCAATAGCGGTGCGTGGCACACAAGTAAGAGCGAATCTCTTTGGGAGGGGTTCTCTAAGGGTAAGTCCTTTGAAGAGCGGGCTGCTCGGAGGGTGGATTACTTGAAGGGCGAGTCCTTAAGAGAATGAAGGCACTCTACTCGGTTGTGCTTCTTGGAAATACTTTTGTTTTGAAGATGAGTGTTCTAATTGGCAGAAACCTTCGTGTTGTTGAAAAAACCAAACTCTCCAAAATCCTCAGATTGTGGAAGACTACTGTGCAAATGCTGATTTTGAAGCCTAAAATTGTGCATTATATCTTCTCCTTTTGTGCTCAAATGGGTCTTTTGCTGAATCTGTGATGTAGACGAGAGAAGGATGTCTTCTAAAATGTTGTCGTCTTAAGCAAGGGATATTGCCATTTTGTGGGTTGGTCATTCAATGCACATGCTATACAATTTGATCTACTGTACAAGCGGATCAATTGTACAATAAACATGATTGTACATTACGAAGGGTCTTGCCGTACAAGGGGACTTCACAGTCTTGTAGGATTGCCGTCTCAAAGTCTTCCCGTCATTTTAACTCTACAGTCTATGTTGCTTGAGATAACCGTCATAAGATTTTGCTGTTTGGAAATCTTTTAGATTGCACATATGATTACTGTGCATCTAGTGATCATAAATTGAGTTGGAAATTTACTGATTGAGAAGGTCGTCCTTAAGTGGATTCCTTTCTCTTGTTTGCATCATTTGGTACCAGAGCCAGTTTAATTTTAGGGGTTTGCAAATTGTGTTGAAGGAGAGATGGCACAACGAGGAAGAGGGAGACTACGTGGTTTGGGATCCTAGCCTACGGATATAGCATAAATGTTGAGAGGAATTACCCCAGGTTAGATGCGATTGAAATTGCCCAAAGGAGAGGTTTTCATCTTGAGGAGATTAGTGACAATGAAAAGGAGTAAAATGGTCACACAGAAGCTCGAGATGAAGAGCAAGGAGAAGAACATGAGTAGCAGTTAATTCGGGCAATCTCAAACATGGGATGTAAGCGAAATATGGATACTCTCAATTTTAATGGAAGCTTATACTTTGAAGAGTTAATATATTGGATAACGGACATGGAGAGATTCTTCGACTATGAATCTATGGAGGATCCAAAGCGGGTCAAATTTGCGTGTATGTGACTGAAGGGACATGCTTCGATTTGGTGGGATCATGTCCAAACAGAAAGACAATGAAAAGGCAAGGATAGAATCTAAACATGGGATAAGTTTGTAGCCAAATTAAAATTAAAATTTCTACCTGTTGATTATTAGATTGGATTGTTTAGGAGACTCCAAAACCTCAAGCAAAAGGAGTTGGGAGTGAAAGAATATACAAAAGAGTTCTATAAAATGGACATAAGAGGAGGTCATATTCAAAATGATGAGGAGAATGTGTCAAGATATATAAATTGAGTAAATTTTTCCATACAAGATAAAATTGGAATGCTTTGGATTAGGATAGTTGAAGAGGCATATGAATATGCACTCAAGGTAGAAGAGAAGTTGACTCGCAAGCAACAAAACAATTCCAGAGGAAGAGGACAATTCTTTAGAGGAAGAGAACAACTAGATAGTGGTAGAGGGCAGCATTTGCAAGAAGGAGAAGTTAGTACTTCTCAAAGTAAATTCAACCAAAGTACCAGAGAAAAGGATGAATCGCCAAGAGGACAAGGTGGATTTAGTAGAGGAAGAGGACATAGTTTTACTGGCAAGTGTTATAGGTGCTTGGAAGAGGGGCATAGAGCATATGAATGCCCTCAAGTGCAGCAAACCAGTGGGTGTGGAAAGGAAGCCTGTAAACAAATTGCACAAGCAAATGAAGAGAGGCTTCACCAAAGCACATGGAGGAACTAGAACAAGGAGAATCCCTTGTGATGAAAGGGTATTGTTAAAACCCGCAAAGGAGGTGCATGAACCTGTGCAAAGGAGTTTGTTCAAGACCATTTGTAAGGTAGGAGGTAAATGTTGCAAAGTGATTGTAAATAGTGAAAGTACGGATAATTTAGTGTCTACAGAGATGGTAGAAAAGCTTGGGTTGAAGAAGATTGAACACCCAAATCCGTATAGAGTCTCATGGTTGCAAAAGGGGCATCAAATTTTGGTAACTGAACAATGTATGGTGAACTTTCAAATTGGTTCTTATAAGGATGAGATACTATGTGATATTATGCCTATAGATGCTTGTCATATCTTGTTGGGAAGGCCATGGTAGTTTGATAGAAAAGCAGTGCATGATGGTAGGGTGAACACCTACACTATTGAGAAAGATGGCAAGGAGTATACATTAAGTCTATTAAAGGACAAAGGAGAAAAGGTGGACAACACTCCAGTGTGCCTGAATATAGATAAACAAGTCTTGAGAGAAAAGGGAGAAAAGGCAACGTTGAGAGAAGTTGTGAAGCAAGTGGAGGAAAAGGCAGAAACAAGCAAAAGAATAAAGCGTAGGGAGGAGCAGTTGACCCATTGCACTAGTAGTAGCGATAGTGATGACGATGGTGTGGCAATTCCTGTTGTAGATAAGGAGAAAGAGAAAAAGAACAAAGAGATAGGAGAGGAAGATGGATATCATGATGATATTGATTGTCGTGTTGGCCATGACAAAGGCCATATTACCAAAATTGATAGTGACAATGGTACTTCAAAGTGTGCTGAAGGACATTGTGATCAGAGTGCTGATGAAGAATTTGTGTGCTTTGAAAGGCACACTAAAGGTATTGGCTCCAAGATAATAAGAAAAATGGGTTAAACTAGCAAAGGATTGGGAAAATATGGGCAAGGTGTAAAAATGCCTATAATGCCAGAAATAAGGCCTAGGAATGAAGGCCTTGGATATGTAGGTCAAGTAGGAAGCACTGAGAATAAATTTGTGAGAATCAAGATTAGCACAGGGGACGAAGGCCCTAGGATGGGTTGTTGTAGTCAGTGTGGAAGATCTGGACATGTAGCAACTAGGTGTTGGAACCTACATCCTTGTGAGATTTGTGGAGGATGTAATCACTCCAATAGAAGGTGTTGGCACCAATAGGAAGTAGCCAACAAAATATATGTTGATTGCAGTTGGATGGGTGTGGTGGAATGGGAGAAGGTGAAACGAATGCTGAGTGCATTCTATAAGAGGTAGTTTTGTTCTCAAATGAAGGCAAGGACAAGACAACAAAGGTGGCCTTGTGAAGAAAACTAAGCTAAATTGGTAATAGCTTGGAAGAACAATTCATGTTTATGAGATGGAGCTCATGGAACATTTCCTCTTACCCTATGAGTATGATGCGGGAGCATCCGGACGGTTATAGGAAATGTAACCACCACCTGTCTGGTAACTGCTTCCCACGTGTACAAAGGGAGTCCTTATTGCCAGGAAGAAGCATACAACATGCCCAAAAAAAGAAGAGGAAGACAAAAATAAGAGGGAAGAGGAAGGAGGCACGATAGGTAGAGAAGAGAAGGAAGGGAAGAAGAAGAGGAACTGACAAGAAAAGAGAGAGGTCGACAAACATAAAGAAGAGGGAACAACGAGAAAGGAAGGAAGGGAAGAAGAAGAGGAACTGACAAGAAAAGGGAGAGGTCGACAAACATAAAGAAGAGGGAACAACGAGCAAGGAAGGAAGGAAGGCATATGGAAGAATAAAGGAGAGAAAGTTGAGAGAGAGAGGAGAGCTAGAGCAGGGATATGTTTCGTGACTGGTATTGTTATTCTGTAACAGCTGAGCAGGCTTTGGATTAATATAATTATTTCTCTTTCCCTAATCTGTTTTGTATACGTATGTCGGAGTGTAGAATGCCTTGTGGACTACAAATGTGTATAAGATTGTTAAGTGTTGGTTATAGGTTTGTAGGAGCAGCCACTGTGCGAGAGACTATAGTGCAAGGGGAGGAGGTAAAGAGCCATGGACCAAAATGTTGTTCGAGTTAGTTGCAGGCTTTGCCATTCAAGGCAATGCTGTGCAAGAGCTGTCTATTCTTATAAATTCTTGGCGTGCATGTGATAACTGCTGCTTAGGTGACTGTTGTCGTTTAAGAGGATAAATGCTATTCAAGTAGAAGTGTTGTGTAAGTAAGAAAAGATATTGCTGTTCAATTAGAAGCGTGAGTGTTGTTCAAAAGGGAGTATAGTGTCTTGTAGTATTATCATCATAAGATATGTTAGTCTTATAATGTTGGCATCCTGATTAACCCGTCGAGTAGGAAACTATGTGTTGACTAAAGCCGTCATGAATGAGCTGTTTAGGAGATTGCTGTCATAAAAAATGCCATTGTGAGAATAGTTTGTTGTACAAGTGTAGGAAGTAAACTATCCTTTAGCCACACTATGTCATCTTATGAAGTATGCACCCTTGGGAAATTGCCGTCTCAAACAATTTTGTCATAAGGCATTTATTGTTGTGTAAAAGTCTTGGTTGCCATCTCATAAGTTGTCATCTTATGTGAAGACACCATCTTGAGACATTACTGTCTCAAGTGTTGTTGTTTCAATCTGCTGCTGTCATAAGGGAGTGAGACATCGTTGTCTCATAGGACTGTCATCTTAAGGAATGGTCACCATATTATGGTAAGGAATGCCATCTCAAAAGGATGTCATCTAAAACGTTGTCATCTTAAGCATGGGATATTGTCGTCTTGTGGGTTGGCCATTCAATGCATGTGTCATAATTTGATTTGTTGTACAAGTGGATCAATTGTACAATAAACATGACCGTACGTTAAGAAGGGTATTGTCGTACAAGAGGACTTCACAGTCTTGTAGGACTGCCATATTGAGACGATTGCCATCTCAAAGTCGTCTCATCATTTTAACTTTGCAGTTTGTGTTGCCTGAGATGATTGTCATAAGACGTTGCTGTTTGGAAATCTTTTAGATTACACACATGATTACCGTGCATCTAGTGATCATAAATTGAATTGGAAATTTGCTGCTTGAGAAGGTCGTCCTTAAATGGATTCCCTTCTCTCGTTTGCATCAATTTGAATTTGTTGAGTGGATTGATGGTAGTAGACGACCTTTTTGAGTGAAGTTGTGAGCTCTTGCACATTGAAAAGTGATTTGTGAAAATCACTTTATCCCCCTTTTATAAGTAGGGCCTTTTTAATTTTTAATTTTAATATTATATTTTTTTTAGTGCAAGAGAAGTCCTCCACCCGCCCATGACAACGTGGGGCACTCCGACCGGAGTGAGGCGCTCTAGATTTAAAAAAAAAAAATTATTATTATATTATTTTTTTATAGGTTATATGTGGCTTCTATTGGGGGCCACTCCCATCAAAATACCAAAATATTACATTTCTTGTAGCATACATTTTTATCATGGTTTTTTCATTTCTTTTTTCTCTTAAATATATTTCTCAACTTCCTCGAAGTGCTATGTTTCCACAATCAACTCCTTGACATCATTTGATTAAGACATAAAATCTCACTTGGCCAATTGCCTTCTAAAATTTGAATTTCACCAGGATGAAGATCAACACTATAAGTCGCTAATTTATCTGCTACTTGATTTCTTTCTCTATAAATATGTTCACACTACCAGGAGATTGCCTCTAGTAATAGACATGAACATTAGCAATAATATAATTTTTTATCCAGTCTCCACATCCATTTTTGTTAATAGCATTGATGATAATTTGTGAGTCCCCCTCAATTGAAATATACTTCCATCCTTTTTCTGTTGCAATTTTAATCCTTGTAAGAAGTGCCCTAGCCTCTGCATAGTTGTTAGTTGAAGTTCCATATGATTCTGAATAAGTGAGGAGAATTTTGCCTTCGCTATTTCTAAAAACACCACCTCCACCAACTTTTCCTGGATTTCCTTTAGAAGCACCATCAAGGAAGCCACTTGCATTATCGGTGATGTGGCCCGGGTTCAATCCCCATGGTGGATGTGTATAAGAAGTATTACTAAAAAAAAAAAAAAAAAAAATTAATTTTGATAAACCCAATTTCTGGACATTTCCATTTTACCATAGATCGAAGTAGATCCTTTGTTTTAATTCCTTTGTCGCTAATGACTCTTCCATTAATGTTAAAATCAAGTAGCCAAGTTATTAGCACCTCTTTTTTTGCAATTAAGACTTCCCATGATGAGCACCATAGTTGTAGACATTCTGCAAGAGAAGCACTAATACGGTTCCAAACTTGGGCATGATTTTGATATTTATTTTAAAAAATTTATTATTCCTTTTAAGCCATAAATTCCAACAAATAATGGCAGGGCCAATCCTCCAAAGAATACATAATGCTTTAGCTTTGAAATAATTTATCCAACATTTTATCAACTCTTTCAATGTTGATGGAGCTACCCAATATAATTTCATATTTAAAAAAAAATAACCCCAAATGGTGTGAGCAAACGGACAATGAAGAAGTAAATGGTCTGACGTTTCTAAATCCTTCTCACACAAGGCACATCTAAAGGGTCCATAATATCCTCTTCTTTGTAGACTCTCTCCCATAAGAATCTTACTTTGAACTGCTAACCAAAGAAATGTTGAGGCCTTAGGGAGAGCCTCTAATGACCAAACGTTCTTCCAAGGAAAATCTTTGGGAGAAGGAAATTTTGATTGTTCTAAATCCTCATATCCCAACTTGACCGAGTATCCACCATCCTTTGATAAATTCCAAACCAACTCATCCTTTTGTGTAAAAATTGGCAAATAAAACTCTTGAAGCATATTTTGAAGTTCATCTGCAATTTGTTTGAGTTCCTCTCCTTCAACCAGGTTACTAAAAGAAATCCATGATCTGGAGTTTTTGCTCATAATAATATAATCTTTGACCTTTGGACCTTTACATGCTAGGCACGCTTGAGCCAATGGTTTCCATTTTGAGTCAGAGATAAGAGGATAAGGCTTCAACCAAGCATCAGACTAAAAGTTTGCATAACTCCTCTCATTGAATGACCATCTAATATGTTTCTTTATCAATTTCAAACTCTCTGATATGAAGTTCCATGTTGGCGATCCTTTGGGTAGAGTTCTTTTCCTAAACAATTTCATTGCATCAAGAGAACGTATATATTTTTGAAGTAGTATTTTTACCCAATTCTTTCCTTGATCTCTGATAATCTCCACCTAAGCTTTGCTTCTAATGCCAAATTCATAAGTCTGCAATTTTGCAAGCCTACTCCTTCAATATTCTTTCCTTTGCAAACCCTATCCCACTTACAAAGAGGAAACCTAAATTTTTCCTCACAACCTTTCCATAGAAAGTCTCTTTGAATTTTATCAATTTCTGATGCAATACCTGTTGGCAGTCTTGAAAGTGACATCATATAAATAGGAATGGATTGCAAAGTAGTCTTTATGAGTTGTAGCCTTCCTGCCATGGTTAAGAACTTACCTTTCCAACCTGCCAAGCAAGCTTTCATTCTATCCAAAAAAGAGATCCAAAGCTCCTTTTTATTTCCTTTATCAGACAAAGGAATACCCAAGTAGGTTGATGGAAAATTGTCAATTTTAAACCCTAAAATATTCACAATAATTCGCTGTAAATCTAGGGCAGTATTAATGAAAAAAATCCTGGATTTTGAAGTATTTACCAACTGTCCAGTAGCCTTCTCATAACATGATAATATTGATTTAAACTCCATAGCCTCACTATTGGAATTTTACATTACGTATGCAACTCATTATGCTTCCCTTAAACTTACAAATTATTACCATGTGTTGAGCACACATAATGTTAATAAAGCTCAACATAAGACATGCATGCATAACATCCATGGAGCCTTCTAGTAATGTAATCACAGTACTCCTTTAGAAGTGTTTGTATTAAATGTATGCAGCGGATTATACTGCTATCTAAAATGAAAACTCACCTTACCAACTTGAGCCATTTCCCCATGAAATACACATGCCTCAATCTTACTAAATAGTCATGTTTCGCAATTAACTTCTTAAGTTTTATTCTAGATCGTGGAAATGAGAAGTATGCTAAAGTGTTTTGTCAACTTAACTGTTGTGCAACTATTGAAACGATTTGGTTACCTTCTATAACTACCTTGCTTTTGGAACCATATAAATAGAAGTTAAGAAGAAAATAAATGGACAATTTGTTTTTGGTTGATCCTTATTTTGGATTCCTTTATAATTTCTAGCATTTAGTATATGAAATGTGAGTTTTTCCATTAGGCTCTTGAATATGTACTTTAATGACTTAGTAGCTGATTGTTATTAATTTAACCTTGATAGTACCACCATCATTGTACTACAGTAGGAACAATGTCACAAAGGATAATTGTTAGCAGATGAAGAGGAAGAAGAACATATGTAACAAAGAGACACATGAGTGGATGTCGAACAAATAATAAAGACATTTAGAGCCTTGTGATGATGATTAATGCCACTAGAATTGATGTGTCGTGAAGGAGCAGTTGGAGTTAGTTATGAAGAAAGGCATTGAAAGTTAGAGCCAAAGGAAGGGAGGCTGAAGTACCAAAAAAGCAAATTACTTTTACAATATCCAAGATGGAAAGCAAGCAAAGGTTAGATGTGGAGAAGGATACAACGCATTGACAGGTTGTATTGGAAATTTGAATCTAGATAAATTGATAGGTCCTATTGGAGACATGAACAAAGACATTGACTATGAGACAATGGAGAATCTTAAAAAGGTTAGTACACATGAATGAATTTAAGGGCCCGTGCATCCCTTTGATGAAATTATTTTCCAAAGGAAAGTCAAAGAAAAGGAAAGGGAAAGCTTAGCACTTGGGACAAAATGGTTTTCAAGCTTATGGGGAAAAGTTTTTCTCTTTGATTATCAAAACAGTTTGTCTAGAAAATGGCTTAATGTAAGACAAAAGGAACTCAATGTACAAGAATATATTGAAGAATTTTAGAAACTAATCATTTCAATATTCATATATAAGAGAATTAATAGAAAATTTCTAGATATGTAAATGGATTAAGAATTTGTACTTAGGAT
Organism: Wollemia nobilis; assembly: GCA_028583015.1. Taxonomy (NCBI): domain Eukaryota; kingdom Viridiplantae; phylum Streptophyta; class Pinopsida; order Araucariales; family Araucariaceae; genus Wollemia; species Wollemia nobilis. The sequence continues at coordinate 11,281,028 of JAQPPZ010000442.1, read as the reverse complement.
GAATCAAGTCTACATAGGTTTAACTTTGTAAAGGGAAAGGTCTAATTATTGGCCTTAATAGCAAAGGAAATTATCAAAATATATGCAAAGTGGAAGTAAAAGAGGTAGAGGACAAGGAAAATTGAATTATTTTCTTTTTTAATTTAAATTTTTTTTGGGTAAATGGGATTGAAATAGGATCCACCTGTATTACATCATGACCACATAGTAGTATTACAACAACTTGGCTATTATGCATGTATTGCTTGGCAAGATTTGAACTTGGGTCTCCTCCTTGGAAGTTGAGGAATTTAATGAGTTGAACTTATGTCGTTTGATACAAGGCATAGTTACTGTATCAGGAAATTCTCTTGTTTGGATACTCGTATTTGCATATCAGATATGTATACGGATACAATAATTCTTGGATATATATCTAGACGTATTTAAACACATGGGTATCATATCCAGATGTATCCAAATGCAATGGTATCGTATCTAGACGTATCCCAATATGGCTTGAGTGAGCCTAACAGTGAAGGCTTAGGTACTCCAGATAGGAGGTCCAAGGTGTGAATCCAAAGGGGGGCAGGGCATGTACACCCCTAGGAAGATAGCACAACATGAGTGCCTCCTCCCACACATAATGGATCCAAGGAGCATGGGGGTGGTTTGATATGCCTGATGCTCTTGGACCTTAAAAAGTTAACTTCTTAAAATATTATATGTGTGCCATATCTAGATGAATCTGAATACATATTTGGTCCATATCTAATATATCTTGGAATGGCCTAGGCATGTCTAGCGTTGTATTCACAACAAGAGATTAAGAGAAGAATATGCAATTTTGAAAAAAATAAATTAAAAATTAAAAAATCAATGACAATCATCTTCTTAGTTAATGAAAATATCCTATTCAAAACTTATATGTATATAAACTTTTTTGTGTAATATCTTTTTTCTTTTCATATATAGAACATAAATGCTTTTTATAATGTTGTATCCAGCTGTATCCATATTAGGAGGTCTTGAAATTTTCTGTATCCATATCCGATACTGTACCTATATTGTATATGTTTCCATGCAACATAGATACAAGGAAAATTAATTGATATAGGGGAAATTCTAGGAAAACATGAAGGAGAAGCAAGCTATTGTCACCAAAATTGGAAGATTGAATCCTATTATTGCATAGGAAGAGGATATGGAGTAGGGGATATGAGAGATACCATAGTTGAGAAACTCGGACTCGGCTTAGACTTGGCAAGGCCGACTTGGGACTTGGCAAAATGCTTAGAAAAACTTGGCCAAAAAAAAAGGGGAAGAGAATGCAATTTTTCATTGAAAAAAAGTTATTTTCATGCATATCACAATTAATTAACGTTATACAAATTAAAATTAATACTGTAAGTGATACAAGCTTAAACTACACATGAAAGTGGCAAGTGATACAAGCTTAAACTACACATGAAAGTGACAAAACACACTTCAATTAAAGAAATTTTAATGTGTCCAAAATTCAAATATTCTTGTATTGCTTATAATATAAAAAGTACAAATTACAAATTGTGTCATGACAATGCCTAAATAGGCCCACTATCCATGTCTTGCAATGCCTTTGCCCTTTGCCCTAGCAGAAGCTCTAGTCTCTTTGTCGTTGTGCTTGTGCCTGTGCCCCTTCTTGTTGTAGGTGTAGGCAGGCAAATTGATATGTATGTGAAGCTGCGTAGAAGAGGAGGTTGCATAAGTAGTTGATGCAGATGGTGAAGAGGGAGGCTGTTTGGTATTTGACCATCTGTTAGGGTCATCTGGACCCAAGCCCCAATTGACAGGACTTTGGCCATATGGGCTTAGGCTGTCCGAGTTGGGACCCAGGCCGTTTGAGATAACCTAGCCAAGTGGAGAGGTTGTCAGGGCTTCTCCCTGGTTGTCTGGGGGAGTAAACTCAACCCCAGATGGCCCACAGGCCATCTAGCCAGGGTCGTCAGGGCCACCTCTAGCCATCTGGAAGAGGAAAGGGGCCCTCAAATGGCCCTTGGGCTTTTAGGCCTAAGGGGGAGCGTGTGGTCTCTACTTGGGCTGTCTGGACTTGAAAGGAGGTTGTTAGGATGGCCATGGAGGCCCTCTAGCCCCTTGGGCCATTCAAGCAAGGAAGTGGACCATATGGCCTAGGAGGTGGGTTGTTTGGGCCAAGAAGTGGGCAGTTAGAGGCTAAGACAAAATCGTCTGAGGCTAAGGGATGTCCATCAGAGGCCAACACAAGGCCGTGCAAGGTTAAGGGATGTCCATCAGAGGCCAACACAAGGCCGTGCAAGGTTAAGGGATGTCCATCAGAGGCCAACACAAGGCCGTGCAAGGTTAAGGGCTGTCTAAGGCCAAGGGGTGTTCATTTGAGACCAAGACAGGGTCGTTTGAGGCCAAGGAATGTCTTTTAGAGGTCAAAGCAGGATTGTCTGAGGCCAAGTAGATGTCATCTAGAGACAAGGAGAGGTTGTCTGGAGCCAGGGAGAGGTCATCTGGAGCTGAGGAGAAGCTATTTGAGATGTTTGAGATGTCGATCGAAGGTCATCAAATATAGACGAGTAAAATCTTTTAGTTAAAATAGTGAGGGTTTCAATGATTTTTCTATTGAGGTTTCGAGGCGCTACCTCAAACCCTGTAGGGACATTGCCCCTTGACCTGCAAGGGGGCTTTTGCCCACATGACCCTCGACATAGGTGGTGACGGGTGTTGCCTGTCATGTTGGTGATGTGGCCGATTTCAGGAAGTGGAATGAGCAATCAAAGAATAATATTTTGTTTTTAGCATTTTGAAGTAAATCCAATTGCAAAGGATATCTAGAACAGGAGAAAGCGGAAGGAGCACACCAAGAGATTCTAGTGCTGTATTTAATGCTTCTATCTCCAATGTTCAGCTCATGTGTCGACAAAGATGTCGATTAGTCTAGAGGAGGGGATAAACATAGATAGGCAAATTGACATGTTTGAATGAATGAATGAATATTTGAGTGTAGGAATATATGTGTGAATGTGTACACAAAGTGTTTGTCATTATGTCACCATATTGTGCTAAATGGCAAAGGATTACCAAATTTTGGTTATATGGGATTGAAATGGGCCCCACTTGTATTACATCATCACCACATAGTGGTGTTGCAATAGCTTGGTTATCATGCATGTATAGCTTGGCAAGATTCAAACCTGGGTTTCCTCGAAAATTAAGAAATTTAACAGGTTGAGCTAAAGCCATTTGATGATTACAATATTGTGTTAAGTGACAAGTGTTTGTAATAATGTGCATGCGCCAAAGTGTTTGTAATAATGTAATGTAATGGGGTATTTTTAATGTTTTATGTAAAAGGGTAGTTCGGAGGTAGTTGGGTAGTTAACAACTGCCTACCGATCCTGTTGTATCTATAAGTATGCATCTATGTGAGGGATGTGGGGAAGAGAGAGGTGTGTGTGTGCATGTTGTTGTTTTCCAATGTATATTGTTGGTAGATTGTTTGTTGGAAATATGATGTATTGCAAATAATTGCTTGCAGTACATGTGTGCGCAGTGTATCCATTTGTATTTGTTTGTATTCCCATTGTATATTTTGTTTATCTAAGTGGTAATGAAATTGTATTGCAGTGTGTTGTATTCGATTTGTACAGAAATTAGGACGTCAACAAAGAACACAAATACAAACTAATGCAGGGATTCCTTGCTAATACTATTTGTCAAGTTCATGAAAGTTGTCAAAGCATTCGTCAAACCAATGGCATTGCTGGGAATTTGTAATCTGTATATCTCGTTTTGAAAGATTTCTTTGAGATATATTTAATTGTTAACTAATGATATCTTGGTGTTGTTGGCCACGGATCCGCCACCTGGGAAGGTCTTGGTGTGTCAATGCGCCCTAGACCCGCAGACAAACAGTGAAAGGCCGGGAGGAAGGGATGCCCCCCGTGCCGATCTCCGGAGAAGGCCGGCTCCTTTCCTAACCTACTTGGGGGGTTTTAGATAAGGGTGCAGGAAAGAGATTAAAAAGGTAAAGGGAACTGGAAAGAGATTGAAAAAGATAAGGGAACAGGAAAGGGATGTAAATATCATGCGTTTCGGGTGGGGGGAGAACAAGCAGCACGATCGCAAATTTGCATCTGAACCAACAAAAATTAAAACAAAGCATGTAACAGAAATTGCAACTGCGATTCTATCCTATGTATCCTTCTGTTTTGTATTCCGGATCTAAATAATCACCAATGCTCAAATCCAGGATTCAAAATTCAAACAGACGAGAAATATAAATGGACATGAAGCGAAATACTAGCAGAAGGCAGCATAAAAGACAAAGACAAGAAGCAGAGCCAAGGATGCTTTGAATTAATTAGAAGGTGGTCCGTCACAGCAGAGTCCTCTAGCAATATGTCCCCCCTCCACCTCTGTACAATGAAATGAGGCTGCTATTTATAGCGCAATTTTCCCCCCCGATTACATTTTGGGCACAAAATCCCAGACCTGACAAAAGCTGACAAAAGCGGCTGATGTTGACTTGTGCGAGTAAAGAATGTACTTGCAGCAAGGTCCTCCTGAAAACGTGGCAGCTCCGTGGAAATCCGGTAGGTGGGAAGTTGAGTCAGTTTGAATGGGGGCAGATGCGGTACAATCTGTCAGTTCACGCTCATCTACCTCCCGTCACATCTCTGACTCGAATCTCGAGGCTGGACACTTGTCGGAATCTGATAAGGGGAAAAATATGCCTTAGGAGCTCATATTTTCTTTCTTGCCCGACTTCGCCCAAAATCGGAGCGCAACCAGGCAGCGCAAAGGGGAAGTGGCGCAGTTGGGGAGGCCTCCGTGCCTTAGAAAATTTCTGGGCAGGCTTCGACATTCTTTGCCCGAGTGCGCGCAGGTAAGTGAGCGAACCCCGACTTCGCTGCGAAGTCAGGTTGCTCATCCAACACTTAGCCGTTTTTCAAATAAGTTGCCCAACTGCGCATGAACTTGGGTGCGCAACCCGACTTCGCTGCGCAAAGGGGAAGTGGCGCAGTTGGGGAGGCCTTCGTGCCTTAGAAAATTTCTGGGCAGGCTTCGACATTCTTTGCCCAAGTGCGCGCAGGTAAGTGAGCGAACCCCGACTTCGCGGCGAAGTCGGGTTGCTCATCCAACACTTAGCCGTTTTTCAAATAAGTTGCCCAACTGCGCATGAACTTGAGGGCGCAACCCGACTTCGCTGCGAAGTCGGGTTGCGCACCCAACACTTAGAAAATTTAGGGCTCCATTGATGCCCAGGTGCGCACAAAACTGAGAGCGCTACCCGACTTCGCTACGAAGTCGGGTTGCGGCAACACTAACACTTAGAAAATTTTGGGCCTTTGTATGAGCGCAGTCGGGCGGATGAGCGTAGTCGGGCGGATGAGCGCAGTCGGGCGGATGAGCGTAGTCGGGCGGGGCCCGACACTTAGTCAATTTTCTGGCCCGAAATTGAGCTTCCTGGTCCTGCTTCCCGGGGCCATAACTTTTGATCCGCTGACCCGATCGCCTATTATAATATATCGTCAAAAATCTAGCGAAAATATCTGCAATGATAAAATATCCAAAGCTTATTTCATCCATTTTATCGCCCCCGTTTATGGCCCACGAAAACCCGAACACCTCAGCATGCTCTTTACCGCTTTAAAGCTCCATACTTTGGCCAAAGTTTATCAAAAAATTTAATGTGGTAAAATTGCCAACAGGTGTCTTAGAGATGGGTTTGTTTTGAGGTAACAAGTCTATTTGGAAGTCAAACTCTCTTCTTGTTGGCATATCCAGAAGTTCCTTCAGAAATACATCTCTAAACTCTGACAAAACAGGATAATCATCAAAGTTGGGGTGTTTATGCTATCCATCCTTAGGTTCACTGATTTTGATCACATAAAGCTAACAAATTTTTTTCGTTGCTCCCTTGTATTGCATAATGAAGATCATTTAAACTTTGATCCCCTGTTCCTCACCCTGTACTCTATAATGTTGTCCTTCATCATCAATGAATACAAAACACTTTTCATGACAATCAATCTTTGCTTTATGGGTATATAGCCAATCTAACACTAAAACCACTTTGTATGAAAATAAGGGTGTCATATGAATGTCAATGTGGGCATCAGCTCATGGCATTTGGAGTTTACATCATTCAGACACTGATTCGCAAAGCATGACTGCGTTAAGTCATTTCCACCCATCCCTAGTAAACTCAGAGAAAACTTATATATTATTGAAGTAGAAATGAAGCTATCTGTTGCTTTTCTCCCTATCAAAATAGTTTAGTTTGATCAAGCAAGATATATTGTATTTCCAATGGTTTGTCTTGGTTCTGTGCTTCCTTTTTCTAATCTGTTGCATATGTTTTGTGTTGTTTGGTCATATTTTCTGTCTTCTTCTGGACTCTGTTGGAGCACAGACTTGCATGGTGTTGTCCACCACAACTAAGGCAGCCTTCTCTACGTCCTAGATGAGATGGTCCAACGTTATTTGGTTTCACATTCTCTTTATCTTGTTGCCTTTGAACCTATTTCAAGATTGACTTATGTCTCGAACTTTGAGGATGAGTTTTGTTGAAGTTCTTCTTGTTAATATGTTGACCCTATAATTTGCCTTTTTAACAGTTTCCAGTTGCAACATGAACTTGGCCATGTAGAGCCTGGAGACATCAATGCATATGTGATCGTCTGGAAGGTGAAATAAGACATAACTTGGATAATAAGTTGCTGATTTGCTTCAGAATTTGCCCTCTTTGAAGTAAGTTTGGTTGCCAAGTTTATGGAACTTAGTGATTGAACACAGGTCTTTGAGGAAATTAGTAATTCTGGTTCAGCCTGTATTCCTCTGTATATCTGCTGCATTCAGCCATTTTTAGGGTTTTAAATGTGTAAGAAAATCTCTGTATTTATTCCTCCATATGCAATCGATTTACACTCAATTACATATTTATTCCTCCTCATGTAATCGATTTTGTATAAGAAAAATCATTTATTTCAGTATGAGTTCTAAATTATTTCTATAAATGGTCTGAATTTGGCTTTACACTTACCTCATCTTAAGCCAAGGATGGGAAGTCTAGTTGACCTTAGTCTAATAGTGCAGGAATAGGTGCTAGGGAAAAGTGAATAGTAATTGTATGTTACATGATATAATGTCTCCTGCTAGTTGCAGAACACACACACAAAGGTGTAAATTGCAGCACACTATAATATAATTCCATCATATACAAATCAAGATGCACAATGGGAAGAAATTATAAATATGTGTAAATAAACAGCACACATCATGTATGTTCTTCATATTCCAGTCATCTGAAATACATTTGGTCTGGGCAAGTGCACAAAACACAGACCACATAGGTGATGCATGACAAACATATTTCCACCAACATCATACCTTGACCAAGGTAGATGGCATATATATAGGCCTCACAAGAACCAGTGGGCAGTTGACATCTGTCCAACTACCACTGACCTATTCGTAAACATGAAATATTGACCCCATAACATTTTATATTTATTAAAAATGCTTATGTTGTCATGATTACACGTGACAATACTATGTGATGACAACACTTATGACAAAGCACTTTTGCATGAAAAACTCCGTTTACATGAGGTTGATGAATTATTGACATGGCACATGCATTCAAGTATTCATGCACTCATGCAGATGTGATGTTCATGGGCCCACTCCTCGTTTGCCTAAACTAGTCTTATGAGGTAGTGCCCTCTAGCTAGGGGTTGATCATAGTACCCCTTGACATAGATACTTCTATGTCATTTCATTTTTTTTTATTGTTAAATGGGATTGAAATGGTCCCCACCTATATTACATCATCTCCATGTTACCATCGTTTTCAATGAACTGTAGACAGCGGTGAGTACTTCCTGAGGCAAGGGAATGATAATTTTTTGGGGGAGAGAAATTGGCGACACAAATTAAGGAACATGATTGTCTAGTTCGAACAACTAATCCGTGACGGTTTAGTCTATGACGGGTTAAGCTATGATGGATTGCTCTGGGACGACTTTAACTCCGGATGGATTCAGCTTGATGCATGACGTATCCTATGTGACGAATCACTCTGTGACGGATGACTGCTGACGATGACAGATTAGGTCATGACGGATGTCTGGTCAGTGCATGATGGATGACGGACAACTGGTGACGGATGACAAATCAGGTCATGACGAATGTCAGCTCGTTTAGCCTATGTCAGCTCCAAACATGACGACTAGCTGTATGTTGGATGTCTTACGTCAACTCCCCTAGCGGTTAAGTGGTGTTGTCCCTGCAACTGCTATGCTTCACCTGGGCGCTCCTTCCTGCAGCCCTGTAACACAACATAGATCTAACACATACATTCATAGAGACAAAGTTGGCACCAAAACGTATCCTTGCATTATCTTGAAGATGGTTACATTCAGTCCTGTGACTGCAACTATTTTATGCACAACACTTTCTCCTGGCTGCTCTCCTATGCAATGAACAACTGATGGATGATAGATCATGGATGCTTTACAAAATGAAAGGGGGTCTATAGATAGGGTGGCTCTGGTGTTTACTGCAACCAACCAGGCCCCCAACTACCAAAACTGCTTTGTGTTTTAGCCTTAACAACACAATTAACAACAATTAACGTATTACACATGACGGCTGATTACATTTGTTTCACTTTATTAACATTACATAATCTCATGCATCTGATTACATTGTATTCGCTAAATGACATTGCTGTTGACCAAATTGACTATTTGCATGCCATTCCTACATAAATACAATGTACAATGTAGACATTTCGTCAAACACTTTTATTTCTTTTTGGAACTGCTGTCTACATGAACCACATAGTTGTATGCATCACTTGACAAGATTTGAATTTGGGTCTCCCCTTTGGGAGCCTACATTTTTAACCACCTAGGTAATGCCATTTGTTCCTGTGACATTTCATAGTGCATGGTGCATAATTGGTGTATTACGCATAGCATTGTACTTGACACACTACATATGGGGCCGAGCATAGATTTTTTGATGATTTTGTAATAGAGAATTGAACTTTATGCATTGCTTTTGCTTGCTCTATACATTGCTTTATGCATGGTGAATTTGTGGGTTTGGGCAATGTATATAAGGGTGCACTTGCATTAGGAGGGAATACTCAACTAGAGGTGGAGGGGTGAGCCTAGTGTTTAGGGTGGCATAGATGCCATTACATCTAGGATGGCATGCTGGAATACCAACAATCTAACTTTATTGGCGAAGGCCGATAGTGATGATGCAAGCCTATGGGCAAGTGTGATGTACTCTTTTATTTTTTTGCATACGATCTTTGGTGAATGCTATGCTCTTAAACATTTGTGGGAAGTATTGCAAAACCTGACATGGCATGGCCTTTACTTCTCATACCTTTTGGTGTGGTGACTCACAGGAATTAAGGAAAATCCTAATGTGCTTAAAAGATTTATGAATTAGGACCAGAGTTATTCGAGCTACTACAAGTCATGGTTTGGTAAAAAACATAAACAACATTACTTTACAAGAGGAGCTCTTTGGGAGGTTGTAATGGCTTATAGCTCTTTGATTACCAGGTTGCTTGAGGAGGCATATCATCTGATAGTTCACATGCTCCAAGGTCTGGGTTAGGGTCGCATACTATGGTAACTTGCTCTATAATGAGTGTTTTCTGTGCCATCATTCAGGTTGGGAAGATTGTTCTTGCAACAATAGATGGTATAAAGTGGCTTCTCAACCTTTAGGGTGAGATTCTTTTAGCCAACTAAGTACAATTCACTGATATCTTCATTTTCTACTTTACTTTGTTTCTTATGAACATGGTTTCATTAGGAGAAAATGCTAATGAACCTGACAATGATGTTTCCAATGGTGCTTCTTTATTTCAAATTTCACAGGGGAGGGAAAAAAATTACATAGATTGGTATCATAGAGAGGTAGAATTTCCCCTTTGTGTCAAACTCCACCTTTGAGTATCTAATGAAAGGTCTAGATATTTGTGTGGATTAAGTCCATTCATTGCAGATACCCTCTTTGTCCTCCTGCTGAAAAGAGAAAACCACAGGATAGTTGTTTGCAGATGGAATAATTTCTTCTTCTCTAATGCTTTTGAGAATTTCTTCATTTCATAATTCAAGGAAAAAAGGAAATCTTACAGAGATTGATACCATGAACGGAGATGATCTTCTTTGCATCAAAGCCCAGATATCAATATCAGATGAAATGCTAGATCTTCTTGTTAGCTATGTCCATTCATTGCAGATAATTTCTCTCTCTTTCTTCCCGAGGAGAAGAGAAAGCCATAAAGTATTTGGCTGTAGATGGATTGGTTTCTGTTTCTTGAATTGATCATGCACTTCAATTTCCACTTTTGAAGGAATTGTCAAAATGTCCATAATGTGACAAACTTGCAATTCAGATCAGAGTTTTTCAGCATCAAACAGACATTTGAAAAATTAATTTCACTGCAAGATTAGATTTCTGTTGAACTTCTCCACAAATCCAATCAGTGTGCTTCTTTATGCCAATCTTCTCGCTCCTTTTCATTACCATGGGCAAATTCCTCCCTAATCAGGCATGGACAACATGAAAGGAGCTGCATATAATAGTCCGCAGTTCTTCCCTGATGAGCAAGTTGAACTTATCCTTCTGGTTATGGTCTGTAATTATATTCACACAAAACTTCTATATTGTCTGGGTGCACATTCCCATCCATCTTTGGTTTGCACCCAAGACACACTCGTACCAGGTACTTGGGTATGGGTGTGAAACAAACTCCTTCCTGCATTGGAGATGGTTTTGGTGTGAGGTGGTGCAACCATGGTGCTCTCAGTGTATTGATCTTCCTTTAGGCATGCACCTGAATCAAATCTTGTAACAAAATAAATAATTAAATAAAGAAAATTAAGACAAAAAAAAAAAAAAAAAACTTACGATTCACACTTCTTCTATTTCCTGAATACTTCTGCTTTACCTCCAATTTAACACCTTTGCAACTCTCATATTTGAATTTAGTTTATTATTCTACCAATTTTTGTGTTGACCTTATGTTAACTTTTAACTTGACGGTTTGGCTGCAGCATACCCAAGTTTATGTTTCAACTTTAGGTTTTCATTATAGCATATCCAAGTTCCTAAACTCTGAACCTTGCGTATTCCTCCAGCTCTGCAGCCAAGAACCCTAATTTTGGAGGTCTGCATTCGGTATTCTATAGATGTACCTTGCATAACCCTGCACCCATACAACCTTGCAAAAATTAAAACTCCGGGTTGTTAACCAACAATAAAACTTTGAAATACAGAGCATTCAATTCATTGAAAATGGTTGCTACATAGTTAACTACTTTGAAGTTATAAGCATTGGCAGGTTAGATGTTGCTTAGAATTAGATACTATGGAGAGCAATGACTCAAATTGAGACTAGTGTTGATGGGTTTAAAGCCGATTTAAAAAATTGGTATTTAAGGCAATATTAATATCATATTTGATCGTAGATTCCAAATGTATGCTATGTTTTAATGATTTACAATATTTGGAAATAGTAATATCATATTTGATCTTAGATTCCAAATGTATGCTCTGTTTTAATGATTTACAATATTTCAAAGCAACCTTTAGTCAGTTGAAACAAAGTTCGACATAGCTTAGTACTTACATAGAAAGGTATTAATCCTTTATTGTGAACTTCATGATGTTGATGAAAGTAAATTGTTACATTCTTAAAATCATTTGAATTGTTGCCACTTCTTGCTTCTGTTCCAACTGCTTGTTTATTGTATGGTGCTGCCTCGTGAATTATGACTTCAATTGCTTTGTTTCAGTATTTATCAGTTGGGCATCCTAAATATTACAAAGGTTTGGACTACATTTACGAGGACCGTGGTGAGGTAAGACGTCAGTCATAAAAAATATTGATGCATCACATAGTATGTAGAAAATTTAACACATTTTTTGGTTGCATCAGCCCCTTCTATTTTCTAGTCACGATATCTGATGTCATTTTATTGATATAATATTTCCTTGTGTTTTTAATTTCATAGCAGCCTCTATTACTCTTGAAGTTTTTGTAAAGTTATAATCTGTTTTTTCGTAAAAGTTCCAAACATTTTTATATTTTTACGCCATTATAAGAGGTTTATGCAACTAGATCCCCCAACCCCCAACAAGTTATAAAGGATGAGACACTATAATACCACTACAAAGAAAAATTCCTTTTTTCACAATGAACATCGAACTTTGCATTTGACCTTTTCTTTATGACCATCCTTGGTGTTGTCATTTGGCATATGCAAACATATTGTTACAAGCACAAGAGATTATAATTGAGGTCCGCAAGGATGATTTTAGCTCCATAAGGAAGAAGGAAATAAACTAATGTCTATGTTATGAGAGTATAATTTTTATTGGACATAAATTTAAATAAAAAGGTAGAATTAATCTAGAGTTATCTCATAAAATAAATTCTGAAGTATAATTAAACTTACGAATAGTTATTAGATGGGTACCTATGTATGCGGTTACATATCCAACCACACAGGTGTACAGATCAAGTTGTAATTAGAGATGTCTCATTTTCTCCTCCCTTTTTTATTGTTGTCTCTCTTGAATTTCAAAAAGTTGCTGTATGGTATCAGAACAACACACTTCCCTATGCTTGTGAGTAAGGGTAAAGAAGTGGGCTATAGCTATAAGCCTATAACTAAGGGCTTTTGTGAGGATCAAATACAGTGATAAGTAGAATAATATTTTGACTCACAATACATTTAATTGAAAATAGAAACAGAAAAACATTGTAGCATATGCCTTCAATTATATATTGACATAAAATTTCAAAGTTGAAGTCCCTAGTATCAGTGGCAATTTAGGGGACATACTGAAACTTCAGAAATGAAATGAAATATTATTAATGTCCGCGGTGGGCCAAAATAAGACCCAAGGAACTATAAGTACAATAATGACTGCCTGCTAGCAGGCTAAAAAGCCCAACAAAGAAAAGAACTAAGAAAAATACAAGATCAAACCCGACAAACGGGCCAAAGAGAAAGGGAAAAGAAAAGAAAAGGGAGAGCAGAGGGGGGAGGGCTGCAGTCCAACAGAGAGAAGTGCATGCCAAGAAGAACGGAGAGAGAGAAGGAGGGGGGAGGGAGCAGCCTAGGAGGGGCAAGCTCCGAGAATCCCCCAAAAACTAATCTCTCCTAACAGTCGAGGCCGAAGTACCGGAGCTGAAGAAGTCCATGATATGTCTCTGCCCATTGCTAGTTCGGAACCCTGACAAACTGTTGGTGCGCTGTCTAGTGACCTTGCTTCTGTTCAAACTGGATGGTGTGGGGCGTTTCCGGTCGAAGTCACCTGGTCCGTCGGAGTTGGTGAAGTATGTTGTGATGAGCCGATGTTGAGGAGGGTGAGATCCATTTGGAGAACTTTTATGTTGTCGAAGTTGAGTTATCTCCCTAAGAAAGAGTGCGAGACAACGCTGGTCCGGGTATCTAAAGAAGGTAGAAACACATCGAGAGTTGTCCCTGAAAAGGCAATGGAACCTACCCCGGATCTCATAATAAATGGGACAACAAAAAATGAAGTGATGCAGGGTCTCAACTTCACCCAAGGAGCAAAACAAGCAAATCCGCTCCTCCATCGGAAGATGGTGATTTGACTCAATCCGGAGTTGGTGAGAACACACCCTGAGTTGCCCAATAGTGATCCGAAGACTATGCATTGTGTGCTGCTGAAGGTATTGTGGAGGAACTATTCTGCCCTCCTGTATCTGTAAGAAGTGCTCATGGTAGAAAGACGACTTGGGGGAAAGAGGGGCAACAAGAGATATCCATGTGCATCTGGTAAACTGGAGACTAACATCCTTTCGAATCTCGTGGAGCATCTTCTCCTTAGTAAGCCGAGAGGGGGGGAGAACCCCTAAAGAATAAGGGGGCAGCCTGTCTATCTGTATTTGAATGCTGGCCAGGAGAGTAGAAACCTGAAAATACCAGCTCCTCCGGTCTCCTCGAGAACTCGGAGAGAGTTCCATCGAGGAGCGAAGGGCGAGGTAAGGGTACCGCCTGCAACCCTCAGGGGTATCTCTGAAAGTACGGATCCTGTGAAAATAACTGATAATCAGGAAGATAATCTCAAGCTGGAGAGGAGAAGCCCCAAATGCTGCCAGAATAATAGAACGAGGGACTGTTCCCTTGTAACGAATGAATCGTCGAAGAAAGAGTGTCTGCACTCGTTCAACCCGTGACCACTCAGTCGGGCCAAGACTAGGGCCCCAAACCATTGACCCATAAGTAATAGTTGGCTTGACCAAAGCATCAAAGACCCTCATCTTCACAGGTATATCTTGAAAATGTGCTTTGAAGCAATTCCTCTCTAGCAAAGATAGAGCTGCATACCCCTTACACACCCGGACCTGGGCGGTGGGTTTCATACCAAAAGTGGGACCAGTGAAAAGAACCCCCAAATACACATAAGAGGTGGTGATTTCGACCTCCTGGCCCTGGAAAAGGAAGTGGAGATGGGATAGAGCCTCTTTGGTAGTATTGAATACCATAACCTTGGTCTTAGAAAGATTCACCGTCAACTGTCTCAAGTCACAAAAAGCGGCAAGTGTGTCCAGATGACGTTGAAGCCCCTCAGGGGATGAGGCCAAAAGAACAACATCATCAGCAAAGAGGAGAATAGATATCAACACATGGTGAAGAAGGCAACCATCCTCTGGGTGAGCGTTCTCAATCCTCAAACAATATTCACAAGCAGGAAGTCATCTCAATTAAGATCAAGACAACATAGGCAAAGAGTCTCCACAAGGAAATTCACATTTGGCCTTCAACAAACAGAGGAAAGAGGAATAAGGAATCAATCAATAAAGCTTGTGAAGGACTTGTCTACTAAAGTACATGAATATTTAGGAACATTTGAAGGTGGAGTGAACCAAAACACTGAACATAGAATTTTGATGCAAGCAAGGCTTTTATGTCAAATCCCCTGCTTGTATCTTAGCTTGTTGAGACATTTATTCTGGAATAGATTCCCATCCTTCCTAATTTTGCCAATGGAGGTAGAGCTGAGTGTGTCATCGGTGTTCTTTATTTTGGCTTCATGATTTGATGTGAGTAGAGGGCTATAGGTACCTTCGAGAGAAGAATTCAGCAGTTGCTTTGGGTTGGCAGCTTGACCAACGAAAATTGATCAGTTGAGGCTCAAATCCATTGACCAAAGAGACTTGATTAGTCGATACGACATCTGACAGAAACTCCAAAATATATATATTTATGGGTAGAAAATTGAAACCCATTTACATGACATTTACATTTCGTTTCATTTCACATTTGACTTGCATTTGACTTCACATTTCATTTTACATTTATTTACATTACAAAACTTAAGTAAATTTGCACTTAGACTCCTGTACACAAATTCTACTTTGGCTTTTGTCCAAAACTGGTGTCAGTAGGCAGGGCTGTAAAAGCACAAGTAACAGTTGTAGTCGGAGTTGTTGGAAGCAAATGAGATGCACAAACAATCGAGGAACGCAAAGAGGATCCAATGGGTGGAACAACAACAACGAAGGGTTCCACATGAACCAATGTTGCAGTCAAAACCTCGCTTACGAGGAGAGGGCATTGAAGTTCGCCCTAGGAAAGGCCTTGTAGAATGCATCTAGGTCAGAGAAAGAGAATGTGGGACAAACACCAAGTGTGACAAAAGTAGGCAACACAATGGATAGCCAAAATAAAGGTTGAGAACCAACACTCCAGAAGAGAGGGAAATGGAGGCTTCGCCTCAAGAGAGGGAGAAAGGCAAGGGAAGAGAATGAATGCAAATACTATTGCAGAAGATGTCATGGTAGTAGCCAGCAGGATAGTTTTGCAGGAATTGGTGGTAGGAGAATTTGGTTGATCATCCACTAAAGATTGCGTTTAGGAACATAGGCGTGCACCATATTCTGCAGATTCCCAATTTTGAGGAGTTCTTCAAGAAAATTTTGCTATAGATGCTCCAAATGTATGATTCAAAGCATCATTTGAGTAGAGTTACGATTTGTGATTGAGAGATACGGGTAATATTCTCTCTTGGCTATTTCCAAAAGACCTTCGGATTGTCGAATTCTCAAATACTGGTGAAGGAGGCATTTGATCTGCATCGGTGGAAGAATTTGATAAACGAGGTTACTGATCTCAGTTTAGAGGAGGCAATAAAATTATTGAAGCATGGAAGCCATGGATTTAAATGTAGTAGTTGAAGACAAAGGAACTGCAATGTGCCATGAATGTGATCATGTCAAAACTCTCTGGAGAACAAAGAGCCTTGGAGATGCCCACTTGACTCATACGATACATAGACCTTTGGATTGCCAAATTCTCAAACACTGGTGAAGGAGGCATTTTTTCTGCATCGGTGGAAGAATTTGATAGGCAAGGTTACCGATCTCGATCTAGAGGAGGCAACAAAATTATTGAAGCACAGAAGCAAATGGATTGCAAATGTAGTAGTTGAAGACAAAGGAGCTACAATGTGCCATGAACGTGATCATGCCAAAGCTCTCTGGAGAACAAAGAGCCTTGGAGATGCCCACTTGACTCAAACAATACATGGAGAGAATAATGGAAGGCGTAGCATATGATTGGGCATCACACTTGTCGAACCTCATCAAGAATTTTCTGATGTGATATACTAGAAATGTTTTGATGGCTTTCCATGCCATTGTGATCATGATGAATGTTGTGACGTAGGAAAAGCTACAATTTCTAGGGTTGAATCCTCCTAGAGTGATTCTTGAGCATGCACTGAGTATATTCAGGTGGATCCATGTGATGCCACTAACGAAGCCGAGCACTTTGATGAAGAAGAAGGGCATCCTGCGGAAGAGGAAAGTTAAGGAAGCCTCGGGAGACGAGGGAAGTATGGATTGAAAGTTGAGGAACAACCACGTGTTGAGGAGCTGGTTCAGAAGGAAAAGTGGCATAGGAGGCTAGAGTAGTAGTGGACGAGAGCCCAACCACAACATCAACAGGACAAGTAGCAATCATATATGGAAACCCCATAGCAGGCCACAATAGGAGAAGGTGGTAATGCATGACATATAGTGGAGGGTTAGCATAAGACACGTGGGATGTCACAGGAGGCAGTGCGAGGGGAAGTTCTTACACAACTAGGGAATCGAATTGTGCGAGGAGGCATTGCAGGTATTGGTTCGGTTACCAAGAGATTGACTTTAGATAGGGCTGCAGTGGGTGGACAACATCCAGGGGAGTCTGTTGCGCAGATGGTATCAGCAAAGGAGAGGATTGCATAGCAGCAGGTGCAGGATCTTGTTGTTGTAAATGTGGACTGTAGACAGTAGTTCCAAGCATAAATAAATCACTGAGTTGTCTTACAAAGAATGTCCTGTGAAGATTCACAAACTATATACAACAATTTTGGTAATGTACGAATCATGAAAATGACAAGTTGCAATGTAAAATCAGCCAATCAAATGAATATGGCTTGATTAATAAATGTGCACAAAATGACAAATGCAACCGTCTTGTGTTTAGACGTCCTGATTAGTTAGACGTCTGGATTAGTCAGACGTCCAACCTAACTAATTAGACGTTTGGCTGCTGTGTTAGATGTCTGGAGCTGTCAGCTAGGCAGTAAACGCATTAGTTAAGATAATAGGCGGTTGGGACGGTTGAGATGGGTTAGTTGCAGTAACTACCCGATCTTACCTATAAATACCCTCCCTATTTCATTTTGTAATCTATTCATACTTGTCTATAATGCAGAATTGTTGTGCAACAACTGTTATTATGGAATGCGTGTTGTACGAGATTGCATCTGTGTTATAGTGTTGTGTTGTAGGTATTGATCATAGCTTGGTACAAGAGCATGTATTGTTGTGTGTTGTTTTACTGTTGCAGGGCGTGCTAAGGAGCATCGAGGACTGGAGAATGAATGCACTGTTGGAGACATCTAGACCCTGGCAGATTACCCCTTGCGCGTATCAGTATAGCCGTCTGGCCTCATCGGCAAAATTATTCCAGATGTCTAGCCGTCCAGTCCCAGACATCTAGCTGTCTAGTGTAGACGTTTAGCCGCCCAGTCCAGACGTCCAGTTCAGACGTCTGGCCCTCTGTCCCTGACGTCCAACCTAGACGTCTAGCTATCCGTCCCAGATGTCTAGACCGTTTGCCTCAGACGTCTACTGTTCTAAGCATCTGCAAAGACTTGTAAAGACCGGTGTATCTTGGCTTATCAATCCCTCCTAGTTTATCGTCATTCCCTCGTCTCGGGAAGGTACTTACCCTTGTCTACATTTGGCGTCGTTGCCTAAAAACAAACTTTGGGTCAAGAAGTATAGGTGATAAGACAAAGAGGTGAATGACACATCGCAGGTCACAGGGTAGAAGAGGAAGGAGTCCAAGACAGCCAAGAAGAAGTGCACGACTGGCAAACCAAAGAACGCACGACGAAGAAGTTTCACAACCTGAAGTGGAAAGAGTGTGGGATCCAGTGGAAGACGAAAATCCAAGAGTAGAGACGTTGTTGGTGACAGCAGAAGATGAAGAGCAAATAGCGAAGGAACTTCCTGGTATTGAAAACGAGGATTGGACGATAACTCCTAAACCAGCAGAAAGGAGTTGGCCGACGGATACAGAAGTAGGAGACTTTGTACCACAACAACCACACATCGGTTCGTGGGGAGGAAGACCAGAACCACATCTCGTTTATTCGCGAAGGAGGTCGCGAAGTGGAAGTAGAAGGCTATTTGACTCAAATTTTGCACCATCAACAGCAGAGAGAGAGCCAGACAGAGTTCCACCACGCTCACCACCAAGACATTCGCCTAGTGGGACAGTCCCAATGGCGCATACTACTACTCAAGCAGACAGACAGAAATGTCCACCTTTCCATGGGGAAGGAAAAGAAGACCCAACCCATCATGTGGGAACTTGTATCACCATTTGGGGATCAAATGGGGTAACACAGGACACAGAGTGGTTGCGACTGTTTCCAGCCACTTTGCGGGGAATGGCAATGGATTGGTATTTGAAACGGCAACGTACCCAACCATTCACCCAATGGACCCCCCTGAAGGATGCATTTATTGAAGAATTCCGACCATTAAGGGACGATACAGAGATCATCACTGAAATCTTTGCTACAAAACAAAAACCAGAAGATGTCAAGAGCTACGATAGGAGACTGAGACAGCTCACGGATAAAATGGAAATGCCACCGACCGACGGAATGATAAAACGTTGGTTCTTGGATGGATTACTACATAAATATTGAAAGAATATGAAAGCAGTACCATCCTCGACATATGCAAAAGCCCTCGATAAAGAAAAGAACTTTGAAAGCGAGGCCAAGCAAACAGCAGCAGGAATTGGTGGACAGCCAAAACGCTAAGAATTTGATAGTGATGAAGAAGATAAAGTGCAAAGTGCAATACATTCCTTTTGAAAAGAGTTTGATAAAATTATAAAATAAGTCAAAGGAGAAGTGAGGAAAGATAGGAAGGATATTTGGTGTTTCAACTACAAAACGGAGGGACGTGCTAACACCAATTGTCCAAAGAAAGTGTATTGCAACATATGTGATATTGCAGGTCACCCAATAGCAGATTGTCCATTCAATCTGAAGGGAGCGAGGCACCAGACATTAACAATCCAATAAGGAAGTCAATTTGAGACTTCAAGAAATGGACAGGGTGCAACAAGCGGCGGATACAAAAATAACCGCCGAGGAGGAAGACAAGGAGGATAGAGTCGACTGCAGTACGACTCTGAAGGGAGACTTGCAATACAACGTCGGAATTGTCAAGAATAAGGCCATTTTGCGAAGAACTGCCTCTAGCCTCAGATTACAAACACCACTGGTGGTAACAATGTTACTCAAATGTGTAGGTGATGTGGTCCAGGGAACCACAAGGAGGCTAACTGCCCAAATAAGGCAAGTTCCAGTGGAACATAGAATGTCAATTTTATTGACATTGGCGAAATAAGTACAGTAATGGAAAGGGAAGATGAAGTCCTAGCCGTAACAAGAACACAAGCTAGGAAATTAGAAGAATACCCAAATCTTGCCAAGGTGAAAGAGCGATGGTAGGAAGCTCAAGAATTGATAAAGATAGAACTAGACAAAGGAAAGCAGGACAAACTAGTTCTGGAGAAAGCTCTAAAGAAGGTGATCCCAAATGATAAACAGGCATCAATAGAAGGCTTGGTGACACTGGTGTTGAATACGACAGTAGAAGTGAAGGTGGCCAGTCTATTCAACATAATACCTGAGTTATATGCTACAGTGGGAGAAGTGGTAAAAACAAAGAAGAGAGAAACCCGACAGGTAGCACACATCAAGCAAGGACTGTTCATTGATCCAACAATACTAATGATCGAGGCAGGAAAGAAGCCAAATTTAGTCGATATGGAGATACTGGACCATAAGTTGAATCAGGTGATTGTCGATGGAGGATCAAGTGTGAACGTAATGCCATAGAGAACATGGCAGAATATTGGTCAACCCGCACTAAGATCTCCAAACTTCAAATTGTATGGAGCAAATTAGTATGGCATCAAGACAATAGGCGTACTAATGAGCTAAAAAGTGCGCGTAGCGGAACACGATTTTATATTGGATTTCGTTATAATTGCCATGCAGAAACCAGCATATGATGCATTGCTAGGACGTGGGTGGTTACGAACATCAAAAGTAAACCACAACTGGGAGAAAGAGCATCTGACCTCCAATAAAGGTCAACATAGATATTTGATCAATATAAAGAATCAGGCGGTAAGCCAAGAGATTGCAAGTTTTGATGATTTAGGAGTTTCTTCCTCGGACAAATGGTTAGGATATGAACCAGACAAAGAGGGAGTATTACATCTGGAAGATTGCACGAAGGATGAGTACAACGAGGACAAAGGCTTATTCCACTGGCAGCAGGAAGACTATGAAGATTTCTCCCCCCAGTGTTTTTGCATTGATGCAGGAAATGAAATCCAAGAGGATGAGAAGAAGGAACCAGAAAAGGCAAAAAGCAGTAAGAAACAGACATCAACAGAGAAGGACAAGGAAAGAGAAAAATGGACATTCCCCAAGAACTTTGCAGAATTTACGATGGGAGACGTAGTCATTGAAGACAAATCAGCCCACCCCATCAATGTTCTTAAAGCAGCCAATGAACCTGAGTCCATCAAATATGAAGGTCCAAGAATGATTCAGGTTAACTTGGGAAAAGATGGCAAGGAGAGGATGATTAAGTGTGGAGATGATTGGGATACGGTACTGAAGGCAACAACTTTTAAAGAGTATAAAGATGTCTTCGCTTGGACGTACAAGGACCTGAAGGGAGTTCCACCAGAACTTTGCATACACAAGATTCCCCTGATTGAAGGTGCACAACCAGTAAGAAGGTGACCATACAGGATGAATCCCAAATACGCAGCACTGGTGAAGGCTGAAATCGATAAAATGTTGGATGCAGACATTATTTTCAAAGTTACTTGTTGGTTACGAATCTGCCATTAGGAAAGGATTTTAATCTTTTGCGCCCTAGATTCGCCCAGCAGATTGAAAGGCCGGGAGGAAGAGATGCCTCCCGTGCCAATCTCTGGAGAAGGTCGACTCCTATACTACACTACTGGGGGTTTTTAGATAAGAGAACAGGAAAGAGATTTGTAAAATACAGAAAGAAATGTAAATAGCATGTGCTTATAGTGGGAAAGAACAAGCAGCACGATTACTAGCTAATACCCAAACCAACAAAAATCAAAACAAAACATGTAACAGAAACTAACACTGTTATTCCTTCCTATGTATCCCCCATTCGGTATTCCAGACTCACTTAATTGCCAATGCTTTAATCCAGAATGCAGAATTACAGCAATCAGAAAAATAAATGAGTATAAGTAGAAATACTTGCAGAAGGCAACATAAAAGAAAGAGACAAATGTCAGAGCCAAAGATGCTTTGAATTAGAAGCAAGTGTTTGTTACAGCAGAGCTTTCTAGCAATATGTTCCCCCCCTTTTACAATGAAAGTGGACTGCTATTTATAGCAGAAATTTCCCCCCAATTACAATGATGCACAGAACCCAGAGACTGCAAAAACTGCCGATATTTGACCTCTGCTGGCCGTGAGCGTACCTGCAACAAGATTCACCTAACTTTGGTACAGCTCCGGACAGATCTGGTGGTTGAGAAGGCGCGTCTGATTAATGCGGTAGGTGCAGTACCATTTGCTGTTGAATAACTGCTGTTAATGCTCACCTACCCTGTACCTGAAGTGTGCCTTCGGTCCCGTTCTGACAGGCCCAAATCCCGAAATCCATACATTCTCTGCCTAAGCTTGAGATTCGCTGAAAACTGAGGGGGCTGACCAAAGTCGCTTAAAATAAACAGCGACCCCGGGAGTCGCTCCAGTCTTTTTCTGCCTTAGAGAAATTTGAAACTTCGTCTTTTTCTGCTCACAGTCGCTGAATGGGGGGGCGACGGAAATTGCTGGGAAATGGAAGTGACGACGGGAGTCGCTCAAAAAATGAGCAACCGACATCGACATTCTCCTTTGCCTTAGAATTTCTTTGAGACCCTCGCCCGCGGTCGCCGAAATGCTGCAGCGACGCCGAGAATCGCTCCAAAATGGAGCGACCGGCGTCGACCTTTGAATATTGCACTTGCTGACGGTCGCTGAAGAAATAGGCGACGACGGGAGTCGCTGGCGGATTTGGGCGACGACGGGAGTCGCTGGCGGAGGGAGCGACCGGCGTCAACACCAACACTTAGACAATTTACGACTTGTCCTCCCTGTTGACCTTGGTCACTGAAAAACCGAGCGACCAGCGTCGATCGCTGAATAACCGAGCGACCGACGTCGATCGCTGAAAAATTGAGCGACCGGCGTCGATTGCTCATACTTAGACATTTTTTCATTATTTTGCACCCGTCGACCGCGGTCGTTGAAACAAGGAGCGATGACGAGCGTCGCTTGGAAAGGGAGCGACCGGCGTCGTCGTTTCACACTTAGAATTTTTTACGTTTTGCTCATTGCCGACGGTCGCTGACGCCGAGGGTCGCTGGAAAAAGCTAGCGACGACGGAGGTCGCTCCAAAATGGAGCGACTGCGGGAAATTTACACTTAGACAAATTTCAATCAATTTTCTCCTGCTTGCTTCGCTGCTTAGAGTTGCCATAGGTCGTCGGAGAGAGGCGCAAGGCTGGGGATCACTGAAAAGAGGGAGCGACTCCCGGTATAGCCCCAAAAGTGAGCGACCAAGGGAGTGTCCCTGACTTAGACAAATCTAGGCTTTTCCCAAACCTTGCAGAACTTGCTGGACACTGGGAAACTGAAACTGGAAACTGAAAATGCAAAGACTACCTGGACAAAGATGGAAAGGAAGGTGGAAGGGAAGAATCTGGTCCGAAAGTTGCAACAGTAATTTTAAAAAATTTTCAAAGTTTTTACCAATTGGCAAAATGTGGCAACAGTTACAACAAGCGAGTGGGGGTCACCAATTGTGATCACCTTGAAGAGGGAAGTTGACAAAATTCGAATTTGTGTAGATTTTCGAAGCCTCAATGCCGTAACCATCAAGGATCCCTTCCCGATCCCTTTCACAGATTCCATCTTGGAAGAAGTAGCAGGCAATGAGATATTTTCATTTCTGTATGGGTTGTCAGGGTATAACCAGATTAGCATTGCAGAAGAAGATAAGCTGAAGACAACTTTCGTGGTTGAAAATGGAATATATGCTTACAATCGGATGCCATTCGGTTTGTGCAATGCACCTGCTACCTTTCAAAGAATCATTCTATATATCTTTGATAAGATGTCCACAGGAAATTTTAAAGCCTTCCTAGATGATTGGTCACTATACGAGAGGACACAGGAATATTTGAAGTCACTGGAGGAATGCATGAGCTTGTGTAGGCGAGCTCGGATATCATTAAATCCAGGCAAGTGTGTCCTAATGGTACCATATGGAAAGTTGTTGGGGCATATTGTATGCCAAGAGGACCTAAAGCCCGATCCGGATAAGATTCGGGTAATACTGCTTATGGAGGAGCCACATGATGTGAGCTCGGTGAAAACCTTCTTGGGAACGGTAGGATACTATAGAAGGTTCATTCACAACTATGCATTGACTTCTCATCCATTAGACACTCTTACACGTAAGAGTGTTCCTTTTCATTGGGTAGAGGAGCATCAAGGAGCCTTTGAGAGCCTGAAAGCACATTTGATGAAAGCACCTATCCTGGTTTACCCAGACTGGGAGAAGGAGTTCCATGTGCATGTTGACGCCTCAAATTATGCTATTGGTTGCGCATTGGCTCAAGAAGGTCAATTTGGGTTATCAGCCCATCTATTTTGCAAGTCGGTTGTTGTCTCGAGCCGAGAAAAACTACAATACAACGATGCGTGAAGCACTAGGGATGGTGTACGCAGTACAAAAGTATCGGCACTATTTGTTGGCTAACCCTTTTGCTTTCTATGTAGATCATCAGGAGCTATTGTATTTGTACTTGATCAACAAGGCAACAATCTATGGACGAGTGAGTCGATGGCTCGTCACTTTGCAGGAATTCGTGTTTCGAGTCACTTTGCAGGAATTCGTGTTTCGAGTGGTGGTGAGACTAGGAAAGAAGCACGTAAAAGCGGACCAACTGTCAAGGATTCGCTTAGGAGAACCTGCAGAAGGAGGAATACCAGATGAATTCCCCGACGCACAATTGTTCATGATAAGTGCGATACCCACATGGTATAAACATATTGGGGATTACCTATCGACAGGAGAGCTACCAAAGGAGATGACGGTAGTTGAACAACGAAAGGTGATTACGAAGTCTGCACCCTTTACCTTGATTGCAGGATTGCTATACAAGATGGGGGAGGACCACATTCTAAGACGATGTGTGATGGAAGATGAAGTACAACAGACCCTGAAGGAGGCACACGAAGGATTGGCCGAAGGACATATGGGACCTGACGCAACGACAAGGAAAGTGTTGTTGGCGGGCCTATGGTGGCCTACTCTTTTTCACGATGCCAAGAACTTTGTTAAGGCATGTGATACGTGTCAAAGAACAGGGAAACCGTTGAAACGGGACTTCATGCCACTACATCTATTGCAACCTCAAGAACTTTTTGAAAGATGGGGATTGGATTTTGTGGGTCCACTAAGAACAAGCTATAAGAGGAAGTGCAGATACATCGTAGTCGCAACTAAGTACTTAACGAAATGGATCGAACCAAGGGCATTACCTGATAATTCTGCAAGGAGCATGACTCGCTTTTTGTATGAACAGGTTATCACACGATTCGACATACTCCTTCAATTGACAAGTGACAGGGGAGGTCATTTCGTTAATGAAATTATTCAGAATTTGACAAAGGAATTCAGGATCTTTCACTCTTTGTCAAGTCCGTATTACCCCAGAGCAAATGGGCAAGCGAAGGCAACAAATAAGGTCCTGGTTTTTGTCATGTATAAAACATGTGCAATTGAAGGCGCAGATTGGGAGAAACGCTTATCAACAGTTCTATGGGCATACAGGACTACCTTCAAACCCACCACAAACCACACACCCTTCCAATTGATGTATGGACAGGAGGCGATAGTACCGGTAGAATTCCTGGTACCAAGCTTGAGAGTAGCTGTTGATACCTGCCTAAATGATGAAGAAAGAATGGAGGAAAGACTCGCAGCATTAGTTCAGCTAGGCGAGAAAAGGGTGTTGGCACAGTGGGCAACGGAGATTGCTCAGCAACGACGGAAATACTGGCATGATAAGCATCTCCGGAAAATGAACTTGAAGGTTGGTGATTTAGTACTCAAATACAATGGCAAAAGAGAGATCAAGCTAGGGAAGCTGAAGACCCTATGGCTTGGACCTTTTCAGGTAGAAGAAATATTGGACAACGGGGCTGTCCGACTAAAGAAGCTAGATGGAACAATTTGCCCCGAAGTGGTAAATGGCTCCAAGTTGAAGGTGTACAAGGCATAGGCACAAATCAATATGATCAACTTGGAAATTAAGGACACTTCTGGTAACTCAAGCGAAGAAGCACAACCAGGTATATGATCCTACGAACACGATGGGCCAAGCAATGTCGTTTGGGAGGATGAACCTACTAACTTGGAATGGTTATTTGGAAAATAAGAACTAGTAACCGAACAAAGGGAGCTAGAACCAAATGTACGAGTTCTAGAAAGTGAAGTAGATAATCGGCTTCGGAACATCTCATGCTTAGCTTCGGAACATGTCATACTTAGCTTCACAAGGTCAAATACCAGAAGTGGAGGAATATGAAGGTCAAGGAGCTGAAATTCTGCAACGACTGGCTTTGGAAATGCAACAATTGTAGGAGTACGAGACTCTTCGCCAGTATAATGCACAGTTGAGGGAACAGGTTATTCAGGAACTGAATGGAACTATGCAACAAACGTAGCAACGACAGGATGCACGTAGAGCAGAATGGGTTGAAAGGGATCAGGATAATTTCAGAGGGAGCCCGAATGGCAATTCGCTAGAAACCAGTTTATTCTCGGTGGCTCTAGATCATTCAGCACGTAGCCGCTCTCGGAAACAAGAGAATCGAAGGCTGCAGGTAGGTGGATTGGAAATAAGGGAAAATGCAGGGAACAAAGCAGTTTCCTCAGAAGATTCGGATAGTTCATCTACAGCTACACTAAGAATCATCCTGCATATGGACGACTCCTCAAAAGCAACTTCACCATTAATTAGGCGTCCTCGACGATGTGGAAAATCACCAGAAAAGAGTGAAGCAAGGAAATCACATCAGAACTTGGCTTCTAGTAGTGCATATCAGATAAGTCGAGAAGAAGCAGGTGAGATGTCAGGGAAGTACCCGAACGACCAAAGTATAATGGTTGGTTGGAAGACTCAAGTGAGGACAAGAATCAACCTCGAGACCCTGATATACCACACGACAGTCCTAACCCAGATCGTCGGAGACAAAGAGATGAAATCTGCAATCAGCAAGCAGGGGTTAGATTCCTTGAAACTGCACAGGTGATTGAAGATGATGAATCCTTAAGTCCACAAGATGAGTACAATGGAGGAGTAAATGAAGATGCGATACCCGGAATATCGGAACCACACAAATGGAGAACACCATATGCAGGAGCTATGAGACGTCCGACGGAACGCGAAGAAGTGGCCAGGTATCGTATGGCAGTACTCGACTTACGACAACACCGAAGAGAAGTAAGACGATTGCAACAACGAGTTCAAGAAACCTCGGAATGGCCAATGAACACTGCAGGAGAGGGAAATGACTCAATTACGGATTCGGTTTTCTCAGACGAATACCAAGAAGCCCTAACTCATTGTGCACCATAGCGACAGTTTGAGGAAGCAAGGTGGCGGTGACGATTGATAAGGGCTGATAGGAGATTGAGAATCTTGCACCAATTGACATGTAAATCAACAACATCCACTAGAAACACGCGCACAACTGATAAACCAGGCACGAAATAGAGACAACTTGGGCAATCCCGGGAGTTCGTCAGGACTTTCGAGTAACCCAAGCTTGCCTGACCAAGGGAGGAGCGTGGTTGACCTCCATCCCGGTAGCTCGAGAGGAAGAAATTCCCCTCCTGCTACCCATAGGTCAACTAGTCCACGGACTGGGCCGCAAGGACCATCTGAGGACATAATCCAAGTCAACCCATCACTACGTGTTCTTGAGAATAGACCTTCGGGTCTTCCTCAGCGAGCTCGTAGGAACCGAAGACGTCGTCAGGAACGACCGAGGGACTGATCGAATCTCGGGCAACTGGAAGTACGGCAGCCCAACATTAGGGAGATTCGACCGATAAGAGGAAGAGGACGAGTCACACCGGCTCGTGGAAGACAGGGATCTCGGAGGGGGAATCCTTAGGACTAGCTAGACCAAGGATGGGAAGTCGTCCATTGTCAGATCGATAGAATTTGAGGCCAAGGCCATGGAATGGGAAGACTCTATCGTAACATTGGACAAAGAGGGAATCATCCTTCCAATGATCGGACGACCAACCATCAAGAGCAAGAATGAATGGTGGTCCATTACCTTGACAATTGCATGATAATTCAGCAGGGTGATGGAAGAACAGAGTGAGTTCGTCTGGAAGAAGAATCAAACCGTCTGGACCCTGGTAGCAGCCGTCTGGATGACGCAGCCACACGTCTGGATGGAGGAAGCCATCTGGTAGGAAAGTAGCCGTCTGGAATATGAGGTAAGTCAGGGTGACGTTAGAAGAAGTAGACGTCTAACAGAAACTGCTTAGACGTCTAGGCAAGAAACATTTCATCAGCCAAATGAAGAGGAGTAGCCAGACTGGCGAGTTATTCCACGAAGAATGAGAAGACGCGACGAATAGTCTCAGATAACTCCCCGGAGCTAGAATAATCGCCGAGTCGTCAGCAGATGAAGGAACAGGAAAATAGTGATGGTTTCAGCAGTTTCGAAACTGGTAGTCGTCATCAGGAAGATAGCGCGTCGGATACATTTGAAGTACGCATCGACAGTGCCGTGCGCTTCACCCAACGATGTTAAATTTGGAAGATGCAGTTTTGAAAAATAATAAAATAAAATAAAAAGAAAAAGACGAAAATAGAAAAAGACAAAAACAAAGAAAAAAACAAAAATAGTGTTGAGTGGTATTTTCACCCGATTGTGAAAACACACTCTCCGATAGGATTTGGGTTCTAAATCCTCTGCTTGCAAAGAAATTAAACATATAACTTCTCCAAGGTTCCTGTTATGTGAGCATTTTGCATCTGTGTATGAAAGATATTAAATTAAAATGCTTGGAACACCTTAGTGATTGCAAGTAATTGAAAACAAGGGGCACTGTGGTTTATTTTACTGTGAAATAAATGATTGTTCATTGAACCCTTATAAAACAAACGTGAGTTGGCCCTCATATGACCACGATGTAATGCTTTAATTCCTTTTATCTTGATGGTTTTTAAGATAGATTTTATCTTGCATTAAATCCTCAATTATGAATAGGGTCTTCAAATGTAACTTCAAAATGTCACTTTAACTTATCCCTCTTAAATGAAATCAAATTTTCATCAAGATGAACAATTAAGTGCTTTAAGGAAAAGACTTTCAATGTAGTACTCAAACTATCCCTCTTTCGTAAAATTGGAATTTTTATGAAGAAAGGGTAATTTTAGGCCCAAAATGAAATTTGTGAAAATGCCATAAAACATAACCCCTTCAATGAAATTGGAATTTCCATGAAGGGAATGTCATCATAGGCTCATGAATGCAAAACAAAACTGGAAAAATGAAATTTGACTTTAAAATGGAAAATTTCTATTTTCGGAATTTTAAAATCTGTAGCAAAACAGCAACTTCGATGAATTTTTAAAAATACTAAACAAGTCCGAAAATGAAATTTCAAAGTGCGTATTTGAAGTCTGAATTATAATCTCCGCAATGGTGAAATCATTTTTAGATTTTGAAATTTTTTTAATGTTTATTTTAATGTCTGAAAATAGGAAAAAAATTTTGAAATTAAAATTTTTGGAAACAGAAAATTTAAGTTTGTATCAAAATAATTGCTGAAAACACAGCAATGCAAAAGCTCCTTCAGTTTGATAGCACCCCGTCCTGCAAAACCGAATACGTGAGAGTTTCGTACATGCAACCTAGCTTATCCGACCCGCAAAATAAACACAATCAAAGTAAACTAGGTGTTGGTTCCTAGGGTTTTAAATAATTTCCAGATTGCAGACATTCACATGAAATAACCCAAAATAATGGCATCAATTTCACATACAAGTCTAAAATCTGAAAAGAGAAAAATAGAACAATTAAAATGAAGCATGCAAAAAATTTCTCATTCTTTCTTGCTAACAAGGCCTGAAATTTCTGAAGAAAAGTTTTCACATTCAAATTAAAATCCCTGTTTTACAAATGTGGCCATGCCCAAAGTTCCCGTTTGGCCACGCCACCATTTTCGTTCCCCCCCTGCATGCATTTGTTTGGGGTTTTAAAATTTTACTCCCAACCCTTCGTTTCAGATTTCCAAAACCCTTTTGTTTCTCCTTCATTCCAGTCGAAAACGGTCTGTATTCTCTTCATTTTTCCATGCTGGTTTTTCACTTCATATGGTCATGTTTTGTTCACGTTCGTAACTGAAACTCATTATTATGTTAGTATATCTTGAGAATGCTTTTCATATCTTATGTAACGCCCCACAGGCCTTATGATGAAGGCTTCCACCTCGTTTTAATATTCACTTGACGTGACATATATCTTATATAATATCTTTTATTCATTAAGACCAAGACACCATGGGCTACGAATAAAAACCCTTGATCCAGACTTCAGTTTTCGGAATCGGCCATCGCTATATGAGGCTGTTGTTCTCTTCTATTCTCAGCCTTCGCTTCTCTGTGTCTAGTTGTCTAATAATTCCTACTGTATTTGGGCGTTACTTCTCATCATTTATTTAGAAAAGGTCACGGTTGAAATACTTGCCAAAATCCTCCGGTTCGTCCGCTATCCATTATTTTTGGTTGAAAATCAAATGCATTCCGTGAGCCATCATGACCATCATATGGAGATTCACCATACTATTTTAAAACTAGTTATCGTTTTCTACACGTGGAGGCCAAAACCTTCCCATCCGATGACTAACTTGTTCGATATGAGCTGTCGTGGACGAATATGCCTCGTCGTTCATTTCGACACCCGGAGACCCATGAAATCCAAACATCGCACGGAGCATTCCACTACTACAAAATTTTTATAATTGCCACTCTGCAATATGGCGTGGTCTGCCAAACTTTTCGTCCGTGTGTATCACCGAACGCCGAACACCTCGTTACTGATCGAGCTTGGTACTGCATTGATTGATGCCTGCCACATAGACCCACTGTCACCTTTGATGTTACTCCGACTGTGATGCGCCATGACCATACGACCAATCCGCTGTATTGTTTCAGATGGCGCTGTGTTGCGATGCGAGCCCTTGTAATCTCCATTGGCTTTTTGACTTCGTCGAATAAAATAGCCGCCCATAGCCTTTGTCTATGCTTTTATAATGTCGCTGGTCTTTCTATCCATAGCGCCCTGTGACGTCTCGTGATGACTGCTATCTGTCGTGATATTCGAATTGTCTTGCTACCAGAGTGTCACATCGCAGGTTTCGGGTATATATTTCCATTAACACGTCCATGGCCGAGCGTCTCCTGTTCTTCACTGCGAGACCTGCGCATTAGACAAAGTTAAAATACTTTCATTAAAATCAAAAGCAAAGGCTTTATATATATATATATATGAAATTTTACCTTCCTTTTTATTATTATTTTTTTTTATTATTTTTTTACTTTTCATTTTAAACTTTCACATAAAAGTTAACACAAAATTAATCGTAAAAATCACCAACAACAATGACGATAAAAAATTGTCAACCAAAATGAACAAATAAAAGTTGTCGACAAGAAAATATTGTCGACAAGAAAAAGTTGTCGACAATAAAATATCATCGACAAGAAAAATTTGTCGACAAGAAAATACTGCCAACAAGAACCGACAACAATTGCAAAACCTACGACAAAACGAAGGATTAGACACTAAAAATGAAATGTCAACACCCGGATATCAAAACGAAAAGGTGGGTCCCCAATTTTGGGGTGTGTTGTGGATCAGCCACAACAAATAGCAAAAAGACGAAATAAAGATAAAGATGACAGACGTCTTGTCCATGCAGAACCGACGACATGGCAAGCATGTTGACGACTGAAGTTAGGCGGCAGTTAAACAGGTAGTTACATGGGCGGCAGAGGGCATTCCTTGTTCCATTGCTTTCAGTTTGTGCAGGAGACAGGAGCGTAGGAGAATTGGAGACGAAGCAGGGTTAATAAGCGCACCAAGACTTATGCAAGACGAAGCGTAGACGTCATTTTCATTGGCAGTTGCAAGCTTCATGGAGGATTTTTCTTTTTTAGTGCAAGTGCAGAAACCCTACCTTCACAAAAGCATCCAAATCTGTTTGGGCATCCGTCTGAAGACATTGTCGTTGAAGCTACCAAACCAGCAGATGTCCAGAGGAAGAAGCAGACGCCTTGGAGGAAGCCCAACCGTCTAAACATGTCGCAGTCATCTGAAGGGAGAAGTGTCTAACGGAGTGAGCAAAGGAAAAAGGCGAAGTGTTCTAGCCGTCTGACCGAAGAAGCCGTCCAGCAGGGAGACGTCTAGCCGTATGACCTAGACGTTGTAGAAATGAAATTTCACATGCTCACAAACAGTTCCATTTCCACTTAATAGTTCTACAGATCTGCAATCATTGTAGTATAGCAATAATAATGCACAGAAAACCTGCAACAACACTAATAACAACAACAATGACGGAAATAGTAGATAACAGTAATTACAGCAGTTTTATATTAACAATGGCATTTATGATATAGTTTCAACATTACAATCTTAGCCTGCAAACCCTAGGCTGAACATCCTTCATGGCTGCACACAACAATGGACTGCATCAATCACCATGTATTGCTCTCCTTACTGCCTGCACATCTTCTATGGGTGAACCACTTGAATGAATGAGGGGGGGGTTTATTTATACACCCACAAAGTAGTTATGTCCTCAACTACCTCATAACTTCCCTCAAATTACATTTCGTATGCATTTGCTCTTGCATTTCTTGACATTTCCCACTACAGGATGAAATAGTTTATAATTCTAATTTACATGTCTTTATTCTTACGTACAATATTAAATTGCACTTTACAATATAATAATTAAATATATGCATGCACATTTCGTCAAACACTTTGCGTACATTTACAAAATAAGGACGTATCAATTTGCCTGTCTACATCTATCCCCTCCTCTAAACTGGTCGTTGTCCTCAACGACACGAGCTAAATACTAGGAATAGAAGTATTGAATAATGTAACAGAATCTCTTGTCACGCTCCTTCCTCTTTCTCTTGTTCCATACATCTATTGCCACAGACTTCACTTGAAACTGCTCACAACACCTTATTCTCTGATTGTGCACTTCTTCTGCTGCAAGCAATTGTAACATCAGTATGATCAACATTCTCTGAATAGGCACTTCACTTTGAGTAGTTAGCCATATCATCAGCATGAGCAATATCATCAACATCATGAACATGACCGACAATACCCGCCGCAATCTGTGACGGGGGTCAAGGGACAGCGTCCCTCGCGTGCTCCCTTATCGGGGCAGCGTCCCTCGCATGCTCCCTTGTCGGATTGTACTTCTGACGGTGACTGATCTGATTGCTCTGCCTCAGACGACAACATTTCTGATGACAATCCCTGACAGCTTAGTCTTAGACGGATTAGGCTAGACGGATTGATAAGTCTGACGGGTACAATGTGTAGACGTTTAGGACAACGGTTTAGATGGCTCAGACGGATAGATGTCTCATACGGATTGCACACAGGTAGACGTCTCAGATGCTTAAGGATAAACGTCGCAAATAGATGGGCTAGACGTTTGGAAAGGTTGCTAGACGTCTGGGACGAGTGGCCAGATGGACGGCCAAACAGATGGCTAGACGTTTGGACTGACGGATGGCCAGATGTTTGGACTGATGGACGACCAGACGTTTGGACTGGACGGCTACATGTCTGGACTGACGGACGGCCAAACGTCTGGGCTGGACGGCTAGACAGCTAGACGTTTGGACTGGACGGCCAGACGTCTTGACTGACAGATGGCCAGACGTCTGGGCTAGACAGCCAGAAGTTTGGACTGGACGGCCAGACGTCTGGATTGACGGACGGCTAGACGTTTGGGCTGGACGGCTAGACGTTTGGGCTGGACGGCCAGACGTTTGGGCTGGACGACCAGACTTCTGGATTGATGGACGACCAAACGTCTGGACTAGACGACTAGACGTCTGGGTTGGATGGCCAGACATCTGGACTGACGGACGGCCAGACGTCTGGGCTAGACGACTAGACGTTAGGGCTGGATGTCAAGACGTCTGGACTGACGGACGACCAGACGTCTAGGTTGGGCGGCCAGACGTCTAAGCTGGGCGGCCAAACGTCTCGACTGACGGACGGTTGCTAGACATCTAGGGTGTACGGCTGCCAAACGGGTAATTTGCCAAACGTTTAACTCCTTTAGACGTGTACTTGCCAGACGGGTAGGTTGCAGACGTGTAGCCTCCAAACGACTCTTGCTTAGATGGGTAGGTTTCAAACGTGTAACCTCTAGACGACTCTTGCTCAAACGGTTGCACCTCAGACATCTCCTTCTCAGACAGTTGTACCTCAAACGTCTCCTTCTTAGACAGTTGTGCCTCAGACGTCTCCTCCGCCATTTGACTGCATTCTCTAGTCGTTTGAGTCTCATTCATCGGTGAGGTTTTTGCATCACTTTCCCAAGTCAAGGCATAATCCAAAGCCTCTTGGTATGATCTTGGAGGAAATGTCTTCATCTTCCTTTCATACATAGGGAGAAGTCCATCTATGAACCACATACTCTTTGATTCTTCTGAGTGGTCTTTTTCCACATAGTCAAACAACCTACTAAACCTTCGATTGTAATAACGAACACTCTCTTCTCTCCTTGAATGTTATAATTTTCGTCAGTATCATATGATTGAAATTCTTCCACAAATGCATCACGCAACTCTTCCCATGTCTTGTACTTATCTTGCGGTAAGTATATAAACCAGTCTATTGCAGATTCTCGAAACGTTGCAGGAAACAACCGCCTCCAGTCTGCCTCATTGTTTTGCCCAATCGCTTTCCACTCCATGCGGCAATTTCTCCAATGCCTAATCGGGTCTTCCTTCCCTTCTCCTGTGAAAAGTGGACAATTCTCCAATGCTCTGGTGGCTACGTTATCCATTGGTGGGGTTCATGCTATGCTACTCCTCGTTGGGTGTTTTTAGTCTTAGGTACCTTATTTTCACCAAACAATCATCTCTCAACTTCTTGTGTCCTTAATTCGCAAATTCCTTCGCTGGAATGTTGATTGTGGCCTTGGTATTCCTTCCTGAGACCTCGCGTGCTGTTGCTCTGGTGCCTGACTCCCATCCTCTGCACTCCTCTGCAACCTTCTTGCCGCTTGTTCAGGTTTTACCATCCACTCAACATATCCTCGCACGGTTTCTACATCAACGTTTTTCCTTGACCCTTGGTGGTCTTTGTACTCGTTTCTATCAGCAATGTTTGCCCTATCTCTTAATCTGCTCTTGGATCCTTGTCTTACAAACAACCAATTGGTCTACCTATTCTGCTGCTGCATATGTCTAGACTGCAGACGTACAGACTGGTGCTGCAAATGTCTAGACTGTAGACGTCTACAAATCCGCAATCTGCAAAATCTTTACTTGCATGGAGTGGAATGGGGTAAATACTTCAATTATGCTAAGCAACTTAAGGCTGACTATGAAGCTCTGCAGATGCAATTGTATGAAGCATTACAGGCTACAACTCACAAAGATGCTGAGACTCCTCAGAGTGAGCTGAGAAAGTCGCTGAGGACATCGATTTCTTCGAAGGGGAGGATAGATGTAGACAACAGTTCCAAGCATAAATAAATCACTAAGTTGTCTGACAAAGAATGTCCTATGAAGATTCACAATTTTGACTATGTACAACAATTTTGGTTATGTACGAATCATGAAAATGACAAGTTGCAATGTAAAATCATCCAATCAAATGAATATGGCTTGATTAATAAATGTGCACAAAATGACAAACGTAATCGTATTGTGTTTAGACGTCTTGATTAGTCAAACGTCTAGATTACTCAGACGTCCAGCCTAACTAATCAGACGTCTGGCTGCTGTGTTAGACGTTTGGAACTGTCAGTTAGGTAGTAAACGC
Organism: Wollemia nobilis; assembly: GCA_028583015.1. Taxonomy (NCBI): domain Eukaryota; kingdom Viridiplantae; phylum Streptophyta; class Pinopsida; order Araucariales; family Araucariaceae; genus Wollemia; species Wollemia nobilis. The sequence goes on along the minus strand of JAQPPZ010000442.1, from coordinate 11,245,202 downwards.
ATTAGTTAAGAAAATAGGCGTTTGGGACGGTTGAGACGGGTTAGTTGCAGTAACTACTTGATATTACCTATAAATACCCCCTCTATTTCATTTTGTGATCTATCCATACTTGTCTATAATGCAGAACTGTTGTGCAGCAACTGTTATTCTGGAATGCGTGTTGTAAGGGATTGCATCCTATGTTATAGTGTTGTGTTGCAGTATTGATCATAGCTTGGTACGAGAGCATGTATTGTTGTGTGTTGTTTTACTGTTGCAGGGCATGCTAAGGAGCATCAAGGACTGGAGAATGAATGTACAGTTGGAGACGTCTAGACCCTGGCAGATTACCCCTTGCGCGTATCAGTCTAGTTGTTTGGCCTCGTTGGCAGAACTGTTCCAAACGTCTAGCCGACCGTCCAGTCCAGACGTCCAGTTCAAATGTCTGGCCGTCTGTCCTTGACGTCCAACCCAAACGTCTAGCCATCCATCCCTGACGTCAAGACCGTTTGCCTCAGACGTCTACTGTTCTAAGCATATGTAAAGACTTGTTTACCTATAATTGTAGAACATGTCGACTAGTGTATCTTGGCTTATCACTCCCTCCTACTTTATCGTCATTCCCTCGTCTCGGGAAGGTACTTATCTTTGTCTACATGGACAAGGAGATCCAAACTGTAGAGGACGTAGTGCGAGCATCCTCACAGGTGTGAGAATGTCAACTCACCTGACAGTTTTGATAATACGCCTATGTAGTTTGTGCAATAGGTGGATCCATATGGATCACCTCCATTGGACAAGGATGCACGTATTGAGATCACATCTATAGTAGAAGAGTTGGCACATAATCCAATAGTGCCAGAATAAAGGAGGGATAAGGGAAAACAAAACTCATCACAATTTTGGATTTGGCAGAAAGGAGAAAATAGCGAACCGTTAGAAGAAACAAAGAGGAGATGGGGCGGTGGCTGCAAAAGGATGAACTACTGATGCGGGCTAGGTGATATAGGAAGGCAAGGTAGCGAAATGATCAATCAACCTGACAGGTCACGATGGGGAAGATAGGGAGGAGACTACCATCGAAGACGACATTGACATAGAATTGGCTAAAGAGACGAGGGAGCATTTCATTTTGGAATTGCCAAATTTTGGTAGACCTCTAGTTCTGGGTGAGAGCATCAATGAACAGTTTTATATTTTTTTTGATAAGTTGATTGGAGCATTGGAGAGAGTGCACACGGAGTTTTGAGTTGGTTGCATTGTAGATTGATGATTGTGGAGGCTAAAGATGGAGAATGAACTAGGGAAGTTGGTGCACTAGGCTCGAAATGAGGAGCAGATGAAGAAGCTTATTGAAATTCATCAGACACAACCATGGGAGCTAGAAACTAGTAGTGTAAAAATGATATTGGGAGTAAATAATCTGCTAGAAGGGACTCAAGCATGCTACTGGCATCCTACACGTGTATATAGACGAAGGACGTTTGGTGGCCCATCCTAGAGAGGAGGCAGGTGTCGAGTATGCCAAAATTTAACCTGAATTGGTGAAATCGTATGCCAAAATGAATATCTTGGCATACATGATCCAATGGTTAGTTGTTGGGTTGAAGCTCCAACAGACAGTTTCTAGCTTGAAGCTAAAGGAAGCAGAGCAATTGCAAACTTTGGAGGCATGACTTTGATAGGTGCAGGAAGAAGCTGAAGCAAAACTACCACAATTGAAGGAGGTCGAGGAAAAGAAAATAGCACAGAAGGAACAAGAACATTTGATTGGACAAATGAAATTTGAATGTACGATGGGGGAGCAGTTGTTGGAAGCAAAGAACTTTGAAGTCATTCTCTGAGACCAACTAAGAGCAAAGAAGGATGAGTAGCTAGCAATTGTAGTGATAGGGGAAGTGGAAGCAGTGAGGAAAGCCATAGATGCAGCAAGGAAGGAAGCTGAGGTTGAAGATGCAAAGAGAGAGGTCGAGATGAAGGTTAGGATGGTAGAAATCGAGCAGAGGTCGAATCATTACGGCCTGTAATGGGCTTGATACCAGGCCTACGCAAAAATATTGAAAGGAGAGAATGAGGCCTTGAAGCTGTAAATTTAGGAGCTGAGAGGTGTACAATTGTCCGCAAGGACCTTGACCAATTTAAATGGTGGGCCAGATGTAGGAGCTAGTTCTGATCAACCTCAAACAAAGTAGTGTAAATAGTAAAATAAGTGCAAATGTGCACAAATGTACATGAAATGTATTTATAAATGAAGATGTTTTGATGTCAAGGGTGACGACGTAAGCATTTAATAATAATGCAAGTTTGTAATGTGTGACATTATGTATGTAATTAGTATGTGTGAATGGAGGGTGGTTAGATGAGGTATCCTGGGCAGTAGATGTTGTTAACTACCACCCCTCAAGGATAAATAGGTCCCCCCATTCATTTGTGCGAGTATTAGAGGGATCCATTGAGTATCACCCATGATTTTGTAATGCAAGTGCCATACAATGTACATGTTTTTTGTGATGTTATGTTGTAGCAAGTAGATTGTAGGTTGTTTTTCCAAGTTCTATGTGCAGGTTGTATCTGAGTTGTAGTCCAAAGTTGCCGTACGAGGAGTGCCATCGGAAGTGTTGTACAAGAGGAGTTGCCATACAAGTCTTGCCAACAAAGGTTGCGATACAAGTGGAGTCATTGTCGTTTCTATCGTTCGAGTGGATTGAGTGGACTACCATTCAACTAACTGCGTACAAGTCACTTGCCGTACAAGTGGAAGAAACTGCCATACAAGTAGAAGTGTTGTACAAGTGGGTGGTGATTACAGTTTAGGTTGACTATAGAATCTGTCATATCAAACTGTCCCTCCAAACATTGGAGTACTCACCACCGTGCTACATCTTCCACCACCTCTCAATAAGAGGGTAATTAATCAAACAATAAGAGATTTGTTTATTGACAATATATTCAAATCACTTGGGTCATTCCATCTCAGCTTTGTAGTCTTAAGTTGGCCTTCTACACTAAACATTTCATGAGAATAGAAAATTGCATTATTATGCGTCCTAATTATGGCGAACAACATTGGGGACACAACCTTAGGATTCCTCTTGGTAAGCTTAGAGTATGCTCACATATGTTGTGCACAGAGATAGACCACCATATTCCTCAAGTAGATGGGGTATGTTGTCTTTGCTCTATTTGGGAGGGGGAGATTGAAGAGCATTTCATCTTCATTTGTCTTGTTTATTATGAGTTTCGAGGAAGGTACTATGGCTTGTATAGAGACTTTGGTGGATCACTTGCCACTTTTTTTATAGCTATCCTAACCAAAGATGCTTGGCTCTATACCTTAGAGAAGTTATCACTCTTTGACTTCAGTTATAACAAGGGAGATCGACTACAAATCGACTAATAACCTTATTATTTTACTCTATCTTTGCAGTTGAGAATAATAAATGTTCATTTGAAGCTACAACTCTTTAGAATGTTAATGCTAGATCTGTGCACCCTTGTCTGCATACAAGAGTGGTTATTAGGGCTTTAGTTCTTTCTTCTTCTTGCATGTGGTGGGATAGGACTGCAGTTCTTTGGCGTTGTGTTTTAGCCATCCCTTATGTACTAAGGAGTTGTAGATAGACACAATTTACCAGTTTTCTATCCTTTTTTATTGGTTTCACGACCATGGATGCTAGAATGGTCTTATGGTGTCGAACTTTATGTCCTTCCAATATTATCCAGTCAGGCCGTCTTAGTCCTGACCATTCTCCTAAGAGCATCATTAGATTTTGTGTTGGCCCTTTCAGAATAGTTGGTGATGACAATGACTGTGCTTCTTACTTTACATCCTATTACTGATTAATGTTGGTGCCTAAATCCATTAGAGCTCTTTTCTCTCTCTTTTCATTGTGACTTCTAGCTCTCTTCATCATTGCTTATAGCATGTCAAGGTTTATCCATTTTGGGTAACCTTGAGGGTGTAATTTTATTCCATGTAGTTGCCCCACTTCAGCGTAGCTTACACTTCAATGACTCCCATTGGCCTACTTAGGCCATTTGTGGACATTAATAGAATTATCTTATCTTATCTCATGTTTTTCATAGTTTTTAAGTATATGATTTTACATGAATTATTTATTTAAAGTTTACAAATGTCTTTTCCATTGCTTGGGTTTTTCGCTATGCTTACGAATCGCATGCTTCATATGCAGGTTTTGGATATTCGCATTTTCGAGACTGGGGAGTATGCATTGGTATGTCATTCTCCTTATAAGATAATTATGCTAAAGAAAAAACTATTTTTTTGGAAAAATAAGTTGACTGTTTCTTAAGTCCTTTGTTCTCATTTTTTGAATATTTCAGGAAAAATATAATAAAAATTATTTGGGAAGCTGTGCCGAGTTAATCTTCTAAAACAATCTTGCTCTTACATGTTAAGAAAGCATACAATTATAAATTCCTAGAATTTAAAAAAGAATTCATTTTGAAGGTGTTGGGAATTGTAGCCTTCAATAGGTGCAAGAAGACATTCTCACAAACACCGTTGCTACCTATCTACCAACCTATTAGGCCATTGCCAAAGTAAGCTAAAAAGAAAGGTGAAATGAAACCTTGAAATAATTGCTATGGGAACATGTGTATGACTTTTCAGAAGTTTAGATTAGATGATGAAAACTTAAGAGTCAACAATGGTGTATTAGGAAAGGAATTAGTTCCCTATGTTGCTGAAAATAATGATAGTTTCTTTTCCAAATGCGGTTTAGGACTTGCTAGTTTGGTTTATGAGATCATCTATGAAGTGACAATATGATAAGAAGAAAGCTTTAGATAGGCTTTGCTTTTTATCTTGCTTCTTGGTTTATCTTCCTCCAATGAATTGTATTTACATAGCCACATGTACATGTGATGCAAGGATTTGTAACCTTGCAAATAGAAGAGTGTAGCACAACGGGAGTTTTCCACTCTTGGAGGAACAATTTGAATGATAGATGTAATGATCAGCTAAGACTACAATCATCTCAATCTCAGCGCTTTAGTCTACGAATAGGAAAGTCTATCCTGTTCCAAACTACTATATTTCAACATACAAACTTATCTCTCCACAATGTACAACAATTCCATGTACGGAAATTGTCTATACTACAATCACATGTACGACAATTGTCTGTACGACAACTCTCGTACAACACTCCAATATGTGACCATCTCGTTGTATGACAACTCTAGTACTGCGACTTCAACCCTACATACAGAACTTGGGAGGAACAACTACAGATCAACCTACTGCAACAAACATTAATGATAACATGTGCAACGTACATACAATTACAATAGATGAATGAAGAATATGAGTACATATTGCTTTAACTTCTGCCTATACGATTAATTGTGTACGACATTATCTTAGATGCACATTGCAATGCCTATGCAGAATATCTCCAATGCATTCCACACTATCTTCCCTTGCATGCCAATGACATTGATGCTAACCGCACCCACACAACCCCCACAACAAACTTCAGCCAACCATAACAACAACACTAATGAATGAGATAAGGGTCTTATTTATACAACTAAGGAGGTAGTTGCATCCTCCAACTTACTAACTACACGACACCTCATCATTTTCTTAAATTACATTTGACATGCATGTGACTTACATTTACATTTTATTTCCAACTACAAGACAAACTAACAACTTATGACTCGTCCGTACTAATACTTCACTTAACATTACACAATATTACATCACAATTTTATAACTTTATTAATTATACATACACATATTTTGTCAAACACTTTGTGTACAAACTACAAAATAACATAAAATGACACAACTTATTCACTAATTACATAGACATGTCAATTTGCCCGCCTACAACGAGTGTATCCATATGTAATATAAGAGTGTATAGTTGTACAACCAATATTTTTTGTACATATTTTTTTTTTTGTCTCCTCTTTTGTTCATTGCTTTCTTCTTTTAACCTTAAGAACATCAATGTGTATTGGAGCCTAGCAATCAGGGCTAGTACCCACTTTGATTTTGGTAGACGCTTCAGGCTGCAGTGTCTGCACAACTCCCACATTAGTCCTTGTCCACATTGCTCCACCTTATCTTATTCTACTTCTGTCATGTTTATTTTGCATACTATATATGCTTGGGGCATTAACTATCATTGTGACTCCCAAGGCTTTTGCACGATACTTTTCCATTCTAATACATGCTATTCTAACATTCCCACATGAGGTGCCCTCAAATTGGACAATTGGTTTTCTGTCCCATCATACTCAATTCAGTCACCTCTTCCATTCAAATTCTGGGTTTTTATGTTGCAGTGGCGATTGTTACAAGACTCACAGTTGGTGGGACCTCCCTTTGAATGGCTAGAAATATTTCCCTCAATGCCAATTGGTGGTACCTTGACTTGAGTTATGAGAAATATTTTCCCTCTATAATACACTTGTTTTTTTTTCATATTAAGGAGGCATTCTTTTGTTGAGTGTCCTTTCACATCAATGTTGCACTAGTATGTTCCTCAACTTTGAAGTTAGTCCATTGTACATCTTTGTTTTCATTCGCAAATTTCCTAAACATGCACATCATGTCCTTCTAGACAACATTTACTGGTGTTCCTTCTCTATCACTTTTGTTTTTAGAATCATTGACTACTCAAACCCAAACTCTAGATGATATGACATTGGAGGATCCACCTTCATTTTCTTGGTATATTTGGGAAGAAGTCTCTTGATGAACCACCTTAATTTGAGTCAGTCTAATTTTGTAACGACCCTCTTTCTCGACCTTAGGGAGAGAGCTAACTTTTTTTTACAAGGATTAATTAAGAAGACCCAATAAATTCAACAGTGTTAAGGCATAGCCATCTTGAGTTCATTGTCATTGTAGTCGACACTCAAGTGGACAGGAGTGGCCAACTTTCCGTACTTCCTGGGGTTCACTCTTCTAACCTCACTGTTAGAAAAGACACCATAGGTGGTTCCCCTCATTTCCCTACACTATCCTGTATGGGACAACTTGACCATGGCATAGGGTTACCCTTTAAGGCCCATATCTCTTAAAGGTGATGCCTATCCCCTAACCCTACATATCTCTTAAGGTGATGCCTATCACCTTAAGGCCCATATCTCTTAAGGTGACACATCTATGTAGGATTATTATGGCGTAATGCCTTAGTGATTAGTTAGTTCCATCTACCCATGAAACTAACTAAGACCATTACCACTCACTTGATAATGATCATGGTCACACTTGCCTACCCACAAGGTACCACCACTATACTGCTTTGGTTAGTGTGAATGACCATCCTAAGCCTCACCGCTAGGATCACCCAAGCCTCACCGCTAGGGTTTGTCAAACACATTCACCAAAATTACCTAGTTGATTTGTCTACCTACAAAATCAACTAGGGTTGGGTGCAACTCAACTCTAGGGTTAACTAATATGGCACTTAGCAATTCATGCCCATAATAAACCCCCCCTTAACCCAAGGGTCCTATTCAACATATTTGCCTATCTCACAAAAATAAAGTTCTATAATAAATCATACCAAAATTCAATACTAACATCAACATAACATATTGATAAAGACTAGAGAAATTAGGTATTTCATTCCTACATAACACTAGAAATTAGGTATTTCCTTTATTTACATGAAAGGAAATAAAACATCTAGAAATCATAACAAAATTTCATTAATTACTTTCTCCTATTAATCCATCATCATTTTCAATAAATACAAATAATCTATCTTGCTATCTACAAATTATTTTCAAAGAAACTTAACATAGAAGGAAAACAATAATTCATCTTTCACTTTTTGAACAATATTAATAAAATTCATGACAATACATCAAGAATGTTTACAAGGATATCCATTCCCTCATCATAATCATTACATAGCATAACTTCTACACATGACACCTTTTAAGTTTTCTCATCTCCAAATACAAATATTACATTTCAATACATTAATACATAATAGTAACTAAGTCTCATCTTCTTTTTCAATGTCTTCTACTTGATAGGTCTTTTCTCCATCATGCTTTTGAACATAAGTATAGGGATCAGGACAACTCTTTGAATGAATATGCAAGCCTATCTTTGAATGAATATGCAAGCCTAACATACATCATGCAAATAAAATCATTCAACAACAATGCAAGATCTTAGTTCCATGATAGACTTCAAAACATTCTTCCAATGCTTATTAGTCATAAACGAGAGAAGCCCATACTTCTCTCACTTAATTATGGTTCTTTTGCTACACAAGCCACATCTCTCTTTTTGGAAAATTAATTGATTTCATTATAAATTGATTAATTAATCTCATTATTAATTAATCTGGTTTCCTTTTTACGAAATGAAGATGATGTATGACCTCATGTACAATAATTACAATATCAAAGATTTATTTATCAAAACAAAACCATCTTATTTATCTCACGCCTTAAAATCTGTTTAAAAACAAACTATGAACAAACTAAAAATAAAAACAAAATAAATTAATAATAACATTGTGAGCGCCAACAACATTGCGAGTGAGACCCCTAATTGTGTTGAGTGTTGTGGACGTGTTATCTCAACCCCGTCGTGCATATGTGCACAACACTGTTGTAGACAATGATAATAACAAACAAGAATAAGACTGGAAAGGCAAACTGGCAATAGGAATTAGGAATAGGAATGGAGACTAGTTTGAGATACAATGGGGACGAGAAGCAACTTTTCATTCATGCCAAGGAAAAGTTTCTTATCGATCAGAAGCAACAACTCTTCTTCCAGGTATATAACAATATACAAATGTGAATGCATATTAGTATCAATAATATGAATTAATACTACATGACCATAATATGAAATGTTATTAGGTACACAAGAGAATGTAGCTGTGTAAGTAATCTCAGCAAAACTCATAGGAAGGAAAGGCATTTCACATGCTGTGCAAATTCTAGTAGGATCAACCGATAGTGGTGCTTACTACAGGAACGGAAGACGTGTCAACAAAAGCCAATTCATCTGATTCCAAAACTAGAAACAATTTACATGAACAAAGGCAAATTCCGCTCTAAATTCAACAAAGGCTAGAAGAAATACGTTCATGATCCACAATATTCCATGCCAGAACCTCAACAAAACAAATAATCACAAATTCCAGAGAGATCAAAGCAGCATTCCACTTACACTTTAAAGGATGACCAAAATCTCCAAATATGCACGCTTAAACTCCGTTCTCCCAACCCTGCAATTTTCTCCCCAGCCAGCAATCCCCAAAACTTTGGCAGCAAGAAGAATAAAATAGAATTCGAAGGGGAGAGGAAGATCAAGAGGATGGGTTAGATGAAGCTCAAGAGTCAGGTCGACTCTTGGTTTTCTTGAGTCTTGCATGCTCCTTCTTTATCGCCTCTTCATCCGTAAACTGATGTATGTCGAGGAATCGGTAATGATTAGTTTGGCAGAGTAGTGGAGGTGAAGGCAGCCTGGAAGTATATATGAAGCCCTTGCCCTTGACATGGGCTATGAGCCTGCTTCTCATGCTTATTGTTCAAGAGTTTCGCTTTCAGCTAAAAATAATGAGATGCAATGCTCGAAGTATAAATGGCTTTGTGCCAAATGTGAAAAACATTAACAGTGAAAGATTTTCAAGCATAACCCCAGGGAAGGATTGGAGGATTGGAGTTCATGTGAAAAACATTAACAGTGAAGGATTTTCAAGAAGAACCCCAGGGAAGGATTGGAGGTTTGGAGTTCAATTTAACGAGAATGATTTTATTAATTTTCCATCACTTTCCAAAGTTCCTCACAATAAATATGAATTTTATTCCTTCTAATAATATTTATTTATATATTAATTCATTAAGGTTAATATTAATTTACTAATGCTATTTTAGCGTATTGATAATTAAATTATTTACTCATTTCATAGTATTAAATTAATTAATACTATTACTAATTTCTCTTGTCTAATGCTAATATTAATTATTAACATTAGTATTTAATATTTTTAAGTATTAATAATGCTAACATTATTATTAATACCTTGTCAAATAATTAACCAATTAAGTTCTATATTTTAAAACACAAGTATTAATGCATCTTAATGATAAATTAAGAGCCTAAGCAACACAAGGGCTCTTGCCAAAAGCTATCCTTGCCCGAACTAAGATGCATCCAATAATAAGCAAGAAGATAGATAATGCACAAACATTACTATTCCCTAAGCAAGAGGCATCATGATAACTACAAGGTTATCAACCACCTACAAGAGACCCCTAAGCACAGGGGTAAGGGCTCTTTTGCCTTTATAGCAACCTCCTTACCCGATGATGCATTTAATCACACATACACACATGCAAATGTTTCTACATGATTGTTTTACCCCTGTGGCTATCAGACTGAAAATCCATCATCTCCCATTTCACACTTCTCTCAACTCCGGTGGTTGTCCCATACCAATCCACCCATGAGAGTACCTGGTCCTGCAACCACAAAATTCATCAGTAGTACCATGTTCTACAAATAACATAATCCAACTCAAGTAAGCATAAAGTACAACTATCAACTCATCTTGATAGAACAAAATAGAATCATGCATTAATTATCAATACATCAATACATCAATCAAACAACAAGGGAGGTCCTGCCAAGATGGGCCATTACAAATTTCTCCTCTATTTTATTGACCAAATCTTTCAACCTTTGTTTATAATGCCAAATGGATTCTATCTCACTTTGCTCTATAGATAAAATTTCCTCATTGTCGATGTGCAACAACTTACATTCCTTAATGTAGGAGCTAGTTCTGACCAGCCTCACAAGTAGTCATGTACATAGTGAAATAAGTGCGACATAAGCACAAAATGTAATGAAAATAAAATGTACATGAAATGTAAATGTGAAATGAAATGTCATTTTGGTAGATGACGTCAAGGGTGATGATGTCATAGGTTGATAAATTGCAATTGTAATGTACAACAAAACTAAGGTCATTAGGCATAGGCAAATGGAGGGTAGTTAGTGGTGAGGTGTCCGGGGTGGTAGTTGTTAACTGCCAGCCCCCAAGCATAAAAGGACCCTCCATTCAATTGTGTGATCATCATGTATTATGTAGTTGGTATCCTTAGCATCCATAGCATAATACATGAGAGTACATTGGAGATCGTGTATCTATTGCTGTGCATTGCCAAAGCATATATGAGTCTGTAACGCTAATAATTAATGCAAATACCATTCATCCGTACTCTGTGTGGATTGAGTTCTGTGCGATTCCATTGTTGTGAGTAGTTTGTAGGTTGTGTTGTTTTGGTTCTATGTGCAGATGCAATTGCAGTCTAGAAGCGTTGTACAAGAATTGTTGGAGAAGTAGATCAGTTAGAAGTGTTGTACAAGGAGGTTTATCAAGTAGTGCTGTACGAGGAGTGCCGACAAGAGTTGCCATACAAGCCTTTGCCAACAAGGTTGGTAGTTGAGTGGAGTCACAGTCGTACAAGTGCTTGTTGTACAAGTGAGTTAGCAGCTTTCCGTACAAGTGATCATCTTGTCGTACAAGTAATCAACTTGTCGTATGAGTAGCCAAATTGCTGTACAAGTCAGGATGCTGTGCAAGTTTGGATCAGTTATGACTACAGTCTTGGTTAGCTCCTAGAATCTATCATATCAATTTGTTCCTCCAACTGTTGGAGTACTTGCCATTGTGCTACATTTGGGACCATTGCCATTTGAAGTTCGAACTAGCATGCATGAAGGTTGGAGAGGTAAATGACAGATTACTTATTGCGAGGATGTGGGAGACGTGGCTGCAAAAGAGTCAAGAGCCAACCCGTGGGAAAGAGTCATAGGGTTGCTCAACAACGTGGTGTTGAGCAAAACATTGCCAATGAAGAATTGCAGTCAAGAGTAACAAAACTCGAAGAACCAAAAGTGGAACAAGTTTGGAATCCTTAGGTGGAGGATAGTTCCATTTAAGAAAGGTGCCAAACATTGTATTTAACAACAGAGGATGAGGTGCCATGTGAGGTGCAACAAGAAAACGAAGGGTGGGCCAAGGAAGACGTTTGTGCAAGTGATGGAGAGTGCATGAGGGGATGAGATTGAACAATTGGTAATGCTTGCACAAGTGTGCGGGAGATTACCAAGAGGTGCGGAGGATGGGAGTCAGGCACAAGGGCAACTAGGAGAGTGTGTGTGGAGACCAAAGCCAACACTCGTATATTAGCGAAGGAGGTTGTAAAGTGTAGGTGCATTAGGAGCGAGTTGAAGGGTGTTTATTGGTGGAGTTATTGAGTGAAGAAGGACCAAGAACGAATTGCAAAGCGAAGAAAACCAACCACCAATTGAAAATATCGTAGTAGTGGCGGGCAAGCAAAAGTGCCCACTTTTTATGGTTGATGGGAAAGACGACCTTGAACGCCAAATTGGGACTTGTGTAACCATATGGCGTGCAAATGGTGTAGATGATGAGAATGCATGGCTAAGATTGTTTTTGGCAACATTGTGAGGGATTGCAATGGATTGGCATTTAAGAAGAGTGAGAACATATCCCTTCACCAGGTGGGAAGATTTGGTTGATAAATTCAAAAAGGAATTCAAGCTATTACGAGATGATATTGAGATTATTGGGAAATCTATTCCACCAAACAAAAGAAAGATGAAGATATCAAGTCCCATAATAGGAGATTGAAGGAGCTAATTGACAAGATGGAGGTGCAACGAGTTGATGACTTACAAAAACGATGGTTTCTGGATGGACTACTTCCAAGGTATAAGAAGAAAATGAAGGTAGTACCATTGAATACCTATCAAGAGGCATTCGAAAGAGCTCTCAATTTGGAGAGCGAAGGGAAACAAATGAGGACAGGAGTAAGTCACTTTAAAGACGATGATTTTGACAGTGATAGAGATGATGTGCATGGTACCATCTAGGCCATGCGGAAGGACTTTGAAAGAATGATAAACAACATGAAGGGTGAAAAGAAGGAAAAGGATATTTGGTGTTTTGACTACAAGGCAGAGGGACACAAATATTAACTATTCGAAGGGTGCCTTTTGCAATATATGTGAAGTCCTAGGACATGCGGTTGGTGATTGTCCATTCAATTTGAGCAGTGCAAGGCACCAGACTCTGACGTTGCAAAAAGAAGAAAAAGAAGAAAAACTAAACACTTTGAAGAGTGGACAAGAGGCGATGAGTGGAGGCTATTGGAATAATTGTTGTGGAGGAAGACAACCGCAACAAAGTAATCAACAAGGAGGACATGGTTACAATACTATTAGGATGGAAGATCGATAATCGAGTGTAGGAGAAGCCAAGAGTGGGGACATTTTGTGAGAAATTATCAAAACCCACCAACAGGAGGAAATAACAAAAACAATAACAATGGACTCGTGTGTAGATGGTGTGGACTGGGCAATCATAAGGAGGCCAATTGCCCAAAGAAACCAAGTATGGCGTTTTGTTTTATGCTATACAAAATTTGTTGTACGATACCTTGCTATATGATGTTTTGTCGCACAATCCTCCTCTGTATGATGTTTGCCATTTATTCCACCTATGTACAACGTTCTAAGGTATAATTCACCTTATGTGGGCGCCTATTGTACATCTTACGCTGTACGACCTTCAACTGTACATCTTGCCTCCAAATGGGATAGTATGCGAATAGGACAACCTGCCCTTTTCCATATTGCTACCACGCACTGGAAAACCTTCTTTGTACTTCTCTGCTGCACTCACCCCTATTGTACGGCCTCCTCTACGACCCAACTCTACACAATCCTCTGTACAGTGATCTCCATAGCTTCAAATCAACCTGCATGCTCTGCAACTCCAAGTTTCTTCTCTTTGCAACAGTCTGTATGGCCTATATGGTTTGTACGATTCAAAAAAATTTCAATAGCCTTCCGTACAAACCCTTCTTTGGTAGCTTCAATCTTTGGTCTGCATATTGTCCTCGTAAATGTCTTTCACTTCTAGCACTGTAGCTTCCTCCTCAAGGCATCTCCGTACAATTTTTGCAATCTCTTCTCTCTATATGTTGGCTGGTTCTTCCTCTCTCTCTTCCTCAAGCGTTGAGCATTAAATGCTCATGGCCTTCCTCCAACGTGTATTTATAAGGGGGTGGAAGTGGGGATGATAGTTGTCTTGCATGTGTTAACCGCCTCCCAACTACCACTTTGCCATCTTGTATATAACTATATGTCGTGCTTTTTACCTTTTTTTACATGCTAAGTCATCCATGCCATGTCATCCGTACGATGATCTAAATGTTCAATCGGATCACCTATTCTGTCGATGTTGACACTTCCTCATTCTCCTCCTAACGACATCCATCTTTGATTGGACTTGGCATTGTATGATGTCCTGTTGTACGGTGTTTAGCTGTACAACGATTTATTATACGATGTTCTGCCATATGGTGTTGTGCTGTATGGCATTCTAGTATATGACATTCTATTGTACCTTCCTATCCTGTATGGCGTCCTATCATACAACCTACCCCTGTACAGTGTCGTGTTGTATGACATTTTGTTGTATCTTCTTGCCTACCCACCTACCATATAGGCCTATTGTTGTGCTCTGTACAATCTGGGTGGTTTGACTGCTCACCACCCCTCCTTAGCCCTCTTCTTCATTGCCATATCCTTCGTGATGGTCTTTCAAATTCAGACACATTCATTTCTTTGTTTGCTCCTCCCGAACGTCCTTTAGTGAATTGTAACGGTTTGATCCTTAGTTCAGATTGTTTGAGAACTATTTGGGGTTTCCTTCTGTCTCCTCGACAACTAGGGGGTGGTCCTGATGAGCCACTCTGTTGGCCGTACATCATTGGGTTGGTTCCTGAATGGCCAAATGGTGGTCTTGACAAGCCACCCTGTTGGCTACATGGCCTAGGGGCATTTTGAGGGAAAAACCTTTTCCTCAGATAATGAGGAAAGAGGCCAACCAATCTCCCCCCTTGTTGAGGAAAACTTAGATGGCCTAGGGAACCAGACTCTCCCAGATTGCCTGAATTGGCTGATTTATATTTATGCCTTGGGTTTTCAAGTAGTCCTTGCAAACTACTTCGACTTCTCAAGGAATCGTTCAAATTTAGTGGCAGATCATAACTCCTCCCATTTGTCCACCTACTTGTCTAAGAGGCATTTTGATTCTAGTTTAACTTGTTTTCGTTCATCCACACTGCTTTTCGGTTGGGCAACTTGTTGTCTCCTCTGTGTCCTCCCAACTCTTCTTCCGAGTTCTAAGCCTAGGCTCTCACTGTTCAAGTCTTCATCATTACTGCTTGAACTCATTGGATTCTTGATTCAAGTTCCCATCTTCCACTCTGCTTGGCAATGACACTTCGTGGATATCTCTCCATCCCACTTTGTTTGCTTGAGTTGTACTCCTTGCTTGGATACCATCCCGCAGTTTGATATCTCTTGTGAACATTGTCTCCTCAGCTCTTTATTTCTTCTGTGCAGTTGCTCACTTTGCTCATACTATTGTTGCTTTTCTTCACGCATTCTCTGTTGTGCAAGTCCAATGGCTGCCAACAAATTCATTCCTTAATAATCGCTGCCTTCACTCCGAGGTTCATGCTCTTGTGGTTCTTCTAGTTCTTGTCTAACATCTGCTGCTGCCATTCACTATATATTTTTCTCATTCAATGATCTCAGTTTGTCTTCCTCTTCCATGCTTGGAAATCTTACATGCACTTGAATTTTTCTACATTCTGTAGGCTGAGGTTGGAATTTCTCCTATTCAATTATGGATTGCATATTATTCTCTCCTTTGAATTGCCAAGCTAGTTGTTTTTCAAGTTCTGAGTCATTGTCTTTTCTTGCACCATCTCTCATTGGTTTGACTCGACTTCCCCATATTCTTGGACCAACATACCCTCAAAAGGTTTCGAAGGCTGATTTGGTGCCATAGTTAGCCTTCCTATGCTTGTTTCTTCTTTAGCTGGTTCAAAATTAACCATATTCACTTGTGCTTTCATTCTGTATGGCTTTAACTTCGAACCATTAACTGTCTTGCGACACAATGTCCCATTCAGTTTCATCAATTTGACTGCACTGTTAGTCATCATCTTTTCTACTTGGAAGGGCCTAAGCCATAACATCTTCAATTTTCCTGGCTTGATCTCTCTTTTGCCATTGTACTTCAAGACCAAGTCACTTGGCTTCAAATTCATCTTTCTTAGGTGCTTGTCATGCCAATACTTCCTTCGACATTGGGCAATATTCATTGCTTACTGAGCCATTACTCTTTTCTCATCCAGTTTGATGAGTGCTGGTAGCCTCTTTGCCAGGCTCTCTTGGTCCCACAGACGGTTCTATACCGCCACTCTCAAACTTGGTACTAGAAATTCAATCGGCACAACTGCGTCTTGACCATACATAAACTGGAACGACGTGTGGTTCGTCATTGGCTTATACGTAGTCCCATACGCCCATAAAACTAACTGCTAGCAATATTTTCTCTCAGTCAACATCCTCGATTTCGAACGTCTTGTACATTATCGAAACCAAGACCTTGTTCATTGCCTTCGCTTGCCCATTTGCCTTGGGGTACTACGGACTAGACATCCAGTGCCAGATCTTGAATTCCATGGTAAGTTTTTGAATGATTTCTTTGACAAGGTTTCCTCCGTGGTCACTCATCAACTAGAGAGGTATGCGCAGTCCTCTTTGCGGAATTGTCGAGCAATGCCTATGCCTCGGCCCACTTCGTTAGATACTTAGTTGCCACCACAATGTAACTACATTTTCTTCTATTGGTTCTTAATGGTCCCACAAAATCTAGATCCCATCTTTCGAACAACTCCTATGGCTATGACTGATGTAATGGCATAAAGTCCCTCCTCAACGGCCTATCTCTTTGGCATGTATCGCATGTCGTCACAAACTACTTTGCATCACGATAGACAGTGGGCCACCATAGCCTTGATAGAAGCACCTTCCTTGTTGTCATGTTTGGTCCCATGTGCCCTCCTATTGGCACTTCATGAGCGTCCTTTAGTGTTGAGTTCACTTCCTCATCCATTACACACCTCAAAACTCCATCTGGTTTGATTTTGTTCAATAATCCAACTATCAATTGGAATGGTGCTGATTTGATGATGCTTTTCTTTTTCTTGGTTGTCGTAAACTCTTGCGGTAGCTCCCCCATTGACAAGTATTCCCCCACGTACTTGTACCACGACGGTAGCACAATTATTGCAATTAATTGAGCATCTGGAAATTCATCCAATACTCCTCCCTCTATAGGTTTTCCCGAGAAAATCCTTTGCAGTTGATCTGTTATTACATGTTTCTTTTTCGGTCTCACCACCACACCAAACATGAACTCTTGCAACGTAATGAGCCACCTGCTAACTAGTCTGTGAATGGTCGGTTTTTTAATCAAGTGCAACAATGCTTGATGATCTACGTAGAAAGCGAAGGGATTGGCAAGTAGATAATATCTAAATTTTTGTACTACATATAGCATTCTCAAAACTTTCTTCTCCGTTGTGTTGTAATTCTCCTTTGCTCGTGACAACAACCGACTTGAAAAGTATATGGGTTGATCTAGCCCAATCTGCTCCTCTTGGGCCAACTTGCATCCAATTGCAAAATTGGCCGCATCTACATGGATGTGAAACTCTTTCTCCCAATCTAGAAGCACTAGAATGGGCGCGTAAACCAACTTTACCTTCAACCCCTTGATGCCTTGATGCTTCTCCATCCATCGAAAAGGAAAATTCTTGTATGTTAGCACGTCTAATTGGTGTGATACGTGTGTAAAGTTCTTGATAAAACGCCGATAGTACCCGACAAGTCCCAAAAATGACTTCAGTGAACTTACGTCGTATTGCTCCTCCATGCTTATTACAACTCTTATCTTGTAGGGGTTAGTATTCAAACCTTCTTTACAGACAACGTGTCGAAGAAACTTCCTGTACAACACCAACAACTTGCATTTCTTCAGGTTCAAGGATAATTGAGCATTCATACATAGCTTCATGCATTCCTCGAATGCTTTTAGATGCTCGTCCTTCTTCCTATACAACGACCAATTGTCCAAGAAAATTTTAAACTTGCCAGTGGACATCTGCTAAAAAATGTACAAAATTATTCTTTGAAATGTAGCTTGGGCATTGCACAAACTGAAGGGCATTCAATTATATGCATAAATGCCATTCTCAACTACAAAAGTGATCTTCAATCTATATTCCTTGGCGATATTGGTTTGATTGTAGCCTGAGAATCCATCCAAGGATGAATAAAACTCATGTCTTGCTACCTCCTCCAAGGTCGAATCAGTTAAAGGTATTTGGAAGGGATCTTTAATAGTCACTGTGTTCAAACTTTAAAAATCGACATAGATGCGGATCTCATTGCTTTCCTTCTTCAAGCTGATCATAATTGGTGACATCCATTCACTCACAATCACCTTGAAGATTATTCCAGCATTCAACATCTTTTCGATTTTTGCATTAACCAAGGCCACATACTTTGGGTTCATTCTATACGACCTTCGTATTGGCCATGCACCGAAACTAGCAGAATCCGATGCACACATTAGTTTAGGCATAATCTCCTTTAAGTCCTTGTATGTTCAAGCAAAGACCTCTTTGTAATACATGAAAGTTTTGAAAGCTGTTGCTTTCAACAATGGGTCCCAATTGTCTTCGCAATGAATTATCTTCTCTTTTTTGATTTCACTGAGGTTGACTTGTACCATCTTTGGTCCTTCATATTGTATGGTATCAAGTGTTGTTGCCACTTTAGCCATATCAAATGGATGTGTTGTTTTCTCATCAATCACTGCATCACCAACACTATATTCTGCAAAGTTTCGTGGAAAGCTCCACTTTTTCTCTTCCTCTTTAGCTGTAGACTTTGTATTTTGAAAGCATTTGCCGATTTCATACATACTCCTTGCTTCGTCATGGCCTTCTTTTTCTGCGTGAATGTACATGCAGTTTGGTTGGAAGACTTCATAGTCTTCCATTTGCTAATGGAGAAGTTCGCTATCCGAGTGCTCCTCATGTTCTATGCACTCCTCCAACTCCAACAAGCCATCTTCATTTGGTCTGCATTTGTTTTCCTCCTTCGATGATGAACTTCTAGACTCATTGGATGTTGCCATCTCCTCACTAATGGATTGATTCTTCAAGTTAATCATTTATTTGTGTGGTCCCTTCTTAAATGTCAGATGATCCTTCTCCCAATTGTGGTTCACTTTTGCCGTGTGTAACCATCCACGTCCCAATAACGTATCATAGGCTGGTTTATGCATAGCAGTGATCACGAAATCCATGATGAACTCTTGATTAGCGATATCCATGGAAAGCTCCACATTTCCTCTTCCTCTTTGGCTGCAGACTTTGGATTTTGACTGCATTTTCCGATTCCGTACATACTTCTTGCTTCATCATGCTCTTCTTTTTATGCATGAATGTACATGCAGTTTGGTTGGAAGACTTCATAGTCTTCCATTTACCAATGGAGAAGTCCCTTATCCGAGTGCTCCGCATGTTCTGTGCACTCCTCCAACTCCTGCACTCCATCTTCATTTGGTTTGCATCCATTTTCCTCCTCCTCTGATGAACTCCTAGACTCATCGGATGTTGCGATCTCCTCACTGATGGATTGATTCTTCAAGTTAATAATATATTTGTGCTATCCCTTCTTAAACGTCAAACGATCCTTCTCCCAATTATGGTTCATTTTTTCCATGCATAACCATCCACGTCCCAACAACGCATTATAGGCCGATTTTTGCATAGCAATGACCATGAAATCCATGATGAACTCTTGATCAATGATTTTTACCTTTTAAGCAGTTAACACTCCTTCAATTCTATCCCGTATTGGTTTGCGCCATATAATTTGATGTTGGGAGACCATAAAAAGGGTGCCTCCAAATCTCTCCATGTCTTCTCAGGTAAGACATTTACGCTTGATCCTCCATATACAATCACTTGCGTCAACTTATGATTAAGCAACTCAATATGGATTGGTGCTGGTTTCTTTTTGGCGTCTATCATAAAGACTGTAGAATCAATATACTAATCCCTTATTATTCTTGTTGCTTGTAGTTGGCATTGCGGCTCCTCCACTCTCCTTGTTCGTGCCATCTCTCCTATCGTCGCGTATAGCTCCAGTATTGCACATGGTAAACTGGACACTTTCACTTCAATGCTTGTATTTAGCACTTGCGTGGCCAACTGATGTGTTGACATATCCTCTTCACTCGTGATGGGTTTCTTCAACTTTTTCTCCTGGAGTAGTCTTTCTTGATTGGTCTTCCTCATTTCTTCCTCTATCTGAACACGTGCTTCTTGCCATCTCTCCTTCTTGGCAGGATCCAGGTATTGCTCAACCTTCTTTGCTTGTGCCCGTGTAACTACTAGAACATGTTTCTCTTTATGTTGCTGGTCTTTTGGAGGCTCTTCAATGTCAATAAAATTGACTTTCTGTGAGTTGCTTGAATTTGCCTTCTTTGGGCAATTTGCCTTCTTATGATTCCCTGGTGCACACCACAAGACATCATTTCATTGTTTACATCATCTCCTCCTACTGGGCTGTTTTGACAATTGCGTGCGAATTGTGACCATTCTTGACATCTTCGACATTGGATGATTGGCTTGTCATTCAAATCGTATTGCAATCGACCTTGTCCTCCTGCTGGTCGATTTCCTTGTTGAGGTTGTCTTCTATCTTGGTGGTTGTTATCGTACCTGCTCTTGGAAGTGCTTGGCTTCTCTTCCTTGGTCTCCTTTTGCACCATCAAGGTCTGATGTTTGGTGCTTTTAATATTGAATAAGCAATCAACAACAACATGCCCCACAACGTCACATATTACAAAATGCGTTCTTTGGACAGTTAACATTGGTGTGTCCTTCCGATTTATAATCAGAACACAATATGCCTTTCTTTCCTCTTTTTTTCCGCCTTCACATCATTTATCATTTGTTCCAGGTCCTTCCTCATGGCTTGGATTGTGGCACTCAAGTCATCTTTGTCACTATCCAAATCATTATCTTGGTAGTGAATTGCACTTTCTCCTCTTGCCTCAGTTATCTTTATCTCGCTCTCCAAATTGAGTGCTCTATTGAAAGCCTCTTGAGAAGTAGTTGGTGGGGCTACCTTCATCATCTTCTTCTTATATTGTGGCAGCAGTCCATCTTTGAACCATCATTTTTGTAGCCCATGTGCTAGCTTTGCTTCCATTTTATTGATGAGTTCCTTCAAGCGTCGATTATATGACTTGATATTTTCATCTTTTCTTTGCTTTGTTGAATATATCTCACCGATGATCTCCGTGTCATCACGAAGAAATCTGAATTCTTTGCTGAATTCAACTTTCAATTCATCCCATGTTGTGAAGAGTTCTCTTTTCAGATGCCAATCCATTGCAATCCCACAAAATGTGGCCGTAAACAATCTCAACCTGATCCTTGATCGTCCAACTCCATTCGCTCACGATATTGTTTCACAAGTTGTAATATGGTGTTTTAGGTCCTCGTTGCCATCGCCCAAAAATTTCGGGCACTTTTGCTTGCCCACAACTCCAGCAATATTTGCCATAGGTGGTTGTTTTTCATCACTTGACGATTTTGCACTTGGAAATAGTTGACAATTGCTAGCTTGTGCATCTACACTTTGCGACCTCCCCGCAAATATACGAGCATCAGTTCTAGTCTCCTAAGCAAACTTTCCCATGGTTGCCTTTGTGCTTGACTCTCGTCCTCCGCACCTCTAAGCACTCTCCCCTACACTTTTGTCGATGTCGCTAGTTGTTCCGCCTCTTCTCTTTGTGCATGCTCCACGTTTGTGCCTTCTTCACCACTTGCGTGAACGTTCTCTTTGGTCCGAACTACATTTGCTTGACGCGCCTCTACTTATGCTTCCTCCTCTGTCATTAAAAATGACGTTTACCCCATTTCACTTTCTTCACTCGAACTATCCTCCAAATGAGGATTCCACACTCGTTCAACTTCGGGTTCTTCAAGTTTTGTCAATCTTCTCTGTAGTCCTTCATCAACAACATTCAAATCTTTGTTTTGCGCAACACTTTGACATTGTTGTGCAATTCTTTGACTCCTTATTGGCTGATTTTCAACTCTTCCACATCCACATCTCCCATGTCCTTGCGGCAAGTTATTTGTCATTCACCTCTCCAAGCCTCACGCATCGCTGGTTCGTTCTTCTAAATGACTACGCCAAATGTAGCACGACGGGAGTATTCCACCCTTGGAGGAACCATTTGAAATGACAAATTTGATGATCGGCTATGGCTGCATTTTTCTCAATAATCAACACTTTAGTCTGCGAATAGGAAAGTCTATCCTGTTCCAGATTGCTAACCTTTAGTGTAAAAACTTATCTCCACACTGTACAACAATCTCCATTGTATGACAATTTCAGTATGGCAATGACTGTATGACAATGAGAGTGCGACAATTAGCATTGTACAACGTTTGGGCAATGCACTGTACATCTTAGTTGTACGACAACTCTCGTACGACGACTTCAATATATGATAACTTCCGTGTACGACAACTCTTGTACTACGACTTCAACCCAGCATACAGAACTTGGAAGTAACAACTACAGATCTATCTATTACAAAAATAAATAATGACAATACATACAGGAAACATACAATGGCAATAGATGAAGGATGAATATAAATAGATATTGCATTAACTTCTGCCTGTATGATGGAATGTGTACAACACTACAGTTTGCGATCTTGCGTAGAGTATCTCTTCCAGAGCAATGTTTGTGCAAATGTATCGTACTCACTCAAGTGAACGAGAGGGCCTATTTATCTGGGGGTTGGTAGTTAAGAGCAACTACCACCCTTTACAGCTCACCTATAACTGGGTGATAACTACCCTATGTTCGCACATAACACATGATTACATGCATTACATCGTACAACTTTATTTACATTACAAAACTTTGGACTATCAAATTTATTACATCACAACTTATGATGTCAAAACCAATGATACAAAATTACATTGTGCACATCTAACTTCCAACGCACTTTATTTGACTTTTCTATTTCTTCGGTTGAGGCACATCAGGACTAGCGCCTATAGTGTTGTCAAGGATGCTGACAAGTCTAGAGGAGGGGATAGATGTAGGAAGACGAATTGACATTTGTGCATAATCAATGAATAAAGTTGTCATTTTGTGTTATTTGTAGTTTGTACACAAAGTGTTTGACGAAATGTGTGTATGTGTAATTAGAATGTTTATGTAATTCAGATGTACATGTAATTCCAATGTTCATGTAATTCAAAT
Source organism: Wollemia nobilis (assembly GCA_028583015.1). Taxonomy (NCBI): domain Eukaryota; kingdom Viridiplantae; phylum Streptophyta; class Pinopsida; order Araucariales; family Araucariaceae; genus Wollemia; species Wollemia nobilis. The sequence continues at coordinate 11,221,933 of JAQPPZ010000442.1, read as the reverse complement.
GTCATGTAATTATGATGTCGGGTAATTAGAAGTGTTGTGTCGAGGTAGTTAGGGTTAGGTATGAGGAAGTTGGTAACTACCTCCCCATTCTCAGGAAAAGTATAAGTAGACCTCTTACATTTCTTGAATACATGATAATTTATCATCCATCTATCTATTTGTATTTGAGAGGTGTGTGTGCATGTTGTTGTGCGAATTGCAAAGTCTGTTGTTGGTTCGTCGGAGTATGTTGTATTGCAGATAGTTGTTCTGTAGGACACATGCTATGTGTGCAATGTATCCATTTGTAATTGTAAGTTATTCACATTATATAGTTTGTTTATTTACGTGGTAATGGAATTGTGTTGTTGTGTGTTGTATTCGATTTTTACATTATGCACCAACTCTCCAACAGTTGTTTACAACTCTGGTATGCATGAAACAAGGATGCCACCTTAATGGGGATACTTGATTCCGTCAACTATGCTATCAAGCTCCTTGTTATTGATGGCTCCTCCATTTCTTTCGTGGTGAGTTCCTTGCCTTCTTTGCTCTCGTATCTTGCCATTTCTTCGTCCACTTGGGATCAAGCTTCCTGCCATCTTTGTTGCTCTTTGGCAATCTTTGGGTATTCAACCTTCCTTGCTTGTGCATGTTCAGGACAAGTATGTGTTTTGTTCAAGGAGTTTGTTCAATGTCTAAGAGATTCACATTTTAGCTGCTCCTAGGCTTCTTGGGGCAGCTTTTCGTGTGATTGCATAGACCATACCAATGACACATCATCTGCTTGCTATTGTTGGCTGCATTTGTACAGTTCCTCACAAAGTGACTCCACTCTTGGCACTTCCTCCACTATACAACGAGTCAACCTGATGCATCATACTGCAATTGCTTGTCACTTGTGTTCTTGTTACTGGATTGATTTTGTCTTCCATTTCATCTCCATTGACAGCCAATTGTCGCATCCACTTTGCTCTTCAAAGTACTCAATTTTTGCTGTGCTTCCTTTTGGATAGCTAGAGTTTGGTGCTTCTTAGCCTTCAAGTTAAAGGGACATTCTGGTATAGAATGACCGTTTACTTCATGAATGTTGTAGTATAACTACTTTGGGCAGTTGGCATTCATATGACCTTCCATCCCACAATCCAAACACTAGATCTCTTTCTTGTCTTTGTCTTTCTTTTCATCTTTTATTTCGTACATAATGCACATCATATCCTTCTTGAGCGCTTGGATGGTCAAGCAGTTTTCTTGTCTTCAACATCGTTGTTGGAACTGCTTCCGTCTTTGTTTTGACTCCTTGCTAGCGTCTTCATCTCACTCAACAAGTTTAGTGATCTATAAATGCTTCTTGGGATGGATGTGGGGGTATGACTTTCATCTTCTTTTGGTACTTTGGAAGAATATTGTCCATGAACCATTGCTTTTGAAGTTCATTGATTGGTTGCTTCTCCATCTTGTAGATCAGTTCTTTCAAATTTCAGTTGTAGGATTTTACATCTTTGTCCTTCTTTTGCTTTGCAATATAGAGCCTCCCCAAATGATCTCTATATCATTGCGTAGAAGCTTGAACTCCTTGAAGGTAGATTTCAATTCATCCTGGGAATTGAAGGGGGTTTAGAGTGACAAATTCTAGTGCATGGCAACTCCCCTAAATGCGGCTGTGAACAACAATAGCCACACAACTTCTTTTGCAACTCCATTGGCCTTTTATATTGTCACCAACATGTCGATATGTTGGACGGGATCCTCCTTCCCGTCTCCTAAAAACTTTGGGCACCTTTTTTTGCCTACTACAACAACCATTGTTGATTGTGCTATACTTAGTCTTGGTGGTGTGCTCGTCGACTCAATTTGTTCGTTAGATGACACTTGCTCCAACACATCTTCAAAAGTTAGTTGTCTTCCAATGTCCATGTTGTTACTTTGTGCCCTTCTCTGCATGTACACGGACATTGGCTCTAGTCGAGTACCAAAACTCCACCCACTCCGACATTGATTGTCTCTATGTTGGACTCACTTTGCTCACACTGTTGAACATTCTGCCCTGTACTTGTGTCATCATTGGAGTTATTACTCGAATACCTTGTTCATTTGTGTGAGCCTCTCCATCATGTTCAACTTCGTCTCTATGAGCTTCCATGTTTATGCATACATCTTCCCTTCCACGAACGTCTTCATTGACATGCATGTCTTCACTTGTGCAAATGCCTTTACTTGTTCATGCATCCTCTTCACTGCGTCATATATCTACCATCTGTTCCTCTTCTGCTGACAATAATGCTTCTCTCACTAATTTTGCTGTTCACTTTTTTACTCTTTGGAAACTACCCTTTCTGTCTACAGACTTCCCTCCTCCCAAGGGAGCCACATGCATTCAAGTTCAGGAAATGAAACTCTTTCCACCTCTCAAGCACTATTGTTGCTCTTGTTTGTACATCTTTGTTCTATGTGAATGGGCACGTGTCTAAACATCTTGTCTTCCTTTCATCAGTGTTTGTGTCACAACTTGTACATCATTGCATATGTCCTTGTGTATGTCTTTGTGCACTTCCTTGCATACATTCTCCTCATGCAGGTCTTCACTATGGTCAATTGTTTGTTGCATCGTCCATTGCACAATCCTTTCAGATATTTGGGTTGCTTCTTCTCTCATTCGACTATTTCCACGTCCACATACAATTTGTGGGTTGTCATTTCCACTTCACTTCGAATGTTGCCACAATTCTCAATCCTGACTTGTTGCAACGACGATGCCAAATGTAGCACAATAGTTTGGTATTCCATGCAATAGAATGTATAGGACGTATCATAAGAACAATGCAATTTTAATGAGAACAATCAATGTATATGCAAATACAGATTACACAAAGAGAATTCATGTTACCAAAATGTACAATACAATCTTTGCAATGGAATAGCAACACAACATCCACAACACATGTACACAACAGGACAAGATGATGTAATGATACAAATGATGAAGTGGGGGTTGTATATATAGAATTCAAGTGGAGCGAGGTAGTTGCACAATGACTTGACTAGTCACTTGGACTCGTACATACAAACAAAAATTAACCTTAAACTAAACGTTGCACATCCTCATGTGATGCACAACATCTATGTACACCTCATAAACTATTTAAACATCTATGTAGATCTCATAAAACTATTTCCAAAGTAAAACTGTTTGTGTATGAGTTATATATATATGTGTATTATGGTTTGGATGGAATTGATGCTGGTGCCATGTCAGAATTGCCACCTACATCCACTACCAATTCCCTCTAGGTCCTGGATCCATCAATATTGATTTTCTCTCTAGCATACCTTTACTAACACACAAATGATTGCATCTTTATCATGGTTGATAGGTTTTTAAAGATGACGATCATAGTAGTGTGCAAGAAGGGTGTCAATGCAGTCAAAACAGTCCAACTATTTTTCCAACATCTATGGGTCCTTTTTTCCATCGCAAAATCCATCATATCAGACTGCAACTCCAAGTTAATCAGCTTGTTTTGGCAACACTTGTAAAAGCTGCTCGACACACATCTGGCCCCCTCTACCTTTCATCCACAAACTGATGGGCAGATTGAACTGGTCAATAGAATCTAGTGCATTTGCTCTGGATGTGCAGTCAGGATCATCCTCGCATGTGGAATGATAATCTGCCTTACATCCAACACTTATATAAGAGGGCATTACATAACTCTCTCAGACATAGTCCCTTCCAAGCATGTTTCAGGTTTCAACCTAACAGTCTACTGGACAATGCCAATTGGGCATTTGCTTCTTTCCAGACACCTGCTTAAAGCAAGGAAGCAGACAAAACTGAGCACTTTGTGCAATACATTCGGCATATGCACCCCCAAGTTCAGCAGATATTTGAGCGCCAGCAACAGAAATACAAGGAACACCACGAAAAGTATTGCGCCCCTTACCAATTTGAAGTGGGATATTGGGTTTGTCTTTATTTTCAGAAAGAATGCTTCTTTGGCCCACATTGAAAGATTAAATCATAGTGATATGGTCCATACACCATATTGTGCACAACAGGGGAGAATGCTTTTGTTTTTAATTTGCCACCTTGGGAATGCATGCAGTTTTTAACATGGAGCTTGTCAAGCCTTATGTTCCACTTCTGCTTGAACCTGCGGTTGTGCAACATCCATCAGACTTGGATCCAGAACAGTTAAGTCCAATATAAGAGGATTATTTGATTGATGTCATTACGAAGACAACCCTACAAAGAAGCTCTCAATTTTTTCAGGGTCGTGAAAGCTAGTTGGTTTTCTGCTTCAGACAAAGTAGCACCGACTTGATTAGATCAAAATGTCAATTTCCTCAGTTGAAGTTAGATGCAATATCGCTCCTCAAAGGGAGACATTGGATGGAAGCAGAATAGGGGTCACTCAAGTCCTCATAGTCTCAGCGCTAGTCATTAGAATGATGTTAGTGCAAAGACAAGACTCCATAGTTAGGCACTGGTCACCAATGGAATGCCAAATTTTGGTGCAAAGCAGCACCAACTTTGTTTCCAGCCTTTGATGCCAAAGGTAGTGGGCACCAACCCAACACCTGCACCATTTGCTAGTGCCCATCGCTTATGCCACAAGCCTTGGTTTCCAGCAGACCACCATTGGCCACCATGAGAAGATGCAAGGATGAATGGTATGCGAACCATTTCAACTTCCTTTAGATAACTATTAGAAGATGAACTGTTTCATCTTCTGCAAGAATCTTGTAACTCTAGCTTGCACATGCATGTAAAAAGGTCATTCTGTAGCTATCATGAGTTGGAAGGTCAGGATTAAGAAAGCTAATGGATCAGAGAAGCTTTCCCCTTTGCTTTCAAGCACATCAGATGCCCATTGCAGCCCAACACCTGCACACTATAGCCTAAGTTTTGAAATTGTAGCCAATTTGGCTTGGGGAGGGCCTTGTAGTTTGCTGTTGATTTACATTTGTACCAGCCATAAATAAAATGTTCCTTTGATTTAAATAGTTTCTAGTTTTCCTTTACTTTCTTGATAAACATTCCTTGTTTCTTATTTCTCTTTTCCATCTAACCCCCTGACAATTGAGCGAGGGATCATGCGTGCCCTGTTTCCGTTGCACACTCAATTCTTCAGCCTCACTAGCAGAGTTGGGAAGTTGTCCACCATGCCACCCTTTGGGTCCCTCCACTGTGGATCAGTTGCAGCACATATAATGGCAAACTAGCATGATGGGTCTTGGACAATCATTTGAGGAATCACAAGATCGCAAGTTCAAGGATTGGACTGTCATTTGAGGAATCACCAAGGAATATCTCACAGATTTGCTTCAATTTGTGATATATATGAGTTCAAGTTTTCTGTGGACATCTGCAGAGATAAAGAGCAATGACAATCACTATAAGATTCCACATTGCTGATATATAAAGGCATGGCACAAGCATCCCTATGATAGCATTCAATCTGATGAGATTCAACTATTTCAGATTGCATTAGAGACAATGCATCTTGACTACTTACAAGGATCAGTTCATGAGCTACTTGTTGAAGATGATTAGAGAAGTTGAAGTTTGTGCTCCAAAGCTTTTCAGTAGATTTGGCCTCTCTAAGGTACTTTTGTCTGGGGGAATGTTAGCCTTTGTTACTAGTGAAAAATCATAGGCTGACTAACTGGGGAGTTTCTTCATCGATTTTTTAGATACTTGGCATATATCTACATGTCTGATAATTGTGTTTTATGTATACCATTGTAAATTACTGCTGCTGTTTTGCCATGGTGTCATTTCTTTGTGTTTACTCTGACTCTGCAGCTATTAACATTGCGAATAAACATATCCTTACTGGCATATCTTAAAGAGAAGGCCAATAATGGATTTAAATCGAGTAAATAAGGTTGCATTAAGAGTTTAGGATTATCAAATATCCAAGTCTCACCTTGAAACATCTTTTCTCCTTTTGCTTGTGATGAAAGCAGCAGTGTGCATTATTCTCAAATAAGGGGGCAGAAAAATTGTATGCTTCAACAAACTTCTAATTCTTTAAACTTTATTGTTTTCTTGTTTCCCCAGAAATCGCTTGACAATTGACAATATGAAGCATGTATTCACAATATTTAAATTAGAAATTTATATTTGCAAGGTTGTACTTTTAAGAGTTTGAATCATATCACAATTGTAAGCTTCCAGTTCATTGCCAAAGCACCTGTGAATTGGTAAGAAATGGATTCATTGACTAATCACTATTAATACCCCAACCACAAGGAGGCCATCATTGTAATGGCTTCACTGCAAATTTAGTCAAAATTGGCATGGATGACCTGACCCTGTTTGCCATCACACTTGATAAATGTTGAGGTTAGCACTGATGATTAAATAACAAAATTGGTTTCAAATGGGCAACAAAGCAATGCAATAATGCCAGCAAAATTGCATGTTCTACTGGATGCCTATGCTGAAACAGGCTCAAGAAAACCTTGCCAATGATTGTAATGACCACCCCAATTGGACTTGGTTATAATTTGTATTTTGTTTTACAGTTGGCCCAATTGGCCTTGGCTTTTCCACTCAGTTTTTGCTAAATCAATATAATAATTTGAGGACTAGTCTTTTCTGTCCATGGTAAGATCAGTTCTTGTTGGCAAAGCTTAAATTTAGGTAATAGGAAACAGACACGGAATTTCATTCCTTGAGAGGCCAAATTATTTTCTGTTGTTCTCTGCTGACTTTGTTTATTTATTTTTTTAAAAAGCTATGTATGGCTTCTATTGGGGGCCACTCCCATTACAAAAACAAAACATTACATTGTTCTTATTACATTTCTAACAAGTTAATTAAAGCATACCCATCTTTGCCTTTTTATCAAAGATATTCTCCATCTTCCTCAAACTGCTAAGTTTTCATAATCAATTTTTTTTTTTTTTTAAGGAACTAACAACAAGAAAAACCCTTACATGACACATAAATCCAACAGATAGAAGGAAAACAAACATAACAGTCATCCATCAAAGAGGAAATCAGTTCGATTATTTTTCTTCTATAGCAGATGTTCTTCCTCCTTTAGAGTGGCAAGATCTGAGAATGCATTTTTGCACTTCAAGCTCCTAAGGTAATATCTAGTTGTAACACATTTTGTAGGATCGTCATTTTCAGAAAATTGACCGTCACCGATTGTTTCATAATTAGCTTCAAGAATACCATCTGAGGTGCTAATCTTTTCCATGGAACTGTCTAGATGGTCTTTAGTAACCATTTGGCTTTTATCAATGATCTGATTCAAATTCTCCTTTTGGGGTTGAGTCTTCTGTTGATTGCATGATTCCTGCTAGACGATTGGTGCATCTGGAGGATGAGCTTCTTTCTTTTGAACTGAGACATTTGAAGGTTTCGAATCATTCGCATGTAGGGCCTTCTCCTCCACCAAGGAGGAATCAGAGCATGATTGGATGACCGGGCATCTCTTCTTCATGTGGCCATATTGTTGACAACCATAACATCTTAGGGAGAAGTTTTCATATTCAATATTTTGGATCCATTCCCCTTTGCTTGAGGAGATAGTAATGGATTGAGGCCCAAGAACTGAAACATCCATCCAAACAACCAATCTTGCTTTACTCATATTAATTTTATTGGACAAATTTTCCTCTGTTTGGGCATCCATATATTGGAATGCACCAATGGCATTATCGATTTTGGTGAATATCTTCTCTCCCCAAAACTCCATAGGGAGAGCATAAAGATTCACCCAGACTGGGAAGCCATTAACTTCTTCTATAAAGGGGTTGAAACTAGGAGTCCAAGGTCTTATATAGACACCTCTTTGTCCGAAAAACCAATTATATCTATAATCCATTACCCTATCCCTATCCGCTAAATTAGAAAAGGAAACAGAAAAGAAATTTTGGGTAGGAGAGTTACTTGGAATTCTGTATTGGTCCGCCAATCTTTAATGTATCCTTTGAGCTCCTCCAGGCCTAGTCTTTTGCCCTTGAGTTTGCAGATAATTGTTCGAGCTTCATGATCAATTAGATCCAACCCAAATTCATCCTTCAAAATCCTGATAGAGGGTAGAGGTTCATCCACCCACGAACCCAAAGATCCTTGAGAGATATTTCTTTTGACCGAAGAGGCTTTCTCATAGATTGAAGAGATGGTCTGCAAACAACCCTCTTCCTTCAACGCTTGACTGCACCTAGGGTTTGCATCCCTTTCGTGAAGATTGTAGCCAAATTTGTTGCTTTGTTCCATCGCTTGACTACACCTAGGGTTTACACCCCTTTCGCGAAGACTGTAGCCGCAGCCAAACCAGCTGACTTTATTTTTTTTATTAGAAGGTTGTATTTATGTTTTCTTCTTGATCCTTACTTCTCTTGTTCTGCTAAAAAACACTATGCCCCATAACGACAATTTTATTTTCATCCACTTGGAATAAAGCCAGATAGAGGTTTGTTAGGCAGATGCTAACCACCCTTATGGAAATTCCTCTTTCATTCTGGTTTTATGGCTATGTATGAAAGGTCAAGACACTCTGATTACTCTAGAAGCATTGCTGGAACAACGATTTAAATTGCTAGCTGTGTGAATTCACTAGCATTTTTAGCTGCTTATGAATTTGAATTTGCTACATCATTCTTTACCCATCTACAGGGGAAGTAGAATATCTATTCATTTAACTGCTTATGAATTTGAATTTGCTACATCATTCTTTACCCATCTACAGGGGAAGTAGAATATCTATTCTTTTAAATTGTGTTGGGGAAAATGCCTAGTATTACTTGTAAATAATAATAAGAACAAGCAACAACATTTTAGGAGTTGATAACAAGCAATAATTTTATGGAAGACTTTTTCAAACAAATATTCTGAATTTTGTGCATCATTCAGAAAGTACATTCTAGATTATATTATAAAGTATTTGTTTGGCATCAATTGATTCATAGTTGAACTCAATAGGATTGTGCGCTTCAGCAGTTAGGTAACATATTCACATTGTGTACCATTGGTTTGAGCAGATAGCTTGGGTAGGAATTCCAACAGCACCTGCATGGCTTCCAACTGACATGCTAACAAAGGTATTGCCATGAAAGCCTTGAAGTCTACGGTTTCACATAATAGTTACTACTTTGATTATTTTCAAATTGATGTTGAGATTGATCTCTTTAACCCAACATTTTCTCGTTGATGGATACAGTCAGAGAAGCTGAACTATGAGCGAGTATGATACTTTAATGGAATGGTTTATCACATGTTGAAATGGACTAATGCTTTGACCAAGAAAACCCATATTCTGGTAGCATTTTTGATTTTGTAGCAGAGAATAAATTTGAAAGTTGGATTTTAATTGTTTGGAAGGATACATTTGTCAAATACATAAACTACATGAGAGTTTGATTCATTAAAACATAATTACCTATTTAAAAAAAATAAGAATAAAATGGTTGAAAAGTATTTTATTTTATTTAAGGCTAAATACACAAAGGATTACTGTATACATAAGAAATAATAAGATATGCAGAGTAAATAAAAATAATATTTTCCATCCATGCAAAATCTAACAATTTAAATAATAATAAAAAAAACATCAAACATATCAAAGATAAAGGTAGATTTTTTAGGTTGCTACCTAACCTATACATATAAGAAGGTTAGTTTTCATAAATGTTTTTTTCTTAGTCTTAAACATTTTTATTTAATTTATTAAAAATATATTAATTTATAATGAGTTGTAAAACCATTTGGTTGAGAAGGGATTCTTTTTTTAAATAATAATTTTGGGTGTGGAATGCTCTTTGAAAGATTACCTTCCAGAAAAACACATTATTGTTTATTGCAAGAACTTGAAGTTGTTTAGCCAAGACATGGCATTATTCATTCAAGTTATAAGGAGAATTTCTTTCTAATATCTGTGTTCTTTTTTGGTTTCTAATGCATTATATACTGCCCTAGAAAACTGCAAGCAACATGACCTAACACAAAGATTGAAATCTAGAATCTTTTTTTCAACATTCAGATTTGGTTTATGCTATCAAAACTTTTTAAGGTGTATATCCACTTAATTATTGATCTTCCCTCTAAAAAACCCTTAGGTTCATGATGGTTTGGATGTATTTGTTCCTTCCAAGAGTAATAGTTGTAACTAGCTTTCTTTATCCTGTACGGAAATATGTAGATCTTCTTATTTTATTTATTTATTGGGAAAAAGAGATCTATTGCAGTAAAATCAAAACCGTGTTAAGCACAAAATAAGAGGCAAGTTGAAAGATGCAATTTGTTATTATTTCACATTCAATAATATAATTAAAAATTATAAAATACAGAGCTTTATATGGATGACTGAGATACATACAAAATTGATTTGGATGTCTTTGCTCCTTGGAAGATTGGTTATATATTTTGCTCCTTTGAAGATTGGTTATATATTTTGTGACTAGTTTTATTTATGGTGTTTGAAGTTATGTAGACCTTTTTTTTGGTTAGAGTATATTAAATTTTTTAGCATTATGTAATTGTCAGGTGAATAATTATTGGTATTATTATTTGTTTGGTCATATGAAAATAACTATAGGAATATGAGAGACATATCTCCCATGAGAATGAATATGAAGATAAAAAGACAGTTGAAGGTGAAATGCCAAGAACTTTGCAAAACAATGAAGAGTCTTCCAAATGTGAATATGAAGATAAAAAGACAGTTGAAAGTGAAATGCCAAGAACTTTGCAAAACAATGAAGAGTCTTCCAAATTGGGACTCTTTGATGTATTTATGTATCCATAGTGCTGGCAGATTTTAATAGCTGAAAATACGTACCAAATGTGAATCAATGTGAATATTATATAATCTGTGTGACATATAATATTATCGTATAACCTATGTGTTTATACTCTGCTGTATATTTACATTTAAGTTGTGAGAAATAGTGTATTAAATAAATTGTTTTTAACCCATTATCAACATGTGGCATCAGAGCCACCAATGGGAGACTCTCTGAGGTCTGAGAAAGGGGACAATCATCGTCATCCGACTAATGCCCTCAATTTCCTATTGCGAGAGAGATTGAAGCTTTTTTGCCCGAAGATGAAGAATTGGAAAGGTTGAAGAACTTTGCCCCAAGTTGAAAGAGCTGCTCTATAATATTGACAAGAAGAATACTATGTGAAGTCGACGTTATTTTCTGAGAACGTTAATACATTCCTTTCCTACCTCATACTGTTATGGTGTTTCATATCTCCTTTCTGTGCCTTTGCATTCATTTTTTGAAAGCCATTGTTAAAGCAATTCTTCACCTGAAATCTTCTAGAATGACGTATCGTGCCTTCTCCCGGCTTGCAATATAGCTCAGTATAAAGCTCCAATGAAAATATTTGCCCTATAGTCTCATTACCCATAACCACTATTATCTTCCCCGTTGATAGAACTTAAAATTTTAGAATATTGCTTCTCTCGAGTCGTCACTGTTTAAACATTATACAACCTGTACTATGCAGAAAATATTGACTGAAATGAAAAATGCATGTTATTGCGCTCATATACATGAGAATAATATAAAATGGGCAGAGATTTCTGACTGCAGAGACATTTCGAATTAGCCTCAGCTGTCTTTGGAAACGTACAAGGAATTAGGTGCTTGCGAACGCGGAGATGGCTAAAGGATTTGCTGAAGATGGTTTTGTGCCTGAAAATGATTAGGAAACCCAGAATTTACGTCCTCGGTGAATTACCATAATGTCCTTGTGCATATGATCTGTGCAAGCTCCAAACTGTTGCTAAATTAAGGATAAAAAATATTAGTGAGAAGGAGAGGAATTTAATTCGTTGAAACGATGAGTGTATCACGCTTAGACACATAGTGGTAAAAATATGGAAAAAAAAAAGTTTTATTTATTTATTTTGTAGACTTCAAAAAGGTATTTGACACAATGCCAAGAAAAAAATTATGGAGTTGAATGGAAGAGCTGGAGGTTCCAATTCACTACAGGGTTATATGAGCATGTAAAGGCTAGAATTAGAACACAGGTAGGGTTATCTGAACGTTTTAGGAGTGACATAGACGTCAAACAAGGTTGCCCTCTATCTCCGACATTATTTGGGTTGTACATTGACAAGTTAGAAGAATGGATAAACAAATTTGGGGGAGAGGGTGTGCACTTAGCCAAATATGGGGTAAAACTCCTCATGCATGCAGATGATGTAATTATTGTCGTCGAAACAACTAAAGATCTAGAAGATCACCTTCGAGCTCTAGAACTCTTCTGTAAGGAAGTTGGGATGCAGGTGAACACGAGTAAAACAAAAATCATGATTTTTTCAGTAAAAAAGAAGCAATGTCTCAAATTTCAGTTTGCAGAGAACCTCTTGAGGTAGTGGTAGAATACAAATACCTAGGCATAAACTTTCATGACAAACTTAATTGGAATACATGTAGGATGAAAAGAACTCTAAGTGGTTGGAGAGCACTCTATGCACTTCAAAATCGATGTAGGAATGTCGAGTTGTGGGATTGGAAGACCACCAAGGTCTTGGTCTACTTGTCACATCGATTGTGTTGTATGGTTGCAAGGTGTGGGCCAGTGGCACGACAAATACAAAAGGGAGACAAATAGAAAGGATTCAAAAACGTCTAATTACAAATTTTCTTAGAATTAAAACCACAGTCCCTTATGAAATTATTCTAGTTAAAACTGGAATGTTCTTTTTAGAGGCAATTGATATGACCAAGTTGTTATGTTACTTGAAAAAAATAGAAAACATGAAAAACAACAAATGGTTTAAGGCAGTTAGGGATGAAGAGCTACATAGGTGGAAGAACACATTGATGAAATAAAATAAGAAATGGATGAAACGTTGGGAAATCAATATAAATGAATGTCCAAATGTCAAAAAAGACAAAAAAACTATGTGAATGAAAAGTTTAAAAATGGAATGTGGAAAAATGCAAGTAAGAAAAGTTGATTGAATGTGCAAGAGGAAGACCTTGTGATGCCTAGTGAGGTATAAAATTTAAAACCATTCGTTCAAATTCACAAAGGATATAGTGGGAATATTGGTTAGATGCAAGATAGTTTAAATATTGTGATCAATAGGGCGTGAGTTCATAGGGGTGCAATTTTTTTTAAGAAAGAAAAAAAAGTTTATTTATTTATGCCTATGATTCTTTAAAGTTTAACTAGTTTTTTAAATAAAACTTGCATTAGGGAGTTAAAAGGGTAAATTAGGGAGTTAAAAGGGTAAAGTGTATTTTTTTAAAATAAAAAGTGGAAGTTGAAGGAGATAGATATTTGGTAGAAAATTGGAATTTTACTTGGTTAAAAAGAAAATTAAAAAGTCAGAGGGTATTTTATAATTAAAAAAATAATGGCTTTATTTATTTTTTCATAGGAATAATTAGGGAATCAAAAGGAATTTATGTTTTTTCTTTTAAAATAAAAGGTTGCATTTAAATAAAAAAGGGATGTAAGTTAGAAGAGTTAAGCTCATGCTTTAAAATGGGATTGTCTATTGTGATTAATAGAGTTAATTGAGGGGTTTTTATTTTAGGGAGGTATATGGTGAATATGGGCAATTTTTAAGAAGGTATTTTTTTAATAGAAAATTGATATTTTTGAAGAGAAAGTGGATAACAATTTTTTTGCATTTTTTTTTTAAATGTAATTGTAAGGAAAAGTTGTAACTGTATGTAATAAGATGCATTTTTTACGATGATCAACACCTTATTTTTTCAAATAAATTTGGCATCTTGTACTTGTAGAAAAACTTTGGGATATTATTACTAGTGATGAAATATGTCCTGAAAAAAACTACAACCAAGCAAAAGTATAAAGAAGGGGATGCAAAAGCACTTATGTTAATCATTTTTGGGGTGTCAGATGAAATACAAGCACATATAAGAGAGGCCAAAACTTTAAAAGATGCTTGGGATATACTTTGTATAATATTTGAGGGAAGAAATGAGGCTACTATTCTTCACCTACAATCACAATTATACTCACTAAAAGTCCAAGATGGTGAAAATATAGAACACTTTCTTAGAAGGATAGCAGACTTAAAATCAAAATTACAAACCATGGGAGAAAATGTTGAAGATAGGCTTCTAGTTTCAGTTGTACTTAGAGCACTTATTAAATCATTCAAAATATTGGTCACATATTTAGAAGTATCAAACAAATAGGTGTCATTTGAGAAATTAGTTAAAATCCTCCAACAATATGAAGTAGAAAATCAATTAAGAGATGAATTATCTAACAATGTTTTTATATCAACAAAGAAATCACAAAGTAGCACAAAAAGTCCTTCCACTTCATCTTCATCACAAAATAAACTAGAATGGAGAAAAATGTATTGTTATATATGTGAAAAAATAATGTCACCAAATTTGGTAGATTTAATCAAAAGCAATATCAACAAATATAAGGACAATCACAATATCAAGGGTAAAATAAAGAAGGACACGTTCAAGAGGCACAAAAATCAAAATAAGGATGTGAAGTTGCACACAAGACTCTTATGGCAAGAGAAAATAAAAGATGTACTTCAAATAATGAAGAATTCATAAAACTAAGATCCTATTTGTAATCAATCCTAAAGAAAGCTAATGAAGGATACTTCAAAGAAGGTATAACAATATTTATAGATAATATAAGAAAAATGTGTATGGCATAATTTACTCCAGAGAACTTAGAAGTGCAATGTCAAAAGCAAATTGAATTGAACAAGGTCAAGATTATAAATAGAGACTTAAATCCCATGATAGTAAATGCATGTTGTGACACTAAGAGAAAAGATATAGCATGTAGCACAAGAGATTTGAATATAGTTTGTGATTGTACAAAAAGTGCTTGTAAAAGTCATATTACCAAAATTGATAGTGATAGCGATAAGGATTCAAATGATGATAGGGATAGTGATAGTCTAAGTTATGTTGAAATTGATCAGTGTGATGATGAATTTGGTTATTTTGAAAGGCATACTAAAGGGATTGGTTCAAAATTGTTAAATAAAATGGGATACAAAGGTATAGGTTTGGAAAAATATGAGCAAGGCATGAAAGAGCCCATAATACCAAAAATAAGGCCAAAATATGAAGGCCTTGGATATATAGGATAGGCTAGTGAAATTGTGATAAGGATCACTAATACCAATTTTGTGACAGGTAACAATGAAGGACAAATAAGTAATAGTGAATCAGGGAATGGTAAAAGCAATTTTGTAATAGGGAAATTTGTAACAGGTAACAATGAATGTATAACACGGAACAATGAAACCAAATGTGTGTCAATTATCAGTAAGACAAAATTTGTTAAAAAGGAATAAGAAAAAGGGAACAGTTGTAACCATTGTGGCAGACATGGACATAAGATAGAGAAATGTTGGGACCTCCATTGTTGTGAAATTTGTGGAGGAAATAATCATTCTAAAAAATCTTGTCAATATAAAGAAAATAAAAATAACAAAATAAAAATGAATTATGGATGGATAAGTATGTATGAATGAGATAAGATGAAATAAATGTTGTGTGGTTTCTACAAGAGGAGACCAAGTGTGATGAAAAATCAAAGTTTGTTGAATGTAAAGAATAATATGAGTTATCCCATGGTGAAGTGTGTTGGGAAACTTGAAATAAATGATTTTAGTATCAAAATATTATGACCCAAGCATAGCTTGGAAGATGACCTATAGTGATAGGACTTATAGAAGAATGTTTATGTGGATATTTTGAGGATGTGGATGATTCCAAGGATATGTTGTAGTGGTGATTTCCCAGAGATGATGACCAAATGATTGTTCTAGTGATTGATCTAGAGCTAATGTTGACCCAATGGCAAACTAGAGGCAATGATGGCTGAGAAGCGACCCTTAAGAAGAGACCTAGAGGTAGACCCATACAGTTCATAGATACAGAACTAGTGTAGGTTACATACATCCAGTTGAAAATCATGATCTTTTGCTATTTTTGGAAATGACAAATTTTGTATGATGGGTTTAGTTTTTATAAGGAATGTTTTATGCATTTTGGATGTTTTTGTATTTATAGTAGGTTCTCAAATTACCAAAGGAGGATTTGTAAATTATCAATAATAACAGGATTATCGTTTCCTATATGTGTTCTTTTCATTTATCCTTCTTTTCTTTTTATTTTTTATAAGGTTGCTTCTTTTTGTATTGAGGTGCACTCTTAGTAACAACAACAATTTTCTATTCTAAGGATGTAATTGTTTCTCTTTGCACCTCTAAAATATTGACATATTAAGACAAATTTGGTTGATTATAGATGTATTCTCCATTTGGGTTAGGTTGGGAAAAAACTTGGTTAAATTGAGAGGAATTTTGAGAGGTGCTAGGTTTAAGATTTTGATTTTTGGAGTATTACCATTTTTATTTTGATAATTTGACCCCCTACTTGCTTGCCTAATTATATCCTTGATTTTGATAGTTTTATTGGCCATCCCAATTTTACTATTGATTGGAAGTTTGTTGTTCATGGTTGGGGAATAGGGTGTTATAGATAACTAACCTTTGATTTCAAGGATGGTTAATATTCTAGGCACTCTTTTTACTTTAATGACATTAATTAATCCTATCATTTTTAACTTGATCAATGTTAAAGTTAAGACCAAAGGCTTGCCTAAGGATGAAATTTTGTAAATTTGCATAAGTGAAATTATCATGACCATAGGTTCCATACCAAAACCAAAACTTATTAGCATCATGCCATACATTTGCTTCAAACTTATCAATAATATGATAGTTTTTTGGCTTAGGAGGTGGGCAGATTTTAAGAATATCTTTGTATGTCCATTAAGGTATTGTATTCTCTAGTTTTGGACCACCCCTAAATTTTGTTAACATATGGCCAGGAGCTCTAGCTATCTCTAATTCGTGGGAGGTATATTAAATATCTACATTGCAAACCCATCCCCTATAGCATGTTTATTAGGGTTTTTAGGTTTCAAGGTTATTTGTCCTTCTTTTTCCATTATTCAAGGATCTTAACAAAATAAATAACTTTGTCAAGGGAAAGCAAACCACAAGGATTATGTTCATAGATTTTAGCTTGAAAAGAGGGTCTAAGATTGTTCACAAACATAATAGTAGTAGATCCTTCACTTAATATTTGTATGACATTTGAGTCTTTCCTACTTTTTATGGAAATTAGGTAGATTCATTAGGGCCTTGTTTTGTGTTTACAAAAACATCCATTGCTTCCATTATAGTCATATTGTCATCCATATCTTGTTTTAGGTTTTTAACAAAAGTATCTACATAATCAATGGAATTTTTAGGTAAGGATGCAAACCATTCAAGATCATTTCCTACCAAATCCCTAGTCATTAATTTTAGTAAATATTTCTCACTATGAATCCAATACCTATAACATGTTGTAAACTTGTCAATAAATGTTTGGGCTTTATCAGTCCCATCATAAAATAACTTAGTCACATGCCTAGATTAATCAATAGCTTTCCCATAAAGGGCTAGAAATTAGCTTTTATAGTTTCTCAAAGCCAGATTAATTGGTATAGGTAAATCCTCCTTAGGGTTAGCTGGGGAAGGAAGAGAAGAAGGAGCATTAAGGTTCATGATTGAGGGAGGAACAATAACTTGTTCTATATGGTTTCTATTAGCACTCAAGATTTGAGTCATGTTAATTATCAAATCTTACATTTTCTTGGATATTTCCCTCCTATGAGCCTCCATCTATCTCCTAGAAGCCTCTAACTAATATTTATTATCATGCCTATGGATGTATAGCTAGTAAGCTATAGATTCCCTAAGAGTCATCAAGTATATAGCTATAATTTTATCATGAGGATAAAAAATAGTATTGGATTTTGGATACTGGCATTCTTGCATGCATTGTTTGCATGAGCATTTACCTTTCCATGATCACCATATTTTGGGGTGATCATGGTCATGCCACAACCACCACATTAAGGGGTGGTTTGGGTTCATGATGGTGCTCATCTTTACTACCTAGAAGCGAATAACTTTTTAGGACCCTATGGTAGATCTGTATGGTTCACCAAAATTGATATTAGGGTACTTTTCTTCTTCGAAGTCAAAATATCAACCAATCCAATCCTTAATAGGTTCATCATCATGAGGAAGTGAAAAAGGATGGTTGATGAATTTGGAAGGGTAATAGGAGGAATATCCTCTTTTATTTCTATATATTTTGAAACATGCTTATTTTTAGACCTAATAGTCATTCTAATGCCCTTAGAAGAAGTTGAAGGAGCCATAAGGGGAAGCTAATAAACTACACAAACCCTTATAACAAATAAATTTAGATTTTTGAGAAATCCCTAAGAGAAATAGGAAAACTATGATAATTTTATTCAACATGTAACAAAAAGTGACAATCAACACAAAACCTATGGTAGCTAACCTACTAAACCCTAGGGGTTGAATTGAAAAGAAATACCTCAAAAGATAATTTTATGTCAAGTTCACCAAGATGTTTGTAGGTTAAAGGGGATATATCATACACTTATTGAAATTAGTACAAGATAAACCAGGAAGCTTAAACTAAGACAACAAAGCAATATATTAATAGTAAATAGTTGAAAACTATCTCAATCCAAGCATAAATAAATTTGAACCATTAAAAAACAAACTATACTAAGATCATGCACAAAATAGAAATGCTAGAGCTAATCTTAATGTAGTAAATTAATTATTTGACACCTAGGACATCAAGAACAATACTATTCAAAAAGGAAACATGATAAAATTATTCTTACCCTATATTGCTTGTAATATCACCATAATAAATAAGGAGAGATCACTCTAGGGATGTTTGTAGAGTGTTTGACCTATCTTGAAAACTAGTCCTTGAATGACAATTAATGACCTTTGGCTATAAATCTTGGTGTAATATCCGATCCTCCTCCATGGAAGGTAGCAAACCAGTGGTTTATGGATTTGGTTGTACCAACAAGGACAAGAGAGAGAGAGAGAGAGAGAGAGAGAGAGAGAGAGAGAGAGAGAGAGAGAGAGAGAGAGAGAGAGAGGTGAATGGCAAAGAGATCTTAAAAGTAGAGTTAGCAAGAGAATATAATATTTTGTAATAATTTTATGAACATATGGTCTTGATAATTGAATGTATGGTAATTATTTTATGAAAAAATGAGGAGATGAAAGGGGCATTTATAAAATATAACTCTCCCTTTGGAGTCGATGACTGATTTTATTCCTTTTGGGGTCATAAAATCATAACCATACATCCAAACCACATTATCATTTGAAACCTAGGTGTAAAAACATTATAGGATCATGATTGTGCATCAAACACCCTAAAATTAAATGGACAACCAAGATCCCCACTTAAAGTGAAAGTATTGGCACCATCAAGTTTTAGGACACATGCTTTGGGAGACATGCCAAAATATTCCTTAATCATGACTCTATCCTTAATTTTGGGTTTTAGGAAAGTTAAGAGACCAAAAACATCATGAAAGATGGTGCAAAAGTGATAATTGGGTAAGAAAAAGAACCAAAACCATCGAACCAAATGGATTGCTATCATCCTCCCCAAGGACTAAGTTAGTCCACCCTTATCTCGTAAATAGCAGGATGAGACTCTCCACCTCTTACAAAGTCATCTATTAGTGATCTTTTTACAAATATATAATAGTTACTACTTACAAACCTACACAAATAAACATTTTATCACAAAACTATATTATTCCTTAAGTATGTTATGTTGGCAATTATGCCAAATTATCTCACAATTTAATTTCTCTGGGATCAAATATTAATCACATTCTCAAATAACACAAATATTACTCTTAGTACAATACTAATTTTATTACTTTCCAAAAAGGTTACAAAGCATGAATCTTTATCTCCAATATATAATTTTACATAAAACCTTCAATATTCTTGACTATTGCTCTCCTTAAACTCTCAAGAGATGCAATATTTCACATGCCTCACATTATGACAAAACTCTCATGATTACATAACCTCTCACTTTACATCTTGACACATCTTTATGACTCTTCACTACCACACTTGACACCTATCATCTATGACTCTTCACTTGCACTCTTGACACCTATCACCTATGACTCTTCACTTGTATACTTGACACCTTGCACACTCACATTTGTACACTTGCACACTTTATTACATAACACATAATACTCTCCACACTTTGACACATACATTAGACAAATATTAAACACACTCCTAAACTAATATTTATAATAGTAATCAAAGGTGATATTCACACAATGACACTGAGAGGGGGGGGGTGAATCAGTGTAGCTATTAATATTCAAATCTACAACATTTAAAATTGAAGCAAAGAGAACTTGAAAACCAGAAAAGCAAATTGAACAAGAGAGCACACCACAACACACAATATACCGAGGTTCACCAATTTGGCTACTCCTCAAAAATGACTGCTTGGACTCCAATCCAAATCCAGTCTTTGCAAAATACCAATTTTACAAACACTTTACCAGCATCTACTGGAAGGAGCACCAACCCCTTAATTTTTTGTTGCAATAGATAGGAGCACCAACCCCTAGTACCAAGCACCAACTTGGACTGCAATTCTGAGCAATTTAAAATGACATAAAAATGTCTTCACTGTTTGCACCACCCTGATTGGTCTGCAATTAAACACACTCTGCACACACTCACGGCTCTGCTTATTTCTCTCTTGGCCCTCTTCTAACCCTCTTTTCACTGTAATTTCACTCTAACAATAGCAACCTAATTCTCTGCACGACTGTCCTTTTATAACCCCTTTTCCTCATCGAGACTCCTCGTCTTCTATCACTTTTCTAATCCTGCATGCAGTCGAATGACATTCTCTAACTGTTCGAATTATTTTCTCTTCTCCATAAGCGGTTGTTCGAATTCTACAAATACGACTGTTCGAATGCTTTTACGATCCTGCATATACGGCTATTTGAATGCTGCAAATACGGCTGTTCGAATGCTTTTACGATCCTGCATATTCGGCTGTTCGAATTCTGTAAATACGGCTGTTCGAATACATTTTTGATTCTCCATATGCGGTTGTTCGAATGCTTTTCCAATCATGCATATACAACTATTCCAATGCATTTCCAACACCTGTCACTATGTAACTGTAGATCTGACTCCAGTTAATTCTTACGTAACTGGCCGCATGATTTTCCTTTATGCTTTTTTGACACCTGTCACCGTGCATGCTCCTTCGGCTTTTACCCGCCAAACTGTTACCTGTCGCGAAATCGTGACATTTCTGCCCATTTGACTTTTTCTACCTCCTCGACCTTATCTTGGCATGACTCGCGAAAATAGAACATGTCACGAAATCGTGACACATTTGCTGCCTCCAGCTCTCTTCTGTCTCCTACCCGCGAAAACGAGACATGTCGCGAAATCGTGACACATTCGCAGCCTCTCGCTCTTTTCTGCTTCTTGCCCGTGAAAACGGGACATGTCGCGAAATCGCGACACTTTTCGCTTTCCTGCACTATCCTTCACTTGCACCCGCGAAAATGGAACACGTCGCGAAATCGCGACACTTTTTGCTACCGTACACTTTTCTCCGCAAGCCTCAGCGAAATCGAAACATGTCACGAAATTGCGACGCTTTTTACTGCCGTACACTTTTCTCCATAAGCTTTAGCGAAATCGGAACATGTCACAAAATTGCGATGCTTTTCTGCCTTAGCACCGTTCTTTGCTATTCGCCCACGAAAATGCAACATGTCATGAAATCGCGACATCTTTTGCATCCATACATTTCTTGCTTCATGCACTAGCGAAATCAAGACATGTAGCGAAATCGCTACAACTTTGTTGCCTTGCATTTTGACATGCAACGAAATCGCTACACCTTTGTTGCCTTGCATTTTGACATGCAACGAAATCGCTACACCTTTGTTGCCTTGCATTTTGACATGCAGCGAAATCGCTACACCTTCTTGACTTAGCATTTTGACTTGTAGCGAAATCGCTACACCTTCTTGACTTAGCGCTTTTTCTTTGCTTCTGCCAGCGAAACTCCGACATGTAGCGAAATCGCTACACTTTTTCGCCTTGTTGCTTCCACTCCGATCCTGTCGCGAAATCGTGACACTTTTCATTGCCTGCGCCTTTACCCGAAACATGTCGCAAAATCGTGACAGTTTCTCCATCTTTTTCTCTCTCCTCCGATATGTCGCGAAATCGTGACACTTTTGGCTGTGCCTTCTCTCCCCTCCTTTTTGTCGCGAAATCATGACATTTTCGGCTGTGCTTTCTCTCTCCTCCTTTTTGTCGAGAAATCGCGACATTTTCGGCTGTGCTTTCTCTCTCCTTTTTGTCGCGAAATCGCGACATTTTCGGCTGTGCTTTCTCTCTCCTCCTTTTTGTCGCGAAATCGCGACAGAAAACATGTCGCGATATCGCGACAGTTTTCTTACTTGTCTTTTTCTGCAAATTTTTGAATCTG
The DNA here is from genome assembly GCA_028583015.1 of Wollemia nobilis. Taxonomy (NCBI): domain Eukaryota; kingdom Viridiplantae; phylum Streptophyta; class Pinopsida; order Araucariales; family Araucariaceae; genus Wollemia; species Wollemia nobilis. The sequence goes on along the minus strand of JAQPPZ010000442.1, from coordinate 11,199,526 downwards.
GGTCACTTTTGTTTTCCTGGAAATTCACTATACTTGATTTGATTGACTTCTGAATTCTTGTCCATTGCTTCAACTGCATCAATTTCTGTTTGTGTTGACAATAATGACAATCCTTTTGCTGCACCTTGCTCAACAAAAGGTACTTCAATATATCAAATAATGCAGTATATCCAACACCCCCCCATATTACATTATTTGGTGTGAAGACTTTTAGTCTTCAATATTCATCTTCTATCTTTGTCTTGTTTCCATACATTGATTTTAGTTGTTGATTCTGTTTGATATTTTGGTATTATGTCTGGTCCAATGCCCTATTTCCTATTCTTTTTAGAAGTCAAAAAATGCATATATTGTTCTCTTAGAAAAAGTTGATTTAAATTTTTTTGTGATACTCCCATTACATCCAATGCAAATATCCCATTCTCGATATATCCCATAGCTTGAATTGTATTTTGTCTCTTAATGAGATATTTCTTATTTCCATTGATATATATAAGTTCTACAGTTCTTCCTTGATCAACCAATTGAGATATTGAAACAAGGTTATTTGCTATACCCAAAACATACAACACACCTACTATGCATTCAGAATATGGTAAACCAAGTGTCACGTTCCCATACCCTTGTACATGGTAAACCTTGTCATCTGCTATCTTCATTGAAATGTTTGTTTTAATTTGTATCGAATCAAACCAATATAAATTTCCTATTATGTGGTGAATAGCACTTGAATCTATATACTATGAACCATTTTTATTTATCATTTCATGTAATATTATCACATGCCTTTGACAACATATTTGAGAACGAAAATTTCTTCTCATAAAGTTTAGTCTTCTTGATGTATTCATTCTTTAGAACTAAATTTCCTTTGATGTAGACTTTATTATGACTCCCAATATTTAAGATTCAATCTATTTTCTTCAAATGACATAATCAATCAATTCCCAAAATATAATTTTAAATTCTTTCCTTTTAAATATTTCAAATCTCAATTTTCTTCTTCAAATTTTAAATTCAATTTTTAATCTTCTTTTATCTCCCAAATTTTTAAATTTCACAATCAAACTTCAAATTTCAATTCACCATTCATTCATTTCATTCCTTAATATCAAATTTAATTCTTTAATCTTCTTATATCTCCCAAATTCAATTCACTTTCATAATTTTACCTTTACATTTCAATTTCATTCAAATATATTTATCTTGTTCCAATCTCTTCAATCTTTCATAGTCCAACAACTCTTTGTTTAAATTTCTTCAGTCTTCTAGATCTTCCAACAACTCCTTTCTGGTTCAATCTCTTCAATCTTCTTCTTCTTCTAGCAACTTCTTCCTACTTTAATCTCTTCACTCTTCAAATACTATTCTCTCTATCAAATCTTCCTCAAATATATCCTTTAATAACTTCTCAATCACAACAATCTTATTTCCTCTCCACTCTCTCTTCTCCACTCAATGTGGCTTTGTGATCCAAGAAGGCTCTTACCAAGATAACACAGATACCACTATTGGAAATTCTACCAGATTATCTCAAAAGTTAATTTCTCCAAGCTCAAATATTAATCACATTCCCAAATAACACAAATAATACTCACAATATAATACTAATTTTATTACTTTCCAAAAAGGTTCCATAGCATGGAGCTTTGCCTCCAATAAATAACTTTACATAAAACCTTAAATTTTCCTGACTATTACTCTCCTCAATCTCCTGATAGATTCAACCTTTCGCATGCCTCACATTATGAAAAAAATTGCATGATTACACAACATCTCACTTTATATCTTGACACGTCTTTATGACTCTTCACTACCACACGACACCTAACACGTATGACTCTTCACTTGCATACTTGACACCTTGCACACTCACATTTGCATACTTGCACACTTTATTACATAACACATAATACTCTCCACACTTTGACACATACATTAGAAAATATTAAACACGCTCCTAAACTAATATTTACAATAGTAATTAAATGTAATTCAATATATCAAATAATATAATATCTCCAACATGTTATTTTCTAGACCTATAATTTACATGTTCAACTATTCACTCTTTTAAAGAAACCATTTTGCCTTTGTGTATGTTGGACTACCATGACTAGTAGATATAAGAAAATTCCATTCACTTCGATGAAAATCCTTTACATGAAGCATATCCATTGCATGTCATAAATTTTGAACTTTTAAAGGTGTAGCTATTCTGATCAGCTTCATCACTATGTGACTCTATTGCAACACATACAATAAATAAGTTGTTTAAAAATATCACTCTAGTAATCACACATGCATGCACAACATCCTCTACATAGGTGTTGATCCATAGAAACATCTAATTAGATTCACATCTACGATTATACATCAAATAATGGAGGAGACAAGGTATAATATTTCTCTACCTTCAAACTTAAGTTGTATTCCCACCAATCTAGCTAAACTAAACTAACCTAAGTGCAAAAAATAAAATTTGGATAGGTAAGGGTACAAGAAATATAAAGCAAATACAATAAAAATAAATATGATTGAGATCATAGTGAAATAAGTATTGATCAATCCACACATATGGAGGAAATGAATAAAATGAGTGTGCTTCAACATGTAATAAATTTGTAGTGATAGAAGAATGGACTAATAAAAAGTGAAAAGGCAATGCCACAATCACTATGCACCCACAAATTGAAAGGGTGGTGCCATATTAACTAAGCGAATATCATGCATAATATTTTTATTATTAGATAAAATGAGCTCATTAGTAGAATGAAATATCACAAATTTTACCTCTAATTTTCTTAAATGGTCAAAAGGTCATTTATAATATACCCCATAGCCCCCATTCTAGCCAATTATTTACCTAAGAGTTAGTGCAGGTATATCCTTTTTACTCCTAGTAAAATATCTAATTTAAGGGTATCTTTAGTAAAATGATAAACCACTAAAATTTACATACCTACAAATTAACTCTAAAAATGTTTAGCAACCTTATATCTTTTAACTCAAACCATTTGAAGATAAAATATCACTTTTGGGTGGCTTTCTTGAAAATTATACCTCAAATTTTGTGCATATGACTCCCTATTTAGTTCACTTATTTTGTAGTTAAATTAGAGGCTCTATGGATGAATCACGAGTTTCCATAGTTAACTATTTGAGGAAATTTTGATTGCATTATGCTAATAATGGAAGGGATGTTGATGAATTGGGGGTTTGTTTATGTATCAAGATATTATCAACATATCACTATTTTCATAGCCAAATTTTGGAAATTTTTCTAGATTTCACATTTCATACTACTACTTCTAGAGCTCAAAAATCCTTTATCCTTTATCCTCCATGGCCAATTCTTGGATGGATTTAATGGTAGTATCTAAGATACTATATTTTTGGTAAATTCATAGGGTAACAAGCACGATTGATAAGAGATCCCATATGATTCCTCATTCTTGGTAATACATTCTTCAAAATTGGGTAATATCATAACAAAATTATAAAATTATGGATAAAAAATATTCAACTATAGGGTAATAGGTTGTGAAAGTGTCTATCAATCTACACTAGAAGGTTGGTCTACATTTATTAGCATCTCACCATCCAATGTTTGCTCTTCATGTTAGTCTTTTGAGAGGCTCTCCTTATAATTTGCTATACTTTAATATGTCTAGTTGTTTATCTTAGTGATCATGTTTGGAACATCAAGTAGAACACTATATTTTGTTTTATACTATTAATTTCAATTGATTTGGTTGAATCTGTAATTATTGTATCTCTTGTTGCTTCAACTTATCTTTCTCTTGTATTAACTACCCTTTCAACTTGGATATGTGTTTCTTCATTTTTTCTTTGTGAAGAACACAAGCTTATACTGAGAGGGGGGTGAACAATATAAGACCACTTTTTACTTTTCTTTCCAAATCAGTATATGCAATGTATAGATAGCAATATCAATAGCAGTAATCAAAGCAATGCACAAATCACCACACACAATAGAGACACCACAATTTACGTGGTTCACCCAATGTGGGCTACTCCACGGAGAAAATATTTCACTAAAATTTTCTCAATCAATCTCTTGGGAATCCTTTCCCTATTACAATGTTTATGGACCTCTGTCCAAAGGAGATACCAATCCCCTAAATCAAGTTCATGGATCTCTATCCATAGGAGAACTCCTTCTCCTCTACTCTGGTTGGTGATCCTCTAGAAGACTACTACCTCCACTACACTGGCTTGTGGATCTCTCTCCACTGAAGACTCTTGTCCCCACTCAGAAGACCTATCCTCACTACCCTGGCTAATGGATCTCTATCCACTGGAGACTACTGTCCTCTCTGCTCTATCACCTCCAAAGCTCTATCTCAAATCTACACTAAACATAGTCCTTCGATCTAGCACAAATCTGCTCAATATCTATCTCTGGTCTAGCACAAATCTATCCTCAAATCTACACCAAAATCTATCCTCAAATCTGCTCAACAAGTCCACACAAAACTTGCTTAAATCTGCTCAACAAGTCCACACATAACTTGCTCAAATCTTAACAAGTTAATTCACAATTAAGTCTCCTCTCAAATCTGTCACAAGTCCACTATAGAACTTGCTCAAATTTCTCTAAGTCCTTCATAGAACTTGCTCAAATCTGCTCTACAAGTCCTATTAGAACTTGCTCAAATCTGCTCTAACAAGTCCTCTCATAGAACTTGCTCAAATATGCTCAACAAGTCCACCAGAACTTGCTCAAATACTCTCAAAGTCCTCATAAGAACTTGCTCAAATTCTTAAAAGTCCACAAAACTTTAACAAAAGTCCACAAGAAACTTTGCTCAAATCTGCTCAACAAGTCCACATAGAACTTGTCCAATCTCATAGAAACATAAAGAGAATTGTTAGAGACTCAATATGTTCTATACTAATCACAATGCTCAATTACTTTCAATCACTCTCTTAGAAACATAAGGAGAATTGTTAGAGACTCAATATGCTTCAAATTCAACTCAATGCTCAATCACTTTCTCAACTCAATTCAGAATATAGAATAGTTTGTTTTATGGAACTTGAACAATCACTTCACACATCCACTTGACTAGGCTCAACCAACTCTACTCAACCAATCACTTAATGAAATACTCCTTTCTCACAAACCCTAGTCCAAGCATATAAACACCAACTCAAAATATTTCCAACAATGCTCAATCACAAATCTCACATAACAATGATACTCATGTTCTTTTCAAACCCTAGTTCAAGTTCTTTGCTCAACAACTCACTTCAACAACAATGCTTATAAAACAACTCTCACATAACAATGATACTCAAACCCTAGTTCAAGTTCTTCACTCAACCAATGGCTTCAACAACAATGCTTATAAAACAAGGTTTTAACAACAACTCATTATTCCAGAAAACCTTGAAGCATTAACTCAACACACTCAATAGGAAACCCTAATCAAGTCCTTTTCACTCCAAACTTATTTTCTAGAAAACCAATCAATCAACTCAAATATGGAAGAATGTGCTCATACCTTTTTCTTGATGATTAAGGGATCTCATAAATCTGCCACAATCAAAACAATTTCTATGCCAAACTCAAAGAGGTTAGAAGATAAATCTTTCTCACAATGTAATGCAAAAACTCAATCACACCTTATCACTCCATCTTTAAAAACAACCATCAACATACATAAAATATTTTCCAAATAACACCTTATAATCTCCCAATTAAAATAAATTTAACATCCACCAAAATTTAACTCAAAAACCTCTTTAATTAAATTTTAATAGCAATAAGAACTTTGGCAAAAATCAAATCCACTTTCCTTATAACTCCTATAACATAAATCAATTTCCAAACAAACAACTTTTCATTCTACCCTTATAACTCCCTTTTACCTTAGGAAAGACTTTAGGCAAATAAAAATTTATTTAACAAAAATTACCTTTGCCACTTATGAGATTCGAACCCCCAATCTCTGCCTCCTCGTGCGCCCTAGCCATGGGCTAGACCACCATGTGCGCTAGACGTACGCTTGGAACCCAAAGAGCACCTCGTGCTCTTTCTTCCAACCTTGGCACTCAAAATGAGCGCATTCAAAATGTTTTCCTCCGCAGTGCTCAAGACCAACACGCAAACAACCTCCATGCGAATCGATCATGGATACTTCCACTCCCAATGCCCTCACAAAATGTGCACTACCAATGGACCACCACATCCAATGGGAGTGAGGCTTAAGCCCTCCCTTTTTCATCTTTTCCCTGGCGCTAAAAGACAACTCGAATTTGTCTTCTTCCTCAATGATTGCATGAATTATTCTCTCACTTGGTCGCATGAAATTTAATCGATGAAGGGTAAGTTTAATGCCCCTTTGGCATTGCTTTTATATATGAATTTCACCTTTTTTCATGGACGTCGGCGCTCCATTAAATTGATGACGTCGGCGCCTTCTTAAGACCTTTATAATTTATAAATTATTTAAATTCTAAAAGAATTTAAATTTTATAAATTATTTTATAAACCTTTGACTTTAATAAAAATTAAAGCCTTCTTGAGATAAACTTTAAACCTTTCTTTGTACTCCATGGGTTTGATGTAAATTATTCTGCCACCATGGTTTTAATAAAAACCTTAATTCTGCCATCACAATGTTTAAGGAAGCCTTTATATCCTCATAATGATTTTAATAAAACCATTTAATTTTCCACCATGGTTTTAACACAAACCCTTATAAAACCATATTTTGACACCTTTTCTTCAACTCTTCGCATTGTTCCTGGTGGCAGTAATGATGTACTCCATGGTGTTAATGACAACTTCATGTGTTCACCTTGGCATCAATGACAACTTCTCATCTTGACATCAATGACAACTAAATGAGCTCAAAATGTCCAACAATCTCCCCCTTTGTCATTGATGGCAACCCAAATTATTTTTACTAAAAACTTGACCTTTCCTTTGTTCTGCTCCCCCTGGGACATTGCTCCCCCTAGCTCATTGCTCTCTCAAGTACCAAATATCTCCCCCTTACTCAAATATCTCCCCCTTTGACATCAATGGCAAAGGGTCACCTTTGGGGCTCGAGGCTAAGAATGAGCCTCTTAGCTTAGCCCCTCCCCCACCTCCTCTAAAGGTGGTTAATTCTGGGGTGGGAGTATTTCTACTCCTATAAAGCATTGTTCTTTACCTTTATCCTCTCTTCTTCTTATCTGATCCTTCTGATTCCTCTGACTATTTCTTTCAATGTTCCTATCCATGTCTACATTCTTGTCCATGTTCCTGTTCTTGTTCCTATTCATATCCATGTTCCTATTCATATCTATGTTCCTATTCTTGTTCATGTCTACATTCTTATCCATGTTCCTGTTCCTATTCTTGTTTCTATTCATACTTGTTTCTGGAATGTCTGCTCTACACCACTTTGTTGTGTGACCATCATTATTGCACTTATAACACTTGATGTTATTATTCCTTGGAGGTGCAAATGTCTTAGGATTTCTCCTAGTGAAGCCATATCCTCTTCTATCATGAACCCTGCAATTCATTGCCTTGTGACCAAACTGATTACATGAGTAGCAATACCCATGGAAAAGTTATTTGTTCCCATATTCCTATCTTTCATGTGTCCTGCACTATGAAGCCATGTGCCCAAACCTGTGACATGAAAAGCATCTCCCATTGAAGTTTCCTTGTCTTGACCTCATTGGTCTCTTAGTCTCTCTTGACCTATTCTGATTGTTGTTCCATCTGTATCTTCTTTGTGCATTGTTCCTGTTCTTGTTGAACTCTCTATTGTCCAACTCATCCTCAGATGTCTCACTCTCTTTTACACTATCTTCTTCTAAAGTATCTTCATCTGAAGTTTCTTCTCCTCCAAAACTTGAGGTTGACTCTCCTTCCCATTTCTTTTGAACTTGTTCAAATCCAAGACCTATTTTGCTTGATGTAGGCTTTTGTATCTTGATGAACTTATCCAAGTTCTTTGAGCTATTTTTGAACCCTTTTATCTTGACCTTGGAGTCTTCTAAATCTTCTCTTAGTAGTGCCACTTCTTGTGCTAACTTTTCACATTCTAAGATCTTTGCTTCTAACTTATCCTTGAACCTTTTTGCCTTAGCCTTTGATTTTTCTAAATCCTCTATAAGCATCCTTCTCTCTTCATCACATTCTTGAAACTAAAACTCAAGTTTAGAGTTTTGTTTTCTTACCTTCTTTACTATTTCAAGAGCATAGATAAGTTCTCCCTTGAGATCATATCCATCCTTTTCTGAATATTCCTCTATTTGTTTACCTTTGTCCACATCTTTATTTTCTATTGGCTTGTCTTCTATAGGATCACCTACTTCTTCTTCTAATGCCATTAGAAGGTTTTCATCTGGTCCTTCAAGTATATCTTCATATTCATCATCACTGAAACTATAACCATCCCTTGTACAATCATCTTCAAGATGTCCAAAGTTACCACATCTAAAACACTTGAGAATTATTGGAGTCCTTTTCTTAACTTGCTCTTTTTCTTCAATCATAAAAATGACTTCATCTCTATCATTGTCTGAAAAACTAGCATCACTATCACTTGAGTACTTACTTGCCTTATCCGCATAGTAGCTCCTCTTTTGTCTTTGGAAGAACTTCTTTCCTTGTCTCTTTGTCCATCCTTGCTTTTCTTCTGGTGCCTATATATTTTTGATTCCCTGTTCTTGTGATCCTATTTTTCTTCACCATTGTTATTCTTAGCTTCTTGACAATCTATTGCAAAATATCCATACTTTCCACAATTGAAACATTTAACAGATTTTAGATCTCTAGATCTTCTATAATCCTTATCTCTTCTACCATAATTGGCTTCTTCATCACTGGATGACTCATTGCTTGATTCTGACTTCTTACCCTTTGTCTTCTTGATTGCTTTGAAGGTTGCTTCCTTCTGGGGAATAGGATATTTTGTTCTTATCTCAAATGTTATGAGCATACCAAGCAACATATCTCTTGTCAAAGTATCACCATCTATTGACACTTCTATAGCAGAAACCTTTTCATTGAATCTCTTTGGAAGAGTTCTTAAGACTTTATCACAAACATCTGATTCATCAATCTTCATTCCAAGTCCTTGCATAGCATTAACAACCTCATCAATTTGAAGTAGATAAGTACTAATGTTTTCCTCATCCTTCATTCTTAATTCTTCAAATTGTCCTTTGATATTTTGCATCTTTGCTTTCTTGACACTTTTATCTCCTTCATAAATATTTTGCAATTTATCCCACATTTCTTTCGTAGTTTTACAATGCATAACTTTCATAGACTCTGTTCTATGCAAACCTCTCAAAAGTGCATTCATTGCTTTTGAATTGTAATGTTGTAGGAGCTTACCTTCCTTATCTGTAGGAGGATTAATTAAGGGATCATATCCAAATTCAACTGCTTCCCAAATTTCATTGCCAAGTGCCATCAGGTAAATCTTCATCATCATACTCCAAAATATATAGTCACTTCCATCAAATACTGGTGCTGAATTATTTGAGGACACATTCTTAGAATCCATTGTGTTCTTGTTAGCTTTTCCTTCAAGTTGTTAAACTCTTCTGAAGGAACCCGCTCTGATACCAATTGAAGAACACAAGCTTATACTGAGAGGGGGGTGAACAATATAAGACCACTTTTTACTTTTCTTTCCAAATTAATATATGCAATGTATAGATAGCAATATCAATAGTAGTAATCAAAGCAATGCATAAATCACCACACATAATAGAGACACCATAATTTACATGGTTCACCCAATGTGGGCTACTCCATGGAGAAAATATTTCACTAAAATTTTCTCAATCAATATCTTGGGAATCCTTTCCCTATTACAATGTTTATGGACCTCTATCCAAAGGAGATACCAATCCCCTAAATCAAGTTTATGGATCTCTATCCATAGGAGAACTCCTTCTCCTCTGCTCTGGCTGGTGATCCTCTAGAAGACTACTACCTCCACTACACTGGCTTGTGGATCTCTCTCCATTGAAGACTCTTGTCCCCACTCAGAAGACCTATCCTCACTACCTTGGCTAATGGATCTCTATCCACTGGAGACTACTATCCTCTCTTCTCTATCACCTCCAAAGATCTATCTCAAATCTACACTAAACATAGTCCTTCGGTCTAGCACAAATCTGCTCAATATCTATCTCTAGTCTGGCATAAATCTATCCTCAAATCTACACCAAACTCTATCCTCAAATCTACTCAACAAGTCCACTCAGAACTTGCTTAAATCTGCTCAACAAGTCCACATAACTTGCTCAAATCTCTCAAGTTCCTAAACCTTAATCTTAAAAGTCCTAGAACTTGCTCAAATCTCTCAACAAGTCCACACTTGCTCAAATTCTCAAAGTCCTACTAGAACTTCTCAATTATCTACAAGTCCACTTAGAAGAACTTGCTCAAATCTGCTCTACAAGTCCTCTCTAGAACTTGCTCAAATCTTCTCTAACAAGTCCACCAAGAACTTGCTCAAATCTGCTCACAAGTCCACTATAGAACTTGCTCAAATCTGCTCAACAAGTCCACATAACTTGCTCAAATATTCTCAACAAGTCCACACAGAACTTGCTCAAATCTGCTCAACAAGTCCACATAAAACTTGTCCAATATCATAGAAACATAAAGAGAATTGTTAGAGACTCAATATGTTCTATACTAATCACAATGCTCAATTACTTTCAATCACTCTCTTAGAAACATAAGGAGAATTGTTAGAGACTCAATATGCTTCAAATTCAACTCAATGCTCAATCACTTTCTCAACTCAATTTAGAATATAGAATAGTTTGTTTTATGGAACTTGAACAATCACTTCACACATCCACTTGACTAGGCTCAACCAACTCTACTCAACCAATCACTTAATGAAATACTCCTTTCTCACAAACCCTAGTCCAAGCATATAAACACCAACTCAAAATATTTCCAACAATGCTCAATCACAAATCTCACATAACAATGATACTCATGTTCTTTTCAAACCCTAGTTCAAGTTCTTTGCTCAACAACTCACTTCAACAACAATGCTTATAAAACAACTCTCACATAACAATGATACTCAAACCCTAGTTCAAGTTCTTCACTCAACCAATGGCTTCAACAACAATGCTTATAAAACAACTCTCACATAACAATGATACTCAAACCCTAGTTCAAGTTCTTCACTCAACCAATGGCTTCAACAACAATGCTTATAAAACAAGGTTTTAACAACAACTCTTTATTCCAGAAAACCTTGAAGCATTAACTCAACACACTCAATAGGAAACCCTAATCAAGTCCTTTTCACTCCAAACTTATTTTCCAGAAAACCAATCAATCAACTCAAATATGGAAGAATGTGCTCATACCTTTTTCTTGATGATTAAGGGATCTCATAAATCTGCCACAATCAAAACAATTTCTATGCCAAACTCAAAGAGGTTAGAAGATAAATCTTTCCCACAATGTAATGCAAAAACTCAATCACACCTTATCACTCCATCTTTAAAAACAACCATCAACATACATAAAATATTTTCCAAATAACACCTTATAATCTCCCAATTAAAATAAATTTAACATCCACCAAAATTTAACTCAAAAACCTCTTTAATTAAATTTTAATAGCAATAAGAACTTTGGCAAAAATCAAATCCACTTTCCTTATAACTCCTATAACATAAATCAATTTCCAAACAAACAACTTTTCATTCTACCCTTATAACTCCCTTTTACCTTAGGAAAGACTTTAGGCAAATAAAAATTTATTTAACAAAAATTACCTTTGCCACTTATGAGATTCGAACCCCCAATATCTGCCTCCTCGTGCACCCTAGCCATGGGCTAGACCACCACATGTGCTAGATGTACGCTTGGAACCCAAAGAGCACCTCGTGCTCTTTCTTCCAACCTTGGCGCTCAAAACGAGCACATTCAAAATGTTTTCCTCCACAGCGCTCAAGACCAACACGCAAACAACCTCCACACGAATCGATCGTGGATACTTCCACTCCCAATGCCCTCACAAAACATGCACTACCAATGGACCACCACATCCAATGGGAGTGAGGCTTAAGCCCTCCCTTTTTCATCTTTTCCCTGGCGCTAAAAGACAACTCGAATTTGTCTTCTTCCTCAACGATTGCACGAATTATTCTCTCACTTGGTCGCATGAAATTTAATCGATGAAGGGTAAGTTTAATGCCCCTTTGGCATTGCTTTTATATATGAATTTCACCTTTTGTCATGGACGTCGACGCTCCATTAAATTGATGACGTCGACGCCTTCTTAAGACCTTTATAATTTATAAATTATTTAAATTCTAAAAGAATTTAAATTTTATAAATTATTTTATAAACCTTTGACTTTAATAAAAATTAAAGCCTTCTTGAGATAAACTTTAAACCTTTCTTTGTACTCCATGGGTTTGATGTAAATTATTCCGCCACCATGGTTTTAATAAAAACCTTAATTCTGCCATCACAATGTTTAAGGAAGCCTTTATATCCTCATAATGATTTTAATAAAACCATTTAATTTTCCACCATGGTTTTAACACAAACCCTTATAAAACCATATTTTGACACCTTTTCTTCAACTCTTCGCATTGTTCCTGGTGGCGGTAATGATGTACTCCATGGTGTTAATGACAACTTCATGTGTTCACCTTGGCATCAATGACAACTTCTCATCTTGACATCAATGACAACTAAATGAGCTCAAAATGTCCAACACTTTGTTTCTGCCTACCCTCTCAAATAACTCTTTTCTTTCTTTAATACCTTTGTTTTCTACGATAGCTACATTACTTGCATTTACATGTCTTTTCTAGTTGTTTTAGTATTTACATTGTCTAGGGCTTGCTTCTTATACAATTGATATTTAATAGTTGCTTGTGCACATATGGTAATTATTGCTTGTCACAACTATAATATTATCTATACCATCTAGAAGGATCAACCCTTGATAACTCAAATGTAGATAATATAATGGTATAATTGGCTAGGGAAGTTGTTACCTACTTGGATATGTTGGAAGTTGTTCTGTAATCAATAAATTTTTACCCATTTTTGCTAGTTGGAATTGTACAATCACAAGTGTAGCACATATTGAAGCTTTTGATCATGTCTTTATCAATCTACTTTATTTCCTCCTGCATGATGCTTGATACTTCCTTTATGTCCTTCATAGGGATTTCTATTATTTGATGAGGGAATAGTTGTTTAATATCAAGAGTAGGATGTTTCTGTGGAGTAGTGTGGATTGCCTCAAATAATCTTCATGATATTAGAAGGAAGAGTATAATTTTGCCTATAATATCTTATGGACTAATGTGGGTGAGAACAATAATTTGACATTGTAACATAGATGATAAAATTAACTACATGATGATGGGTGATGAAAGAGGTTGAAATAAAAATATGTGGAGTGGTCCAGTGACACTTTCAATATGGGATCTAAAGAAAGAGTGGATCATGATGGTACAAATTGATATGGGATGGTGTATGAGGGGGATGGTGAGAGTAACGACCTTAAAATTTGATTAGGTGAACCTATTGGTAATTCTAATGCTAGGGCTATACTTATTTACGATGAGATGAATACAAAAGAATAAGCAAGGGTATTTGAGGGGTAGGAATATAATAACTAACTGGGAAAGAGATAATACTAATAGGAATAGAAGAAGAGAGGATGGAACTGAAGTGAAGGTGATCATAGAAAATATGGAAGAAGCAATTTATATCTCTTGGGTAGTGAATTTCATTTTTTTGATATGGTAGATGAACCTTCTCTTTTAGATACCCTTTGTTTAGGATTTCATCATTTATCTATCTTCTTTTTATTATTCTTTTCCTTGAGTCGTTAAAGATCTCATGACTTCATCCATATTTTATTTTCCACCATGGTATCTAGGAATAAGCCACATTCATCAACTCTCTTGTTGACTATTATTCTTTTGACTTATTGTCATCATTCTCTTATGTTAACACATCATCTTATTCAAATTATTTTGAAGAAAGAAACTGCTAATTTTGGATAGATCATAACCAATACCATAAAGAAATAGGTGTAAAGAAACATAAACCTAAGTGTCTCTTGTGATGCTTTTTACTCAAGACATATTTTTTCCTAATTTTCGAATATTTATAAAAATTCAAAGACAAGGGAATGAGAATTTATGTAAACAATTATTTTACTAGCTATTTTACTAAGTGAAAACCAATCTCATTTATAATATTAGGGAAATTATTTTCCTCCCTTTTGATGTCAATGTTCCAACTCAAGAACTTCTAACACCTATGTAAACAAATATGTCAGGTAGCATTACTAGTGCATAATAAGGGCTTTTGCCTAGGGGTTTTTCCTAATTTAGGAATCCATGGATGCACTCTAGAAGATAGTAATTTTATTCATCAAAATAGTAAGAGGGACCATGGATGAATGCCAAGATCTAGGTAGTTAGAATGAATTTTTACCTCTTTGTTTCTTCTTGATCTAACTTTTGATGCCAACCACCTTGATGACACTCATTTTTTCCTCGAAAGTGGACAAGATCATGGATTGGTGCTAAATGTTTTGAAAATATGATAGCTTCCTCACCTTCTATCACATTCCATGATGAATTTTAATACTGAAAATTGATCTTATATTTATGCAACCAAGCAAGATATCATTACTTAGTAATAGTGGTTCTTCTTTTTGTTATTCCATGACTAATTAAATATCACCATTTAAAGTAACAAATTATTGGAATGCAAGTTTTACCCTAGCTATATTACTTAGGACTATAGGAAAACTTCTCAACTTTAGAATCATGGTCTTTGTACTACTCATTGTATCCTTTTCACTTGAACAACCTTAAGATTTAAAAGTAAGTTCTTTGATAATTATTGAATGGTGTATACATATAGAAATTTCTCTCCAAAGAAGTCAAATACTTCTATAGAATAGGGCTTCCATTTGGAATTTTCAATTATTGAAAACTTTTATTCTTCCAAAATAAAATTATATATAGATATATATATTATAATCTAGTTTCCCCCATCTATTGCTCCTATAAGATCCAATTCAATATTTGAGATAAGCACCAATGTATCATAATTTGATTGTAAACTTACCTCTATTACCTTAATGGATCGTTCATCCTAAATGAAGAATCTAAATTCTTCATATTCTAGTTTTATTCTTACCCCATTATAGTCTTTTCTCCCTTTAAGGGAAAACTAAATACCTCATATTCTTCTACAGGCTCCTGATTCGAGAAAATATCAAATGATTGATTATATTCTATAATGTTTGATTTTTCATTTGATATAGGTCTACACATCTTAGTTTTCCCTACAAGTATTGTTTTCAATCTCAAGTCTTCCTCAAAACATGGAGGACATTCCCCTTTATGAGAGGACTAGGGATCTTCTATAGTAATCATCAATACACCATTATATAAGTCTTTATTTATCATCTTATATTCTCTCTAAAATTTAGAAGAACATAATTCCTAGTGGGTAGGTGAAGGATTATCTTAAGGACATGTTAATTTATTAGAATGAGAATTAAGCACTACAAAAATTTGTGTAGGAAGAAAACACATGTTCATTTTAGGTGCTCTAGAAATTACACAACCTTGTATTACATTGAATCAAGATTCAAGGTGCAACCACTTGATCTACCATTGGTTGATTTACTATGAGTCAAGTGACCATTGGTTGATTAGATGTAATAGGTTGATTCACTACTATAGGATAATTTTTACCACTTATCGATTTATCATTTGAAAATGATGATGGCCATAGCATAGCTTATCAGATCATGGCCTATAATATAAGTGAGACACTAGAGCATTCTTAAATTTAGAATTATTTTTTACATGTTATTGTTATTTTATTGATCACCTATATATTGTCTTATTGAGAAACTTTCCAATTCTTATATTTGGGTTCATGATCTTGTATTAATACATGAAAATTTCTATAAGATTTGAGATAAACCCTTTAATACATAAACATTGAGATTTAGTGTATTTTATTGTTGGATTTTGGGCAATCGAGGCACTTATCTATATTGTAGTTATGATAATATTATCCTTTTTCTATATGATATTTGGTGCATAGGTTGTTCCATTAGGGAATATACTAGTTACGATTGAGGATATTGAATTAGTTGTCGATTTTACACATCTTGAGAATTTTGAACAACAACAATTATTGTTTTATAAAATATTGATTTAGTCTCTACATTGGTTATTGGCTCTTGAATACCTATTGGATATCAAGACATTATTTGGTAACTCTACATGTTCAACTAATTTTGGAGGAATTATTGTATTATAAAATCTATTGATGCTAGTTGAAATTCAAATTTTCCAAAAACTAATATTGTCCTTGAAAAAATTACAAGTATTAGGGTAATTGAGGATTCAAATCATCAAGATCATGGCTATATTGGTACAATATCACCAATATACAGGTAAATCACTACATTGATAATGGGTCACATCATGCCAATGAATCACATACAATTGAACTTGGTCCATGCTCATAAGTGCATTGGATTTTTGCTTATGTCATAAAAACATCATCAAATCTATTAAAATATCGTGCTTGTACTAGCCAATCACTAACTTACGACTTTGAAAACTTATATGAATTATATCATGAATCATTACTTTCATTAGCATTATGTCATCCCTCTTGCTAGCAAATCATTGTATGTGCAAGTGAATCACTTGCTTTGTCCCTTAGATATTTTTTTGAAACTTTTCTTAATTTTTATAGCTTCTCTTGTCGACTAAGCAAATGCCTCTAAAAAAGGGTAAGAAGAAGAGGGAACATGAAGTATCCTTTCTAGATTTTCACTTATGTGCAAAGGATTTTTTAATAAAGTGAATCATTGATTTATAGGTAAATCACAAGTATGGGAACATAGAGAAAATTTTGAATGATTTCTTTAATTTTTTAAGAAAACGTGCTTGTAGAATTATGATGTTTTAAAAATTAGAGATTAGAAATAGTAGACCTTCTTAATCTAGGTAGAATTCCTTAGGTTTAATCATAAAAAAAGTCACCATTGCACCTATTAAAAGTTTTAAAGGATTTCAAATGAAATACAATTTGGGCATAGGTGCAAAATTGTTAGATCCAGATGAAATATGCATAAATTATATTTGATAATTTTAAACAAACTATTTTGTAAATATAATGAAATTTAAAGTAGATATACATAGATATAAGAAATGATATATGAATGGGTAGACTTGATCTTAAGTAGGAATCATGTATATAGGTCCCATTAGGCATACAACAAATTTATTAATCCATGAAAATATTCGATTAGCTTCATGCCCAAGATTTTGTGTTGACTGATGGAGGAGGGATGGTTTGATTCCCCTCAACCTTTGAATTTAGATTAAATTCCATCTAATATAGGTAAAATAAACTAATATAGGAGTAAAAAATCAAATTTGAGTGGGTAGGGGTACAATAAATGTCAACTAAATTAAAAAAATATATATAAGATCACAATTGTAGTAAGATCATTGTCAATTGATCAACATACCTAAAGGGAATTTAATAAGATTAGTTGGCTCCAACATGTAAAATATTTACAATAATAGAGAAAAGGACTAACAAAAAAAATATTGTAGTGCCGCAATCACTATGCATCCACAAATCAAAAGGGCAACACTACCATCAATAAGCAAATGTCAAGCACACTCATTTTATTATTGGCAAAAACTAAATCATGAGTACAATTGAGTATCACAAAGTGTAGCTCTATTTACTAAAATGGCCAAAATATCATTTACAATGTATCTCATATCTACTATTTATATATAGTAATTTACCTAAGAAATACTCTAGGTAACTCCTTTTACTCCTAGTAAAATCTCTATTTTAGAGGTATCTTTAGCAAAACGATGCACCGCTAAACTTTACATACCTCTAAATTACCTCTAAATATGTTTATAGTGTTTTGTTTCCTAATTGAAATAAATGAGGACAAAATATTAATTTATAGATTGTTTGCATTAAAATCATGCTTTAAATACCCAGGTGTTGTAGGTGAGTTGGAGAGGAGAGGGCAATCCTCCAAGGGAGGTCCCAGGTTCGAATCTCCACCCTACCAAAAAGCTGAATTGGGTACCCAAAATCCAATTGATAATGTTGGTGCGGGCAGGGTTGGGTGCGACTCCCGGGTGACTTTGATGGTATAGAACCCCCTATTCATGGTCTCTCAGACCAAGGTGGCCCCGCAAGGGTTTTTTCGCTTAAAAAAAAAAATCATGCTTTAAATTTTGTTCCCATGACTCCTTGTTTTTCAATTTGCTTGTTTTATAAAGGAATCAACATTTTTATTAATGAATCAAGAGTTTTTATACTTAGCCATTTTAGAAATTTTGCATGATGTGATGCAAATTATGGAAGGAAGGTTAAAAAATCATGATATTGTTTATGAGTGGGATTTTTAGATAAATTAGAGTTTGTTGATGGATTACTAATTCCTACATAGCCATTTTTCTAGAATATTGTCCAAAAATTCTTTATATTGCTCCTTCCTAAGCTGTAATTTTTTTCTCCTTTATCCTCCATGGAAAATTATTGGATGTAATTTGAATGTATTATCTAAAATACTATATTAGGGTATTTTGGATCCAAATCTATTTTCATAGTCATTGGTCTCCATTGTAATGTGCAACAAGAATATCTTACAATAACTTTTTGGTTAAAGATCTATACTAGTTGCTCAACTCTAAATTTTTTATCAAAATAATAATTGTTATAGTTTCAATTTACATCCAAAGAGTGGTTGTAATCCCAAAATTTATGGGTTGTGATCCCAAGGACTAGTTGGATGCATAAGGTAATCCATCCAAACTCATCTAAGGCAACACATAATCAACAAGGTTCAATTGCACACAAACATTGTTTACTTTCAATTTTGAGCTATTCACCATGTCAATGCATGATGTTACTTCTAATTTGTTAACATTTACAAAGCTATTCCTATAACATAATTAAATTGGAAGGTTCAAAGCCACAAAGGTCTTAACTTCCTATTTCATTAAAGTTGAGTTTGAGGTATCTTTGTTTAAATTTCATTATTTAAAGGTACTTGTTGTTCTAATGCTTATACATTTATTGGGATATATCTATATTCCATTGCATAACCACCTATGTATAATCTAAATTCCCTAGTATGAATAATTCTTCTCAATGTTTCCTTGGTCTCCAAGATAGTTCTACATCATTGCTCTCAAAAGTAGGATAAAAAATTCAACTAGTATGATTACCACTTACTTGGAAATGAATTGGAATGAGGTCTAATTTTTCATCCACAAGACAACTAGAATTCTTTTTTTCTAGTTTGTACTTAATTTTACAGGCTATATAAAATTCGAACTAATACCATATTGGTTGCTTTTCCTACTCATTTTCTTAAGGGTAATATGGTCTTGATAATGAATGAGAGATCTAAAACTTAATCATCAACTTCTAGATCATTTTATTTAAAGCATGTCCTCCATTATCACTAAAAATCTAGAATAATATATCAAGTCATTTAATCATATATGAAGCATGTATTACTCTTCATAGAATTTTCAAGCAACATCCTTATTGTAACCGTACTTTGTCAAGTACTTAAATATAACCACAATGTATCTTTATTTCCTTCTCTTCATAGTCTTAAAGAGTATGCTAATGTCTAACTCCATCACTTGAACAAATATTGTGGCTATGATAATTGCAAACACATAAATTCTTATTATAGAGGCTTTTCCATCTTTGATAGGTATCACAAGTGATAAAAAACTCCTTTGCATTGTGAAATGGTATAGGCCATAAAAGTTTGGCTAGGAGGACCTTTCTCTAATCATGTCAAGTCTTATGTATACTCTTGCTAATAATTTAAGTGGATCTTTAAATGCACACTTCTTTCTCCTTTATGTATTGATATAGTATAATTTTAGGTCCCATTTTATAGAGTAATCCCTAGATCAATTGAAATAGTTCTAATGTCAAAACTATTCTCCATTGCTTAGCCGTTGATAACTCCCTTGGAAATTATTTCATGGACAAGCATATCCCAATGTGTTCATATCAATATGATAACATCATGATTGCAAATAATTTAACATCTAAAAACTCATCCAACACTACTCCCTCTATATACATGATAGTCAATCCATAATTACAAGGTTCTTCTTGGGTTTGAAGACCACACATAATATGAATATGAACTCTTGCAATGTGATAACCCAATTTTTAACTCATTTTTGGATGTGTAACTTATTAATAAATTATAGAAGGTCTTGGTGATCAACATAAAATGAGAACTAATCTATGAGTAAATAGTGCCAAAATATTTTCACCACATACACCATCTACAACTCTTATCTTTCTATTATGCTATAATTATTATCATCATGGGATATTGGTTGAGTTGTTAAATATGGACTGGTCCATCCCATGCATCCCATTGTATGCCAACCTAAACCCAATTGTGAAGTTTGATGCATCAATTTTGATGAGAAACTCTTTCTATTATAGAAATATAAGAATGCATGCAATGACTAATCTAGCTTTGAACTACTTGAAATTCTATTAGTGCTCCATGTACCTAAATGAATATATTTCCTTATGACCCCATATAAAATTTAATATTTACACAAAGTTCTTGATGATCCTTTGATAGTATACCATCTACCCTAGAAATTACTTTAGTGAGGTGACAATGCAAATCTTGTCATGATCCTTCTTTAGCCCCATATGACACACAATACAACCCAATAGTTTCTATAGGAAATCAAAAAATTGTACTTATTTGATTTCAAAGAAATATGAGTGTTCACATACAATTTCATGCATTATTTTAATGCCTTCAAGTGTTGTCCTTATTTCCATAGAGTGACCAATCATTGGAAAATACCTTGAATTTTCCTATGGAGATCTACTTAAATATGTACATGCTTATTATTTAGAATGTGGAATAGTTGTTGCACAAATAGAGGTATATTTAGTTGTGTGTATAAATTCCATTCTCCATAATGAATGTGGTATTCAACCTCTCTCCCTCAATAATAATTATCTATTTATATCTAGAGAATCCATCCAAAAAGGAGTCAATTTCTTGTTTGACTACCTTCTTCAATATTATGTCAATGAGTGAGATTGGGAATGTATTATTTATTGTTATTACATTTAAACACTTTAAGTCTATATAAGTTTAAATCTACATACTCTCCTTTTTTAGAATTATAATGTTTAATACCCCAATCACTCATAATCACTTTAAAGATAATATTGATATCTAACATCTTCTCAATTTCTATATCAATGAGGGTCATATACTTTGTATTCATATGGTATGATATTATCTTTACTAGATACACCCCTAATACTAGAATTATATAATTAACACATAAATTAGGTGGAATTCCTTGTAGGTGTTTGTATGTCTATTAAAAAATATATTGTTCTTGAACTTTATTAACTTTAGGATTAGGTCCCTATCATATCCATAATTGATAATTTTTCTTATTATTCACCTTGTTGATATTCACATTTATCATGCATAGTACTTCACATGTAATGGTATTAGGATCCTCCATCACTTTAGTTGAGTCGAATGGGTGTATTGACTTACCATTAGTTTGTGCATCATTGACACTATATGTTGTAATGCTTAAGGAAAAATACATCTTATCATCCTTCTTGTCTATGCATGCATTGATCACCTTCCTTTATTCTACCATATTTCTAGATTTACCTAGTTCATATGTGTCAAGTGATATCTTCTTATCCATTACTATTGCATCAAGTTCTTATTCCATATTCAAGCACATAGATATTGGCTAAAAATTTGTAGAACCTACATCTATTAGTGAATGAGTCTATTTTTTGAGTGTCCATCCTCTATGCACCCCTCCAAGTCCAATACATTATCATTATTTGGTTCATGATTTATTTTTCTTATTTGTTAGATGTATACATTTTTGACTTATAAAAGGATGTGAGATATTCACTCATAAATCGACCCCTCAAATTGATTTATACTTATAATGACCTTTTTTTAAGGTAGTATGGTCCTTCTTCAATTTGTGATCTTATTTTACCATGGGTATCCACCCGTGACCAAACAATACATCATACATGGGATTTTGCAATGTAATAATAAAAAAGTCTAGCATGAAGGTTTGCTTTGTAATGGTGACCATTTTTTCTAGTCAACACTTTTTTATGTTTATCTTGTATGACTAGCTCCTAGAATTTTTAAAATTTTGGGTCAAAAGGTCGATGCACCCAATTCACTCCATGTCTTATTTAAGAGTATGTTTACAGTTGAACCACCATCAAGGGTGGCGTGAATCAATTTTTGATCAAGTAGTTTCAAATGTAATATTATAGGCCATTCATGGCATTAGTCATTAATTCTTCTAGGTTCATGAGTTGGTTCTTAGTCTATATTCTTTATGGGGAGATTCATCTACTTGGTTCATATCTTTTAATATGCACCAACTTCTCTATCATTATGTATTGGTCGATAATTATACAAAACAAGATTACCACCTTCATGGGTATGTTTGACTCTATCGGTTACATTGCTAAGCTCTATATTATTGACATCTCTTCCATTCAACTTATGGTGATTTTTTTCCATCATCATTTCGTTCTTATGCCATCTCATATTCAACTTTGAGTTGAGTTTCTTGTCAGTTTCTTCACTTATTGACAACTTTTATATACTTTGCCTTATTTGTGTCTTATGCTAAAGTCATGGTAAGGACATAACATATTTTATTCTCAAATAATTCTTCTTGATATCCATAATTTTTTTTCTCATTGATCATTGGCTTTTTTGGGATAATTTTCTTAAACATTATTGAAGGGGTTTTGAAATAATTATAAACATAGGCTATATACAAATTTGGATGCCATAATTGAAGTATTAACTAGATTTATCAAGGGGTGAATGTTGGATAAGTATGAAAATCCAACTAGAGGGTATTTCACAATAATATAATATGGTTAAAAATGCTCAAAATGGGATAGTAAAACAATTTGTATCAGAAAAATAAATATAATTAAAAAGGGTTAAGAACTTCATTAGATGAAGGAAGGATATTAGATATCAATCCAAACAAAATATTGCCAATGGAAGTATTAAGAAAGTATTTAGAAAATCACACCCATCACTAATGGTATCAAGATATAATATAACCTTGTTAGTACATAATATGGTATAGCACGTGCTTAAAATTTTGGAAGGCTTGAAGAAGAATAGGGTACACATTTATAAGAATAATAATATAGGTGTTACTATATATGGATTCATGGATGTGAAATCCCTTAAGACTACTATTAATGTTAATGGGAAAGCAAAAAATCATCCTATATGTTTCATGAAGAAAGATCAAGAGGAATGGATACAACCATTATGAAGGAATTCACACGTGTTTTTTTAATTAGGTAATAGTAGGGGTTTTGAAAGGGTCCTTGAACCTTTATAAACAAGAAATTAAAGTTTTCAAGGATGAAATAAAAAAGAAACAAACATGGAACTATCCCACATCATGGAACCTAAAACAAGCAACACCCAAGCCAAACAAACATAGGAGAAATGAGAAGAGAAGAAAGGGAACTACAAGAACTCTTCAATAATCAACTTCATCATCCTCATTTGGTTCCTTTTACACCTCTGAATATTTTTGGTCCCATTGGATCCACTCCATCACCATGTTTACCTCTTTAGCACACAAGATAAGAGTGCTTCTAAGGTATCTCAAGAGAGTTTTTATCATTTTCCTTGCAGATTTGGGAGTTATGAGTGGATCTTGTAGAATGATAGAGATTTAATTTTTTTCCCATAGAGGTCCCCTTGGAATATTTGGCTGTCTTTCTAATGACAATAGGAGAGGAATCTTCATAATCCTTATAGTTCAAAATAAAAAGGGTGGTGGCATTCTCAATTTTCATTACTTTAGATTTTAGCCGCTTAGAGCATCTAGCCTTGTCCTCGCTTCCTTTGGACCCTTTCGGTTGAAAAAATATATCAACTTGAACCTTCTTCAACCCCTTATCCATATCTCCAAGAGAATATTTAATCTCAGATGAGACATGATCAAATTTACTTAGGTATGGAATTTAAAGAGAATTATTCTCCAAATTGATAGGAGATTCTCCATTCTTGGTTGTTTCAATAGGACATCTAATAAAGGCCTAGTTAAAATCCTCCATTCTACCACCCTTTCATAAATTCAAAGATCAATTTTAATAGACCTTGATGCAATGGGTGCGTAATATCTCCTTTTTGAATCTAAAACATCATCTTATCTAGCGATTTGTATAAAAAGGCTATAATATTTAATCTCTTATTGCAATGAAGTTCATTCAACAAGGAAAAATGATAGCTTCTTACAATACTTGGGTTGCTATCAAGGGTAAAATACTCCATGATAACCAATATTACCCTATCCCAAGGGGCCTTGAGGGAATTCTAAAGGATCCCATTTTGAAACTTTTTTGGTTATTCATATTTTCCTAAGAAAGTCTTGAGTTCCTTGGCTAGGGAGTGCTTCTTCCTATTAAATCATTCATCCACAATGGGTAACCCTGTAACTTCAGAGATGAGCAGGATAAAAATATGAAACTCTAAGCCATTTTCTATGACACTCTGATCCTTCTAGGTGTGGGACAATTGGAGGGAAGGCCCTTTGTCGAACCCATTGAATATATTTAGGTATATGAGGAGATTACCCTTCTTCATGATTTATTTTATCTCATAATCCAACTTGAGGATAGAGGGTTCCACCCTTTTTAGGTCAACAACCATAGTCTATTTTCTTGCAATGTAAATTCTAAAAACAATTTGACAGACGATGGATCAGACCGATCTAGCAGAGTCCCAAAACTCCCAAATGGGATTGATTTTAAACACAACTACCACTAACTCCCCACTTCTAGAAGAATCAATAAAGAAAGAGTGGTGTATATACCAAGTCTAGAAAATCCTCTAAAAGGGATCTATAACCATCTCAAAAATGACCTATATCTTGTGCATAGGATACACTACCAATGGGCCAACCAAGTGTTACAACTTTGGAACTTGGAGATGATAATATCAAGGACAAAAAAATGATTACCATGCATTCTTAAATGGAAGGATTTGTAAACCACAATGTTGACATAGGCCATGTAAGGAAAGAAAGTCGAGTGCAAAACCTAGACCTACCACCTTGCCTCATGATGTTTGATCTTGAGAATTATATAACGATCCAATAGATATTTCATAATTTTTTCAATATTGAGATTAAGGATGGAATATGCATTAACATGATACACTTTACTAAGGAGAAGAAATAGATTAAGGTGTCACATTGAGACCTTTTATTTCCAATTCATGTGGCATGTTTTAGAAAGAAAAGTGCTGCAACAAATCTCAAGCTACCACTTTAACTTGTGATGTCCTTCTTCCAAACTAAAGTAGCCCTAGTTGGACTTAAAAATTCTACCTGATAGGAGTCTGATTTTGAGATGGAAGGTTACACAACATATATTGTCGTACAATGATTCATGATCAAGATGCTATGTGAAGACCATACAAATGAGTTTCCACTTCTACATAACATGGCTAGAATTTGAAAGAAAGGAGTTGTACTAATTCTTAACATTATACCTAATCTTAAGGTTGTCACTCCCAAAGCTTGAGTAGTCCAAATTGGATATACTATCCTTGCCAAGTAGGAATCTTGACTAGTTGCCACCTAGAGATCATATATGAAATAAAAATGCTATCGTCGAGGATTAAAAATTTGAAGCTCCATGTTATTTCCACCATTAGAAATAGATGCAAATTTTAAAGTGATCAGATGGTGCCAAAGAGGTCCCATATAGCTACCGAAGAAACTAGCCCCCTGAATAAAAATAATGGAGAACTCCACCACCTTGAAAATTAAAACCTCATTTCAAAGAAAGACTCAAGAGTAAAATAGATCAAAACAAAGACCATTACACATATAAGAGAGACCTTGGGGGAACTATTTAATCTAAGTTGTAATAAATTCTTGTTGCAAACCAAGAGTGACCAAAAACATCAATAACTCTATTTCCTTCTCTATAAGTGTGTCTGATTTGGAAATCTTCCAGGGACTGAATATGTCTTTTAGTTTTCTCAACCATGTTCACAATACTCCAATTAGGGGTGTGAGTACCAAGTGTAGAGTTGATAATATTTAAATAATATTCTTCTATGATCAATTTCCTACACCCTATAAATTCCAAAAAATCAATACCTTGAAAAAGAGCTATGGCTTTCATGAAGTGACTAGTTTGAATTTCCATGTTTTTTGCAAAGGCAAGAATGATTTCTCCCTTATCATTTCTAAACACCCCTCCATACCCAAATATCCCTAGATTTCCTTTAGAAGCTCCATAAAAATTTATTTTGATCCATATAGGGGAAGGAGAGATACATTTAATCTTGAATCTATCTATCAAACTAGGATGCATCATCTTTCTGGTCATAGACGAAAGACCTAACTTCTCCTCAAGATTAGACCCAATATTATTACCCCATCATTATGCAAATGAATGCTTAGAAAATTCTCAATAATTGTATTAATAATTCTGATTTTGACATCCCTTTTGGACTTCTTGAAGGCCCTATTATTTATTTCCTTCCAAATTTCCCAAAGAAAATGAGGAAGGTTGAAGGAACAAAGGATCCAAATTCTATGGTTAAATAAAGGAGGGATCCATTGATCATAAACATTGGATAGGTAGTGTAGAACAACCCAATAAACCCCAAGGTTATTCAAAAGGAAATAGAATACTTCATCGAAAAAAGAACACTCTAAGAATAAGTGCTTAGATGTCTCTTCAATATTTTCACATGGGTAACATCTATTGGGAATACACATCCCCCTCTTTTGAAGATTTTATATGGTAAGGATATTATTCTAGATGGGAAGCCAATAGAAGAAGTTGAATTTAGGGATAATATTTAATCTAAATATATCTGCTAGGAAACTAGGATACAGACTCACCCTTAGCCAAAAAGTACACTAATCTCATCGAATAGGATCCATATTCTTCACCTTTCTAGAAGATTGAATCTTCCTCTCCAAGATTTTTAATAACTTGAATTCTTAGTTTATCAGCTAAGAATCTACTGGCCTCCTCCTCTTCTTAAGAAAGGTTTAGAATTGAAATGGATTTCTATTTTTTTGCCATCAATTATTTCTATGAAATTGTAGCACCCTAAAATTGGCGCAGTAAAACCTTAATAATTACACTTACTCTAGTAAATAATTCAAATTCAAATTTTAACCTCCAAAACCGCTCCCAAACCGTCGCTTAATCCGTTTCCTCGTTTCCCATGCCATTTTTAGAGTTTGTTTTGACCGTTTGACGATATCGTCGCCGATCAGACGATATCGCCTCAGATCGGACGATTTCGTCTGGGCTAGGACGTCCAGACGATCTTGTCCCAAAACTAATTTTTCACAATTAGCTTCTGTTCCAACGACGTCTCTAATCCGGGCAGAAGCGTGTCTGCACCGTTAGAGACCCTCCCCATTGGAGATCTCCCAAATAGGGATGATCTCCAACCTCCTAACCTCCCTCCTAAGCCTATTTAATCCTAGGCCCTCCCCTTAGCATTCCCCTGGCTGAAATTTCCTGTAAATCGACCTTCACACGCATTAGAATAATCTATATTACCATCTACATTTGTTGCATCCAATTTTCTTGCAGGAACCTTGTCATTTTTCAGCCGGAGCAAGCTTACATCGTCGCAGACGATCCTGTTCAGATCGGAGACGATCCTGTCAAATCAGAGACGATTTCGACTGCAATCATCATTGGGGGCAATCAGTGCCCAGAGTTTGCATTTTCCTCTTTTCAATCTGCTGTTTTATTCTGCAATTAGCTAGTTTATTTATTATTTTCTGCTATTCTGCATTTTGGAGTTCACCCATGTAGCTTTAAATGCATAATTAAGTCACCAATTGTCATTAAGTCATTGTAGTACACTCGTATTTTGTTTATTATCATCATTTTAATGTTATTCCTATTATTCTACATCATTGCCCTCTGTTAGAATAGTTGCATTTTCTGCATTTTGTGTCTACTTCTCTGATTGCAGGTCTCTGACGAATTCGTCTGACGAATTCATCAAATCTCAGATGATCTTGTCTGATAGCAGATGATCCTATCAAATCAGAGGCGATCCTGACTGCTTCAAGAATCAGAATCTTCATCAGACATCCGGATCAGGTATGACTTTTTAATCTTGCTTACTTTCTCTATTTTCTGTCCTAATTTGTTCTTCTGTATTCATTTAATCTGCATCTTCATATAGAGCAATTTAGATTCATTTGGCCAAACCTAGGACTTGAATGTTTAAGGATAAAACTGAACACATAAAACACATTCCCAACCTAGGCATGGAAACTGCCATTCAAACGTTTCCTGGTGAACCCACCATCCGTCGAAAAATCACCATAATACACCTCCCCCGAGAGGCGGGACCTTCGCAAGGCCTCTCAGTCCGAGGTACCACGCCATCCTTTTCACATCCCCTTTCGGGCATGGATCCTATAGCCTGAAGGTAAGGGTGTGAAAAATTTGGAGCGATACATTTTGGTGAACCCGACGTGAATGCATTTAAAACCTTTTGAAAACAAAAAAAAAAAAAATAAAACAACCAAAACATAGATGCATTTCAAATCATTTAAAATTAATAAGTTGCATATCATGTTTAGATGGTAGCTCCTAAGAAAATATTAGCAGTTACTATAAATGTTGAAAACCAATTGGCAGCCATAGAAATCAATTCTGTGCTTAGTGTGCCTGAAACAGATAGAAATCAACTTTTGTGGGACGAACTTGATAGAAGACTAAGTGTCATTTCATCTAGGTCAACAAAACTTAAACAAATCAAGAGGCTTGTCCTAGATAGAATCCTGGATCCTCATCAACTCATCTTTTATCATGAACTTCAGAGAGCCTGCCATAGATGGTTAGCTTATAGGAGAGCTCTTGTGTCTTCATAATTGTTCACCTTCGAGGAATACCTCGAGAACGCAGCCATTATACACCAGTTCCTAGGTCATGTAGAAGACCAAGAGGTTGTTCTTACGGATAGGGAAAGATGGAATAGAGTTCCTCGAGCTGTGTTATATCGAGAGTATTGCCACGAGCTTTACTTCTATCAACCATAATCTGAGACAGATAATATCACTATAGCTCTTTTCATTAAATTTTTGAAAGAAAATTTTCAATTTGAAGAAGAACACTTCATGACTCCTGAAGAACTCGAGCCCATTAATGATATTTATAAATTGTTTATAGAAAACTAGATCATTACTTTCAGTATTAGTTCTTGCATTTATTGTGTTGTTTGTTATCTTTACAATATTATTACAAAAACAAGAAAAACTAAAAAACATAACAAAAACCAAAACATTTCATTTTAAATATTGTAGTAGGTATATAATTAATATATACCTCTTAAGCTTGTTGCATATATATATATATATATATATATATATATATATATATATATATCTGAAATCTAAATTAAGCACAATGCCTAAACTTAGGAATGGTAAACAAACCGAAGGAGAAGAAGAAGATTGGTTAGAAGATAAAACTAGAGACCCAAATGTCCTTTCTGAAGATCCAATTCCGGAAGGAGAAACTCTAGATCAACCAGAAGATGACCTAGGTGAAGACAATGAACAAGAAGAAAATGTTAAAGAGGATGGATCCTCATCCCCTAGAGTAGCTCCGGATGGAACTATTGCTTTTGACAACTTAGATCATTTCTGGAAATTTTTCAATAATAACATTGGCGCTCTTAATATGGCAGTTCGTATTGATAAAGGGCAAATTAGTGACACTCAAGCAGCCATGGAACATATGTTTGATGTGCACACTAATCCCTTGTCTTTCATTGATCAAGAAAGTGATAAGGCTGGACCATCCAATAGAGATATGGTCACTATGATTCAGAACATGCCAAAACAACAGGTTACCCAACCTCCTAAGGAACCCGTTATTGAGCCTAAAATCATTCCCACACAAAAGAAAACTTCCTTCACCGCTTTACTTCGCCAAACTATTGATCAATATGCTTCAAGTAAACAAAAACCTAAAATGAAGCCAAACACCAATTTTCAACAATCTGGAATACAACATAATACAACTTCAAAATTCCTTCATAACACCTTTCCTACCAACAATTTACACAATAGCAACATAGCATCTAATCTTCATGTCCCTCCATCATATGCTCACAAATCCCATATCAATGCCCTACCGAACCAATATGGTGGGCAAACTAGTAATCTGGAAGCCATGGTGAAACAGTTAGCTTCGCGTATGGACCGGATAGATCCTTACCGTCCCTCGTACAATTATCGAGAGATATGTAGTCAACCTTTGGATCCCATAGTTGTAGCACAACCGTACCCTAAGCATTTTCCCATGCCCATCCTGCCTATATATAAAGGAACCGAAGATCCCATAGAGCATCTTCGCATGTTTAGGATAGCATGTCATGATATATCACATGATGACTTGCTATTACTAAAAATGTTCCCAAAAAGTTTAGGTGGAATGGCATTAGAGTGGTACTATCAATTGCCCACTCATTCTTTGAGAAACTTTGAAGAAACAACTGAATCTTTTGTCCATCAATTTAGTGCCTACATCGAGAGGCATGTAACCATTAAAGATTTATACAACTTAAAACAAGACAAGGATGAATGTTTTGCCGATTTCTTAGCTAGATGGAGGCAGTTGATAGGAAAACTGCTACCTTATAGGGAAATGTTGGACATTTTTATTAATAATTTACAAGAACAAATATCTTATGAGCTATCAACTGCTACTTTAACTACCTTCGATCAAGCTATAGATTTAGCTCGAAGAGTAGAAGATGCCCTCATTAGGAGAGGCCAACTTAGGAAGAAGGATGATGAGAAAACATCCAAAAATCAGTATAAAAACAAACAAGTTGTAGGTGACGGAGTCATTGACAGCAAAAATGTTGCTAATATCAATGCAATGAAAACAATATAAAATTTTATATTGAAACTGCCTGATAAGCCTCCTCGAGAATTTACTAGATTGAATCAACCGTTATCAACTATTTTACCTCAATTACTCGAAAGAGGTTTGATCCAATTACCAGCTATCCGGGAACCTGATCCAACTATACCCGGATACAGAGCCGACTTACACTGTGATTTCCATAGAGGGCCTGGACACTCTACCAATGCTTGTAAAAGGTTGAAACATAAAATACAGGATCTGATTGATAATAATGAAATGGAGGTGCAAGCCTTCCAACCTAAACAAAATGCTCCTAATAATCCTCAAAAGAACATTCCCCAAAATCAAAATCAAAATGCTAATCAATCATTAGACATATTTCAACACCCTTTACCAAGACATGGTAAAGAGGTGGCCAATCAAATCGAACATCATAATGTTCCTCCTCCTACCCGATATGTAGGAACTATTAGTGGACATTTACTTAATCATGATCCTCAAATATTTGACACAACTTTATCCATGGTTACGACCAGGCCCCTACATAATATTCAAACTCTAGATCCTAGTGATATAGAATCAGATACTAAAAGTGAAATAGACATCACTTCAAACCAATCGAATAGTTCTGAAAATGAATCAGATCCTATTCAACCCATCACAGATGCTATGGTTCCAGAAGAACCATTTCCTAGAAGAGTTACTACTCGACCCTCTTCTAATCAATTCCTCCCAAATGAACAAGCCATAAATGCTCAACCGAGACCAGTTCAACGTCTTCAATATAACATTGTAGGTACCATTGGAGTCGTTACCCGACAACAGGCTCAAAATTCTCAACAAGAACCAAACCAGAATGATGGATCAGCTCCATTTGTTTTGAAAAATCCCAATAAAGGGAATCATGCTTCCAATGTTCAACTTAAACCCCCTTACAATATTAATGAGCAATTATCCAATACTATAGCCATAATTTCCCTTTTGGATTTATTAAGATCTTCTCCTACCCATAGGGATGAGTTGATGCTTACATTAAGCCAAATGATGGTACCTCAAAATATTCAACCTGAAGCCATGGCCAATACTATCATCACTCGAGAAGTTGATTGTATTGACTTCTGGGATAAAGATATCCCACAACACAGTTTACATAAGGATAATCCCTTATATATTACTGCTCTAATTGGAGATGTAGTTGTTAAACGAGTCCTGATTGATAATGGTTCATCTCTAAACATTTGCACTTTTGACTTCTACCAACGATTTGGCTTTAGAAGTGATGAAATGAAGAAAACTGACATGATTATCAAAGCTTTCAATGACGAAACACAAGAAACGTGTGGAGTTATTACCATCCCATTGCAAGTTGGTCCTCGAACTCTAGATACCACCATGTTTATTGTACATTGCCCCGCATCGTACAATATACTCTTGGGTCATCCTTGGATCAATGCAATGCGGGCTGTCCCATCAACTTTACACCAATGTGTTAAATTCGAATTTAAAAATCAGTTGGTCACTATCCACGGTGATCCTAGACCCTTTGATATGTGTGCTTTGGCAGAACCCGTTGGAGTGCAATTTTGCCCCGCTCTGTCATCCACACATCCTAATTCTTATTTTTCATCTAAAACTGTGAAACACACACCCATAGCTTCACCTATTTCCCCTCCATTAATTTCATCCTCATATATAGATCAACAATCTTCTAAACAAACCACTCTAGAACCTCAAAAAGATCTTCAATCTACAACCAATCCTTCATGTTCTATCCCTATAATTTCAAAACCTATAGACCCATCTCTTAACACTTCCACATTATCAACATCTATCATACCTTCCACATCTAAAGATATAGGGAATGATCCTTCTACATCTTATGCTCTTTCTGATGAACTTTTACCAGATTTATCCACAATCTTAATATCAGAAAAAACAAATGCTTTCATGCAAGATTCAATTCTTTTAAATAACTTGCCACCATCTCCTCATACTTTGGGCCTCCCACAACCTATGGGAAGTACTTACCAAGTCGGGAGTTGTGCCTTCATTTATAAAGGATATGACTGGGAAGAATCCCTCGAAATATCAAAACTCATCATGAGGGATATGCTCGATGTTATTTTACCAATGAATATATTAAAGCTAAACCCATAATGCTTAAAATGGGATATAAAGGGAAAGGCTTGGGACCTTTCCAAAATGGCATGAAAGAACCTTTCGAGGTAGAACCGTGGCCTGCCCGCCGTGGTGTGGGCCTATTTCCTAGTAAGGGTCAACCCTTTCCTTTTGAAGATGATGATCAACTCATATGTTATCAAGATTATTTGGATAGGCGTGATGATTTGCCTCTAAAAAATCAGCCATTTACATGTAACATGCTATCCATAGCTTACCCTGAAATGATTGCCGACTCCGATGAGGAGTTGGAAGGAGATATCTTCCACGATGTCTCCGTTGAAGAGATGTTACACAATGGATTTTATTTTGATGGTTCTATACCAACTATAGCCCAACTTGAGACCACTAATCCTCAAGATGAATTATCCAACTTAACCTTACAAGAATTACAAGAATTGGGCGTTTCACCCGCCCCACCTAATTTTGAAAGAGATCTACACATGGAGGTAGAAAACGTCATTAAAATTAATATTGGAACTGAGGATAATCCTCACATAATCAATATTGGATCAGAATTAAGTCAAGAAAAACAAGAGCAATACATTGCATTCCTTAAAGAATATGAAGATGTCTTCGCTTGGACATATGAAGATATGCCAGGTCTAGACCCTTCTGTAGTCATGCATCACCTAGTGGTCCATCCGGATGCTAAACCGGTTAAACAAAAACTTAGAAAAATGCATCCCAAAGTGGCTTTGCTAGTCAAAGGGGAGTTAGAAAAACTCCTGAATGTTGTTTTTATACAAGCTATTGATTATGCTGAATGGATCTCAAATGTAGTTCCAGCTACCAAGAAAGAAGCCACCAAAGTTAGGGTTTGCACAGATTTTAGAGATATTAACGTTGCATGCCCTAAAGATGATTTTCCTCTTCCAAACATGGATCAAATCATTGACTTTACTACCGGGAGTGGGATGATGTCCTTAATGGATGGATTCTCCGGTTATAATCAGATCAGGATAGCTCCTGAAGATCAGGCTAAAACAACCTTTATTACCCCCTGGGGTACCTTTTGTTGGAAAGTGATGCCATTTGGCTTAAAGAACGCAGGTGCAACCTATCAACGAGCTATGACTTATATTTTTCATGATATGATGCATGATATCCTACATGATTATGTAGATGATATTATAGCTCGCTCTATTAATGAAGATAATCATTTAGATGATTTGAGAAAAGTTTTTAATCGATTACGAGAATATCTTATTCGATTAAATCCAGCCAAATGCATATTCGGAGTTAAGTCCGATAAACTATTAGGGGTTTTAGTTTCTTTACGTGGTATCAAAATTGACCCTCTCAAGATTGCGGCTATCACTGATATGCCCGCACCTACTAATATATCTGAGTTACGAAGTTTACAAGGTAAGCTTCAAGCCATCCGTCGCTTCATCGATAAGCTGGCGGACAAAATCGGTCCCTTTCTTAAACTTCTTAAGAAGGATGTCCCTTTTAATTGGGATGACGAATGTAAAGAAGCTTTTGAACTTCTCAAACAATACCTCCTTAACCCACCTGTGCTTTCACCGCCTAGACCTGATCGCCCATTTCTCCTGTATATTTCAGCTTCAGATTCTGCCTTAGGAGCTATGTTAGCTCAGCTTGATGATGAAAAGAGAGAACGTGCTAATTATTATATTAGCCGAACCTTCATCAGTTATGAAACCCGCTACACAACATTAGAAAAACTATGTCTAGCAGTCATGTTTGCTACGCAAAAATTATGCCATTATATGCTTAGTCAGAAAACTTATGTCATTGCTAAATATGATCCCTTGAGGTATCTCATGAGTCGACCTTATTTATCGGGTCGCACAGCCAAGTGGGTTCTTGCTCTAAGCGAGTTTGACCTCACGTTCATAGGACAAAAGTCTGTTAAGGGTCAAATCATAGCAGATCAATTAGCTGCTGCACCCTTAGAGTCTACCCATCCCCTCATCATTGAGTTTCCTGATGAATGCCTTCAATTAGAGGCAGACCATATTGAACAATGGTCCTTATACTTTGATGGAGCCCGATGCATGAGTGGGGCTGGTGCGGGTATTATTTTAATATCCCCGCAAAAACATCTTATTCCTTTGTCCTTCAAATTAACATTTGCTTGCACCAACAATATTGTTGAATATGAAGCTCTAATCCTTGGATTACGAGCTGCCTTGGCGCTAAAAATTAAACATCTGTTAGTTTTTGGTGATTCTCAACTTGTTATAAACCAAATTAATGAAGTTTATCAGACCAGAGATGATAAACTGCGCCCATATAAAGCCTATGTTTTACAATTAATGTCTCTATTTGATCAAGTTACCTTGGAAGCTATTCCTCGAACTTGCAACCGTGCAACTGATGCTATGGCCGCAACTGCATCTCTCCTGCCCTTGGAGTTAGATGACGAATATGCCACTATCATTATTCATCGACTCCAGGAACCCGCTTCAAATAAGTCATGCTTAGAACCTTTGGATGTGTTTCTAATCAATGAAACTACTCCTGAACCTTAGTATACAAACATATTTGATTTTCTCCAAAATGGGACTTTCCCCGCCAATTTTAATAGAAACCAAATGTCGGTTATTACGTAGACGAGCAAGTCGATTTGTAATAATTGGCAATACTTTATATAGGAGATCTTTTGAAGGTATCCTATTAAGATGTTTGAATTTAGAAGAATCCAAATCAGCCTTGAGTGAAGCCCACGATGGATCTTGTGGAGGACACTTCAGTGGTAGTGTCATTGCTAAAAAGCTCCTTAGGATAGGATACTTTTGGCCTACCATGGAGAATGATGCACATGATTATGTGCGCCATTGCGACAAGTGCCGGAAACATGCTGACCTTGTCCATGCGCCTGCACAAGAACTGTAGGCTATTTCATCTCCTTGGCCCTTTTCAAAATGGGGTTTAGATATTATTGGCAAAATCAATCCTGTGTCATCTGATGGACACAAATTCATCATAACCGCCACTGAGTATTTCATGAAGTGGGTTGAAGCTATGCCTTTAGCTTCCTGCACTGGCACACAAGTCTCTAAATTTATTTTTAATCAAATCATTTGTAGGTTCGAAATTCCTGTAAATCTCATCTCTCGATAATGGAACTTGTTTCAAAAATAAAGATGTTAAAAAATTATGCCAAAAATATAAGATTCAACATCGCTGGTCCACTCCCTATTATCCTCATGGTAATGGTCAAGCGTAAGCATCTAACAAAACCTTAATCAAAATTCTCAAAATATTGGTCAATAAAACTGCCGCGATCGGCACATTCAAGTTATATCCAACTTTGTGGGCCTATCGAACTAGTGTTCGAACCCCCACTGGAACTTCACCTTTTGTTTTGGTTTATGGTGCTCGAAGCCGTTTTTCCCTTTGAATTAGAAGTTCCTTCTTTGGCTCTACTACTTCAAGATACCGAAGTAGGAGATGAATATCGAAGTCGGCAGACTCACTCAGCTGGAACTCCTAAATGAAAAATGCATCAATGCTTTGGAGCATCTCCGTGCCTACCAAAACAAGCTTAAAAGATCATATGCTAAAAAGTTCGTCATCGATCCTTTGAGATCGGCGACCTTGTTTTAAAAGAAAATAAAAAAATACTAATGCAACTAAGGACCTTAAAGGTAAATTTGAGCCCAACTGGCTTGGACCATACATTATCACCGCTAAATTTGAATCAGGAGCATACAAATTATCTACCTTAGATGGTAAAGAACTTAAAGAACCCATGAACATTTTGCATCTTAAACGTTACTATGTATAAATTTGGTCATTTCATCCT
Organism: Wollemia nobilis; assembly: GCA_028583015.1. NCBI lineage: Eukaryota > Viridiplantae > Streptophyta > Pinopsida > Araucariales > Araucariaceae > Wollemia > Wollemia nobilis. The sequence continues at coordinate 11,162,495 of JAQPPZ010000442.1, read as the reverse complement.
TGTATATATTTGTTTAAAATATTTCAAAATCACTATCTTGTATTTCTTTCAATTTATAAATTCAAAAACACCAAAAACATTCATAATCATCAAAATATTCAAAACTACTTGTTGTATTTATTTATGGCACTTGTTAATTCTTTCAAAAACAAAAAAATAATAATAAAAATAAAAAACAACAATATTCTTGACTCTTTCGAAACCAAAACAACATAAAGAAGAAAGAGAGAGTCAACATTCTCAAAACTTCTCAAAAAGTATTTATATATATCTTCTTACAAATGTTGCAGTTATATGTTTCAAATTATTTTGGATAAATTAGCATTTATTTGGAATCCCTCACTTTCACAAACACAAAAATAAATATCTTGATTTTATCTGGCATGATTACTAATCTCTCTTATATCAAAGTCCACAAAATTCAATTAAATAAAGTTTGAGCACAGAGAATTGATCTTGTTATTTACTTAAACCAAGCACATCCTTTCACAATAAAATGATTATATTTGTAATTTCCATGCTTTGCTACATAGTAGAAGTGGTTTCTTGAGCGAAAAGTTTCCCCTGCTATCCTATCATGCACATGGTCTAGAATCTTTGAGAATTGGCAAAAGGACAAGCTCACCCCTACCCAGAATAAAAATCCCTTGCTCTACAACTAATCCGAGCAAGTATCCCTAGCATAGAACAAAAAGAAAAAGCAAAGTTCAAGAAAAAGAGAAAAAGAAAAATGTTATTTTATATCATTACAGCATTATCAAGCAAAAAAATAAAACAAAAGAAAGCAAAAGAAAGCAAAAGCAAAAGCAATAAAATCCCTTTCCCTACCCTTTGAAAAGAAAAGAAGGGTTGATGAGCTTGAATCCTTGGAATTCTCAATTATTCGAAAACCGTGAGGTAAGCCCCATAACAGGTGGTTTGTGCCCAACCCGCTTGGCCTTGGGTAACTCCTAGCATGGCGATATGTCTGTCACATTAGCGACCTTCTTTTGTACAGACCTATGTCTGCTTATGGATTAGCTAGCTCTTGATAATCCGACTTACATAGTAGTCTAGTATGGTTATATGCATCTACATCATGGTTAATGAACACTTATTTGGTTCATTCAAATCACTTGTATCATATTATCTTGCTCAAAACCGGTAAATGAACATAGCAATTGCACACACATTTTGTATTTGAGAGATTTTGTGTATCATTATGATAAATCAAGATTGGAAATGAATTCACATATGCACATGGGATTCCTTATAAATCTAACTTTTGTCTTTAAGATACTTTGAAATATTTTTTGCAAATTGTTTGGAATAAATTCATTTTCTTCTTTAAAGTACAATTGTTTAGTATAAAGACAACTACATACATAACACAAAAAAATCAAAATTTCTTTCAAAACCATACAATCAAAACACATATAAAAAAAAAAAAAAAAAAAAATATATATATATATTGTCGACTTTCGCGACGATGGTATAGTTCCAAAACCAAAATTGGAATTTTATGCCTAGCGCAAGTCTTCCTCTTCATATTTTCTATTTATTAAAAATCAACCATGCAATAAAACTATCTCTTTTTGGATTTCGCGATGATGGTATAAGTCTATACCTACATATTCTATGCCTAGCGCAAACCATTGTACCAATTTTTATTCCCCATTTATTTGAAAATCATGAAAACCATATGACTTAAATCATTATGTTATACAATTATGCTTTTGACAAAAAGCATGCACATTATCACTATTTCATGTCATTATGTCAACCTTCAATTTTGCAATGATGGTATAATTCCTAGGGAATTATCCAAAAATTTTATCACACTTAGGAATTTATGCCTAGCAAAAATCATTTTAACATTATTTCATGCATACTATTTTTATGAAAATCTGAAAACAAACCATCATCATCATCATTTGCACCATTGCACCAAAGTCTTAAGACAGTCTCTTAAGCACTCTTTTACTTTTAACAATATTTCTATACCAGGATTAGCTTGACGACCGAGTGAGCGGCGACTCCATGAAATGGTCTATAATAGCGACAATGTCCTTTGAAATTATTGTTAAAAGTCCCCTTTTATTTTTTATCATCACATCACAAACAACCAATTTGTTCTATCAGATTATTTCATTTAAATTTTTCAAGCATGACATTTCAACCATAATATTTCCAATGACGTAATTACATGAATCATCAAATCAATCAATCAAAACATTAAAAGCATCATAAAAATACATAAGACAAGTCATATGATCAAAAAATATCTCATCTATATATATATCAAATATATGTACATCATATCAAAAATAGATTGGTATGCCACAATCTACATCTTGGCATACTCAATCCTCTCAATCATATATCCTCTATGCAGTGTCTCGAGAACCCCTCGAGCTCTCAGCCTCATCTCCTCCCCCGCCCTGAGGTGGAGGAGGTGGCCCCATCGTAGTCCGTGTGGTGCCATGAGTCCTGGATGCCGATCGTGATGATGTCCTAGATGACCCCATCATGATAGGCTCTGCAATATGAGCTGGTAATGGCACCCTCTACTCCTCTGGCACCGCCTGGTAGTATAGAGCCTGATAGAATGTAACCTGGGCAATAGCGCATGCTAAATCTCGAGTGCTCGCTCCTCCACCCCGAGCTCTAAGCCATGTAGCCTCATCCTGTAATGTCTGCACCTGAGCCCGTAGGCGGGCAACCTCAGCTCGGAGAGTCACTGTCTCGCTGCTCTCCCTAGTGTCAACACCCTTGCCCTTATCGAGCGATGGTGGCCTCTCTCTCTATGGAGAAGGGGGTCTCTCCTCCCTCCTCTCCCACTGTCGTGGCCTCTCTATGCCTCGTGGCCTCCTCTGCTCTCTCCCATCGTGACCCTGGCTGCCTCAATGGCCGCTTGGCATCGCCTCCCCATCCGATGCACAACTACATGAATCGGACCCTGAGCCCTCGTCATCCGAGGAGGGCGGATGCCTATGTACTAGGCATCATAGCCATCGGCTACCCCAGCATCATCCCCATCCACTGGCTGAATGGGGGCATCATCTGCGTCCTGACTCCAGAAGCGCTGCATATCTGGAGCCCCGCTGACCGTAGTGTTATCCCGAATAGTCCGAGAAAACTCGTAATCCTTGAGAGATGGGATCCCCTACTGTAGACCGAACTATCACAAAACTCGGTCGTAGCGATGGAGCTCCACCTCTCCCCTCTCCATCCTCAGCCAATAGGTTCGCCTGATGCGAGCCAGCTCCTGTCCATCCTCGGCCCACCCTGGATGATCCCTCCAAGGCCTCCAGGTGATCTGGTCTAGGACAAGGTCATCCAGCAGTCTCCGGGACATCGACAGATCAATCCGCCACTGTGCCCTCTCTCGAAGCCACCAGTAGAAAACTCGGGGCCTCTCCCCATCAATCCCTATCAAAGGAAGCCCTACCGGCCTCCGCACTACAATGTGCTCCCAACACCAAACCTGTAGTAGCGATGTCATAACCAGACATCGGCCGCCCTTGTACATGACCCCATGCAGGATCCTGTACAACCGACATAGAACAAAGCTGCCCCAAGAGAACCTGTAACCATGGTCACGCATGTCGCAGATCACATCTGCTAGCACCCATGGTACCCTGCACCCACTCTGGTGGCACAGAGAAGTCCACCTACCACTCCGGCCAAAACCTTGTGAGTCTGGATGCCCTAGGCATCTGACGCAGTGCCTCGATGTTCACTCCGCCCTTCTCCAGGGTGAAGCTCGGATCGCCACACAACCGCATCATAGCATGGCCCTGATTGGCCGTAGGAGTGATCAACCGTCCTTGTATGGGGATCCTCAAGATCCTCCATACATCCTCCAATGTGGGAGTCATCTCCCCTATGGGTAACCAAAATAGGAAGAACCCGGATACCACCTCTCGCCAGGGTCGTCGGTAGCCCCATGTCTCGTAGAAACTTGTGGCATCTCTCGCCACATGCTGTAAGCCGACTTGAGCCACTGATCCCGCTCTCCTCGTGATAGAGCGGCCAAGTCATCTCTCAACCCATCGTATTTCCATTCTCTCTCTTTAGTAAACCTCTCTGCAACATAAACAACAACACAATAAAAAATCATTAATAAAAACTCAAGTGATTAATAATGCAAGTAAAATCAGTTCAATTTTATACAAATGATGATATCGTCCACTATTGGACGATATCGTCCCAAATTTGAGCAAAATCGTCTCCGATTTTGCAAGCCGAAATCGTCCCTTATTTGATGAAATCGTCCTCCTTTCGTCGATTTCGCCCTTCGACGAAATCGACGAACTTGAGACGATTTCATCGAAATCGGGACGATTTCGTCCCGACGACGTCGACGGCCCAAAAATGGCCGCGATGCTCAAAATTTATTTAAAATCAATCTAAAAAGCATGTAAATTCAACTTAAACCATTCTAAGCTAAGTTTAGACTCTTACCCGTAGCCCGTGTCGGACCTCTGTCGATCTGTGCGCTGTCTCGACCATTTTTGCTTGCAGAGCTCTAAAAACCGAAAAATGAACAAGAATAATGAATTAGGGTTTTACCCTATTTTTCTTAATTTTATTCAAAACACAATTAAAAACATTTTAAAATTTTTGCTTTTCCGTGTTTTTACCTCAAACGTTCGATTTGGGTAAAAACACGGAGGGGGCACCATAGTAAGCTGTCGTACGATTCGACCAAGAATCGTCGCCTAAAAATGGGAATAATTTTTGCTTTCTCGTAGATCGAGAAGAACTCATCTTTAACGCATTTTCTTCAAAAAATTCGCTAAAGAGGGGGCAAAATGTAGCACCCTAAAATTGGCATAGTAAAACCTTAATAATTACACTTACTCTAGTAAATAATTCAAATTCAAATTTTAACCTCCAAAACCGCTCCCAAATCGTCGCTTAATCCGTTTCCTCATTTCCCATGCCATTTTTAGAGTTTGTTTTGACCGTTTGACGATATCGTCGCCGATCATACGATATCACCTCAGATCGAACGATTTCGTCTGGGCTAGGACGTCCATACGATCTTGTCCCAAAACTAATTTTTCACAATTAGCTTCTGTTCCAACGACGTCTCTAATCTAGGCATAAGCGTGTCTGTGCCGTTAGAGACCCTCCCCATTGGAGATCTCCCAAATAGGGATGATCTCCAACCTCCTAACCTCCCTCCTAAGCCTATTTAATCCTAGGCCCTCCCCTTAGCATCCCCCTGGCTGAAATTTCCTGTAAATCGACCTTCACACGCATTAGAATAATCCTGTATTACCATCTACATTTGTTGCATCCAATTTTCTTGCAGGAACCTTGTCATTTTTCAGCCGGAGCAAGCTTACATCGTCGCAGACGATCCTGTTCAGATCGGAGATGATCCTGTCAAATCAGAGACGATTTCGACTGCAATCATCATTGGGGGCAATCAGTGCCCAGAGTTTGCATTTTCCTCTTTTCAATCTGCTGTTTTATTCTGCAATTAGCTAGTTTATTTATTATTTTTTGCTATTCTGCATTTTGGAGTTCACCCATGTAGCTTTAAATGCATAATTAAGTCACCAATTGTCATTAAGTCATTGTAGTACACTCGTATTTTGTTTATTATCATCATTTTAATGTTATTCCTATTATTCTACATCATTGCCCTCTGTTAGAATAGTTGCATTTTCTGCATTTTGTGTCTACTTCTCTGATTGCAGGTCTCTGACGAATTCGTCGAATCTCAAACGATCTTGTCTGATAGCAGACGATCCTGTCAAATCATAGGTGATCCTAACTGCTTCAAGAATCAGAATCTTCATCAGACATCCGGATCGGGTATGACTTTTTAATCTTGCTTACTTTCTCTATTTTCTGTCCTAATTTGTTCTTCTGTATTCATTTAATCTGCATCTTCATATAGAGCAATTTAGATTCATTTGGCCAAACCTAGGACTTGAATGTTTAAGGATAAAACTGAACACATAAAACACATTCCCAACCTAGGCGTGGAAACTGCCATTCAAACGTTTCCTGGTGAACCCACCATCCGTCGAAAAATCACCATAATACACCTCCCCGAGAGGCGGGACCTTCGCAAGGCCTCTCAGTCCGAGGTACCGCGCCATCCTTTTCACATCCCCCTTCCGGGCACGGATCCTATAGCCTGAAGGTAAGGGTGTGAAAAATTTGGAGCGATACACAAATCAACAACTTTGGGGCCATATAAAAGCCAATTTTTATGCTCTAAAACTACAATATTTGAAATGTTGGACATGGGAGAGTTTAGAAGCCAAGAATCCTTCTAGAAGTCAATATTTTCACCATTCCCCTATCTCCATCCCTTTAGAATGAGATATTTTGTTTTGAGAATACCGAGCCAAAAAGAAGATCCTAAGGGAGGAAGAGGATCTTTTAGAAAGTTTTTACTCTGATTCAAATACTTGGCTAAGAGAATGTGAATCCATCACAAGTTTTCCTTTTTGAATAACTTTCAGCTTTTTTTGGCTATTATAGCTTTGTTCATTTGTTTCAGCTTCCTGAAACCTAGTCCCCCTTCTTCTCTTTTATTGTAGACTTGATCTTAGGAGACTAGGGAAATTATTTTTTTCTCCTCTGATATTGACTAAGGGAATCACACGTGTTTGATGGTGTTTTACCAATGAATATGGCACAACGTAAGAAATAAATTCATTAAAGAAAAAATGATCCTTTGGTATTTATAGAAGAATAATCAATGCCTAAATGGTATAAATAAGGTCAATTTTCTTTTGGAATAAAATTCTTAACATGATTTTGATAATTATAGACAATTTAAGTTCACATACACTACATTGTATAGAGATAATTTTTATTTTAATTTCCTTCAAAAGGAATATCAAGATAGATATGATACTTTCTATGCAAAATATAATATATTATTTTGTTCAATTCAAGTACAAGAAATACAAATATTGGGATACATATTTTCCAAGGATGGATTAGTAATTGATCCTAGTCATACTGGGGGTATACTAGATTTGTCATTGCTATATTGTAAGAAAGATATGTAATCATTCATGGGATAAATTGGTGACGGATGGAGCAGCAAGGAGGAGGAGCGAGAGGTCTAGGGGCATCAAACCCTAGGTGTGGGACTTCAGAGGGCAGATCAGTAGACGTGGCAGGTGGGGGCTCTGGCGAGATAGCAGGCCCCTAGGCGGAGGATGTGGACAAGGAAGTTCTATTGGTACCGGTCCAAGGGCGTTGGGCGGATGTGGTTGAATATTTCTCTGAGGGGGACCAGGACTCTATGCATCAGGATCAAAGGAAGACCCAAGAAGGAGACAAAGAGAAACTTGGCAACTGGAGACCTTCATATCTTAATGCTCTTTGCGGTAAGCAAAAATTATCCGACTCTTGTTTTAATCTAAAATTTGTCAATGGTAGGTTGCACGTCCCGGATTCCTTAGCTCAGCATGTGGCTATGAAGGGCAGAACATCTCTCGTGGCTAAATTTATGGGGGTGAGGCCAAACATGGAAGTCATAAGGAGATGGGCCATCCAAAAATGGCAGCCAAGGGCCGGTATGATGATTAAGGCTTTACCCAAGAGTTTTCTTTTGGTGACATTTCAATGTGAACAGGACATGGAAAGGACTCTCCAAGGAGGTCCTTGGTTTTTTGGGAAAAGGGGCTTGTATCTGAAGCGTTGGTCCCCCGATTTCAACCCCCAGAATCAGGTGCTGGATTTGGCTCCTATTTGGGTTAAGATGCCAGGATTACCTCTGCTTTCTGGAATGAACAAATCTTGGTCGGGATAGCTACGAGATTGGAGAACTAATAGCTATTGATCCTGTAACCTTGAGCAAAACAAGACTCCTGTCTGCTCGCATGTGTGTGTTGGCGGACCTGAGTAAAGAGCTCCCTAAATCCATTATTTTGTCGTCTATGTTTGGCCTTCATACTTAGGTCTTTGAATATGAAAATATGTCTTTTAAGTGTAGTGTTTGTGGGAAGGTAGGGCACCAGGATATCCACTACATTTCCAAGAACCAACCCCCACTCCAAAATACTGATCCTCAAACCCAGAATAATATCCCTCCCCCGCAGATCTCCATTCCTACCCAACCTGGGCCTCAAGGACGTGGAGCTCGAAATTCGAATATCAGAGACCCTGTTCGCCCTATTGTAAGCAAGAGGCAACGTTTTAACCCTCCTCCAAAAAATTCCTATGCCCCGAAACCCTCTCACAGGGGAGCTGGTCCCTTTGATGGGAACCCTCAAGCTCAACCTTCTCCTAAGATGATACAGCAAGCCTCAGAGCCAAATCACAAAGGAAAGAACCCCATAGATCAACGCCCTGGGGCAAGTAAGTTTTATTGGGTGATACGGGAGGCCTATAGAGGCTCGGTGGAAGTGGTCCCATGTACTGCAGAGGAATTTATGGGAAGAAATTCCAAGGAGATCAACATCCCAGTGGAGAATAGTTTTGATGCATTAAATCATTTGAAGGGAGATCAGATGGACATCCAAGAAGTGGAATCTGAGGTAGAGGAGACTCAAGAGAAGGATTTAGAGGAGAAAAATCAGAGGAAGGAGCAGGAAACTAATAATACAGGCAAGGATACTCAGGAGGAAGAGTTGAACCATGAAGATCAGTGTAACCCCAAAGCAGGGGAAAAAAGAATCTACTAATCAAGAAGCTAAGAGCACGGAATCATCTCCACCGTCAAAAAGACCAGCTTAACCCGGAAAGCCGATTGTTACCCCAAAGACCAAGACCGACCTACCCAAGATGGTTACTAGAAGCCAAGTGAATCCCAAGGAACTTCAACCTAGAGCGGATGTATGGGGATATGGTTCGGTGGGAAGAGGGAAACCTAGCAATGCTGCCTTAAGGCGTAAAGAAGCGGAGCGAGGAGTGGTCGATGGCACTCAGCGAGATTGCTCTTTGGGGCGAAGGCTCGAGGATCCAAAGCCCATAAATGAAGATTCTTTCATGGAATATTCATGGGAGTAATCCTGCAAAAATAAGAGCTTTGTATGCTCTTAGACAAGAACACAAATCGGATATGATTTTACTACAAGAAAATAAAATGGAGGAGAGTAGAGTTATTCCTTTTAAGAATAGGACTTGGCGAGAAGCTCAAGTAGTAGGCCAAGAGGCCACTGGAAAAGCAGGAGGGTTACTGGTTATGTGGAACAAAAATGTGATTGATAGTAGAGTGATTCCGATGTCTAGTTGGTTTATTTGTCTCTTATGTGTGGATAAAACCACGCAGAAGAGTGGATATTAACGAATGTATATGCTCCAGCTTAGACGAGGGGACCGAGAAGGGTTCTTTGGAGTCACCTAGCTGAATTGAGGGAGACGGTCCCCAACTACCCTTGGATTGTGGCGGGGGATTTCAATTGCTACCTTAATCCCGTAGATAAATTGGGGGGCTCTCAAAGAATAACTGCCGATATCTACGAGTTTAGAGATTTTGTTGAGCAACATGAGCTAATGGATGTGGACCTGCGTAGATTCTCCTATACATGGTCTAATAAAATATTGAAGGAAAACCAAATTCAGATAAGATTAGATAGGTTTCTTCTTTCTCAAGAATTCCTGGAGAGGTTTGGGGACTCTTCATTAACGGCACTCCCAAGAATCGGGTCTGATCACAACCCAATTCTGTGGGAAACAGGGGAGGACTCTAAGAAAAGATACATCAGACCCTTTCGATTCGAACTTATGTGGTTCCAACATCAGGATCTCAAGGATCCGGTTGCCCAATGGTGGGACAAAAAGTATAATGGTTCGAAACCGGCCCAAGTGGCATGTAAACTAAGGAATGTGAAGGCTAACATTAGAGAGTGGAACAAAACTTCCTTTGGCAATATTTTTGTTAAAAAGGTAGAACTAAAAGACAAGATCAATGAACTACAGGAGAAGCTCAAGTCAGAGCAGCTTACAGAGGATCTGAGAAACCAGGAGAGGGAGCCGTTAGCCGAATACCACACGATGCTAGGATTTGAAGAAACCTTTTGGAGGCAGAAATCCAGACTGCGTTGGTTAAAGGAGGGTGACAGAAATACAAAGTTCTTCCATGTCTCTACTCTTCGCCATAGGAGTACTAAAAAAATTAAGGATATCAAGATGGCCGATGGGTCTAACACCAAAGATATGGAAGACATAAGGAGGGAAGCGGTTGAGTACTTTAAATCGTTGCTAGAAGATGTAAATCCGACTATTGAAGAAGAGGACTCTCTGTTGGCAGCCATTCCACCCCTCGTAACTGATAATTTTAATGGATTCTTACTTAGTCCTTTCACAAAGGAGGAAATCAAGAAGGTCATTTTTGACATGGATGGTAACAGCTCCCCAGGACCGGATGGCTTCCTTGTAGCTTTATTCCAGAAGTTTTGGGATATCCTAGGCAATGATGAAGTGGAAGCTATAATTGAGGCTCAAAAGGACATGGAAATCCCAGAAGGAGTTAATGCTACTTTTTTAGTCCTCATACCTAAACTAGTGGGAGCAATGGAATTTTCCGCTTTTTGCCCTATCGGCTTATGTAACACTCGATGAAGATTCTCACAAAAACAATCGCCAATAGGTCAAGGTTATCCTTCCTTTCATCATTGATATGAACCAAGGTGGCGTTGTTAAAGGGCGACAAATATTGGATGGTATCATCACAATTCATGAGGTTATTCATTCAATGGTGACTAGTAAGGAAGCAGGTATGTTACTTAAGCTTGATATGAATAAAGCCTACGACCGGGTCTCATGGCGGTTCCTCACCAAGATTTTGGGTAAGTTTGGTTTCTGTCCCCAATGGATTAAGTTGATTTTTAGTTGTATCTCTACTACAAGATTTTCTATCATGGTGAATGGGTCACCCTCCGATTACTTTAAGAGTGAAAGGGGGTTGCGACAAGGAGATCCTTTGTCTCCATACTTATTTATTATTTTAGCGAAAGCATTGGGTAGGAACATTTCAGCAGCGGTGGCAGATGGTCAATTGGAAGGTTTTAAACCAGCCTCAATAGCAGAGCCAGTGTCTCACCAAGAGTTTGTGGATGATACAATCATTGTGTCCAAAGCCTCGGTGCCTCAAGCTAGGAAGTTGAAGAGAATTCTAACCAAGTATGAGACAGACAGATGAAGACATAAACTATAAGAAGAGTAGCATCTATTTCTTTAACACGCCCGGTGGGAGGGAGGAAAGAATAGCTAACCTCTTCGGTTGTGGAAAGGAGCTTCTACCAAGAACTTATCTAGGCATGCCTATGTTCGAAGGAAGAATGAAGGCTACTTTGTGGAACTCACTCATTGACAGGATCTCCAAAAAGTTAGCAGGGTGGAAGGGCAGCCTTCTCGACTCTCGGCAGAAAAGCCTTATTAGTTCAAACTACTTTATAGAGCATTCCAATTTACTGCATGTCTCTATTTAGAATGTCTGCAAAGGTCCGAGCTACATTGGAGCTAATTCAACGCAACTTCTTGTGGTCAGGTTCAGAGGAGAGAAAGAGAATTTTGTTGGTAGCATGGAATCAGGTGTGTGCAAGCAAGGATCGGGGGGCTCGGGTTAAAGAGAATGAAAGAAATGAATCAAGCTCTGATTGGCAAACAGGTATGGAGATTTATCAATAATGATCAATTGGGATGGGTAAAACTTCTTAAGGCAAAATATATCGGAAATAATCGAGACTTCCCGAAAGCTGATAATCTTCCTAGAGGATCCTATTTTTGGAATTGTTTGCTCGAATGTCGGGAGGTATTCAGGAAAGGCATCAGATGGAGAATTGGTAATGGAAGACAAGTGGAATTTTGGAAAGACCCATGGTTGGAAGAGGCCCCTATGAAAGATAACTTAGACCTTCAGGTCCTCCAACATAAACTTTCGAAGGAAATGGGAGGAAAAGTAGGGGATTTTATCGCTGTAGCACAGGAAACTTCTTCTTGGAAGAAAATAACAGTTCATAATCTGTCGAGCAAGAGAAGGTGGCCCTAACCAAACTCAATGATGCTTTAAGGGTGTTCCCGATCATTCCTCGGGGAGGAAGAGACAAGGCGATTTGGGGCAAAACTACAAGTGGGATCTATTCAGTAAAAATTGCCTATAAGTTAATCCACTCAGGATTCAATGGTCGGACTCCGACTTTTGTTATTTGGTTAAATAATTTAACCCCAAAAATAGCTTTCTACTTTTGGTTGGCAGTTCAAAATAAGATCCTGACAACAGATAATCTGCAAAGGAGAGGTTTCCAATTCATCAATCGATGTATCTTGTGTGAGAAAGCAATAGAATTTGTAAGTCATATATTTCTAACTTGTGATTTTTCTTGTACGACTCTTCCAAATGATCCCGTCCAAATTTCATATAGATTGGGTCTGTCCAAATAGCATGTCCGACTTCGCATACAGTAGGCTTCCCCCTTCCGGCAAAGCTTTTGACTTGGCTCGGAAGCTCGCCTTACCCCATTTTTTATGGGGGATATGGAATGAGAGAAATAAGAGAGTATTTAAAGGACGTAAGAAAGATCCCGGGTTATGTGGTAATAAAATAATCGTAGCTTTGAAAGAAAATTGGAAAACTTTCTTCTTCAAAAATGAGACCATGTCTCTAAGGGAAAGGAGGATTTTGCGAAACCTGGGAGAGGAACTTCCAGACCTAGACATTACAACCAACCCACGGAATGGTGTCAAGTGGATACCCCCCACACAAAAGTGGGTTAAGTTTAATTTTGACTGGGCAGCTAAAGGAAATCCGAGGGCTGCAGGAGCAGGAGGAGTTTTGAGAAATGAGGAAGGAAAAGTGGTCCTTGCCTTTGCAGAGCCTTTGGGAACTCAAACAAATCATTTTGCAGAAGCTCGAGCCTGCATGCAGGCAATGAGAATTGCCAGACTTGAGGGTTATAAGGAAGTTATCTTTGAAGGGGATTCACTTAATATAATCAAGGCAATTAAGGAGGACAAAGACCCCAACTGGACCATATTGGAGCTTATCCTAGAAGCAAAGATTCATAAATCTCATTTTGTTAATGCTCGAATCCAACACACCTTCAGAGAAGGGAACCAGGCGACGGATCTAATGGCAAATATTATAGTTTCTGTTGGGGAGATGCAAATTTGGAAGGATAACTTCCCTCAAGAACTATTGGTGTTGGCTTCTAGAGAAGAGCTAAGATCAAACCTGTTAGAGCATCAAGAGATCAGAGGGGCTGATGATGAGTAATCCGACAGATGGAATTAGGCAGAAAAGGAATCCCATTTGCTGGGGCCCGGGAGGTGACAAGTGTACAGTACATCAACCTAGTGTTAATAAGTGCTAGGTGTTGTTTGGTTTTTATTTTATCCTGAATAGTCAAGCGACAAGTATAGGACTGTGGACTCTAAGTATGGCTTAATGTGAGTCTTAGAAAGATCCATTTTGTATTTTGATTATACGGGCTTTATGCTAGAACCAACCCATTTTGACTTTGTAAAAGGTTTGTGGACCTTATAACCACCTCTACCTTATACCAAAAAAAATTCATGGGATAAATTAACTTTATAGGAAAAATCTTTACCAACTTTGTCAAAATAGTCATACTATTCACCAAGATGATTAAGAAAGACATAAACTTTAGTTGGATAGAAGGGGGTAAACATTCCAAGACATTAAAATGTAATCTCATGAGCCCTAGTACTAATTAATATAAATTATAATAAGTTATTCATTCTCTAGGTATTCGAAATTCATACCAATAATACTATCATTCTTATTCAAAAGAACCAACAAATGGAGGAGCTCTTGACTATTTTTATGAGTTAGATACATAACTATGATAAGATATGCATTTTTATCAATAAAAAAGTTTATACTATGAGGAAAGAACTATAAAATTTTTGGCATTACCTTTCCTATATTAGAAACATTATCTTTGTAGTTATCTTTGATGTTATATCATTCATGCTACAAGGAAAAATAGAAGAGAAAGGGGTTTGTTATATATCAAAATTTTAGGAATTTCATATGGAGGCCAAACTAACCCACCTAGTATGAGATAAGGCATTATGTGATAACTTGATGTGGTCAAATAAAGATACTGAACTTGTTTTTATTGATGAACAATAATAGAAAATACCTTAGACTAGTCCAAATGGATGCTTGAGATCATTGAATACATTTAGAATAATATTATTTCATAACACCTTATACTAATGTAGAAATTACAATGTGGATAAACAACTAGTAGGCATAGGTTGATTGATGATATTTTATGTAGAAAAAGGCTATGATGGCATGATTTTGATATGTCTATAAGAAGAAGGTGCTAGATGTAGTTTGGGATTGCCATAATGTAGGTGGTTACTCAAAATACACAAGATTCTAAGGGTAGGATACCACTCATCCATAATAATTTTTTATACATTGTAATGGATGAAGTGAAAATTATACTATATTTTCAATGGGAAGCTGTAACAATACAAAACTACAAACCCATTTTTTTTCTTTTTTAAAAGGGGTAAAGGTTCTCAAAGAAGACCCGACATTTATTTCTTCAGCATTTTAGGCTTCACCACATTTTAGTTCCAAGTCATTGTACACAACACTCGGTGGATAGGAGTGGCCAACTCCCATGTTTTTTGGGGTTTCACCTTACTAAACCTATATTTTAGAAGGACACCAAAAGTGGTATCCCCACCTTTTCCATACCCTCATCGGTATAGGATAATGTGACCACAACATAGGTATTATCCTTTAAGGTCCATAACACTTAAAGGGGAATGCCTATTCCCTAACCTTAATCTAAGTCCATCTAGGTAAGTTAATCAAGCATAAAGCCTTGGTGCTTAGTTACTTCACCTTCGTGGGCTAACTAAGATCATTACCACTTGATTGGTAATGAACATGGTCTCTTGAACCTACATGTTCAAGGTACCACCACTTCTTTCTTGCAATTGATTCCTATTGTCTTCCAGACAAGGGGACACTCGATCCTCTCTGTTCAAGGTGTATCAATTCATAAGTATCTAGCTATTGCATTCTGATAACTCTTTTCAAACTTATGAGCACTTAGGTATTTCATTCTTGCAACTCCTAGGAATCACTTCCACTTGGTTATTGCATTCTCATAACTCCTCCCAAGATTGGGGCTTAGGTCCTAAAAGAAGGTCTAGATTCAACCCAAGAACTTCTTTCTACCCAAGGAGCAAGACAAAACTTTCTCTAAGTAAATCAAAAGCTTTGAAACTCAATAACATTTAAGCAATAGCATCATGAGAATGAAATCATAAGCATCTCAATTTTAACGTAAGCTTCATCTAAGCTAACACATTTATAATAATCCACATGCTATATTTGGACTATTAAAGAGATCTCATAAAGAAGCATTTTAATAGATTTTTCAAAATAAATAATCATAATGCTATCAAATTCCACTTAGATATCATTAACATTAATCACAAGATCATATGTTTATAGCAACAATAAAATCAATGAGCATGAGGACCACATAATTTCCAAATAATATTTTGCTATTGCCCAAAATCAAACTATTCCCATAATGCAAAACTACTATTCATGAAATATAGTTGAAGTATTTCCTTCTACAAAATTACAAAGCAATTTCTCAATCCAAGATACAACATCACCATTTCTCCTAGATGTCCTTTGTACCACCTTCCTATAACAACCTTCTCTAAGAAAGAAGTTACCCTTGACTTGAGTAATACTTAGGGATCAGAACAACTCCAAATACAATGCAAATTATTCATGCTCTCAACACTAAGCAAACAACCATGCATAAGCATTACAAGAAACCAACATAGAGAGAATACCGTACTTATATCTATAATGGCCCATTTACCTACTCAGGTCTCAAGAGTCCATTATAAATTTTCAAAAACAACATTTTAACATACCCTAAAAGATGCATGCATACAACTAAATCAACAAGGAGAGAATCCCATACTTCTCTCTATAATGGCCCTTTTACCTACTCAGGTCTTAGGAGTCCATTATAAATTTTAACTTATCCAATGCAAACATTCTATATAAAACAATCAAGTACTATAAGGATACTAACTTCCATTATCTTAACAAAGCAACACATTTTATTTTATAAGTTAAACATAAATCTTAATCTCAAACCTTTATAAATAAGATGCAAGCATTCATCTAATCTATCAAGTAATTGTAAAGGAACTAGTTTCCTTTAGCACAACCAACATTATTGTTTCTTTAATATGAATACCCCTTAATCATAAACCTTGTGGTTTACAAAAGAAACAACATAGCAAGCTTCTATTTTAATTTCCCATTGATTAAAATAAAGAATTTTCAAGCATATATACTTTAATTAATTATTCCCTTATCTTAATATTAACCAAATTATTTTCTTCTTAAAATATATCCAAGCCTTAAAAAAATTAACATCCTTTAGGCTAAAATAAAAGAAACATAAAATGCCAGGGTAACTAAAACTAAAAAAGAGATACGTGCACCATCCCAATTCAAAAATTGGTAATAGTAAGGAATACTTCCTTAGGAATTCCTTGGTGCTACCTTGAGGATGAATAAAATAGCCCTTCCAAAGCAAAACAAAATAGAGCTACAAATATCTTCTATGGGGTTTGAGAACCAAAAGCATATCAAGCTAAAGGGGCAAGCTAAAACCATCCATCAGACCAATGAAACCCCTAACAAAAGACTAACCATGTTGTAACTCGAAGAGGTTACTTTCATTTCCCAACTGGAGGTAGCACAACAAGGTATGGAAACAAACCAAGTTACACAAGCTAAGGTAACAACCCGCATAGCAAAGATATTCAGGCAATCAAATAAGGAGGTCCAACTTGTGGATTAAACGATAAAAGCAAGACGAATCTAATGCACTACCATGCCTCACAAACAAGTAGGGGTTTGACAAACTCAAAGGAACCAGGAAAAGAACACTACCATGCCTCACATACAAGCAAGGGTTTGACCAAATCAAATGAACCAACAAAAGAATACTTTAAGATATTACCATGCTTCACAAAATAGAAGAATGAAATACAAAGACTTAGAAGACAAAATTTTACTTCTTTTCCAAGGATCATAAAAACTACCTTAACAAGTTATTTGATGTCCCCTACTTCTGATCTACATTGGAGTGTCCTTCTTCTTCCAATATTGAATACTCCTTCCTTCAAAGCCAATGGCCAAAACCTATTTTACCTTATTTCAAAAAGGCTTGGGCATGGCCTTCTTGCATGGCTAGGTAACATATGAATATTAAAAAAAAAAAAATCATTAATTGGCACCTTTTTCTTTCTTTAATCATAGGGTGCCCACAAAAGCATGATAATTTATAATTATGGAGGCTTTATCAAGCTTAATGAGCCATAATAATTTACTTAACTCTTTCCTTAAATAATTTATTGCAACCTTTATTAATATCAATGGTTAATATTTATTATTAACCTTAATGTTAATATTCTCAAGTATTAATGATGATAAAAATATTAATACTCCTTAAATTAATTGGTTCTATGCTTACCACACACAAGCATATATGCCATTCAAACAATAATATTACACACCATTGTTTTATCCTTAAGTAGGTGGCTATTTTTATTTAAGATAGTCTATTGCTACCACCAACCTATTAAGGAGACTCATTGCACAAGCAACTTCCCGGTCCAATGGTGTGAACATACAATAAACACAATGCAATGCACCTATATGAAGGGTATTTTGTTACCCTAAACCGTCGATGAACAATTCATAACCATCATTTCTAAAATTCTTCTCTCAACTTAGGTGGTTGCTCCCATTTCAACCCATCGCTGAGAGTACTTGATCCTACAACCACAATTGCATCAACAATACCATATTCCAAAAATAAAGGCCAGTCATAAATTACAACTACCATAGCTTATTGAAATCAAAAAATGAAGTTACATATTAAATTTCCATGCAACCATACATAAGAATAGGTACTTCCAAGGAGGGGTGTTAAAAAAGCATCGAAAGATGTCATTGTTACTTTAGCAAATTGTGGTTGCTAAACCATTTTAGTAGTAGGGGATAAACTTTATTAGTAATATCAATCCATTAGGCCATGGTTGGATTCTAATAGTGATATAATACTTCATCATATGGGTAGAAGTGATTCTAACAAAATGTGGTAATAAAAAATGATAATCTAGTTGTTGGAAGATATCATCACCATTTTGGGGTGCCCTAAGTAGTCATCATAAATAATGTAATAATGTTTCTTAGGTCAAACTTGATGTGGAAATATCAATAAATTATTACCTGTATGAGAATGACCTAGATGGTTTAATCAACAATAACATGGTTTGAATCCTAAAATGATGATAGCTAAATCTCAAATACACTAACAGACTTGATGAATCTCTTAATTAAAAAATTAATGTAATGTTTTATCTATAAATCATGTATTTTGATATGAATGATTGTCTATAAATCTTAATTCTATGGAATATAAAAATGTGTATGGTTGTGTGAAAGACTATGTGAATCAATAGTTTTATGGGAATTAAACGCTTTATCTAGAGTTTTTACAAATTCTAATGTGTTTTGGATACTAACCTATTTCACTAGAAAATCAGACTCCATTTTCTTTTTGTGCCTATAGTAGCTTGACTACTACCTTCTAATTCTAAGAAGTTAGCCATAGAAAAAAGGTTTTTGCAAACCTAGGAACAACATTGTAAAACAACAAAAGTTTATAAAAAAAAAAATTGGTGGTCTCCAAGGTGGGATGATTTACTCAAGTGACAATTTGCTCAATATTGATTGGCTTGGGAGTGGTCCACTCACAAAGAAACCCAATTGGCTTAGGAGTGAACCACTTGTAAAATATTCCAATTGGCTTGTAGGAGTGATTCACTCATAAATAATAATTATTCACTAACAAAGTGAAGTAATTCACTCACTTCCTAGAGCTAATTGCTCATAGCCCTATGGAGAGATAAAATTAAAGGTATAGATACCAAGGAGAATATTTGGAAAGTGATATTTTGGCATGTAGTGTTACCACTAACTCATTATATAAGGCTTATAAGCCATTTAGAGACATGATCAGATGCATGCGATATTTTGAGATGCATAATATTTGTAAAGATACCCCCAAACATTTACTTTTACTAGAAGCAATACTTTCTCACTCTAGGTAACTCAGGGGCAAAACCCAACTATAAGTAAGATCTATGAGCTTTATTGTATTCATATTTTGGCCATGAGAATTTAGAGCTACACTCTATGAAACACACATTGTGCTTTGATCACATGATATCATTGAGAAATTGGTAAGTCCTTATGCATTCCATTAGTGACACCTCCCTCTTTATTTACTAAGTGTATGATGAGGAAGACATTTTTATTTTTCCATCGTCATTTTCTTAAACAATTTTATACCTGATGAATAGGTAGATATTGATGTTATTCAAATTTTTATGTGTTGATTGATAACTTGTACTTTTGTCACTATGGTTTAAAACCATATTTTATTTGAATCCTCCACACCCTTAATCTTTCATGCATGTTTATTTTCCACTCTTACATTTCATGCAATTAGTGTAGGTTAGCATAGGAATATTTTGTAGGGATAGTGGGGAGACAACCTAAGTCTAGATATTGGGAGGAGCTATTGGATCTCCCTTATAACTTTATTGAAGCTAGAATTAGGGTATAATACTAAAATTAGAAGTTAGGACAATTCCTTGGTTCAAAACTAACCTATATTCTTTGAAAACCCAGTTATAACTATTTATTGAGGATTGATAAAAACTCATTATCTTCCCAAGGATTCCATAGGAAGGAAATAGATTATACATACATATTTATATTAAAAAAATTAAGAACAAAACTAAAAAATTTGGAAACTAAAATGAATAAAGTATAGGATTCAAAACTAGAAATAAAGTAGATAACAAAAATCAACACACAACATGTAATTAACTACAAAAAATAGAAAATAACAACTTAAAGTGGTATATTTAGTACTACAGATGGATGACTAAGTACAAAATATAAAACATAAAAATGATCGTAAGAGTTTTTGCAAACCATACACTTTTAGAGGGCCTTACCTCTGAGAGTAGGCGTTGATGAGCCCCGAAAATGCTCCTTTTTTGTACCTCTTTTCTTATAAAATGACACTTATTTTATAGATGTATATGTTTTGTGAAAATTATATATATATATATATTTAACAGTTTATTCTACATGTTATTTAAAATTTGTCTTTAAGTGTATTTTGTGTAGATTCTATGGAAATTGTTACATTTTGGCATGTTTTCATCGAGGTCCCACTCGGAATTGGAACTTGCAATTTTATGAAGGAAAAATATCTACGGTACATCGATGTGAAGTATGAAGTTAGGCACCCAATTTCCTTTGAAGCACCTAACTTCCATTTGACACTTAACTATTAGGCGTCTACTTCCCGTTAGGCGCTTGCTTCCCATTAAGTACCTGTTCCTATTAGGCACTTGCTTCCCGCTAGGCACCTGCTTCTTGACTTCTGCAGACAAGGTGCTTGCTTCCCGACTTCTTTAGATGAGGCACTTGATTTCCACTAACGCCAAATTTCAACACGACTCTATGGATGGAAGAATAGAGCAAAATTTAAGCAACAAGCATAAAAGGATTTCTAGGATTGAAACTAGACAAGGGACAACGTCAAAGATGACTCGCCACCCATTTTATAGCTGCTACATGAAAGATTTATGTAAATCGGGTAAAAAAAATATCAAACATATTATGGAAATAGAATACACTAAAATATATTGATATTTTACCCAATTCCTTCATTTATGCAGGCAGTTGTAAAAGTGAATCATTTTTTGATTTATTTTGAGAATTATAATAGGGTGTGGTCGCATATCTTATAAATATGCAGGCCACCCCTTAAGGAGACCCCCCTAGAATTTCTGTAAATTCTTGCTGCAGTTGTTAATAAAAATATTTCTGAGTTATTTCCTGTTAAATTCGCCTAAGCATCTGGTGAAGATTTAATGCGGGCATAACCTATTGGAAGCGTGGGCCCACTTACAACATAGTTCTTCCCTTATTTTCCCCTATATTCTGTTACTTAGTTTTTTGTAGATTAATTTATTTCTCTATTATTTTCCCCTATTTTCAGTAATTTCTAGCAAAGTACCAATTTAATTTTTGTATGCATTCAGTCCTATTTTCTTAGATGTAGGATAGATTATTGGTTTGGAATTTAGAATTAAAACTTCAATGAACATCAAACACCCACCAAACCATAAATCTGAGGGACTCATCTCCGAAGGAGAAATTATAGCATATATTTTACACGATTGCTCACAAGACTACGAGCTACCTTTTGTTGACAATTAAATGGAGGCAATTAATTGAATCATATAAAAGCTAACCAATGTTTTGTACAATAGGCGTAGTTCCCCCAAAATAAGAAAAAGAGGATGAAGTGCTTAGAACATAATTAGTTATAGTATTTTTTATTGCTAATGAAAGGAATACATAAATGAAGTTTCATACACCACTGTTTTGTTAAACTAAGTGATCTGATACTATTTGTAGACACTAAAATGTGGTTAATCTGATTAAGCACCCACAAACAATGATCAAACTGGCATCATATGGCCCCTTGGGGAGCCCTCAGGAGGCTCATAGTGGTTCTAGCCACTCCGAAAAGGTTTTTGGAGGCTATCGGCCCAATTTTGGGAGGTTTTGGCCCAAAATTCACCACCGTCCCACCATGGGATGGTGGTAGATTCCCACCATCCCACCCTAGGACGGTGGTGAGCCATCGTCCCAGGGTGGGACGGTGAGCAAGTTTGACCTAGAAAAAGTCAAATCTAGGCCAAATGGCACCCATAAACTGCCATTTAGCATGCCATATGGAGCATGCGGCTCAAAGGACACTAAAGCCTTATGAAACACTTATTAATGGAGGCCCAAAATGGAGATTCTATTCCCCATCTAGTGCATGCCTCCTTTTTGACAAGTGGCACCTCCTGACATGCATGCCCTTGCATGCCTTTTTGCACATGAGCCACTTTGGGCTATAAAATGGATTCAATATCCACACAAAAACATAGATAGGAGTTCTAGGATATGCAACAAAGTTCTTCTAAGATTTCTCCCCAAAGATTTGTTGCCCTCGAAATCTCCTCTTAGCGAAGGAGGTTACCAGGTGACTTCAAGAAGGTAATCCGAGCATAAATTTTCCATACGGGTGAATTTATTCACCAAATTTGACGAAAACACACTTTATATTGTTTAGGAACATACGATAGTGATTTTGGTAGCAAAATATGGCCAAAATTGGTGGGTATCCCCTCCTAGGGTGCCCCCCAAATAGTTGCAGTCACCACCATCCCCCCTAGGACGAGGGTAAATTCTTACACAATTTCACTATTTTTTTAATTATAATTTCTCTATATTATCCCATGATTCTAAATTTAATATTTCAGGTTATTTGGAGTTAAATTGACAAATTTATAGCATTTTTAAGTTTTTCAGGCTCGCAAGGCCCATCCGGGCACCCCGATTTTATGCCAATGGATCTGGGACCCAATTTGAAAATATAATCATATGGGTTGTCTTGAAATATAAATTTATGTATACTATCCAAATTTAATGAGTTTTGGATATCTTTAGGTTCTGTATTTGCTTGTCTTCTTCTTCACAGGTTGCATGCGGGTGACGACAAATAGAGGGGTCTACAGATGTAATTTTAGATCTGTTTTTAGTGATATCCTCTCAAAAAATCCTCTTTAACATCTCTACAAATTTTCAAATAATTTGGACATGTTTTGATATATTTTTAATATATGCACTATTTTGCCCCTATGGGGATTGCATGTTTTCACCATACACCCTTGCTATTTGACCCATTTAGCTTCCTTGTGTGCAGGTGCAGGCTATTAGAAGTAATTGGGAAGGAATATCAAACATCATATATTGAAGATACAAGAAGCGACGACATTGGCCCGCTCACCTCGATTGTGGGTATGAGGAAAAGCACTGGATGTGCACCCTGATTCCTTGGAGGAATTGATCCTTGGGCACCCCAAAAATTGTAAAAATTGTATCAAATTTTGAGCCCTCAAGGGTACTACTATGTAAACTTGGATATGATCCACCCAATTAATAAATAAGACACTCGTTTATTTCATTCTTTATTGCTTGGTATTGCTTCATTTTCATATGCATGCTTCCGTTTGATGCTCATGTGCAAGATAGGATAGATACACATATTGATTCTCTTCATTAGGTGCACCAATTTTCCCTACTTCACTATTATAACTATTTCTATTGCTATTATTACTATCCTATTTTGAACTATGTATAATAATTTAAAGGACCGTGTAACTTCTCTAAACTATTTGACAACTCTTAGAGTATGTAGTTGAAACTACCATGGTCAAACTTAACCACAAATAGAAAGATTACATAACAAAAATAAAAATTTGGATTTCTCTATAGTTAGAGAATCAACACTCCAATTTTGACTAGACAGAATAGTTTGCAATAGAAATTAAAAAAAAAGTACCAAATTGGATTTCAACTACCACAACAATCTAGTTTCTATTCATAGTTGTTTTTTTTTAATTGGTTACATGGGATTGAAATGAGCCCCATCCATATTACACCATCACCACACAATGATATTTTAACAAAGCTTGAATATTATCCATGTATCACTTGACAAGATTTAAACCTTGGTCTCCTTAAATATTGAGGAATCTAACTAGTCGAGTTAATGCCACTTGATTATATAAATTTACACAGGTTTTTATTAGTTTCTATTTATAGTTAACTATTTCGTTACATGAGAAATACCAAAAATAGACATGTAGTTAAATTTTTTTGTATATATCCTTTTGTCTAGTGATATGATATTCCTGTAGGTATTAAGTAGAATATCCTAATTTCTTTATAAAACTGATGTGCATGTGACTATTGTGGGTTAAGTATTGTTATCGTCAACTATATTTTCATAGTTTGACAATCATGCATTCTCAAGGTTTGGTGAAGGTGACTTGAAAACTTAGTTGTAAATACCTTATTCATTTTCTTTAAGCAATCCTATGTACCTATGACATGATGGGGAAATAGGATTAGTCTAAGTGAGATAGGTTAGTATCCAACATGCATCAAATTATAGATAAGCTCAAATAAAAAACATTTAAATTTCCGTAAAAACTTATTATATTATATTTCATAAACTATAAAGGTAGTTTCTTTCTGTACCAAATACATGGGTTTAGATGTCACTAAGTACAAAAATAGTAGGATCTATAGATAATAAGGTATACTTAGATAAGTCAGTTAAGTGACTTATAATATCCCCCTATTGAAACTATTACATGTCCCTATGCAACACTCTCTCTATTCATCACCTAGGACTATTGGATTGTATTTTGCAATCCTCTTCAGATTGATCCATTTTGACCCTACACTAGCTCCTAAGATTATAATCGATAGGACAAGTATGACTATTCTCCTTTGGTAACCTTTGGAATTTCAGATCTTATACTCTCACTATAATTTTTTCCCCTCAATTAAGGGTATCCACCTAGTATAATCCATATCCAAATTATTAAGGGATTTAATCTTAGGCCTATCCACTAGCACCCTCAAGTGTCTACAATTTCCACATAGATGTGTACCCTAGATAATGTCTTCCTAAAATTTAGGAATAAATATGATTCTTATGTCAGGCCTTATATTAAATGAACAAAGATGAGATGATATTACAAATGAAACACGGTTACAATATATAGGCATAAGCCTATATTCAACACATGACACTTGTCAAGAGAAACTGACAAGTGTCAAGGTCATTCCCCCTTAATGTTGACTTCTCTAACAAAAATCTACATCCTCCTTTACTGCTGATTTGGTCTTAGGCTCTTGCTCTTTGTGCTTGGCTCTCCAACTGTGAATAATGCTAGATTCACTGTGTATACATCTTGGTCTATTGCCTCAGGGTCAGCCACTTCCACGGGTCTGTTGCCATTGGGTCAACCGTCTAAGTGCCTTGGGGTCATCATGGGTGCCTCAGGGTCACCCACTTCTGGGTCTGTTGCCTCTGTAGGTCATCCTCAGAGGATGTTGCCTCTCGTAGGTCACTGACTAGATTCACCATGAGTATGAAATCCATCCTCATGGTGAACTAAATCTAGAAGGTGTCGGTCTCTGCCGAAAATGCACCTAATTAAAGGAAAAACGAGCCATATAAGAGTGTTGGTCTCTGCCAAAAATGCACTCAATACAATAAAATGAGCCATAGATCCAAATAGGAGGAGAGAAGAAGAAAAGAAGAGAATATTTTGAAGTGTCTTCGTCTGTAGTCTTCAGAAGTAGATCCGAAAAACCTCGAATAGAGTCTAGGGTGTCTATGTCTATAGTCCCTAGAATAAGTGTCCTTATGGTAGTCACCTCATCTTACCGAAATGCATGGGTAACTAGCCGCTGCATCCACCAAGTAGAAAGGGGAGACTACTAGATACTAGGTTCACTTATAAGAGCCTTGGGAGTGTCGGGTACAACCGAAAGTGCACTCCAAGGTAGAAAAAACTTTGAGGCTAAAAAAACTCAATTGAAACAACCTCAAAGTTACAATATGACACCACCATTGTGTCCGTCATGGAAAAATGTTTCCAACGACTATAAATACCCCTATATTCCACCATCAAAGGGGCCTTCATCATGTGGAAAAACAATAGCATGCCTATCTAGGCAGCAAATAAACAACATCGCTCAATGGCGGCATCGCTCTCAGGCGGAATAAAAATAGGCTTAAAAATTTCCCTCGCAGGGGAATTACACTTTCCATCAGTCATTTCACTTCCACTCTTATGTGGAAAAAATAGGCCAATTAAATTTTAAGAAGCAATCAGGCCATACTGTCGGCCACTATGCACAGGCATTCGAAGTGCCATATAATTGATTAAAAAAAAAATCTCTTTTAAAAATAATAATTCCCATGATATGAAAATTATTTTAAATGCCACTTTTAAAAAACACATTGCTTATTGAACGGTCAAAAAATAAATGCGTTGGGGCAAGTGGATTTTCCTATGGGACAACAGAGATACAGCCCGTCCATCTGTACTTCATCTTCATGTTAAAAAAAAACGTGGCACAAGATCACAACCCGTCCATCTTTGTTTCACGATCAAATGGTGCGGTGCCACCCATAGTACATGCTCGGAGGCCATACAGGCGACAAAGCGGCACGATGGTGTCGAACATGGAGCGACGCGTGGCGTTATCCCCACAGGGCTACAGGCAGAACATCGCTTATCGAAATGCCGCCACCACAGGCCAGGCGTCGCTGCCGCACTACACCACCACGCAGTCCATCAGCTTGCACTGCACCAACGCCACATAGGCCCGCATCAACATCTCTTGAAACTCTAGCCCATCCAGCAATGCAAGCAACAACCGTGGTTCATTTGCTGTCATTCAAAATATTGTCAGAGAACACTACTCAATTGGCACAAAATAAAAATGATAATGCAACTTCAGTTCCTCGTGCAAAAGCGGAGGCACGTAACAGGGCTTGGGAGTAGGTGGAGTGTGCTATGGAAAAAAATAGATCCTTGAGCATGTCTCTCTGGCCAGATTCTCGACGAGGGGATCATGAATAATGTGAGTCCACAGACAGTTTCAACAATGCTCGCATTCCGTCACTTGCACTGCAGCCACCATTTCGATTCCTGAAATCTGAGATCTGCAACCAGTGTGCGGGGATGTCTTGCTACAGCGGCGCTGTCCTAGAATCCTCCATGAATATCACACTCAAAAATCAAAATTGTAGTCTTGTAGGCATAGCTTTTAATATTTCATTCACAAGCTCAGTGACGTTGATGAGCGATGTCTTACAGTGAGGTGGTGCCCTTCGAAAAATTACACAGCCAGCCTGCATTTCAATACTTTGCACAAAATTCCTCTGTGGGAGAACTATCTCTCTCCACCATCAGCAATCGGGGTAGGGGACCGATTGCAATTTTATAATGGCCGCCCATCTCAGAATCTATGACGCTCTCAATTCTGGCAAGCTTCCCGGTCAGCAACACTCATAAATGGATAAGCAGACCATGAACTCCAAGCCAAATTAATTAAAACTACAATGACCTTAACAATAACACTGTTTTTTAGCATACAGACAAGAGCTCCAACATCCAGGGGAAAAAGACAGTATCCCAGAAGGCTAAGGCTCTGGAAAAAAATGATGTGACCACCTAGGATTAGGACATTCAATGTGAACACAACTGCTCCACCGTAATAGCTAGAACTCACAGCGAAGCACATCCTTTGGATTCGATGTCATAACAACACCACACGTGCTCTGCTTCATCATCTCCTTTGCACGCATAAATGCTTCAATCTCCCAAGGCACCGCTTCCTTCCCATAAAACCAACTGGATCTAAAAAAAATTAACTTCCTATGAAGATCTCACTCCAAAAAATTTTCAGCCATTAATTTTAAAAGCTTCTGGTTTCTGATCCATTTTAAAAAATGGAGAGCATACTCCCTAGGCTTGAAAAAAAATGGGGAAAAAGGATGAGGGGTGAGGGAGGATTTCCATGAGGGAAATCCCCCCTCAAGGGGTTTCACAGGGCAAGGAAAGCCTGCTCTGATACCAAATGTCAGGAGGGAAAACTCAAGGGGATTATCTTTTATTGATAAATGGTTACAATATATAGGCATAAGCCTATATGATGAACATGACACTTGTCAATGAAACTGACAAGTGTCAAACTAACATAGTGCACATTACATTAACTCTAACATCTTATTTCTATAATTCCTTAGGTGGTTCACCTTGTTTTGTGCTAGAACCCTCAACTGCTAATTCTAGTAGTTTATATGGCATATCCTTGAGTGTACAAAGGTTTATTTATTGTTTCCTTCTCATCCATTACCCATACTCTTGATGCTATATATTTTCTTCATGTCTAACTAGTCTATATAATATTTATATGCTCATGGAAAACCATTAGAGGTGTAGAGAGTTTCTTTTCCCAATATGAAGTGGATTTATCATGCCTTGCTATCTCATTTTGAATTACAAAATAAAACAATTGGATGACCACATCACCCATAACAAAATAAAAATTTAACCAAGTGCATTCAAGCAATATAAAACTATATAGTTAAAATTCATAAAATAAATTTTACTAATTAGGAGAAAAATAAAAGTAAACCTAGTTAAGTGCTTTTGGATTTGTAATATCCAAAATATATGTTTTTCAATCTACTTAATTTTCATCCTAAGCCACCCCTCCTTCAATTATAATAGTAAACTCTATAGGAGGTTTATATTCAACCATTTCATTGGATAATGTTACTATGGTGGAGAGAATTTTAGTTAGTTTCTTGATCTCCTTTTCCTCCTTTAGCTTGCTAGTAATTATCTCCATATTCTTTCTTATCTTTGTAAGATTATTTTGTTGTCACACTAAGATTTTTTCATAGTGCAATTTTGTGGATTTAACATCCTTCATATATTATAGAAAGGAGACATATCTTTGGTTATTAGAATCAACCTTTGTCTTCCATCTTGCTATATTTTCTTTGGCTACTACTAACTACTGTAAGATAAAAATGAACAACACCAAATAAAGTAGTATATCAAAAGTGAACAACACAATGAATGCATAAAATGATAGATCTGATTTATTAATGACTCAAGGAGCTTGGATCTCCAAATTGTACAATGGATTTACCCCAAATATAGGGTTAAAATATACTTTATTGCTTTTGATACAATATTACAATGCTAGGGTTTTGAAACCCTTGTTTACAAAGAATGCTGGTGTCTTCAAAATTCATCTTCTCTCCAAAAAATTTGTGGGTGGGCTTGAGTATCCCTATAGGGCCACCCTAGCTACAACAACCATCAAGGATATAGTTCCTATACCTGTAAACAAATGGAAACACAAAAATTCAATAGTATATGTGAGGGCTCCACTATGTGAGACCCTCTATAAAAGATAAATCTACAAATCCTAGTGTTGTAAATAATGAAATGCAATCTTAGTAAAAAAAATGTAGGATGTAAAACAATGTTACATTTTACCTTGTTGAGAATATATCTATATTTTTTATCCACACTTCTACTTCTACGATATGATGGTGCACAGATGCTCGAAAGCATATGAGGGTTTGTTGGAAATAAACCAAAGGCTAGGAAATACCTTGAAAAATTCTAGAAGGGTTGTGAACACCCTGTAGTATTCCTAGAATGCTCGGTAGTGTTCAAATAATGCTCAAAAGTGTTCAGGAGTGATGGGAGATGCTTTATAGAATCCTGGTAGGGTTTTTAGAGGTTTCGGGTAATAAAAATAGAGGATGCAGCAACAACGAGGGAGAAGAGTGCTAGCGAAATGACAGGGTTTGGAAAATGATGGATGGAAGGTTCTAATTGAATAAATGCTTAACTGATCAACGTCTTAACATTTTCGTTCATTAACCTTCATTCATGAAAATGAATGACCTTTTATAACTTACCTTCAACATGTTAGGGTTTTGACAACACCAATGGGCAGTCGAGATTAAATCATGATGAAGGACTAAGATTATAACTTTGAATGTGGCACAGATAAAGTTAATTGGATGGCTGAGATTAAGTTGTGATGAGTGGCTATGATTTATTTACATATATATTTATATTAAATATATAAATATATAAAATATTTATATTTACATATAAAATATAAATAAATATATATACAAATAAATAATGGATGGTTGTGATTGGATAATGTATATGGATGACAAGTGGCTAGATTTTATGTCTACAAATGTTCCTTTTTGTATCGTGTTGCGTGAAACACAATGCGGTACAAAAACAAGAGACACCTGGTTTGGTGAAGCAACTTTCTTTCCTTGGAGTGCAAGAAGATATTAAAGACAAAAAATACTGGTGTAGCTTATCCCCTCAATTGGTCAATGAGTGAAGAATGAATCTCATGATCCAATTGATAGAATTATGGGTGATAATGTGGATGAGATGAATGATATAAATACGGGTGTATGATGTGTTTTATTTTTGCTCCAATAGAAAAGGGGTTTTTTCCAATTTATGTGGATGATATGAATGATATAAATGAATTTGAGTGACATAGATGATGATGCAATGAGTGATTCTATTATTTCCCTAATAAAAAAGGATTTTTTGCTAATTGTAAATGCAGGTGTATGATGTGTTCTATTTTTACCTCAACAAAAAAGGGGTTGTTGCCCATTTATGGAGATATAACTGATGTAAATGAGTGTATCCCGATGTGGGAAGTACAAATAAGATTTTGTTGCCCCAATTTTAGGATGATATAATGATTTTGAAGAATATGCCTTTTAGCATCATTGAAATGCAAAATGATAAAAATGTAGAACAACAGGAACCAGTCGTCCTATGATCGGTGACTGCTAGGAGACGATAACTCTAGTGACTATGCGTAATTTTTGAATGTTAAAGGGAATGATGTAGTATAATTTATCCATATTTCAAGCCCCATAGACAAGGTCATCAATGACAGCTTTTGACAAGTTAATCTGAGCATAGTATCACTAAAAAAATGAGGGACCAAATGGATCTTGATTTCGAACAAGAGAATATTGAATGATGAACAAGAGTCCTTATGGTGATTTACCCATCCTATAAAATTGCATGGATAAATAATCATTACAAATACCATGGAAAATAGAGTATACCACTAGATACGAGGTTCACTTTGATGATATGAATGATGTAAAATAAAGTGAATAATGTAGTGCCTAGGGATGATGTAATGATTGATTTCTACTTTTACCCCAATAGAAAAAGGGATTTTTTATTGGATGATATGAATGATGTAAATGAATGTGAATGAATAAGCATCCTTATGGTGATCTACCCATCCTACCAATTTGCATGGATATCCAATCACTGCAATTGCCAGGGTAATAGACTAAACCACTAAATACGAGGTTCATTTGAAAATGTGAGTGGAATTGGCAAATGTTAAATAGATATGTAATGATAAATGGTATTGGCAAAGTGGAATGATGATGTATGATGTTGAATGTAGATGGAGATGCATTGATGAGTGAATTTTGATGATTTTGTAAAATTTGGAATTGTTTTGAGACATTTTTTAAACAATTTTTAATAATTTCATGACTTTTTGATTGAAAACAAGTTTTAATCACCCAAATCAACATATGTTATCATAAAATATGATGAAATGGTGTTATGAATGAGTGGGATGATGAATATGAGAGTTTTATGAATTTTTGGGTCATTTTGAGGTGTTTTGAATATTATTGAATTATTTCACGACTTGTGGTCGTAAATGAAAATTAAGCACCCAAATCAATTTGGACTTTCATAAAAAATGATATGATGATGAGATGGATGCATGGATGAATTTTGGAGTGACTTTGTGTGATTTTTATACATTTTGGAGGCCTTTTATTCCTTTTGCAACATTCTAGAGTTGGATTCCGACCAACATTCATGGTAAGCATAGATGCGGGAGAGCATCCACCACCCTATAAATATTGGGAGGCATTTGAGTACACTTGGAAAATGCCCTACAACATTTGAGTGTGCCAAAATTAGCTATAAAAGATTTTGAAGAAAAAAATTTAAATTTATTCTTGCGTTCGAAGGTTCAAGAAGTAGCGTCTAAAGGAGAGTGAGTGAGTGAAGGAATGAGTGTGGAGGAGTGAAGTGATGATTATGGAGGGAGTGGATGCGACAGGCATGGAGGCACAGGTGGCTGAGGTAAGTTCCCTTGGCACAATTTTTTTATGCAATGAATGTGATGGTAATGTGCTTATGCATGTTATGTTTTGCTACAATTGAGGATCTTGGAGGTTCATCACCGAATCTTACCTATCATACCAGGGGTGAGAAAAGCCTTGCATAAGACCCATTAGGATAAGTTGGAGCAGATGGTATTAGCTAGGGTTGCTCAAATTGAGGTAGTGAGGGTTGATGAGGGGTACCTCTATACCTTGGCAGAGATATGGGATCTAGAAAGGGGGACCTTCCAGCTCCCAACAGGGGAGGTGATCGTGACATTGGAAGATGTATACCACCTTCTAAGTGCCAGTGGAGGGATTGCGTATCCAAGTTCGATACGATAAGGAGTATGAACTGAGGTAGATTTTTGGAGATGGATGGGAGAATGTGAGTGTGAAGGGTGGAGGGATAAGGTATTTGGCCATGTATGTGAAGGAGTTGGAGGCATTGCCTATCTTGATTATGTTCCTGTTGGCCAACATATTGGTGCCTAATGACACTAACTATAGATTCCTATGAAACATGATTAGGATGGTGTACGATATGATTGATGAGCCTTGAGTGTATGCATGGGCACTTGATCTATTGGCTTATATATATTTATATTTCTATGAGTTGAGGAGATGGAGGCATAAGGGGTTGGGTGGTAGTGTACTACTATAGTTTTGGGATTAGGAGCACTTCCGTGTAGCTCGATCTATGGGCCTGCCTTGCAAGGAGTGGGATAGAGATCAACCCTATGCATTGATATGGTGGGTGTATGAGGAATTTCAACTGAGTCATACTAGTCATAGTGGCCAAGAGTATAGGGATATATATGTAGGGTTGACACCTGATTAGGTGTATTGGAGGCTATGGCGAGATACTAGGTGGTCTAGTTATGGAGAGCAGTTATGGTGGGTTAGGCAAGCTATATGGGTGGTTGGGAAGGATGGAGTGAGGTGGATATGATATAGTTATCTTAGGTGCTATGATATTTTGGGTTGAGGTAGGGGGTACTTGAGGCTCTAATGCTCTATAGGCATCAATCTGATGAGTCAATCCTACGTTGTGTGGAGGTATGGTAGGTGTAGTATGCATATGATGAGGAGATATATCTCCTCTATTAGGATGATACCATAACCACTATGGACTATGATGCATGGTTAACTCCATAGCCACCATGGGTATCGATTCAGGTAGTTGAGGAAGGTAGTGGGATGAGGAGGAGGCCATAGAGGAGGAAAAATAGGCTCTATATGTTAGAGATATTATCTATCCAATCGAGGAAAGTAGGTGAGAGATGCAATATAGTAGCCTCTGAATATTTGAGATGATGATGGTGGCAGGGATGATATGGAGGAGGTTCTAGAGAGACCTCTAGATCAAAGTGAGGGATGAGTGAGGCTCGAGGCTAAGCAGGATCAAATTTAGTAGATGGTGGTAGAGCAGGATGCAAAGATAGCTCGACTATGTATATAGCTAGATGCATGGGTGGTAGTAGATAAAGGTGAAGATATGATAGCGAGGCTCTAGCTAGAACTAGTATAGAGGGGATCTTGTTAGATGTATGACATACTATGCCTTTGATCTCAGGATAGGTATATCTAGAATTTGGATAATCTACTCATGCAACATAACATTGGGCTACCAGATCAAACTTCTTCCTCCATAGCAAGTTTTGTTAGGTGTAGTGGCTCTAGGATTAGCGACTCTAGTTCTAGGGATCCTTTGAGGTTTGCCTACAGGTATTATCCAATGCCTAGATGCACTTTTTGTATAAGAGCCTTGGTGCTCAATTGTATATAGCCTTCGAGAATTCATTGTACATGCAATTATATATATATATATATATATATAATACATGATTTTTACTTTTGTGTTATGACTCTTGTGTGGATGTGTGTGTGAATGCATGTGTATATGTGATGGATGACAATGTAATGATGATTTGTATGTCTAATGGAAATAATACAAATGAATTGATGCTCTAATAATTATTTGTAGTTTAGATTTTTTCTTGACCATGTGTATCATTGTTGTTTAATCAGGGGTACAAAAATGGTGGTATGTAAAATGGAATACTCAGGTAATGATGTGGTAATGATATGGATGACGTTGAATGTGACATATGGATGACTATTTTTGAGATTGTTTTACAGAGACTCAAACATACTAGTGATTTATAACAAACTCACTAAGATCTATCTAATTTATATAAGATCAAATGTGTATGCAGTGAAATGTTCATTTACCAATCATGAGCATGGTAGTGACTCAAGGCAATCAAGAACCAATGTGTGTGCAAGTGAGTTCATTAACCCATATTGAGTAAATTGAGATGAAAATATATCATGGAGGAGATCATAAAGCTAGCTTGTCCTTATGTGTAGTCAAAGGTCTCTTCAAGAGAGACATGTCACCACACATGAGCATACTCCACTGCTAATCAAGTGTTTATAGCCCTTGTGGATATTAGCTCCATAGTCTAGTAATTTGATCTCTAATCTTTGGGGATTCGGACTACCTAACAATTTTGATGGAAATGTAGTTCTATCCTTATAACTTATAGATATGTGGTGTGTGATTTGTAAAAGATTTATAGCTTTGGGGAATCAGATTCTCAATCGGAGTGTGATGAGAATTTAACCCTATCCTTACTACTCATTATTTTATTTGTTAGTGCAGTTAGTGGTAAAGGCCATTGCTTTTTGTTTTGGACTATGTGCATAATGGGAAAAGCAAAGATGATATTTTTTGCTTCGAGGCTCAACCCAATCATGGTATTATCCCTCTTTGACACAAGATGTTTTAAATATGTGTGAGATATGGTTGGTTCAAGAATGGTAGAGTCAATTCCTAGAACTCGAGATTTTATTTAGTGAAAATGTGCCTTGGTCCTAGAGAAAATTTGACATGCAATGAAGTTTGTTGGAAATACTAGGAGTGGTTGAGTGACCGAAAACACCTAGGTGTAATGGAAAATTGTAGTGCAAATGATAAATTGACTTGTAAAATGTTGTAATGGAATGGATGTGAACTTGGGGTGCCCTTGATTAAGGCAACAAGATTTATTGTATCAGTTATTATCTAAACTTAACAAATGAATCCTAATATGGTGGATGAAATGCATTAGAATGACAATGAATGTGTGAAATGCAATGTGTATGGATGATGTTTTTGTGTATTATCCATGTATATATATATATAGAAGTTACATTAAGCATAGAACACTCTCAAGTGGATGATGTTTAGTGGTTCGGGCTCTTCTACTCCCTATAGAATGGCAAGTCTATAAGTTCTTTGACCCACTTTTTGTGTGACAATGTATAGACCTAACTAATTAGCAATGAATTTATCATGAGGATACGATAATGCATTGGTATTTTGTTCCTACTTGGAATTCACATGGATGGGTTTTGACATTGTAAGCACGCTTGAGGCGATCTTGGGGTACCCTTGATTAATAAAACAAGATTTATTGGATCAATTATTGTCTAAACTTAAAAAATGACTCTTAATATGGTGGATGAAATGCATCAGAATGACAATAAATGTGTGTGTGCAAAATTAATGTGTGAAATGCAATGTGTATGGATGATGTTTTTATGTATTAGAGAGAGAGAGAGAGAGAGAGAGAGAGAGAGAGAGAGAGAGAGAGAGAGAGAGAGAGAGAGAGAGAGAGAGAGAGAGAGAGAGAGAGAGAGAGAGAGAGAGAGAGAGAGAGAGAGAGAGAGAGAGAGAGAGAGAGAGAGAGAGAGAGAGAGAGAGAGAGAGAGAGAGAGAGAGAGAGAGAGAGAGAGAGAGAGAGAGAGAGAGAGAGAGAGAGAGAGAGAGAGAGAGAGAGAGAGAGAGAGAGAGAGAGAGAGAGAGAGAGAGAGAGAGAGAGAGAGAGAGAGAGAGAGAGAGAGAGAGAGAGAGAGAGAGAGAGAGAGAGAGAGAGAGAGAGAGAGAGAGAGAGAGAGAGAGAGAGAGAGAGAGAGAGAGAGAGGTAGGTTGCATTAAGCATAGAACACTCTCAAGTGGATGATGTTTAGTGGTTCGGGCTCTTCTACTCCCTCTATACTGGCAAGTCTATAAGTTCCTTGACCCACTTTTTGGGTGACAATGTATGGACCTAACCAATTAGCAGTGAATATATCATGAGGATATGGTAATGCATTGGTGTTTTGTTCCTACTTGGAATTCATGTGGATGGATTTTGACAATGTAAGCACGCTTGAGATGATATTTTTATACTCATAGATGCTCCAAGGCATTGATTCACATTTCATAAAGAAGTGTGAGTTGGTCAAGATGTGCTTGTCTAGTAGTGTCATCATTTATAAATTCCTACAATGAAACTCTCAATGAGGGGATCTCGAGCTCAAGAGGCATGATGGCTTCAATACCATAGACCAATGAGAATGGTGTTTCCCCAATAGGCATATGGATGTATGTTCGATAATCCCATAATGCCAAGGGTATCTGAGTGTGCCAATATCGATGATTTTATTTGACTAGTTTCTTGAGAATATCAATCAAGGTATTATTGGTTGCCTTAGTTTGTCCATTTGTCTATGGGTAATAAGGAGTTGAGAAAATTTGTTGGATATTATACTTCTCGCAAAGTGCTTGAAAATCCTTGGTTTTGAAAGACTTACCATTGTCAGAGATGATTTTTGAGGGTATACCAAAGTGATAGATGATATGTTGAAGTATAAAATCCATAATCCTAGGTCCTCCTATCATATTGGTTAAAGAAATTACCTCAACCCATTTAGTGAAGTATTCATAGGTAGTGATGATGAATGTGTGTTGTCTCGAGGAATAAGGTAATATTTTACCAGTCAGTTCCAAACCCCATTGTGAAAATAGCCAAAGAATTTTAATGGGTTGCAATGCTTATGATGGTACATGAGTTAAATTAGCATGTTGTTGATATGATTCACATCGATAGTATTTTCAATGGACATGTGTGAACCTTCTTCAAGCTTATGGGGTGTTGGGATCAGATGAATATCATCAATGATATTATCAAACTCATCTGGTTTAGTCTCCTCTATGTCTACTTAGAGAACCTCAGGATCTGAGGGTGAAGGTGAAGGTGAAGGTGATGGAGGAATGTAATTGGCCGAAGCTCTTAACAATTCCTTCAACAAGATGAATTCGGATAAGGATGGTGGTTCATCAGATAAAGATTTTTGTGTATTTTTAATTTTTTATGTACATATATTACATGATGTTCCAGTGAAGATGGATCAATGAAATGGCGGTGGTGGTTCACCGATAGGTTCATATCACCCTATTGGAAGAAGAAAATAGAAGATGGACTGATGGATGGGGAAAATTATGAGATAATACTCATCATGTTTGATGAATGGAATTATTGGGGTAGATTACTCATCAGATTCATCCGAAGATACCAAAATGACATTGTATTATTCATAGAGTTCATCCTCAAAGTCATCATTATGATTTTTTTCCTCTTATTGCTCTATATTGAAGCATGGAAAAGCTTGTTCAAGAGGGGAAGTTTGTGGATTAAATCCTAAGCTCGAACGATCATGTGCTTATCGATATGGAAGTTTTATGATGTCATGCATGCCTTTTTCGTGTCGTCCTAAACCATAGCCTTGTAAATTAACCTGATGAAAGTATCGTTATGGGAAACTTGATATGTGTTCTATATTTGCAGAGGATGGTTGTTTAGCTTCATCTAGGGGAGGATGATAGAACGATGTATCGACCCCCCCATACACAAAATTGATTCTATTAGATGCTAGAACCATATGGTACACTACTCCTATGGATAAGGGTGGGTCACGTGGGAGACCATAATTCCTAGCAGTTTGGATGCTTAGCAGTGTAACTATGACATCTTGGACCACATATTCACCAATGCCATGATTGGTGAGGTGGAATGCCAATTGTGAGGATGTGGAGGTGAATGGAGTGGATGTGGAGTTGGAAGGCTCATGGATGACTTATAGCTCTAAAAATGGGAGGGATGTATGATGAAATGGCATCTCACAGTCTGTTAGATCAACTTGTGAGACATCTGCTGGTGTGGATGAAGATGGATTTGGTTGAGGAGTTTGATGGATGGTTGATGATGTTGATGTGGATGGAATGATAGTGGGTGTAGGTTGGATGGGTGAGGATGAATTAGTGATTATGGGTGATGTTGATGTTGATGATGTGGATTGGGTTCAACCACATGTACATATAGTCAATTGTGATGAAGGTGGAGGTGTAGAAGTGGAAGCTTGATGTGTGTTGGTGAATGGGTAGCTTATCAAGAATGAGAGATTTGGATGAAGAAGTGGTGTATGGTGTGGTTGATGGTGTTAAGAATAGGCGGGTGGGTGGAAATATGGATTCATAGGGATTGGAAATAAAATTGCAATACTTAAATGGTTCGATGTTCACTGATAGGCAATGAATTTATCCCTCATGCACATATTTTAAGCATTGATATAGTATGGAAGGGACACATCGCATCTCCCTAATATAGGGGTATTCAAGGAGTACATTGTAAGCCATGGACCCCTCTAGAATGTGGAACTTGGTAAAACAATAGTGTCAACTATGGAATAAAGAGCATCATTGAATGCTCTTAAGGTGAAGGTGGGTTTGGTTATGTGTGATAGCAAAATATTGAGGTGTTGAAGGGAAACTATGGTGATGATATTGATGGAGGAGCCAGTGTTAATCAACACTCATTTAAATGGATTCCTATCAACTTGAGCCATAATGTGTAATAGAAAGTCCATTGATTATGATGAAACTAATTTAATTTCAAAATAATAGAATGTGATGGAAGGCTCCATGCACATTTTAATACTCTCAAAAAAATTGTTGAAGGAATTAGTGTCTTGGGATTGAAGTTCAATGGACTTTAAAATTTACATTAATACCTCACAATGTGGGAGAGATTATTGTATGAGCTCATAGATAGATAGTTTGGCTGAAGCTATTTTGAGGCTAGTTGTCAGCTGACTACTTAGTGAGATGATGGTTCTTTGTGAATGGTTTTGGGGATGAATTAGTTATGATGGATGACTTGAAACATGGATAAGTTAGGATGAATTGGTGGAAAAATAAATGGGTTATGATGAATTAGAAGTTTTTGAGACACACTTGCTTGTGGTACTATAGGAGGTTGAACTACCTATTGTTGTTCATTTTTTCTATTGGTTCTTCTTTGACCTCGGGTAACTACGTGAATAGCCCCCACAAAACCTTGATACTATTGTACGTGATTGACTTGATTAGGAGGTGTCTTAATATTTGACTCCCCTATTGTCTATTGTTGTTCCTCATGATGAGGAAGTGGTGTTTGGTATATACCATGATTTTAGTTTTTTTGGCCAAGGGACTATCAAACTTGATGGCCCCTAGGTCTATTAGGTCTTGTACTATGTCTTTGAATATGAAGTAGTTGTTAATGTCATGTCCCTTCTATCTATGATAAGGGTAAAAAAAGTGTTTCTTATAGGTCTTGTTGCATTTGGTTGGATCATCTGGCTTAAACTCAGGTAAAGGAGTCTCATTTGTGTCATATAACTTATGGAAGATGGATGCATATGATTTTGGTAGGGGTGTGTAGGTGTGATTTTGTTGAATAGATTGTTGATGTTGGTGGTTTCCATAGTTGATACTATATTATGAAGTTGTTCGGATGGGGGAACCACTTGATAGGATATTTGTTGTAGTTGTTGTTGCACTAGTTTTTGTTGTTGTTGAGTCATTGTTGGCTAACTCAAGACCACTTGATTTACTTGACTTGGTTTTGATTGGCTATAATAACTACCTTTAGTTTAGAATTTATTGTGCCATTCTTTATTCTTTGGTTTTATCTTGCCTTCTTGGATTTTTATCCCCTCAATCACATGAGTTTGGGTGAGAGCTTTGTAAAATGTTCTATATTATTGTAGTTGCAATAACAAGGATATGGATTTTGAGCAAGTCCTTATGAAAATTCAAGTCAATTCCTCCATTGGTAGGGAGAATGAAAACTTAGTGATAACTACCCTCCAACAGTTTTCAAAATCAGAGATTGACTCTTCTTCAAATTGTCTAAGGTTGTACAGGTCAGTCAATATGGTTTTCTTGCAAACATTAAGGGAAAATCTCTCCAAAAATTTATTTGCCAATTGTTCAAATGTGTAAATGTTATGATGAGACAGATGATTGTACTAGTCTAGAGCATATCCTCCCAATTTCTAAGGAAAATTTCCAAGCATTAGATCATCTTGATCTTGAATCTAAAAGCATGAGTGTATAAATGTGTTGATGTGCTCTCTAGGGTCCTCAATCCCTTTAAATTTGTTAAATTTTGGTACTGTGAAATCTATAAAATATTATGGTGATGGTACAAAAAAATGAATAGGCTAATTGATTAGCTATCTTAAGATAGGATTCTGGTACATCATACCAGGAGTATGCATCATCAAGCTATCAATATGTTGTTTTATTTATTGGATTTTAGGGTCTTCCACGTGTGTGTAGAAGCCTTGTATTATTTGGTGATTGTGTGGAGGTGGAGTGTGTAAAGTGGTGAATGGTTGAGATGAAGTGTGGTGTTGATGGCTAGATGGATTGAAGGGTACTTGATGATGTTGGGCATGTTGTTGAGCTTGGTGATAGAATGATTATTGTTTATGGAGTGAGGATGAAGTTTGGGAAATATGAATGTGATGGGTTATGGAAGTGGGGTTGATATGGGTGAATGGGGTGTGGGGATGGAGATCATAGAAGATTGCGATAATTGAGATGGATTTGAGGTGAATAAATTATGTTGGTTTGGAATGAAATGGTATTTAAAATCTTCTATATGTGTTTGTTATCAGGGACAAGAGTGAGCATCTTGCTGGCCCATGAGAAATTAATTGAGGTGTTGCCATGATTTTTGTATAGTAATTTTTGAAGCAAATGGTGTGGGTGTGATGAAGGTGGATGTGGGTGGAGTGAAGATGTTTGCAATGTTGGTAGATGTTGGTGGAGGGTAAGTTGCGAAAGAAATTGCACCTGAGTGAGGAATGGTTGATGGAATATGTGAAGCAACATTAACTTGTGCTTCCTAGAGTGGATTGGTATAGGTAGTGGTATAGGTAGATGGGATGGAGGTGATTTGGCTGCATGGTGGTGGAGGAATTTGATTTGAAGGGGTAGATGTTACCTCAAAAAGAGGGTTGGTGTAGACTTGGCTAAAGTTGGTGGGATGTGAGTGAGCAAGTTCCAATTGAGAATAATGAACTTGGTTGTGTGGGATGTTAAGTTATTCTAATACTGGTTTGGTTGGTCTTAAGTAAGCCCTAAATTTATCCATGTCTATGTAGGTGATGCGGGTATCGGTGGGTTTGGAAGGATTAATTTTTAGGATGGAGGTATGAATGGATCTGTGCATCACATCAATATTCAAGGTGAATATTATGTGTGAGGATGCTACAGATAAACCAAGATATCCTATCTGTGTTTTACTAGATGGGTTAGCCACAAAAGTGACTGGGGAAGAAGTGGAACACTCCATGGATGAGGTTGGTACTTGGCTCATAAATTTGGATTGAGTTATGGTCAAAACCATAAGCTATAAGTAAGGTAGAGGTTGTGGATGTGGGGATGCGTGTGAAAATATGGAATGACAATGAAAAACACACATAATCAAACAAACAATTGAATCCTATGTTTTACAACAATGTTTTGATTTTGAATTTTTTTGTAGGGTTCATGTGTTTTTATGTGCAAACCCTAAGCCTAGACTATTATGCAGGATGGATTCCTAAGGTGGATGGAAAAAATTGAATTTTTATGGTGATAAAATCCAAAAAAATCACTCATGGGATGCTAAGGTAACTATGGGGCGAGATAGCAGATGGAGATGAAGCCCAACGTCACTAATATCGATAAATGGTTGGTGATGAAGTCCAACTCACTAATGTTTAAAATGAAACGTACAAGCGTGTGTAATTATTTTAATTTTTTTTATTATATATGGTGTTCATAAAATGCCAAGAAACTCTCTTTTACTCAGCCATGCTGGTGACCAAGAACACTAATACCAAGTTCCTGAAAAGAGTCTAGGGTACACCTCTTAAGATCCACCCTGAATCATCAAGTGATTCCAATAGTGGACGATTCACCTAGCTCTTCCACACTTAATCATAAAGTGATTCCAACAGTGGCAATAAGCTCGAATATCAATTACTTGTTCCAACTTAGAAAAGTAAAAAGTGAGCAACTTTAGCCTAGAATGAAACTACTTATGCTTTTTTGTTTTATTGCAACCAACATAGAAAGTAAAAATACCACAAAATAAAAAAAATTGAATCTAATAAAGTGAGTGTTCTAATGCAGTTAAGATGAATGCACAAGTGCAGATCTATCCTATGTGCAGACTATATGAAGTGATATTTGTAAATGCCTAAGATGCAATATGTGTTGCTTTTTAAATAGAAAATATATATCTTTTTTTAATATCTTTAAAAAGCAATAAAAATGGAGGTGGGATTTGATCAAGGCTTTCCAGGAAGCCTACGTATTTCTTCCCATTTGTAGAAATTAAATTTCACATGCTTGCACCTAGTTCCATTTCCACTTAAATAATCTACGGATCTACAATCATTGTAGTATAGCAATAATAATGCACAAAAAACCTACAACAACACTAATAATAACAACAATGACATAAATAGCAGCAATAATGATAGATAATAGTAAATATAGTAGTTTCATATTAACAATGGTATGTATGATACAACATTACAGTTTTAACATTACAATACAACCTGCAAACCCTAGGCTGAACATCCTTCATGGTTACATACAACAATGGACTGCGTCAATCACCATGCATTGCTCTCCTTACTGCCTACACATATTCTCTGGGTGAACAACTTGAATAAAATAGGGGGGTTTATTTATACACCCAAAAGTAGTTATGTTCTCCAACTACCTCATAACTTTCCTCAAATTACATTTCATGTGCATTTGCTCTTGCATTACATGACATTTCCACTACAGGATGAAATAGCTTATAATTCTAATTCAGACGTCATAATTGAATTACATGAATTTATACTTACGTACAATATTAAATTTCACTTTAAAATATTATTAAATATATATGCACACACATTTTGTCAAACACTTTGCATACATTTACAAAATAACACATAATACCAAAACTGGTTCAACAAATAAGGACATCTCAATTTGCCTGTCTACACCAACTCTTCTAGATGTGGTGTAGAGTCTCTTGGATGTGGTGAGACATCTCTTGGATGTGGTGGGACATATTTTGAATGTGGTGGGGTATTTGTGTGACCACAGATCAAATCCTGCTACTTCCAAAAACCCTAGTTTCATGATTTTTGAGCGATCGAATCTTCGAAAACCTACAAGAAAAATAGAAAATATAGATCAGAAAGGTTGATAAGGTATATTAAAATAATAAACCCTTTGGGGGTCCCACTGTGATCACCATTTTATAAGTAGAAAATAAACAACACCAAAATACTAATAACAGATCAAACACCAAAAATATTGCACAATGAGAGAATATAATTATATTGAATTTTAAGGAGCCTGAATCTCCACTATTACAATATGGGTGTGCCCTAAAATGAGGGATCACAACACCACTCATGTTTGATACAATAAATTTACAATGAGGGTTTAAAACCCTTGATCAAATAATAGCTGGTATCTTTGATTTGTCTTCGCTCTAAACAAGTTGTGGGTGGGCTTGTGTATCCTTACGGAGCCACCCTAGTTGCAACAACCATCAAGAATATGATTCCTATACCTATAAATAAATGAAAACCCTCTATAGCATATGCAAGGGCTCCACTGTGTGAGACCCTCTATAAAAGAAAATCTACAAACCCTAGTGTTGTAAGTAATGAAATGTAAACAAATACAGGAAAAATGTAAGTTGTGATGCAATAAAATATTTTACCTTGTCGATAATACACCTATGATTCTGATCCACACTTCTACTTCTATGATCTAGTGTCACACAAATGCTCAAAAGTATTCGAGGCTTTTTTGGTGGCAAACTGAAAGATGGGAAACACCCTGGAGCATTTTGGAAGGGCTATGAACACCTTGCAATATTCTTGGAATGCTCAATAATATTTGGGAAACACTCGATAGTGCTCAAAAGTGATGAGGGATGCTCTATAGAATCTTGATAGGGTTCACAGAGGTTTCGAGCAACAAAAATGAAAGATGTAGTGGTGGTGAGGGGGAAG
Organism: Wollemia nobilis; assembly: GCA_028583015.1. Lineage (NCBI taxonomy): Eukaryota > Viridiplantae > Streptophyta > Pinopsida > Araucariales > Araucariaceae > Wollemia > Wollemia nobilis. Next base: position 11,118,543 of record JAQPPZ010000442.1, on the reverse strand, counting down.
AGTGCTAGAAAAATGCTAGGATTTAGACAATAATGGATGGAGGGTTCTAACTGAATAATTGCTTCATATATCATCCACTTAACCGTTTGTTTGTTAATCTTCATTCATGAAAATGAATGACCTTTTATAACTTACCTTTAACATGTTAGGGTTTCAACAATACCAATGTGCGATCCAAACTAAATCATGATGAGGGCTAAGATTATAACTTTGAATGTGACATGGATCAAGTTAAGTGGATGGCTGAGATTAAGTCGTGATGAGTGGTTGTGATTTATTTACATATATATATTTATATTAAATATGTAAATATAAATATATAAAATATTTATATAAATATATAAAATATTTATATAAATATATAAAATATAAATAAATATATATATACAAATAAATAATGTATGGTTGTGATTGGATAATTCGGATGGATGACAAGTGGCTAAATTTTGGTGTCTATAACTACAATTGTAAATAATGGGCTTATTTAGTTTGACTCCACTTAGTAGTTTCATACTTGGATTATGCTAGCTCTTCCCATAGCCTATGAATTTCCTCTATAGATCCATATAAAGCATATTTGAGAGCTATGTCTATAGATTCTACTACAACTATGTGAATTGGAGGAGCATCCTCTATTTGTAAGGGTTTACTTTATCTCATTGGCTCTATATCAATTTCTTGTATAGAGAGTTCCGATGGGTTTTATTCCCCCCATTCCTTTGTAGGTTTAATAAATTATTGTTCTTCATCAACTCATCCTTCAATAAGCTTCATGGGATATTATTCCTCTTTTAGTTATGTTTACTATGACTATTCTGGCTCTAACTACTTCGATTATTTTTGGAAAGCCACTTTTGTTAGGGTTTATAAAGGGTCAATAATAATTATCCTTATGTATATCCTTTATTTATTTTTAGGTGGTGAAAGGGGGTGTTTCCTCTCTTACTATTAGGGTTTCCTTAGTCCTATAACATAATTCTCTATTACTCCACCTTTGAGCCCTCAAAAATATCATTAGTTCTTCTTCCTCTTTTAGTTCTAAATCTATGATAGGTATGTTCAAAGGGGGATATATGGATTTTATGAAGGTTGATGAATATGGATCATCCTTCATGGACCTAGGCCTATGTTCTTTAGTTTTCCTAGGATATTTTGGTTCAAATAGTTTCTTAGCAACATTTTTTTTGGGATGCTTTGTACTCTTTCCAATTACTTCCTTGCTACTTCTAATGAAGCTCACCCATATAACTCTCAAATCTTGCCAAATTAGAACATTTTTTATGAGGAGTTGAATTAATCCATGGTGAGTGAGATTTGTTTCTCTAACTACCTAAATTGTTTGGGAAAATTCTTTTAAATATTTCATGAAAAAATATGGGAGGTTGATCATCCTTCCATGGTGGATATGAGACATATAGAAATGGTCAGAGAAAATAAAGTTGTGATTATCTTTACAAGTAATATGCACCTCAATATATGAAGGGAAACCTTATCCCAAGGTACAGTTAGTTATGTCCTCTTGATTCCATTAGGCATGAAATTATTTTATTCATCCTTTTGTATAAAATGCTTCCTATAAATTGTTGCTTCTGAATTACTGTTATAATATTAGGATATCTCTGTTGGTAACCCATAACTTTAATAATATTTTTCTCTATCATTGCAATACTGATACCCTTAAATCAAGTTGTATAATCATGTAATACCATAGAAAATTTGATGGAAAGCTCTTCATGGTGCATAATTAATCATTTAAAATAATCCATCCATCCTATAGATTTAAAAATCTTTCACCTGTAGGTTTCACTAACCTTTTTGTATTGGTTTTTAACATTTATGTCCATGCCCTATGGTTGCATTGGTATCTTTCTCACTTAGTTCAAATATGGTTTTTCTCTTTATTATAATTTTTTTCTACTCTCTATAGGGTGAAATGCCTTAATTTTATAAAATTTTGGAAGTCTTTATAGTATTATTTTCAATATATAGGTGCATGTGTTATTCATGTGGTTGAGGTTGAGTTATCCCATTGTATTATCTCAAGCAACACTATCCAATCTCATAATCCATAATTGCATAATGAATTGCATGCATAGTCACATTCTTGTAGTAAATTCATATTAATTTCCTTCCCACTATGTCCTCACTAACGTATCCCATACTAATGTATCCTCTTAGTTAATTATGACATCATCCTTGATAGTTGTGAATATGTACAAAGGATCAAACAGGACTACATAAAATATTTGTTAGTTATTTTGCATGTAGAAGTAGATTTATTAATTGGAAAATAGGTAAGAGAAAGGACACATTAGAATTGTGAACAAGACAACTATTTGTAGATTTAAATGTATGTGGGAAAAGAAATATAGAGATTTGTGTTAGATATATTACATTATTTGGTAGCATTAAAGTACCATGTGGTACATTGTATATTTGTAAATATTATTTTAGGAAGTGGAATTTATATTTTATCTAATGTAGGTGTCAAATATACAAGTGAAGAGTCATATTGTATGTGGTAATATATAAAGTCAAGAGACATGAGAGGTTTGTATTTTGTGAGGAATATGAAAGAATGCATCTCCTAGATATATGAGGAAATCAATAGTCAAAATAATGAAATTCCATTTTAGATTATATTATGGATACAAAGCTCCATGTATTGTAATAAATCAAGAAACATTGTATACTTGATCAATAATATTGTGAGTTTTTCAATATTTAAATATTATTTTTATTTCATGAATGTGATTGGTTTATATTGATCAAATATTTAAATGCTCTAATATTATAATTGATTATGATCCTGGATATTGAGATCTATGATTTAATTTGGGTAAGAATTAATTAATGGTATCATATCCTCACTTTGTGTGAGAAGAATTTTTGGAGTAATTTTAAATTGAGAAAAGAAATTCAGAGCTATCCTCTAGATATTATTTGAAGGAGTAATTAAATTGAGTTAGTCGCTCATATCAATTTGAAAATTGTTTATTATGGCTTACAAATATTTTTGGACATTAAAAGTGAATAGAATCATGTAGAATAAAGGTTTAAAAGTTTTAATAGTAGCTTGGAGAACACTAGAATACAGACTGGTAGTCTAAAAGTTTTGGACATTTAGAGAACAATAATGTAAAAAAAAATCTAGGTTGAAATTGGAAAATTATTAGAGTTATACTCCAAAAGCAAGGAGCACGTGACAAGTCTAAGGAAGAAGCTAGCCTAGGACAAGTCTAAGGAAAATCATACTATGAAAAGTAAAACTACGACAAATCCAATAGTCATGAGCGTCTGACTTTGAGAGAATCCAAAAGTGAAGTAGATAATTGTGAGTGCTTAATTTTGGGAGAATCCAAAAAGTAAAGTGGAACTATGAGTGATTGATTTCAAAATATGGAGAGTAAAGAATAAAGCATTGATCACCTAATAGAGCCTTGAGAGTACTAGGTGAAACATATTGAGCACCAAATAATAGAGTCAAGTACCTAGAACAAAGAAACAAGCATTGATGTTTAAAATTTGAAATTTGAAGAGCTTGAAAAGGTAGAGATATTTTTGAAGATTTTCAAGTCAGAGTAATGTTCACCACAGGAGGCAATTTTGATAGAGTGTAATGCATTCATGAAGCACCTCATAACATGGAAGCATAAGTAAGTGGAATTATTAATTTTTTCCAAAAAAATAAATTTTAGGAATGTGATTTTATTGAGTTATAAGGTTTTAAAAAAATGTTCTTTTTTCTAATATTTGGAAGGATAATAATATATATATTTGTTTTTTTATAAAAGAATAAATTAGATGCATGAAAATTATAAGGAGATAATTGAAAAATTGATTGATTATTGAAAGGAGATTTATAAGGTTGGAATAAATTTATTAAAGAATAAATTTATAGGAGCTATAAGGGAATATTAAGCCATGACAATATTTAAGAGATATTATGGTGCAAAATTAAATCATCGGTATATTGATTTAGGGGAAAGTAGACATATGACTGGAAATAAACAATGGTTCAATACTCTTGAAGAAAAATATGAAAAACCGATCACTATAGTTGATAATAAGGTATATGAGGTCAAAAGGGGGGGAACTGCAGGTGACTTCCTTGGGAAGTCTTGCTCCACTTCCCTACTTCCCCCTCCCTGGTCCTGTCCCAGGTCCTTGGCACTTCCTTGACCTTTCCTTCTGGGTTGGATGGCTTTGCAAATGATCTCCTTGGGCTGGGAGATCACTATTCCTCTTGTCTACACCTTTCCTTACCTATTTGAAGGGTCCCTTCATGTGCCTTGGATATGTGATGTCCATAGGATCCTCCATGAGACCTTCCCTAGGACTTCTAGGTTGTTTTAGGTATCTTTTCCTTGGAGCTCTCAAATCTTTTCCAAGTTTTTATAGGATTCTTCTTGGAGCTGGAGTTTAGGGGTTCTTCTGGTGTGGTTTGCTATAGCTTGGGAGTGTGGCTTCAAGAGTAGCTCTTCATAGTTTCTTAATGGTTTGGTGATGGCCACATGCTTATTCCTATGGTGCTACTCTTTGGGTTTCTGGTTGTGGGATTCATGGTGGACTTTCAGTTTATTTTGTGGCTTGGTAAGGGGCCTCTAGTTTTCATGTTGTTGAAATCCCACTGTGTTTCCTTTTTTGGATCCCTAAAGATCTTCGTTGGTGGGTTTGGAGTTTGTATTTGGATTCTAACTACATTTTTTTGGTCTATATGGGGACCTGTTCTTAATACCTGTAGTTTGGTACCTCGAGGATACTTCTATTGGGGTTCCCTAGAACCCTCTCATCTCTTTCCCATGGTTGTGGTTCTGCATCTACTGCTTCCTCTATTTCCTCTAGTTGCTAAGTATTTTTCCTTGCTTCAGAGGGATTTTGTGGTCTGCAGGGATCCTCCGTTTGCTTTTCCACTTTTTAGGCCTGTGCAGGATGCGGTTCTATTTCAGTTCTATTATTTCTTCTGGCATCCCTGATGGTTTCTCATCCTCCCTTGGGAAAATTCTCTGCTCCACCTTACTTTTAAGGATGGTTTTTTGTAATGATTATGGTTTTTTGGTGTTTCCTTGTTGGTTTCTAGTTTCTCCCCTATGTGGGATTGTACATTCTTGTTCTTCCCCTTCCTTGGAAGGGTCTCTTTTTTGCTTCTAGGATTGTTTCAATTTGCATGGTTTGGTGGGAGCGCCATGTCTTTGAATTTCCCACTTTTTGGTTCTACACCTAGGTGGGAGTTTTTCATTTTGCTTGTAAGGGCGGGAGTTTCAAAACTCATATTTACCACCTTCTCCTTTTCTCGCTTGGTGAGATTTTCATGTTTACATTTGGATGCAACTTTTTTGCTTTCCTGCTTCGGGCATCCTGTCTTGCATCCTATATCCTTTTTCCTATATTGGATCTTGAATATGTTATTGGATCATGTCCTTAGGTCCATCCTTGGGCCTTTCTCGTTGGTCGTCCTATGGTATTTCTTGAAGTCTTATGACTTGTTGTAATAAGGTTTTGGGTTCCTTAATAAAAACCCACTTTAATTTAATTTAAACTACCAAAAAAAGGTATATGGGGTTAAAGGAGTAGGAGATATTTTAATCAAATTATCTGATGGAAATGATATAATTAACAATATTTTTTATATACCTGGATTAACTACTTATCTTCTCTTAGTATCTCAAATGATGGATCAAAATTTAGAAATTGAGTTCAGAGTTATTGAGAATAAAAAGAAGTGGCTTATTACTAAACAAGGAAACTTCATAGCATCTGGATTTTGCACAAATGGTGTATTTGTTCTACAAAATTTATCAAATGTTGCTCTATCATAAAGAACATTAGAAACCAAAGAAATTTAGCATAAAAGGCTAGGTCATATAAGTTCATATTCTCTAAATGGTATGAGTAGATATCAAATGAAAATATGATTACCTAAATTAATATGGGAATATTCAGTTTTTCCATAATGTCTTATAGGAAAACAACATAGAATACCTTTTGACTCAATAAATACAAAGCTTAAGAGCCACTTGAATTAATATATACATATTTATGTGAACCAATGAACACTACTAGCCTTGGAGGACATAGATATTTTTAGTTGTTTATCAATAATTATTCTAGAAAAATATGGGTATACTTCTTAAAACTTAAATCAGAAGCTTTTAGTTGCTCTAAACAATTTTAGAAATTGGTAGAAATAGAAACAAGAAATTCAATCACGAATATTTGCTCAAATAGAGGTGGTGAATTTCTATCAAAATATTTGAAAATTTTCTAAGGCTAAATGGTATAAAAAGACAACTCACTATTACTTATTCACCTCAAAAAAATGGTATAGAAGAAAAAATAAATCATTCCATCATATAAATTGTATGTTATATGCTAAAATAAGTAAATATTGATTGACAATAGTGGGTAAAACCTAAATAAACTATAGTATGTATACGTAATAGATCACCCACAATATTACTCAAAAATATCACTCCTAAAGAAGCATGCTTAGCATAAAAATCCTTCGATAGAACATCTAAGAATCTTTGGATGTAAGGAATATGTGCATATTTCAAATCAAAAAAGAAAACAATTAGATGAAAAAATCATATGTGGGATATTTATTGGTTATGATGATGATTCAATAGGATATAGAATAATTAATCCGATTACAAAAAATACATGTGAGCAAAGATGTAGTTTTTGATCAAGAAAATAGAAATCTTGTTGAAAAACCAAAATTCAATACAAACCATGTTCTAAGTATTTTATCAGATGAATAAAATTCTTCAAGTTAAGAATCTGAATTAGATAGAATTAATGAGTCAATTGAAAACTCATAATTCATATTGTCACCACAAAGAAAAGAGGTAAAATGGTACATAAATACACTTAATGATCCAAAGCTAGAACAAATATCGAATCTTACCACCACAAGACCTCAAACTTGCAGCATGACAAGAACAAATATGGGATTAGTAATCAAACCTACAACTACACAAGCAACCGTAAGACAACCAAAATGAAAAACAACTATAGAATTTGAATATGCAACATTAATAAAAAATAAAACATGGGATCTAGTTGATCTACCATGAGGAAAGAAAGTAGTAGGATGTAAATGGGTTTACAAGATAAAATACAAAGAAAATGGTTCTCTTGACAAATACAAGGTATGATTAGTTGCAAAATATTTTACTCAAACAGAAGGAATTGACTACAAAGAAATTATTGCACATATAGCAAGAATGACTACTATTCAAACAATTTGTGCATTAGAAAAATACCTAGGGTGGAACATTTATTAGATAGATGTCAAGAGTGCATTTCTTAACGGGGATATTGAAGAAGTGGTATATATGACTCAACTATAATGTTTTGTTAGTATAGGAACAAAAGATATACAAACTAAACAAATCATTATATAAGTTAAAACAAGCACCATGAGCATGGGATATTAAGATTAATGATAATATATTATAACATAATTTCAAAAAGAGTGCATCAAATTAAAATATTTATATAAAAAATTTGGGAAAGAAAGAATAATTCTTATAGTATAGGTTGATATAGTAATCATTAGAAAATCAAAGGATCTGATAGATGAAGTTAAAAAAGTTTTGGAAAATTACTTTGAAATAATAGATCTACGATTTCTACACTACTATATTGGTTTAGAATTTTGTCAAAGATACAATAACATCACAATAAAATAGATAAACTATGCAAAATCATTACTTGAAAAATATCGTATGAAAATTTGTAAACCTAAAGACACTCCTATGGAGCAAGGACTATAATTATCAAAATATGATAAGACACCACTAGTTTTTGCTACTATGTATTGACAACTAATTCGAAGCCTTTTGTATTTAACAAATACTAGACCTGATATTATTTTTGCTATAAATTATCTCTCTAGGTTTATGCAAGAACCTAGAGAAAATCATTGGAAATCTACAAAGAGAATACTACAATATATCAACAAAACTACAGAATATGGGTTAAAATACAAAAGAAATAATATTTTTTACTTGCAAGGATACTTATATTCTAACAATGTTAGGTCTATAGATGATAGAAAATCAACATCAGGATATGTTTTTCCTCTTGGGTTAGGACCTAATTCCTGGTCTAGTAATAAATAACATATAATGACCCTCTCATCAACAAAAGCATAATATGATGCAACAAGAGATGTAGTATGTGAAGCACTTTGATTACAATACATTTTATTAGACATGGAAATAAATAGTACTCCTACAACATTAAATTATGATAATAAAAGAGTTATCAAATTAATCAAAAATCATGTGATTCATGAAAGAACAAAACATATTGAAGCTCACTGTCATTTTATTAGAGATCATGTGCAGGGTCATTATATTAATATAAAACATTTACCCACTAAAGAACAAATTGTAAATATTTTTACAAAATCACTTGGACAAAACAAGTACATTATATTTTAGAGTCATTTTTTTACAACAAAATATCTTCATATCAAATAATGTAATACAGAGGGGTGTTAGAGATATTAAATTATTTGGTAGCATTAAAGTACTATGTGGTACATTGTATATTTATAGATATTATTATAAGAAGTGGAATTTATATTTTGTCTAATGTAGATGTCAAATATACAAGTGAAGAGTCATATGGTATGTGGCAAGATGTAAAGTCAAGAGACATGAGAGGTTTATCATATGTGAGGAATAGGAAAGGATGCATCTCCTGGATATGTGAGGAGAGCAATAGTCAAAGTATTGAAAGGTCACTTGTAAGGTTATATTATGGAGATAAATCTCCATGTATTGTATAAAATCAAGAAGCATTGTATATTTGATCAATAATATTGTGCGTTTTTCTATAATGAAATATTATTGTTATTTCATGAATATGATTGATTTATATTTATCAAATATTTGAATGATCTAATATTGTAGTTGATTAAAATATTGGGTATTGGGATATGCGATTTAATATGGCTAAAAATCCATCAATTTGGCATGTGAAAATAATGAGGAAATAGAAGAACTTTAGGAATATCCCATAGTTAAGAGAAAATAAAGGGCATATAGAAAGGAAAAATGACCACATTTTGTAGATGCATAAGATAGACATAAAGTAATAATATTTACAAATAATAAAATCCGTTTACCTAAATTACCTAAATATTGGATGAGCAGATGTAAGTAAATATAGAATGTAAGAATTATGAAGTGTTTGAAAATCTATATAGAAAAAATAATGCCTGAGGGATTAACCAACAAGCTAGACTTTTTATCATCTCCCCTTGATAGTACCCAAATGGGATTCCAATTCCAAGTATTGCTCTCTTTTTTTGAAAAGGAGAGTTCAACCAAAAAGCTAGTTTTATGAATTTCTCCCCCTTGATAGTGTTTGTAAACACCCAATTTTATGTGCATCACTAATATTCAAGCTCATCAATCCCTTCATTAATTATCCTTTCAATCAACTAAATTGAATTGAAATTCCTTGTACCCAAATTTGGAGTATTTATTTCTGTGAAATCGTAAAGGTATGATCGATAGTGTTGATGGAACTTTTATGACCTGGCAAAGCTTTTTCTAAATCTTTCAATTTTGATCTTTCCCATCCAATTTTTTCCTCCAATAGTCATGGGGAAAAAGTGCTAGTGTGAAAGTGATGGAAATGCTTTTTTCACCCTATACTTTTGACTATAATGTGCCAAAACAAAGAAATTTGACTTTCTATACCTCTCAAGCCACCCACCATTATGAACCAAATCCTAAAAAATTTGATCCATACCTCCTAGAAAAATCCTAAATCCAAGAATTGCCATTTCTCATATTCTTCTATTAATGGTTTTTGATCCTTTTCAAATTTTAACCATCTCCAATATTGTCATGTTCAATGCAATTCTTCCCCTAGGGAGCAATGGATTCCTATAAAACCAACACTTGGGATGACCATTTCATCATAGTTTTTATGGTAGAATAAATTTATCAAAATTCATATGCATTTTCCATGGTCTTTTGAAAGCAATTTTTTTTTACCAAAATATCTCTAGAATGATAGGAATTTGACATTTTGCATGGCAATATTATACCAAAATATTATTATAATATTGTGAAGACCATCCTTACAAACACTCAAGTTCTTGTTCTTGCAAGTATCCAAGCATCTAAGATTTATCCAAGTAATAAAGTCTTCAAGCAATCTCAAGCATCAATTATCAAACATCCAAATTCTCAAGTGTCAACAAAAAGCAAGCTAGCAAGATTTAAACAAGCTTCCACAAATAAAGGGGAAACAACCTTATGCATTCAGTTATGTTCTTTCTTCTTATTTAATTTTGACACTCTCCTAACCTTGTAGCTTTAAAATTTTAGCTTGTTGCAAGTGAAGCTAATTTTGCATCTTAAATATTGTATTTAGTTATAATTTCATTTAACCACTTAATATTTATTTCAAACAAGTAAAATCAAATCATAGTCATCATAATTTTCATTTAACTTCCATTAAATCATTGCTAATTTGCTCTCAAAATCGAAATTGGTACTAGACTATAGATTGGTGGTACTATGACTCTTTGGTTTACAAATAATAAAAGCACCAAGGATGCTATCACTACCCAATAGCACTTTATGTGTTCTATAATTTCATCATTTTTTATCTATCTACACAGGGAATTGGTTTTTATTCAAGAAAGTCCAACATCCTTTGATAGCTCAAATAGGCCCCTCTATCACTAATTGTATTTTTTTTCTATTTTTTAGGTTAATCAAGAGTATCATTTACTGGTGAAAGCATCAACAATGCTTCTATAAATTAGATATGCTTCTGCCCCTATGGTAGAAAGAGGTTATTATGTGTTTAATATTTTTCATTTAAGCAATTACAATTAGGATTTTTTTATTGTTTTCTTAAACCAAGTTCTATATGTTCAATAGCAAAATAAGCAAAGGGAAAAGAAAGAACTAGTTTAGCCTTAATCACATAGGGGACCAACTTAATATTTTAGCTTTAGCATAAATAAAAATCATACATACTTTTATCTTAGGACCTATTTGCTACATCTTCTTGCACCCTTGCCTCTTGAAAAAAAATATTATTTATTATATCATCAAAAGCAAAAGTCTTTTTAGCTTTTAGCCTTTTTTTGTTGCATTTGCATGTTACATTAGGGATAGATCAGAAATTATATTAGACAAATAAGTATTTAGGAGAAACATATGTGTTATTCAACTAATCTAACAAAACTAGAATTTAAACTCACAACTTCCCCTAGTCTCAAAGTGAGAAGAGGGGAGAGTGAAAAAGCATTGTGAGGAGGCTCTTCATGACACCTTTCATATTTTACCTTCTCACATTTTGGTGAATCTAACATAAATACCACCATGGGTATCAATATCTTATTTGTCCAAGCTAAGCCTTAATCAAGATAAAATTTACAAAACTTCACTTCTGACCACTCAATATTTTTTGTTTATATTGGACCACATTAAATCTAGATAATAAGAATATAACCAATTGCTAGTCCTACTAGTGGTGTTCATGATCCTTTGAGTAGCTAACATATGAGCTACTAGGATATATTGGGTATAGATCAATCCTAGGCCATTTTATACCCATATAAGGTCTTGCATGTATTTATGCCTAGTAAGGAGTATATTATAATGGGCTAGTGGGAGTCATAAGGAGGCATACTATTACCCTTGACATACCATCTTGGCCATGTATCCCAATTGTCACTTCTACATAATTATCAACCCATATATAATATTTCTCTCACATATCGATGGGTATATAGAGAGTAGTCAAGTATACAGGGACCTTTGATATATAAGGAGGACCTTGAGGTATATAGGTTAAATTTGGTATTTTGAGGAAACGAGATATAAGGTTATTAAAACATCTTCTCTTTATTTGTTATTCAACTTTTCAAACTTCAAAACCTAATAAATGTAACCTTGCCTTCCAATCCATGGTTGAGAGACACTACCTAACCCATAGTGCTACCTGTCAATTGGTGATGGCAAGTCGGGATTCACACAAACACATTCACAGTAATTTCACGGTAATTTCATTAAAAATAGCTTAATACAGTTTACAGTAGTCTCTCCAGTATACCACTTCTTCCCCAATCCCGAACTTCACCATCCCCTTTACAAAGATTTTCTCCGAGTTTTTAACGAGGCCTCAGTCCTCCAGGCAATCAATGCCTCCACCAAACAAATTTCAAATTCAAATTTCCCCCCAGGACGAGAATTCAAATTTTGCCATAAATGGGCCACCGCCCGAACCACCATGGAGCTTGCATTAATGGTTTTCCTCGACCTGCAACCGCCGTCTTCGTCAGATCGATCTCTTGTACCGTGGTCTCCTCCATAATGGCCATTACTTGCGTCTGTTCCATTGCCTGTTCATGTTACTTTGTCAATAAAAGAAAAGAAACGTGGTCGTGGCTCTCATCTTGATTCAATACACGTAGCTGTCCACGTGTTAAATCTGACCTCCCCTGGTTGTCCGCATACATACTTGGCTTTACCCACCTCTGTCCACAACTTTTCCAAAACACGTGCCCCTCTCCATAGTTTTGATACACGTGGCTGCCCACGTGTCAAATCCTGCCTTGTCCGGTCTTCGGTTCATTTTCTTTGGTCATGATTTTACTTGGTCGCGATATCGCGATAGGTCGCAAAATCGCGACATGTCGCGATATCGCGACCAAAAACGCTTCCTCAAGCCTCAACTCTTTGGGGTCACGAAATCGTGACATGTCATGATTTCGCGACCCCTCCCCTCTCTCTCTCAACCTTCTCTTTGTTGAAGCTCCTCGTAAATTTCTCCGCCTTGCATTGTCTTGTGAAAATGCCACGTGGCGGTTTCTAACCGGCCGCGATATCGCGACAGGACCCTTTCTCCTTCACTTTGCATTGGTGACCGTCGCGATATCGCGACGTCGCGATATCGCGACGTTTGGAACCCTTCTCTTTTGCCTTTGAAATTTGGTCGTGATATCGCGACGTCGCGATATCACGACGGAACCCGCCAAAGCTTCACAGCAGCTTTCGAGGTCGCGATTTCGTGACCTCTCCTCCCTTTGCCTTAAAACTTCTCCAAACCCAAACATTGCTTTACAAAACCTTCTCCAATGCCGAAAATAAAAAGATCAAAGTGCAAAGAACTTAAAAAGAACTGAAAATTTTTTGGATGACGCAGGATTGCCCTACTGTTTTCGGATGCTCCTGCATCAGACACCCGGGGTAAATTAAAAGTGATCCTCACTTCTATTTTGTTTGGGGAAGACCCAGGCGGTCAACCTCCGTCTTCGACAGCCAAGTTGCGTCCTCAATAGGTTTGCCCTTCCACTTAATTAAATACTCAGAATATTGCTTGTTTCTGGTGCTTCTGCCTTCACGGGTGTCCAATATTTCCTCGACCTCGTCTGTGGTTGGAGTAGAGGCTGGAATTGGCCATAATTCTGCACTTGCTATTTCTGTACCCTCCCCCTCATGATATTCCACTAAATCTGAAACATTAAAAATAGGTGAAATATCAAGCCAATTGGGCAACTCCACTTCATATGCATTTCCTGACTCCCGCCTTCCCAGTATTCTGCATGGTCCAAACTTCTTCATCTTCAATTTGTTATAAGTCTTGGCAGGGAATCTCTCCTTCCTGAGATGCACCATGACCTCATCTCCCACTTTGAACTCCTTGAACCGCCGCTTCTGGTCTGCCCTTGTCTTGTATTGAGTATTCATTTTTATAATTTGTTTTCTTACTTCTTCATGCGAGACTTTTCATATGCTCCGCAAATTCTTACGCCTCGGCACTGCACTTTTCTCTTTTGTCCAACTTCCTCAGTTCAGACACATTTCTTGGGCTGTTCCCGTATATTATCTGGAATGGAGACTTGTTGGTGCTCTTATTAACTGAACTGTTATAAGCAAATTCCGCCTGTGGTAAAACTAAATCCCATCCTTTAGGCTGATCTGATATCAAACATCTCAATAGATTACCCAGGCTTCTGTTCACCACCTCTGTCTGTCCGTCAGTCTGTGGGTGGTATGCAGAACTGAATTTCAGGTCTGTTTTCATCTTCTTCCACAGAGTTCTCCAAAAGTACCCAACAAACTTGGTATCTCTGTCAGAAACTATGCTTCTTGGCAGACCGTGAAGTCGTACCACTTCCTTGAAGAATAACCCAGCAATGTGAACTGCATCACTTGTCTTCTGACAGGGAATAAAATGTGCCATTTTGGAGAATCGGTCAACCACCACAAACACTGAGTCATTTCCCCTCTGTGTTCTCGGCAATCCAAGAATAAAATCCATGCTTATGTCCTCCCATGGCCTCTCAGGTACGGGTAATGGCTGGTATAATCCTGTGTTTTGCCTTATGCCCTTTGCCATTTGACATATTCTGCATCCTTGCACAAACTTTCTCACATCTTGCTGAAGTTGTGGCCAATAATAATTTTCATCCACTAGGGCAATAGTCTTATCCCTTCCAAAGTGTCCAGCCAATCCTCCGCTGTGCTTTTCCTTGATCAAGTTCTCCCGCATGGAGCTCCTTGGAATGCATAATTTGCTCCCCTTGAACAACATTCCATCTTGGATTAAGAAATCCAACCATTTTGTCCGGTCCACCGTAACAGGTGTTAAGCAAGCCTTCCAAGCTTCTGCAAAATCCGGATCTGTAGGGTACAAACCCTTCAGTTCTTCAAATCCCACTACTTCCACTGTCAATTTCATCAGTAAAGTCTGCCTTCTGCTCAAGGCATCTGCAACCTTGTTTGATTTCCCACTCCTGTGCTTCAGCACAAAGGTATAACTTTGAAGGAATTCTACCCACTTCATGTGTCTTTGGTTCGATTTTGTCTGACTGTTAATGTACTGTAAAGCCTGATGATCAGTAAATAGAACAAACTCCTTTGGCAGCAAGTAGTGTCTCCACTTCTTCAGAGCCTGAACTATAGCATAAAATTCTTGGTCATAAACTGAATATTTTTTTCGAGCATCATTCAACTTCTCACTGAAATAAGCAACTGGCTTGCCTCCTTGACTCAGTACAGCCCCTATTGCACTACCACTGGCATCACAGTCCACCTGAAAGACCTTGCCAAAGTCTGGAAGTGCCAAAACAGGTCGTTCTGTCACCTTTCTCTTTAATGTATCAAAGCTCCTTTCAGCCCCAGATGTCCATTTGAACTCCTTTTTATCTCCCCTCATTGTTTCTGTGAGAGGTGCACAAATGCTGCTGAAGTTCTTTATGAACTTCCTGTAAAAGCTGGCCAAACCATGAAAAGATCTTACTTCTATTGTGCTTCTTGGGGTAGGCCATTCAATGATGGCTCTCACCTTCTCGGGGTCCATTTTCAGTCCTTTTGCTGAGATTACAAACCCCAGGTAAACTAATTCTTTCTTGACAAAATTACACTTTTTCAGATTTATTAATAACTGCTCTTCTCGCAGTTTTTCAAAGACCCTCCTGATATGCATCAGGTGTTCCTCCAGGGTCCTGCTGAATATCAATATATCATCTAAATAAACAATAACAAATTTTCCCAGGAACTCCTTCAGTACTTCATTCATCAGCCGCATGAAAGTACTTGGTGCATTGGACAGCCCAAATGGCATGACCAACCACTCATACAAGCCCTCTCTTGTCTTGAAGGCTGTCTTCCACTCATCTCCCTCCCGGATACGGATCTGATGATAGCCGCTTTTTAAATCAATCTTTGTGAAGTATTCAGCTCCACTTAAACAGTCCATGATATCATCCATTCTTGGCAACGGGAATCTGTATTTAATAGTGATTTTGTTGATGGCCCGTGAATCTGTACACATCCTCCATTCCCCATCCTTCTTTGGCGCCAGCACTGCAGGCACTGCGCATGGGCTCAAGCTTTCCCGAATCAATCCCTTTTCTAACAATTCTTGGACCTGTCTATTTAACTCCTCAGTCTCTACAGGCGTCATCCTGTGTGCAGCTTTATTTGGCAAGCTTGATCCCGGTACTAAGTCTATATGATGGCTAATTTTCCTTACTGGGGGTAAACCCTCAGGCACATTGTCAGACACAATATCTGGAAATTCCTCCAGCAGATTTAGGACTTCTGCTGGGGTATCCTGGCATTCTTTCCCCCTAACTCTAGGGATTATTGCATAACATAAATGTTCATGCTTCAATCCGTTCAGGAACTTCCTCCCCTCAACTAAACAGACTCTAGAATTGTTACATACCTTTTCATCCGCATCCTTTAAGGGCTTTAGTTTATGGCGTACACCATTCTTTGTCAATGAGTAGGTGTTGGCACGGCCATCATGCACTGCACTCCGATCAAACTGCCAGGGCCTCCCCAGCAACATGTGGCAAGCATCCATGGGTAGGATGTCACACAGGACCTCATCACAATAATTTCCAATGTTAAATTTAACGGAACACTTGCTCATTGACCAAAGCTCCGTGGTCCTTCCGTAACCATGCGACCCGGTATGGGTGTGGGTGCTTCTTCCTTTCTAACCGTAGCTTTGTAACCATTTCCTCGAAACCGGGTTATCCGTGCTACCATTATCAATAATGATATTGCAAACCTTGCCCGCACATTTACATCTGGTGCGGAATAAACTTTTTCTCTGGTCTGTGTCCTTCTCCTCATTCAACAGGACTCTTCTTACAATCATTGTTTCTCCTCTCTCCGCTTCTTCGGAATGCTCAGACTCAGCATCTTCCTCTGCCACAGCAGCTCTGGCTGGACCCTCAGGCCTCTTGTTCATTCTTTCTCGGTGTTGTGGACACTCAAATGCCCGGTGTCCTTCTTCACCACAGTGGAAACATGTTCCACGAAATACTCCTCTTCCAAATCCTCGTCCAGATCCACCCCGTCCTCTTGGGTAGCTGTTCTGATCTCGGGGTTGATAAACATCTTCTTCCTTTTGGTCCTGGTTACTACTGGCTTCACCAGTCTTCTTTGGGTCCTTGTACTTTTCTCCACTGGTTCTCCCACCAGTTCTTCCACCGTGGCCCCTTCCTCTTTGCTTGCCTTCAAACCGCCTATTCAGCTTTTCTTCCACCTTTAAGGCAAATTGGTAAGCATCCTCAATGGTGCTTACCCGAACCAGGCTCAGTTCTTCCTGGATACCAAGTCTCAACCCATTGATATACCGGGCTACCTTTTCTTTGTTTGCCTCTAAATGCCCTGTTCTAATAGAAATCTTGTAAAACTCTTCAGTGTATTCTTGGACAGTTTTGTTTGTCTATCTCAAGCTCTGCATTTTTCTTAGCAGATCCAACTCGTAATCTGCCGGGATGAACTGTCTTTTCAGCTTCTCCACCATTCTATCCCATCTTGTTATTCTCTCCTTCCCTCTTCTGTTCCTCTCCAACTGTATTCCCCTCCACCAAATGCTGGCATGACCCTTCAACTTGGTCTTAGCAAATCTGACCCGGTTAGGGTCTTCAACCTCCTCGTACTCGAAATATTCCTCTAAATCATTTATCCAGTCAATCACTTCTTCTGGATTTAGGTTTCCCGAGTATGTAGAAACCTCCATTTTAGGTTGTTTTCCAATCTGAGAGATGGCCTTATACAACCGGGCTTGAGCAGGATCCACAACTTCTTCTTCTTCCTCAGACTGGTCTTCTTCTTCAACTTCGTCTTCACTTTCCTCATCCCCTCCGGGTTCGCGCCTTCTACGTAACTCTGCTTGCAGGGCTTGAACTTGCCTTTGCAAGGCTCGAAAGTCTTCGGCCGGCACCACATCTCCTCCTCCGCCTCGGTTTCTCCGTGGAGGCATTATATTTATATAAAATTTAAATCTTTCCACAGATCCTGGTGTAACTGCCTCTCTCTCCGGCGATCTGTTACACGCTCAGGAGCTCCCGCTCTGATACCACTTGATGGCAAGCCGGGATTCACACAAACACATTCACAGTAATTTCATGGTAATTTCATTAAAAATAGCTTAATACGGTTTACAGTAGTCTCTCCAGTATACCACTTCTTCCCCAATCCCGAACTTCACCATCCCCTTTACAAAGATTTTCCCCGAGTTTTTAACGAGGCCTCAATCCTCCAGGCAATCAATGCCTCCACCAAACAAATTTCAAATTCAAATTTCCCCCCAGGACGAGAATTCAAATTTTGCCATAAATGGGCCACCGCCCGAACCACCATGGAGCTTGCATTAATGGTTTTCCTCGACCTGCAACCGCCGTCTTCGTCAGATCGATCTCCTGTACCGTGGTCTCCTCCATAATGGCCATTACTTGCGTCTGTTCCATTGCCTGTTCATGTTACTTTGTCAATAAAAGAAAAGAAACGCGGTCGTGGCTCTCATCTTGATTCAATACACGTAGTTGTCCACGTGTTAAATCTGACCTCCCCTGGTTGTCCGCATACATACTTGGCTTTACCCACCTCTGTCCACAACTTTTCCAAAACACGTGCCCCTCTCCATAGTTTTGATACACGTGGCTGCCCACGTGTCAAATCCTGCCTTGTCCGGTCTTCGGTTCATTTTCTTTGGTCATGATTTTACTTGGTCGCGATATCGCGACAGGTCACGAAATCGTGACATGTCGCGATATCGCGACCAAAAACGCTTCCTCAAGCCTCAACTCTTTGGGGTCACGAAATCGTGACATGTCACGATTTCGCGACCCCTCCCCTCTCTCTCTCAACCTTCTCTTTGCTGAAGCTCCTCGTAAATTTCTCCGCCTTGCATTGTCTTGTGAAAATGCCACGTGGCGGTTTCTAACCGGCCGCGATATCGTGACAGTCGCGATATCACGACAGGACCCTTTCTCCTTCACTTTGCATTGGTGACCATCGCGATATCGTGACGTTTGGAACCCTTCTCTTTTGCCTTTGAAATTTGGTCGCGATATCGCGACGGAACCCGCCAAAGCTTCACAGCAGCTTTCGAGGTCACGATTTCATGACATGTCGTGATTTCGTGACCCCTCCTCCCTTTGCCTTAAAACTTCTCCAAACCCAAACATTGCTTTACAAAACCTTCTCCAATGCCGAAAATAAAAATATCAAAGTGCAAAGAACTTAAAAATAACTGAAATTTTTTTGGATGACGCAGGATTGCCCTACTGTTTCCGGATGCTCCTGCATCAATTGGCTACTACCTCTAACCCTCTGATGGAAGGTCATGATGACCGACCCACCTTGGAAGACTCTAAATTCAAGAAAGAAGATGAAGATTCTCCACCCCAGGGTTCTCTAATCCCTATCCATGATGAGCATGAAAGGGTGGTTTTTTATTCTGTTACTCATATGGATTTATTTTTTTAGAAGCATATGGATGTTATGAAATACTTTCTTAAGGAAGCCCATGATAACCTAGGCATCTATATAGGGTAAGGTTCACTATTGGACCATCCCAACAACCTATATCTAATCCTTTATCTTTAAATCAAGTGAATTCATCCTTTGTATCTTTAAATATAAACCTTAATGCATCAAATTCTTATTTAATTGATCCAAATCCCCCAATCATCACCACTTTCATGGATGTCAAGATGCAAAACATCATGTCTTCTTTGGGATATTATTCATCTTTGCTCTATCTTATGGAACTATTATAGGACAATGTAAATTGTCCTATATCTCACCAAGATATCACAAGCTACATATTTTATCTAGATGTATCATCAAGTGTACTATTTCTAATCATGTCAATGACATTTATTCTAATTTCACAAGCATGAACATGGGTTTGATCCAAAATCCTAATCTTGCAATCTCTCATCCTTCATCTTCTAACCCTTTATCTAAAATAGCTTGGGAATGAATCATATGATTCCAAATTCAAAATTATACACACAAGTGTATCAACCTCATATCAATTATCAAGTTCCTCTTATCTCTCAACATATTCCTTTTGTACAATCAAATATTATTTCTTCCAAAATTTAAACTCTAGATTTCTAATTAAAGCTATTGAAACAAAAAATAACCACAATCCAAGGGTCTTCTTCTAGTTACAAGTTATGATAACTTGTGCAATGAACCATTAGATCCCTTTGTTTCTAGTTGTCTTTTTCCTCCACAATTTGAAACTCCTAAGTTTCAAATGTATAAAGAGAAGGAATATCCCATCAACCACATTATATTTTTCAAAATGACTTCTAGAAACATTTCTTATGATAAAACATTGTGACTCAAAATTATTCCTAAGAGCATTAGTGGTCCCATATTGGAATGGTACTACCAAATTCCAAGGCATTCCATTAAGCGATTTAGAGATCTTGTCAATATGTTATTCAAATAATTCTCTATCTATATTAAGGAAAAGGTTACAATTAGTGACCTATACCAACTCAAGCAATATAAAAATGAGAACTTTGCTAAATTATTGGTAAGATGGTGAGCCTTGGTAGGGAGACTCTAGTATGTTCCTCCACCCTGAGACCTTATATATATTTGTATAGGTAACCTTAATGAGCAATTGGCCTTCTATTTGGAGATGGCCAATGTATCTTCTTTTGAAGGGATGACTAACATGGCCAAGATAGTAGAGACCACCTTTTTCAAGAGAGGGAAAATAAAATCTAAATCCTATAAGGATGAAGATAAGTCTTCCTCTCACTTGAAGGGGTAGTACAAAAATAAATACATTGTACACAATGGATTTATGGACTCATGACAACCAACAATATTAGTGCTATGGAAATATTTTAAAATCTTGTCTTAGGGAAACCACAATAATCAAAACCTAGGAGGAAGTATTCTCAACTAGATAAACCTCTTTTAGCCATCCTAGATCAGGTGTTGAAATACAAAATTATGAGCTTTATCCTACTAAGCCTCTAGATATTATAAGGTAAAAATCTCCTTGGTTTCACCCTAATGAGCAATGTGCCTTCCACTATATTAATGGTCATGTGATCAATAAATGCATGAGTCAACAAACATAAAGTTATTCTTAATAGCTCTAAAACTCAATCATATTATAATCAAGACATTATAATTTTTCAAAATCCATCGCCCAATCATAATCATAATCAAAATGCAATAAATATAGCTCACTATAGGAATTTCCTACCTCCAAATCAAATAATAATTGGGACAATTTATTCTTATAATCCCATTTGTGTTGTAACCAAAAAACAACATAATAATCCTTCATATGGTCAACCTTTTATACCTAATTTTGTCCTTCATGCAAAAAACCTTCTTTGCTTGAAGGAACTCCATTAATAATTCAATCAAGAGATAAATCTAAGGGAAATTCAATTTGCTCCATAAAATTGAAATTACACTAGCTAAAATAGCCCTTCTTGAGCTTCTTAGGATCTCTCTAACCCATAGGGGAATCTTAATCAAAATTTTGAGTGAATAAGTTGTTCCTCAAGATCTCAAACCATATGATATCACTTCTATGGTGGGTTCCATTAGGGTTAACCATTTAATGAGGATTATATCTCTCAATCCTCTATGGTTGAAGATATCCCATTATACATCATGGGTAATATCAGTAATAGGTTCATCAAACAAATCTTAATTAATAACAATTTAGGTCTCAATATCTATAGCCAAGATTCATTAGTAATTTTGGGCTAAATAAACAAGACTTGTAGAAATCTAACATTTTTATCAAGGCATTCAATAATGAGGAATGTGAGGCTAGTGGAACTTTAGTCTTACCCTTCAAATTTAGATGTCATATTCTCAACACTCTTTATATCATGCCTTATGACTTAACCCACAACATTCTTCTTAAGCAGCCATAGATACAAGAGATGTGGGTTGTACCTTAAAATATTTATCAGTACCTTAAATGTGAATATAGGGGTAGGAATTATCATATTCCAGCTCATCCTGAGCCCTTCACCTACTACCAATTGGTCAAAAACATAAAGCTCATATTTGCCCTTCTCTCAATTTGTCTCTTGAGTTGTCTTCTTCTTCTTAGTTTTGAATCATTGATGCATTAAGGTATCTCATATTAAATAATTCACATAACAATAAATATAAAGGATAAACCTCTAATATAACAAACATTAACCTTAATAATTAAAATAATAATCATCCTTTTTGTTCCTATCTAAAATTCCCCTATATACTCAAACCTTAGGCTTTCCTTCTAGTAGTAAAAGTAAAATAGTGCAAATTAAAAGTTGCTCTTTTATTTGTGTTGGTACTATTAAAGATGAGAAAATACATGGTAGTAGACCTTTCTTGCCCAAATTATAATACACTTCATGATTCTTGTCAAACTTGTATTCCATTCCAAAGAAAATACTTTCTAACATGGGATATCATGGTAAAGGACTAAGCCTATATAAGCAAGACATCAAAGAGTCCCTCTAGACTGAAGCCTAGTTGAGACACTGTGATATGGGTTATTTCCTTAACCATAGTCATACCTTTCCCTCTTAATATTATTTTAGTGAATATTAAGCCAACCTTCTTGATAGGGCATCCCATGATGACACCATTTATTTAAATGAATTGGATTGGGATGAGAATGATGGTGATGGGTCACCTCTCCTCATAGATCCTAGTTCTTTTTTATTTACATGGTTTTTTGGTGTAAATATCCAAAGCCTAGTCTACCCTAAGTTTATTTTCAATAAATATTACTATGAGATAGAGGACAACCTAAAAAATCTTCTTCAAGATGGTCCCTCAGATTATCTAGTCCAAAATTACATCTATTTTAGTGGATCTTTCCCCCAAATTATGAATTTCACTCTCACAATAAATCAATCATAATTATCCATCCATAGATCCTATATATATTGAGATCTTGGGAGTGTTGACATGTCCCCTTCAATTAGAATATGAGTCTCATATTCTAATTGAGAAAACCATGGACATTGATATTGGGACTCTTAAAAATCCCAATATCCTTAAGCTAGGTAAAATATCAACCCTAATCAAGCTTGAGGAAGACACCAATCTTTGGATGGACTTTAGTAACATATTTGACTAGTCCTATATTGATATGCTAACTATTGATCCTTCCCTAGTTGTCCACCACATCATTGTTACTTTTGGTGTGAAATCTATAGAAATAGAAACTATAGAAAAAACATCCAAAGGTCACTATGCTAGTCAAAGACAAGCTCCAAAAGCTAGTCAATGTTAGATTGATCAAAACCATCAACTATTCTAACTAGATCTATAATGTCATTCTTATCTACAAGAAAATAGGTAGTTTTAAAGTTTACATAGAGTTTCAAGACTTCAATAAAGAATGTTCCAAGGATAACTTCCTTATACCTAACAATGATATGATCATTGATTTTATTGTAAAATATGGAATACTATCTTTATGTATGGATTCTAAATAAATAATTAGATCAAAATTGCTCTTAAGGACCAAGATAAAATATCTTTCACCACCTAGTGGGGAACGTTCTACTATCAAGTCATACCTTTCAAATTGAAAAACATAGGATCTACCTACCAAGGAGCCATGACATATATATTTCATGACATGATGCATGACATCATGGAATACTATGTTTATTATTTTCTTGGTTGGTCTTTAAACTAGGAATATCATGTTCGAGACCTAAGGTACATCATTGAGTGGCTATGAGAGTATAAGGTATATCTCAAGCCTCATAAATATGTCTTTGAAGTTACATCAGGTTTACCATTATGATTCATCATATCCCAATATTGCATCAAAGTTGATCCTGACAAGATGTAGATATGCTATCCCCTCAAACTTTAACTTAGCTTAGGATTCTCTAGGGAAAAATGCAATCCATTTAGATATTCATCTCTCAGCTTGTTGAAAAGTTTCAACCTTTCATCAAGCTTTTGAGGAAGGATACAATATTCAATTGGGGCACTAATTGTCAAGCAACCTTTGATGCTCTCAATTCCTATCTCTTGTCTAGACCTTTGTTGTTATACATAACAATAATAGATCATGCCTTAGGAGATATGTTGGCACAATATGATTGTTAGAGTAATATTCCCTAATTTGGGGGGATGTTAGAGTAGATTATACATTATTTTATTATGCACTATTGTTAAAGCCCATATTAAAGTGGTTAGGTGGTTATGATACAGTTGATTACTAAGTGGTTATCAAACCACCTACATGTATTATATATTGGGCTTCATTTCTCAATACAAACTTAATGCTCACTTTATCCCTTTATGGTATCAAAGTAGGCGATCTGACAGTCTACATGCATTTTGAAGCAATGACAATTTGCATGAATTTTGAAGCAGTGATATTTTACACGCATTTTGAGATGGTGATAGTCAACATATTTTTTGAGACAACGATCTGGGTAAATCTGGGTGCATGTGGACTTATAATAAAATCAGGGCACAAATCCAAGAGCGAGACCCATGGATAAGCACAAATAGACAGGGCACAAATCTTAAGGAGTGGGAACCCTAGTTTAAGCATGAAACCTGAGGCAGAGCACAAACCTTGAGGTAGACAAGTGGTGATACCGACTGATGTGGATTACACACAAATCCTAAGGTGCACATGGTAACTACTGACCTTATAGGGTGGTGATGTTGCAACTGTTGATATGGCATATTGCATGGCACTAACGTGGTGAATTTTAATTTATCCATGGGGTGGTGATGTGGTGTACTCTGGTTCATCCAGGTGGTGCATGTTTATTCACTGTTTTAGGTGATAAAAGAGTCTTCAAAAGTCTCGATTACCCGAAGGCAATAAAATACTTTGGTGAGAAAATATTGTTTTAAATACTGCCAATATACGTAGTGTGTTGTATGCGAAATAAAGAAAACTTTAGATTTTTTCTAATGTTCTGCCATAGAAGGAAATAAAATGACAATGTTATTTTTTTCACTCTCGTCGAGAGTGCTAACCCGATTGGCCGCTCGGGACAATGCTAGGCAGAACACTACGAGGTCAGGGGTTCAAACCTCACACAACACATAATGAAGAATTTATTTTTGCTGCATTCCAAATGAGGAGGAAATAACTAGAAGTTCTTGGTCTTCTATTCCTGTTGGCTACGCTAGCCCAATTGGCTAGTCGGACTAGCACAAAGGCATTGGCAAGCGATATATCGGGGGATCAAATCCTACCTGTGCCAAAGCAACAATTTTGTGCCAAAGCAACAATTTTTTGCCAAAGCAACAAATTTTCATGCCAACACAACCATTTTTTCTAAAAGGAGTAATATTTTTGCTCAAGGAGGTGTTTTTTGCTCAAGAAAGCGGTATTATTTTTGCAAAAGGAAGAGTTTTTTGCTAAAGGAAGAGATTTTTGCTCAAGGAAGATATTTTTTTGCTAAAGGAGAAGCGAAAAAGATCCCTTGCATCATTTGTTTTTGCAAATCAATCCTAGGAGCATCGATTTTTTACAAATTAAAAAGATAAATAGTGCATTTTTTTCTCACGAGGGATAAAACAAGCATTGCACATTGTTTCTTTTGCAAACTGAAAGGGTTCTCAAAATTTCCTTCAATGCTTGTTTATTTTGCAAACAAAAGGGGGGAAAAAGAGTTTATTTTTTGCAAAATTATAACACAAGGGGGAAATTGTGAATATCATTTTTTTGCAAACACAAAACAAAATTTCTTGCAAAAATTATTATACAAAGGTGCATTTTTGATTGCATTCAACACCTTAAAATTGGCATTATAGGTGCATTATCGGTGGAATCCGACACCTATATTTAAAATTTATGGGCACTTTTGATTGTATGCTGCATTTATTTTTTTATTTTTGCACTTACATCATAAGTTAAAATTTAAAAGCACATAAGACCCCAAATTTTATACTTTTTTGTGAAATTTATTGCACAACATTCGATATATATGGTACCTCTGGTACACACTTACGGGTGAAGCTGTCATGCTTGGACTACTATTTCTAACACTTAATATAGCTACAACAATGACATATGAGCTATTTTTCTCTATAAATTGTCGAGGAGAAACAAGAAAAGCCAATTTTATTTTGATATTCACTCCATCAAATACCCTAATTAATTCCTTTTGCTGGCTTGATTTTCTCCAACTAATCATCCTTTTTCAAAAGGGTTTTTAGGCAAGTGCCATCAATTTTAGTGAATTCTATTTTAGTACTCATTTGTGGTATATCGAAAGAGGGACCATTTTGGTGAGATAAAGGACCTTCATAATGGCCTTTGCTAAAGCATTGTTGTCCATCTACCTAGTAGCGATTTTTTGCACTAATGGGGGGGGATAATTATCTTGCTCCATCAAATAATATTTTGCAAAAAAGTGGAAAGACTTGTAACGGTGCATTTTTTGTAGAGACCAAAACCTTAGTCAATCTTCTTGCAAAATTCCATTGTAAAAGGTGCATTTTTGGCAGAGATCGACATCTTAAAAAAAAGGCAGATCCAAGAAAAAGAATGCCCCAAAACCAACTGATGATGTTGCTACATCAGTTAAAGATCCTTACTTTCCAGTAGGGTTGGAAGGAATGGATTTTTATGAGGATGGATAATTTCTCACACTATGCAGTGGTGTAAGATCCATTCTCAGATATTCTAAATCTTATGAAGACCTTCAGATCAATGGTGCTCTAATACCGATTAGAATTGTAAGGGCAATATACATATTATTTGTTTCACTTGACATTGCCCAGCGTAAAAAGAAAAGAAAAATCAGTGAGAAATTAGAGGTCATGCTCCTAATGAAAGATGCTTGTTGTGATACAAGTGACCTTCAGCCCATGGTGGTAAATGCTTGTTGTGATACAAGTGACCTTAAGCCCATTGTGGCCAATGCTTATTGTGATATAGGTGACCTCCTGCCTATAAGGGTAGATATCAGTTGTAGCACAGGTGATATCATCACAAGAGCAGATTTTACTTGTAACACCAGTGACTTGAAAGCTGAAAATACTAAAAATTAGCTCCATCATCTCATCAAAAGTGACAAATCCCATATTATTAAAAAAATTTATGAAGATGAAGAATTTGGGTGTTTTTAAAAACACACCAAAGGCATTGGATCCAAACTGATGAACAAAATGGGATTCAATGGTAAAGGATTAGGTAAACATGGGCAAGGCATTAACACTCCTTTAATACAAAATGTCAAGCCAAATAATGAAGGCCTTGGCTATTCTAGACAAGCAAGTACTAGTAAAACCATGTTTGTAAAACCTAAATCTCCTACAACTCCTACAAAGTATTTTTGCATTCATTGTGGAAGAACATCACATGTAGCAACTAGGTGTTGGAAACTACATCCTTGTGATTCATCTGTATGTAAAAATAACTCCTCTATAAATTATTGGTACAAAGTAAAAATGGCCAACAAGGTTCATATCAATTGTGGGTGGATAGTTCTCACAAAATGGATCAAAATGAGAGAAATTTTGTTTGGCTTCTAAATAAAAGGTAAAATCTATGGTAGACCTAGTGGTAGATCTAGTGAAATATTGAGTGGTAATCCTAGAGGCAATGACCTAGCGATAGACCTAAAGGCACACCCAACAATAATGATCTAGAGGTAGACCTGTAGGAAGATCTAGAGGCAATTATCTAGAGGTAGATCCGTAGGCAGATCCAGAGATAGACCCAGAGGTACTAATACAGAGGTACACTTAGAGCAAGAGCTAGAATAAGAGCATATTTCATTATACTCTTCTACACATTAAGGGGGGACCATATATGTTATCCCAAATAATGGAATAAGAGGGGGTGTTAGAGTAATATTCCCTAATTTGGAGGGATGTTAGAGTAGATTATACATTATTTTATTATGCACTATTGTTAAAGCGCATATTAAAGTGGTTAGGTGGTTATGGTATGGTTGGTTACTAAGTGGTTATCAAACCACCTGCATGTATTATATATTGGGATCCGTTTCTCAATACAAACTTAATGCTCACTTTATCCCTTTAATGATGACCAACATAGAGAGCAATCCATTTTCTTAATTAGCAAGACTTTGCTCAATTAGGAAGTCCACTATACCTATTTAGAAAAAATCTAACCATAGTGTTCACTTCCTAGAAGCTTAGGAAATACATGCTTATCCATAAGACCTTTTGTTATCATGAGGGTCAATACCTTATGATATCTAATATCTAAGCCTCACCTCTTTGGAAAAATTGCTAAGTGGGTCATTACACTTAGTGAATTTGATCTTGAGGTTGTCATCCAAAAGTCAAATAAAAGTGAGAACATTATTAACCAACTAGCAATTGCACCCTTAGAAGTTGGCCATCCCTTAGTAGTAGACTTCCTAGATGAGTTAGTCATTAAATTTGAGTTAAGTCAACCTAATTCTTGGACCTTATGATTTGATGGTATTGTTGGAGAATAATACATTATTTGGTATATGCTAATGTACCCCCATGGTATCTTCATGGTATAATTATTAATATGTAATAGATTAGGGTGTGAGTCTATATTTAGAAGTGTGATTTATAATTCCACTTTATGTAAGTGTTCATGTGTAGGATGTGCACAAGTGCCATGTAATTATGTTTACAAATATAACAAGTGAGAATGTACATAAGTATCTTGTAATAGAGTGTGGAGTATTGTGCAATGTGTCATTTAGTCAAGTGTGCAAGTGTCATAGAATAAAGTGTATAAAAAGATAGTGTCTATACAAGTGATAAGATGAGAAGATAAAATACATGAGAGAATGTCTTATACATAGAATAGAAAAGGATGCATGTCACAGATATGTGAGGAGAGCAATAGTCAAGTATTGAAGAGTCATCTATGAAGGTTATATTATGGAGATAAAGCTCCATGTATTGTATATAGATTGAAGATTATCAAAGTATCTCAGATACATTCAAGCATTAATAATATTGAAGCTTGTATGCATATTTTG
This sequence comes from Wollemia nobilis, assembly GCA_028583015.1. NCBI lineage: Eukaryota > Viridiplantae > Streptophyta > Pinopsida > Araucariales > Araucariaceae > Wollemia > Wollemia nobilis. The sequence goes on along the minus strand of JAQPPZ010000442.1, from coordinate 11,089,766 downwards.
AGCAATATACTATAAGTATTTCTTCATGTTATTACATGAATGATATTGACCATTTTGTTCATATTATTGTCATTGTTATGAATGTTATGTTCATTATATTGGTCATTTAATATAGTAATTTCTCTTATATTTGAGACTACTCAATATCCTATATATTGGAACTTGTGATAATCTAGCTAAAAATCCAACAGGTACACAATGTGCCAAAGAAGTAAGGGTAGGAGTCATCTTAGTCACTTCTTAATAACAACTTATCTTTTTTTCCTTTAAGCTCAAGTTTTCCTATATCAATAATACCATTGAATATGACGAAGACGGGAAAAACAGGGACCTTACGAACTCTGCATTCTCATTCCAATTTCAGATATTTACATGCATAAAAAAAATAAAATAGCCCATAGGCTTACAATGGCCGGTCTCGGCTTCGGCTCTGTTCTCCCCTGTCCTCCTTCCTCCAATCCCGAACTCCTATCCTCTACCCCCCATTGTTCCCCGTTTTTTTTTTTTTTTAATGAGGCCTCGATCCTCCAGGCATTCAATGCCTCCACCTACAAAAACTCCAAATTCAAATTTCCCTCCCCCCTGGATTTTTCAAATTTTTGGTCATAAATGGGCCATCTGCCCAATCTACCAGGAAGCTTTCATTAATGGTCCTTCTTGACCTGCAACCGCCGTCAAGGTCAGGTTGTTCTTCCGCGTTATGGCCTCCTCCATAATGGCCATCGCCTGTGTCTGGTTCAATGTCCGTACCTGTCACTCTACCAACAATAAAATATACGTGGTCGTGGCCCTTCTCTGGTTTCAACACACGCAACTATTTTCATGTAGAACTGGCCACGCCTCCTCTTTGACGTAAAAATTTGAAACACGCGCCCTTCTCAAATGTTAAGTTACACGTGGCCGTCCACGTGTCAACTCTGTCCTTTGCGACCGTCTGCTTGCTTTTCCCCTTCGGGTCTTGCCCAGCCTTCTGAATTCATTAACTTTCATGGCTAACCAATGTGTGCCACGTGTCGGCCCTTTAACTGTGCCTCCTCTTATCGAAGTCTTGCTATGCCTTCTGTTTTGTGTTTGCTTTTGGGCCACCTTAAGACTCTGCCATTTGGCGGTTTCACACTGGCCGCGATATCGCGACCTATCGCGATATCACGATAGGACTCCTTCCTCCGCTTTGCCTTCGAAGACCGTCGCGATAATGCGACGTTGCGATATCGCGATGTTGCGATATCACGACGTCTAGAGCTCCTCCTCCCCTTCTTTGTAATATCATCGCGACGTCGCGATATCGCGATGACTTACGCTCTCTCCCTCTGCTTTGGACTACAATCATGATATCGCGACAAAACTGTCTCAAGCCCCGCCAAGCCTTTTGAGGTCGTGATTTCATGACCCCAACTCAATTTACGCACAAACTTTACAAACTTCCCCCTTCTGCTTCGCACAACTTCCCCTATCGGGAATGAATTAATGTAATTCAAAATACAAGTACTTGAAGAAAATTTTGAAGGATGCGAGATTGCCCACACTGTCACCGGATGCTCCTGCATCAGATTCCCGGGGTAACAAGAGAAGTGACCTTCACTTCTAAGCTATTCGGTCTGCGTCCTTTGCAATGTTTCCGAACACTCCTCTATCCTTTCAACCTGTTCAAATCCTGCTTCTTGGCAAAAATTTTTGCCCTCTACCAGGCAAATTCTGGCATTACTGCACACCTTCTCATCTTCGGTCTGCAATGGCTTCAACTTGTGCTGCATTCCATCTTTCACCAAGGAATAAGTATTTGCACGACCATCATGCACTGCACTCCGATCAAACTGCCATGGCCTGCCCAATAGCAAATGACATGCATCCATAGGGAATATATCACACAGGACTTCATCCCGGTATCTCCCAATCTGGAACGTGACTAAACACTGTTCCCAAACCCAAGCTCTGTGGTCCTTCCGCAACCACGCAATCCGGTATGGATGCGGGTGCCTCCTTCTTTCCAACCGCAACTTAGTAACCATCTCCTCGAAAACTAAGTTGTCTGTACTCCCATTGTCTATAATGACATTACAGACCTTGCCCGCACTTTTGCACCGGGTGCGGAACAAACTTCTCCTCTGCTCAGACTGGTCTTCATCCACCAGCATGGTCCTTCTCACAATCATGGCTTCCCCCTTTTCAGCTTCTTCAGAATGTTCTGAATCAGCATCTTCAACTGCCACAACTGCTCTGGCGGGACCCACCGGTTTCTTGTTCGTCTTTTCCCGGTGTTGTGGACACTCGAATGCATGATGCCCTTCTTCACCACAGTGGAAACATGTTCCATGAAATACTCCCCTTTCATTCCCACGTCCAGATCTACCCTTTCCTCTCGGGTAGTTATCATTCTGAACTTGCGGTTTTGGGTCTTCCTCTTCTCTCTGATCCCGGATGCTGCTCTCTTCTTCCTTCTTCTCTTCCTTTCCTTCTTTCTTTCCACCGTTCTTTCCTCCCGGTTCTTTCACTTTTGGCTTGCTTTCAAACCTTCGATTCAATTTTCCTTCAACCTTTAAAGCAAACTGGTAAGCGTCTTTGATGGTGCTTACCCGAACCAAGCTCAACTCCTCCTGCACACTCGGTCTCAACCCATTGATGTAACGGGCCACTTTTTCCTTGCTAGCTTCCAAATGCCCGGTTCTGATGGAGATTTTATAGAATTCCTCCGTGTATTCTTGAACTGTCCTGTTCATCTGCCTCAAGCTTTGCATTTTTTGTAGTAGATCCAGTTCATAGTCAACGGGGATAAACTACCTTTTTAACTTCTCCACCATTCTGTCCCACCTCGTTATTCTCTCCTTTCCTCTTCGATTTCTCTCTAGCTGCACCCCCTTCCACCAGATGCTAGCATGACCCTTCAGTTGGGTCTTAGCAAATCTGACCCGGTTAGGGTCTTCAACTTCTTCGTATTCGAAGTATTCTTCTAATTCATTCACCCAGTCTATCAATTCCTCTGGGTTCAAGTTCCCAGAATACATGGGAACCTCTAACTTTGGCCTCTTCCCGATCTGGGAGATGGCCTTATATAGCCGGGCCTGTGCTGGGTCTACATCTTCCTCCTCTTCTTCAAACTCATTCTCCTTTTCCACCTCATCCTCACTGTCTGCATCCCTTCTCGGCTCACGTCCTCTGCGTAGTTCTTCTTGCAGGGCCTGGAATTACCGCTGTAATGCTCAAAAATCTTTCGTTGCCATGCCTCTGCCACCCATCGGGTTTCTTCTCGGAGGCATCTTCTCTGAACTCAAGCCCTCCCACACGTCCTGGTACAACTGCCTCTCTCTTTCGATGGTCTGTTGTATGCTCAGGAGCTACGAGCTCTGATACCACTGACGGAGACGAGAAAAATAGGGACCACGAACTCTGCATTCTCATTCCAATTTCAAATATTTACATGCATAAAAAAAAATAAAATAGCCCGCAGGCTTACAATGGCCGGTCTCGGCTTCGGCTCTGTTCTCCCCTGTCCTCCTTCCTCCAATCCCGAACTCCTATCCTCTACCCCCCATTGTTCCCCAGTTTTTTTTTTTTTAATGAGGCCTCGATCCTCCAGGCATTCAATGCCTCCACCTACAAAAACTCCAAATTCAAATTTCCCTCCCCCCTGGATTTTTCAAATTTTTGGTCATAAATGGGCCATCTGCCCAATCTACCAGGAAGCTTTCATTAATGGTCCTTCTTGACCTGCAACCGCCGTCAAGGTCAGGTTGTTCTTCCGTGTTACGGCCTCCTCCATAATGGCCATCGCCTGTGTCTGGTTCAATGTCCGTACCTGTCACTCTACCAACAAAACAATAAAATATACGTGGCCGTGGCCCTTCTCCGGTTTCAACACATGCAACTATTTTCATGTAGAACTGGCCACGCCTCCTCTTTGACGTAAAAATTTGAAACACGTGCCCTTCTCAAATGTTAAGTTACATGCGGCCGTCCACGTGTCAACTCTGTCCTTTGCGACCGTCTGCTTGCTTTTCCCCTTCGGGTCTTGCCCAGCCTTCTAAATTCATTAACTTTCATGGCTAACCAATGTGTGCCACGTGTCGGCCCTTTAACTGTGCCTCCTCTTATCGAAGTCTTGCTATGCCTTCTGTTTTGTGTTTGCTTTTGGGCCACCTTAAGACTCTGCCATGTGGCGGCTTCACACTGGCCACGATATCGTGACAGGACTCCTTCCTCCGCTTTGCCTTCGAAGACCGTCACGATAACGCGACGTCGCGATAACGTGACGTCGCGATATCACGACATCGCGATATCGTGACGTCTAGAGCTCCTCCTCACCTTCTTTGTAATACCATCGTGATATCGCGACGTCGCGATATCATGACGTTTGAAGACCCTCTCCTCTGTGTCTTAAAACCGATCGCGATATCGTGATGACTTACGCTCTCTCCCTCTACTTTGGACTACGGTCACGATATCGCGACGTCGCGATATCGCGACAAAACTGGCTCAAGCCCCGCCAAGCCTTTTGAGGTCGCGATTTCGCGACCCCAACTCAATTTACGCACAAAATTTACAAACTTCCCCCTTCTGCTTCGCACAACTTCCCCTCCCGAGAATGAATTAATGTAATTCAAAATACAAGTACTTGAAGAAAATTTTGAAGGATGCGAGATTGCCCACACTGTCACCGGATGCTCCTGCATCAGAATATGAAGATCTTATCCTACGTCTCCATGTAGTATTAGCCTTGTATGTTAGAACCCTCTATATCTTTAGATATTCCTAGATCATAGTCAACCAAGTCAATGATGTTTATCAAAAAAAAGATAAATTTTTAATCCATACAAAGAAATAATATATAAAATCATGGTTGCTTTTGATAAAATCACCATTAAAGTTATCCCTAGGGTTAGTAATTGCCATGTCAATTCTATGGCCTTGGTTGCATCTCCCTTTAGAGTTGGATGAAAAATAAGCTACAATCATCATTTGATAGATTAGAGAGCCTTCAACCTTAGAGTCTAGCAAGTTTCTTTAGGAGTATTTTCCATAGAAATAGCTCCTCTACAAAGATATTTTTTTCTTCTTTAGGGATGGTATATTGTCTAATGGTTTGAACCACAATGAGTGCAAACACCTTAAGGAATATGCCTCTAGGGATGTTATCATTAGGGATATAATATACCATTGTTCCTTTGATGGCATTGTCCTTAGGTTTCTAACCTCATATGAATAACAAGTAATCATTAAAGAGGCCATGATGGAATATGTGATAGTCAATTTACTAGTGTCACCATATAGATAGGTTATTATTGGTCCTTCATAGAAAAAGACTCTTGCATCTATTCTAGGAGGTGTGATAAGTGATAGAAACATGAAAACCTTATCCATGCTCTTATTGGAGGTATTAAATTATTTGGTACCTTGCAATATTAATGCAAGGACATTGTAAATAATTTAGTCTAGGGCGTGTTTAATATTTGAGTGTGTCATGTTATTAAGTATGAGTTATGTGTCATGTAAATAAGTGTGGAGTTATGTAGGTGAGGTGTCATGTTAGTAAGTGTGAGTTATGTATCATGTTTATAAGTGAGGAGTTATAAGCAATCATGAGAGTCTTTATATTTATGTAAATATGTGATATTTAGATCTTTTGTGAGTATGAGAAAATGAAGAGTCTCATCTATGTGTATATTGAAGACAAATATTTATAATATGTAATCAAAAAAGCATTGCATTTGTGCATTGCTTAAAGTAGATGTTTATCAATAATATTTAGTGATTTTATTGTTTATTATTTTGGATTGTTTTATGTATGTTATTAAGATATTGTTTGATCCTAGAGATGATTAAACGTATGAGAATAAGAGTGATTTGCTAATAGTGGTATCAGAGCTATGGTGGAGATAAGACTAAGTTACGATGGAGGGAAGACTAAGCTATGGTGGAGATAAGACTAAGCTACAGTGGAGAGAAGACTTAGCTATGGTAGAGAGAATATTATGCTACGACAAAGAGAAGATAGTTGGAGTGCTTGGTAGGAAGAGATTTGGTGAGAAAGTGAGTAGAATTTGTAAGGAGGAACATTGAAGTGTCTAAAAGGAGAAAATAATGTATTGAGGAATGTTTAATTGCTTGAGAAGAACATTTAAGCACTTGAGGGAGATGTTGAAGCAATGTTGAAGCATTTGCGAGAAATTTTGAAGCTCCCATGAAAAGCTATGATTGGGAGTAGAATGTGAAGTGGTTGAGTATATTGGGACATGTAAACTATAAACGAGTAGACCAAAAGGTGATAGTGGAATATATTAAAGGAGATATTTAGAGAGTAAAGTGTTGGTATTGTAGTAATGAGAGTAGATTATATGGTGGAGCATTGAGTGTGGAAAACACAAAAACACAATAGTTGAGTAATGCCAATGTTGAAGAGTTAGAAGAGGTAGAGTGTTTAAATAAAAAAGAGTAGGTAAAATTTGTGTTGCAAACTAGAGCACCTTCTAAGGTATAAAGTTAAATTTGGTGTCATAATATTTATTTTAGAAATGAAAGGTTATATAAGTGTGATTTATTTTTATAAATAGAAGGAAAGGGATAATTAAAGTAATAATGGAATAATTGGATAAAGGAAGGAAATTAATTTGGGAGCTATAAGAAGAATTGAAGAAGATTAACAAATAATAATTATTGAGGAGTGAAAGATTACAAGTTTTGAAGAAGATAATTGATTAAAGAAAAAATTGAAGAAGAATATTATTGAGAAATAAATTAATTGAAAGATAATGATTGAAGGGAAAATTTGAAATTTGAAGAAAGAAAATGAAGAAGAAAATAATTATTTGAAGAAAAATAAATTGAAAAATTAATAAGAAAATTGAAGATTGAAGAAATAAAATGAATATAGAAAATTGAATTGAAGGAAAAATTGAAGAAGAAGAAGAAGAAGAAAATTATTAAAGAAAAAAATGAATTGAAGAATAATTGTTGTAGATAAAAGGATTTCCACAACATAGGAAATTTTTAAAATGGCAAGTACAAAGATTTTCATTTTTGAATTTCAATTACTAAAAGTCCCTAAATTTACCCCATGGAAAAATAATATGAAATCAATACTTATTGTTGAGAAAATTTGGGAAGTAGTAAATGGAGAGAAAGATATTCTAGAAGATACAATTGGAAGACAAAAATTTAAAGATGAAGATGCAAAGGCTCTTATGTTAATTACATTTGGTATATCAGATAAAATTCAAGCACACATAAGTGAGGCTAAAACTTAAAAAAGCACATGTGATAAATTATGCAAAATATTTGAAGAAAATAATGGAGCTACTATTTTACACTTGCAATCATAGTTAAATATTCCCTAAAAGTTAATAATAAAGAAATTATAGAACATTTTCTTCGAAGGGTATCAAAATTGAAATTTTAAACCACACACTATGGAAGAGAAAGTCAAAGAAAATTTCATGTTCAAGTTAGACTAAGAACACTTCCAAAAAATATTTAAAACATTAGTCACCTCTCTTCAAGTGCTAAATAGAACTATATTCTTTGATGAATTGCTCAACATACTTCAAGAATATGAAACAAAAAATCAAGCTAGAGATGAAATGATAAACAATGCTTTTATCTCTACAAAATAGATGTTGAATAATACTACTCCATCTTCATAGCATCATCCTGAATGGAGAAAAAATAGACACATATGTACCAAAGGTCATAACACCAGTTATTGCAAATACAAATTTTTAAATCAATGGATTCAAATGTATATACATCTCTAAATATACCAATATAGACAAGATCAAACTAATCAATATATATACACATAAACACAACAACAACATCCAAAATGGGAAAATCAAAGAGGAAATATGGCCCAAGAAGTATAGAAAATAGAGAACATCAATGAGGAAAAAAATTTATCAATTCATAGAGCTCCAATGGCAATAATTATAGACCTCTCCATACTTGAAAATAAAGGTTCATAAAATGAATGTGTTAATAAGCAGTGTAATACAAGCACACAAAAATTCTCAATAATAATGGCAGTGATAGTATTGACAACAACAAAAATTATTGTAGATCAATTGGTTCAATGAAACCCTGTAAGGGGGACGAACTTCCAAGGTTCAAATCTCAGGTTTTGTTGGACTAAATTATTGTATGTATTCCTTGTGCTTTCAGTGGTGTAAAAGGTTTACAATGATGCAACATGGTGGTTATAGGGGTGAAAAGTGCAGATAACCATGGTGACTACCGATTCCACCATGTTTATATATATATATATATATATATATATATATATATATATATATATATATATATATATATATATATATATATATATATATATATATATATATATAAAATAAAAAATTATTGAAAAGAAAACAAGGAAAAAGAATAAAAAACATGAACCAAAATAGAATCAATGGATGCTCCAAAATTGTAAAATTTGTGAAAAGAACAAACAAAAGTCTTGTCAAGAAAAGAAAATTGAAGTACACTATGGATGGATAAATAGAACATAATGGAACAAAATTATGGAAATGCTAAAATGTTTTTATAAGAATAAAACAAGCCTAACAAGCATAGATTTATGTCTAAGTTGTGTAGGAAAAAAATGATATAGGTAACAACTTAGTAGGACAAATACAGTGTCAAAACATGAAATAGTACCAAAGTAAAATTAGAAATACCAAGACAAGAATCAAAGATTAAAATCACATGAAGAAAAAATGACTTCATACCAAATAATTTAATACGAGGGGTGTTGGAGGTATTACATTATTTGGTAGCTTTTAATTTTAAGGCAAGGACCTTGAAAATAATTTAGTGTAGGGTTGTTTAATATTTGAGTATGTGTCATGTAAATAAGTGTGGAGTTATGTAGGTGAGATATCATGTTAGTAAGTGTGAGTTATGTGAGTTATGTGTCATGTTTATAAGTGAGGAGTTATGAGCAATCATGAGAGTCTTTGTCTTTATGTAAATATGTGAGATTTAGATCTCCTATGAGTATGAGGAGATGAAGAGTTTATGTAAGTGCAAAGGTCAAGATTCTTGAGAATATGAAGAGTCTCATGTATGTATATATTGAAGATAAAGTTTTGTAATATGTAATCGAACAAGCATTGCATTTATGCATTGCTTAAAGTATATGTTTATCAATATTATTCAACGAGTTTGTTGTTCATTGTTGTGAATTGATCTATGTATGTAATTAAGATATTGTTTGGTCTTGAAGATTGTTAAACCTATGAGAATAAGAGCGATTTGCTAATAGTGGTATTAGAAATACAGTGGAGAGAATATTGGGCTATGGTAAATAGAATATTGAGCTATGGTGGAAAGAAAACTTAGCTACGGAGGAGAGAAGATAATTTTGTGGTGAAGAGAAGACAATAAGAGTGCTTGGGAGAAACAAAATTGATGAGAAAGTGAGAAATTTTTGTAAGGAGAAACGTTGAAGTGCTTGTGAGAACGTGTTCAGGAATATTTAAGTGCTTGATATGAATGTTTAAGCACCTAAGGAAGATTTTGAAGCAATGTTGAAGTGCCTAAGAGGAATGTTGAAGCTCCTATGAGAATCCATGGTTGGGAGTAGAACGTTAGGTAGTTGAGTATATTAGTACATGTAAACTATGAATGGGTAGACTAGAAGAGAACAATGGAATATTTTGAAGGATATATTCAAAGAGTGAAGTGTTGGTATTATAGTGATAAGAGCAAATTAGATGATGGAGCATTGAGTGCAAACAACATAAAAATATAACAGTTGAGTAACACCAACGTTGAAGAGTTAAAAGAGACAAAGTGCTTAAATCAGAAAAGAGCAAGAAAAAATTATGTTGCAGACCAAAGCACCTTCTAAGGTACAAATAAAAATATGTCATCATAATATTTATTTTAGTAATGAAAGGATAGAAAGGGGTGATTTATTTTTATAAAGAGAAGAAAAAGGGTAATTAAAGTAATAGTGGAATAATCGGAGAAAGGAAGGAAATTAATTTGGGAGGTATAAGAAGAATTTAAGAAGTCAAAAAAAAATTATTGAAGAGTGAAAGATTAAAAAAAATTGAAGAAGATAATTTATTAAAGAATAAAAAATTGAAGAAGATTATCGAGAAAGAAATTAATTGAAGAAAAATATTGAAGGATAAAGATTGAAGGGAAAAGTTAAAATTTGAAGAAATAAATAGAATATACTTTAAGAATATGAAATAGAAAATCAAGATAGAGATAAAATGATAAACAATGCTTTTATCTCAACAAAAAAAGGTGTCAAATAATACTACTTCATCTTCACAACATCATCCTAAATGGAGAAAAAAAATATTGTCACATATGTAACAGAGAAGGTCATGACCACTAGTTATTGCAAATACAATTATTTATATCAATAGACTCAAATGTATAGAACTTTCCAAAGATGCCACCAAATACAATATCAACCTTATGAAAATTGATATACATAAGCACAACAAGGACATCCAAAATAGAAAAATTAAAGAGAAAATATGTCCCAAGAAGCACATGAAACAAGGAACATCAATGTGGAAGAAAATAAAACAATTCATAGAGCTTGCATGACAAGAATTATAGACCTCTCCATCCTTGACAATACATGTTTAGAAAATGAATATATTGAGAAGCAGTGTAATAAAATACACACAAATATTCTCAATAAATGATATTGATAGTATTGACAACAAAAAAATGGTATTGAAAAGGAAACAAGGAAAAATAATAACAAGCATGAACAAAAACATAATTGATGGATGCTGTTACAAAATTTGTGAAAATAACAAATAAAAGTCTTGTCAAGAAAGGAAAATTGAAGTACACAATGGATAGATAAATAATATGGAATGGAACGTCATTATGGAAATTGTAAAATATTTCTACAAGAATAAAATAAGCCTAAAAAGCATACATTTATAACTAAGTTGTGCAAAAAAAAAATATAGATAATAGCTTAGTGGGACAAATATAGTGCCAAAACTTGAAGCAATACCAAAGTTAGAGCAGGAAGAATAAGACAAGAATCAAATAGTAAAATCATATTAAGGCAAATGGAATCCATACCAAATAATGTAATATGAGGTGGGGGGTGTTGGAGGTATTACATTACTTTATACCTTGCAATGTTAATGCAAGGGCCTTGTAAATAATTTAGTCTAGGGTGTATTTCATATTTGAGTATGTGTCATGTTATTATGAGTTGTGTCATATAAATAAGTGTGTAGTTATGTAGGTGAGGTGTCATGTTAGGAAGTGTAATTTATGTGAGTTATGTAGCATATTTATAAGTGAGGAGTTATGAACAATCACGAGTCTTTGTATTTATGTAAATATATGATATTTAGATCTCCCATGAGTATGAGGAGATGAAGATTTTATGTAAGCGCAAAGGTCAAGACTCTTGATAATATGAAGAGTCTCATGTATGTATATATTGAATACAAATATTTATAATATGTAATAAAACAAACATTGCATTTGTGCATTGCTTAAATTAGATGTTTATCAATAATATTCAGTAAGTTTGTTGTTTAGTATTGTGGATTGATTTATGTATGTTATTAAGATATTGTTTGATCTTGGAGATTGTTAAACTAGTGAGAATAAGAGTGATTTGTTAACAACTTCATCCCAAGCTCTCTAACCCTTGACTTCTCCCTAGCCTTTTTCCATTTGGGGCATAAACATGATTAGAAAGATCAACCTAATATTATATGATAGGCACAATTTCATCATCAAGGCTACTAAGCACTTCACTAAGTGGGTCAAATCCATGAATTTAGCCTTATCCACTAGATTCCAAGTCTCTAATTTTATTCTTAACTAGATCCTTAGCCATTACAACATCACTTCTATGCTAATCTATGATAATCAAACATCCTTTAAGAACAAGGATGTCCAAACAAATTATGCTAAATAAAAGACTCAACACAAATGGTAGATTCCTTACTATCCTCAAGTCAATGGACAAGATGAAGCTTTCAATAAGACTCTTATCAAGATGCTTAACAAGCTTGTCAACAAAACTAGTCAATATTGACATCTCTAGCTTTGTCCCACCTTGTGGGCCTATCACACTAGTGTTTGACCTATGCTTTAGTTTATGTAAGTGAAGCTAGAGGTGTCTTCCTTGCATATTTTGTTGTAGGAATCCTCTATTAGAGATTAATATCACCTCACCTATCCTAACTAGCTATATATGTTTGATAAAAAGTAGATGTATGCCTTAGAGAACCCACAGTTTACTAGCAAAGGCTTAAACATGCCTATAGAAAAGGTATAATTCCATTCCTTCTAAGTTGGTGATATTGTTCTTAAATAGAATTATAAGAACACCAATGCCACAACCAAGCTCAAAGGCAAATTTAATCCAAATTTACAAGGTACATACATCATAACCATCAAATTTAGTTTAGGTGCTTATCACCTTACCACTCTTGTCGATAAAGAACTTCAAGAACCAATGAACATAATGCATATTAAAAGATATTATAGTTATGTCTCTCTCTCTATATATATATTTAAGCAAAAAACCCCTTGCGGGGCCGCCTTGGTCTAAGAGACCACAAACAAGGGGTTCTACACCGTCAAAGTCACCCGGGGGTCGCACCCAGCCCTGCCCGCACCAACATTATCAATTGGATTTTGGGTACCCAATTCAGATTTTTTGGTAGGGTGGAGATTCGAACCTGGGACGGAGGATTGCCCTCTCCTCTCCAACTCACCTACAACACCTAGGTTATGTCTATATTTGGTTGCTTATTTATTTTAGTTGTTTGTGGATGCTTGCTTATATCTACCTAATTTTATATTTGCTTGCATGCATGTGCTTCTTTATTTCTAGACTTCCTATTGCATCTCAAGTTAAAGATATGTAATGGCATGCAAATGATAATCCTAGTAAAGATACTTCATTGTAGTAGCTGATTGATGTGAGTGGATCCTCCCATTTCCATATTTGTGAAACAAATCAAGTTTTTCATGACCATCTATCTCTATCATCAATATTTCTATCTATCCTAATCTGGTTTACCTCAAACCTTATCAATAAATTCTTCTAAACTACAAATCTCTTATTGCATAATGAATAATATGAAGTTTATAGATGTTGATGGAAAATTAAATCAAATTCTTATATGTCATCAATTACTACATTATGAATACTATAAAGTTCATAGGTGTTGATATTCAGATCAATTTCATCACCCATTATATTTTGCATACCACCATGCATGGGGGAACTGGTCAATGATGAACTTGTCTTCCCAATTAGGGTTATCATTCATTGCTACACCAATCAATCATAATTTATCTATACCACTTCTCTATGAGGTAAATTAATCTAACCAAAGGTCCTTGAAGCATTTGTTTAAAGGTAAAGCAAAAGTTCTTTAGGCATCTACTTAAAAGAAAAATCTCAACTTAAAAGTCCTACACGTAAGGCTAAATCAAAATTCCTATAAGTAAGGCTAAATCAAAAGTCATACAAAAAAGGCTTAGTCAAAATCCTATGGACAAGGCATAAGTCCTTGTTAGAATATTGCGTTATCCCTAAGTCCAATGTTTGTAAGCATTTATGTTTATTGTTATTTACGCAACATTTCTATAATGTATTATTGTTAGGATATTTGTTAGAGGTTTTATCACCATATATCCTTGGCATAGGCTATTATGAGGTGATTGGTTAGCATGTATTTTGGCTGTCAAAGCCTATTTAAACTTGTAATATTTCTTTGATTAATTGAACAATTTCATCATTGGTTCTCATTTGGTATTAGAGCCGAGAGGTTATCACCCTAGGTGTAATACCATTTGGCTATGGTTTTGTTGACAGGTCTGTTGACTATATTCGGATGACCTAAACCTAGACAAAAAGTGGTGGACCTGAGATCGACTCAATCTACATGATTGACTCCTACCTAGGTGCTAACTACATTACAACAGACAGTGGATGTGGATGACCTGTGGAGTAAGAACCTACCCTACCAAAACCTAGATGACAAGGGCATGGACAAGGGTTGTGATACACATGCTACCCTAACCCTGACCAGACTAGATGACTAAGCCTACTGGACATGGAGGAAAATACACCCCTAGAAGGCTAGACATGCAGATTGTAGGCAGAGCTACCAGATAACTTGATTGGTGGTCCAAATCCTGGTGGATCATGGATAGAAGGTGCAGAATATGATGTGGGCATGACTAAGAAAACAGATTTATGGTGGTGACGTGGGATACTCACAGATGAGACAGACAACACCTAACCTAGACGTGGACTACGATAGACAAGATGAAGCTAGGAGACATTTGAACCTAACGTGGACATCTACGGGTGATGTGGCACAAATGGATATTGGAAAATGACTGGACAAAATCTATGTGATTGGATGTTTTGATGGACAAAATGTTACATGGAAGGTTCAACCACCCTAAGGTGGACATCATATCTTACGTGAATTTTTGTTTTACATGTGGGATACTTATCCTGCACCTCCCCGAAAGCATCCATGAAGACAAAAGCATGGAGTAGATGAGAATGCACAAATCATTGATAATTAAGATGAGGAGCTATTGGATCTAAATTTTCTACATGAATTTTCTGCAGATGCGCCACCACTTAGCTGTGAAGAGGAACACATTGCAATAAGAAAAACACCCCCTGGATTACTTTCATAGTCGCTCTCGACAATGATTTCAAACACCAATATGGTTCAGATCATAGATGTAGTGGCTATACATGGATACCTAATGCAAAGGGGGAGGGCATTTGACAGTTTTGATCTAGCATGGTTGGAAATTTAATAGCCATTTTTTGCTGACTAGTTTTCTCGAACTTGCATCGTTCGCAAGTGCAAGTTATTACTCAGTTTGAAGAAGGATGATATCGGTGATCTATTCGGAGGCACCAGTCTGTCTGGAGGGGTGTTTGCACACGTATTCATTACTTAATATAACCCTAATTTACCTTAGATGTTGCTCAAAAATATCATCTATTTTCTTATTGTAGGAGGAACCACATTATCACAATCCTATTTGCAGATGAGTGGTGAGTTTTCTCGCATCAGATCCTTGGTTGAGTGATTATGCACGATGTGGTAGAAATACCACATAGATGGATTAAGATATGTGACAGAGCTCCCTAGCATCCGAGTTTAAATATTTGTGAGCATATTACGGATCAGAGGAGTTTATTTTTTGACAACATTTGATCTCTAATATGGCGTAAATTTGTAGTCGTTTCATCGCTCCAGCCCAGATGATCGACAAGTAAAGGAATAGACGCCGCAGGTGGAAGAGCCATCATTTGCTACATTGAAGAATCCCATAGGAGCCTATAATGATTATTTCCAGGGTGTTGTACCACCAGTTCAAACACAAAAAAAGGCCAGGAAGGCAGTGAAGACATCGATTCACATTCTATGAAGGCTTTGTGCACATCGCAGATGATTCATAGATATTGATTGAGAGGATAACAGATCGTGAGAAATCACATAAAAGTGCAGATCGAATAAAAGTGTAGAGTGATGCTGATTTTTCTATTTTGTGCAATTCATAGCAAAGCCAGAAGCTAGATGCACAACATAGTAATCCCGAGATGGTGTTTTACCGGTGACCATTGGAGGAGTTTTTTTTTTAATGTAGATGCGTCCCATTTTCATCCAATCCTGAGAGACGTGATTTGAATAGCATGATTTAGGAATTCCATTTTTTCTGCACACCATCAAATTTTTCATGTAGTTGTTTCCATGGGAAGAGATGGAGAAATCATACACAGACAGACACGTAGATCATGCCATTCATGTTGCTCAAAGTCGGATTCTCCTCTATAAGCTACCATTCCAATTAGGAGATGAGCATCTGGTAATTCAAATGCAATGCAGTCAAATAAAAAATCAGAGAAGGATCTTGATTGTAGGAGATGATCGTCACTAGTGGCCCTAGACAAACTTGTAGATCCGGTGCTCAGCAAAAAGGAAAGACAATAGAATTGTAGTTAGAGTGTGTTCTATAGAGAACTCTAGATGGTGGGTTGCATCAAAGTATCGTGTAGGCCACATGACTTGAAGAGATGTCTATGGTAGATGTAAATATTTTAAGTGAGGAAAATAACCTACAACGATGATGTAGATCGTGTGAGAGAACTGTGTGACGAAGCTGAAGTGGAGGAAGTGGTGGAAATGTCTAACACAAACTTGATTTGGATATCTTGTAGAGAACGTGGGGTATGTTAGACCTATTGCTGTTATCTTTTGCATGATCTCTCAGTATGAAAATAATATCTATAGCCTACAAGGAGGATTGAAACATGAAAACTATAGACTCATGGTGGTAGATTAGATGAAAAGATACCGATAAACACACATACAACTTCTAAAGAAAAATGTTTGCTAAAGCTTGATAAGATGTTTTATAAAACATTTTACAAAATATTTTTTATTTATTTTAGTTGGTACAATGGCCAACATATATGCTAATATGAAATTGCAAAAATTTGACATAAAGGAGTTTAATATCTAGGCAATTAAGATGAGGACTTTGCTCATTGCAAAGGGACTTTGGGACATAGTGCTTGAAGGTTATTCAGAACTGGATTGGAGCAAGCTACAAGGAGAAGAAAGAAGAGTAAAGAAGGAGCTGCAACACCATAATTGCCTTGCCCTCTTTGACATCAAGAAAGGTATAAAACAAGAAGTTTTATCTCTTATTTCAAGTTCTAAATCAGTTGCAAATGCTTGGGAAGTATTGCATCATGTATTTGGAAATAATCAAATTTGTGAAGCTAGTTTGAGCAAGGAGGAGCCTTGCTTCTTTGAAGGAGTTTTTGAAGAGTCTTGTGAAGACTCATATGAAGATATGTCTTTTGAAGAAGACATACATTATTATGATGGTGAATTCTTCCTTGAAGAGGAAGACATGTTTGAAGAAGAGCCTTGTGAGGAAGAGAGTGATGATGAACTTCTTTAAGAGAAGTGTGAAGAAGATAAGGAATATCTTCATGGAGAAGAGGATGAGAAGGATAAGGAGCCTTGTACAACTCTCATTGGAGAGAGTCATGAAAAATATTATTGTGAGACACACATAGTTGAAGACATGTCTTGTAAAGGCATGGAAAATTGTAATAGTCAATTATTTCTTTTAGGAGGAGAAAAAGATGAAAAGAAAAATTGTACTAATGATTTTTTTGTAGGAATGACATGCTTGGAAAGTATTCACATTGATAGAAAAGATGATGGATGTCTCAATGGAAAGAAAATTGCTCAAAGACCTTGTTGTGAAGACCACTCAAAAGTGGAAGAAGAATTTGAAGATGAAGGAAGAGAAACACTCACATTGAAGTATTCCTTGCTTGAATATCACCTAGATGATGAGATGGTGTATGATGGAGAATGCCTCATAAATGACAAGTGTATTATGGAGAATGCACCTACAATTCTCATGGAGGAGAATAAAGAAGATGATTATAGAAAAGCAATGTTCATGGAAGATCATTGGCTTGAAGACCATTCACTTGGAATGGATGTGTGCTCTCTTGAAAGAGCAAATGAAGTGATGTGGGATGTTGATCCACAAGAAAAGTTTTATTAAGAGGAGATGAAGACTATAAGATTCATGCTCAATTGTGAAGATCACTCATTAAGAGTGACAAATGAAGTTGCTTCTTGTTCATCAGCCAAAGAAGTATGGAAAAAAGACAATATGTTGTGTGAGGAAAATAGCACAAATGATTATCTCATTTGGGAGGTGGAAATTGAGAGAGCAAATGAGATAGAAACAGAAAATTAAAATGAGATTTCTTATTTTCTTGTTGTAATGGCAAAGGAAACATCACTCATGACTGAATATCACTCACTTGGAGTGTCTACATTGAAGGTAAATAGTTGTATTAAAAAGGTAACAATGTATGATTGTTTGAATGAATGGTGTTTCAACACACCAACATGGATTGAACAAAGGAGGAGAACTCTTAGTGAAGATTTTATGGTTGATATTGAAGCAACATACAATGAAGGAGAATTGCCACAAAATAGATTTATGAGGAGCATCAAATCTAATAAAACTAGAGGTAATTTTTTTGTGATTAATGATTTGTTTTTTGTGAACAGGTATTTGAATAATGAAGGAGAATGTTTTACAAAGGTATTATTGAAAAAATATTATCTTGTAGAGCCATATTTGGATGAAGTTCTTTTATTTGCAAAGGACATGGATAGCATGATGATGAAAACCATGGATATGTGTTGGTTGTATTTTATGTTTAAAATTCCTTGGAAGGAATCATGTAAAGCCATAGTAAAGAGTGAAACATTGTGTGAGGAGCAATAATTTGTTGTTGCATTTGTAACTAGCTATTGCATAGCTATATTTTATTTGAATATCTATGTAGAGGTATGTGAAATTGTAATATGGCAAAACCATCTACATAAGATGATGCATTGTACATACTCAAGAGGAGTATTAGGAACTAAAATATGGTTTGAAGACCATAGAATGAATGATGAAAGAGATGTGCTAGACTGGTTAGTAAGAACCAATATTTGTGGCATTAGGGGAATGCCATACTTTTAAGGAGATTTTGATGAAGGGGGAGTATCTCATAAAAATGAGGCACTTAGTTACTTGCAAGAAGGAGCAACAACAAATATGGAGGAGATCCCACACAAACGGTGGAAGGAGTGCCCAAGACATTATTTTGCATTTTGTGATTTTTTGGTGATAGATTGGAGGAAACATAAACGAATTGTTTTCTTCCAACTTTGTGATGCTTAAAGAAATCCTGGAAGAGTTCCTTAGCATCAAGGATGAGAATGTTAGAATATTACATTATCCCTAAGTCCTAAGTTTGTAAGCATTTATGTTTATTGTTATTTACGTAGCATTTCTAGAATGTATTATTGTTAGGAGATTTGTTAGAGGTTTTATCGTCATCTATCCTTGGCATAGTCTATTAGGAGGATATTGATATCAAAGGCTATTTAAGATTATAAATTTTCTTTGATTAATTGAACAATTTCATCGTTGGTTCTCAGTCATTTAGATATTTGTTTAAAGGTAAGTCATTTGATTTCATATTTGTACATATTTGTATCATAGCATATAACTAGAAGTCCTTCAGGAAAACTAACTAAAGTCCCCTTGGGCTCTAAAATCTAACTAAATTCCACTTGATAAAATATCTATGTATGTGATTGTAAATAGTTTTGTGCATAGTTGTATTATAGCAACATCCATTTGGGCACATCGTGCATCTCCCATTATACATATTTCTTCACATAATCGATTCACATTTTCATTTTCATTTTTTTTAATTAATTGATCAATCATATGATATACAAGTTCATTTAAAATATGAATCAAATAGATTTTTACATCTAATAATCATTAATAAATAAACATCATCACATAATCATTAAATAATTAAATACATTCACACATCATAATCACATAAATAACACCTCATCATAAAATAAAAAAACTGATCTACACACACACATATATATATCCACATATATATTAGTATAGCATGTCCCTCTCCTCCATGACTACATCCTAAGGTGACCTCCTCAGTCCTAATTTCTAGGTAGGCACTCTGGCAAGTGTAGCACTAGTAGCGATGACACTACTACTGATGTTGTTGTTATCACTACCTACCTCTATCCTTTCATATTCCTACATATCTCTATATAGTGGTGCATCCACATTAGAGTCACCTACATTGGTATCTATGGCCATAGTCTTCACACTCTAACCCTTATAGTCTAGAACACAACTAGATATAGCTTATTACCATTCCAATATTGTCCTACCTCAGATCTAATATCATGGGATCATTAATATCCACCTAATAATATATGTTTAGGTTTGGTGGTTCCTTAAACCCTCTCTCCCATATGAATTATATATCCTATACTAACCCAACTAGCATTCCCTATTAGGTATTGAATTGGCATATCACTTGGTCAAAATAATGGAGTTCTCATTCTCTTTGGTCCCACTCGCCATATAACTCATCTCACATGAGCTAGATGGTAGGAATCCTCATACTAGCCAAGATGATGCTTATATGGCTTCCAAGTATTCTACCTTTCTCGTAGATCATCAAACACTCATCATGATATTGTTAGATCCCCCATCTATAGTCTCTCTTGCTTAACCTCAAAGTATTGACGTTATTGGTATGCTACAAGTTCTTTTGGATTATTCATTTTTCCTAGTAGCCTTAGTGGCCTTCCAATGGCAATGTGCTCCTAGGCCTGCAAATGGATCAATGTGCAATATATTAGACTCCTCCTACCTTTTTCAAAAACCTAAAATCATATCTGGTACAACCATACTAGCACCATTGGGCCCTATGTGAAGACCACATATTGGTCTTAAATATTTACCACCATCTCTTCCCACCCCAATAGACCATCCTCTTGCTCATGTACCTAAGTAATATTCTAGAGACCAATGTATAGAGAAGCATGGTTTGCTTATCCAATTAGCCCCCTATATATGTGATATTGATGTCAATGTTTAATTTAATCATTAGGAAGGTCATATCCCTTATCATCCTTCTTAGAGACCACCTTTCATCCATCCCACCTACACCTCTACTCCCCTAATAAAAAAATTGAGGATACTCAAACATACTCTAGAGTCATTCTCATCTCTCCAATGGATAGATGGAAGGAATTCATCTTTGAATACCAACACTCTACTAATGCCATCAAGAGAGTTCTATCAAAATCAACCTCTAACATTAGGGTTATGTGACATAGACCTACTACCACTACCAATGCATAATCTATGATGTCCAATAGAACCTAGATCATCTCAAGTGCATGTGGCTACTACTATTTTTACTCTAGAATCCCTATTACACCTACATAGAATCTAATACAAATGCTATGTTAGTCTAACTAGCATTATCAAAAATCCATGCAGAAAAGGAAAAAAATACAACCCATCCCAACATGAAAGCACCATCATAGATAATAGTGTTTTCAAGAAAAAATTCCATTAACATACAAAATCACTACCAATTGTAGAAGTATCATTACATAGTGCTAGTCCATAAAATTTAAAAGTGCTATCGATGTGCGATAGCACTGTCAACATGCAAAAATAATACCATATTTTTTAATGTGTTTTTCAAGATGAAAAGCATGTACAAGGTCAAGTTTTTGAGGGTTATCAACACTATTTCTCCCTTGTCTATGACTAATTCTTGTACCATGTTCACTCAACGTACTAGTTTCACTTAGTGCAACATCAAATTCTATGTGATAAATAGGGCTCCAAAGTTTTTTATCTTCATTTTGTAGTGAAAATGAATTTATTTTTACCCCTAGCCCTTTTACCTTTGGCCTCTCAGGCCATTTTTCACTAGTTTCTAATTTTTGCACTAGTGTGAGTCATAATCAAGTCAATTTTCCTTGGTCCACCTTGATTTTCTCTTCAAAACTTGAGGAGGCACATTAGGGCATGTCAACAGTTTATGCTACCCAAAATGAAAATTTTTAACATCACTTATAACCAAAAAATCAAAGCATTAGTCATCTTGTATCACTAACCATAAGCAATAGCAAATATTCCTATCTCAAAATTGGGGTATCTAAATTAGTTTTTAACACATTTATTATGCCATATATGCAATAAAAGGGGTAAATATAGACACCTAATTTACACAGATTGCTAGTCTTCAAGCTTGCTCATCCCTTCATAAATCAAACTTTAAATTAACTAAATAAAATCTAACTTCCTTGAACCTAAATTTGGAGCATTTATTGCTTCAAAAGCAAAATCACCAAGGCATGAACAATAGAACTGATGGTGTTTTTGCCAAATCTTTCAATTTTGACCTTTCTTACCCAATTTTTACCTCTAACGGTCTTGAGGCAAAAGTGCCAACACGAAAGTGCCAATGACACTTTTTCCACTTAGTGCTTTTGAATTTCATGTGCCAAAACCAAGAAAAACTAATTTTTCCCTCTCAATTTGTCCACCATTAATGAACCAAATCCCCCAAAATTTGATCCCTAGATCCCGTAGAAATCCTCAATCCAAGAGTTATCATTTCTTATCTTATTCTATTAATGACTTCTTGATTATTTTTAAATTCCTACCTTCTTCAATGTGATTTTTCTCCCAAGAAGCCATGGCTTCCTATAAAACCAACACTTGGGTGAACATTTCATCATAGGTTTTGTAGTAACAAAAAATTTTCAAAATTCATATGCATTTTACCATGGTCTTTTGAAAGCAACAAAATTATTTCAAAATATCTCTAGAATCATAGGAATTTGTCATTTTTCATGGCAATATTATCTTAAAATATTATGAAATCCATCTTTGCAATTACTCGAGCTCTTATTATTGCAAGCCTCCAATCATCCAAGCTCTTCCAAGTAATCAAATCTTCAAGCAATCTCAAGCATAAAGCATCAAGCATCCAAATTCTCAAGTATCAACAACAAGCAAGTTAGAAAGCTTTCAATAATTTGTTACAAACAAGGGGAAATAAACTCGTGTCTTGGGTTATGCTCTTTACCCTTATTTTTTATGACACTCTCCTAAAATTATAGCTATAACCTTTTGTCCTGTTGAAGTTAAATCTAATCTTGCATATTAAATATTTTATTTAGTTAGAATATCATTTTACCATTTAATATTTATTTCAAGAAATTAAAATCTTTATTTTCCTACTATTTGATAGGGTCTCTAGACTCCCAAGTTAGATCCCTTGAGCATAGTCATCATACTATTAATTTAACTTGCATTAAATCTTGTTATTTTTATCTTAGAAGTGAAAGCATTACCAGACTATAGGTCAATGGAACTATCACTCTTTTATTTACATAGACAAAAGCACTAGAAGTGAGAAAAAGCATTGATGATGCTATCTCTACCTAGTGGTGTTTTTGCCATTGAACTTTTATTTCATGCATTTGATCATTTCATAATTTTTTTATCTATCTAAATAGGGGCTTGATTGCTATTCAAGGAATTCCAACATCCTTTACCAACTAAGACAAGTCCCTCTATCACGGATCTTGTTTATTTTATCTATTTTGTAGGTTAAGCAAAAGCACCATCGACAAGAAAAAGCATTGATTGTTCTTCTATTAATTGGTAGTGCTTCTATCTCTATGATAGAAAATAGATTATTTTACCTCCAATCTATATCATTTAAGCAATTATGATTAAGATTATATTTTATTTTTGCTTAAAATAGGTTTAGTTTTCTATTCAAGAGGTAAATAAGCAAAGGGAAAATAAAATATTAGTATAGTCTTAATAACATAGGGTACCAACTTAATATTTCAGCTCTACCATAAATTGAAATCACATATAGTTGTATATTAGGACTTGTTTGATGCATCTTCTTGCATCCTTGCCTCTTGAAAATAAATCATCAATTATTTTAGCATTAAAAGCAAAATATATTTTAGTTTTTAGGCCTTGTTTGTTGCATATGTATGTTGTATTAGGGTTAGATTAGAGTTTAGCTTAGAGAAAGAAGTACCTAAGGATAAATATACGTTTTCTTCAACTAATCTAACAAAACTAGAATTTAATCTCACAAACTGCTCCTAGTCTCAAAGTGAGAAGAGGAGAGAGTGAAAAAGCATCATGAGGCCCTTCATGACACCTTTCATATTTTCCCCTTATCGTAGTGTCCAAATGGGTTTTCAATATTTAGTTTTTTGGTGTGTATAATCTATAGTTGGTTAATGTTCATTGTTGGTTGTAAGAAAATATTCCTCCACCAATTCAAGGCAATACTAAGACATAATATGGATTGTAAAGTTATCATTGGCTAATAATTTCCTATAAAGTTAAAGCCTATGACCATTAACCATAAGAGGAATATTTTTTTGTTGATTGTTCATAACTTGACCACTTCATTATTGAATATAGTGTTGATATTATAGAGCCTTAACCAATGATGTTGTAGTTTTGATTTAAAGTCCATATATCAAGAATCATAGAGTATGTCTAATATCCACTTTTAAATTTTGTATGCTTGATGAAGTGATCATGCCACATGGCCCTTTGTAGTTGAATAATTTCTATGTGAAAAAGTGCTTGATATCAAAGCTCATACAAATAATTACATTGTTCATTCTTTAGTTATGTGCCTTGTAAAGATCCATTATTAGCTTGAAGGCTATCCTAAGAGTTTTCATCTCAAACTTTATAGGTATAATTTCCATATTACCATACATAAGCTAACGATTTATGTTCTATGGTGGTATTTAGTAGGCTCAAATAAATTTTATAATGTTTTTGAACCAATCCTTTTAGTGAGCCTAAAATATCTTTATAAGATAAATTTATAATTCTCTATTTATTACTTTCACTTGTCCATTTGCCTATGGGTGATAAGCAGTAGATTTTCTATAGCAAATTTTATATTATTTGACCAATACTTTAATGAATTTGGAAGTAAATTATAGCCCTTAATCTATGATAATTTCTCTTTGTATGCCATACCATGTGAAGATTTCATCATAAAAAATTTTAGCTACCTTTTTTTTTGAGGCATGTTTTAGTGATTTTTCCTCTACCCATTTGATGACTATTGACAATGCAAAGTGGGATGATTATTTTATCATTACCTATATACACACTTTGAGATCAAAGTTCTTGGGAGAAGAGGATTGTTAATCCCTTTGACCTATGGATTTGGATAGCTTCCCATTATCTTATGTTAAACCTAATTTTAGCTAAAAGAGAAAAAGTAATTGTAGAACGTAAAGACTAGAAGGTAAGGGTGTGAGAGATTAAAAGAAAAATATTGCTAGTAACCGTAGAAAGGATAATACATTGATAATTAAGCCAAATTAAGAAATCCAAAAGCAACAATATGAATCTATCTTAGGTACAATCCCAATGTAAAAAATACTAACAATCAAATGTATGGCAAAACCACTCACATGCATACAAAATATGTCCAACACAATGAGAAATAATTTTGTATGAAGGCTATGCACAATTTTCCTTTAATTGAAATATAAAATATACATTCAGAGAGCATAGCTCTATAATTTATTAAGTGGCCAAAATATAATTTACAATTGGCCCTAGGCCCTTATTTATAATGAGAAATTCAACATTTTCATCCTAGGTAAAAATATTTCATTGGTATGAATTATAGCAAAAGGACAAAAATTTCATTGTTAGATTAGATTCACTTGGGTAAACTATTAGTAGTATCATTTCACTACAAATTTCAATGAATTAGAGGATGAAAATTTATAGTTCAATAAATCACTACAATGTAGGACTTAACCATTCTTGGTACATTTTGGCTTCAAAATTATTGACTTATTATTCGCTTAGTTTAGGAACTTATGCTTCCATAGCTTGATGGAAACTAATAAGCCACTTATGGTGTGTTGAAGATATTATCTCATACCATATTTTTGATGACTTGTAGGGACACCAAGCCTAGTTGGTGAAGAACTCTAGTTAGACTTAATCCTTGGGTTACATAGTCTTCAAAATTGGGGTTATAGCAAAGTTATAAAATTATGTATCACATATATTTAGCATTGGGGCAATAGGTTCCAAAAGCTCCTATCAAGATGCATAAAAAAATATGTCCAAATTGTCTAACACCTTACCATATAATTTCTTCTCCTCATATCGACCTATTTGGGAGGATCTCCCATTGATATTTTTTAATTTATTAAATTCTCCAACAAGATTTCTGGTTCAATGATCTCCTTATGGGAACCTCCACTCTAGATTTCTCTTTATTAATGGAATTGACAACATATATAAAGTTTTTCTTGATAGGAGAGTACCTTATGCAATACCTTATTTAGTAGTTTGTGAATCTTATTTCTTAATTCTTTAGCTATCATTCCAATAGCATAATAGGTAGCTTGCACCACTAGAGTCTCCCTTGCTTGTAGGATATGCTCTTAACTATGTTATTATCATATTCTTATATGATATACCCATATGCTTCATCTATTATTTAGATAGAGGGTTCTTTTGTGTACTTTGTCTTGGATATTGGATCCTCTTCCACCTTCCCGATTACCTTTGAAGATCAAGGTCTTGCACTTATTTAGATATGTGAGGTGCACCTTAGCATAAAGGAACTTGACCTAAGAAATATCTAGTGCACCTAATCATATTTTATCCTAAAGGGACTTGAACTATCCTATTACTGAGCTCTTTTATATATTAAAATCAGTTTGATGATCAAAAGCTCCCTTCTTCCTTTCATCTACCTAGATTGGTGGATTATGAATGTAAAAAATATTTAATCTCTTTCCATGGGTGTTCTCTTGGTCAATGTGCCTTCTTTTCTCCTACATGGTTTCTAATATTTTATGTCTATAATTTTTTTTAGGGGTCTGTTTCACCAAATGAGGGAATAACTTATGGAAAATGAGGTTGATGTGCTCTTTCATAGTGTAGATTAGTTTAGATGGTTTTAATGATATTGGAGGTGAATATATCATTATATATGAAGACAAGGATGCCATTTTAAGATAATAACATGAGTAATGACATGGATTAATTAGTTATAGGTGATATGAGGGGTTGAAATGAGGATACGTGGATTGATGCAATGATGCTTATGATATTAGGGGATACAAAGGATGGGTATGGTGATTTTTTTGTTGATGACAATGGTGTTAATAATGGTGTGATAAACTCGGATGGATATGGAATGTGGGATGACCTTACATATAGGATAGACAAACATATAGTGACCCTAATACTAGGGTTATACTTATTTGAGGTGGGATAGACACAAAAAAATAAGTTAGGGAACTCAAGAAGTGATAAATAGAATAAATAAGAAGGGAAGAGAGAGTAATGATGAGAATATACAATATGTGGATGGAAATAAAGTTAAAAATTTTATAGAGAAGATGGTGGGAGTGATTTGTGCTTCTAGATTAGCAATTTTCATACAACACTTTTATTGGTAGGTGAGCCTCCTTCTCTTTTATATATCTTCTCTTTAGGTTTTTTTATTCTTTTTGTTTCTCATTTCCCTAATTCATAAAGGGTATTATATCCTAAGGCATATCTACAAAAACTCATACCAACATTCAACAAGGTATATATTAAATTACCTCATCCATTAGGCCATGAAGTCAAAATAAATAAAACTCTTACCTTCCCAAAAATGGTTTGGATCTTAGACATTGCCTTGCTACAATTGTATTCCTAGATTGTAATTTCATCCTATTAGCTTTAGTGTTAGGAGCCTATAGATAAAAATAAGCCTAACCACAATAGCAATATAGGAATTAAAGGAAATACAAAATGAAATAACATAACTACTTAGAAAAATAACTGATAAAAAATACAACTTATTGAGGGGTTTTAGCTATACACTTTAATTGTCAACCTAGGGTTACTAATTTATATGAGGTATTGCTCTATAAAATCCAATAAAATGGGTAAGTCACAATCAAGTGGTTCTCTTTTCTATACCTAGAATATAGGATTGAAGAAAATTGTTACTATCACATAAAATAACTTACTAAAGCTATAACTTAGTTCTATTTGGCAAGGATAGGAATCCAAGGTTATTTATTAAGACAAGGTGGGCCCTCCCTAGACAACCAAGATTCATATCTCTTCTTGCAACTATAAATTGTCTAACTACAATACTGAAAAAAATATATTACTAAACTATAATCAAGTCATATGTATAATTAGAGATAACATATCAAATATCAAAACAAGAATTTATTCATCACTTGAATCATATAAAAATGCCTTACAATATAATAACTTTAGAATATTAAAATTGTAGCTATCTATATATAAATTTCTAACACTTCTAACTCTCTATCCCCTCATTAGATTATGGGAAGTCCAATTTATAGACTCACTTTATTTTTTCACAAAAAATGCAACAAATTTAACAAACTTGTTTAGATAATAGTACATACTAAATAAAAATTAACAACCCCCTTCTTAAATCAGGAACGATTTGATCCTTGTTTAGCATAGGATAGCTTTGACTAAATCCATATAGTTCATGACTCCTTTTGGCAAGAAAATTGGTTGCTACATGAATTTGATGTAGTTGGCATCCTAGATATAGGGTATTATGTTCTTGTTTACTATCAACATACTATTTACCATATTATGCTTTATTACCAACTAACTATTTCTATAGGAACTATTTGTTTCTATAGTAAACTATATATGTTGGTAGCAACTATTTTTCTACAGTAACTATGTCTTTTGCAAGAATGTCCTTCTACAAAAACTATTTGATATCTAAAAATAGAAATAACTAGTACCATTTTTTATGGCTAGATTTAAAAGAGTTTTTATCATAGCAAATGGTATTTCCAATCAAAAATAGAATTTAATTATCTTAGCCTTTATTTTTGCATTAAAGGAAAGATAAAATGTGCCCAATAAACAAGGAATAAATCATTCACTAATTGCTTCCTTTCTTCAGTAAAAATACACAACTAATTAATTTAGACAAGTAACATCTATTTTAATTTCCATTCAAACAAAGTTTGTTAGTTCATACATATGCAAAATATAATTCTAAGTCCACCATAAGTTTATCAAAAGGTAATAAGTTTTAGGGTGAAATAAGACAAAAAGGATGATAAAATATAGTCAATAAAATGCCTCATAATTTTACCCTCCAACTAACCTAGTTGCATGTCCCTTATGCAACCAAAACTAAGGAATAAAATTCAAATTTTTTGATAATATTGGTATTTTGCACTTCACCTATTTCCTATGCCAAAACCTCTAATTTTGTTTCACTTTGTCATTGTTGTCTTGTTTTGTTGGATAATAAAACTCTCGATGCAAAATGCATTTTAGCCCGAGTTTAACACCTTTTGGTGTAGAAATAAATATTAGAGCAAACTTACCCTTTTGTTTTTGTTTGCCTTCTTCAATTTCTTATTCTGCAACTTTGGAGGATTGGCCTTTGAAATTTGATTTAGGCATGTTTTGGATTAAGGTAACAGCTTCCAACTCTTCTAGTTATTTTTCCAATTCTACCACTTCCTTTTGTTTTTGTTTCAATACCTCCTTCACTATTTCCAATCTCTATTTTATATTGTTTATATTGGCTTCAAGAGGAGACTTTTATATAGGATATGAATGCTTAAGAATTTGGGTTTCTTTAGTGACAACCTCTTTGTTGATGAATACAAATTTTGTAATACTCCAAAATTATACATGTGCTTGTGGTGAATTATTGTTATCTTCTATTAGGACCGCATCCTAACATTATTATGTAATTTTAAAATTATTATATAATGAACCCCTTCCAATGTGAAGATCCTATAATAATGATAATTTGTAATGGTATGTGGCACTTGAGGCAGCTAGACAAGTGGGGCATTTTTTTTTAATTAATAGGTTAAGAAGGGTATTGAAAGGGCATCATCCCTTTTACATAAAATTTCTTACAAGTAGATCATAAAATATGAAGAAAATAGGGTGCCAAGTCCATCTGAAATACTAAAAATCATAAAGAACCAACCTGAAGCACCCGATAAAGAAACACATAAGCTACACTACTAGTAACAAGAAAACCTAGACAACAATTGACTTTACAAATATAACAGTCTACTACATATTGAATGGGTCACCCATAAAGTCTATCCCAAGAGCTGATCCCCAATATCTAGCTTCTTCAAATTGGAAAGTGAACATAATTGGGCTGCTTTGGCTTCTCCTTAGACATGAATTCAATAAGTTGAAGTAGGAAATTATCTTCCCATATAATAATATCTTGATCCTCCACCCCCATGTTTTCCAGTAATTTTGTAGCTCCATTTACCTCTTGATAAACATGCTTTAACTGAAGTTTGTGATAATACTATAAGATATCTTTCATCCCCACAAATATATATATAATGCTCCAACTAGTTTCTTATCTTCCTTTCAAAATATTTATAAGGTTTATGGAGTCCTCTTCGACAATAATATTTTGGTAACACCCTTCTTTGATTAACTTAGGCCCTATGAAAAAGGTTCAAGCCTCAACAAAATGGTTGAACTGGATGGATAGAGGTTCAAAAAAGACTTGCACAACCATCCCCTTAGAATCCCTAAAAACTCCACCCATACTAGTATATCCCAAGTTCCCTTTCACAACACCATTTCATGTATCCATGATAAAGAATGTAATTATTTGTTGGTAGAATATTCTATATTGTGTGACACTTTGCATGTAATCCAACTCTTGAGAATTAGGTTAGGGTTGTATAAAATGTATTTTAAAAGACAAGGGGCATAAACAAGGTATATTTTTGCATTTTGAATCAAAGTATTGAAGGAGGTTTTCCTCTCGAACAGGTCCATGATTTTGGATTGTGATTTGTGAGATTAATATATATTTTTTCATTTACTTTTTGTATTGCAATATTATATTCTTTCATGAATTATTGTTTTTGTTGCATTATTTATGTGGATGTGCTTATTTTAATTAAAAGGTTCTTAACAAGTGATATCAGAGCACTTTTTAGAGCTATGTTCTGCTATGACTACAATAGTTCTTGCCCTTTAATTTTGATTGTTAGGTATATTTTTTTTGTATTTTTATTTTTTTGTTTATTATTAAAAAAATATAGCCTTCTTTTCTATTTTAGTTTACTAGGTTAGAAACCCTATGTTGGAGGTTTTAAAATATCATGGAGGAAGTATTGTTATTGGTAAATCTAGATTACCCATAAAACATCTAATGAAGTGAGGTGTGATCAAGTTCTAATACATAGGCCTAAAATAGCACTCATATACAAACTTGAGCTCCCACATATCTTTGGGGATATTGGGAGACCCCCAAGGACTAGCCCTAGGAATATTTTTGATCGTATATTTTCCATAGTGCATAGAACACATCATTCAATAAGATCACCTTTATGTACTATTAGAGAGGCAAGTAGTGTGATCAAGGTATGTGTGAAATTCTTCTTGAGTAGTGGCCTAAAATATTAGCCTGAACACTATCATTCATCACTTAGGTATAATAGAGGACTATGAACAATACATACTTCTTGGCCTAGAGTACCCTATTTTCATGAATATTTTTCATGCATGCCAAAAATATCACCATATAAGTGAGCATATTGAAGAGACTACACTATTATTAAATATGATCCATCCACTTATTACGATATCCTACATATAATTAGTTGAATATGAAACAACTTGCTTGGATCCTTTTTTTCTTGCAAAACTATATTTTGTTCCTTGTCAAACCTTTTGATTATCCCAAAAGTGGTTTACAACTGTCTGGCATCTTATCACGGGTTGGTTCCTTGGTCAACAATTTCAATTTCTTCTTTATAAGTGGATCCATCAGTTCTCATGCTAACATATGGAAACACATCCTTTCTTGAGCTCTCATCTACTTTAATTGTTTTCATTTTAGTGTTTGGGGGTATTCTCAACCTCATTTCTAGGCTATTGACCTTAATCTCCTTATCCTTACGAATATATTATTTTTTAATGTTCTTGATTAGAAAGTTTATAAGTTTAAAGTATATGGTAAACCTTATTGTTTTTAGATCTTGAAGTATCTTGTTCTTTTGCATCCTTATCCATCCCTTGTTCTTTTCATTCATAGACCACAAGAAACCGGTCATGTCCATAAGGAATACAGTCTGTTTGGCTAATTTTGTTTCATCTTCTGAGTCATAGTAAAACTCCTAAATCCTATTGATGATAAGATCTTCTACATTGGACACTTCCAAAAATTCTTTAAGGGAAAGACTTATGCCTGCCATATCATCCCTTATATTTTGTAATAGCAATATTCATTTCTTCCGTCCATTTATACCACCCTATTATGTTCAATCTGAACATGGATACTTTAATGGACTTTGTTGCACACCCTATTTCAGTGCCATCTACCAGAGTAACTTTTTCCTCTTGGATATCTTGATAGTATTTGTAAAATTGCTAAAAAATATATGGTATCCATTCTATTATCACCAAGGATTAGCAGATTCCTTACCTCTTGCACTGTGGCTTTAATTGTATTTATTTCTTTGAACATTTTTATTGTATCCCCCATATTATTCTATAATTTTTGAGTCATCTCTTTCTTGATTTTGTAGAGGAAATTCGAGCAGTCAATGCTCTTTATTATCACCTAAGGTTCAGTTTATGGAGCAGTGACATGTGCCAATTGCACCTTAAGGTTTTCTATCTCAACCTACAAACTCTGAGTAGCTTTTAATTCAACCTTCAACTCTTTTTTTCTTTTAACAAAAGCTCTGACATTTGTGCATGTATGATTTTTTTATCTGTATCAGATATTCCATCTCTCCCATCATCTAGACATCACTAGTTTCCATATCTACCTAAAAAGTAGTGGGGTTTTTAGGTGCTAGGATTGTAATTGTTGCCATCGAAGGTGCAACCTCGATGTATTCGTCTTCTATAATTGGATTCTCTTTTAGAAATTCTCCCTTTGATATTGCCTGCAATTACTTATCCCCAATATCACTAATTGATATATCTTCTTCCACCCTTACTAGTGTCACTCTACCTTGGGCCTTCCCTATTGATGGGAGAGTTAGCCTAGCCTTTTTATGTTCTAGGGAGGAAGTTGGGCTTTCTATCCTAATTTGGTGGCCCCTAAATATCTCATCAAAACCCCCTAATTTTAATATCTTCTTTTGTATAGCTGCAAATATTTTGATTTCTTTATTGTTGATGATCAATGACTTGGGAACTACCTTTGGGGCTAGCCTTGGCATGAACATTGCCAAATTCAACTTGCTATTGAAAGGATCAAACACTTATCTTTTCTTAGGTTCAACAAATATTATTTATGTAATGGCTAGGGCTATGGAATAAATTAGAGAAGTAGTAACTATCTCTTTTCCATTTTCTATGCTTGCTCATTGTATTGCTAACTAAGTTGAACCTAGAGCTTCTTCTATTTTTAGTTGGGTTGTTTTAGGAGCATTTTTTAGGATTTTATATATATCCTAAGCACTAACTAATATCTCTATCTGGTCTGCTTCTTGGTCCACCATCTCAAACATTGGATCTTGGAGATCATCTAGAGTAATCACAAGAAAAATAGGAGCCACTGATTCTACAGAAAGTTCTTATATCCTTACTAACATCTGAGGATAGTCACCTACTATTTCAATTCTATAATTTACTCTAGTATCATATGGAAATTTTTACCATACATTCCTTAGGTCAGCGCTTGCTCGTATAGCCTCCAAAATCTCTTCTTCATAATCATATTTTATGTGATGTACCCACACATATTTGTGTGCTTTAATAATTTTCACAGAACTTCTTGTTGGGTCATAGAGTCTCCATGTTACTTTGTCAAAAAAAAATTATCTATATCCCACATGGCTTTGAGCATTATAGAGTATCATTGAAAGATGTAATGTCCAAACTTACATGGGACTGTCAGCCATGGGAATTTTCCATGCCTCTTTCTTAGATGGATTTTTACCTCTTCTTGTAGTTTTCCTGTCGATTTGATGAGGAATTAGTTTACAACAAACACGAATATTATAAGACAATCCAAAACTTCATTGTATTATCATATCAAAAGGTGTCTATAAATAGGTATTACAAGGCATTACAATGGATAAGAACACATTAAATAATGCTTATCCTTAGCTAACAAATTATTAAAAACATGTGCTACTAATCCATATCATTCCTCCCCACAAGGGTGGAAGAGAAAGGAGGAAAGAGCCAGGAGTATTGGGTACAACCAAGAATGTACTCCTATTTTTTTTTTAGTAAGAATGTACTCCTATTACAAAACAAGAAGACCAAAATGAAGAATTTTTACAGGTCTTCAAAAAATCAAAATCTGACAGTGGCACTAAATCAAGCGTAGAAAATGCTCTCCAATGATTGTAAATACTACTATATTGACGAACAACTGAAATGGGTCCCTCGAAATGGCAAAAGAAAGCAACATTGGTGGTATAGTAAGGATACCAAAGAATATTACTTGAAATATGCACCAATATGCTAGGTGGAAATGTGGAAGCATTAAAAGTTTTGGTTTTAATGAAAACAACATTTATGAACAATGGGCATATAGTTATGAAAACAACAGTGGCATGCATTTATTGCAAAGGTGCATTAATGATAAAATTTTATTTTGTATTTAATTATGGGATGTTGCACATTAAATAGGTGTTTACATTTATATTAGTGAAAACACACATTAATGACATTCATTGAAGGAAAACGACCAAGGAAAATAGTGAGTTTATTTATTAAATTAAAATTTAATTTAATTTAATGTCGATTTATTTAATGGAACCTGTGTAGTATTAAAAAATGGGGTGTATGTGGAATTTGGGGGACACATGTGGTGTAGACAATAGGCATGACAAGAGTACGTGAAAGACATGACATGACACACAATGACATTAGAAAGGTTAGGATGGACCATGAACTACACGAAGGCTAAGAGACTAATGCTAGACTGGGGAACTGGGACACGAGGTCTAGAGACTAACATGGACTCATATTGATGTGTGACACTAACATAGGGTTCATGAAAGGTGATAAGATGTAAACATAATAGCTTTTAGAGGTATGCAACTGACACGGTGAAATACTGATGGTAGCAAGAGGGAACAAGGCATGGGTGATAGGTTTGGAAACTGATGTGGAGGACCAAGGATTGGTTGGGAATGCAACTTAGAGGATAGGGATAGCCAATAGAAGCTGGCTATTCTATTATATGAGCCACATCAATAATAAACCAAATAAAGGCCACAAAATGGCCAATGTGGGATTATTCCCACAAGTTTAAATGTTAAAAATGAAGGTGCACCTACCAGAGAACATAATGCAATCATCGACAAAACAAACATCATCGAAAAATAAAAAATATTACCAAAAAAGGAAACCCTTAGCTATGCGATTAATTTTTTTGTCGAGAAATACTCGTTCATTGGAGAATGTTGAATCATACCAAAAATAGATTCCATAAATGTAGAAATGGTCGGGAAATGCTGCAGGAGGCCGAAAAATATCATTTCGCATAGAAAAATAGTCTAGAATGACTAGGGATGCTGGAATTACTGGTGGTCACTCACGAACAGTAAAAACATAGGAATCGGTGATTTGAGGAAAACTACAACCAAAAAATGTATGGATTTGGGTGAGTGAGAGCCAAAATTATTTTGGATCATCATCGAATAGTGAAGAACAAGTGACAAGCGATGATGTAGTGAGATATTAGGTAGTGAATGATTACGAGTATCAATCATCAATGGATACCAAAGTTATCAAAGAGCTCTTGAAAATGTAGATCATGAGGTAGAAATAGAAGTCTCGAACAATGGTGGAGGCCATCGTGGCATTTAGGTAGGATTTGGGCAAGTGACATGAAGTCTCAGGGAGTCGTCAAAGCACTATATGGATAGGAAAAGATAGTAGTATGGTGGAAAAATATGTAAACGACATCGAAAACACTTATTGAGTGGCCAAAAATAGATTTAATCATCCAAAGTTGGTTTAGCCATCGAAATATTGTGGATCAATGTTGTAAAACATAAAAAAAAAATTAAATTTGCATCGATAATGGGTGTGAATCACCAAAACCCTGTAGAGATGGTCCAGGACATGAGAGTGAGTCACTGGTTTGAGAGCCAAACTATAAAAATATGAGCACATGGTGTAGAGTTGTACTATTGAAGATGTCAGAAACCTAATAGAAAAATTGGGTGATGAACTATAAATAGGGACCGCTAAAGCCAAATGTGGCATCACGACGGGGAGTAAAACACGAGCATGATCTGAAATGTAGGCAACAATGAGGAGAGAGGTAAAATGCAGTGCCTATGGATGGTGAGGGTTGTGATCTGCAATAGAAGGTCCTATAAGTGAAGATAATAGCAAGGAGGTGAGCAAGCGATGGGCTAGCCAAAAAGCCCAAGGCTACAATAAAGGAATAATAAATCTATCAAAACTGAGTGAAACTGGTAGAATCACAATAGTTCAATGCATGAAATATGTAGAAAAGCACATATCTAGGTAGAAATATAATTCAAATGCATCAAATCAAGGCAAAAAATGCAGGAGATCAAAAATATAAAGATATAAAGATGCATGAATCACAAAAACCATGGTATACGATGAAATGTCTTCAGGTATAGCAACAAGAGCTTCAAATGAGCTCAAATCTATAAGAGAAGCAACATCATCTAGTGGTAAGATGTTGGGCATGTTACTTAGAGACCCTGATTTGAGTCCAGGTGTTGCTACAAATTATTCATTTTTTGGATCAGATTTGAAATCATGATCTTATTCAATGATATCTTTAAAAACAACAACAATGACAAATTCAGTTTGTTGCTAAATCATTTATGCGTGGATTTATTTAAGTTTTATGGAGGAGTTACGAAGTATAGTAGAGGTCTCATTGAATGAAACTGTTGAACTCAACATCATACTATTAGAGATAGAAATAGATGATGGTCATGAAAAAAGAAGGTGCAAGGGCACAAAAATGTGAGTTGAATGAGTATGAAAGCAAACAGAGGTTTAAAATTGTCAAGTTTACACGATAGAAATGGGACGAAACCACATACAAATTTAGGAATAGTTTTGTAAATCCTACAAACACAAACTATCTATAATGAAAGTAAACAACTCCACATATCATACCTACAGGAGGCATTCTTGTTCCTCGTTTGAACCAAAATTGGCCTAGAGTAAGATGATACTAACCTTTATCCATAACCTGATATGATACCAATGACGAGGAATCAATTTACAAAAAACATGAATACCATAAGATAATCCAAAACTTTATTGTATTATCATATCAAAAGGTGCCTATAAATAGGTATTACAAGGCATTACAATGGATAAGAATGCATTAAATAATGCTTATCCTTAGCTAACAACTTATTAAAAACATGTGCTAATAATCTATATCACGATTAGAAGTGAAGCCATAGACATAGGGTAAAAATTCGGTAAGGCCTTTGGAGGAATATTTGCTCCATATAATCTGATGTACAAAAATTCCTCTAACAGAAAGTAATCCCCTACTTTTTTCTCTTTTAGAAAGGCAGCAATACCAAGGCCTATTCTCATCGAGAGATATCCACATAGGACATTGTGGATTTCTATCATAAAATTATCAAAAAACTAGTCGATGTGAGAGCACCCTTCATGTATCCAATGGAGCCTTTATTGTATATCTCTAGCATTAGTTTACCTTAATCTGTCCAAACTCTCACAATCCAACTGCCCTGCTATGAGGTATATGAAAATTGAATAGTGGGATAAATGGGACATCTTTTCACACTGTTCTAAAATAGCCATTTTTAGCTCAATCAATTGAATATAGTATTACACTACATAGCTAAATGTAAGACCTTTCTCACTACTACACTTAAATTTGGGATCCCTAATACTATATATATCATATCTACATAGTCTCTCACCCAGGGTTTCAATGTATTCTTCCTAATAGTAAAATTATGTGCTAATACTTCATATGGTTCAAATAGTTTAGTGTAATAATGAGTATGAAGGACCTGTTGGGATTGATGTTGTATTACCTCTTGTATCAATGACGTTTTGAACTTGTTCAACTATAACACTTTTTGTATGCTTCTAAGAGTAATTCTAAAAATTGGTCGATTGTTGATGCCTCTGATTGACTTGTTTTATTTGTCATTCACCATTGCTAACCATACCAACAAATTGAAAGAATGATGTACTCTCGGGTAGACCAATTTTCCCAAATTAGTGATCCATCTATAGCAACGAGGTGGTGGCTTGTATTGTGAATTTTGTGCCATTTTAAACAAGCCAATCAATAGCCATGAGCTACGCTGCAAGTTCTATGTTTCTTAAAAATAAACTATCATAGTATTCTTGGTCTCGTATTCTTGCATAGAGTAGAGTTGTTTGTCTGGCCCAAACTTTTGTGAATAAGCTATCAATTTTTTTTTAGGGCGATCAGACCACCCAACTACATATAAGGCCTCTGGTCTATTATGAGTTTAATAGCATCCTCACTATTCTATGGTATATTAGGTGTGCTCGAAGAAACCATTATGCTTTTCCCTTTTTTTAAGTAGCAATTTTTCTATTAGTCCTTATGAAACTCTACAACATAATTTAGGAATTC
The DNA here is from genome assembly GCA_028583015.1 of Wollemia nobilis. Lineage (NCBI taxonomy): Eukaryota > Viridiplantae > Streptophyta > Pinopsida > Araucariales > Araucariaceae > Wollemia > Wollemia nobilis. The sequence continues at coordinate 11,051,671 of JAQPPZ010000442.1, read as the reverse complement.
CCTTTTAGTAATTCCTTGGCTATAGTTTAGTGTTCTGAAAGTGCTTATGTGGGCCATAAATAATTTTTAGGACTATTTTTCACATGAAGTGCTTTTATGTTCGCCAACCGCATCTTTTTTGAATTTGCTAGTGAAAACCTACCACCTTTCCATCTCTCAACTGTCTCCCCTGTAGCATGATTTACCTCGAGCATCCTCACTACTAATGAGGCTTTGATATGTGTGCCCTTTTCATCAGGTGTGAAATACCATCACTTTCCTTATGTATATCTGTCTAACCTAGTATTGAATGGGTGTTGAGTGTATCTTTCATAGGTGATATTTATCTTTGTTGGATTCTCCTTATTAAAATTCCTTGTTGTCTTTATTCAAAATTCAGCATGCACCGTTAGATCTAATGAGGGCTTGGGTGTACCATTAGATCCTTTTTTAGAATAAGGTAAACTTTTCTTCTTAGGTACTATGACAATACAGGCATAATACTTTCAAGCGCATCATTAGATGTATCCAGAGAGTACATGCACCATTTGATCTTTATGAGTTGCATGCATGCTAGCTGGAAAGTGGGAAGAAAGAAGCAAGAGTTTATGAAGGTAAAGTACAACTTCAGCTTTAAATCTAATTATATATCTTCATGTAAAAATAATCAAAGTCCATAGCATATATGACCAAATTAATTTCAAGCCTTACCTTAAATCTTGACACATTTTAGTTTGTGTGCACCTTTAGATTAATGTTCAGCTCATGCGCACCGCTCTTTAGGATCAAATTTGTGCATTATTTAGATGAAAGGAAGGGGAAAATCATGTAATAGACCTATGGAAATATCTTGTTTTAAACCTTTCCTCTAATATTTCAAGAATAATGATATGCCACTTACGTTTCCCTTTAAATATTGAGCAACTTTAGCTTCTTCTAACCATGTGTGCATAATCGTATTAACTCAAGGGTATACGCATGCCCTTTTATTTTCAAATGATGCTCGAGATTTAAGATAAGGGGATGCATAACACCTAGAATGAAAGGGGAAAATTAAACCTTTTAGGACATTCAATCAAGTTCAACATTTAGACCTAGGAAAAAATGGTTTTATAATTATTCATTTATCTCGGATCATTATCCTTCGTGTAACTTTATGAGCGTGCCCATTTGGATGGAACTGAGAAAGCATGTGCACAACTCATATTTGTAATGATACATGATTCTTAAGTGGAAGAGGGGTGCCTAAGGCTTTAGAATTTTTTGAAAACTTCAAACTTGCTTTTATTAAGTGTACCCCGAGGGCCCTAACTTTGGACTTTGGAGTATTATTTCTTTCATTAGTGGCAAGGGAATGGTTCGTGTGCACCATTAGATTTGCCTTATATTTGTGCTCGCCGCTCATATTTATTAAGTTACATGTTGTTTATATGAAGGATGTGTTAGGCTTAGGTAAAAATATGATTCTCAATACCAAATTTATTTCAGGCCATTATATTTTGAGCAACTCAAAGTGCACGTGCTGTCAGATCTTAATTTCAAGTTGTGCGTACCATTCATCTAGGCAAAAATTGTGCCCTTATAATACAATTTTAATAAAGCTTCACCACTTTGACTTTATATTTTAAAGGTCATGCATTTTTTGTGTGTGCACGCCTTCAGATCGAATGGATGATACGTGAGCATCATCCATCTTGATAAATTTGCATGATCTTTTGTGTCAGAGGGAAAATGATAGACTTCGAACCATTATTTTCTAGGCAATTCAACACATGTGCATCCTTAGATTAAGCAAGTAAATCATGCATGCTCTCCATTACCAGTGATATGCTCACTCTTTAACTAAAGGGATGTGTTATACATAGGATAGGTCAAAACCTAGGCCAAGAAATAATATTGGCTTTTAGCAACTTTGGATTAAAATTTTATTACCCACGACCTCTTAAGTTAGACTTAGGCAAAATGATTAATATACTTTATTTGATTCATGCCATTAAATTTTGGATAACTTCATATGCATGCACCTTAGGATAGAGTTGGGGGTGCAAGCATGCCTCTCATATTAGTTAAGGTGCTTGATATTTAAATAAAAGGGGCACAAGATACTTAGGAATCTTTCGAATACCCTTAATTTGATTTTATTGAATGTACCTTGTGAGGCCTTCACCTTTGACATTGAAAATTTTAATTTTTCAGCATTGAGGTATTTAAACAACCCTTTTATTTTTAAATAAACGCGAGCACTGTTGGATTTTATTTAATCTACGCGCACCGCTAGATCCACCAAAAGTGCAAGATTTTTAAACTTAGAGGAAAAATTTCTTAAGCATAAGGGGGTTTTGTTAAAAAAATCACCACGGAGACCCCTTTCTTTAAATTTTAGGTAAGTTGGTGCACACCTTTAGATTTCATATTTACTTCTCACACATTTCTTATCCAACAAAAGTTACTCAATATTTATATGTGGTATTTTAAAGAATTTTTTTTAATAAATATTTAGTCTTGCGGTTTTGAATTTTATCATTAAATTTTGGGGATATTTAAGACATGTGCACCCTTGGATTAAGTGAGTAGTGTCCACGCGCTGTTCATTTTTTGGAAAAATGCACGATTTTTACCCAAAGATATCGTATTATACATAGCATGATTTAAATCTTAGACCTTTGGGAACTTTTATAATATTTGTGTTATTTCCTTAGGGTTAAATCATTCATGAGATGCAAAAAGGGTCTTCTTTTAAAATATGGGCAAGTCAGCCATCCTTTGGATAATGTGCACCATTGGATTTCATAAAGGATATGCGCGCTCCATTGAATTTGGGAGAGGTTCTCGATTTTTAAAGAAAGGGGGCACAACCATGGCCATTGAAAACTTAGGGAATACCCTTTAGAAAAATATTTGGATATGTTAATTAAATAGGCTAATACCATGATATTTTAGAACTAAATCCTTAATATTAAGGCGTTAATGGGTATGATGCACACTTACCCTTGGATCTCATTTGGGAGCATGTGCACCATCAGATGTTTGGAACATGTGAGGGTTTTTAACATGAAGGGGGTGCATGGAATTTTTTAGGTAATGTTTAGCCTTATTTACCCATTTTAAACTTTAGATCTTTAGGAATACTTTAAGCATATGGTGAAAATTAAACACCGCTTAGGTTGATAGATGAACACCATTAAATTTAATCTTTAAGTCATGCATGCCATTCATTTCAGCCAAAGTTGTCTGATCTTTAAGTATGAATCTTTAGGAAAGAATTTTAATTAAGGTCTCAATCAGATGAATTTGAATTTTCTTACTAAATATCACGTAACTCATCTTGCATGCACCCTCGAATCAGGTGAAATATAAGTGTGCTTTGTCTTCCTTCAAGGATATGCATGGGATTTAGCCAAAGGGGACTCTAATTTTTAGGTTTAGGCTGAGGGACTTAGACTTAGCATGAAATGGTCATGGATTTAAAATTCAAAAAAGTTACCCACTTCATTACATGATGTGCTCCATCAGATTATTCTCATGGTATGTGCACATTCTATGATGTGTAATATATGCAAGAGCTTTAGCCTTAATTGTGGTGCATTGACATAAGAAGCCTTTGTAACTTTGGGAAATACCTTAGGAAATAATTTTCTTCGGATTTTAACTTATGGGGACTATGGTTAGAGGGTAATATTATTTATGCATGGTGAATAGCTTTTTTAGTGAAAAGTTAAAAAATTGTATTAAAAAAACACTTATTACATTATTTTGCTAGTAACTTGCCTCTCTTGGCCAGTGCCAGGATACAAATCAACCTTTGCTTTCTGTCTCTACAAATCCTCTTGATCATGGTGATCATAAGGGATTTTCCCCAATTCCTACTCTACCTCTCCTTTATCTCCCTTAGGCTTATCCGTTGCTTCAAATTTGTCTTTATCTACACTTTGTAACCCATAAATAGATACATGTAAATAGCTCACAATTATTCTTCTCATCCACCTCTAGTACAATTTATTTTTCTTCATTTTCGTGTACTTCTTATGTTGTCCCTATCCTTATTTTTTCCTAAATTTCTTCCTCCTGTGTGTATTTGAGAGGCCTCCATATTTTTTGCATGAATAGTTTCAAGCACCTTTCTTGCTATAGTGCTCCATATGCTCTCTATCGGTTTGAATTCCTCCTTAAAAGTTCTTCCATTTTGTTCTAGCCAGATTTTACAGCAAATAAATTCTAAACCCAAAACCCATCCATTTTTTATCCTCTTTGTTCTGAATTTGTTGGCTTTCCAATAATCCTAGAAAGTATTAATGGTTGGAATTTGGACCTCCACTTGGTTAAAAGTAATATACCATTCCTTCTACATTGTTTGGGCAAAAGTGCATTCAAAAAGGAGATGAGAAATTGTTTCCTCATATTGGTTGCACATTATACACCTATTAGGCCCAATAAATCCTCTTATGTGCAAATTATCTTGGGTCAAGATACTATTGTGGGCCATCTACCAATAGAAACAATTTATCTTTATGCATCCCTTAGGTTACCACAGCTTTGACCAAGGGGGTTGTTTTATTGGGTAGTTGGGAGAAGTTATAAATTTATAGCCCTCCTTCACTGAATAATTTCCCATAGTTCTATGATTACATGCTATTTTATCTGGTTCATTCCTTTTTAAACACTATCTGTTTTACAAATATTTTGTAGCTCGCCTTTCTCTGCTTCCCACTCTTCACTAGGTCATTCCTCCATAGGTTTCCACTACTTGGCTCTAGGTCCTTTTGTATGTGGATGTTAGATATAGTGGAATACTTGATATTATCCATGGCTATGCAAATCCAATTTGAGACCTACTAAATGAGGGTGATTATTATCTATTGGTGGGTGCTGCTCCCATGAGTCCTCCCATAATCTTGCATTTTTCCCATCTCTAATTTTCTAGAATAGACCCTACTTAATGATTGGGGCTCATTTTTTAGTGCTTTCCAGATCTCTAAACATTCTTCCATGATTGGAAGATGGGAAATTTCTTCTGCTAGGTGGGTTGGGTAGTATTTTGAAGATAATACTTGGCACCACATTTGGTCCTGATTGGGTATCCATATCTAGTATAATTTTGAAGTGAGAGCTTGATTATTTATTTTTACTGCTCTAATTCCCAGGTCTCCTTGGTTCTTTGGTTTGCATACTTTGTCCCAACTGACTAGGACCATTTTCTAATATCCCTTTGCCCATGACTATAATAATTTCCACATGATTTTATCAAGATCACTCAACAAACTCTTTGGGGACGCCAAGATAGAGAACTGATACACAGGCATTGCTTGAAGGATAGATTTAAGGAGAGTTACCCTACCTCCAAAACTTAGCCATCTGTTTGTCCAATGAACTAGTTTTGAATGGATTTTATCCTTAATAGTTTTCCAATATTTGCTTTTTTAACCTCTTTGCTGAAATGGGATCCCTAATTATTCTAGGGGCATATGGGATTCTTGGAATCTAAGAATATGGGATATCCTTTATCTTACTCTTTTAGCTACATTGACAAATATCACTTTGGATTTTTTCATTTACCAATTGTCCTATCATTGCTATATAGCAATCCAAGAGATCACGGATGTTGATTGCTTCTTGTAGTGATGCTTTGCCCCACATTCTTATGTCATCCATAAATTGAAGATGGGTAAGGTCCACCTAATTGCATATACTAATTCCTGTAATGCTTTGTTCCATTTCCCTTTTTCTTATTAGTCTTCCTAATCCTTTTGCATAGAGAATGAATAGATATGGTGAAAGAGGATCACCTTTTTTGATACCTTTGGATGCCTGGAAAGGTTGAGAGGGGATTCCATTTATGAGCACTAAGAAGGAATCCAAGGATATACATTCCATCACCCAAGATATCCATTCCTCTTTGGAGTTAAATGTTTTTAGAATTTTTACCAAGAACTTCTAGCTGACCTTGTTATAGGATTTGGATAAATCCAGCTTGAGAAACATCCCCTTCATCCCTTTTTGATTAAGAGTATGGAAGTACTCCTGGGTCATCACTATTCCATCTAGGATCTACCAACCCTGCACAAAACCTCCTTGTTCAGGTGATATTATATTTGGTAAGATCTTTTTAAACCTTTTTACCATAAGCTTGGTTATGAGCTTGTATGCCATATTATAGAGTGCTATTGATCTGTAGTCGATAATATCCTCCATATATCCTCCTTTTGGGATAAGGGCTAAATGTGTGTGGTTGGTGTCTTTGAGGATTATTCTATTGATTCTAACTTCCTCCAGTGATTTAGATCCTTTGCTATTATGTCCCAAAAAGTTTTATAAAATTCTATTGGGAGCCCATCTGGTCCTGGGGACTTTCTCGTTTGCAAAGCAAGGATAGTAATTTTAAATTATTCCTATGTTATTTCATTTAGGATTTCGTCATTCTAATTTTGAGATATCATCTCAGGAATACTAGCTAGAATTTCCTGTTGATGATGGACAAAAATATTTGAATTTAAAGAAAATAAGGATCTAGAATAAGAATTTGCTACATCTTGCATACCTGGGATGGTTTTTTATCTATTATCTAGGCCATTTGATAAGGCATCCATCTTGTTATGAAGGCTTAGAGCAGTAGTTGTATGGTGAAATAATTTAGTGTTTCTATCTCCTTCCTTTAGCCATGTCACCCTTGCCTGCTATTTCTAGTATACTTCCTCTTTCTTATCTATATCCTCTTGTTTCATCAATATTTCTTACTTTTGTAGAAGTTCTTCTGAGATAATTCCAAGTTGAATTTGAGCTACCACTTATTCCATACTTGTTGAGATCACTGCTCTCTATTTTGGAAGTCAGTTCTCTACAGTTTGCTCCATTTTTTCAAGCTTTGTCTAACAAATTTTAATTGCCGAAAGAGTTGGTACTGAGTTGTTCCATATGCGGTTTTACCTTGCTACCACCATCATTGTAACAAACCATAGAGATCCTCATTTTGCAGCCAAATATTCTCAATTATAAATAATTTTCTTATAGTCAAACTTATTTTTTCTATGGAAAGGCTTACTGTAAAATAGTCTAAAGCCAACCGATTTAGGGTCTTATATTGACATTGCCATAGAGTGGAAGCTTTTTCCCCTACTAAAAACCTATCTAATATGGATTATATTGTTTGCCTCTCTTTCCTTTTATTTTTCCATGTGTTTCTGCAACCTGGTGGAGGTATATCAATCAACTCTAAATAGTCAGATTGGGCTATGAGGAGCCTATATTTTTCGTTGAGTTGCGCTATACCTTCCTCTTGGTCATTTACTAACATATTGGTATTCAGGTCCCCTCCCACCATCCAGAGGTCTTCAAGGTAGGCTTCCTTGATCACTTGGATTGCTTTCCATTGGATTTTTTGTTCTCATATTCCTTGCATTTCACACATAGTAATGATCATCCATACATTCCCTGAGTTTCTATCTCTTAATCTAGTCATCAGCACTCTTCGAGCAACTGTTGAACTTAGTAACTAAAAGGTGTCCCTATTTTATATTATTGTCATCCCTCATGAGTAGCCCTAAGAGGCTTGGGCCACATAATCACTTTACCTCCAACATATTTTTGAAATAGTTTACATTATTTCAAGATATGTTCTAGTTTCTTGTAATAGCACCACACATATGGGTTTATTTCTGAGATCATTCTCTTAACATCCAATTGTCTAGGGTAGTCATTTAATCCCCTTACATTTCAATTATTTATAATCATTGGGGTTATGTATTGTAGAAGTTGGATATGGATTTAACCATACTTGACTCTTTAAATTGTTCTCTCTATTTCTGCACTCTTTCTCTATTTTATCTTCTTCTTGCTCCATGAGAACTAGTATTTTTATGTCATTTCTTCGTTTGACTAATTCCTAGAATTGGTTTTTCTCTATTTTTCTTTGCTAATCCCATGATGACATACTTAGTTGGTTCTTGTTATTGATTAAAAACTATCATTGCACCTCCTATCTCCAATTTTTGATGTCCCTATTTTGGCTTCCCTATTGGTCCTCAAAAGGATTATGGTCTCCCTTGTTTGTAGATTGATGGATTTGGTTTTCCTCTTCTATAGACATATCTTGATTCTTGGCCTATTATTCAAACAAGATTTCTTCTCCTTCATTGGGTCATCTAGCCTGAGAAGCTCATATTTGTTAAATATTTCCCTCCATTCCTAGTGGTGGTTCATTTTCCTCCTTAGAATTAACTCCTACCCCTTGTATGGATATTATTTATCATTCTTTTTCTTGTTACTGTTTGAAAACCCATTGTAGTCTCTTTAAGTGAAGATTGATCCTTTGGATTTTGAACTATTTGTGGTATCTCCTCTTGAGTGATCTTGGGGTAGTTTTGAAATAAATGTCCATACTCATGGTATGCTCTACAATAGAACAAAATTGATTCATAATCCAACTATTATTTCCATATGTTGCCTCCCAATCTAAGCTCCATTTTTACTGGTAGTGGCTTGCTCAGGTCCATATCCACATAAATTTAAACCATATAACTTGATCCCCTCTCACTGATTCTTGTGATCTACCTAGGTATATGCCCAAAAAATTTCCAATCAATTCTAGAACTTCATCTTTCCAAAATTCCAAAGGAAGGGCATATAATTTTAGCCAAATTGGTGCTACTGATGGTTCAACATGGGGATCAAAATCCGGTTGCCATGGCTGCATGAATAGCCTTACTACCCCGATGTTATAGGGTCCTCCCTCAAAAGCCTTATCCTTATCAAAAATTAGAGTAAATTATGCTCCAAAGTATCCATTTGGAAGTGTTATGATGTCCACTTCTTCTTGAGGGTTCCAACGGTTTCTTGCCCATGAGTATAGGAAGCGAGGAGAAGTTCTAAGACCTGCAAACCTACAAATCAGGACATGTGTGGATCTATAAACAATGTCATCTGCTACCAATTTCTCTACTATTTTCAAGACTAGGATTGAATCCTTCTTATGTAGGCAACCATTTCTTCTTTCTTGATCTACCTCTTTCTCTTTTCTCTTTTCTAAATTTTGCAATTTTTTTTGGGCTTGACCTTCTATATTTTCTTTGTTGGGTTTATTGCCTTTCACTGCATCCGTAAAAAGTTGCATGTGAGGATTTTTAGGATCATTTTTGGTCCCCAAGGGCATCCCTTTGGTTAAACCCCCTCCAGACGATTCCTCCATTATTGCCCTATCTTAAACTCTCAATTTGTTTTCCACAACTCCATAAAGCATCCAAATCGTAGTGTTTTCCATAAAAGAAAAAATTTCTCGGTGTTGCTTTTTTGGGGTTTCTAAAATTTTGTTCTTGTAGCCCTTCAAACCAGAAATCATCCCTAGTTTTCCCTCTAGTGAAACAAGGGTTTTTTTTTTTCCACTGCGCTTTGCAGGACCCTATCCACTGACCATTGTTACTGTTGCTTTCACCACCGCTACTTGCGCACAAGGGTTTTAACCTTGCATCTTATTCCTTTCACAACCATATTATCCATGCATGGTGAATAGATTTAGGAAATAGACTTAGGCTTTATTAAGAAAACATTTATCCCTTGAAAATTTCAATGACATTCAAAATATGACTCGTTCTTCAAATATCATAACATTTTGATTTTTTTGATAGAAAATACCCAGTATTTAAGGCTTAATAACTTCGACCATGACCTTTAGGGTAAATTTTGAGTGAAATCCAAGCTTAATAAATAATTTGTACACCCTTTGAAGTAACATTTTAGAAAAAAAATTAGAAGCCCTTTTGATTTGATAAAAATGACCTAACCCTAGGATGGGTCATGGCATTCCAAAATTTTAAAACTAGGGGTACTATCATGTTGGGTCATTTTGGGCTCCAACATAGGCTCTGAATGGGACAAGTGGTAAAAAACTGAGGCACTTGAGAACTCCAAACTCTCCAGGTACTAGAACATGACTTGAAAGCTTTGAACTAAGAATCAATTTCCAAAATGAAGATCAAAAGGACTACAAAAATAATTTTATAAAAGACTTGTTTAAAAATAACAAACAATGAAAAAGTAAAAGGAACTAACATTGCTCTTAATCAATAAAATCAAATGATCTAGTTTAAAATCAGATGAGATTTTGCTTATGGAACCAATATTGTCTAGCAATTTCTTAAGGTGGAGTTAGAAATAATTGATTAGAGGTTACTGCTTCATCATGCCTTGGCTTGAAGTGTGTGTTTGTGATGTAGGAGCATCCAGTGGCACCTGATGCAGAAGCATCCAGTGGTAGGAGGGCCACTTCTAAAAATATGGCTAAGGAGGGAAGACGTCGCAATTTCATGACATGTCATGAAATCGTGATAGAAGAAGAAGAAGAAGGCAAGGAGAAAAATATGTCATGATATCGCGACAAAAAGTGTCGCGATATCGTGACACAAAGTGGAGAGAGGAGCCAGTAGAGAAAACTGTCACGATATCACGACAGAAGATGTGTCGCGATATCGCGACATGAGCGGAGAACAAAGCCAGTGGGGAGAAGCTGTCGCTATATCATGATAGCAAATGTGTCATGATATCACAACACAAGTAGAGCAGAGGATTCAGCGAGGAGAAACTGTCACGATATCATGACAGAAAATGTGTCACAATATCGCAACACAAATGGAGCAAAGGATTCAGCAACGAGAAGCTATCGCAATTTCACAACAGGTCACAGTTTCGTGACCAAAAGGCAAAGAAGGAGCCAAGGAAGAAAGATGTCATGACATGTCACATTTTCGTGACCAGAGGGCAAGTGAAGGAGCCAGAGGAGGAAGATGTTGTGATTTCATGACATGTCATGATTTCATGACCAGCTGGCGAGCGAAGGAGTTAGAGGACGAAAGATGTCACGATTTCGTGACATGTCACATTTTCACGACTCGATGAAGAAGAGAAGGCAAGGGAGTCGAAATGTCACGATTTCGTGACCCGAAGGAGAAGAAAGGAGGCAAGGAAGGAAGATGTCACGATTTCGTGATGCAAAGAAGAGAAAGTAGGCAGAATGAGAAGATGTCACGATATCGCGACATGTCACGATTTCATGACAGGAAGAAGAAAGAGGAGGCAGAACGAGAAGATGTCAAAATTTTGTGACATGTCACGATTTTGCGACAAGGAGAATAGAGAGGAGGCGGAAAGAGAAGATGTCACGATTTTGCGGCATGTCATGATTTCGCAATGCAAATAAGGGAGAGAAGGCAAAACAAGAAGATGTCATGATTTCGTGACATGTCACGAAATCGCGACCCACAGGAGCAAAAGAAAGCAGGAAGAGAAGATGTCATGAAATCGTGACATGTCGCGATTTCGTGACCCGAAGTGGAGAAGAGGAATGAGGAAGGGAAATGTCACGATAGCATGACATGTCGCGATATCGTGACCGAAAGAGAAGAAGAAGAGCAGGATGGAGAAGATGTCGTGATATCGCGACATACTACTGGTTCACGACTCAAAAGGAGGGGCACATGTTTCGAGATGGGTATTTATCGAGGCAATCAAGTGCCTCATAAATGCATGGTTTTGTGCCCGAAAAGTGTGCTACACATTTTTAGCCACTGGAACTAAAGCATCAGTCTTTGTAGAGGATCCTAGAGATCATGGTGGCCATTCGCACACGACATGCAGAGGTCAAGTACATGCAGACGGCTCATAAATGCATCTTTCTGTATTTGACCCAGGTGGTAGTTGGCAGTTTCGTGAACAGGTTGAAAACTCAAAGCATTGAGTTGACGTTACAGAGTAAGTGTGATAGTGAATGGGAGTCAAGCGGCGATTGCAGTGGATGACTCGAAGGATCGAGGTGCAGGCAGCTACAAAGTACTCTGCCATTTTATGACAGAGGGTCGAGGCCTCTATAAAAACTCAAGCATTGAATAGGATAACGGTGGTGGATTGGAGATCGCACGTAGAGTGTAGATGAGAAAACTAAGTCGAGTGCTAGTTTCTGTAAAGCCTATGGGCTGTTGTTGTGAATATTTGCAAGTTAGTGAATGAAACATTGGGGTTTTTGTTTCTTGTAAAGTGTGCTTCCAATTTCCTATGTGAAAATTTGGATTCGTGTGAGTGCGATTATCCGTCCCCCATCAAGTGGTATCAAAGCCAAAATATTTTGAGTGTGTAAGTAGAGCGTCGAACATGAGGCAGCTTGCACTAGGATATGTGGGAAGGGTTGCAAGAAGACAAAGCGATATTTCCTGAGCATGTAAAACAGATCGCCGGACGTGAGGCAGTTTTACACCAGGTTCTGTAAAGTTTGTGAGAAGAAAGTGTAGAAGAATGCCTCCACGAAGAAACCGTGGTGGTGGGAGAGATATGAGATCTGAAGATTCACAGTTATAGATGTTCAGATCTTTGCAGAGGCAAGTGCAAGCCCTGCAAGAGGAACTTCTCAGAAGAGATTTGCAGAGGCAAGTGAAAGCCCTACAAGAGGAGCTACACAAAATGTGTGAGGATAAACAGAGAAGTAGAGGCCAGGGCGAAAGAACTGGTAGAAGAGAATATGGAGTGCATCAAAAGTTGAAGTCGTTGAAGGCTACAGACAAAGAGGTGTGCAAAAGTGCCAGGATTTGCCTGGAAGAAGGCAAAAATTTATCTGGCCAAGATACGGAGTTCAAGTGGTCTACAGACGAGGAAGTGTGCAGTAGTAGTAGAATCTATCTAGAAGAAGGCAGAAGGTATTTTGGCCAGGAGACGAGGATTGAGCAGGCTGCAGAGACAGGTGAATGTCTGGAGGTGTTGCAGAAGGCGATGACCAGACAATGCAGAAGTGAAGATCACTTCTCCACCAACCCCGGGTGTCTGATGTAGGAGCATCTAGTGGCACCTGATGTAGAAGCATCCAGTGGCAGGAGGGCCACTTCTAAAAATACGGCTAAGGAGGGAAGACGTCACGATTTCGTGACATGTCACGAAATCACGATAGAAGAAGAAGAAGAAGGCAAGGAGAAAAATATGTCACGATATCATGACAAAAAAAGTGTTGCGATATCACGACATAAAGTGGAGAGAGGAGCCAACAGAGAAAACTGTCATGATATCATGACAGAAGATGTGTCATGATATCGCGATGTGAGTGAAGAACGAAGCCAGCAGGGAGAAGCTGTTGCGATATTGCGACAGCAAATGTGTCGTGATATTGCGACACAAGTAGAGCAGAGGAGTCAGAAAGGAGAAATTGTCACGATGTCATAACAAAAAATGTGTCATGATATCGTGACACAAATGGAGCAAAGGAGTTAGCAAAGAGAAGTTGTCGCGATTTTGCAACAGGTCGCAGTTTCATGACAAAAAGGCAAAGGAGCCAAGGAAGAAAGATGTCACGATTTCATGACATGTCACATTTTTGTGACCAGAGGGCAAACAAAGGAGCTAGAGGAGGAAGATGTCGCGATTTCATGACATGTCACTGTTTCGCGACTAGCTGACAAGCGAAGGAGCCAAAGGACGAAAGATGTCACGTTTTTGTGACATGTCACGTTTTCACGACCCGATGAAGAAGAGAAGGCAAGGGAGTTGAAATGTTGCGATTTCGTGACTTGTTGCAATTTCACGACCTAAAGGATAAGAAAGGATGCAAGGAAGGAAGATGTCGCGATATCACGACATGTCGCGATATCACGACATGTCACAATTTCATGACCCAAAGGAGAAGAAAGGAGGCAAGGAAGGAAGATGTCGCAATATCACATGTCGCGATTTCACAATGCAAAGAAGAGAAAGTAGGTAGAATGAGAAGATGTCACAATATCGTGATAGGAAGAAGCAAGAGGAGGCAAAAAGAGAAGATGTCAATATTTCGTGACATGTCGCGATTTTGCGACAAGGAGAATAGAGAGGAGGTGGAAAGAGAAGATGTCGCGATTTCACGACATGTCACAATTTCGCAACATGAAGAAGGGAGAGAAGGTGAAATGAGAAGATGTCACGATTTCATGACATGTGAAATCACGATCCGTAGGAGAGAAAGAAAGCAGGAAGAGAAGATGTCGTGAAATTATGACATGTCACGATTTCATGACCCGAAGAGGAACGAGGAAGGAAAATGTCGCGATAGTGAGACATGTCGCGATATCACGACCAGAAGAGAAGAAGAAGAGCAGGATGGAGAAGGTGTTGTGATATCACGACATACTACTGGTTCATGACTCAGAAGGAGGGACACGTGTTTTGATATGGGTATTTCCTGAGGCAATCAAGTACCTCATAAATGTATGGTTTCATGCCTAAAAAGTGCACTGCACATTTTTAGCCACTGGAACTGAAGCATCAGTCTCTACAGAGGATCCCAGAGATCATGGAAGCCATTCATGCATGACACGCAGAGGCCAAGTACACGTAGACATCTCATCAATGCATCTTTATGCATTTGACCCAGGTGGTAGTTGGCAGTTTCGTGAACAGGTTGAAAACTCAGAGCGTTGAGTTGACGTTACAGAGTGTGACAGTGAACGGGAGTCAGGCGACGATTGTAGTGGGAGTGCAATAATGACTCAGAGGATCAAGGTGCAGGTGGCTACAGAGTACTTCATCATTTTGTGATAGAGGGTCGGGGCCTCTATAAAAACCCAAGCATTGTAATAGGATAAGGATGGTGGATTGGAGATCGCACGTAGAGTGTAGATGAGAAAACTAAGTCGAGCGCTAGTTTTTGTAAAGCCTGCAGGCTGTTGTTGTGAATCTTTGCAAGTTAGTGAATGAAACATTGGGGTTTCTATTTCTTGTAAAGTGTGCTTCCAATTTCCTGTGTGAAAATTTGGATTCGTGTGAGTGGGATTATCCATCCCCCATCAGTTTGTGTATTTATTTTTATTTCTTGATCAATTAGAATTTTATCATTTTGATAGGATTTAGGGCTATTAAATATTTCACTCTTTAAATATATTCACCTTTGCATTGTTCCACTACTAGTCAAGCGTTTATAGCTCTAGTGGATATGACCTTGATCCCTTTAGACCTACTCTACTACCATCCAAGCATCTATAGCCGCAGTAGAGGTTATCCAGATAACCTAAGCACTTGCTCAATTTAAATTATTAATATTTTCTTCTTAGTTAAGAATAATTATTATGAATTGCAAATTTTTTTGGGTGCTTTTTGGGTTAAGGATATATAAGGCTAAAGAACTAAGTGTAATTATCTTTGGCCTAATTTTTCTACCAAATATGACTCCATTATTTTGATCCTGAAATAAACTTTAAGATTGTGATAAATGTGGAGCTTTTTCCTGATGTGGCAATATTTATAATTTCATTTGTGTTAGCTTCAGCACTATGGGATAGTTGCTAAGCATCCTGATTTATAAGTTGTCAGCATCATATATCTTAAACTAAAATCCTACTTTCTTAAATGGTTGAGTAAATGACAACAAGAACGACAACACAAAAATTGGCAAGAAAAATCACAACACAAAATGATTGAAAACACAAGATGAAAATGACATGCATAAAAAATTCACCTACTAGAAAGATGTTAAAGGTGATCATTTGTTCAATCAATTCCAGATGGTGGTAAATATTTTTTTTTTTAATATATATTTTTATTTTATTTTATTTCATTCTTATTATTTTATTAATTTTATTCTGACCCCATAGTAGGGGTATTATAGTTTCATATGTTGAACATTTATTGGAATCTTCATTTTTTCAACTTTAAAAGTTTGCAACTTGTAAATGTTTTGACCAACAATCTAAACTATTTGATAGGGGCCCAACCACTTATGTTCAAGCTTGCCTTTCTCTCCATGTCTCCTATTTTTGGGGTCCCAATAAATGACTATATCCCCTTCAAAAAATGGTGTAACTTTAGATTTTTTGTTAAAATTTGCATTGTATTTTGAGTTCGTTCTATCATTTTATCCAGTACATCTCTTCTCTCTTATTGCAAAAGTGTGATTTGGTCTAACCTTCTTTATAGGGTATCAGGATTTTCATGATCTTGGATCAATAAGGACAAGTATATCCTTTCTTTTTGAGAAGGTAACAAGGCTTTTTCTCCATATACCATCTCATATGGGGTTTTACCTATGTTTCTCTTGACAGACAACATATCTGCCCATAGCACAAATTTCAATTCACTATCCCAACCAATTTTATTTTTACCCAATGACCTTTTAATTCTTGTTATTAGGTTTTTATTCGATGACTCGATTATTTTTGTTAAAAGTTGCATTGTCTTTTGAGTTTGTTCTATCATTTTATTTAGTACATCTCTTCTCTCTTATTGCAAAAGTATAATTTGATCTAACCTTCTTTATAGGGTATAAGGGTTTTCATGATCTTGGAGCAATAAGGACAAGTATATCCTTTCTGTTTGAGAAGGTAACAAGGCTTTTTCTCCATATACCATCTCATATGGGGTTTTACCTATGTTTCTCTTGACAGATAACCTATCTTCCCATAGAGTAAATTTCAATTCACTATCCCAACCAATTTTATTTTTACCCAATGACCTTTTAATTCTTGTTATTAGGTTTTTATTCGATGACTCAGCTAGGCCATTTCATTGATGGTAATAGTTTGTAGAATGAGAGAGTTCTATGCCATATTTAGCACAAAATTCTATCATTTCAAAGTAGATTAAGTACTTTCCATTATCAGTTACTAATGTATTTGGGACTCCAAGTCTTGTTAGAATTTTTTGCTCTAAAAAATTTAGGATTACTTTAGCCATTGAATTTATTAGAGGGGCTACTTCCACCCATTTTGTAAAATAGTTTTTTGTGGTGATGATCCATTTATGCCTACCTAATAAATTAGGGTTTATTTCACCAATGAGATCAATTTCCCATTGTGTGAAAGGTGCTTCTATGATTATTGGCTTAAGGGACATTGCTGCTAAATGTTTCTTCCTTGCAAAAACTTGGTAGTTATGACAATCTCTTACATAGTGGTGAACATATTTGAATAAGGAAGGCCAGTAATAACCTGCTCTCATGATTTTATTTGTGGTAGATTTTGATGCAAAGTGACCTCCACAAAATCCATCATGAAATTTTTTTATTACATCTAAGATTTTTTTTCAAACAGATAGAGCAATAACACTCCATCTGGATGCTTCCAATAAATTTACCTTCTTGGATATAATATTTCTGATATTTCTATTTTATTGACCTCATCTTGTTTGAAGATATACCTTTGGGGAATGACAAGGTCTGAACATACATCAATATGTCATCATACCACTTACATTTGACATTGTTAGTCCTTCTGATTTCATGTATTTCATCAACTATGACAATGGTGTTCATGTCTTCCCATTTTTTATTAGCTAAATATTTTGCTAAACCCTATCCTCTAATGATATTTACCGCTTTGAATTCTATGTCATATTGCAGAAGCTTGACCATCCACCTAGAAGGACTACCTATAGGTTCTGATTGGGTGAAATATCTTTAACAACTATAAAAGGGATATAACATATAACTTTGTTTGAACCAAAAATACCTTTAAAATATTCAAGTGATTGTATTACATCATAAGCTTATTTTTCTATCATCTTGAATCTTAGTTGGGCCCCTTTTATTCCTGTACTCATAAAAACTATGGTTCTTTCATTGTTTTCATCATCATTCTGGGAAAGGACCACAACAATAGTATGCTCTAAAGTGAATGAGTATATATTAAAATCCTTAGAATAATTAGGACAATTTAGTACTAGGGTAGTAGTTATGGTATCTTTGATTTTTTGGAAAGCTTTCATATTCTCCTCTATCCACTTTATATCAACATATTTCTTGATCATATCATTTATTGGTTTGGCTATCTCAACAAAATTAGGTACAAACCTTCTTACAAAGTTAATTTTTCCAAAGAAATATCTGACTCTTTTTAGACTCTTGGGAGGAGGTATCTTTGCAGTAGCTTCTACCTTTAAAGGATCAATGCTAATTCTTTTTTCTGATACTATATGACCTAAAAATTTTCATTACGTTACTCCAAACATATTTTTTGGGTTTAAATATATCTCATATTCTTTGCATCTAGTAAAAACTATGGCTAAGTGTTCAAGATGATCTTCTGGATTATTTGAAAATATTGTTATGTCACCCAAGTAGACAACAACTTTCTTGAATATTAAACCTTTAAAAACAAATTCCATGGCCCTCTAAATTATTTCACCTACATTCCTTAACCCAAATGGTATTATTAGATATTCAAAGGTTCCCCAAGGAGTAGTAAAGGCAATTTTATGTCTATCTTCAGGATTGACTTGAATCTGGTTATGTAACACCCCAGGTCTACTCACCTGGTTGTCAAAAAATCTCAAATAAAATTTTTAGCAAATCTAGTTAACACCCAACAATTTAATTGGTACATAGGCATTTGGATATCCATTTCAAGGTAATTGATTGTTGAATATAGCCTCTTAAATGTTTGATATTGACCAAACCCCGCAATGTGTGCCATTATATGAACACGTTCATCTCCTTTACTAGATTTCTATGTTCATAGTATGGGGTTGTCCTTTCAAGGCCCATAATACCTAAAAGAGTGGACGCATAGTTCCCCACCCATAGCATGTTATGTTTTAGATTTTTCCTTTCCCATTGTTTGTACTTGACACATGCTATGGTTTAGCATTTGAATACCTAGTACTTAACTGAATGCCTACCTTTACTAGATCCAATTAAGACCCATTGTTTAGTATCAGGTAACTCAATCCTCATTGTGGGAGATGAAGTGTTATCTCATGCCAACACTCGCTAGACCTTTTAGCTTCGGGTTTCAACTACTCTTAAACTGACCAGATATTTTCTAATGATTACCCTCCTAAGTTTGGATCATGAGATACCCTCGCATACCACTCGTATATTAGTCTAGAGGGAGTGTTCCATTCCACCCCTCATCACATGTTCAAGGTAATAGGACCTACTCGTACTTGGTTGAATTACCTAAAAGCAATTGAATATGACTCATGATGCTTGCTCTTCCTGCAAACATCGGTGTTGAGTATTATCTTTAAGATTCATGATGATTTTGATCTTACTCTTGTTTACCTTCATTTTTTTGTTCTTAATTGTTTATTTGTTTTCCACGGTTCATTGGCAATATTTCATCCATAAGGCTAGTTGTATCAGGCTAAGCCTTAAACAAAGCTAATTATTACAATACTTAACAAATATTTTTAAGTTCCACCTTCGTGTTAATATAATTTTAAAGGTGTTAATCTAATTTCATAGAATATTCTTGTATTGTACCTTTTAAAATAAATACCAAAGCTTTTCTACCATGAAAAGACTTTATATAAAGCTTAATAGAAATGTTTTTACTTGAGTGTTACAAGATACTTGATATTTTTGGTTTGAATTGACTTTGTTATTTTATAGTCACTCTTAAAATTTTCTCTGACTAATTAAACTAATGGTATTTTAGCTTTTATACTTTATAACATGGCTAACACTTGCTACTTTTACCAAGAAAATAATAAGCTATTATAAAACTTATTATAACAGGTAGTATGTGCTATGTCTACTTAACACAATTTCACATTTATTACACAAGACTAAGATTTGTACACTTATGATTTTTATTGTTTATAATCTTTAGTATTCGGTATCATAAAACTTCATATGTTTGGACGTCATCCAAAAATTTACCTATCATACAACATTTAGGTTTTTAGATGTGAAAAACCTTTCGTTAAAGAACACTAAGGCTAAGTTCAGTTTTACATAATTACAAAGGACCAAGATATACTATAAAGCTCATTTCTTAGAAATAGCTAATCATATAACAATGAAGAAGTTCGTATTTGTCTCCTAACTCGACTTGATTTTGTTTCCCAAGAGGACTTACTTTTCCTGCCCTAATTTGTAATACCCAAGAACCTATTGTTGCTTTTACATGACATGGAGTATATGGCACAATTTAAAATGAGGTATTGGTAAGATCAAACCTTGTTTCAATTTAGCTGAAGTTTGATTAAATCTATGCCATAGTTGTGTTATCGATTTTTATGTTATAGGAAGGCCATATCCATGGTACATGAGTACGGTATGAGTACATTAGTTTAAAATCTCAATATGGCTTATTTAATAGATTCGCATGACATATTCATATTAGGGCAAACACATTTAGTTGAATTCTATCACAAAACATTTATAAGATGGTTTCGCTTTTCAAGAATTTGCTTTGTTCTAGGTTTTTATTAACCCCAACAATGGTTGCACAGACAAGACGTAGAAATACTTGAGCTGTTGGATCAATTTCATGGTTATCAACTAACTACAATCCTAGTTACATTGTATATGATCGACATATTATATTATAAAAGCCTATTTTCCATTCTAAATTAATATAGATGAAACATTTGTTTACTATACACTATATATAAGCTTCTAATTTACATTTATTAAGGAAACAAAAGTGTACTCGAACATAGTTCATATGCATTACGATATTGAACTTTGGAATTTTTGTACATATACACAAACACCTATTTCATAGGATATTCTCATATCAATATCATTCTATATTTTTTATTTACGCAAATTCTATAAGTGTCTTTAATGTTTGTTGGATTTGACTTCCGAAAAACAATACTCCACAACAACTTTGGATACTTAACTCAATTAAACCTTCCTTTGGATAACCCTAAGAAGAAGCTCAACTTACAACTATGTCAATATTTAAATACACTAGTTAACCCGACCATAAATTTATCTTAAGTGTACATGTATATATATAAAATAAAAGTTTAACATTTTTCAAACCGTGAACACACAATCAAGTACATGTGCAAAATATTATCCAAATATCTTTTTCAAACATGCCTCCATAACGAAAAGAGTAGTATGAAAACAATAGGAACTACTTCAGTTATCTATTTTACAATCCATTATCTATCTTCTAGAGTCTCTAATTCCACGGTTCCTACCAAACACCCCAAACCTCACTGGTTCATTACTTTAATTTGTGGTTCTCATGAGTACCTATTATTGCTTACTAATATTAATATTATTCAAATAACGTACATTACATCAAGGCATGTTATAGCACATCTCTTTTATTTTTATTTTTTTAAAAAGCCAAATGATTTTATTTATATCAACCCAGGTACACTGCCATCTGAAAGTTAAAACATATCCTCATGTTGTTCAAATATTATGGAGTTTACTTATTATAAATACAACCCAATATTCACTTCTATTAAAATTGAAAGCGCTAGTATAACATATACAAAGCAGCCTTTTCCCAAAGGTTTTTAACTATATTACATACTATGAAGAGAATGAGATGACACCATACAACTCGTAATCCGGTGTTACGATCATATTTTCCACATTGAAAATACTTGTTACCACAGGAAAGCACATACTATAGCCAGTGAATCTCTTTTGCACCACCATAACCGAAACACAGTCGTCACTTGATAGTAGATTGTAGCAATCCATTGACTTACTTTTGAGGATTTTAGAGTGGTCATCTATTTAATGAATGAAACTAATATATTATGCATACAATTGATGCAAGTCATAGTTTCACATATTTTTAACCTTCCTCTAACTATTCTAGGCTTTAACATTATCTACGGTTCTCAATCAAAACAAATATTCTCTGGTTAAATGAAAAAGAATTATAATTCATTTTTAGAAAACAAAAGAATGACCTTATTCAAGTACACATCATTCTACAACAATTCATTATCCAAATTTAATACTTCAATAGAATATTACTTCAAGATCTAACCTGGTAAATATGAAAAACCATCTCCTCATCTCTCTCCAAAGATATTTTCCAAGCAATCCAACAAAGAAGATGATCTTTTTGAGATTTCAGAGCATTTTTGTAGTTGAAGGAGAAAAATTTATGTTTAACACTTATGAGTTTTATGCAAATGCCCAGGCTCATAGCTTACCAAGTGTTGAGCGTTAATTTGTCATATTACAAATAATAACATGCAACTTAGAGTCTCGAACAAAGACTCTTTCTTGCAAAGAAATAATTTATTTTATTTTCCTTCCTTTTATTATTTCTCCAAGTTTCTTTGTGAAACAACTTTTACATATATAAAAAATGAATTCAATTTAATACATGCAACTGATATATCCTAGAATAACTCAAAATCCTGTAGATAGCTGTTAACAAGGGGCATTTGTTGATTCTTAATGAACTTTGTAATCTTGACTTGTTTGATTAATCAAAAAAAATAAACAAAAATCCTTTTATGTTCTAATATTCACAATTTATTCTAAGGTTAACTTGTTCGTTTTATCTATATTCAATAGTTCTGTTATTTCAGTGTTAGTCTCTGACATGAAATCAAGCATATCAAGGAATAAAACAGAAACTGTTATTTTGAATCAACTGGAAAATAATGAAGGATATTAAAATGGTTCACGATCTCCTCCCTGCAAAATCCCAAGTTAAGAGATGAAATCCCCAAAACAACCCAACCGATCAGATCTGTACTAACACACAATCTAATCAGATTAGATGCAAGACTCTAAGGAAAAGAATATAACTGCATCATTCTACCATTCACCTATTGTAACCCATCCCATGGCATAAACGAAATAGATACAAGACAAAATGATGCAACGGAAAGATTGACAGTAAAACAATAGTTTTGGCTTCGATATCCTTTTGATTTTACACACAAAAGTCATGTTACCAAAGAAAAATCCTTTATTTCAATAAGTAATGCTTTTTTGTTACAATCTCCAGCCCTTGTATCCATCTACACTTCTGCTATTTAACCTTTCTGTTGCGTGTTCTCGGCTGCTCCATGACGCTTCGTTTCGCCTCCCGGGACCCTTCGCTTCAATTCCCGCCTTTTGGTATTCTAATCCTTGCATGCAATCGTAATGCTCGATCTCTGCGACCAGTAACTGTTGTTATGAAACGTTACTCTGGTTCTGTCATTTCTGCCATGTGTCCTGCGTCTCCTACACCTTTCGTAATGCTTTCTCGTGGAAATCCTGACAGAATTTGCATTTGGCCTCTTCTATTTCCTAGCCGCGATAACGCGACATGTCACGAAATCGCGACATGTCGCGATATCGCGATGTGTTCTTGGTCCGTACGCCCACCGTAGCTCGTTGTAGCGATATCGCTACCGACTTTGCTTTGCCTTCTTTTCAAAAAAGTGGTAGCGATATCGCTACCACTTTGGTTCCGAGCCTTCCTTTCAAAAAGTGGTAGCGATATCGCTACCACTTTGGTTCCG
The DNA here is from genome assembly GCA_028583015.1 of Wollemia nobilis. Classification (NCBI taxonomy): domain Eukaryota; kingdom Viridiplantae; phylum Streptophyta; class Pinopsida; order Araucariales; family Araucariaceae; genus Wollemia; species Wollemia nobilis. Next base: position 11,028,532 of record JAQPPZ010000442.1, on the reverse strand, counting down.
AGCATTCCTTCGATGAAGTGGTAGCGATATCGCTACCACTTTGGTTTCGAGCCTTTGTCTTTGCGAAGTGGTAGCGATTCGCTACCACTTTTCCTTCGGGCCTCCGCTTCGCGAAGTGGTAGCGATTCGCTACCACTTTTCCTTCGATGAAGTGGTAGCGATATCGCTACCACTTTGGCTCCGAGCCTTTGTCCTTGCGAAGTGGTAGCGATTCGCTACCACTTTTCCTTCGGGCCTCCACTTCACAAAGTGGTAGCGATTCGCTACCACTTTTCCTTCGGGCCTCCGCTTCACGAAGTGGTAGTGATTCGCTACCACCTTCAACCTTGTGCTTCCTCTCGGCAACTCGTAGCGATGGAGAGACAGGTCACGATTTCGTGACATGTCGCGATATCGCGACATGTCACGATTTTGCGACCCTTTCAACCTTCCGTATGATTCAAAAAAATGCGTCGTGATTTTGCGACATCCTTTTTTCTTTGCCGCCGACACGTCACGATTTCGCGACATCCTTTCTATCCTGCTGTCGACACGTCGCGATTTCGCGACATCCTTTTTGTCCTGCTGCCGACACGTCGCGATTTTGCGACAGATTTTTTGGCCTACTGTCGACACGTCGCGATTTCGTGACATATTTTCTGTCCTGCTGCCGACACGTCGCGATTTCGTGACAGATTTCAATTTTTTTTTTTTTTTGCAGCGATGGAGAGACAGGTCGCGATATCGCGACAGGTCGCGATATCGCGATATCACGACAGTCGCGATATCGCGACATGTCGCGATATCGCGACATGTCGCGATATCGTGACATGTCGTGATTTCGCGACCCTTTCAACACTTAGGCATTTTTCTTCTTTTCTTCATTTTTAGCATTCGGGTCTTTGAGATCTTCCCTAAAACCTGCAAAAACAAAGGTGGGTCCCCACTTCTAGGGTGTGTTGTGGATGAACCACAAAAAATGGCGACTCTCATGTCAAATGCTCTTGAGCATTTTAGTAAGAACCCAACCTAACATAAATCACAAATTTGAAAACATGGGTTAGCCCATAATCAATATAACTAATGCCCAAAATCAGAAGTACATGAATTATTAGAATCATCAAGTATTAGCTCGGTGTGTGCAATGAATTCCTTTCCTTATCATTTGAATTTGATCCACATTCCATCATCGGTTTTGCATGAATGCATATGCAAAATTGTGAATGATTTGTGTATCCTACTGAATATGCCATGAGAAAATGCATAGTCACTCTTGTAGTATTATGTGCAAACATTCAAGACTGCCAAACCCTCTTAGGATCCACTAGTGAACGGTTCATTATATCCCAAATTTGGTTATGAGTCCCTACTATCTTGAACCCATGTGCAAGTGGATGTGAAATCAAAACTTTGGGGAATCAGACTCCCAACCAACCGAGATGAGAGTTTAACCCTATCCTTACTATTCTGATTTAGAATTCTTTACCTCACTTTGAGCAAAATAACTAAACCAATTATGGAAGAAATGGTCATGCTAGTCTAACCCTCTAGACAATCAGTGGTCTTACTTTTTAGGCAAGACATGATGTCATGCATGGGCCTATCTAACCCCATAATCCAAAACTTATCTCCATTTCTTTGGACCTTGGGGATGACTACCCATCCCTTGCAGAGGACAAGTAGTACGATCCTTACAATCCAATATAAGGGTGAGATGGAAAAAAATTATTTATTTATTTCTTGGACCTTGGGGATGACTACCCATCCTGGTTAGGGAAAAATAGTACGATCCTTACAACCCAAGATTTTAAATGTAAATGGAAAATATTAATCTTGTTACTTAAACCTTGGGGATGACTACCCATCCTTTGTAGAGGACAAATAGTACGATCCTTACAATCTAAGATTTAATACGAAATGAAATATAAGAGCTTTGGGGAATCAGATTCTCAACCAACCGAGATGAGAATTTATGCCCTAGCCTTACTACTCCATGTGGGTCCAATCAAAGCTTTGGGGAATTAGATTCTCAACCAACCGAGATGAGAATTTAACCCTATCCTTATTACTCTGATTTTAGGCTTTAAGCTCTATGGAAGTGGTCAAAACCACTATTTTTAGGATCATGTTGCATAATAGGATAGACATGAAAACCATTTTCGCCCAACCTTTTCCTCCAAGTTAGGTTTTGATCATTTTGCTCAAGATCCTTTTTAATGTATGAAACGTGCTTGGTCCTAGATACTTCAAGACTCAGTTTCCAACCTTAGGATTTACTTAAATTTATGTTATAACATAACCCTAAGAGGATTCAACATACTCAAATGAATTGCACCTAAGATGCATATGCCACTACGGTGAAAATGTATGGAAAGTGAGATGGAACATGAATGCATTATTTCGTGAATTGCAAATGAGATGATTTGTCATGCAAAACCGACCTTTTCATGCATCACAAGCTTCAAATGATCTAAATTAACTGTTTGTATTACATGTGGAGCTCTTACAACATGATTCCAATGTTTCATATTCTCCCAATCTTAGGCATGTGTTCAACATCAAGCTTTTATTCCCCCTTTTTTTATTTTTTATTTTTTATTTTTATTTATTTTTTTTTTTTTAAAAGCAATGAAAAGGAAATCAAAGGAACACCACCGCCTAAATGTCCAACCTCATGCTTGAAAGTAATGCTTCAAGTGCAACCCATTGATAGGTAGTGCCAAATCCTTTCCATCCAAGGTTTTTAGTCTAAAACTATTTTCCCCTAGGATCTCTGAAATCTGGTAGGGACCTAACCAAAGGTAATCAAATTTATCATGTTCCCCCTTCTTCTCATGTCTTTTGTCCCATAACAGCACTAAATCTGAAATTTTAAACACCTTGGCCTTAGACCTTTTTTCAAACCATATTTTTACAATGTCTTGGTGTTTACTAAAATGAAGCATAGCTTCATCCCTTTTTTCATCCAAGCGCATTAATTGCGTTAGTCTAGACTCAATTTTATCATTAGTTCCAAAATAATCTTTCATGAAGTGCAGCGTTTGTAATATGAGATTTGCAGGAAAAATGGGATCTTGTCCATAAACCAGATGGTAAGGAGACGTCCCTATTGCTTCTTTGACTCTGATTCTGTCAGCCCAAAGGGCCAACTTAAGCTTATTGTGCCAGTCTCGCGGATTCCTTTCCAACAATTTTTTTATGATAGTCAACAGATTCTTATTGGATGACTCGGCCAATCCGTTACCCTGTGGGTAATAATTGGAGGAGAACTTTAAACTCACATTGTTATCAAATGCCCAATTAGCAAACTCCAGAGAGGAAAAGGCCGAACCATTATCACTTACGATGGAGTTAGGCATCCCGAATCTAGTGACAATGTTATCTTCTAAAAATCTAATGACCACCTCTGCAGTAGCATTCTTTGTGGGGATAGCTTCGGTCCATCTCGTGCAATAGTCCGTAGCCGTCAGAATATATTTGTGAGTATCGAAGGAATTGGGGCTGATAATCCCAATAAAATCCAGGCCCCATTGCGCAAAAGGTTTGGACTCGATTACGGACTGTAAAGGCATGGCAGCGTTTCTATCCCTATTGGCTGCAGTTTGACATATGTGACATGACCTCACATGAGAATGGGCATCCTTGAATAGTTGAGGCCAATAATAACCGGCTCCGAGGATTTGATGGGCTGTGGCATTGGCGGACCCATGCCCCGTCCCATGTTTACCATGAAACTCTTCGAGTATTCGTACTGCCTCCTCTTGATCAACGCAACGAAGGTAAATACCTTCATGGTTCTTTCTGTATAATGTGCCAGATCTAACCAAAAAATTAGCAGACTTCAAACGCAAGGCTCTGTGCTGAGTAGCATTCAAAAGTGATGGACACCTACCATTTAGTAGATAGTACACCACATCTGCATACCACTCCTCCTTGGTTACATCAGTGACTTCATAATGTTGACAAGGAATTGCGAGATCCTATTCTGTGATTGCCTTGGCTAACCCTTGCCCCCGCACTATCTTCATTGATTGAATCTCCAGATCAAATTCCTGCAAATTTGAAACCCACTTACCACGCTTCTCACCTAATTCATTCTGAACGAACATGGCTTTGACAGCAGGATCTGGGACGATAGCAAAGACCCTATTGTGGACTATGTAGTGCCTGAACTTTTTTCAGTCTTAACCAACGCATACATTTGCTTGTCTAGGGTAGAATATCTCGGTTTCGCATCTTTGAGAGGACTACTCAGGAAAGCAATGGGATTTTCAATGCCGCCTTCACTCTTCTGAGTTAAAACACTCGCAAAGGAGTGATCTGAAGCAAATGTGTAGATATAGAAAGGCTTCGTATAATCGGGACTCACCAAAATCGGGTCTTTAGAAATCGCATCCTTGATATTATCAAAAGCCTCTATCCTTTCATCTATCCAAATGATCTGGACCTCTTTCTTTAGCATGTCGTTCAAAGGTCTTGCTATCTCTGCAAAATCTGCTATAAATTTTTTGACAAAATTGATCTTTCCGAAGAATGATCTCAACCCCTTCTTGCTATTGGGACGAGGAATTTGTTGTATGGCTTCTATTCTCTCAAGGTCAATGGAAATTCCATCTTTAGATATTATATGTCCCAACAGTTTTCCTTCTGTTACCCCGAAGATGCACTTCTTTGGGTTGAGAGATATACCATGTTCCCTGCATCTTTGAAAAACTTTCTTAATATCCTTGACATGGCTTTCCCTGTTCTTAGAAAATACAGGAATGTCATCGACGTAGACAATGATGCACTTACCAATAAGCCCCTTAAAAGCAAAATCCATAGCTCGCTGGAAAGTGGCACCTGCGTTCAATAGTCCGAAGGGCATTCTCCTGTATGCAAAGGTGCCCCATTTTGTCGTAAAAGTAGTCTTCATCCTATCACTAGGATGGATAAGGACTTGATTATATCCCTTATATCCCGAATAACCATCCAGGAATGACATCATCTCCGACCCGTTTACCTTTTGGAGTATTTCATCGATGGTGGGTAACGGGTAGTTGTCCTTTTGGGATGCCTTGTTGAGATTTCTGAAATCAATGCACAACCTTATCTCTCCACTCTTTTTCCTTACAGGGACTAGGTTAGCAACCCACGTGGAATGCCTAACGGGAAAGATGATCTTAGCTTCTAACGATCGCTTCACCTCTTTCTCTATCAAGGGCTCTAATAATGGATTAACTCGCCTTTGTCTTTGCCTCGAAGGGCTTGGAATCCAGCTTCGGTGGAATCATGTGCATTATGACATTCCGATCATAGGTTTTCAACTCCTTATAACTCCAAGCAATGCAATCTATGTATTCTTTTAATGCATCCGCTATGGAATCCTTCTCCTGCTTGGTACATGCTTTTGCTATGAATACCTCTCGAGGATTTTTTGCACTTCCAATGTTAACCAAATCACAGGCCTCTCCAGGAGATGGAACCCTTTTACCTTTTCTTGGTTTGCTTCCGATATCAAAGATTTTTTCTAATGAAGCTATCTCATCAGGCATCCGGTTGTTTTTTACAGGATTTTTATCTTTCGAAACTACCTCCTCTACGTCCCTTTCTTCTTCATCTATGTACTGCTTTTCAAATATACCAGAATTAGTGACAAAATGAAATATGTGCCTGTCACTATCAAATACTTGGAAGTTCGTAACATTATCTGGTATAGAGGGACAAGGGACCAACTCTATAGAGAACTTCTTGCATTTCTTATGGTCCACCGGCTTCAACATACTCATCGCTACAGCTAGGGAGTCCGCAGACGATTGCCCTTTCTTGAGATCAGAGAAATGTTAAAGGCGTCGAACTCATCTATTAAATCTCTGACCCTTGTTCGGTAAAGCCTGAGCCGCCTATCCTTGCATATGTATTGTCCCCTCACTTGTTTCACCACCAGTTCCGAATCACCAAGGATTTTGATATATTTAATTTTCTTCCAAATGGCCAGCTGTATTCCAAGAATCAAAGCCTCATATTCTGCCATATTGTTGGTGGTAGGGAACTGCAGTCTGTATGCAGCGAATATAGGCTTCTGGTCCGAACATGACAATTCAACACCGGCTCCTGCTCCTTGTCTGGACCTGGATCCATCAAATCTTAAGGTCCAAATGTCTTGATGTCCTTCAGTGGAGTTGTGCCCCATCCTTTCATCATGGGTATTTTCGAGTGCTTCTATGTCCAAACAATATGCTCCCAACTCGGCTTCAATGTACTTGGATCTCGTTCGGCTTGTTGTAATCTGTGATCATCTCTTTGAGTCGGGGTTCACTGTCAATTCGAATTTGATTGGCCACTCCCCTCCAAGGTAGCCACATGTGTGAAGAGTCTTTCACAATGTAACCGTTTAGGTTCTTAATCCAATCTCTTCCCAATACCATGCCATATTTGATAGGAATATCGAGCACCAAAATGTCTATGCACTGTTGAATTCTGGGTTCTGAATTGACTTGAATATGCACATCACCCGACTCTCCTACCGCCTCCATGGTTGACCTCGTCCAACCGCACCACCCTGCTCCTAGAAGTCTTTGGTGTAAGTCCCAATATTTTGCATATTTCTAAGGGCATGATAGTATCCGAGGCCCCTGAGTCTATTAAACAATTGTGCAAGTTTTTACCTGCAATTCTAATGGTTACCAAAAAGGGAGGTATATCTCGTTTTTCTTTTTGTACAACCACTTGGGACTCAACACTTTTAGCTTCATGAACTTGTGCAGATGGATTTAATCCTTTTGGTGAACTCACTTCTTGGCCTAATAATCGGGCCATGTCATACATCGATACATTGGCCCTATTCTTCTTCATATCTTCCACCAAATCGTAAGTGAGCTTTTCGGGATTTGGCAAGTTTTGCATCATCTTAGACTTTTCGACCTTCGATGGAGGAGGGGGATTGACATCTCCTTTAGGGTCAGGAGGGAGTAATTGATTATTAGGAGGAGCAGAGGAAGTTTTGGGCTCTTTAGAACTCCTAGTGTAATATTTGTGATTTGCTTTCCCAAAACGTTTATTTGTATGAACTTCCAAAGCTTCTTCATCTTCGCTTCCAAAAAATTCTACATCCTCCTCTTCTTCATTTTCATGGGAATGTATGACCTCCGTTAGCATAGACTCTGGCTTCACGTGGCCACAGTACGGGCAATCATTATCACAAGATCCTGCATCTCCACAGTATTCCGAAATGTCTACCTTGTTGGCAATGGGATTGGGTACCCGCCCGTTGTTAGGTCGCGTGTTATACATTCCTTTTCCTCTATGATTGTGAGGTCGGTTATGGCCCATGGCCTGATCAACTTTTTTATTGACATTCCCCACCGTTACCAACACCTTGGCCAATGTTTCTTTCATATTTTCTATGGTTGCTTCGGACCCTTGTGGTTGAGGCACTACAATTGCAGGTCCAGTTGTGTTGGCTGCATTAGCCACCTCTGGACTGGGTACAATGTCTTGGGTTTGGGCAGGTGGATTCCATCCTGGATTCCCATTTTGAATGGCTTGAGTTTGGGCAGGTGGATTCCATCCCGGATTCACACTTTGAATGGGAGTGATTGTTGGATAAGTTGCTGAGCTTGGCATGTTAATTGGAGCAAACCCCGACATGGTCAACAGATTATTGCCCATACCGAACCCATGCAAACCCATTGGGTTATTTTGAATCAAACTCTGTGCTTGAACAACAGCATTCGGATAACCTGACAATGGCGTAACTTGGGTGGGTGTTTGGAAGTTGTTCAACATCGGAGCCTGTGGTGCTACTACCTGGTTCATCTTGGCAAATTGACTGTATGGGCCATATTGTCCCATCCCAGTCAATTGAGACAATCCTGCGCCTAGCAGGTTCATCTGTTGTTTGAGAGTCATTGTTTCTGCATAAGCCAAAGGAATGGTTGTAACCTGAGGGTTCCTCCTAGTCAAAAAGATGTTAAAGGATCTAAGGCTCCGAAGTATAGCTGCAAGGCAATTGCAGGGTCTATCGCAAAGTGACGAGTCACATTCGTATATAGCTTTTGAAATCTCTGATTGAACGCTCGAATGGGTTCATTGGTTTGTCTTTTGCAAGATACGAAGAAATTGTATGTCATGGAGGGATCTACTAACTGTCTGAATTGACCTATGAACGCAGTTTCTAGTTGGGCCCATGAAGTTATGGACCCCGCTGGAAAATTTCGATACCATTCGTTAGCAATGTGGTCTAGACTAGCAGGGAAAACTCGACAGGCAACATCCTCGTGAGTAACCCCCTGCCTAAACATGTAATATTTATAGATTTGGACATGATCTTCTACTGTTGTTGGACCATCATGAATGAATTTGGGTAATCCCATTTCAATGTTTCTAGGCAAGTCATGGACTCGCCCGGGAATATCTAAAGGGGAACTCTGAGCACCATACCAAAGGGTAGGTGGTTGTTGTTGTTGTTGTTGCTGGGCCATGTTAATCAAAGGTGTCAACCCTGTGGGAACAATTGGAACTCTTGGAACTGTGGAGACAGATACAACTGGTGTTACTATCCCACTTGAACTTAAGGGTTCAGGCCCACTAAAGGCACTTGAGTCCAAAGAAATCCCTAACTCAAGTATACTGGGTGGTATTTCAGCTTCTAATGTTTTGTTTTTCGACCTCCTAGCAGTGGGAGAAAGACTTTGGAAGATAGTTTCCCCTGTGGTTTTAGACCTAGTAGCAATGTACTCAGGTTGGGCCAGCTTGGAAACTCTAGGACTCTAAAAGATTTCTCAACTCTGCTGCGGATAAAATGTCTAAATGTTATACCTGCAAGCACAATAGGTGGAAACAAAACTACCCACGTTAATTGTTAGAACAAATCAAAATTGCAAAGCAATACAAAAGGCCCTCCTTCTAGCGCCAAAATGTTGAGCGTTAATTTGTCATATTACAAATAATAACACGCAACTTAGAGTCTCGAACAAAGACTCTTTCTTGCAAAGAAATAATTTATTTTATTTTCCTTCCTTTTATTATTTCTCCAAGTTTCTTTGTGAAAAAGCTTTTACATATATAAAAAATGAATTCAATTTAATACATGCAACTGATATATCCCAGAATAACTCAAAATCCTGCAGATAGCTGTTAACAAGGGGCATTTGTTGATTCTTAATGAACTTTGTAATCTTGACTTGTTTGATTAATCAAAAAAAATAAACAAAAATCCTTTTATGTTCTAATATTCACAATTTATTCTAAGGTTAACTTGTTCGTTTTATCTATATTCAATAGTTCTATTATTTTAGTGTTAGTCTCTGACATGAAATCAAGCATATCAAGGAATAAAACATAAACTGTTATTTTGAATCAGCTGGAAAATAATGAAGGATATTAAAATGGTTCACGATCTCCTCCCCGCAAAATCCCAAGTTAAGAGATGAAATCCCCAAAACAACCCAACCGATCAGATCTGTACTAACACACAATCTAATCAGATCAGATGCAAGACTCTAAGGAAAAGAATATAACTGCATCATTCTACCATTCACCTATCGTAACCCATCCCATGGCATAAACGAAATAGATACAAGACAAAATGATGCAACGGAAATATTGACAGTAAAACAATAGTTTTGGCTTCGATCTCCTTTTGATTTTACACACAAAAGTCGTGTTACCAAAGAAAAATCCTTTATTTCAATAAGTAATGCTTTTTGTTACAATCTCCAGCCCTTGTATCCATCTACACTTCTGCTATTTAACCTTTCTGTTGCGCGTTCTCGGCTGCTCCATGACGCTTCGTTTTGACTCCCGGGACCCTTCGCTTCAATTCCCGCCTTTCGGTATTCTAATCCTTGCATGCAATCGTAACGCTCGATCTCTACGGCCAGTAACTATTGTTATGAAACGTTACTCTGGTTCTGTCATTTTTGCCACATGTCCTGCATCTCCTGCACCTTTCGTAACGCTTTCCCGTAGAAATCCCGGCAGAATTTGCATTTGGCCTCTTCTGTTTCCTAGCCGCGAAATCGCGACATGTCGCGAAATCGTGACATGTCGCGATATCGCGATGTGTCACGATATCGCGACGTGTTCTTGGTCCGTACGCCCGTCGTAGCTCGTTGTAGCGATATCGCTACCGACTTTGCTTTGCCTTCTTTTCAAAAAAGTGGTAGCGATATCGCTACCACTTTGGTTCCGAGCCTTCCTTTCAAAAAGTGGTAGCAATATCGCTACCACTTTGGTTCCGAGCATTCCTTCGATGAAGTGGTAGCGATATCGCTACCACTTTGGCTCCGAGCCTTTTTCTTTGCGAAGTGGGAGCGATTCGCTACCACTTTTCCTTCGGGCCTCCACTTCACGAAGTGGTAGCGATTCGCTACCACTTTTCCTTCGATGAAGTGGTAGCGATATCGCTACCACTTTGGCTCCGAGCCTTTGTCCTTGCAAAGTGGTAGCGATTTGCTACCACTTTTCCTTCGGGCCTCCACTTCATGAAGTGGTAGCGATTCGCTACCACTTTTCCTTTGGGCCTCCGCTTCACGAAGTGGTAGCGATTCGCTACCACCTTCAACCTTGTGCTTCCTCTCGGCAACTCGTCGCGATGGAGAGACATGTCGCGATTTTGTGACATGTCGCGATTTCGCGACCCTTTCAACCTTCCATACGATTCAAAAAAATGCGTCGCGATTTCGCGACATCCTTTTTTCTTTGCCGTCGACACGTCGCAATTTCACGACATCCTTTCTGTCCTGTTGCCGACACGTCGTGATTTCGTGACATCCTTTCTGTCCTGCTGCCGACACGTCGCGATTTCGTGACATCCTTTCTGTCCTACTGCCGACACGTCGTGATTTCACGACAGATTTTCTGGCCTGCTGCCGACACGTCACGATTTCGTGACATCTTTTCTGTCCTGCTGACGTGTTTTTCTGTCCTGCTGTCGACACGTCGCGATTTCGCGACATATTTCATTTTTTTTTTGCAGCGATGGAGAGACAGGTCGCGATTTCGTGACATGTCGCGATATCGTGACATGTCACGATATCGTGACCCTTTCAACACTTAGGCATTTTTCTTCTTTTCTTCATTTTTAGCATCCGGGTCTTTGAGATCTTCCCTAAAACCTGCAAAAACAAAGGTGGGTCCCCACTTTTGGGGTGTGTTGTGGATGAACCACAACACCAAGTAATCCACCAGATATAGTAATGGGCTTGTTATTTTATTTATCATACCTCTTTTATATTTTTATTTATGTATAGTTCTATTTTTCTTATTATATTATTATATGTATTTTTTATTTAATATTTATTTTCATTATATATATTTTATTTATTATTTCTATATGTACTTTATGTATTTTGGAAGCCCATAATTAGAGTACAAAATTCAAAGCACAAACCCCTATATGCATCTATATGAATGCACCTATATGGACCGCTGGATAGGTGTATTGCTAATAGGGTCTTTCACCCTATAACTGCAAATACCCTACCGCTCATCATATTTCCTCACCTTACCTTTTACCTCTACCCTTCACTTGCCAGGAGGAGGTATTTGATCTGCTTGATCAATCATTTTGCAAGATTTACCTAGTCCTGCATCCATAGATTGATCAACAGTACCTCATTCATGCAAATAAAGTAAGAAAACTAGTAGGTATATTTGGGAGGGATGTTACATTCTCCCCCTATAGAATTAAACATAGTCCTTGTGTTTGAGCATAATCATAATATCATTGTAATACTTAAGCAGTATGAAATCAAACTATTTAATTTTCCTTAGTATGCATAATTTAACCAAAACATGTGCATATAAATCCCTGAATATAGTCATAAGTAATATCAAACATGCATATGGATTCTAAAATTGCATATATAAAACTTTCTCCTAATGTTTATCCATATAACAATTTTCAAACAAGGGAATTTTTTATAGTAGCCACATCTCCTCATGTGGCATTCTTGTCGGAGTAGTGTTCCTATTAATGGTTTCATTCTAAAGCCAAGGATTTAGACTGGACGAACTTAAATGCACTATGGATTCAGCATCTGTTGCTACATACATTTTGTGTGTGGTTTCCTCAATGATTTACTGTTTGTCTACCCTATGTGGACACTGATTAGCATAGTGAGCTCCAGTACAAACATAACATTTTAGAGGAGATTTATCCCTTCTATCTTCCTCATTCCTAACTTGAGGTGTAGTTTCTTTTCTTTGTGCATTGTATTCATGTTTGTAGTTTCTCCTATTAGGATGATCCTTTCTTGGGTACCTGTTACAATTTCTATCTTCTCATTTGTAATGATATCCACCTTTAAACTTCTTACTCTAATTCTTATCCCCTTTTTTAGATCCAAATTATCTTCTCTTCCTTGACTCATCCTTGTCCCTTTCTATTTTTTTATAATATACATTTTTGTTCTTCTAGCTTAGTTCTTCGAAGTGAGTTGTGTCATATGCTTCAGATAAATCTTTTGGTTTTACCAAGCCAAAAGGAGATCCAATTCTTGGATGTTGGCTCATAAGAAATTTTTGCACTTTCATTTTCTCATTTTGATCATAATTAGGTATATACTTCAGTAGGTGAACACATATTTGATAATATTCAATGATTGTCATATTCTCTTGACTCAAATTGGTGAATTCTCTAAAATTTTAAACATAAAATTGTCGAGTTAGAAACTGGTCTCTAAACTCTTTCAGGAATGTGTTCCAAGCAACATCTACTACCTCCACATGTTTACTCTTTTTATAAGTCATCCACCATTCCATGGTTGGTCCTGATAAGTGAGATACCACCCATACTATCTTGGACTCAGAGGAGAGAATGCTATTAATAGCATAATATCCTTCAACTTCATTTAACCAATTTTCTGCTGCTTCACCATCGCCTTTACCATAAAAGTATTTGATATAAATTTTACTCAATTATTTTTTTAACTCACTACCTACTCATATTCAAGTTGATCCCTTTGGCATTCCCTCCATATTTCTTTTTGGCTCTCTTTTTTTGGATAAATTTTCAATTAACTTCTGTTGTTGGGTAAGGATTTCTTACTATTGAGATATATGTGCTCTTTGTTGCTCCATATGGTTAGTCAACTAAACCCTTTACATCTCCATGTGCTCTCTCTATTAATCCAAATGTTCTTGTGATTGTATCCTTTAGAGCTCCATATGCTCATGATTCTAGATATTATGCTCTTGTAGAAATTGGACTATATTAGCTAAATTATCCTCTCTTGGAGGGTTTTTATTAGCCACGGGTTACTTATCCTTTCGAATAATGCTTTTTCTCAAGACACCCTTTCAGACTCCCTTATGAGCCTTTTAAGTCCTTTTCTTGGGCCTTCAACAATTATCTCTTACTAAGCCATCACAAACTTTTTGGAAGAGTTTGCCATCACTTGGAAGCAACAAATATTAAGTTATAGGTGCTCAAATTTTCACAACCCAAGCTCTAATACCAATTGTAACACCCTAGATATACTCACCTGGTTGTCAAAAATCCTCAAATAAAATGTTAAGCAAATCTAGTTAACACCCAACAATTTAATTGGTACATAGGCATTTGGATATCCGTTTCAAGGTAATTGACTACTGTAGACAACCTCTTAAACGTTTGAGATTGGCTAAATCTCGTAATGTGTGATTATGTGAACACATTCATCTCATTTACTAGAGTTCTATGTTCACGGTATGGGGTTGTCCTTTCAGGGCCCATAATACCTAAAAGGGTGGATGCATAGTTCCCCACCAATAACATGTTATGTTTTAGATTTTTTATTTCCCATTGTATGTAGTTGACACATGCTATGGTTTAGCATTTGAATACCTAGTGCTTAACTAAATGCCTACATTCCCTGGATCTAGTTAAGTCCCATTATTTGAGACCAGGTAATTCGGTCCTTATTATGGGAGACAAAGCGTTGTACCATTCTAACACTCGCTGGACCTTTTAGCTCCAAGGTTCAACTACTCTTGAACTGACCAGATATCTTCTAATGATTCCCCAACCAATTTTAGATCATGATATACCCTCATGTACCACTTACATATCAATCTAGAGGGAGTGTCCCATTCCACCCCTCATCACATGTTCAAATAAATAGGACCTACTCACCCTGGGTTGAATTACCTGAAAGTGACTGAATACGATTCACGATGCTTGTACTTCCTGCAAACATCGATTTTGGGTATTATATTTAAGGTTCATGATGATTTTTATCTTACTCTTATTTACCTTCATTGTTTTTATTCTCAAATTTTTATTTGTTTTCCATGGTTGATTGGCAATCTTTCAACCATAAGGCTATATGTAACGGGCTAAGCCTTAAACAAAGCTAACTATTACAATACTTAACAATTTTTTTTAAGTTCCATCTTCATGTTAATATAATTTTAAAGGTGTTAATCTAATATCATAGAATATGATTGTATTGTACCTTTTAAAATAAATACCAAATATTTTCTACCATGAAAAGTCTTTATATAAAGCTTAATAGACATGTTTTTACTCGAGTGTTACAAGATACTTGATATTTTTGGTTTGACTTGACTTTGATATTTTATAATCACTCTTAAAAGTTCCTTCAACTAATTAAAATAATGGTATTTTAGCTTTTAGACTTTATAACATGGCTAACACCTACAAATTTTAGCAAGATAATAACAAGATAATATAAAACTTATTATAATAGGTACAACATGTAACTAAAACTTATTAAGGTGAGAATTTGCTATGTCTACTTAACACAGTTTCACATTTATCACACAAGACTAAGAGTTGTACACTTATGATTTTCATTGTTTATGGTCTTTAGTCTTTGGTATCATAAAACTTCATATGTTTGGATGACATCAAAAAATTTACCTATCATACAACATTTAGGTTTAAATGTGGAAAACCTTCCATTAAAGAACACTAAGGCTAAGTTTAGTTTTCCACGATTACAAAGCAACAAGATATACTATAAAGGTCATTTCTTAGAAAGATCTAATCATATAACAATGAGTTTCTACTTTATCTCCTAACTCGATTTGATTTTGTTTCCCAAAAGGACTTACTTTTCTTGCCCTAAGTTGTAATACCCAAGAACCTATTGTTGCTTTTACACAACATGGAGTATATGGCATAATTTAAAATGAGGTATTGGTAAGATCAAACCTTGTTTCAATTTAGCTAAAGTTTGATTAAATCTATGCCATAGTTGTGTTAACAATTTTTATGTTATGGGTTGGCCATCTCCATGGTGCATGAGTACGATATGAGTACATTGGTTTAAAATATCAATATGGCTTATTTAATATATTCGCATGACATCTTCATATTAATGCAAACTCATTTAATTTACTGCTATCATTAAACATTTATAATATTGTTTTGCTTTTCAAGAATTTGCTTTGTTCTACGTTTTGAGCGACTCCAACAATGGTTGCGCAGACAAGACGTAGAAATAATTGAGTTGTTGGCTCAATTTCATGGTTATCAACTAACGAATCAACAAATTACAATATGAATCCCTATTTTCCATTCGAAATTAATATAGATGAAACATTTGTTTACTATACACTATATATAAGCTTCTAATTTACATTTATTAAGGAAACAAAAGTGCACTTGAACATAGTTCATATGCATTACGATATTGAACTTTGGAATTTTTGTACATCTACACAAATACATATTACATAGGATATTCTCATATCAATATAATTCTATATTTTTTATTTACGCAAATTCTATAAGTGTCTTTAATGTTTGTTGGATTCGACTTCCAGAAAATAATACTCCACAACAATTTTGGATACTTAACTCAATTAAACCTTCCTTTGGAGAACCCTAAGAAAAAGCTCAACTTACAGTTATGTCAATATTTAAATACACCGGTTAACATGACCACAAATTTATCTTAAGTGTATAGGTATAAATATAAAAGAAAATATTAACGTTTTTCAAATTATGAACACACAATCAAGTACATGTGCAAAATATTATCCAAAACTTTTTTTTAAATACACCTCCATAATGCAAATAGTAGTATGAACACAAGACGACTACTTCGGTTATCTTATCCATTCTCTATCTTCCAAAGTCTCTAGTTCCACGGTTCCTACCAAAACCCTAAAACTCATTGGTTCATTACCTGAATTCATAGTTCTTGTGAGTACCTATTATTACTGACTAATGCTAATACCATTTGGAGAACGTACATTACATCAAGATGTGTTATAGCATAGCTCTTTTATCTTTATTTAAAAAAAAAAGACAAATGACTTCATTTAAATCAACCCAAGTACACCACCATCTGAAAGTTAAAACATATCCTCAAGTTGTTCGAATATTATGGAGTTCACTTATTATAAAAAATTCTATTAAAACTAAAAGTTCTAGTATAACATATACAAAGGAGCCTTTTCCCAAAGGTTTTCAACTGTGTTACATACTATAAAGAGAATTAAATGGCACCATACAACTCTTAATATGGTAGTTACACTCATATTTTATGCACTAAGAACACTTGTTACCATAGGCAAGCACATACTATAGCCAGTGAATCTCTCCGGTGCCACCATAATCGAAATGTAGTTGTCACTTGATAACAAATTGTAGTAGTCCATTGAATTACTTTTGGGGATTTTATATTGGTCATCTATTTAATGAATACAACTAATATATTATGCATACAATTGATGCAAGTCACAATTTCACACATTTTTAACCTTCCTCTAACTATTCTAGGCTTTAACATTATCTACAATTCTCAATCAAAACAGAGATTTTTTGGTTAAATGAAAAAGAATTATTATTCCTTTGTAGAAAACAAAAGAATGAGCTTTTTCAAGTACAAATCATTCTACAACAATTCATTATCCAAAGTTAATACTTCAATAGATGATTATTTCAATATCTAACCTAGTAAATATGAAAAAACTTCTAATCTCTCTCCAACGGTCTTTTCCAAGCAATCCAACAAAGAAGATGATCTCTTTCAAATTTTAGAGTTGATTTTTATAGTTGAAGGAGAAAAATTATGTTTAACACCTGTGAGTTTCATGCAAATACCCAGGCTCACAACTTGCCAAGTAATCCACCAGATATAGTAATGGGCTTGTTATTTTGTTTATCGTACCTCTTTTATGTTTTTATTTATATATAGTTCTATATTTCTTATTATATTATTATATTAATTTTTTATTTAATATTTATTTTCATTATATATTATTTCTTATTTCTATATGTACTTTAAATAAATAAATATTAAAAATTATTTTTGGAAGTCCATAATTAGAGTACAAAATATCAAGCACAAACAACTATATGCATCTATATGAATGCACCTATATTGGACAAACATATTGCTAATAGGGTATTTCTGTTAGCAACACAATGGCACACAGAGGGGGGTGAATCTGTGCAGTTTTAATTTTAATTTTATTTTATTTTTAATATGATTTCTAAAGTTGTATTTGTTTAAAAATCTCCCAAATAGCTCCCTGTCAAATTTCACATCAATCGGAGCTACGGTTGAGAAGTTATGGCCCTGGCAAAATTTACTAAAATTTAGGAAAAAATAAAATTTTCCACATTTCGTTGGATGCTGATGCATCGTTTATGGGCACCGTTGGGGCACTTCTAGGTTGACCAAAGGGGTCATGGACACCTTTGGTGCCTTTTGGGGATGACCAAGCAATTATGGGAATCCTTGGAGCCTTTTGGGTTGACCAAGCGATTGCGAGAATCCTTGGAGCTTTTTGGGTTTGACCAAGCGATTGCGAGAATCCTTGGAGCTTTTGGGTTTTGACCAAGCGATTGCGATAATCCTTGGAGATTTTTGGTTTGGACTATGGCTCTTCAGGGGATAGAGGTACCCCCAGCTTTTGGTCTTTGTGCTCCGGATCTGGCTCTGGAGGTATTGGCATGAATGGATCGGCCCTATGCATGGATAGGAGGACAGGGTATACCCTCGGTACTGATATTGCTATGGGGTCTCTGGGCGGAAGTTGTTCTCTGTGTGCCCAAAGTGGTGGATTCAACAGTTGGTTCCACAGCGCTGGGTTAACGCGCCACTCATGCCCTGGACTTATGTTTAGCTATTGAAGTGCGTCATCAATATCCATGGGGTGTTGATGTTGTCACATGTGATTGTTGTGGGCCATCTCTGTTTTATCCTCACCTTCGGCCAGTGAGTCCAGCTCATCAGAATATGGCGATTCTGATACATGGAAGACTACATCATCAGGTAGCCCTACGGTCAGAGGTTGATCCTCTTCGAAAGGAGCCTAATGTAAGTTGGGCCTGGGGAGCAAAAAAATCTTGGTCTCTACCGACTCTAAGTGCTCTAGCATTTTGCATGTATCAGGGGATTTGAGCTCCTCCTCTTTGGTTGGTTCCTATTGAGGAACTTGGGGCCTATGGAGGGGTGGCCAGATAGCACCCCCCATGCCTTGGTAGGGCATTTCATCCCGCTCTCCTTCTTGCTCTGATTCCTCAGAGGCTTCTTGATGAATTTCTAAGGGTGGCTCATAAACATGAGTGGGTTCCTGAGGAAGGCGCCCGTCATTGGTTATAGGAGTAGCCTCCCGCTCATGTCTAGGAGGCATCGGGGGTGGTGCTTGATAAGGTTGTGGAGACTTGTCTCGCACCCAGGGGTTGTGCCTCTCATAATGTTTTGTCTTATGTGTGTGAGGGGTTGGAGTCCTCTCCTGCATAGTGTGTTGGAACAACTCATCCTTCTGGCACTGAAGGCGCTCTTTATTAATATGGTACAGTTCCTCTAATAGTAGTCGCTCTAGCTCAAGTTGCATGAGTTGTGCCCGACAGGTGACATGTTTGGCAAATTCTAAGATATTTGGTCCCGTCGTCTCATGTCTAGAAGGGCTAGATGCCTCTCCTACATATCTATCTCGGTCATGGTGATCCGAGATCTCTATAGGCTGCCTCCCTCTGTTGGGGGTAGCGGCATTCCCTTACGGATTTGGCCTAAGTGAGTGGTCCTGATAGATAGCAGGTGCGGAGGCATATTGCTCCCGCACTGTATATTGCTCTCGAGGAAGGTAGGGGTCTTCCTCGTGCTCTCTTTCACGGACGGAGTTGGCTCGCCCTGCCTCAAGAGTCGTGCACTCTGAATTTGACCGGTTGTTGCTAACAATGATGCGAGGTGTAGGAGGGATGGCATAGTCATGTGGCCCCCCCTTATGGACCCCCTGCCATTCTAGCGCTTCATCGCACAGTGGCCACTTATAGTGGGTGTCTAAGGGAGTTATCCCATGGGTATACCTCTCCTGAATGGGTGTGTGCTGGGTGTTGTTCTGGTAGGGAGTGCCCCTAGAATGGGTGCCCTTATAGTACCATTCCATCAGGGCACGGAGGGGTCTGCCTTGTGTGTCATGCCACCAAGGTGGTATGACCAAATCCTTGGGGCTATACCGGAGGTGACTTGTGCCTCCTTGGATATTTCCCGCAGCATCCGCCCGTGATTGGGCTTGGCTGCGGGTGAGCACCATGACGATGTCTCTCTACAAACTATGTAGTTTTTTTTTTTTTGTTTATGATTTTTTTTATATATATTTTTTGTTTTTTTGTTTTGTGAAGCGTGCATGAAAGTAAAATGTAGATTATTGTTTATTTTTGATGATTTCATTGTTTTTGAATTTTCTTGATGATGGCCAAGTGATTGCGAGAATCCTTGAGCTTTTTGGTTTGACCAAAGGGATTGCGGGCACCTTTGGGGTGACCAAGCGATTGCGATAATCCTTGGAGTTTTTGGGGTGACCAAGCAATTGCGATAATCCTTGGAGCTTTTGGGGTGACCAAGCGATTGTGATAATCCTTGGAGCTTTTGGGGTGACCAAGCGATTGCGATAATCCTTGGAGCTTTTGGGGTGACCAAGCGATTGCGATAATCCTTGGAGCTTTTGGGGTGACCAAGCGATTGCGATAATCCTTGGAGCTTTTGGGTTTTGACCAAGGGATTGCAGGAATCCTTGCGACTTTTGGGTTCGACCAAGGGATTGCGGGAATCCTTGGAGCTTTTGGGTTTTGACCAAGGGATTGCGGGAATCCTTGGAGCTTTTGGGTTTTGACCAAGGGATTTTTGATGGAGAGCCAAGCTTGCTCAAACCAATTCTCATTCAAAAGTTGGAAAATATTACCTCACGAATCCTCATTATGTGGCTATATAGCTAAAAAAAAACCCTAAAATTGAAATGAGTCAGATGGGGCCCAAAATTGGGGTGTGCATCCCTCTTATAATAGATAAGCCATAAATAAAGTTTCAAGTCCTAACTCTAAATACATTAGGAGAGATTAACCTTCGAACAGCTCAAAAAGCATAAAAAATTAGGTGAGCAATTTTAAAACCTAATTTCGGGGCACTAGATGATGGAATTTGGCCTCGAAAACTGGTTTTCTAGACAAAAAATATCCCAAATAGCTCCCTGTAAAATTTCACATCAATCGGAGCTACGGTTGAGAAGTTATGGCCTCGACAAAATGCACTAAAATTTAGGAAAAAATAAAATTTTCCACATTTCGTTGGATGCTAATGCATCATTTATGGGCACCGTTGGGGCACTTCTGGGTTGACCAAAGGGTTCATGGACACCTTTGGGGCCTTTTGGGGATGACCAAGCAATTATGGGAATCCTTGGAGCTTTTTGGGTTGACCAAGCGATTGCGGAATCCTTGGAGCTTTTTGGGTTTGACCAAGCGATTGTGAGAATCCTTGGAGCTTTTGGGTTTTGACCAAGCGATTGCGATAATCCTTGGAGCTTTTTGGTTTGGACTATGGCTCTTCAGGGGATAGAGGTACCCCCATATTTTTGTCTTTGTGCTCCGGATCTGGCTCTGGAGGTATTGGCATGAATGGATCGGCCCTATGCACGAATAGGAGGACAGGGTATAACCTCGGTACTGATATTGCTATGGGGTATCTGGGCAGAAGTTGATCTCTGTGTGCCCAATGTGGTGGATTCAACAGTTGGTTCCACTGCACTGGGTTAATGTGCCACTCATGCCCTGGACTTATGTTTAGCTGTTGAAGTGCGTCATCAATATCCATGGGGTGTTAATGTTGTTGCATGTGATTGTTGTGGGCCATCTTTGTTTTATCCTCACCTTTGGCCAATGAGTCTAGCTCATCAGAATCTGGCGATTCTGAGACATGGAAGATTGCATCATCAGGTAGCCCTACGGTCATAGGTTGATCCTCTTCGAAAGGAGTCTCATGTAATTTGGGCCAGCGGAGCTCCAAAATCTTGGTCTCTACCGACTCTAAGTGCTCTAGCGCTTTGCATGTATCGGGGGATTTGAGCTTCTCCTCTTTGGTTGGTTCCTATTGAGGAACTTGGGCCTATGGAGGTGTGGCCAGATAGCACCCCCCATGACTTGGTAGGGAATTTCATCCCATTCTCCTTCTCGCTCTAATTCCTCAGAGGCTTCTTGATGAATTTCTAAGGGTGGCCCATAAACCTGAGTGGGTTCCTAAGGAAGGTGCCCATCATTGGTTATAGGAGTAGCATCCCGCTCATGTCTAAAGGTGTCGGGGGTGGTGCTTGATAAGGTTGCGAAGACTTGTATTGCACCCGGGGGTTGTGCCTCTCATAATGTTTTGTCTTATGCGTGTGAGGGATTGGAGTCCTCTCTTGCATAGTGTGTTGGAACAACTCATCCTTTTGGTGCTGAAGGCACTCTTTGTTAATATGGTACAGTTCCTCTAACTGTAGTTGCTCTAGCTCAAGTTGCGTGAGTTACGCCCGACGGGTGACATGTTTGGAAAATTCTAGGATAGTTGGTCCCATCGTCTCATGTCTAGAAGGGCTAGATGCCTCTCCTACATATCTATCTTGGTCATGGTGATCCGAGATCTCTATAGGCCGCCTCCCTCTGTTGGGGGTAGCGGCATTCCCTTGGGGCTTTGGCCTCAGTGAGTGGTCCTGAAAGATAGCAGGTGCAGAGGCGTATTGCTCCCGCACTGTATATTGCTCTCGAGGAAGGTAGGGGTATTTCTCATGCTCTCTTTCATAAGTGAAAAAGGGATGGACGGAGTTGGCTCGCCCTGCCTGAAGAGCCGTGCACTCTGGATTTGACCGATTGTTGCTAACAATGATGCGAGGTGTAGGAGGGATGGCATAGTCATGTGGCCCCCCCTTATGGACCCCCTGCCATTCTAGCGCTTCATCACGCAGTGGCCACTTATAGTGGGTGTCTAAGGGAGTTCTCCCATGGGTATACCTCTCCTGAATGAGTGTGTGCTGGGTGTTGTTTTGGTAGGGAGTGCCCCTAGAAGGGGTGCCCTTATAGTCCCATTCCGTCAGGGTGCGGAGGGGTCTGCCTTGTGTGTCAGGCCGCCAAGGTGGTATGACCAAATCCTTGGGGCTATACCAAAGGCGACTTGTGCCTCCTTGGATATTCCCCACAGCGTCCGCCCATGATTGGGCTTGGCTGCGGGTGAGCACCATGACGATGTCTCTCTACAAACTATGTAGTTTTTTTTTTTTTTATGATTTTTTTTATATTTTTTTTTGTTTTTTTGTTTTGTGAAGCGTGCATGAAAGTAAAATGCAGATTATTGTTTATTTTTGATGATTTTGTCATTTTTGAATTTTCTTGATGATGGCCAAGTGATTGCGAGCATCCTTGAGCTTTTTGATTTGACCAAAGGGATTGCGGGCACCTTTGGGGTGACCAAGCGATTGCGATAATCCTTGGAGTTTTTGGGGTGACCAAGCGATTGCGATAATCCTTGGAGCTTTTGGGTTGACCAAGCGATTGCGATAATCCTTGGAGCTTTTGGGGTGACCAAGCGATTGCGATAATCCTTGGAGCTTTTGGGGTGACCAAGCGATTGCGATAATCCTTGGAGCTTTTGGGTTTTGACCAAGGGATTGCAAGAATCCTTGGAGCTTTTGGGTTTTGACCAAGGGATTGCGGGAATCCTTGGAGCTTTTGGGTTTTGACCAAGGGATTGCGAGAATCCTTGGAGCTTTTGGGTTTT
Source organism: Wollemia nobilis (assembly GCA_028583015.1). NCBI lineage: Eukaryota > Viridiplantae > Streptophyta > Pinopsida > Araucariales > Araucariaceae > Wollemia > Wollemia nobilis. The sequence continues at coordinate 11,005,580 of JAQPPZ010000442.1, read as the reverse complement.
GACCAAGGGATTTTTTATGGAGAGCCAAGCTTGCTCAAACCAATTCTCATTCAAAAGTTGGAAAATATTACCTCACGAATCCTCATTCTGTGGCTATATAGCTAAAAAAAAAACCTTAAAATTGAAATGAGTCAGATGGGGCCCAAAATTGGGGTGCGCATCCCTCTTAAAATAAATAAGCCATAAATAAAGTTTCAAGTCCTAACTCTAAATACATTAGGAGAGATTAACCTTCGAACAACTCAAAAAGCATAAAAAATTAGGTGAGCAATTTTAAAACCTAATTTCGGGGCACTAGATGATGGAATTTGGCCCCGAAAATCTCCCAACTAGCTCCCTGTCAAATTTCACATCAATCGGAGCTACGGTTGAGAAGTTATGGCCCCGGAAAAATGCACTAAAATTTAGGGAAAAATAAAATTTTCCACATTTTGTTCGATGTTGATGCATCATTTATGGGCACCGTTGGGGCACTTCTGGGTTGACCAAAGTGGTCATGGACACCTTTTGGGCCTTTTGGGGATGACCAAGTAATTATGGGAATCCTTGGAGCTTTTTGGGTTGACCAAGCGATTGCGGGAATCCTTGGAGCTTTTTGGGTTTGACCAAGCGATTGCGAGAATCCTTGGAGCTTTTGGGTTTTGACCAAGCCCCCAAAAAGCCTCCTTCCTTGAGTGAGATCCTTTGGGATAAATGATCATCATATTCCAAAAGCCTTGAGTGAGATCCTTTGGGGATAGCCCAACCAAGTGATATGATATTCTGGATGAATGGATGCCGCCTCGAATGATAGATGGAGATGATCGCATCGAACAAGCGCTGATGCCCTCTCCATTTTAAGGAAAGCTAGAGAAACGACGAGCGATTGCGATAATCCTTGGAGCTTTTTGGTTTGGACTATGGCTCTTCAGGGGATAGAGGTACCCCCAGCTTTTGGTCTTTGTGCTCCGGATCTGGCTCTGGAGGTATTGGCATGAATGGATCGGCCCTATGCACGGATAGGAGGACAGGGTATACCCTCGGTACTGATATTGCTATGGGGTCTCTGGGCGGAAGTTGATCTCTGTGTGCCCAAAGTGGTGGATTCAACAATTGGTTCCACTGTGTTGGGTTAACGTGCCACTCATGCCCTGGCCTTATGTTTAGCTATTGAAGTGCATCATCAATATCCATGGGGTGTTGATGTTGTCGCATGTGATTGTTGTGGGCCATCTATGTTTTATCCTCACCTTCGACCAGTGAGTCCAGCTCATCAGAATCTGGCAATTCTGAGACATGGAATACTGCATCATTAGGTAGCCCTATGGTCAAAGGTTGATCCTCTTCGAAAGGAGCCTCATGTAAGTTGGGCCTGGGGAGCTCCAAAATCTTGGTCTCTATCGACTCTAAGTGCTCTAGCGCTTTGCATGTATCGGGGGATTTGAGCTCCTCCTCTTTGGTTGGTTCCTATTGAGGAACTTGGGGCCTATGGAGGGGTGGCCAGATAGCACCCCCATGCCTTGGTAGGGCATTTCATCCCATTCTCCTTCTCGATCTGATTCCTTAGAGGCTTCTCGATGAATTTCTAAGGGTGGCCCATAAACCTGAGTGGGTTCTTGAGGAAGGCGCCCATCATTGGTTATAGGAGTAGCCTCCCGCTCATGTCTAGGAGGCATTGGGGGTGGTGCTTGATAAGTTTGCGAAGACTTTTCTCGCACCCATGGGTTGTGCCTCTCATAATGTTTTGTCTTATGTGTGTGAGGGGTTAGAGTCCTCTCCTGCATAGTGTGTTGGAATAACTCATCCTTCTGATGCTGAAGGTGCTCTTTGTTTATATGGTACAGTTCCTCTAACTGTAGTCACTCTAACTCAAGTTGCGTGAGTTGTGCCCGATGGGCGACATGTTTGGCAAATTCTAAAAAATTTGGTCTCGTCATCTCATGTCTAGAAGGGCTAGACACCTCTCCTACATATCTATCTCGGTCATGGTGATCCGAGATCTCTATAGGCCGCCTCCCTCTATTGGGGGTAGTGGCATTCCCTTGGGGCTTTGGCCTCAGTGAGTGGTCCTGATAGATAGCAGGTGTGGAGGCGTATTGCTCCCGCATTGTATATTGCTCTTGAGGAAGGTAGGGGTCTTCCTCGTGCTCTCTTTCATAAGTGAAAAAGGGACAGACGGAGTTGACTCGCCCTGCCTGAAGAGCCATGCGCTCTGGATTTGATCGGTTGTTGCTAATAATGATGGAAGGTGTAGGAGGGATGACATAGTTATGTGGCCCCCCCTTATGGACCCCTTACTATTCTAGTGCTTCATCGCACAGTGGCCACTTATAGTGGGTGTCTAAGGGAGTTCTCCCATGGGTATACCTCTCTTGAACGGGTGTGTGTTGGGTGTTGTTCTAGTAGGGAGTGCCCCTAGAATGGGTGCCCTTATAGTCCCATTTCGTCAGGGCGTGGAGGGGTCTGCCTTGTGTGTCAGGCCACCAAGGTGGTATGACCAAATCCTTGGGGCTATACCGGAGGTGACTTGTGCCTCCTTGGATATTCCCTGCAACGTCCGCCCATGATTGGGCTTGGCTGCGGGTGAGCACCATGACGATGTCTCTCTACAAACTATGTAGTTTTTTTTTTTTTTTTATGATTTTTTTTATATATTTTTTTTGTTTTTTTGTTTTGTGAAGCGTGCATGAAAGTAAAATGCAGATTATTGTTTATTTTTGATGATTTCATCATTTTTGAATTTTCTTGATGATGGCCAAGTGATTGCGAGAATCCTTGAGCTTTTTGGTTTGACCAAAGGGATTGCGGGCACCTTTGGGGTGACCAAGCGATTGCGATAATCCTTGGAGTTTTTGGGGTGACCAAGCAATTGCGATAATCCTTGGAGCTTTTGGGGTGACCAAGCGATTGCGATAATCCTTGGAGTTTTTGGGGTGACCAAGCGATTGTGATAATCCTTAAAGCTTTTGGGGTGACCAAGCGATTGCGATAATCCTTGGAGCTTTTGGGTTTTGACCAAGGGATTGCAGGAATCCTTGGAGCTTTTGGGTTTTGACCAAGGGATTACGGGAATCCTTAGAGCTTTTGGGTTTTGACCAAGGGATTGCAGGAATCCTTGGAGCTTTTGACCAAGGGATTGCGAGAATCCTTGGAGCTTTTGGGTTTTGACCAAGGGATTTTTTATGGAGAGCCAAGCTTGCTCAAACCAATTCTCATTCAAAAGTTGGAAAATATTACCTCACGAATCCTCATTCTGTGGCTATATAGCTAAAAAAAAACCCTAAAATTGAAATGAGTCATATGGGGCCCAAAATTGGGGTGTGCATCCCTCTTACAATAGATAAGCCATAAATAAAATTTCAAGTCCTAACTCTAAATACATTAGGAGAGATTAACCTTCGAATAGCTCAAAAAGCATAAAAAATTAGGTGAGCAATTTTAAAACCTAATTTCGGGGCATTAGATGATGGAATTTGGCCCCGAAAACTGGTTTTCTGGACAAAAAATCTCCCAAATAGCTCCCTGTCAAATTTCACATCAATCGGAGCTACGGTTGAGAAGTTATGGCCCCGACAAAATGCACTAAAATTTAGGAAAAAATAAAATTTTCCACATTTCTTTGGATGCTGATGCATCATTTATGGGCACCGTTGGGGCACTTTTGAGTTGACCAAAGGGGTCATGGACACCTTTGGGGCCTTTTGGGGATGACCAAGTAATTATGGTAATCCTTGGAGCTTTTTGGGTTGACCAAGCGATTGCGGGAATCCTTGGAGCTTTTTGGGTTTGACCAAGCGATTGCGAGAATCCTTGGAGCTTTTGGGTTTTGACCAAGCGATTGCGATAATCCTTGGAGCTTTTTGGTTTGGACTATGGATCTTCAGGGGATAGAGGTACCCCCAACTTTTGGTCTTTGTGCTTCGTATCTGGCTCTGGAGGTATTGGCATGAATGGATCAGCCCTATGCACGGATAGGAGGACAGGGTATACCCTCGGTATTGATATTGCTATGGGGTCTCTGGGCGAAAGTTGATCTCTGTGTGCCCAAAGTGGTGGATTCAACAGTTGGTTCCATTGTGTTGGGTTAACACGCCACTCATGCCCTGGCCTTATGTTTAGCTATTGAAGTGCGTCATCAATATCCATGGGGTGTTGATGCTGTCGCATGTGATTGTTGTGGGCCATCTCTGTTTTATCCTCACCTTCGGCCAGTGAGTCCAGCTCATCAGAATCTGGTGATTCTGAGACATGGAAGACTACATCATCAGGTAGCCCTATGGTCAGAGGTTGATCCTCTTCGAAATGAGCCTCATGTAAGTTGGGCCTGGGGAGCTCCAAAATCTTTGTCTCTACCGACTCTAAGTGCTCTAGCACTTTGCATGTATCGAGGGATTTGAGCTCCTCCTCTTTGGTTGGTTCCTATTGAGTAACTTGGGTCCTATGGAGGGGTGGCCAGATAGCACCCCCCATGCCTTGGTAGGGCATTTCATCCCACTCTCCTTCTCACTCTGATTCCTCAGAGGCTTCTTGATGAATTTCTAAGGGTGGCCCATAAACCTGAGTGGGTTCCTAAGGAAGGCACCCGTCATTGGTTATAGGAGTAGCCTCCCGCTCATGTCTAGGAGGCATCGGGGGTGGTGCTTGATAAGGTTGCAGAGACTTGTCTCGCACCTAGGGGTTGTGCCTCTCATAATGTTTTGTCTTATGCGTGTGAGGGGTTGGAGTCCTCTCCTGCATAGTGTGTTGGAACAACTCATCCTTTTGGCGCTGAAGGTGCTCTTTGTTAATATGGTATAGTTCCTCTAACAGTAGTCGCTCTAGCTCAAGTTGCATGAGTTGCGCCTGACGGGCGACATGTTTGGAAAATTCTAAGATAGTTGTTCCCATCGTCTCATGTCTAGAATGGCTAGACACCTCTCCTACATATCTATCTCGGTCATGGTGATCCGAGATCTCTATAGGCCGCCTCCCTCTGTTGGGGGTAGCAGCATTCCCTTGGGGCATTGGCCTAAGTGAGTGGTCCTGATAGATAGCAGGTGTGGAGGCGTATTGCTCCCGCACTGTATATTGCTCTCGAGGAAGGTAGGGGTCTTCCTCGTGCTCTCTTTCATAAGTGAAAAATGGATGGATGAAGTTGGTTCGCCCTACCTGAAGAGCCGTGCTCTCTGGATTTGACCGGTTGTTGCTAACAATGATGCGAGGTGTAAGAGGGATGGCATAGTCATGTGGCCCCCCATTTTGGACCCCCTGCCATTCTAGCGCTTCATTGCGTAGTGGCCACTTATAGCGGGTGTCTAAGGGAGTTCTCCCATGGGTATACCTCTCCTAAACGGGTGTGTGTTGGGTGTTGTTCTGGCAAGGAGTGCCCCTAGAAGGGGTGCCCTTATAGTCCCATTCCATCAGGGCGTGGAGGGGTATACCTTGTGTGTCAGGCTGCCAATGTGGTATGACCAAATCCTTGGGGCTATACCGGAGGCGACTTGTGCCTCCTTGGATATTCCCCATAGTGTCCGCCCGTGATTGGGCTTGGCTGCGAGTGAGCACCATGACGATGTCTCTCTACAAACTATGTAGTTTTTTTTTTTTATGATTTTTTTATTCTTTTTTTTTTGTTTTTTTGTTTTGTGAAGCGTGCATGAAAGTAAAATGCAGATTATTGTTTATTTTTTATGATTTCATTGTTTTTGAATTTTCTTGATGATGGCCAAGTGATTGCGAGAATCCTTGAGCTTTTTGGTTTGACCAAAGGGATTGCGGGCACCTTTGGGGTGACCAAGCGATTGCGATAATCCTTGGAGTTTTTGGGGTGACCAAGCGATTGCGATAATCCTTGGATCTTTTGGGGTGACCAAGCGATTACGATAATCCTTGGAGATTTTGGGGTGACCAAGCGATTGTGATAATCCTTGGAGCTTTTGGGGTGACCAAGTGATTGCGATAATCCTTGGAGATTTTGGGTTTTGACCAAGGGATTGCAGGAATCCTTGGAGCTTTTGGGTTTTGACCAAGGGATTGCGGGAATCCTTGGAGCTTTTGGGTTTTGACCAAGGGATTGCGGGAATCCTTGGAGCTTTTGGGTTTTGACCAAGGGATTGCGGGAATCCTTGGAGCTTTTGGGTTTTGACCAAGGGATTTTTGACGGAGAGCCAAGCTTGCTCAAACCAATTCTTATTCAAAAGTTGGAAAATATTACCTCACAAATCCTCATTCTGTGGCTATATAGCTAAAAAAAAAACCCTAAAATTGAAATGAGTCAGATGGGGCCCAAAATTGGGGTGTGCATCCCTCTTATAATAGATAAGCCATAAATAAAGTTTCAAGTCCTAACTCTAAATACATTAGGAGAGATTAACCTTCGAATAGCTCAAAAAGCATAAAAAATTAGGTGAGCAATTTTAAAACCTAATTTCGGGGCACTAGATGATGGAATTTGGCCCCAAAAACTGGTTTTCTAGACAAATACAACTCCATAGAGTCGAGTGTGCATGCAATAATAAAGTGAAGAGTCTAGTATGCAAGTGGCAATATGATAAGCCAAAGGTCATGAGACTTGTCATGTGGAGAGCAATAGTCAAGTACTTGAAGAGTCACATTACTATAGCTATATTTAAAGTAAACTTACTTGCATGATAACTTGTAAAGTATTTAATAATTTTGAGGTGTCACTATGTACCTCCATCGGAGGAACAATAATATTCTTTCTACTTAATACTATGAAAGGTTAAATTTAAGAACATATTTATCCCATAGGCTCCTTGCATTTAAAGTAAACTTACTTGCATGACAACTTGACAACTTGTAAAGTATTTAATAATTTTGAGGTATCACTAAGTGTCAAGCTGACTAATATGGAATGAGTTTAATTGTGAATACTATAAGATTCAAATATTATGGAATAAGGTTATACAATGGTTGTCTGCATATTACACAAACACATATGTGCCTCCACAGGAGAAACAATAATATTCCTTTCACAAAATATGATGAAAAGTTAAATTTAAATATAAAAGATCCTTTTACAGATCATGTGAAGACTTAACAACCAAATTCTTTCACAAGGTAATGTTTATAAGTGAGGATTCTTATTATATTGAATCCTAATGCTGCTATTGGATGGAAATGCTATTGAGGTGGGAAGTCATTTATGATGGCTATGGAAAAGCACAAGTAGGGCGAAGGTTTTTTTTTTGTAGAGGAAGCTTCACTCAAGTCATTTCATAATGTGGAGGATGACATTCATCTCATTCCTACTCCACATCAATTATAATAAGGTTCTCAAATGCTTATTGAAGAGTCCATTGATGTGAACCTAAGTCAATATGCGAACAATCCCCAAATCGTAAAATAGCAAAAGGCCTATCCGTAGAAGAGAAAGAGTGTCTCCTATATGTCTTGACAAGGAAGAAATATATCTTTGCATGGTCATACAAGGACATGCTTGGCCTTGACCCCAACTTAGTGGTCCATAACCTCACTAAAATGAAATATAACAGCAATGAGATGCACAAAAAAATTCAACCCACAACACAGGAATTGACGGGGAAAACCATGATGGTGAAAAACCCCGGTGAGAAATGCTTGTTGTGTCTACTGCACAGTATCAAGCCTCACAAAATAAAAGAGTAGAATATGATTTTTCTGCCACAACAGAAGGAGGGCTGCAACCCACCTATATCTCAGCCACAACTGATCAACTCAACAATATTATGAAGAAAAGTATAGCAAAATGATGCATTCACTGATAGCAAGCTCTAACTAGCCTGCAAGCACAAACCCACAATCCTGCAATGAAGAGATTTTGCAACCAAAGTATGCAAGATGAAAATACCATAAAATCTGATCAAACCCCTGCAATATTCACATCAATCCAAAGCTCTCATCATCCAAAATAGGCATCCACAATTGCATAAAATATTATCAAACTTCAAACACCTGCAGAAAATTCGGCAGCATTCCAGCAGCATAACCCTACTTTTCTGAAAACCTCTCACTCCACAACATAAAAATACTTTAAAATTTTTAATACTTGCACAAAAATAATAAAAGAAACATAAAATATGTTTCCAAATCAGTGTAGCATGCCTCTTAAAATATTTCCCAATCTCTTCGAATCCTCAACACCCAAAAAATATTGACATGCACAATCACTTCCACTGAAAAAGCAGGAAAAAGCAACTTCATGTTTTTGTCTTCTTGCTAGGTGCCTATCCTTCACAAATTCAAATTTAAACTTATTTTTCAAATCCAAATAAAAACATAGGCATCCATATTTCTATATTGCTTTATTGCTTGCTTTATTGCTTTCATATTTCATGTTATAAAACACATCGGGTTTTATAACAGAATGACAATGTTATAAAACACACAATATTTTATAACAATGACAAATTTGCCAACAAGATGCCAAATGAAATGTGTTGACAACAATGACAACACCTCTAAGGCTCAACAATATCCCCCTTTGGAATTGTTGGCAACACATGCAACACTGCAACAACCTGCATCACTGAAACAACTGAACAACATACCTCAAATGTGTTTGCAAAAGCATCAACCTGTATGTGCAGCACTTTGAACATTATGTAACACCTCTGCTGCACTCCCCCTAAGTCATCTCTCCCCCTATTTGAGATGACAGTTGCAGTCTCTTCTCTCCCCCTTTGACAACAATGACAAAGGGTAAACAGTGCATCCTAAACCATGAAGATAATCACAACTCCCCCTGAACCAATGCACCAACACACTTGAAACTGATATGAGCATGATATAACAGTAGTGTAGAGACTGAAACACCAAGAGAAATCTGTACAATCCAGCCCCAAACAGTTCTACACAAGAAACAATGCCACTAGCCCACAGAACTCCACAAACAGGTACCATAGAATGCACCAAATAACATCATAACTTGCTGTTGTGAAAAGAACTGATACACAATTGATATGAACAGAAAATGACTGATAACCAACATGAAAAATCAGTAGCAACAACAGAAAAATGATACCCAACCAAAGCTCACTAAACTGCAAGAAATTGCCAAGCAACTAGGCAATAAACCAGCAACCCGAACACCTTCAATTCTGCACACACCATCCTCAAGCATACATCAGCAAATAGAAACATGAAATATCAGAAATAGGAGCATAAAATAAGGTCATAAGAAGCTCCCCCTGAGGATGTGCACCAAAAAAAATGATCTAATGAAATGGAGAAGAAACAACTCCCAAGAGTTGTCTCAAATGCTCAAAAGTCTCCATAGGCAAAGGCTTAGTGAAAATATCAGCAACTTGTTCCTTCGTAGGCACAAACTCCAATACAACCTGATCATTAGCAACCTTCTCCTTCAAGAAATGATATCTTATATCTATGTGCTTTGTTCTTGAGTGTAAAACAGGATTCTTAGAAATGTTAATAGCACTAGTATTGTCACAAAGAAGAGAGATAGGCTCACCAATCTGAATACCCAAGTCCACAAGCATTTGCTTCATCCAAAGCACTTGAGTACAACAAGCAGCAGCAGCAATGTACTCAGCTTCAGCAGTAGAGAGTGATACAAAATCTTGTTTCTTACTATGCCAAGAAACAAGCATGTCACCAAGATAGAAAGCTCCACCACTAGTGCTTTTACGATCATCAACACATCCTGCCCAATCTGCATCTGTGTAAGCTCTAAGTGTGAAATAATTACCTTTTGGATACCACAATCCAAAGTCCAAAGTCCCCTTAAGATATCTGAAAATCCTCTTAACAGCTTTCACATGTGTTTCCTTAGGTGCGCTCTGAAATCTAGCAACCATACAAACAACTTGCAAAATATCAGGCCTAGAAGCAGTTAGATACAATAAACTTCCAATCATAGACCTGTAGAGTGTTTGGTCAACAAGAGGAGACTCATCATCCTTACTTAGCTTACACCCAGTCACCATAGGTGTACTCACAGGTTTACAATCCTCCATGTTAAACTTTTTCATCATTTCCTTGACATATTTTGTTTGTGAAATGAAGATGCCTCTATCAAGTTGAGAAATTTGAAGACCAAGAAAATAAGACAACTCTCCAATCATAGACATCTCAAACTCACTTTGCATAGCAACAGCAAAATCATGACACATACCATCTTTGCTTCCACCAAAAATAATATCATCGACATAAACAACAATCACTAGCTGATGAGAATCAACAACTTTGAAGTACAAGTTGCTATCAACCTTACCCTTTTGGAAGCCTTGCTACAAAATATACTTATCCAACCTTGCATACCATGCCCTTGGGGCTTGCTTGAGCCCATACAAAGCCTTCTTTAACCTGCAAACATAGTTCTCATCCCCAAGCTGAAATCCTTCAGGTTGCTCCATATAAACTTCCTCTTCCAAATTGCCATTAAGAAAAGCAGATTTCACATCCATTTGATAAACCTTAAAGTTCTTATGAATAGCAAAAGCAAGAAACATTCGGATGGCTTCTAATCTAGCAACAGGAGCAAAAGTTTCATCAAAATCAATACCTTCAACTTGAGCATAACCTTTGCAAACTAACCTTGCCTTATTCCGAACAACTTTGCCATCTTCATTGAGCTTGTTTCTAAACACCCACTTGGCGCCTATTACATTTTTGTTCATTGGTCTAGGTACCAATTCCCAAGTGTTGTTCTTTTCTATTTGATTAATCTCTTCTTCCATAGCATGAATCCAACCTTCATCCTTAGAAGCTTCAATAAAATATTTAGGCTCAACTTGAGATAACAAAGAAAAATGACTTTGCTCATTTGATCTTACCAGTCTTCTCCTTGTTTGCACACCTTGAGTTGGATCACCTATGATTTTCTCCTTGGGATGATTCTTCTTGATGTAGTTTGGAGGTGACTTTGAAGCATCACTTTGTTCTTCTTCTTCTGAAACTTGCTTGTCTTCATTTTGCACATCTTCTACAAATGGCTCAAACTGTGATGGTGGAGGTTCCTCAAGATCAACTTTGGGTACATGTCCTTCATCAAACTTCACATTGGTGCTTTCTACCACCTTTCCAAGATTTTTATTGAAGCATCTATAAGCCTTGCTTTTGGTGGAATAACCAAGGAAAATCCCCTCATCTGCTCTAGCATCGAACTTTCCAAGATTATACTCATCTCTCCTAATGTAACATTTACACCCAAATACTCTGAAATGCTTAACTGAAGCTTTCCTTCCTGTCCATAGTTCATAGGGAGTCATGTGGCTATGAACTCTAAGCATGCACCTATTCTGAATATAGACTGTTGTATGCACTGCTTCCTTCCAAAATCTATCTACAACCTGTGAGTCATTAAGCATTGTTCTAGCCATCTCCTGCACTGTTCTGTTCTTCCTCTCTACCACCCCATTCTGTTGAGGTGTCCTTGCTGCTGAAAGATGTCTCCTAATACCATGCTCATTGCAATAGCTATCAAACTCACTAGAAGTGAACTCACCACCTCTATCCGATCTCAAGCATTTGATCCTCTTTCCTGAGTCATTTTCTGCCATAGCCTTAAACACTTTGAAGCATTTAAAAGCCTCTGATTTCTCCTTCATGAATGAAACCCATGTTAGTCTAGAATAATCATCAATAAAAAAAATGAAATACCTCTCACCATTAGTGCCTTTTATCCTCATAGGTCCACACACATCTGTATGTACAAGCTCCAAAGGCTTTGTTGTAGAATACTCCTTAGTTTTGAACTGTGATCTAGTTTGCTTGCCCTGTTGACATGGTGCACATATGCTATTGTTTGGCTTTGTCAACTTAGGAAGGTGCCTAACAACATTCTTGGAGCTAATATTAACAAGATTATCAAAGTTAATATGCCCAAGCCTCTTATGCCATAACCAACTATCATCAACCTGTCCAAACAAGCATGTTTTCTCATTTGTACTACAAAGATTATACAAGTTACCAGGTGTTCTTGTTCCCTTTGCCAAAAGTTTACCACTCAAAGCACATCTAATCTCACAACCATCTGACTTAAATATCACATTTTTACCAGTATCACACATTTGACTAACACTTAAAAGATTGTGCTTGAGGCCATCAACAAATAGAACATCTTGTGAAGAGATCTTACCATTATTAAGTTTGATCATACCTTTACCCACAATTTTTTCACTACCATTGTTGCCAAACTTGACTGAACCACCATCATATTTTTGCAAGTTTGTAAATTGCTTTCTATCTCCAGTCATGTGACTAGAGCACCCACTATCAAGGATCCAAGATGTGGACTTGCTTTGAGCCTTAAAAGTTGTTTGAACAATCAATGATTCTTGTTTTGCCTTTCCTTTCTCAACCCATATCCTTTTGTGCTTATTTTCAGATTTCTTCTCTTTCTCTTGCATTTCTACCTTCTTGAGAGGATGAGCATTATCCTTCATGGGCTGCATATTGTGTACTTTAGAAGGCTTATAATGACTTCTTTCCTGCATTGAATTAGTCACAAAATTTGTCCTGCAATTTCTAGCAATGTGACCAAAATTATTGCACTTGTAGCACTCCAAATGAAAATCAAGAAGAGGAGCAAATGAGTTGTGACTTACAAAGCTCTTAGGCCTAATATTAAGCCTACAATTCACCATCTTGTGTCCATAAGAATTACACTTATAACAATAACCGGAAAAGGAAGGAGTAAACCTGTTTTGAACTTGATGCCAAGCATTGAAATCTCTTCTAGGTGCTCTACCTTTTTGATGTTCAACCTTCACAAACCCATCATTATTGGTCTTCTTGGGGTAATTCGGCCTATTGCTGTTGTTGGACTGATTTGGCACCTTTCTTTCTTCCTTTTCATGATTTTGGGGCTGCACTACAATAGGCTTCTCATTCTTTGTGCTCTCAACAACTGGTTTTGCATCTTTTGAAGTATGTGAACATTCACCCTCTTCAAACCCCAAGCCAAACTTGATGTAGGGAGGCCTTTGACAACCAATAATCTCATCAAGCTGATTAGAACTTTTTTGAAACTTAATATTGGTATTCAAGTTCAAATATGCCTTGTCAAGTTGTTTTCTTAAAGTCACAATTTCCTCTTCTAGCTTGCAACAAAAACCAGATTTTTCACATACCTTATTTTTAAGATCTTCATTTATTTTCTTGAACTCTTCAAGACTCACCTTTGCATCACCTAATTGCTGTTGCAAAACAGAAATTTCATCTTGAGCATCTTTCTTTACCTCTTCTATTTTCTCCTTCAAGTCTTCATTGAGTTTGTTTAGCTCCTTGATCTTCTCATTCATCCTCTTGTTTCTTTTTCTCTCTTTTTCATACTCTTCCAAAGTTGTTGCAAGCTCATCTTCAAGATCTATTTCAGATTCATTATCTTCTTTGTTTGCATCTATATTGCTTTTGTCCTCAATGGCCATAAAGAGGACTTCAGAAGCCTCTTCATCAGAATCATCCACACTCTCATATGAAGAATAACTATCTTCATGTGACAACAAGATCTTCTTTGAGAACCTCTTGCTAAACCTTGATGCTTTCTTTTTGATGTCTCTGTTTTTGCCTTTTTGATACTCACCATCATCTTCCAAATGCTCCTTGTAAGGACATTTCGATGCAAAATGCCCAATGCGCCCACACTCAAAACACTTCAATGGCAATTTTCCCTTGTATTTTCCTTTTCCTCTCTTTAACTTTTGAACAAAGTTTGCTTGCTCTTCATCAGAAAACTTCTCTTCATCGGATTCAGAATTTACTTTCATTTGAGGAGATCATTGTTGGCTTTTTGAGAGCACTTTGCTTGAGGGAGTTGTGATTTTTTCTTGAAGAGCTTATTGACATTGCATGAGGGACATGGAAATACTCTCAATGAACTCCACTAAAGCAATAATGAACTCAAGCATCAATTTTATCTATAAAATTTATTTTCTAATCCATCCACTTATTAATAGCCAAGGCACATAATCAAGCAATTTGTCTTCAACTTCAAACCCTAACTCATGTGCATGTATTCTAATTCAAGGTGGCAATTAACTAGGTCTCAAGTTCCTAGTTTAATTTCATAATTAAATCATGCACTAGAACATATAACAAATTCAACACTTTTCAACCTTATGAATCCCTAATTTTTATTAATACATACAACAAACACCTATGTTTTTATTTTTAATTCCACACCTTATAACTCCACATACAACAATCACAAATATTTAACTTCAAACCTTATAACTCCCTAAGCACATACAACAATCATTTATTTTTACTAAATACCTTATAACTCCCTAGTCATAATAGAAATGATTTTCAATGCATCAAAACTTTGAAAATATAAAATATTACCATGTGCTAGAGATAAATACCTTTTTACGAAATGCCTTTGCCAAAATTAATGTGCCTTCACCATCTTCAAAATAGTTAATGCCTTGCCAAAAACAATGTGTCTTCACACCTTTTCGGGAGTCAAACTCTGGTCCTCTCACTTAGCACTATGAAGCACTTACCACGTAGGCATCAACCCACGTTGGGATTTAATCCCAAATACCTAACTTTGCCTGTACTCAAATTGCCTTCCTTAGCAAAACACTTTTGGCGGGATTCGAACAACGAACTTGACTTGTGCAAAGTTTGTGCGCTACCAACTGTGCTATAGGCTCCTGCATGATGTCACTTTCCCATGCTGTCTCCTTGACCTTGCTCTCAAACAAAAATTATTTTTCTTTATTTCTTCGTTGCTCCCCTTTCGACGATTCTCACTCATGTGCAATTATTCCCAATCTATTATAAAAAAAGGTTTTACCTTTTATTTATATGCACCTCCATGCCTTCGAATGACGTCAGCATATTTTATTAATCTCCCCAACCATTGCACATCGGTGAATAATAAAATTTAACTTTAGACCTTAGAATTATTAAATAAGAATTTAATAATTCACCTCTTAACTTTGAATTGGGATATCTCCTTTATTCTTTTGAATTTTTCAATGAAACTTTTTACACCTAGGTTTTATTTGAAAACATTTTCATCCATCATTATTTGGAGAAGTCTTAGCATATTGGTTTTAATTAAAAACCCTTTCCAATGGTTTTAATAAAAACCCTTTCCATTGGTTTAAATAAAAACCTTTACCATTGGTTTTAATAAAAACCCTTGCCATTGGTTTTAATAAAAACCTTTACCATTGGTTTTAGTAAAAACCATTAATATAATATTTAAAAATTAAATATTATATGCCTCTTGTGCCACAAAACCCTGTATACATCCATGCTCTCCAAAATATCATAAATAATTATTTATGAAGTGCTTTTGCCACCAAAAATCAATGTGATCCATGTGACATCAGTGACAACACAAAATAACTCAAATTGCCAACACACTTACCAAAAGAAGGTATTTGATCTGCTTTATCAATCCTTTCGCAAGATTTACCTAGTCTTGCATCCACTGATTGATCAAAAATACCTCATTCATGCAAACAAAGTAAGCAGACTATTAGGTAGATTTAGAAGGGATGTTACAGGTTATATCTTGAGAATCCATATAATAATGACATTCTTGTCAAGCCAACTACTGCCTGCAATAATTATTCCATATTGGGCAAAGGGTAGTTATCTTTAAGTGAACTTTTATTTAAGTTTCTAAAATCAATGCAAAGTCTAATCTCTCCATTTTTCTTCCTAACTGACACTAAGTTTGCTATCTAGGAAGATAATCTTATTTTCTATCTTTGCATAAAGTAGTTTTTGAACTTCTTTTTGCATTATTGGATGTAAAGTGGGGTTAAATATCTTTTTCTTTTGCTTGAATGGCTTTGCATCTTCTTTGAGAGGAATAATGTGAGTCATGACATCAATTTTGAATGGTTCTAGATATTCATAAATCCAAGTAAAATATTTTTTATTTTTCTTTAAAAATATGATATATTGATCTTTCTCTTCTCTTGGCAAAGCTTTGTTGACCTTGACCACTCTAGGCTCTTGTTTTGTTTCAATATTTATATCATCGGTCTCTATTTATTTGAGGAGTGATTTATATGCCTTGTTGAAATCATCAAACAAAATTTCTAAAGAAACTAACCCCTTCGATATTTTATTTGTTTTAAGTTGAATTAATTCTGCAGGTTCTCCAATTATATATTTCAAGTTTTCTTTGTCCTCCTCTTCACATAGAACATTGACATAATGGTTTTGGAGGGTCATGAAATATTTAATATCTATATTATCCTAAAATACTTGCAAGTAGATAACGTTATCAGGTACAAAGGGTTTGTAGACATAAATTGTGGGAAATATTTCCATATATTTAGTATCAATCTCAAGATAATCAGCACCTGACACATTTATTGAAAATAGTTCTGCAATGTGATTTTGCTCTCTAAGAATATAAGAAATATAAAATACCAAAAATTTATCAATTTCATGCAAGACTGCTACTTTGTACTATTTTAACCTATGATGTTTGGTTTGATACTTACCTTTGACTTGGGTAATCAAATTTACATCTCCAGTGAAAATCAGGTAATTTATGCCTAGCTCTTTTTCTTTCCTCAGTCCTAATAATAAGGCTTCATATTAAGCCACTTTATTGGTGTAAGGGAATATTAGTCTATAAGGGATTCCTAGATAGTTACCCTTAATGTCCGTTAGAGTATATTACATAATTTGGGTCATGTAAATGTACCACCTTTGGTACATAACTAGAGTAGGATATTAATTTAGGGGGTAGTTAGCTATATACTTCAAGTAATATAATAAATGAACAAGTGTTTATGTTCAATTTGTAAAAGTGCAAGGTATCTCCTTGTACAACTAGGTAGAGTGTTGGCCAAGCAATCCATATTTCTATATAAAGACCTCATAGTAAGTGATTATATATCACTGTAGGTAGTAGTAGTATTATTGTGTAGATCACAATATATATTGGTGATGGAGTACAATGTAGTACTTTAGTATCATTATTGGAGTGTTCATATCCTCCATATTGCATTGTATCATTTTCATCACTTTCCATTAATAACATATTTTTAGCATCTTTCATTTTTGCATATTCTGTATTTTATGGTTGCATTATTCCTTGGCATATACTATCAAAAGTGAACAATGGTATCAAAGCTATGGAATATTTAGATATGAATAGAGAGAGCCACAAGAGACCACCATTACCAGTATAGGAATAAATTCTACTACATATTTTCAAATTGGATCTACCATTGTGTGTTGTTGCATGCAAATGCCACTACAAGGAATTTTTGAATAGGAAAGTCATGAAATATTGAGAGGAGAAGCAAATATCAAT
Source organism: Wollemia nobilis (assembly GCA_028583015.1). NCBI lineage: Eukaryota > Viridiplantae > Streptophyta > Pinopsida > Araucariales > Araucariaceae > Wollemia > Wollemia nobilis. Next base: position 10,988,365 of record JAQPPZ010000442.1, on the reverse strand, counting down.
TCTAAAATTTCTAAGATTACATTTGGCTAGAGTCTTTCCACGGAGTTGCAAAAAAACTCGTGAAGACTAGGATTCAACATTCGTTCCACTAGATTGACACATCAACTAGTGAAGATTCATCATTGAAAATATTTAGAATCATCTTATTATATATTATTGCAAAAAAAGAAAACTAAATAAAGCCCTATTACATTCCTATATATTGTAGAAGAAAAGGCCACAAAAGCCTTATTACAGAAGAAAATGCCATAAAATCCTTATTATAGAAAAGGCCACATAAGCCTTATTGCAAAAAAGGCCATAGAAGCATTATTGCAGAAAAGGCCATAAAAGCCTTGATCCAGAAGAAAAAGGCCATAGAAGTCTTAAACCTGAAGAAGACTCTAGAGAAGAGTCCTTGAACTTGAAGAAGACTCTAGAGAAGATTCCATGAAAGGTAGGAGATTGGTGATCTTCTTTTCTAATTGAAGACTTCCTCTAGAAGAAGTTGAAGATACCCATAAAAGATCTCATTGAAGAAGTTCCACTCTTGGAAGAGAGAGAAAGACTATAAAAAACTATTCCAAAGATCCATGAATATCTCATTACCAACACTTCTGAAGTTGAAGGTTTAAGGAAAGGTCTCATCAAGAATACTAGAGAAGCTACAAGATTAAATATCTTGGAAAGGTCTCAAGGAGAAATAAGGAGAAGGCTTGGAGGGCCTCATTGCAAAAATTGGAGTAACCATAAAAAATATTCCTAGGAGAACTCATTGGAGAAATTCACTACAAAATATAGTGAAATATTTGGGACAATTGTTGCCATCCAACAACAAGCGCAAAAGGAGAAGAATTTGGCAAGGAGTGCCAAATCTCTAATAAGAATACTGAAGATCTAAAGACCTTTAGAATATTGAGAAGAAAGCCCTGTTTGAAGTTAGAACTCAGATAGAAGAAGCCTACCAAATACAAGAATATTTAGAGATTACCCTTTATAGCTAAGAAGGTATATTTTGGTGAATAGATTGTCTACTAAATGGGCAACAATCAAGATAGCATTACTAGCTACCAAACTTCAGAGCTCCAGGCCAAATATTGAAGGAGAAGCTAAAATCATCTACTACAAATTCATAGCAATAGACTAGAAGCATTCACAACTACAAGCAACCACTATTCCAGAGAAGAAATTTGGTGAATCAACTCATCAAGATACTCATCATAAAAGGTAAGCAACTTAGGTGCAAAAGGTTCATTACTTGAACACTTAATTTGGATTATTACTTAACTTCATTAAGAACCTTATTAGAATTTAGAAGTTGTAAAATAGAAGGTTGCATTTTAAGTCCTCAAAGAAAAGTGTAGAAGATAGTTTTTGTTAAAGTTCATTACCTGCACATTAATAGGAATTAGATATATTCTTCCTATTATCTGATTATTGAGAAGAGGACTATATTAATAAATTTGTAGTGATCATTAATACATTTGAAACTACTTTGAGAGCTTATTAATAGGAGCAATAAGGTGAGATTATTAAAGTGTATTATGTTAGATATATTATTGGTTTATTGCACTATACTAGTTGTTCATTAAACTAGTTACTCTCAAAGTGTTATTTTGTGTATTAATTATTAAGATCAAGGGCATAAAAATCTACAAATAATCAAAGTGTCTAAAGAGACTATTCAAATCTCAATACTTGCAAGGTATTGTGGCTAATAGAAGCCATCAAGCTAATAAAAATTCCTTCAAGGAGTGGAGAAGAAGAAGACAACCATTAAATCAATGATAGAAGCCAAAAATTGAGACTTTGTGAGTCCCATATTTAAGGTGCAATAAGAGCTTATTATAGGTAAAAATTAGTGCAAGAATTACTCCTTCAAGGGTATATTATCTACATGATTATTATCTTGGGTTCATTACTAGATTAACCAAGCAAAGGAGAGGGTTTTCTAGCAAAGGATACAACATCAATCAGCCCTTGTCTACAAGAAATAGTACAGAGAAGCCACCATTAAAACCAACAAAATAATCTTGTAAAGGAGAAGGTGCAAATCAGTGTATTCTATTACAATTCTATTTACATTATTTGCACCATAAAATATTATCCTATGTAGGAAAGAGGACTAAACTTGAGTGTCTTAAGGACACATCCTCCACAAAGAGAGAAACATCATACAAGAGGTTGAAAGGAGCATTATCTAAAGCAAGAGAGAAGAGCTAACAAAAAATCTCTCATTATGGTTGTAGACAAGGGTGGGTGCTTTCTCGAGATGAGGGAATGACAATAATTTAGAAAGGGGTGATGGATATTGTCATGTTACTTGGTTATGGATGAGTATGCTTCAGTTAGATGTCTAGTACAGTAGATATTTGGGACACAGTGTAGACGTCTACGCAATAGATTTCTGAGCATACAATTAGAAGTCTAGATGATTAGACATCTAGGATAGACTAGACTAGAAATATAGGTAAAGGATATCTAGGTTGGATAGACTTAGATTTCTAGAGGGTAGACGTCTAGGGTGAACATAGTAGATGTCTAGGTAGATGTCTAAGTCAGATGGATGAGACATATATGGATTAGATATATGGGATAAATAGTATAGATGTCTGGATGGTAGATATCTAAGGTATCATGCTAGATGTACAGGTAGTAGGCATTTAGGGCATTTACCAATAGGGTTCATATGGCTAGGCTTGGATGTGATGGTTTGGTTCAGACGAAAAATTCTAGATGTCTGCAACTTGATCGCTCATCATTAGTATTCAATGCTTCTTGCTGGTTCCTATAACTACAAAACAATATACACACAATAATGCTTCTCTTGTACCAAGTGATGATCAATACCTATAACACAACACTATAACCCATATACAATCACACACAACATATATTCTAGAACAATCGTTTGTTGCACAATAGATCTACATTATAGACAAGTATGGATATGTTACAAAATGAAATAGGGGGTATTTATAGGTAAGCCCAGGTAGTTACTACAACTAACCCATCTCAATCGTCCCAATCATCTATTGCTTAACCATTTTTAACAACTATTTTAGATATCTAACATAGCCAACTGGATGTCTAACTAACGAGACTAGACATTTAACTAATCTAGACATATTAACACAATGATAGTTGTGTTTTTTCTTTTGTGCAATTTTAACTAATCAAGCCATATTCATTAGATCGGTTGATTGTATATTACAAAACATGGAATTTGAATGACATACATTATCAAAATTGATGTACATATTCAAAATTGTGGATCTTCATATAATATCTATTTTAGATAGCTTAGTAATTTATTTTTTCTTAGAACTACTATCTACATCTATCCTCCCATTCAAAGAAGTCAATATCCTCAGTGACTTTCTCTGCTCGCTCTGAGGGGTCTCAACATCCTTAGGAACTACAACCTGGAGTGCCTCATCCAATTGTATTTGTAGAGCATTGTATTCATCCTAAAATTTCTTGGCATAGTTGTAATACTTGCCCCATTTGAGTCCTAAGGTATTGGTATGATATTCTATTTCATGGAGCCTGGACAATAGTTCATCCTCTCATTGTGATAAAACTCCCTCATCCACTATTTGAACACTGTGGAAGAAGATGAAGCCTTTTGTGCCAATTCTATTTTAAGTGTTGCCTCGCGCTGTTGTGCTTGAATTTTTTCCTCTTGTAAAGCTGCTTGCTCCTTCTACCAAGTCTCTTCACATTTTTTCCAAGCTAGCTCACTTTGGTTCTTTTGAGCTGCTAATATTTTAGTCTACTTGACCAGTAGTTCCTTGGCCTACTTTTGCTACAAAAATTTAACTTCTAGTTTGAGAATTGTTTGGGCCCATTCTTTTAGTTTATTACTAAGGTTCTATAAGGCCTATTGTAGTACCTAAATTTGCTATGTGATAGCATTCATGTGATCCATCCCTTCTTATAGAAGTTGATCCTTCCTTTGTAATACTTCATGTATCGCTTGCAATTCACTTGTTGAGAAGCAACACACCCCCACTGAAAAATAAATTTCCACCCTTTGAAAATTTTGAACTTTCATTTTTGCAGTTGGGACCCTCTTGATGTTTTTCAGGTTTTAATTCCAAATTTGCTTGCCTCCTTTTTAAAGTTGTGCTTTTATTTGCATCTGACTTTGATTTAGTTCAGAATTCATTTTTCAGATGTTAGGATCATTGCTGAGTAAAGAAAATCTTTCACTGATATGAGAAAATGCAGAGAACAGACAGATAAATTCATTAGAAACCAAAACTTTCCGTTTTTGGAAGTGTCGCTATATTGCGACACTTCCATTTTTGGAAATGTCGCGATATCGCGACGGGTTTTGGAAAATCTGCCAAGTCAGAAAAATGTAGCGAAATCGCGACACTTTCCATTTTTGGAAATTTCACGATATCACGACACTTTCCATTTTTGGAAATGTCACGAAATCGCGACGGGTCTGGAGAGAGAAAGCCAGAGTGTACGAAATGGCGCAATTTCGTGACATATTGCGAAATCGTGACATGTCGCATTTCCGCTGCTGCATGAGGCAAAAGGAAGCTAAGGCATGAAAGAGGGCGCGATTTTGCGACATGTCGCAAAATCGCGACGTGTCACGTTTTTGCGGGGTATTGAAGAGAAAAAGAGCAAGTCACAAAAAATGTAGCGAAATCGCGACGTCGCGAAATCGTGACGTCGCGAAATCATGACGTTTTGGAGAGAAAGAAGCCAAGTGCGAAAAGGGGGCACGATTTCGTGACATGTCGTGAAATCGCGACATGTCGCATTTTCGCTGCGAGAAAGAATGGAAGAGAAAATGGTTAAGGCAAAAACATGTCGTGAAATCGCGACGTCGCGAAATCGCGACGTCGCGAAATCGTGACGTTTTTCGAGAAACGCCCAAGGCACAAACATGTAGCGAAATCACGACAGGTGAAGCGCAGCAAGCAGAAAGTGAGAAAAGGTCACGAAATCGCGACGTCGCGATTTCGCGACGTCGCGATTTTGTGACACATTGAGAGAAAGGGGGTAATCGCCAGAAGGTGTCACGAAATCGCGACGTCGCGATTTCACGACGTCGCGAAATCACGACACAACGCATCAAAGGGAGCCCAAGGATGGCCGTGTCGTGAAATCACGACACGGCAGGAAGAAGCCAGAGCCAGTGAAGGAAGAAGCAAAGGTAAGGCTCGGCTCGGTGTCGCGAAATCACGACGTCGCGATTTTGCGACATCGCGAAATCGCAACACGTCGAAAATAGCAAAGGTGAGGCCCGACTGTGTCGCAAAATCGCGACATCGCAAAATCGTGACACGACGGGGAAAGGCAAGATAAGGCCTGACATGGAAGTCAAAGGAACCATGAGGGCAAGAAGCGGATGAAGTGTCACGAAATCATGATGTCACAATTTCGCGACGTCGCGAAATTGTGACACACTTGGGCAAAGTTGCCGAGACACGAAATAGGTCACGATTTCGTGACATGTCGCGAAATTGTGACATGTCACGGTTTCGCGGCTAGTGAAGAAGAAAGGTTGCCAGAACAAGGGATGTCGCGATTTCACGACATGTCGCATTTTCGCGGCTTAGATAGAAAAGGACCAACATGAAAAGACAGCTGGAAACAGACACGTGTCATGATTTTTGCGACACGTGTCAAAGTAGAGCCGACATGCAAATATACTTTAGGGTTTCATTTTAATATTTAAGGTTTTGATTTAATAATTTTAAAATGCTAATCCTTGTTTGTCTTTTATGCAAGAAGCCATCTGGCACTTACATGATAACGGAGAAATGGCCATAAAGACAAAGTTAAGTGCAAATTAATCAAAGACAACCATATTGAAAGGAAAGATGCCGGGAATTGCTGTTTCATCCAAATTTTACAGATCTGGCCGCAAAGAGACTTTACGGTGACTAAGCAACTGCCCATTTAATGGAGTATGTCGAGAATTGACCGAAAAATGAAAATATCTACACTCAGTTACCGAAATTTGCCGATGAATGCATTTAATGATAATTTATGGCAGAATTAATGGCTTGCAGACATTTTCAACTCATGAATGGCTCTGTGGAGATGAAATGTCAGAGAAGTGGTGACTCATCCAAATTACCCGAGGGCATTAATGAAGACATTTATTCATAGTTGCGGGTGAATGCAAGTGGCATTCGAATTCTATCTTCTCCATTTATGGCAAGTGACTGCACTGATTTGCAGAATGGTTAAGTTTTATCCGAACTTTGTTTTAAAAGAGCTTATATTGTAAAACCCGGGTACTAGGGTTTAAGATGATAAGATTTAGGGTTTGAGAAGAAGATATTTCTAAAAATATCAGGGTTTGTCCTGAGTCTATAAATACTTCTTCTCAATGTAATCGCAAGAGATGGAGACTTAGAAATAAAAGGCTATTGAAGCAATTTCTTGCAAATCTTGTTAAATACTTTGTTTCTGGACTTGGAGTTGATGTGCTTTTGTTTTCTGTGATAGCATGGCCAAGAGCCTAATCTTTTGCAGATTATGATAAGTTCATATTTTTTTGTTATCCATTTCTTTAAAGTTTATTAAATATATGCTGTAAATCTGTGTTATCAAGATTAAATATGCTATTGGGCTTCATTTGTTCTATTGTATGCTAGGGAAAATCACCGATTTAAGGTTCAAGTTTGTTCTAATTGCTTTGTCCTCACTGTGTGAGCTATGCTGCTGGTGAGAAATACCAATTTTAACGGACTTCCCCTTATGTTTATGATTTTCTTTCAGATATGTTCCATCTCTGCCTTATGCTCTTAGTAGAAAGTGATCTTAGAAAGCTGGACACTTTCTTCTTTGATTTGTTCTATTGTGAAGCTGATAGTATAAATGAAATTGGCAGTTTAGATTTTACAGCTAAGTTTGATAAACTTCTCTTTCTGCCCTACCCTACTCTCTTTGTTTACCGTGAAATGATCCATTTTTTTTTTTTTTTTAATTTGTCTTTTATTTAAATCTGCTGACCCATAAAAGTTAGATCAAAGAATTAATTTTAAATCTGATTGTCAACAAGTGACAACTTCTAAACACTATTGAACAAGTTCAGAGCCCGTTGTAAGGTAACAGACAGTCCATATTGTAAACTATTCTAGAAGTGGAAAAGAGTGAATTGACATTCGACCCAACTCTATAACTCACACCTTGGATAACCAGCAAGATCCTAAAGTGAGTGGGATTTATCTTGTATAAGTGTTATCAGAGTTTCATGCTCATTCTTCGCAAGGTGTGTATAAAAGTCGGACCAACATCACTATCTACCACTTGCTTGGTTATGTGCAAGTATTTGATTCCTACTAGCCAACACAACAAGTGGGCTAAGAAGTTGTACTATCAGTACATGGGTAGTAATTGAAGTGCTAACTCCACCTATGATTCATTTTTCATGGAGTGCTAAGAAAGAGGATTATTGTCATGATCATAAATATACACTTGTGCTGACTCCAAGTAGAGGATGGATGATTTCTTTGGTAATTATTCCATTCCATCCATAGTTGAAACGTGTATAGTGGACAACATCCAAGTCTAGGATTGATAGATGTTGGAAATATCCACTCACCAAGGATCCTATGTGGCCCATTTCACCAATATTTTTAGCTCTTATTCTTCCATAGAGTGCCACTTCTTCCATTGGCCAACACAAGCTATGTCAAACTACAAGCATAGGTTTTTAATTATCTTTGTTAACTTGGAGAAACATTCTACCACCTAATGATCTATATTATCTGATGGATCCATGATATTGGGTAGTTATACCAAAAAAAAATTATACCATGAATCCTCATGTTCCTCCTTCGCTTCCTCTTCTTGCAATGTTACCTTCTTATTTTTGAAAAGGTCGATGGGCTTTTTGGTTGCTTTTCCTTCTACACCATAAACTATTTTGGGGGTACTTGATCCTGGCTACTATCACCTTCTATCCCAATAGCTTGGTAAGATATTTCTATCTATGGGAGATGTTATCCCTTATCTACATTGGTCTCATGTCCCAAAGAGACCGCTTCATCCACTTAAATGGGATGTTGCTCTGTCCTAGGTGTTGATTTTCAACACTTTGGAGTGGTAGGTTGTCTTCTATTTTTTTGACTACTGGTTTAGCAGGAATGTCTATGGGTACTATCATTCTAGTCGCTTTAGATACAAGAATATTTATAAAGGAAACAACATGTAGGGAGGCAACAAATGTAGTGGCTATAAATACAAGCTCAAGGGGTGCTTCTGGTGACATCACATGTGCCAGAATATGAGCTTCTGCAAAATATTCCTTAGGCCCTATGTTCCCATTAGTAATCATTCTAGTTGCAACATTCTAAAGAAATGAGGGGATTTCAATGTCAACGTCCTCCCGATGCACCTTCATCTATTGCTCTAGGATTCGAGCTATCTCTTGAATGTGATCAATCTTCTTTGTTGCAATACCTTGCACTAAATATAGGGTTAATGATGGGGGTGGTCATTCAAATCACCATATCTTCCTCATTGGCTTAGGCACTTTTGGTGATGGTGTAGCAACTTGCTTTTTGGGTCCTTTCACCTCATCCAGTGGTGTAGTATCCCCCCCTTCTGAGTCAGTCACTATCCTCTCCTGATGTGATGGCTTATGGGAGATCTATTTCACCCATTGCTTCTTCATTGGTTTCTGCTTATTCACTTTTGGTTTGGCATTCTTCCATCGTAAGATGGTTGGGACTAAGTCTAGAAACCATTGAGGTGGGGCAAATTTTGGAATCTGCACTCCTACCCTAGAAGCTGCATCCAAAAGTAATCCAATGGCATAAAATTCCATTGAAAAATTATTTGTGGTTTGAATAAGAAACGTTTGAATGTGAATTGCCAAATGAGTTACCTAGTCATATGCCACTCCTTATTTTATCCCTTGTAAATATGAAATTAACCAAATAAAAAGATCTAAACTCTATTGTTCACCTAATAATTTGGCCATTAGGAAATTCATAATACACTCCAAACCCTTATTTCATAGTTGTGGTTGCTTAACTCCGCTATCATCGTGTGTTGCTAACATGGCATCCACATCCTTTTCTACCATAGTAGTGATACCCAAAATCAACTACAAAGTTTTCTTGGGATCCACTCATTCATTGATCATTGGTTAGCCCTTCTTCAAAATTTTAAAAATTTACCTAAATTTGTTAGAATAAAATTCAACTACCAAGTTTTTATCACCAATGCATATTGTATTGGTATTCCGAGGTGCATTATAAGTTTGAAACATCTACACTATATACTCATTGAAAAATTCCTTGTCAAAACTTATGATATGCAAAATAAAATTTACTCCTGTGGCTTGGATTTTCATCTTCACTAGGTTGTTTGCTGGTGTCTCTGCCCACCATTGCTGGTAAAAATCACCTGTATAGCAAGTCCAAGTGATTTCCTCAATCAAGACCTGATCCCTACTACTTTTATTAGACTTATCTAGTTTTTTGAGTGGATTCTTCTATTTGTACCATCACAAATTTACCTCAAGTCACCCCTTGTCTAGGTTCAACACCTATCCACACATCATATCTTCATGTTTCTAATGATAACAGAGTCTTGTAGTCACTATCAACTCAGGTATCACTTCATATCATATTGGAGTTTCTCTAAAATTGTAGTGACTCATGATTTCCCCTCTTGGATGTATCTTGTTCTTTTATGTCAAACTAATCCAAATGTCTCAACTTGTTGGATGTATTTGTTTTATATTTCTTGATCTATCGACTAGATATTTCTTTCTTTGACAACTTTTTTTCTCTTAGATATATTCTTTCTCCAAACATATAGTCTATCAAACATCTCTTTTGTTAGATATATTCTCTATACTAAATGGTTAGAAAACATCCTCCTCTAGTCATCTAGTCTATCAGACTCTCTTCTAGTAAACATCTTATAGTTTAGTGGATTTGATGGTGAATATCTAGATGGCTACCCTAGGTGGTTGTTCTATGTAGGTTGCGCTAGACCTGGATACCTCACAACCAAACAATGGTCATAAATTATGATGTCTATATGTTTACCTACACATGTTTTAGGATAGGATCACTACACTTGCACAAAAAAAAGGAATCCACCACAAAGCGTATAATTACCATGTTAAATGATGTCTTAGCTTCATCTTGAATAAATCTTGGTGCATTGTCAACTCTACTTCTATTCTGAATCCTTGTGCTCCTCTTCTATCTCACCTGCACAATGTTGAAAGTGAATGAGCAAAAATAACCAAGCAGTTCCAATTTATAGGAAACCTACCACCCATGTAAATGCCTGCATAACTACCACTTAACACCCAGTCGTCTACATGCTTTCCATGTCACCAGTTTTTGCATGGACAAGATGTCTAGCATATTTATTCTTATTTTATCTTTTTGCTATTTTTATCTTTTTTTTTGTTTTTTTCTTTTTGTCTTTTTGTATTTTTCTTTTTATTTTATTTTATTATTTTTCAAAATTGGATGTTTCATTTTATTGTTGTTAGGTGAAGCGCATGGAAATGCCAATGCATAATTTGAAAATGTTTGATACGTTATCTTCCTGATGATAAATACCAGTTCCATAATTGTTGAAGCCATCACCATTTTCCTATTCCTCTATCTACTGATGACTACGATGATTATTCTGGCTACGGGGAGTTTTAATATGAGGTTGTTCATTATGCATTCTCATTCTGTGTGGAATAATGTGCCAGTCTAGTTGCTCCTTATATTTTGGTTGATCACATGTTCCTTGTCTAGATGTTTGATCATTCTATACTTGATGCCTACTTCTACTAACATCATTCTAACTTGTTTCAACTTCTATATGTATAAGTTCCTACCAAACAGGTTCCTCCATCATCCAGATGTGTAGCTGCATCATTCTGATGGGTGCTATCAGGGTCTAAATAGGTTGAATCCTCATCCATATGGGTGGGTTCATCTTCAATATGAAATTGTTCAGTTCTTTCATCACCCCATTGGATTATCACGTAGTCATCGAGGTAATGGATCATAGTTATTTCTTGTTCTTGATGGTTGGTCGTCCTATCTTTGAGATCATAATTTGGTATTGTTACCTAAACAAAAATTTGGATCAAGAGGTAGAGTGAGCTTATTAATAGGAGCAATAAGGTAATATTATTAAATTGCATTAAGTTAGATATATTATTGATTTGATGCACTATATTAGTTGTTCATTACACTAGTTACTCTCAAAGTGTTATTTTGTGTATTGATTGTTAATATAATGGGCACAAAAATTTACAAATAATCAAAGCATCTAAAGACACTATTTAGAATTCAATACCTACAAGGTATTGTGGCCAATAGAAGCCACCAAGCATATCAAAATTCCTCCAAGAAGTGGAGAAGAAGAAGGTGACCATTGAATCGGTGATAGAAGCCAAAATCAAGACTTGGTGAATCTTAGATTCAAGGTGCACTAATATCTCATTATAGGTAAAAATTAGTGCATGAATTACTCCTTCAAGGGCATATTATCTACATTATTATTATCTTGGGTTCATTACTTCATTAACCAAGCAAAGGAGAGAATTATATAGCAAAGGAGACAACATCAATCAACACTTGCCTACAAGAAATAGTACAGAGAAGCTACCATTAAAACCAACAAAAGAAGCTTGTAAAGGAGAAGGTGCAAATCAAGGTATTTTATTACAATTATATTTACATTATTCTGCACCATAAAATCTTGTCCTATGTAAGAAATAGGATATAACTTGAGTGTATTAAGGACACATCCTCCAAAAATAGAGGAACATCATATAAGAGGTCGAAGAGGAGCATTATTCGAAGCAAGAGAGAAGAGATAACAAAAGAGCTCTCATTATGGTGTCCAAAGACACCCTTACAACCATGAAAGCAAGTGTTCCTAGCATCCAAACTAAAGAACATGATATCACAAAAGTATTGTTATCCATATGCATTGGTTGTAATCAATTGAACGGTGTAAAGGGAGCATTCGAACTAGGATATTGAAAGTAAAAGGTATAGAGCGAAAGAAGCAATATCCAAGCTCCTACTTGGAGAAGACATCCATAAAAGGAGTTCTCAAATCAGCTCTTAAACCACCATAGAACCATCTCTAAGCTCCCAAGACCTCCATAGAATCAAGATACAACCAATACTCACTTGGAATAAACGTTGAGAAATATGAAATAGTTGGATTTACATTGGCAAAAATAATATATAGAAGAAGAGAAGTATTGGAGGAAAAATACATGCAATCTGCCATTTCTCACCACTGACAAGAAGCACTCATATCATAAGAAAATGCTTGAATGTTAGAGAAAATAAAATTATAAAGAATCATTGATAGGAAGGAATGTTACAATATTGGAGCCCATAAGCAACTTGGAGAAAGAGTGACAATCATTCATGAGCATTACATAAGAAGCCTCATGCATATTGGAGCCCATAAGCCACTTGGAATCAACCATAAGCATTACATAAGAAGCCTCATGTATGTTGGATATTAAGAGCCACTTGGGCATCACTCAAATAATGTTAGAAACTGCATTAGACATTTCTCAAGATGCACGTGCCACGTAGCTACATAAGCATTCAAATCCAACGTATAGACGTGAAGCAAAATTGGAAGTAAATTTACAATGGTCAAGAAAGGAAGAGCACACTAAAAGTGGAATCAAAGGAGGTCGAAATTACTGTCATAAACTAGCATTAAATTCTTGCAGTGATAAGTGCCCATTAAGGAGGAGATCAAGCCAAAATCGGTATTGTGGAAGCGCATAATTTGAAGAGAGAGCACGCAGGCCCTTCATTGACAACAAGGCCAAAGTAGCATTAATACAATATTGAGATACGTACCAACCAACCATCAAGGTATGTGGAGCTACTCAGGGATACGTAGAACATCAATCCTTACAAAGGTAAAGATTAAACTTGCTTGCTTTAATTAAAATTAGAGTTATAAGGTGATATAGACTATTGCATTGTTATAAGGTGATAAACTTAACAAGCATTAGAGATTATCAAGCAATCTTATTTCAAAGTATTAAATATTTATATTTGTAATTAACCAAGTAGGAGATATAATGTTGTCAACCTTGATTAAATCAATATTAAATTGCAAATATCATTATTTTATAATATTTAAAAAAATAGGGAGACACCTAGGTGTTGTAGGTGAGTTGGAGAGGAGAGGGTAATCCTCCAAGGGAGGTCCTAGGTTCGAATCTTCATCGTACCAAAAATTTGAATTGGGTACACAAAATCCAATTGATAATGTTGGTGTAGGCAAGGCCGGGCGCGACTCCCGGGTGACTTTGACGGTGTAGAACCCCCTGGTCATGGTCTCTTAGACCAAGGTGGCCCCACAAGGGATTTTTTACTTTAAAAAAAAAAAGTAGAGAGATATAAGGCATACTACTTCCAACTATATATATATATATATATATATATATATAATTGGAATTTAGAAAATTAATCTATTGGATAGAAAAGCAAATCAATTGCCTACATATAAAGTTGGAATTAATTGGTAAAAATTATCTCATACTCATTCTAAGGAGACAAAAAGAAATCCAACTATTAAAGCATACTTCATTGGGAAAGATAAGGTAAAATTAAAAAGTTGATTATTCTCAAAATATTACAAAATCAACTTAGAAGGTGAACTAAGCATACTCTAATTATTAGGGAGATATAAGTAAGCCTACAAAGCCTAATTCAAAGAAAGGTTTTTATCAAATTAGTTCACATTCCTTAACTAGGGAGATATAAGAAATTCTACAAAAACTAAATCTTGGATAAGTTAATCAAACTAGATCATATACTCAATATACTTAAGAAAGATATAGTATTCTATAGATATTAAGGAAGCAAAAAGAATATATCAAATTTTTCTAGCCTAAAATTAAATCACTAGGGAGTCATAAGGTATACCACTACAAAATATCTAAGAGCTAGAAAAGCTATACTGGTTGATCTCAAGATTATGGATGAAATACTAAGAAATGCTTTTAATAATAAGGAGCTATTTCATGAAGTGAAATTATACTCCCAAAACCTAATAGATACTCTTGAAGGGTACAAGAATCTATCAAATAGTGATAAAGAGATATTCTCCTTATTTCTTAAAGAACCAAAAAAAAGGTAGCTTTACAACATTAATTAGTTATATTCGTGAAAATATCTTCAGAGCATGGTGGAATACACTTAAAATAGTTATATTCATATCAAAGGAATCTTTTATAATTTATCTATCACTAATTATTTTTGTACTTGCTCAACACATGAAGCAAACTAGAAATACAAATCAATATTATTGTGATGATGGACTAACTAATCATGAAAAAAATATTTCACTAGCATCAATTTAGAATTGTAGGAGGAGGAAGAGAAATAAAATATACACTAGGAGAAAAAAACAATGAAGATACAAGCAAAGAACCTGATGGACATATTCAAGTCGAACAGTTAGAATAACCCTTAACTACAACTTTCTTTACCAAGCATGAAGACAGTAACTGCTTACTTGATCAAATTACAATAAGAAATAAAAAATGATATCAATTCCAGTACCAGATGAAAGATCCATATTGAAGACTAAAGTATTCAATACCCAAATAATGTAATACAAGGGGGTGTTGGAGTATATCACATTATTTGGGTCATTTAAATGTACCATATTTGGTACATAACTAGAGAAGGATATTACTTTAGGGAGTAGTTTGCTATTTAATTCAAGTAATATAATAAATGCACAAGTGTCTATGTGCAAGTTGTAAATGTGTAAGGTGTCCCCTTGTACAACTAGGTAGAGTGTTGGCCAAGCAATCCATATTTCTATATATAGGGGCTTATAGTGAGTGATTATATATCATTGTAGGTAGTGGTAGTAGTACTATGTAGATCCATATAGATTGGTGATGGGATATAATGGAGTCCTTTAGTATCAATACTGGAGTGTTCATTTCCTCCATATTGCATTGTATCATTTTCGTCACTTTCCATTAATAGCATATTTTCAGCATCTTTCATTTTTTGCATATTCTGCATTTTGTGGTTGCATTCTCCCTTGGCATATACTGTCAAAAGCTAACAATATATATTAAATTGATCCTTGCACCTACTCCTATTTGATACTTTACCCCATAAAAGGACATGGTTCACATATCTTGAGTTAGGACTCTAGTATATTTAGCATCTACTAGTTCTCTAGTTTAAGGATAGAACTTCCATAAAAAATAGAGTATGCCAAACAAAGTAGACTTCCATATCTTTCTCCTCCATAGATTTCACCATATTAATTATAGTATCATATGATTTTATCAGTTCTAGTAAATACTTGTTAAATGGTTCTCTTATAAGAGTTACATTTTCCTTTCCTAAAATAGGTATTGTGGCATAAGACCAATCTAATTATATAGAACAACCCAGTTGTTCTACCCAATGTTTGCTTAGAAGTAAGGAGAAGAATGAGTCCATATCTCCTATGAAAATATCCATTACTATACCATTTTTGAGATACTGATCTAGATAAACAAGTAAGCCAATAATTATCCCAACACAAGGTATCTGCCTATTATCCATTATTGACACATATAGAGAATCCCTTGTACAAATTAGCCCTAGTTGATATGATATCTATTTAGGCATGATGTTATGGGATGCACCACTATTAAGCATACAATTATGGATGACATACCTTTATTCTTTTTTTGAGTTGTATCTAAGAGATACATAAAATGGTCTGACAGATGAGGGTGTCCTAGTCTCTAGGTAGTGGGTTTAATTGCATTGGAAGACGGGTTTTCCTTTTGTTCGGTTAACCCAAAATCTTTAAAAACTTGTTCTCTATATTTTTTTTATATTCATTAGCTCATTGAAAGTTATATTAAATTTTTGCTTACTCAATGCTAAACCAATATCAAATTCTATTTTCTTGACATCAAGTGTTTTTGTACATTCCTCATTTGGTAATTATTCTTCTCTTTCTACTGTTTCAAGCATAACTCTTTTTTGGGTCTTTTTTATTTTTCTTTATATGTATTTTTGCTTACAAAATATTGTCCCTTAGTCTCACTAGTTGTGGATTTATTAGTTCTTTTTGGAACAACTCTATTTCTCAAATTCAAGGCATGGATTGCCTCTAGCTCTTCCACTTCTTGAGTTGTTGAGATTAATTTCCTTTGTTTCATCTTTTCATACCTAGAGCCCTGTGGTCTTTGCAAAATTTTAGTATTTTTTTAAACTAGGATTTTAGGATGATGGTTTGAGGTATATAAATCCATATTTTCTTCAAATAGCCTTTCTCTAGATTCATCCTCTTGAGTCCAGCATGCATTAATTCTTATATCCTCCTCATATTCACAATCTAAATCTACATTATTATGCATACCTAGATATTTTCCACAAAAAATCTGGATTATGAGGAGCATCACATGTTGAACAATAATAAGGGATTTTTTTGTAATATTAACAAAAGGTATAGGGATTGTGATGAAATCTTGACCTTTCTCAATTTCTCTCTTCCTCCAATTATTTTCATTATTTTTGTTTCTATTTCCTTCATCAAAATTGTTATTACCCCAGTTTCTATTAAAATTTCTCCTAAATGGTGGCTTGTTGTCATTTTGTTGAAGATTCACCAGTATTCTATTTATTCCTTTCTATCTTGGTGAGCCTATTATTCATTATGTTGAATATTTTTGTCATTTGGTTGGCCAGTTTTTCCATATGATCCTGCTCAGTTCTTTTCTGAAAATTGAATCCTACTTTCTTAGGCTTCCTATCAATATGAATTACCTCTATTGAGTATGGTTTCATTTTTCCACTGTCTAACATGCTTCTTTTCGCCACTTTCCATTAATAGCATATTTTCAGCATCTTACATTTTTGCATATTTTGCATTTTGTGGTTGCATTCTCCCTTGGCATATACTGTCAAAAGCTAACAATATCTATTAAATTGACCCTTGCACCTGCTCTTATTTGAGACTTTTCCCCATCAAAGGACATGGTTCACATATCTTGGGTTAGGACTCTAGTAGATTCAGCATCTGCTAGTTCTCTAGTTTTAGGATTCATATCCTTTGCATCAAGAACTTCCATAAAAAATAGAGTATGCCAAGTGAAGTAGACTTCTATATCTTTCTCCTCCATAGAGTTCACCAAATTAATTATAGTATCATATGATTTTATCAGTTCTAGTAAATACTTGTTAAATGGTTCTCTTCTAAGAGTTAGATTTTCCTTTCCTAAAATAGGTATTGTGGCATAAGACCAATCTAATTGTATAGAACAACCCTGTTGTTCTACCCAATGTTTCCTTAGAAGTAAGGAGAATAATGAGTCCATATTTACTATGACAATATCCATTACTATACCATTTTTGAGATACTGATCTAGATAAACAAGGAAGCCAATAATTATCCCAACACAAGGTATCTGCCTACTATCCATTACTGACACATATGGAGAATCCCTTGTACAAATTAGCCCTAGATGATTTACTATCTATTTGGGCATGATGTTATGGGATGCACCACTATTAAGCATACAATTATGGATGGCATACCTTTCTTCTTTGTTTGAGTTGTATCTAAGAGATACATAAAATGGTCTGACGGATGAGGGTGTCCTAGTCTCTAGGTAGTGGATTTAATTGCATTGGAAGACTGGTTTTCCTTTTGTTCGGTTAACCCAAAATATTTACAAACTTGTTCTCTATATTTTTGGATATTCATTAGCTCATCGAAAGTTATATTAAATTTCTGCTTACTCAATTCTAAACCAATATCAAATTCTATTTTATTGGCATCAAGTGTTTTTGTACATTCCTCATTTGGTAATTATTCTTCTCTTTCTACTGTTTCATGCATAACTCTTTTTTGGTTATTTTAATTTTTTCTTTATATGTATTTTTGCTTATAAAACATTTTCCCTTAGTCTCACTAGTTGTGGCTTTATCATTTCTTTTTGGAACAACTTTGTTTCTCAAATTCAAGGCATGGATTGCCTCTAGCTCTTCCACTTCTTGAGCTATTGAGATTAATTTCCTTTGTTTCATATTTTCATATCTAAAGCCCTGTGGTCTTTGAAAAATCCTAGTATTTTTTAATACTAGGATTTTAGGATGATGGTTTGAGGTATATAAATCCATATTTTCTTCAAAGAGCCTTTCTCTAGATTCATCCTCTTAAGTCCAGCATGCATTAATTCTTATATCCTCCTCATATTCATAATCTAAATCTACATTATTATGCATACCTAGATATTTTCCACAACAATATGGATTATGAGGAGCATCACATGTTGAACAGTAATAAGAGAATTTTTTGTAATATTAATAGAAGGTATAGGGATTGTGATGAAATCTTGATCCTTCTCAATTTCTCTCTTCCTCCAATTATTTTCATTGTTTTTGTTTCTATTTCCTTCATCAAAATTGTTATTACCCCAGTTTCTATTAAAATTTCTCCTAAATGGTCGTTTTTTGTCATTTTGTTGTTTCACATCCTCAGGATGTGAAGATTCACCAGTATTCTCTTTATTCCTTTCTATCTTGGTGAGCCTATTATTCATTGTGTTGAATATTTTTGTCATTTGGTTGGTCAACTTTTCTATATGATCCTGCTTAGTTCTTTTCTGCAAATTGAATCCTACTTTCTTAGGCTTACTATCAATATGACTTACCTCTATTGAGTATGGTTTCATTTTTCCACTGTCTAACATGCTTCTTTCAATTTCTACAACTTTATCTATGCATGCATCTATAGTATTTACATGTTCCTATCTTAATTCATAGTTAAATTCTCCTAGAAAGGCATTCTTATAAAAGCAGATAGATTATATATCATTTAGCCTTAAATCAGTGGGGATTTTATTTCTTGTTTTAGAAAATATTGTATTAAAATCACTCACTATATCATTATATTTATTTTTCATAGTTGCTAAATTTGTTAGCAGTGACTGTTCTTTTTTCCTCTCTCCAAACTTTTTAAGAAAAATAGTTTTTATTTTGGTAAAATTAGCAATATCGTTATTTGGAAGGGTGTTAAACCATTCTCTAGCATATTTCTTTAAGGTTTAAAGAAACAATATTAAAACTACAACTTCATCTTCAACCTCAAGACTATCCATAGCATACAAGAAACTCTTGATATAATCTTCTCTTGTGACTACATTATTTCCTTGAAATTTTAGCAAATATTTATGAGCTTTTTTTGGGAGATCATGCAAAAATAGAGGGAATTGAAAAGGCATGTATCTATTAGTTCACCATAGTTGGACGTTCTAATTATTATGGGGAGGACAGTTGGCCATTATTGAGGTGTGATTTTGTTAGCTTACAAAACCACTTGACAATTCAAAATTTTAAATTCTCTCTTGCAAAGAACATAATGTTTTTCCAAGGTTCTTACTTTAGGTTTAATGTGTTATGCATATATGTTTAGATAAGTGCTTGAAAAATTCCCTGTGGTTGCCTGGAATCATGTAAATGATTTTGAATCCATCATGTGAAGTATGCCTTTTTTTTTTAAACCGAAAAATCCCTTGTGGGGCCGCATTGGTCTGAGAGACCACGAACAGGGGGTTCTACACCGTCAAAGTCACCCAGGAGTTGCACCCAACCATGCCCGTACCAAAATTATCAATTGGATTTTGGATACCCAATTCAGCTTTTTGTTAGGGTGGATATTTGAACCTAGGACCTCCCTTGGAGGATTGCCCTCTCCTCTCCAACTCACCTACAACACCTGGGTATGTGAAGTATGCCTTTAATATCAATTCAAAAAAATAAAATTTGTTTTATGATCTTAGGTTAAAGTATACCAAATTTTATTTCATCTCTTGAATCTGATGTATCAAAAAAATTTAAATGAAATTAACATAAAAGGAATCTAGCATTTTGTATTAAATTTCAATTTAAATTTAATAAAGATCAAAGTAAATGAAATTTTATAAATTTAATAAACCTTTGGAATATAATAAATATATTTCCCAAATGTTTATTTGATAAAACAATTATTTATTCAAAACCCCTTATGAAATTATAAATCAAACCCAGAAGAGGTGAATAAATGAAATAATGGATACCCTTGCCTCCTTGGGTCTTACTCGAAAGTGGCATCCCTTTTGGGATGTTTTCCACAAATAAATAAATGAAATAATGTCTTGCCCACTTTGTAATGTTTCAACACCTTAGTAATGATAAACACTGAGGGCTTAATATAGAATGAATTTATAAAATTTATTTTATAATAAAATAAAGCCCATAAATTGAATCTTTTGGATATATCTAATATTTTAAAATATTTATAAAATTAAATATTTTAAATATAGCCTTCAATATGAAATTTGGATTCTTTTTAAGATAATCAATGGTATCAAAATACTAATCCAAACTGTATTTTCTCTCTCTTTCAGAATATATATCAATTCATATTTCTGAACCTTATGATACTAAGGTCAAAAATATAATCATCATCTATCCTTTTAAAAAAAATACCAATTCGAATATCAACAAAGGTAATATTTTAACCATAAATTTTTGAATCTTAGTTTAGCTTTATAAAATTATTTCATGCAAATGATGCTAAACTAATAAATGTGCAACTTTATAATTAAAGAAATAATTAAAAGATTAAGTTTCAAAATCTATTCTTAACTCCTCGGACACAGCATACAGATCAATTCCAGTCTATAGAAATATTCAACTGATTCAATGCACACCAATTTATGCATAGTGAAATCACTGAAATAGTGCAATCCTCTAAGGTATATGAAAAATATATATAAAATGTTTTAAAACATTTCACTACTTCCAGAAACAACACAACACAATTCTAAATCCAAAATGTTTTAATACAACTTAAAAAATCTTACAATATCTCCTCATTCCTGTAGCTGGCTATCTCTGTCAATTCTTCCAATAACAACACAGTCTTTATCCTCTTCTTGTTTCTTTGCTTCTGCCCTGCATCCATTGTCCCACCTCCTTCTCATCTTTCTTCCTTTCTTTATAATTTGAAAGAATCAGTTCTCTTTCATTCCAAAAATTAAAAAAAAACATATTTGATAACTGTATATTTTAACGAACTTCATTCTTCCCGTTCATATGTTCAACATGATATTCATTACAATATTGGTCCATCTCTTTATGGCCTGATATAAGTGTGAAACAATAATATTTTATAGACCTGTTGATCACAATAGTCAGTGAATTTAATTAAAATCTAATCAATATAAAACTTATAGTAGCATCATGTTCCTATAAGTAAAGGCTAATAAAAAATAAAACATTATCTCTTTTTTTTAATAATCCATCATGTTTCATATCTTTTAATGTTGGTATAACACATCATCACGTTTAAATATACCAAATGTCTTATCATATTATATGTACTACACGCTAGAGATATACAACTATGGCGACTGGCAACCCTTTCTATGAGAAAAAAATGAACCAATGATACCCCAATCCCTTAGTTACCTTGAACAATGCCCATAAGATAAAATAAGACAAGGTGATTTTAAATTTATCAAACCAAATCATCTAAGAATTACCTCCTGCGAATCTATGTATGTCTCTCTATTAAAATTTCCAGACCCTGCACCGTAACTACAACTTTGATGATGCATGTGTTCTTCTATACACCTGAGTCAACATTCATCCCCTTGCTAGATATCCAGGTTTTCCATGTCACAAATGTTGAGCCTTGCCAAGTATATTCGTAAAACATAGACCCAACTCATCATCTGAAGTGACCCTTACCATGATTTTAAATTTCATACATTTCATAACTTCACATCATATCCTGAATTATGTTGTTACCTCACTATTTTTTATTATGAAGACTTAAACTTATCCTTGGAATCTTTCAACAAATTGTGACGATGACATTTCAATATCTTCAACCCTTTTTTCGGTGACAATGTATTTCTAGCCTTCTGGAGATGCCATTCATGAAGGGCGATAGTCTTTGGTGATATATACTCCTATATTTTCCTAACGATAGTCATTGTCAAATCCTTCATAAACAAGACTTCATTGATTTAGATCATGGGATGATAATCTCTCTGACTCCCACTTCACGTTCCTCATATGTTGTGATGATGGAATCTCCTGGTTCAATGATTGTAATTTTCAAAATCATGGCAATTGCAATTTCCAAATCGTTTCTTGAGGACTATAATTTCCTAGCCTCTTAATGACTGCGTTGACAAAGTTCGATAATATTCTTGCCTAGGAAAGCTGTAAAAAAATAAAGAGTAAAACATTAGAATAAACCCTTAAGAAGTTAAAACATTCTAAAAAATGAAACATTAAAAATGAAATAAAATTCACTTAAAAATTTCAAAACATTCTAAAATGAAACATTCTAAAAAAATGAAGGTTGCTTTAAAATGACACATTCATGGAAACATTCTAAAAAAGAAATATTCTAAACATAGCTGAAAATTGCCTTAAAATGACACATTCATGAAAACATTCTAAAAATAAAATAAAACTTTAAGCAATATAAAAAATATAACCTAATCAAATAATGACAAAACTACTACCATATAACAAAACAACAACCACATAATGCCTAAACACCAAACATAAAGAAAAAAAATGAAAATTAAAAAGCAACACCACAAGGAAACAACAAAAATATAAAACCCATAACATAAGAAACATATAACATAACAAACCTAATAAAATAAAAATGTGACACAAACATATATAACAAAGCAATAACACAACAAATGAATAAACATATATATTAGGAATAAAACAACAAATAACAAATTAAAATAACATTGTAAATCATATGGGTATAACAAACACATACATAAAGATTAAACCAAAAGAACTAAGTATATATTTATAAAACCCACATAACATAACAATAAGAACACAACTTAAGATCATAATCAACTTAACCATACAATGACCATACAAACTCAAAATAAAGAATCTTCAAATCATGAGGTGAATTTTGGCATTGAACTCCATTATAAGACCATTCTAAGGAAGATGAACATTTTTGATATTCCAATGGTGACAGTGGTGAACCATAAGCATGAATAACAATTTGAAACAAGCCTTAAAATTTTAAGTGGATCCCCAAATTTTGGGGTCGTTGTGAAGGATGTCACAACAATGGCGACTCTATTGGTAAATGTCCCTGGATATTTTGGACTCAAAAACCAAACTCTGAAAACACACAAAACCCAAATATTAGAATTACAAGCACCAGTAAGTATCTAGAAAATGAGAATAGACAAATTTTAACATGAACTACCAAAATCATTCAATAATCAACTCAGTGTGTATGAAGTGCTTCATTCCTTATCACCTAAAACCATTCAACATTCCATCGCTAGTTCCACATTTTAGTCTATGAATAATTCCTCTTTGAAGGTAAAACCTATACCTGATTCTCTTCATATCTTTCTCTACTGCCAACCGAGCATTCATAACTCCGGTAGAAATTATTTGAAATACCCAGATATTAGGTGGATGTTGTGTTTCCTTAATTCTAAAAATTGCTTCACTACCAGCCGAGTGTTTATAGCTCTGGTGAAGTTTATTTAGTTATGGATGATAGATTTAATATTATAGCTCTTTCATGACTTTCTCTAGATCTTGCTTCACTACCAACCAAGCATCTATAGCTCCGATGAAGATTGTCTTACTTTTTTTTTAGTAATAGATTTGACTCTATTTCCAACTCTCTCTCTCTTTTTTTCTTTTTTTTATATGTGTCACATTTATCCTGTAGAATGGTACTTTGCTAAAAATCCACCTGCCACCTAGGTTAGAGATGAGGTAAGGTTTGAAAGAGTATATAAGATATTTCACCCTAATTTACAAAACCAACAACTTCACGCATCCAAATTTTAAATAATATTATTTAATGTGTCTTGTGACACTCGTGGAGATTTTGCAACACAATTCTAATTTTTCATATTTGCCTTATCTTAGTTCACATTCATGAGGACATAAACCAATATCTCATTTTCCTTTTTCTCCAAGTTTCACAAGTTTTCAAAACAAGTAATTTCATCCTATGTGGCCTAGGATCAAAAAACCAAATTCAACCAACAAATGACCATTATCCCAATAATACATACTTTAATTTTAAAACACACACCTAAAATTTATGCTAATTTGGATCACATCCAAGTCATGAAACTCCCACAAAATCTAGCAAAGTCAATTTGTCATTAAGCTCAAAAAAACATAACAGAAATATGACAAAACTTAAAACAACAAAATAACAAAAACATCAACAACACGACACATGAACAACATCAACAACACAATAAAAACAAAATCCAAAAGATTATTTACAAAAATATACATTATGTACAAGACACAACAAAAATTTTTGTCATCATTTTCCTGGATCCCAAACACGACAGGCACATCTTAAAAGACATATCTCATGATTTGCATTCCAAGCTTTACATAGATCCAACCAAAACAAGATTAAGTCAAACCATGCAACCCTCATTTTACCTTTCACATCCCACTGATTTGATTCAAACTTATAAGCAAATACATGATCTTCCATGATCTTATGTTTATTCAACAAGATGGGAACTCCAAACGTTGATTCATCACTTTGGCTTAAATTCTCATTTTCACAAGTATATATGATTTCTTTCAAATGAGAAGCAACTTCTGAAGAATCATCATCTATGTTTATAGGCCAAACATATTCATGCAACAATTTGCAAGAATCTAAGATATTTACAAAATAAGGATCGTTATAGTTTTGTATCCTAGGTTGAATTGTTAGTTGTTGATGAATTTGGTTCAATAACTCAAGCATATCTTCTTTTTAATTTGGCAATACAGTCCTATTGGTGGTGGGAATAAGAATCCCTTTTATTGCTTCATCGACCTCTAATTGCATCTCATCATAAATAATAGTGGAAACCAATAAATGATTATGTGGAAATTTACCTAATTCTTAAATGTTTGAATAAAAAGGGTAAGATTCTACCTTTTGTGTGCTTTCATTTACCACTTCTTGATAAGCCATTACAGTCTCGTTCTTTTCTTCATGATCTCTATCATCATCATCATCATTTTGTAGTCTTTCATCGATGACCATTTATTCTATTTCTATTGCAGCAAAATGTTCCACAAACTCGTGTTCACAATGATCAAATCTTGAAATCTGTTTTATTTTTTAGATTAGCATATCATTTTTTGATTGCATAGGAATTGTGAAATCTTCTTTTGAAATAGAAGTTTCAACATCTTGCATAGCAATTGAAACAAAAATTTTATTAGTAGGAGTGTGAGAAAACAATGATTCACCATACATACCCCATCCATTGTAAAAATATCTTCTGAAGCTAAAGGGTGAGATTCACCCATATCTTCACATTTTGTAAATTTAACAATTGAATGCTTTTCAAATTCACTTTCTTCATTTTCAAAAAATCTATCCTCAATAATAAGTTCATCTTCTTCAAGTAATAAACTTTTATGATCAATCATAATGAAACTACCTCTAGAATATTTCAATTTTGGAGCTTCACTTGTTTCATTCAAATCTATGGAAGATTCTATTCTATTAAATGTTTCAAATCTAGTTAAGTGTAAAAATCCTCCAATATCTGAAGACTCATACATTTCTACATTTTGATAAACTTGATTACTACAATCCTCATCAATGGATATTGGCTTTGAAATTTATACTTCCTCTTGGATAATATCAAAAGTGGTTGAAAAACTAGGACATTCAATTTCATTCGATGGTGTCAAAAATGTGTATCATGATTCATAACTGGTAATAGATTTGAAACCCTAGGGTGATGTAATGATAATCTACCCACATCAATTCCTCTTGAAATCAACCATTGCTCTATAGCTACTACACCACCATACACACTATATAAGGATAAATTCTTAGGAAACGTTTCTAAACATTTAACCGTAAAAGGATCTAAAGCTTCCAAATATATTTGAACAACTTCTTCTTCTAAAATAATAAAATGTGTCTCTATTTTAGCGTATAACTTATGAAACCTATTGTTAAACTGACTCATGGATTCATTAGGCCTTTTACAAATAGAGGAAAATTGATTTGATAATAAATCCATATCAACCGATGTTCCAAAATGTTCAAGAAACGTTGTTTCAAGTTGATTCCAAGAAGCGGTAGAACTTGCAGGTAAATTGATAAATCAATTTTTAGCAACTTCATCCAATGTGTATGGAAACATTCTACAGAAAACATCTTCATGCATAATTTGAAAATGAAGCATAATATTTTTATATGCCTGAATATGTTCCTCTGGCATAGTCGTTCCATCATGCTTATAAATGGTAAATAATTTTCTACCATGGAACCAATTTTAATATGCAAGGCTATGTATGAAAATTCATAAAAAGTTGCATCATAACCTAATTTTTGAATTTATGACAGATTAACATTAATGCAACATAAGTAAAAAAATTCAGATAAATTTTATAACAAATTGCACATGTTGAAAATAAAAATATTTACCTTTCAGGCCCTCTTTCTAGCACCAATTTTTTGAGGTGTGATTTTGTCAGTTTTATCTCTTGCAAAGAACGTAATGTTTCTCCAAGGTTCTTACTTTAGGTTTAATGTGTTATGCATATATGTTTAGGTAAGTGCTTGAAAAACTCCCTGTGGTTTGCAAATTACTGTTAACAAGGGGCCTGGAATCATGTAAATGATTTTGAATCCATCATGTGAAGTATGCCTTTAATATCAATTCAACAAAATAAAATTTGTTTTATGATCTTAGGTTAAAGTATACCAAATTTTATTTCATCTCTTCAATCTAATGTCTCAAAATGCTTTAAATGAAATTAGCATAAAAGGAATCTAGCATTTTGTATTAAATTTCAATTTAACTTCAATAAAGATATTTTATAAATTTAAAAAACCTTTGGAATATAATAAATTTATAATAAATTCATTTCCCAAATTTTTATTTGATAAAACATTTATTTATTCAAACCCCCTTATGAAATTATAAATCAAACCCAGAAGAGGTGAATAAATGAAATAATGTCTTGCCCACTTTGTAATGTTTCAACACCTTAGCAATGATAAACACTTAGGGTTTAATATAGAATGAATTTACAAACTTTATTTTATAATAAAATAAATCCCATGAATTGAATCTTCTGGATATATTTAACATTTTAAAATATTTATAGAATAAAATATTTTAAAATTTTTAAATATTCCCAGTTATCGAGAGGCCCAGGTTCAAATCTCTCCCCTCACATGTTGCAGATATGTTGTATATAAAATATTCCTCATCAAAAAAAAAAAAATTTAAATATTGCCTTCAATATGATTCTTTTTAAGATAATCAATGGTATCAAAATATTAATCCAAATTGTATTTTCTCTCTCTTTTAGAACAGATATCAATTCATATTTTTGAACCTTATGATGCTAAGGTCAGAAATAGAATCATCATTTATCCTTTTAAAAAATACCAATTCAAATATCAACAGAGGTAATATTTGAACCATAAATTTTTGAATCTTAGTTTAGCTTTATAGAATTATTTCATGCAAATGATGCTAAACTAATAAATGTGCAACTTTCAGAATTAAAAAAATAATTAAAAGATTAAGTTTCATAATCTATTCACCAGGTGTTGTAGGTGAGTTGGAGAGGAGAGGGCAATCCTCCAAGGGAGGTCCTAGGTTTAAATCTCCATCCTACCAAAAATCTGAATTGGGTATCCAAAATCCAATTGATAATGTTGGTGCGGGCAGGGTCGGGTGCGACTCCCGGGTGACTTTGACGGTGTAGAACCCCCTGTTTGTGGTCACTCAAGGCGGCCCCGTAAGGGGTTTTTTTCGCTTTAAAAAAAAAAAGTTTCATAATCTATTCTTAACTCTTCGGACACAGCATACAGATCAATTCCAGTCTACAAAAATATTCAATTGATTCAATGCACACCAGTTTATGCACAGTGAAATCACTAAAACAGTGAAATCCTCTACGGTATATGAACAATATATAAATTTTATTTTAAAACATTTCACTACTTCCAGAAACAACACAACACAATTCTAAATCCAAAATGTTTTAATACAACTTAAAAAATCTTACAATATCTCCTCATTCCTGTAGGTGGCTATCTCTGTCAATTATTCCAATAACAACGCAGTATTTATCCTCTTCTCATTTCTTTTCTTCTGCCCTACATCCATTGTCCCACCTCTTTCTCATATTTCTTCCTTTCTTTATAATTTGAAAGAATAAATTCTCTTTCATTCCAAAAATTGTAAAAAAACATATTTGATAATTGTATATTTTAACGAACTTCATTCTTCTTGTTCATATGTTCAAAATGATATTCATTACAATATTGGTCCATCTCTTTATGGCCTGATATAAGTATGAAACAATAATATTTTATAGACCCCTTGGTCACAATAGTCAGCAAATTTAATTAAAATATGATCAATATAAAACTTATAGTAGCATCCCGTTCCCGTAAGTAAAGGCTCATGATATATAAAACTTAATCTCTTTTGTTTAATAATCCATCATGTTTCATATATTTTAATGTTGGTATAACACATCATCACATTTAAATATACCAAATGCCTTATCATACTATATGTACTGCGCATTGGAGATATACAACTATGGTTATTGACGACCCTTTCTATGAGAAAAAATCGAACCAATGATACCCCAAGCCCTTAGTTACCTTGAACAGTGCCCATAAGATAAAATAAGACAAGGTGATTTTAAATTTATCAAACCAAATCATCTAATAATTACCTCCTGTGAATCTATGTATGTCTCTCTGTTAAACTTTCTAGACCCTGTGTCGTAACTACAACTTTGATGATGCCTGTGTTCTTATGTACACCTAAGTCAATATTCATCCCCTTGCGCTAGATATCCAAGTTTTCCATGTCAGGAATGTTGAGCCTTGCCAAGTATATTCGTAAAACATAGACCCAACTCGTCATTTGAAGTGATGCTCACCATGATTTTAAAATTCATGCATTTCATAACTTCACATCATCTCCTGAATTATGTTGTTACCTTGCTATTTTTTTTTTTTTTTTTTTTTTTTTTTTTTTGGTATATAGAAGCAATGGTTACAATCACGATTTTTAGTAACTACCAGCACAGCTGGTAGGGTTCAAACTATCTACGAAGGCTCCCAGGACTTCCACCGTCTCGGTACATGGTAACCCGGCGTGAGATGGGGACCGCCGGACGCACAGGGGTTGCACCGTCGTCATCAATCTGGCGCACCACTCAGAGGAATCAGATCTGGGCTACTGTCTGTGCATGGGCAAGCCCGTGGGATTGGAAATTACCTTGCTATTTTTGATTCTAAAGACTTAAACTTATCCCTGGAACCTTTCAAAAAATCGTGACGATGATATTTCAATGTCTTCAACCCTTTTTTTGGTGGTGGCATATTTCTAGCCTTCTGGAGACGCCATTCATGATAGCAGGGTGATAGTCTTGGGTAATATATACTCTTATATTTTCCTAACAATAGTCGTTGTCAAATCCTTCGTATCCAGGACTTAATTCATATAGAGTCTATGATGACAATCTCTCACTATACTCCTATATTTTCCTAACGATAGCCAGACAATCTCTCTGACTCCCACTTCACTTCACGTTCCTCGTATGTTGTGATGACAGTATCTCCTAATTCAATGATTGTAATTTTCAAAATCATGGCAATTGCAATTTCCAACACATTTCTTGAGGACTATAATTTCCTAGCCTCTTGATGACTGCGTTGACAAAGTCCGATAATCTTATTGCCTAGGAAACCTATAAAAAACAAAGAGTAAAACATTAGAATAAACCCTTAAAAAGTTAAAACATTCTAAAAAATGAAACATTAAAAATGAAATAAAATTCACTTTAAAATGTCAAAAATTTCTAAAATGAAACATTCTAAAAAAATGAAGATTGCTTTAAAATGACACATTCATGGAAACATTCTAAAAAAGGAATATTTTAAAAAATAAATGAAAATTGCCTTAAAATGACACAATCATGAAAACAATCTAAAAATAAAATAAAACTTTAAACAATATAAAAAATATAACCTAATCAAATAATGACAAAACAACAACCACATAATGCCTAAACACCAAACATAAAGAAAATAAAATAAAAATTAAAAAGCAACACCACAAGGAAACAATAAAAATATAAAACCCATAACATAAGAAACATATAACATAACAAACCTAATAAAATAAAAATGTGACACAAACATATATAACAAAGTAATAACACAACAAATGAATAAACATATATTTTTTTTTTTGGATGAAAAAGCCATTATATTAATAAAATAATTTTTAATCATACAAAAAAGGGTGGGTGGGATTAGCACACCCCGTAAACCATTACATTAACCATTGTGGTTAAAAGTATACAAGAGTGTCAGAAACAGCCCACAAACTGCCAAATGGGACATAAACATATATAACAAAGTAATAACACAACAAATGAATAAACATATATATTAGGAACAAAATAAGAAATAACAAATTAAAATAACATTGTAAACCATATGGGTATAACAAACACATGCATAAATTTTAAACCAAAAGAACTATGTATATATTTATAAAACCCACATAACATAACAGTAATAACACAACTTAAGATCATAATCAAATTAACCATACAAACTCAAAATAAAGAATCTTCAAATCATGAGGTGAATTTTGGTTTTGAACTCCATTATAAGACCATTCTACGAAAGATGAACATTGTTGATATTCCAATGATGACAATGGTGAACCATAAGCATGAATAACAATTTGAAACAAGCCTTCAAAATTCAAGTGGGTCCCCAAATTTTGGGGTTGTTGTGAAGGACGTCACAACAAGCATATTAACTATTGGATGAGTTTTGATTGGTTTTACAAAAATACCAACAGGTGGTGTAGTAATAATTCCACTATAAATAGTAGGAGGTGTATCAAATATATTTTCTACTATAATAACATTTATTTCCCCATCTACGTATTCTCTAGAAATAGAATGATCTGATTATAAACTAGAATTACGAGTTCTAAAGCATACCTCTAGGTTTGAAAATTCTTGATAAAGCTCTCGAGCAGTTCTCCTTGTTTTTGTCGACACGTTTTTTTCCTTATTTCTTGATTTTTGATTTCTAGGTGTCAGCCAATTAGAGTCGCTAGCACAAGATGTATAGAAAGAACAAACTTCTGGTCAAGATTACTCGACCTATATCACTCTCAATCTCACAGGGTATGTTTCTTCGGATGTAACTTTTTTCAAGAAACGAAATCAAGATCAAGAAAATCAAGAAAAATTATATGATCATTAATTTCTTGAAAAATAAATTGGAAATATGGACGTACATGGGAAACAGACTCAATGATTTAGCATTGAAGACTGGGTATTTTTTGTTCCTTATATTTCGACTATTGCCAGTAAATATTTCATCGTTATAAAAAAATCTTAAAGATTCAATAATCGTTCCTCAGAAATGGCACCGTTATGGGTAAAAGAATATGCAATTAAACTCATAGGGTCAACCTTATTAAATATGAATTATGAATATTGAGTCCTCGAAAATGGTGCCATTAAACTATTAGAGATTTTTCTTGCATCCTTAGGATTTTTTTGTCATGCTACAAGAAAAACCAATTGTCAAGCAGCAATTACAGGTTTTGGTAGACCTACCTCTTTAACCTAGGAATATAATTTTATATATTTTTAGATAGACCAAGTATGGTAAGGAAACCCTTGAGGTGAACTTAAAGATTTTAACAGTTTATGTTCATGCTCTTCTAGATTTAATAAAAATATACAAAAATTATGTTCGTTTAACCAAGATTTTCTTATAACATATCTATAATGCCTTATGTGTATGATTGGTGCCTTAATCCTTTGGGCTATTATAGTAATATTTTATAATAATTCAGTGAAATAGAAATAACAAGAAAAGAAATAATTGATTCAATTAATTTCATTCGAATATCATAATAAACATAATTGGTGACCAATGAAAGAATCATTCATTATACGTTCAAATAATCTAACATGTAATAAAAACACACACAATACTAAATACAATGATATGACAGGTAAGAAGTTCATAATTGTATTAATATCAAAAGTAATTACATGAAGATTTGGCTTGAATTTGCCATTGAACTCTTTAAAGATTAATACAATAAAAATCCTCGTTCAAATGATGTAACAAGGACTTTTCACTCTCTCATTCCAATCTGGTAACAATTGAGTCTTTAGACCTATGGCTCAATATCTGGAAATAATCTTAGTTTCTTGGGTACTTTCCTATCAAAACCTGCACAATAATAGGAAGAATAAGATATGGAAAAGAAGGAATGATAGAAGCGAAAATACAACAACAAAGAATAGGGCACTCAAGTATACCTCCTAGTAAAAATATGTTATGCAAAATCTTGATGTAGATTATGGTCGTGGCTACTTTATTTATAGCCTTTGGTTCTTGAATCTGTTATAATTGATTAAATATGATCCATCCACTTGTCATGATATCCTACATTCAATTAGTTGAATACGTGGCAACTTGTTTGGATCATGTTTTACTTGCAAAACTATCTTTTGTTCCCTATTGAGACTTTTGAATATCCCAAAGTGGTTTATAGCTAGTTGGTTCCTTGGTTAATAGTTTCAATTTCTTCTAGAAAAGTGGACCCACAAATTCTCATGCTGATATTCAGTAACACATCCTTTCCTGAGCTCCAGCCTACTTTAATTGTTTTCATTTCAGTTTTTGGAGGTGTTCTCAACCTCATTTCTAGGCTACCAACCTTAATCTCCTTATCCTTACGACTTTCTTCTTTTGAATGTTCCTAATTAGAAATTTTATAAGTTTCAATGCTTCTTCATTAAAATACATGATAAAACTTATATTTTTCATATCTTGAAGCATATTTTTCTTTTGTAGTCGTACCCATCCCTTATTCTTTTCATTCATAGAACTTAATAAATTGGTCATGTCTGCGAGGAATACAGTTTGTATGGCTAATTATGTTTCATCTTTTGAGTCATATCCAAACTCCTAAATATTGTTGATGATAAGGTCTTCTACATTAGATACTTCTAGAAATTCTTCAAGGGAAAGACTTGCACCTGCCATATCATCCCTTATATTTTGTAATAGCATGTCCATTTCTTCTATCCATTTATACCACTCTGTTATTTTCAATCTAAACATGGATACTTTAATAAACTCTGTTGTGCACTCTATTTCAGTGACATATCCCAAAGTAACTTTTTCCTCTTGAATATCTTGATAGCATTCTTCAAATTGCTAAAAAATAAGGAATATGGTATACATTTTGTTATCACCAAGGATTAGCAGATTCCTTACCTCCTACACTATGGCTTTAATTGTATTTATTTCTTTGAACATTTTTATTGTATCTCCCATATTATTCTATACTCTATGAGTCATCTCTTTCTTGATTTTTTAGAGAAAATTATAGTTAATTCTCTTTATTATCACCTAAGTTTTAGTTCACGGAGCAGTGACCTGTACCAATTGCACCTTCAGGTTGTCCATCTCAACCTATAAACTCTAAGAAAATCTTAATTTGACCTTCAACTCTTTATTTTCTTTTATCAAAAGCTTTGATATTTGTGCTTATATTATTTTTCCCATCTATACCTAATCTTCCATATCTCCCATAATCTGGACATCACCAGTTTCCATATCTACCTAAAAAGTAGTGGGATTTTTAGGTATTGGGATTGTAATTGTTGCCATAGAAGGTGCAACCTCGGTATCTTCTTCTTCTGTAATTGGATTCTCTTTTAGATCTTCTTCCCTAGATATTTCCTGCAATTCTAATGTCTTCTTCCATACTTACTAGTGTCACTCTACCTTAGGCCTTCCCTATTGATGGAAGAGTTAGCCTAGCCTTTTTATGTTTTGGGGAGGAATTTGGGCTTTCTATCTTGATTTGGTGGCCCCTAAATATCTCTTCAAAACTCTCTAATTTTAATATCTTCTTTTGTATAGTTGTAGATATTTTAATTTCTTTATTGTTTATGATCAATGAATTGGGAACTGCCTTTGGGGCTAGCCTCAGCATGAACATTGTCAAATTCAACTTTCTCTTGAAAGGATCAGACACTTATTTTTTTATAGGTTCAACAGGTATTATTTACGTAATGGTTGGGGATGTGGAATCAATTAGAGAATTAGTAACTATCTCTTTTTCTTATTTTGTGCTTGCTCCTTCTATTGCTAATTGAGTTGAACCTGGAGCTTCTTCTACTATCAGTTGGGTTGTTTTAGGAGCCTTTTTTGGATTTGAATTATATCCTCAACATCAATCAATATCTCTATCTGGTCTGCTCCTTGGTCCACCATATCAAACATTGGATCTTGAAGCTCATCTGGAGTAATCACAAGAAAAATAAGAGCCACTGATTCTATAGAAAGTTTTTGTATCCTTACTAACACCTGAGGATAGTCACCTATGCTTTCAAATATAGAATTTCCTCTAGTATCATATGGAAATTTTGACCATACATTCCTTATATCAGTTCCTGCTCATATAGCCTCTATAAGCTCTTATTAATACTCATATTTTCTATGATGTACCCACACGTATTTGTGCACTTGCATCATTTTCATATAACTTTATGTTGGGTTATAGGGTCTCCATGTTACTTCATCAAAACAAAAATTATCCATATCCCACATGGCTTTGAGCATTATTGAGTATCCTTGGAAGATGTAATGTCCAAACTTGTATGGTACTGTCAGCTAGGGGACTTTTCCAAACCTCTTTCTTATATGCATTTTCACGTCTTTTGCAATTTTCTTGTGATTTCAAGTGAAGCCACAGACATAGGGCAAAACTTCGATAAGGCCTTCAGAGGAATATTTGATCCATATAAATTGATACATAAAAATTCCTCTGATAGAAAGTAATCCCTTACTTTTTCTTCTTTTAGAAAGGTAGCAATACCAGGGCCTATTCTCGTCGGCAGATATCCACATAGGACATTATCGATTTTTGTCATACAATTATCCAAAAATAAATCGAGGTGAGAGCACCCTTCATGTATTTAGGGAAGCCTTTCTTGCATATATCTGGTATTACTTTACCCTAATTTATCCAAAATATCACAGTCCAGCTACCCTGCTATGAGGTGTATGAAAAACGAATAATTGGAGAAAGGGGGCATCTTTTCACACTATTTTAAAATAGCCATTTTTAGCTCAATCAATTGAACATGCATTTGTCTACTCAACTCATATTCCCATGCATATATTGGAGGGGATAAAACTCTATTACATTGCATAGCTAAATGTATGACCTTTCTTCCTACTACACTTAAATCTGGGACCCCCAATACTATATTTATCATATCTACATAGTCTCTCACCTAGGGTTTCAATGCATTCTTCCTAATAGGAAAATAATGTGCTACTACTTCACATGGTTTAAATAGTGTAGCGTAATAATGAGTATGAAGGACCTATTAGGGTTGATGTTCTATTACCTCTCGTATCAGTGGTGTGTCAAACTTGTTCAACTAGAACACTTTTCGTATGCTTCTAGGAGTAATTCTAAAAATTGATTGATTATTGATACCTCTAACAAACTTGGTTGATTCGTCATACGCCATTGCTAACCATACCAACAAATCGAAAGAATGATGTACTCTTGGTCAGGCCAATTTTTCCAAATTACTAATCCATCTATTGCAACGATTTGTTGACTTGTATTATGAATTTTATGCCATTTTAGACAAGTTGGTCAATAGCCATGAGCTACACTACAATTTATCCTATGTTTCTTCAAAATAGACTATTTTAGTATTCTCGATCTTGTATTCTTGCACATAGGAGAGACGTTTGTCTAGCCTAGACTTCTATGAATAAGCTATCAATTATTTTTTGAGGATGATCAAACCAACCAATAGCATATAAGACCTTTGGTTTGTAACGAGTTTAATAGTATCCTCAGTGTTTGATGGAACAATAGGTGCGCTCGAAGAAGCCATTACTCTTTTTTTCTTTTTTTAAGCATCAATTTTTTACCAATCCTTCTGAAACTCTACAACATACTTTGGCAATTCCCTTTCAGTAATTCCTTGGCTATAGTTTAGTGTTCTAAAAGTGTTTATGCAGACCATTAATAGTTTTTGGGACTATTTTTCACATGAAATGCTTTAATGTTCACCAACTGCCTCTTTTTTGAATTTGCTAGTGAAAACCTGCCACCTTTCTATCTCTCAACTATCTCCCCCATCGCATGATTTACCTCGAGCATGCTCGCTACTAATGAGGCTTTGATATGTGTGCCCTTTTTTTTTTTAAGCAAAAATTTCCTTACGGGGCTGCCTTGGTCTAAGAGACCATAAACATGGGGTTCTACACCGTCAAAGTCACCCGAGGGTCGCACCCAACCCTGCCCGTACCAACATTATCAATTGAATTTTGGGTACCCAATTCAGCTTTTTGGTAGGGTGGAGATTCAAACCTGGGACCTCCCTTGGAGGATCGCCCTCTCCTCTCCAACTCATGGGTTTGTGCCCTTTTCATCAGGTGTGAAATACCATCATTTTCCTTGTGTATATATATTTGACCTGGTCTTGGAATAGGTATTGATTGTATATCTCACGGTTGATATTTGTCTTTATCGGATTCTCCTTCTTAAATTTCTCTTTGTCTTTATTTGACATTCAGTGTACACCATTAGATCTAGTAGGGGTTCAGGGGTGCCATTGGATCCTTTTTAGAAAAAGGAAAAATTTTCTTCTTAGGTACTGTAACAATCCAAGCATAATACTTTCAAGCACATCATTAGATGTAGCCAGAGAGTACATGCACTGTCGGATCTTTATGAGTTACATGCATGTTAGCTAAAAAGGGGGAAGAAAGGAGCGGGAGTTTATAAATACAAAATACTTCAGCTATAAAGCGAATTACATATCTTCATGTATAAATAATAAAATTCCATAGCATATATGATCAAATTAATTTCAAGCCTTACCTTAAATCTTGGCACATTTTAGTTTGCAAGTGCCTTCATATTAATGTTTAGTTCACACGCACCACTCTTTAGGACCAAATTTGTGTGTTATTTAAATGAAAGGAAGGGGAAAATCATGTAATAGACTTACAAAAATATCTTAATTTAAACCTTTCCCCTAATGTTTCAAGAATAATGATATGCAACTTACCTTTCCCGTTAAATCTTGAGTAAATTTAGCTTCTTCTCACCATGTGCACATCATCAAATTAACTCAAGGGTATACATGCACCCTTTTCTTTTCAAATTATGCTTTAGAGTTATGATAAGGGTATGCATAACACCTAGAATGAAAGGGAAAAATTAAACCTTTAGGAAATTTGATCAAGTTTGACATTTAGACTTAGGAAAAATGGTTTTATAATTCTTCATTTATCTCGGACCATTATACTTTGTGCAACTTTATGAGCGCGTCCCCTTGGATGGAACTGAGAAAGCATGTGTGCCACTCATATTTGTAAAGACGCATGATTCTTAAGTAGAAGAGGGGCACCTAAAGCTTTAGAATTTTTTGGAAACTTCAAACTTTATTTTATTAAGTGTACCTCGAAGGCCCTAACTTTGGACTTTGGAACATTATTTCTTTTGTTAATGGCAAGGGAATGGTCTGTGCACACCATTGAATCTTCCTTACATTTGTGTATGTTGTTTATATTAAGGAGGTGTGTTAGGCTTAGGTAAAAATATGATCCTCAATACCAAATTTATTTCGAGTCGTTATCTTCTAAGCAACTTGAAGTGTACGCAATGCCAAATCTTAATTTCAAGTTGTGCGTACCATTCATCTAGGCCAAAATTGTGTCCTTATAATGAAACTTTAATAAAGCTTCACCACTTTAAATTTTTATTTCAAAGGTCATGCATTTTTTGTATGTGCGCACCTTT
Organism: Wollemia nobilis; assembly: GCA_028583015.1. Classification (NCBI taxonomy): domain Eukaryota; kingdom Viridiplantae; phylum Streptophyta; class Pinopsida; order Araucariales; family Araucariaceae; genus Wollemia; species Wollemia nobilis. Next base: position 10,950,435 of record JAQPPZ010000442.1, on the reverse strand, counting down.
AGATCGAATGGATGATATGTGAGCACCATCCATCTTGATAAAGGTGCATGATCTTTTACGTCAGAGGGAAAATGATAAGACTTCAGATCATTATTTTTTAGGTAACTCAACATATGTGTATCCTTGGATTAAGAAAGTAAATCATGCGCACTCTCCTTTACCAGTGAGATGCTCACTTTTTAACTAAAGGGACACATCAGACATAGGATAGGTCAAAACCTAGGCCATGAAATAATATTGGCTTTTAGCGACTTTGGATTAAAATATTATTCTCCACAATCTCTTAAGTTAGACTTAGGAAAAATGATTAGTATCCTCTATTTGCTTCATGCCATTAAATTTTAGACAACTTCATATGCATGCACCTTAGGATAGAGTTGGGGTTACAAGCGTGCCTCTCATCTTAGTTAAGGTGCTTGATATTTAAATAAAAGGGGCACATGAGACTTAGGAATATTTTGAAAAACCCTAATTTGATTTTATTGAATATGCCTCGTGAGACCTTCACCTTTAACCATGGAAAATTTAAATTTTCAGCATTGAGGTATTTTAAACAACCCTTTTTTTTTAAAATACATGAGCGTTGTTGGATTTCCTTTGATCTACATGCACTACTAGATCCATCCAAAGTGTAATATTTTAAACATAGAAGAAAGACTTCTTAAGCATAAGGACGTTTTGTTAAAAACTTTACTGTGGGGACCCCTTTTATTTAAATTTTAGGCAAGTTGGTGTGCGTGTGCCTTTAGATTTTATCTTTACTTCTCGTGCACTTCTTATCCAAAAAAAGTTGCTCAATTTTTATATGCGGTCTTTTAAAGAAATTTTTTTAATAAATATTTAATCTTGTAGTTTTGAATTTTCTCATTAAATTTTGGGGATCTTTAAGATGTCTGCACCCTTGGATTATGTGAGTAGTGCCTGCACACTATTTATTTCTTGGAAAAGTGTACGGTTTTTACCCGAAGGGATCATATTAGACATAGCATGATTTAAATCTTAGACCTTAGGGAAATTTTATAATATTTGCATTATTGCCTTAGGGTTAAATCATTCATGAGAATTTTAGAACGGGAGGCTGCAACTAGCTAGGGTGAGGGTGAATGCAGAATGTGGAGGCTACGATTAGTTACAACTAATGTAGAGGCTGTGGTTAGCTAGGGTGAACATGAAGGTTATTTCAAGTATAATAATGGATATGGGTAGAATGCGATGAGTTGTGGTGAATGTAGAGGTTGCAAAAAGTACAACAATGGATATGGGAAATATGTGGTGAGTTGCAATGAATGCAGAGGCTATGGTAACAAGAACAACAATGGACATGGAAACGAAGGATCATGGGGAGATGCAGAGGTAGGTGAGGGTGAATTTCATGGGAAACCAAAGGATTATAAGAAGCACCAATAGCCACAATATGGGTTGGATGAACCATCCATCATGTGTAAACCCTAGGTCTTCGGTTAGAAGAAATATCTCTAAAGGATCTTTGGGTTCTCGGGTGGATGAAACTCTGCCCTCTATCAATATTTTGGAGGATGAATTTGGGTTGGATCTGATTGATTATGAAGCCCAAAAAATTATATGCAAACTCAAGGGCAAAAGACCAAGCTTGGAGGAGCTCAAAGGATACATTAATTTTTGGTGGAGTACAGAATTCCAAGTAACTCTCCTACCCAAAAAATTATTTTATGTTTCCTTTTCTAATTTAGTGGATAGATATGAGGTAATGGACTATAGATATAATTGATTTTTTGGATAATTGGGTGTCTATATAAGACCTTGAACTCCTAGTTTCAACCCCTTTATAGAAGTTAATGGTTTTCTAGTCTAGGTAAATCTTTATGCTCTCCCTGTGGAGTTTTGAGGAGAGAAGATATTCACCAAAATTGGTAATGCCATTGGTGCATTCCAATATATGGATGCCCAAACAGAGGAAAATTTATCTAGTAAAATTAATATGAGTAAAGCAAGATTGGCTATTTGGATGGATGTTTTAGTTCCTAGGCCTCAATCCATTACTATCTCCTCGAGAAAAGGGAATGGATCCAAAATATCAAATATGAAAACTTATCCCTAAGATGTTATGGTTATCAACAATATGGCCACATGAAGAAGAGATGGCTAAACATCAGACCATGCTTTAATTCCCCCATGGTGGAGAAGGCCTTGCATGTGAATGATTCAAAATCTTCAAATGTCTTGGTTCAAAATAAATAAGCTCATATTGTATAGACACTAATTGTCCAGCAAAAATCAAGTGAGTATCAAAAGACTCAACTCCAAAAGGAGAATTTGAAGTAGATCATTGATGAAAGCCAAAAAGTTACTAAAGACCATTCAGATAATTCCATGGAAAATATTAGCACTTCAGATGGTATTCTTGAAGCTAATTATGAAATAATCAATGATGGTCAGTTTTCTAAAAATGAAGATCCTACAAAATGTGTCACAACTAGATATTACCTCAGGAGTTTGAAGTGTAAAAATGCATTCTCAAGTATTTCCACTTTACAGGAGGAAGAACCTATTGTACAGAAGAAAAATAGTCAAAATAGATGACTGAAGGAAACTAGAAATCCAAATTTTGTAAAGTGTACTATGATAGTGCGATGTTTTGAAAATATTACTCTACTAAGATGCAATGCATAGATAGTAGATGTGAAGTTTTTGTATCCATATAGAAAATTAAAAATATCTAGAAAATGAAAATCAAGAATTTAGACATTTTATCTAGCTATAGCATCTCAATTGAGATGAGAAGTGTATCTATTTGTAAACTCTCAAGCTCTAAAGAAGAGAGTTGTAATTTGTCAAGGGTGGGGGACCCGAGTACAACCCCTTATTTTATAGCAAAAAAAATCATTCATGAGATGCAAAAAGGGTCTTCCTTTGGATAATGTGCATCGCTAGATTTCATAAAGTATATGTGTGCTCCATTGAATTTGAGGGAGGTTATCAGTTTTTAAAGAAATGAGGAACGACCATGGCCATTGAAAATTTAGGGAATACCCTTTAGAAAAATATTTGAAAATGATAATTAAAGAGGCTAATACCATGATATTTCATAACTAAAGCCTCGATATTAAGGCCTTAATGGGTATGATACACACACCCTTGGATTTCATTTGGGGGTGTGCACACCATCGGATATTTGGAATATGTGAGGAAATTAAAAAAAAAGGTGTTGGGGTAAAAAAATTGGTTAAATTCTACTCATGATGTCATAGTCCTTTCACTTAATTATCAACCCAAGGATGCTAATAAACTTGTGATGTACCATGTAGAGATTGACTACAATACCACTGAGATGAGTCCACTAAACTCTATATTTTTTGGGGTGTTGTTGTATAGCATTAATTCAATCCAAACTACTTAATCCTCAAAAAATAAATTGCAAGAAATAAAATCACAACACACTTGCAGAAATTAAAGAAAGCATTAAATAAATAAAATTGTAGAAAGTAATAAAATGCAAGAAAAATAAAAATAGAACTGAAATGAAATTACAGGAAGGTAAATGAGAGGAGAGGAATATTGGATAGGAGTGGGCCCAGACTCTAGTAGATTTTGTTCGATTAATTACGTATGCCAAACTTTAAATAAGAGAACTTCGAATGAATTTTATTGCATAAATGGAATTACAATACAGTTCACTTATTTTTCTAGTTTTCTCCTTCTTTATTAGAGAAGTCTTGTGCATTCATATATCACACAAGTTTCTATATTGCAATATTTAGATTGTTGTTACAATAATAATTCTCTACTAAAACCGTGATTACAATAACATTACACCAAATTATAAATATTTGGTGTATTCAAAAAATATTCTATTTGCTACATCATTTGTCTGTGGTTCGGTTAAATCAAATGGATTTTGGTCTTATCTCAATATCATCACTCATATTTTACCTTCGGAAGTCATTACTCTGTTTCATACAAAAATAGGGCAGCTGATGTGTTCGTCGATTAATGGGAGTTAGACACCATCTGATCGGAAGTTAGGCACCTAATTCTAATTATGTGGAGTTAACCATATTTGAATTGGTCAAAATGAATGAGATTTCCTTCTATTAAAATATGGGAGCAAGGCACCTTCCCATCGAAGAAGGGAGGAAGGCACCTTGTCATCGAAATACGGGAGTAAGATGCCTTCCCATCGAAATACGGGAGTAATGCACCTTCCCATCGAAACATGGGAGGAAGGTTCCTTTATATTTCATGGTCATACTCCTTCCTTAGTATGCATTGAACTCCTTTAAAACATAGATGATTCCAGGTCCAAGTGGGACCTCGATGTAGTTATGTAGAAAACAACGAAAATAATCAAATATACACACAAAGTACACTTTTCAATAAGTTAGGTAATATACACAATTTACCATTAAATACATATAAACATTCATAAAAAGTACAAATATGATATAATAATGCCACACAAAACATTAGAAATATATGTATAAATATGAACAATTTTGATGCTCATCATCTCCCCATGCCTAAGGATTATCACATCCTCGTGGCACTTTGTATTGGTAGTCCCCAATCTTGTCCACGCTCTCCTAGTAAGCTTTATTCCACTGCTTCCTCTTCTTGGTAGTGGCCTTGTCTCTTTCTTTATCCTTGGACTTCCTTTGAGGGGCACTAGCCTCTTGTTGTGGTATATGTTGTCATAGGCTACGACTAACTATTTTTCTAGGCTCGATACTTGTGCTTAGTGGCTTTGTGACATATGTTTTCAATCCTGCTTTTTCATTCATGTAATATCCTATAAAAGTAGTGGTCCCTTTCTAGAATGTAGGCTCTTCCTCCTTCCAAAGTTGGTGATACTGAGGTATGGGCTCTATAGATATTTGGTTTTTCTCAAAAAGGGATTCAGGATTCATTCACCACTTTTATCTTGTGCAACCAAGTCACTTCAGGAGGAAGCTTAGCATATTTTTAGTTAGGTGGTTTTGTACTTCCTTTTGAAAGTAGCTTCTTACTAGCCGCTTTTCCCTTGACTATAGCTATATTTTGGTCGAATACCCCCATATCCTACAAGTATCTTTTCATCTTGGAGGGTTGATATCCAATGGACCCATATATCTCCCAGAACTACTTCTTAGGGACAGGATTAATACTAATCCTAGGCTATTTGGTCACATTTTTGAAGGTCTTATTGCCCTCTTTCCATCCTTAAACTCTTATTGGAGCTTTTCAAAATGCAATTATTGCCTGGTAAAATCCTTCTAGGACCCATTCCATTCTTCATCTGAATTAGGGATTGGCTGGGTCTTTACTTTTGTAGCTCTAGCCTTGGTTCTAGGATTATACTAGGGTACCCTAGTTGCTTTCTTCTATGGTGCCCTGGTCACTTTCTTCTTAGATATTCGTTGGATTTAGTGCTCCAAGATTTTTGTGTGAGGGGTAATTTTATCCTCAAGTGTAGCTGGTGTTGTTTTTTTGACACCAGAGGATTCAGGTTCCTGATACTCTAGTTTTACCTCAGCAGGCATCTCTTCATCTACCTGCTCAACTACTGGTGTTGCTTCAACAGGAATTTATGGTACTTCATACTCAACCACTAGTGTTTTGATAGGTGATTGGCCTCTTGATTTCTCTATAGAGTGCACCGATTGTTGAGGTTGTATTATCTCTGCCTTGGCTCCCTGCTCCATCTCCTCTTCGTGTTTTTGGTTGTGGACTGATTGCTCAGCCTCATATTTTGGGACCTCAATTATAGATGGATTTATTTGCAAAATGGGGTCCTATTTTTCATTAGTTGTTCTAGCATACGTGGATGAAATTTCCCCTACCTCAACTTCCTCATTCCTGGCATCTGATTTGAATGGACCAAAAAAAATAACTTTCTCCATAGAGTCTGGAGAAGTTGTAGGTACTTCTAATACCTAGTCTATTTGGGTGGCAACGTCCACCTTGGTTGTTTTGTTGGCCTTCAGCTGTTTACTTTCTAGCTTGAGCTGCTACATAGCTTTCCATAGCTGGTGTATGGTGCTTCCCAATTCTAGATGCTTTTCTATAGTTGCTTTCCTATACACTTTAAAAAGTGTCTCTTCTACCTTAAATTTTACATCCTAAATGAAGACTTGCTAGTTTACCTTTTGTAATTTTTTCTACATACTTTCTTGAGTATTTTGGGAAGAGGTTTCACCACCATCCAGATTTTGTAGCACTTGGGTTGTAGCCTCTTCTACGATTATCTCAATTGCTTCATCCTTGTTGGATGGGTTGTGGGCAACCTAGGCTGCTAATTATCTTATTTTACTCCTAGTTCTTGGGTAGTTAACTACCTGAATAGGGCTAGTAGTGCTTTACCTAACCTCTTCATTAATTTTTGTAGAAGTGGTCAGTGAGCTTTGTTCTGCTTCCCCTTTGACTAGGTCATCTTGGAAGTCATGTGCTTGTCCTACTGCATGCTTCTCTGTAGTTGATGGAACCTAGAATTCGAGCACTCATTCTGCTATTGGCTCCTCTACAACTAGATATTTTTGGGATTTAGGTGCCTTGGCCCTCTCCTCATCTACCTTTGGCACTTCTTTGTGTACCCCTACAACTGACTATTATTGGGAGTTAGTTGCCTCGACCCTCTCTCCCTTTACCTCTGGAACTTCTCTGTATGCTCTTGCAGATGAATGTTGTTGGGAGTTAGGCACCTTGGCCCTCTCCTCCTCTACCTCTAGAACTTCTCTGTGTGCCTTTGCATACCGAATTAGGGCTAAAATTAGCTCGTGATGTGCTAGGATAGAGGTCATTCCTACTTTGTATCGTCTGGATTTGCCTTGTAGAGCATAGGCCAGGTAGAATGGGACATTAATCTTTACTCCGTATAGTAGGTGTCTCAGGAACCTGTTGGTGCAAAATCAGCCTATGGTTGTGATTGCACCCATGACCTTGCCAACATTGAGTAGACGTAATAATTTCATAGGGATTCCATATAATATCTAGAGAAGGTTGGTTCCTTGGTGGTTTTTATGATAAAATAGAAGGGAGAAATTTACTGAAATAAAGGGAAATATAGTTGTTGCAAGATATTTTCTTGGGGTGCAGATTAAACAATAACAATGATAAATACATATAACTCATAGTCTAAAAATTTTCTATACCTTCATGCAGAAATCATGGTTCCTAAATATGATTTAGTTATTAATGTAACACATGCATGTATAAGATCATTAATTCTAGCAATATCGTTTATAATGCGCATGAATCTAGATAATAGAAAAAATACAATCTATATTTCAGTAATATAAACAAAAGCATCAAACGTTCATATATACATTTGCGTACAACAAACAAAAAGCCAATAGAAGCATATTTTATTGCTTAAATCTAGAGTACATACATCCAGTATTATAAACTTCTAAGATCTGACCCTATTTTGGGTGCACTTCCTATTATATATACTCTATTGTAAGCATTTTGACAGTTAACAAATTCTATGATCTATAATCAGTTACAACAAATTTGTTACTAAAAATGTGCCAATGTGTTTATGCATGGCTTCTATTGGTCCAGGAGAGAATCAAATCCCTAATAGTAAGAGGTTGAGATTTGATGCTTCAATCACCTTCTACCATTGGTCGCTAAGACACGTCCTTTTGAAAGCACATTCACTTGTTTCTATTTATGTTCATATGCTCAACGAAACTCCAACATGTTGTGACATCGTGAAATTCTAATGCCTTGACACTCTTTTCTCCCTCAAACCTATGAAACTCCATCATGTCACGAAATTGCAACATTCTAGTACCTTGGCTCTATTTTCTCTTTTGAGCCCATGAAACTCTATCATGGTACAAAATTGTGACATTCTGGCACCTTATATCTTTTTTCTCCTTTGAGCCCATGAAACTCTGTCATATCATGATATTTTTGTGCCTTGGCTCTCTTTTCTCCTTTGATCTCTTGAAACTCCATCATGTCATAAAATCGTGACATTTTGGCACCTTTATTCTTTTTTCTACTTAGATCCCATGAAACTCTAACATGTTGCGACATCACGATATTCTTTATGCCTTAGTATTTTCTTTGTCTCTCCTATGCAAAAATTGAAAACTGGTTCGGGCTTCAAAATATTTAGTGTGGTCTTTTTAGACTAAAATTATTGACACCTTCTGGGGAATTTTGCTAGCAAAATATTAGAATCCAATACCTTCATCCATTGGGAAACAGATTCAAAATAATATGAAAGAGGGAGTTTTCAAAAATTAGAAAATAATTTCTTGAATAAGAAGAAAAAATTCCTTTCAAAATACCTCCTGCTAGCTTATGCATACCTTACTATATTACATCAAACCTCCAGTTTACTTAAATTCTTGTAAATCTCTTCATGTTTGGCCACTGGTCCCACCTTTTATCATCTGGTTCTGCTTAGTTCTCTTGGATATTCTCTATTTTTCTATCATTTTAATAACTTCATCATAATTGAGGTAGACTTATTTCCAAATATCATCATCAAGGTCTAAATATTCCATAAACAAATGATACACATATTGCAACTCTTCTACCTTATCATGAGATAACATCTTCTACCTCAGAATCAAATCTTGTAAGCATTACTTAATCTATGTGAGATCTGGAATCATAACAACACATGTGTTTCCTAGACAGGCTCTTCCCAACCTTCTATCTCTTATTCATCATCCATAAAGTATCTCAGAGACACTATGAGTGCATCTTCACTTAGAACGCTTAAAATTTTTGTACCAAATATATGAAAGACCACACTTTTTTGCTAGGTTCAAATGTTTCACTAGCCCTTTAGCTTTATCTTTGATATCCTAGAGGAGTTTTTTCCCTTGGTTGACGAGTTTAAATCTCCTAAAGAAACTCCTAGCTGCAACTTTAGCCTGTGACCAAGCTTCACTTCGTATCTTGATAGCAATATTCTCTGGCATATTTTTAGATAAGACTTGTTTTCTTGTTGTAGAGTCTGATCTTATCTTCAAAAAGCTCATTGAAGCTTTAATATCATCTTCAACCATCCCAAGTACTTCTTTTACTTTGGCCAAGTATAACAACATAGGCCTCGTTCTCAGACTCAACTGCAAGATATCTTCAAACATTTCCTTTATAACTTCTTTGGCATTTTATTTTGATAGGTCATGCACTTTGTTTTGATCTTCTTGGACTTATCTTTGGATCTCTTGTATCCATTGATTTAGAGATTGAATTTTTTTAGATAATTTTTTAGCTTTTTCTTTGTACTTAGTTGCTTCACTTGCAACATCACTGAACCTGTCTTCCCATATTTTGGTCTCTATTTTCAAAGCTTTCTCTACAAGCTTTTGTTATTGCAACGCAACCTCTAAATCCTTCCTACCTTCTTGTTCTCTAATGATTTTTTCTTTAAATTATTATCCATGCAAGTAAATAGTTCCCAAGTGAGCCTGGGCCATTCCCCATTCATCTTGCATATGAAGTTGAGTAATATCTTTTGTTATACTTTATGCTTGGTAATCTTCTATCATCATTTTACCTTCAGGTTTTCTTACCATCAGTTACAACTTTACCTTTTGTCATTGCATAGTTGTGGTATCAAGCGCTATCATCTCTTGGGTGCGGGTTGGGGCCCTAGAGGCTTCAGTGGAATGGGATTCCCACCAATCTAAGGTATTCTTGTTAGCCTTTCCTAGATTTTCAATTTTGAAATAGTGGGATGATTTTCAGTAGCCACGGTGGAGGTGGATCTCATAGCTAGGATGCATGTGCCAGGGAGAAAAGGGGTTGAGACCAATGTGGTTTTTCCATCCAAAGGAGCAACTATAGAATGAGTAAGTAGCTTTAAATATTAGCTATTTTCATATTGAACTTGTGAAAATGATGTTGGATCTGAACCTGTTGGGAGCATGTGCTGGTGTTGATCTTTTACAATGTGATCTTCATTAGTCTCATTTGCACCAGAATTATCAATTTCATATTTTTAAGAGGATATTTCTACTTCTTTTATTTCATCATCTCTCTCTTCGACATTTGTATCTTCTTCTAGGTCTATTACTTCAACATCTTTGGAGATTTCCCCATGCTATTTTTTATTGTGCTCAATGATCTCTTTCTTAACAGTTATGTTTTCTAAAATGATTGGGTTCTATTTCTCTTGAGTAATGTTAGCATAATTATCAATTACATCATGCTGATTTTTCTCCTATGCATTATCACCTCTTGTCATTTCAATATCTTTAGAAACATCCTCCATATCTTGAGCAACTTGCTCATTTTCTTTAGCTATTTCAATGTGTCCAACAGTTTCTTGTTGTTGATATCTGCCACTCTGAGTGGCCTCCTCAATATTATGAGCCATTTTACCTTGTTTGTTCTTCTTCTTTTGATTCTCTACCATGGATTTCAGCTTTCTTTTCTTAATTACAAGAGGCACTTCATCTAATTCAATGTTTGAGGGAGAAGGGAGAATAAATTTTGGGGTCAATGAAGATGCGGATCTACCTCTCCATAGGTCTATGTTGAGTGCCATATGCTTCCCTCTTTTCTCCGCTTGTAGGGGCCCAGTGATTCCTTGCCTATACTTTCCTATTCCTCTACCATCATATCCTATTTTTACCATTATTTTGGTCACCTTCCCATATGTATTTATCTACTCCTATGTAAATATGGTTTCAATAGTCCTCTTCTTAGAGGACATGAGCCTTGTATGTGCAGGGGATTGTTGTTGCTCAATTGCAACCTTTTTTCCTTTGCTCTAGTTTGCTTCTTGTTCTTTAGAAACTTTAGGGTTCACTTATTTATTTCTACAAATGCTCGATGGTACTTTCCCAGTGAATTTTTCTCACCAGGTATATTGGTAATGGTCATATCAAACCAAAAAATCAAGGTCATTTTTAACCGGCCATCTAGATTCAATCATATTTTTTTGGACCCTCATCATCCACCATGCATGGATGTTCTCTTCTATCCATTATGGCCTCTTCTTTTGCATACTAGTGATAGTATTTTTATCTAATAAGTGCTTAGGATAATTCTCAAGGTCATAGTCAACCACACATTCATAAAAATTATGCCATGGAGGCAGTGGTTGCATTCTCTCTACATGTTACTCTAATTTTTTACTCTAATTCTTCATCCTCAACGTTACTTCTGCAACACTCGATGTCCTTCTTGGGGGACATGTGCTAAATTTTAATAGGGGTTCGATTTAGAATGGTCTGTCTCTCTACAAATTTATTAATGGGTTCATACTTCTACAGTTGTGGCATCTCCAACAATCCCAATTATTTTAGAGCTTGAGTAATTTGCTCGTGTTGCCCTTTATTGGAGATAATAATACCTTCAAAATGGAATGACATCGTACAGGTACTAGTTTTACCTATACCTGTACCATATCTAAAATTGATTTGCTCTATTTGCCTAACATATTCCAAGGTGAACAATCTATCTATGACATAATGGGGAAGCAAAAAAGATTTCCCTGTAAAATCATAGAGTCTAACAACAACCCCCTGAGTGAGAATGAACCAGTCACCCTCCTCTGCATGTTTTTTATGCAAAAATTTTATAGCTTTTGGGGTCAGTCTTCTTATTTCTTTGTACATAATTTTTAGGGCTAGCCCCAAAAGTTCCCCATTGAAATCATAATAAGAATATGTCATATACAACACATTAGTCCATTCACACATAGATAGGGTTCTTCCTTGCTCATCTTTATCATGCACTGAAATAAAATTGAGCTCTCAAGCCATAAAATAAAAGAAAATCTAGACTAAATACAAATAAAATTTAAAAGAATCCTGAGAACCCTTCTTCATCAAAGACAAACCCTTGTGAACTTGGTGAAAAATATACCCGACCAGTCAAAAAACATGGGCCTTACGCTTTTATCCATAACTGAAGAATCATAATTTTTAGAGTTTGAAAGTAATTGACTAACGCAATCTGCCACTCATAGATCTTTTCATCATACTTTAGGCCTACCACCATAGCCAAGATAGAAAACAACTTTGGGTTTTTGAAATTTTCCATAGGAATAGGAGTTTCAAGCATGGTCCCTCTAGTAGGTGGTTTCTTTAATTGCAGTTCTAGGAAATTTCTTATGCTCTCATAAGGGATAAAATACTTCACCTAGTCTACGAGGTTGAGAGCTTTTGGATTTAACACAGGCATATGACCAGCAGCAAAGGCAACAATGAAAGTTTCTGGGCTCAAGGTGAAAAGAGCTTTGCCTTGGTAATTTCTTACAATCATCTCTTTTGCCTCATAAAAAATTGCCATGACATTAATCAACTCAGGATAGGGATGAACAAAATATAAACATACTAGTATAGTCGAGAATTGAAGGTGAAATTAGCGGGAGAAGATGTAGTAATACCTGTGGTCATTCTCTCTTCGATATCCCTTCGATTTGTTTTTGGATTTTTCCATGTTACAATAGTATCATCAATTCTAGAATCTCTATCTATAATTTTTTTTCCTACTTCATCCTCACATCTTGCTTTCGGGGTAGCAAAAGATGATTCCACCATTGCTATATTTTGGCTACTCTTCTTTGGGGCCATGAGAAAACACTTACAAAGACTATTTACATCGGGTTCGAGCTTGAAAATGAAAATAGAAAGTAAGTCATAGCAGAAGAACTCACTTGAGAGTGAATTAGGATTTTTCTCATCAATTATAAAGAACGTGCATGGATTGCATTAACTACGGTTGGTGAATTTGGATTTCTTAAATCTTTTTGCATGTCATTTCTGCCATCATCCCGCATGCTAAATTTTTTTATCAATCATTGGCTGCTACATTAAATGAACAATCACACTTTTCAAAGTCTTAATCATTTGCAAAGGAGTTGTCTTGCTACAAATCATTGAAAGGTTACATGGTAGAATTTAAATTTTAGCCATTATGTCCTAACAAGGTGGTACTTTTTCTATTTTTTCCTCTTGTTGGTTGACTTTGGATGATCACTAAATTGTGACAAAAATAGTTACAAGCTAGAAACTAGAAATTTTTTAGAAAAATACCATATAATATACATAATATACAAGAATCATTTTCTGTCTATCCAAAGTAGAGTTTTAAGTGGAAACAATTCACTGGAATGGGTGGAACTTCACCCTATATGTCTTTTAGCTAAAATGAATTGAATTTTTTCTCAGCGATTATTTCGAAGGGACCTTCTCAAAAGGTGCCAAACTTTTGGTGGTGGTCTAGCTTGGCCTTTTTTATGTTCCATTTTAAAACTGAATCTCCAATTTTAAATTTTTTGAAAGTAATCTTTTTATCAAACCATCCTTTGGTGTCAGACATGTACTTTTGATGGTGGTTATAATCCTGCTCTATTTTCTCTTATAGTTGTAGGAGTTGCATCAATCTAGCCTACATTGGTTGACTTTCTTCAATGTCGATCTGATTGAGCAACTTCAAGGCTAGTATCTCTATATGTATGGGCAAAATAACCTCTTTTCCATAGACCAAAGAGTAGTGCGATGTATCAATATATTTTTTAATTGAAATCCTATCAGCCCATAGTGCTTGGTTTATCAAGGAGTGCCAACTTCTCTTGTCATTTTTTAGAGTCCTCTTCAGAATTTTGAGAAGATTTGTGTTTGTATATTCTACCAAACCATTCCCTTATGGGTAGTAATTGGAGGAAGTCTTAAAGTATATACTATATTTACCAAAAAAATTGATCATCTTTGCTCTGATGAAGGCTGATCCATTATCTATAACTAATACATCTGGTATGCCAAACCTTGTAATCAAGCTTTCTAAAAACTCAATCACAACTTCCTGATCAGCTTTCTTAGTGGGAATTACTTTTGCCCACCTAGTAAAATAATTTGTAGCAGTGAGTATATATTTGTGACTAGTTGATGAATTTGGCTCTATTACTCTCATGAAATCTAATACCCACTATTGAAAAGGCTCTTCAACTTGGATAGATTTTAAAGGTATAGGGGTGAATTTTCCCTACATATCTCTAGAATTCTTTGCACTTTCTGGTAATTTTGAAAGCATCTGAGAAAATGGAATGCCAGTAGCAACTTGTTCTAAGTATCTTTAATGTGGTGGTCCTCCTTGAGTAGTGTCCACTAGATAGACCTCCATGAAATTATTCTAGAATTATTTGTTTCTGATCTCCAATTATGCATTTTAGCAGTATGCCATATATATTTTTCCTATACAACCCTTCTGGTAAAAGAGTGTATTTCAAATACTGGGTTCTATACCTTCTTCTCTATGAAGTATTCAGATTATTTGGGTGTTTCCCAGTCTAAAAATATTCCACAAGATCGTTAGTCCAGTCGGTATTCTTCATGGTTTGATCTTAATCTAAATTCAACATTAAGCCTTGGTAGGCTATATAATAATTTGGATATTACTTAGCCAACTCTTGGTATAGAGCTCTACCCCTTACTAGCTTGGGTGTATTTATACATCATACTCTTGTATCTTCATTACCCAGCCTGCTCTTTTCTCACCAAGTTCTCCCTATATTACAAAATTTCTAGAATCAGGGTGTATTACATAGACAATGGTCTTTCTTTGTGATAAGAAGTGCTGAAACTTATTTAATTACTTCATAACTTCATATACTTGTTTTTTTATGAAGTTATATCTCTCCTCATGATTTTTTATGGTCTGGCTTAGAAATGCTATAGGCCTTTCTTCATTGTCAGCTCCTTTCTAGGTGAGAACTATAGCGTAACTTTATTCCTCTCCAATAGCATATAGAATGAAGCTTCTGGAGTAATCAGGGTTAATAAGCATAGGTGCTTAAGCTATTTCTTCCTTTATATTTTTGAATGCTTCTTTTCTTGGGTCTATCCATTTGAACTGGGCATATTTCTTTAGAATTTTTGTCATTGGTTTGATAATTTATGCAAAATATTCTATAAACTTGTGTACAAAATTTATTTGTCCTAAAAAGGATTGCAAGCCTTTCTTATTTGTTGGTAGGGAAATCTCTATGAGTGCTTTTACTCTGTTAGGATTGATGGCCAATCCAACTTTTGATATGACATGGCCGAGTAGAATTCCTTCTACAACAAATATGGATTTCTTTGGGTTTAAAGATATGCCAAATTCTCTATATTTTTCAAATACCTGCTCAAGGTGTTCTACATGGTCTTCTTTATAGTTATAGAAGACTGTCATATCATTTAAATAGATGACTATGACCTTATTAGCAATTTTCCCAAAAGCCACATCCATTGTCCTTTGAAAGGTTACTCCTGAATTGGATAAACCAAAAGGTATCCTCTAATACGCAAATATCCCCCACTTGGTGGTGAAGGCAGTCTTGTATTGATCTTCATCTCTAACCCATACCTTATTGTAACCAAAGAATCCATCCAATAAGGATAATTTCTCTGTCCTTTCTACTTTATGTAGAATTTGATCTATCTATGGAAGAGGGTAATGATCTTTTATATAAGCTCAATTCAGGTTTCTCAAGTCAACGCACAGTCTAATATTCCCATTTTTCTTTCTAACTATGACAATATTAGCTACCCAGGTAGAGTGTTTAATAGGGTATACTATCTTGGCATCAAGGATATTTAACAACTCCTATTTCATTAACGCTTCTACCTTTGGGTTTATAGTTCTTTGCTTTTTCTTGAAGGGCTTTGCATCTTCTTCCAACTCAATGGTGTGTTGTATGGTTTCTTTTTTGTATACTTTGAGATCACTATACACCCAAGAAATAATGTTTAGAAATTTCTTGCATGATTTCCTGATCTGGTTTAACTCTTCTTCTATACAATTAACCCCAAATTTGATCACTTTTCCTGGCTCTATTTGAACTTCCTTGTACCAACATTTATCAACTTTTATTTTGTGACCTACTGCTCTATCATTATTATCAAAAAGGCTTTCAAGGGTGATCATCCCCTTTGGAATATGATTATTCTTTAATTGGATTAGATATTCTTCTTCATCTTCTATAAATTTTTCACTCAAGCAATTCATTTCATAGGTTAAGAAATATAATATTTGCTCATCACTTTCAAATACTTGCCAAAAAATATTTTTATCTAGCACAAAGGGTCTGTATATGAGCCTTACTATTTTGGACTTCTGGATGGCATTGCTGATGGGGCAAAAATTTGCTCCTACACACACTAACATATCAGCATGGGTATTTTTCTCTCTAGGAATCGCTTTGATGTTCAAAGCTTCAAAGGTTTCCAGGAGGTCCCACACCTTATTCCTATATGCTTTAAGATAGTGTTTTTTACTTACACATTTTTTTGTGACTTGATTCACAATGAGTTCTGAATCCCCATATATCTGTAACTGTTTGACACCTAGCTTTTTAGTTTTTCTTAGACCCAAACAGAGCGCTTCATACTTAGCTGCATTGTTTGTACAACTCCAAGTCAATCTATAAGAGAAACATATTTCTTTACCTATGGTAGAAATTAGAACTATGCTTACACCAGCTCCATTCTTGCATCTAGCATCATCAAAGAAAAGTTTCCAAAGCTGATTAGTAGACTTATCTTCTCTGGGAGTGGGAGTTGCTTAGCTTTTTTCTGAATTTATAATAGAGTAACTTCCCATCTTGGTTTCTACCATAGCATTGAAATTTTTTATAGAGAACTGATCTTCTGTTTGAAGTTCTTCCAAGGTCTCTTCCATTATATCGAAGTCTTCCATTTCCTCTATCATCATGTTTACAGTACTGGCCTCTTCTATATTTTCTATGTGAAGGGGGATATCTATCTTTAGACTATTAAGGTATTTTTATGTAATTTAAGAGAGAAATAGAAAACTTTATAAATGTGTATTTCATTAGCCATGAATTATCTGGATAAACACATGTTGAAGTATGGTTCTAAGTCCACTACTACCACTTCTTGTATAACTACAATTTGAGGCATTATATGAAGCTTTATAGGGATATCTTTTATTACCCCTACAATTTTTACTGGAGTACCATCCAATTGTAGAACTCCTGGTTGCTCCTAGTGTATTCCATTCCCATGATATCACACACTGCTTTTGGTATTACTATGGTAGCAACACCTTAATTAATCATGCAATTATGTACAACCCATCCTTCCATTTGGAGGGATAGATAAAAAGGGGGTGGTCTATTTTTTCTAGTAGTACATGTCAGGTTTACCTGAACTATATTTGAGTAAGATGGATTCCTACCTTTACTTTTCATTGATCTCAAAGATTCCTTCAATAGGTCAATTTGGCCAGAAAACTACAGGGCATCATATATACTTGCTTTCGAAGGGGTTTTCTTCATTTCTTCTACTATATTGAAGGAAATTGAATCAAAATTTTTCTCTTTCTTTAGCAAAAGCATCATATCTTCTTCTATATCCTTGAGTTGCTTCCATTATTTGTCTCTTAGTTAGAGAAGGAAATCTTAACTTCTCCTTAGCCTGCTCTTGAGTTTTAGCCTCCTTGTGTGGGATAGACTCTTTACGTACTTTTGATCAAGTGTTTTGGGTAGGTACTTGAGGCTTATTTTCAAAGGAAGTATTATTTTTTGGTAGATATTTAGGAACCGAGGGAAAAATCAGAGGTTGGAGTTCCTATGGATATACCTGTAGAGGTTTCTTACCCGATCTTGTCAAAACAGCTACTTGTTCTACTGAAGGCATCATGAAATTGTGGTTCTCTTCTCTGATCATGTTCACATGTCCTTTCAAGGTTTTATCTACCTTTTCAATAGTTATTTTTTGTATGTAATTTCTATGAATCATACATGAACTTTTCCCATGTGGGTCAATACATGTACAACACTAGTAGTTAGAATCTGTAGAAGGAGCCACAAATTTTTCATCATCGTTTGCATAAACCACACTCGATATTTCCTAACCCTTGTTACTTTATGAGGCTTGGTCCCTTGTCACTTGTGGAAATATTCTTGGTTGAAAACTTCTTTTATCTTCCCTCATTTTCATTGATGTGATCTCATTATTCAAATTCTTCATTATCGATTGCATGTCGAGTAAGACGACAAGATGAGGTTCATGGGCTGACTGAGTAGGTGGTGCAGGTAGCAAAGGAATCATTGGACTTGGGGGTAGTGTTGGGAAATTTTCAGGCATTTTTATCACTATAATAGATGGTTGCCCACTATATTTTGGAGGGTCTATGATAGGATAATGAGAATAACTTGAAGGGCAAGCTAGAATCTTGGGGAATATCTGGGAAAATTGGCATTACTACCTTTGGCGAGAACCTTATAGTAGCAATGAGGTCTTTCTCTAATTTGGATACCTCTTGAAATATATTGGGTAAATTTAGTACTCGTGATTGCCTTATAATCATATTGATATTAGAATCAGAATTTCTTAAATAATAGTAAACAACTTATTCACTAGTCAGTCTCATACCATCATGCACTCTTTCCCAAGTACGACTAAATCTACTATCTCCTCCTAAGGATGTTTTTGAATGATAGTGAAATAACTTAGCAAGGATAAAGGATCTGCATGTTGATTAAATTCATATACCAACCTACCAACGAGTTCAACCCAACTAGTAATAGTTTGAATAGGAAGTGCTTTGTACCAGTAGAGCATTTTTCCTTTTAAGGAAATGACCAACAATCTAATCATCACATCTTCCTGCATGATGTTGTATATGGCTACTAAAGAGCCAACATCTAGATAATGCTCATAAGTTGTCTTACCTATACCATCATATGAGGGTAACACTTTCAAATCTACAGTAGGGATCAGATTTTGAGACGTTAGGTTCAAAGGACTTGTGTGATTCAATGTGAGGTAAGTTGAAGGAGGTGCGGCCATTATAGCTATTGTGCTTTCTTGTGCCTTAGAACTGCTAGTGGTCACATTTGAAGACACACCGATAATAGCACTTGGTAAAATAGTAGGTATGAGGGTGGTGATATTAGTAGTAGGTGGGTTTGAACCCTAAGGCTACCAAGGTGTAACTTGAAGAACTCAATGGGCTCTTCAAAGTTTTTTGCTTTGGATTTAGTTATCATAAATATGAATGTTTGCAATATTTAACTAGATAAATAGATAAGTATTTCTTGGATCTATACCTTCAAACGAAGTCACGAAATGTTTGATTTGGATTTAAATAGAACAAAGACAAACATCGAACCTTTGAAATGTAAAATACTATGGGATTTTGGTCCCATTGGGCGTGCCAAAAAATTTTGGTGCAATATCAGACTATGGTTGTGATTATACCCATGACCTTGCCAATATTGAGTAGATGGACTAAGTTTAGAGGGATTCCATCTTATCTCCAGAGAAGGCTAGATTCTTGGTGGTTTTTATGAGAAAAGGAAAGGGAGAAATTTACTGAAAGAAAGGGAAATATAGTTGTTGCTAGAACTTTTCTTGGGGTGCAAATTAAACAACAACAATAACAAATACATGTAACTCACAGTCTAAGCATTTTCTATACCTTCATATAGAAATCATGGTTCCTTAATGTGATTTAGTTATTAATGTAACACATGCATGTATAAGATCATTAATTCTAGAAATACTATTTATAATGTGCATGAATCCAGCTAATAGAACAAATACAACATATATTTCAGTAATGTAAATAGAAGCATCAAACATTCATACATACATTTACATACAACAAACCAAAAGTTAATAGAAGCATATTTTATTGCTTAAATCCAGAGTACATACATCCAGTCCTATAAACATCTAAGATTCGACCCTTTTTTTTTGGTGCACTCCCTATTATATATACTCTATTGTAAGCATCTTGAAAGCTAACAAATTCTATGATCTACAATCAGTTACAAAAAAATTGTTACTAAAAATGTGACAGTGTGTTTCTGCATGGCTTCTATTGGTCCATGATGGAATCAAATCACCAACAGTAAGAAGTTGATATTTGATGCTTCAATCACCTTCTTCCACTGGTCGCCAAGACACATCCTTCTAAAATCACATTCACTTATTTCTATTTATGTTCATATACTCAGTGAAACTCCAACATGTTGTGACATTGCAACATTCTAGCGCTTGTCTCTCTTTTCTCCTTCGATCCCATGAAACTCCATCATGTTGCAAAATCATGACATTCTGGCACCTTGGATCCCTTTTCTCTTTTGAGCCCACAAAACTCTGTCATGTCACAAAATTTTATTATTCTGGCACCTTGTCTCTTTTTTATCCTTCGAGCCCAAGAAACTCCGTCATGTCACAAAATCATTATATTCTGGCACCTTGGCTCTCTTTTCTCCTTTAAGCCCGTAAAATTCTAGCATGTCATGAAATCATGATATTCTAGCACCTTGTCTCTTTTTTCTCCTTCGATCCCATGAAACTCCAACATTTCATGACATCACGACATTCTTCATGCCTTGGTCTTTTCTTTGTCTCTCCTCCGTAAAAATTGAAAACTAGTTTGGGCTTCAAAATATTCACTATCTTCAATGTGGTATTTTTAGACTAATATAACCTCATATGGTTGGCATTCAGGTGTGTATACTTACCTATACAAGTAAACAACCTAGCCACCTGGTCTAAAATCTACTGCTAGAGCCTTGGGAGGTCAAGTTTTGACAATCCTGAGCGTGTTAATTCTATTGGCAAGTGCCCAAGGATTTTTTCCACACACTCATTCAGAGATTATTATTTATAAATATAGTCCCCTATTTGAGGGAGACTGATTATGGCTGCAACATGCTCCTCTATGACAAAAAATTTTAGTCTGCACAGTCGAGCAACTTCCTTGTCCATAAACATAGTGAACTCCTCTGTTGCTTCTTTGTCCTAGTTCTGGTTAACTAGATGGTAATAATTCATCCACCTGATGGCTTTGAATTGGGCTTAAACCTCTTCGTTAATTCCTTCCACATTGTAGGGTTCACTTTTCTTTTGAATGTGGTTCATAGATTTTCCTCCCATTATGGGAAATTTAATTTGTGTCTACCTTTGCAACTTTTCTCTGTTCTCTGGGTTTGTCTGTAACTGGTTTATCATTTCATAGTTCTAACTATAACTATATGAAGGTGCCTTTTCATTTATGGAGGTAGGCACATTATATTTTGCATGGATGACTGTGAGGGTAGCCTTCCCTAACTGATGTTTAACATGTCATGCTGTACAGAGTGGGTGATTGGTGGTTGGATATTTTTACCAATGGTGTGATGACACTATTTTTAGAAATGTTCTAATTATGAAAATCATATATATCTAACAGAAAATCATGTACATACCTTATTGGTGATCCATGTGTACCAAGTGCAAATATGATCATGGAGTATTTTGATTCATTGTTTTGTGACAACTGAAATGATAGTGTATTTCCCATGTGAGAAATTTCTTCATATTGTTCTTCTTGGGTACTACAAATATATTTATTCGAAGTCTCATGCTGAAAATAAGAAATATTGATGGTCTATGTGGGATGACACACATCCCTATGTTGATTTCTTTGGAACATGTTGACATCCTCCATAGGACTTTGTAATATTTTTTTGTGAAATATTTGACCATTTCGTCATGTGGGATGCTGGCGTGGCTTCAAAATCTTCCCAATACCACCAAATTATTCATATCACATACATGCACTTAAATGGAAAGTAGGCACATTTTCGTTGATAAATAGGCACCTTAATTGAAATGTAGATAAGCACCTTACTTCAAGTACATGGGAGTCAGGTGCCTTCCTAATGGGAGTTAGGTACATTCCTCCAGATACACGGGAGTTAGGCACCTTCCTATCAAGATTTAGATACCTTCCTCCAGATACACGGGAGTTAGGCACCTTCCTCTATATACACAAGAGTTAGGTGCCTTCCTATAAAAAGTTAGGCATCGAACTCTGGCATATGTATTGGATATAGGTATTAGCTTGATTTATGATAGGCACCTATATCTAATGTATGGGAGACATGTACCAATATATTGCCTTGAAAAGCTCTCAAGCTGATAAAATTTATGATAATTAGACACCCTTCCTCATATACGAGACTTTTCAATGGTAGTTAGGTGCCCTTGAAGTACTCAGGAGTTAGGCACCTTCCTACAGCTAAAAATTCAGCATCTACTGGTGTGTTCTGTAGTCAATGCTTCCCAATTGATTAGGCCTTTTAGCACTTCCTATTTCATGATATTTGTCAATAGCTTCTTGACTGAACATGCAAATAGACATTTTTTTTCTTGAAAATATTTTACACCCGTGTACATATCTGGATTGTGACTATCCCCTCCATATGAGAACAATCAAACTTCTAATCCTATAAAACTAGAAATCATGCAAATTCATGGATCCTATGCCTAATAGGTCTAGGTTTCCTAGGTTGCATATAGCATGCATTCAGGGCATCATACCTACAAAATCTAAAAATAAAAACTAAAAAATAGTAAGACACAGGTTAGTGGAATTTGTGCCTGATAGGCCTAGGTTTCCTAGGTTACCTACAGATTGCACGTAGGGCACTGTACTTACAAAATAGAAACACAAGCCAAGAAAGAAAAATAAAAGAATAAATTATTCTTGTTTTTGGGTGAACATTCTATTTCTTTTCCACTAACTGCTAAAAATTTAAATTTTTTTGATCAGATGGGGTCTCCCCCATGCCTATCTTGGACTCCATAACAATATTTTCATATATTTGGTAAGGTCGTAATTGATTACCATTAACTCTCAGCATGGTATTACTGCCATCAATAGTTTTTATGCGCACAACACCATTATTGATTAGTTTGATCACTTCGTATGGCCCCATCCATATTTTTATAAGCTTACCTTTTTGCTCCTAAAATCAGTAATCATACAATAGCATCCACTTACCTACTTTTAACTACTTCAGCCAAATGTCGTGGTCATGCCATTGTGTCCTTTATCTTTGGATGATATTTGTTTTATGAAGAGCATCTGATTAGTTTTCATCCAACTGATTCAGTTGTTGAATTTGCTCTTTTTGTGCATCATCCAATATTAGGTTCAATTTTGTTGTAGTCTTGAGGGTTCTAATTTCAAACTCAATGGGCATCATGCATTCTTTCTATACACCAATTGGAAAGGTGTGAAACCAGTAATTGTTTTCCATGCAATCCTATAGATCCGTAATAACTCTGGCAACCTCATAGCCCAAGATTTTATGTGTTGTACAATTTTTGTGAGGATTCTCAAACTCTCGTTTTGTAACCTCAACCTATCCATTTGCTTGAGGATGATAAAGGGTAGTCTTGTTATACCTTATTCTATACTGTTTCATGATTTCTTGAATCAACCTTGAGGTGAATTGGGGACCTTGATCAGTGGTGATCTCTCTGGGTATCCCAAACCTTGTGAATATTTGTGAAAATAGGAAGTTTGGTATAGTTTTCTCCTTGGAAACCCTCAGTTCTTGTACTTCAACCACTTAGTCACATAATCAGTACAAACAAAAATATACCTTTTTCTTGATGACTGTGGGTTGATTGGCCCTACAAAGTCCATTCTCTATTTATCGAATGGTTCAATGTGAAAATGTGGTTGGAGGAGCATCTCATCTCTAAAGGTTGGTCCACCTATCATTTGGCACTAATCACACTGATTTGCATATTTGGTTGCATCCTTGAATAGTGAAGACCAGTAATATCCGGTCTATAATATATTAAATGTTCCCTTTTCCTGCAAAATTGACACCATAGGTTTCATCATGATAGGCTTTAAGGATTTCTAAAAACTCATGCTTAGAAACACATCTTCTCATGAATTTATCAAGTCCTATTTTGAACAAAAAACCATCAACCCATTATACGGTTGCACTCTTCTCTATTAATGTCTGCTTTTCATGGGGTGAGAGTGCAGGGGATACTCTACCAGTGGCTAAGTAATTAGCCATATCTGCATACCATGGTTTTTGTTCACTCAAAGAGAAAATATGTTCATATGGGAATTGGTCTTCTATAGTTGAATTGTTTGGAGGTGTCAACCTTAATAGAAAGTTTGCAACTACATTATCTTTACCTGGTTTGTCAATGATGGTAACATCAAATTCTTGCAGGAGTAGAATCCACCTAATTATTCTACCATTAATTGTAGGTTTGTTCATCATGTATCTAATGGTTTCATGGTCAGTGTGTACAAATACCTTATACCCTATAATGTAGTGGTAAAATATATTGATGGCATGGACAACTGCTAGGAATTCCTTATCAGTAACAATGTAGTTGAACTCAACCTCGATGAGATCCTTGCTGACATAATAGATGGCATAAAAATCCTTGCCATACTTCTATCCCAAAACTACCCCTATAGCATTATTGGATGCATCAGAGTATATATGAAAAGGGATGGCCCAATTTGGACCTTGCAGTACTAGATCAGTGATCAACTTATCCTTTAGAATCTGGAAGGCTTGTTCACACTCCTCCGTTTAGATAAACTCTAAAATTTTAGACAGTAAAGTGTGCAGAGGTCTTGAAAGTTTTATAAAATCTACTATGAATATTTTGTAATACCTAGTAGAGCCAAGAAATATTAACATCTCTCTGTGTTGTAGGACTGGGCAAATCCTTAATAACTTCAATTTTTTTCTTATCCATTTTTATCCCATTTGCAGAGATGTAATGCCCCAAAACTATTCCTTATTGCATCATCATGAAGCACTTCTCATTGCTCATGGATAGTTTGGTCTCTTTGCACCACTAGAGTACATGTTCTAGGTTGGTCATAGATTCCTCAAATATTTCACCATAAACAGTGAAGTCATACATGTATATCTCCACTGCTTCTCCTATTATATCAGAAAAAAAATTCAACACTACCCTTTAAAAAGTGGTTGGTGTGTTGCATAGACCAAAGGGTAGAACTCTATAGCCAAAGTACTCCATGGACAAGTGAATGTCATATTATCCTGATCTTCTTCTCCAATCTAGACATGTTTATACCCACTAAACCCATCTAGAAAGGAGAAGTACTTCCTTCTTGCCAGTGTATCAAGGACTTGGTCAACAAAAGATAGTGAGAAGTGGTTCTTTTTTGTTACTTTATTCAATAATATATAGTCAACATAGATCCACCACTTCCCATTCTTTTTGGGTACCACCACTAGAGGTGACACCCACTCATTATTAGATATGGGGTAAATGAATCCAACTGACAAGAGATTCTATAATTGTACCTTGACTATCTCCTTCATGGAAGGGTTCATTCTTCGTTGTGGTTCCCTGATCAGACTTGCCTATTCTTCCAAGTAAATATGATGGGTATAAGTCTCTAGAGTGATCCCTCTCATATCTAAATAGTCCCAAGAAAAATATTTTTGACGCCTAGTCAGTATCGTCTTTAATGTTGTCCACTAAGTTGGTGTTAAATCACTGCTGATGGTCAACGTTCTTCCAGGCTCAATATGAATTTTTTTTACATGGTGGTATTGGCTACCTACCAATGGTGACTATGGAGAGATGTGGGATGATTCTCCATGAAATAAATTTATGATACTTTTATCCTCATCACCCTTATTTTATAACTCAGTCAATGCCATTATAGGTTGCACCATTGATAATGCTCCATCATCTTGATTTTCTCAAATAGGCTCTCCCAATGCATCAACAGATTGTGCAGGTGGAGAGATGATCAGATTTTTAACATTTCAACCATCTAAAATAGTCATTTGTATATTTTGGTAGCTTATATAATCATCTATTGTTTCCAACCAAGACCTTCCTAGGATGAGCGGATAGCCTCCTAGTCCATACTTAGACTATAGTACTATAAATTCTATTGGGTATTCCCAAGCATCCACCACCACGATGATATCTTCCAACATTCCTTCTGGTGATACAATTGATTTATCAACCAATTACAAAATAGTCTCGATAGGCTTTAGGACTATAAGCCTAAGCTTCTACATGGTCTTCTTTGGCATAACGTTGATAGCTGCTCCTAGTTCCACTAAAGTGTTGGCCAACGAGTGGCCACCAATATTCACAGTTAATATTGAGTTGTTTGGATCTACATATTTTGGGTGGAAAGTATTTCTAAGCATTAGTTCAACTAGTTTTCCTACCACATTTATTGTCTAGATTGGCTTACAACCTAGCCTGCTCAGACATAGTTCC
Source organism: Wollemia nobilis (assembly GCA_028583015.1). Lineage (NCBI taxonomy): Eukaryota > Viridiplantae > Streptophyta > Pinopsida > Araucariales > Araucariaceae > Wollemia > Wollemia nobilis. Next base: position 10,924,456 of record JAQPPZ010000442.1, on the reverse strand, counting down.
CTGATAGTCTTAGTGTAGATCAAGATCTCTTATGTCTTGGAATGAGGGGAATGTCACTGTCAAATTCTTCAGACTTGATAGGATATCAATTTCATCTATATTGGCTTTCTTTGCTTCTGTAACCTTTTAGGAAAAGGAGGAGCTTCTTCTTCAGTCTTCTCAATAATTGGTTCTTCATCAAACCATAGGTGATTCTCCTACTATAATATGTACATCCTCATTCTCTTCTATCAAAGGAGGAGCCACTACTCCTATTCATCTACCTGACCTCAATTGTATAGGATTGCAATTCCTAATGTTGTACATTGGAAACACCTCACTTTCCATTTGATATACCTTTTGGTTTGTCTTATCATGGGGATTAACTATGGGTTGTGTTGAGAGTTGCGTAGGCCTCATTGTAGGGGGTGCTAATAAGCTTTGCTGTAGTGGAGCCTAGACTAAATCTGGTGGAGCTGCATTCCATGCACTGTAATTTCTCCATTGTTGTCCTGGTTGCTAATATGGCATCCACGAGTACTAATTTTTGAATGAGGCTCCTTAGGAGGTGTTCATACAGGGTGGTTATCCCCACCATCCCATATTGGGTGGTTGGGATTACCCTTATGGCATGTAATTTCCACCTTCCTAGGGCATAATTCCTACTAGCATATTCCCCATAGGGGGTTGCTGCCATTTTCTCTGATTCCCCATGAAGTATGCTTCTAAAAATTTAGCATTCTCTTTGGTAGTTGGCAGTTGTGGGCATAGTCTGGTCTTGTGATTCTTTTGACAAATAGTGCATACCCTAATATTATCTTCAAGATACACATTTCTTACATGCTTTTATATACATTTTGGATAGTAGTAGGCCAGTGTTGCCTCATTCTCTTACTTCTTCTTCGCTAGTAGGAGAGTATCCATTTGCAGCACTAGGAAAGATAATATTTCGCTCTTCAAGTTCTCTAGCATGTTGCCTATCTCTGTCTTTGTGACTGAGGTTGTTGACTTAGTGATCCTAGAGGTTGGTTTACCTTTTCTTCAAGAATAATTCCAACATAATTATCAAATTTTTGACATCTGGTGTTGGTAAATGTCTCCTCCATAAATCATATTCAGTGCTTCAAGAGATTCACTGTTAAGTCCCCTTAAGAATATGCTTCTGAGGGACTTATCGCTTAGCTTCACATGGGGAGATATTTGTAAATTAAAACTGAATATATCCCAATACTCCTCCAGGGATTCATCTTCCTTTTGCATCATGTTCAGGACTTCCTCTATGGAATCCCAAGCTCTACTAAAATCTTGGTATTGCTCTAGGAAGAGTTTTTCATCTCCTTCTAGGTAGTGATCTGCTTGTTCCCAAGCTAATGAACCAACACAAGGCCGAATCATCCATTGTTGAAGAAAACAACTTCAACTTCTGAGTGTCCATATTATAATCCATAGACCTGCACAAGACATCAAACTTGAATAAATATAGGTTGGGGTCTTCTATTGGAAATCCTTTGAAAGTAGGAAGATGGGCAGGGGATATGTTTTTCAAAATTGTATCTCCCCTAGCCCCTTATATTGGGAAGCTAAAGTTGGTTGATGTCTTTTCTATCTTAGCTATTTTTTAGGAAATGTGGTCTCTATACCTATTATCCTTGAAGAAATTTCTAAGCCTTGTGGTCATTTTGAGTATTTTGTATAAGGATATTCAAATAAGCTGGTGAAATGGTTTTGTCCTCAATAGCTTTCCACTTTTTTCATACAGTAGATCCTCTTCAGATGGGGTTCTTCTAAACAAAGGATTCTATATTATCCACTCTTCACTTAGGTCTGGATGATTGGTTATGCAAGAGCTTTGTGCAAAATCTAGGTGTTTAGTCCAATACACTGGTAGGAGTGACTATGGGGACACTATTTTAGGTTTAAAATCTATAGCTAGTTTAGAATTTACCTATGGGATCTTACCTTTCAAAAAATGATCGTCTGGTACTCTATTTCTTGGCAGACTCATACAAGATCATATGAAAAAGTTCTACATATTGGATCAAATTTTTTGTAGAACTAGTATTGTAATTATATCTACTATTGGTACATCCCTAACAATAGTGCCAAAATATTGGGGTAAAAACATTGGTTAAATTCTACTTAGGATGTCACAACCCTTTCACTTAATTGCCAACCTAGGGATGCTCGTAAACTTGTGATGTAGCAGATAGAGATTAACTATAATACCACAGAGATGATTCCACTAAACTCTATAATTTTTGGGGTGTTTTTATATAGAATTAATTCAATCCAAACCACTTAATATTTAGAAAATAAATTACAAGAAATAAAATCACACCACACTTGCAGAAATTAAAGAAAGCGGTAAATAAATCAAACTACAAAAAGTAATAAAAATGCAAAAAAATAGAAATAGAACTTAAATAAAATTACAAGAAATAGGGGAGGAATATTGGCCAGGAGTAGGCCTAGGCTCCAGTAGATTTCTCTCGGTTAATTATGTACGTCGAACTTTAAATAAGAGAACTTCGAATTAATTTTATTACATAAATGGAAATACAATACAGTCTGGTTCTTTTTCTATTTTTCTCTTTCTTTCTCAGATAAGTCCTGTGTGTTTATATATCACACAAGTTTCTCTATTGCAATATTTAGATTGTTGTTACAATAACAATTCTCTACTAAAAACATGATTACAATAACAACACACCAAATTAGGAAAATTCGATGTATTCAAAACAAATTCTATTTACTGCATCATTTTTCTATGGTTTGATTAGATCAAATGGCTTTTAGCTTATCTCATCATCATCACTCGTGTTCTACCTTTGGGAATTCTTTACTCTATTTTATACAAAAATAGGGCAGCTAATATGTTCATCGGTTAATGGTATTTAGGCACCATCTAATAGAGAGTTTGGTATCTCATTCTGATTACATGGAGTCAACCGTATTTGACTTGGTCAACGAGAATGAGACGTCCTTTTGTCAAAATATGGGAGGAAGGCACCTTCCTGTCAAATATGGGAGGAAGGTGCTTTACCACAAAAATACTGGAGTAAGGTACCTTCCTATCGAAACATGGGAGTAAGGCACCTTCTCATCTAAACATGGGAGTAAGGTGTATTCCTGTCAAAATATGGGAGGAAGACCCATTTCTATTTTAGGATCGTACTCCTTCCTTAGTATGCATTGAACTCCTTTGTAACACAAATGATGCTAGGTCCAAGTGGTACCTCGATGTAGTTATGCATAAAATAACAAAAATAATAAAATCTACACACAAAGCACACTTTTCACACAAGTTAGGCAATATACACAATTTACCATTAAATACATATAAAAATTCATAAAAAGTACAAATTTGATATAGTAATGTCACACAAAATATTAGAAATATATGCAAAAATATGATAAATTTTGGTGCTCATGAAAGGGGGTGCATGGATTTTTTTAGGTAATGTTTATCCTTCTTTACCCCTTTTAAAATTTATACCTTTAGGAATACTTTAGGCATATGATGAAAATTTAACATCACTCAAGTTGATACGTGCATGCAATTATATTTAATCTTTAATTCATGCACACCATTCATTTCAACCAAATTTGTTTGATCTTTAAGTATAAATATTTAGGAAAGAATTTTAATTAAGGCCTTGATCAGATGACTGACTTTTCTTACTAAAATTTGGGTAACACATCTTGTGCGCACCCTCAGATCAAGTAGAAGGTAAGCGCACTTTGTCTCCCTTCAAGGATATGCATGGGATTTAGCTAAAAGAGACTTTAATCATTTGGTTTAGGCCAAGGGACTTAGGCTTAGCATGAAATGGCCATGTATTAAAATTTTAGATAAGTTACCCACTTCATTACATGATGCGCTCCATCAAATTATTCTCATGGTATGCACGCATTCTATGATGTATGAGATACATAAGAGCTTTAGCCTTAAATGAGGTACATTGACATGAGAAGCCTTTGTAGCTTTCGAAAGTACCTTAGGAAATGATTTTCTTTGGATTTTAACTTACAGGAACCATGGTTAGAGGGTAATATTATATATGCATGGTGAATGGCTTTAGGAAATAGACTTATATTTTATTAAGAAAACATTTATCCTTTGAAAATTTCAATGACATTCAAAATATGACCCATTTTTCAAATATCATAACCTTTTGATTTTTTTGACAAAAAATACCTAGTCTTTAAGGCTTAATAACTTTGACCAAGACCTTTGGGGTATCTTCTAAGTGACATCCAAGATTAATAAATAATTTGTACACCCTTTGATTTAACATTTTAGCAGTAAAATTTGGAAGCCCTTTTGATATGATAAAAATGACCTAACCCTAGGATGGGTCATGGCCTTCCAAAATTTTAAAGCTATGGGTACTTTCATGTTGGATCATTTTGGGCTCCAACAGGTCCTTCTCCAAATGGAGATCGCAGGGCCATATGGAGATCATTGTTCTCCCCAAGAGCTTATTTCTCATCAAATTGACTTGTGTTGAAAATGCAATATGAATCCTTGAAGGAGGCCCCTAGTTCTTTGGCAAGCATGGCCTTTTCCTACAAAAATGGGGTTTGGACTTCAATCCAAACTCTCATTGTATCAACTCGGTGCTATTATGGGTAAGACTTCTTTGCCTTCCTATCTATTTTTAGCATTAGGATATCCTTCTTGAGATAGTGAGGGTCATTGGTGAACTAGTCTCGATTGACCCTACCACTAAGGCTAAATCAAGAATGGTGTATATTAGAATGTGTAATAATGTGAATCTAGAAGCATAAATTCCTAGATCCGTTGAGTTAGTTTTGTATGATAATTCTTGGGTCCAAGAAATTAAATATGAAATCAGACATTCATTCTATATCTCCTAGAAAATGCAAGGGTACTCTACCTAGTTTCCTTTAAATAAAAATCCCTTTGGTCCTAAGAAATATGGGCCACAATAAAAATAGTCGAACTCTTTTTTTATCAGAGGAACAATTCATATTATCCAAAGGAGGCTCAAGAAATCTTGTTAGTTATAGAAGTCCAGCAAGGGAGAGAAGATGAAAAGATTTTGGAGGTCTCAACTCATATGAGTCCTGTGTTTTCTATTTTAGATTGCTCCTTCCTTCTCTCTACATAGAAAAACTCTTTTGAATGTTTAGGAGAAGTCTTTTCACATCCTATAGAAGAAATCAAGATAGTTCTTGATGAAGTCTTGATTTTGGAATGCCTTCTAGATTCTTCTTCTAATAAAATAAAATAGCGTCACCCTTCATATGTAAACAAGGTTTTAAATCCTCTGCACAAGGTCTCAAATGAAATAAAAATGATAGTTACCCCAGGCCCTATCACCAAAAATCAAAATAAAGGAAGTGCATGTGTTGGAAAGGTCAGGAAGGTGGGGAAACCCTCAAACAAAGATGTTAGGAAAAGAGAAACTGACATGAAAATAGCCAATGGTTCATACTCCATAATTTCCTTAGGGGTAAAATAGAACCTATAGTTAGATCCTGCTTCTACAGTTACCCATAGATCCCTTTGTTCCCCAACCCAATGCAAAGGGAAGAAACACTAAGCCACATGAAATGGATGTAAGTTTGTTAACTTCTTTGAGTAGAGATTTATTTTAGATCTTTGCTCAGAGCTTGAAATTTAGAAATTAGAGGTATGATTTTTAGTTGTTATCAGCCAGTGCTGATCCTAGGAGGATCTTAATTTCTCTCCTTCGTCTCAACCTTTCTTTCTCTGCTCCTAGTATCCTTCTCTTGTAGTTGGATCCTATTTTTCCTATCTTTGTAATTTTTTTGTGTTCCTCATATAGTCATGTTTCTGAGGCTATGTTTTAGTTGTAAAAGGTTTGAGGGTCCTTTCAAAACCCCTTCTTCCAACTAATTAAAAAAAATAGTCAAGATAGAGTTTGTCCCTGCAATTATCATTTACATAGTCAGTAATAGTTAAGATAGAGTGATCAAATGGCATTAGCTCAATTGGTTAGATTCCTCAACATTAAAAATGAGGAGACCCAGGTTCAAATCTTGCCAAGTGATACATGGATAATCTCCAGGATTTTTTGTAATACCACTTTGTGGTGATGATGTAATATGAGTGGGGCTTGTTTCAATCCCATATAACCAATGTAAAAAATAGTTAATAAAGAGTTAGACCATACAATTAACAGTTATAGTTGGAAATCATAATAATCAGGGTATTTGTTAGAAATATATTTTGTTAGGATAGCTATCAAAAATAGTGAGTTATAGAGTCAGATGAAATAATTATCAGTAACAGATATTACAGAGCTTGTTAAGGGATTGTCAAAAAAAAATTAATTTTTTAAGTGAACAGAGACTCTAGGAGAAACATAGATGACACTTGAAGACAACACCTCCCTAAATTAAAAAGAAAAAACATTATTATGGGATATAGCTCATTGTGATCATCTCATTGAGCTGATCATTTTTGTATATAGCATACATGCACTTTTTCTAGGGTACCAAAAAACATCACTGTGAGACCTAGCCCATTAAATTTATCTTCTTGAGCTAATCATTTTAATATATAGCACCCAAACATTTTTTCTAGACTATTACTAAAAATAGTAACTCTTGGAACAACACTTAAATTTTTAGTAAGTTAGTGGGAGTGGTCCAAATCATATATATGGTTGGAGGGACTAGAGGATCAATGGAGTTAGAAAAAAGAGAATATATGGAGAAAATAAATAAATCACTTAGTAACCTAAAAAATTCAAATGTCTCACATTGGACAAGAAGTTTCAAATATAAAATATCACATGTGGGTTATCATAATTGATAAGCTTAAACCCAAATATAAAATTAAAGAAACATTCCTAGAGGTTGAAGAGTGATTAAGGGAACCCCCAAAGGTTTTCAAGCATATTCACACGAAAGGAGGGGATGACAATTTAATCAATAAAGAGAAAGAAGTTTTTAATTCTCTTTTTGAAATAGATACCCTATTTAAGATGCCTAAATTAGACTTTTCTAAGTTTAATAGAGAGGACGTTGGTGGTTTGTTGTGTCGAGTAGATCGTTTCTTCAAAATACATAATGTACCCTAATATATGTAGGTCACCATGGCATATTTTAACTTTGAATTTGAGGCCCTATGATGGTATCAAGGATTATAAAACATGACTCCTAACCCTTCTTAGGAAGACTTTGAGTCCCAATTACTCACTTTTTTTGGCCCTAGTGAGTATGAGGACTTTATAGGAGCCTTGACCAAATTGAAACAAACCTCTACTATCCAAGACTATCAGACTCAATTTGAGAAATTGGATAATAGGACAAAGGGGTTGAATGAAGGATTTTTTCAAAGTTGTTTTATCAATGGATTGAAATATGATATCAAGGCTAAGGTAAAAATACTCATACCATAATCAATGATGCAAGCCATAGGACAGGTAATATTAGTGGAAGAAAAAAATTGGTCCAAAGGAGATCATCTAGATTCCCATAGGACAAACCCATATTTCCCTCCAAGTTCACATAAAATACTAGCAATAAGTGTATCCCAATCAAGTGATTGACTACGAAGGAAATGGATGCTCATTGAGCATAAGGCTTATGTTATAATTGTGATGAGAAGTATTCAGCAGGGCATAATGAATCCAAAAGAAAAAAAATTGGACATAGATAAATCAATAGGGATTGAATTACCTAATAAAGTAGTAGAACTGTAAGAGGAACAACCTCAAGATGAGGCTAACACACATGAAGAACCACAACTAGTGATCTCTATCCTTGCACTTGCAGGAATCTCAACATCTCAAATGATGAAGGTAGTGGGATTTTTGAAAGGGTAATGTATTACAATTATCATTGATTGAGGTAGTACACATAATTTTGTTGATTTCCAAGTAGCCAAGCAAGTAAATTATTACATACATGCTTGAAAATTCTTTGAAGTTATGGTGGTAAATGTAGGAACATTACCTTGTAAGGGTAAATGCCACAATGTTACGTTGAAGAAAGGGGACTATGAACTCAAAACTAAGATGTTTTCTCTTCAATTTTGAAGATGTGATGTTATGCTAGGAGCATTGTGACTAGGCACCTTGAAAACAATAGCCTAGAACATTGTTGAATTATGGATGCAATTATCATATAATGGGAAGTCCCATGCTCTCTATGGTTCACTAGTGGGGTCTGCATAGATTATTAGTTCAAACCATATGGAGAAATTAAAAAATCCTCACATGGAATAGTGGACCAATTATTTACAATTAAATCACAAACTTCAAAAGAAGATAAGACCAAGATGATTTGCAACTTATTTTGACTAAGAATTATGTAATTATTATAAAATTGATAGAATTACTACCACATCATTACCATTATCATGAAATGACATTGATACCATGTAGCTTACCACCTAACATCAAACCTTATCAGTACCTCTATGCACTTAAGTTAGATATTGAGAAGTTAGTACAAGAATTGTTAGATCCAAGGGTAATACAGCCTAGTAATAATCCTTATTCTTCTCCAGTGTTGTTGATCAGAAAGAAATGGATCATGGTGGTTGTGTATAGACTTTTGTGAGCTCAATAAGATCATCTGAAGAACACAAGCTTATACTCAGAGGGGGGGTGAATAGTATAAGACCTATTTTTACTTTTTCCTTTATACTTCAAAGCAGTAAAGCAATATACCCAAAGCAATATCAAAACAATGCACAATATCATCCACAAAGTGACACCAATTTTAACGTGGTTCACCCAGAAAGGCTGGGCTACGTCCACAAAACTTTTCTCTAAAAGTTATCTCAAAGTTATTTGGGAATCCTTCCCAATTACAATGTTTATGAGCCTCGGCCCAAAGGAGATACCTTCCCCCAATCTGAATATATGAGCCTCTGCTCAAAGGAGATACCTTCCCCTCTGCTCTAGAAATGATCCCTTAGAATATCAACTGCCTCTACCTCTTGCCAGCACGTGGAACTCCTTTCCACCAAAGACCTCATGTCCTCGATGCTTAGCCTAAGATACCTCTTCCTTCTATGATCACGTCCATAGCAGCTCAGCAACCTGTACCAAACATAGTCAGTCGGTCTAGTATAAGTCTTCCTCTATCTATCAGATCTGTCCAACACTTGAAAAAATCAATCCTCTACACACAAGCTGCACTGTCTTCGCACACTCTGTGCCCATACAGCAACACTCTGCATTCGTCTTTGTCCTTTGTGCTCTCTATGCCTTCTACTCTCTCTGCGCAATCATAGCTGCACTTCATCAAACTTCAACCTTTGCACTGTCTATGCAAACACAGCGGCACTTAGAACAATTCACCATGACTCTTCGCTCACTCTGCACACTTCGATCAAATTTCACACTCTGCTCTCGGTGATCGAACTTCTCACTCTGCACTCTATCTGCGAACGTCGCAACTCACAACTCTTCCCACTCTTCAAAATAGACTGCCTTTTATAATAACAATTTCAAGATCAAAACCTTAATCTTAGTCGGCTGTAACCCTGATCTTTAGTTGGCTACACAACCCTAAACTTCGTTGGCTACAAACCCTAATATTCGTCGGCTCACATTTAACTTTGTCGGCTTCAACTGCCTCTGTAACTCTTCTGTAGCTTTTGTCGTGAAACTACAACATGTCGCGATATCGCAACACCTTTGCATCCGTACACTTTATTTTGGCTTTTTTTGCGATATCGTGACACTTTTGCCTTTGTCGACTTCAACTAAGCTCTTGTCGTGATATCGCGACACTTCTGTCTTTGTCAGCATCAACTTTGCTTTTGTCATGATATCGTGACACTTCTCCCTTCGTCGACCTCCTTTATGCTTTTGTTGTGAAATCGTGACACTTCTACTTCTGTCTACTTTCTTTTTTGCCTGTCGTGAAAGTGTGACACTTTCTGCATCTATACGCTTTCTCCACAACCTGTCACGAAATCACGACGCTATCAACTTTACGTACGCTTTCTTTGCAACTTGTCATGAAATCGTGACATTTCTTATTTCAAACATATTTGTCTGCAGCATGTCACGAAATCATGATAGTTCTCACTTCAAACTCTTTTTGTTGTTGTATGTCATGAAATCGCAACAGTTCTCCCTTCGAGTTTTGTAGCATGTCATGAAATCACAACAGATCTCACTTCGACTTCTGCTGCATGTCATGAAATCACAACAATTCTCATTTTACTTTCTCTCTCTTTGAACTTGTCATGAAATCATGATAGTTCACACTTTGGACTCTAGCTCTTCTGTACCACATCGCGAAATCGCGACACTTTACCTTGCTTTCACTTTCTTGCTTAAGTCACGAAAATGCGACATGTCGCGATATCGCGACATTTTTCCTCCTTAGCTCTTTTCTATTTTTTGGGTCACGAAAACCTGACATGTCGTGATATCGTGACACTTTTTCTCCTTAGCGCTTTTCTTTTCTTCGGGTCACGAAAACCTGACATGTCGCGATATCGCAACACTTTTTCTCTGCGAGCTCTTTCTCTCAAACCTGTCAGCTTGGGATTTGCAAAAGACCTTTGAATTTGTCATGCCGTAACCTTCATCAAAACAAATTATTTGACATCAATTCAAATTCCTTAAAAAGCTTCTTGACATCAATGACAACTTATATACTTGAGCAAATGCAATGTACCCAAAGTACCCAAAATTGCCAACAATCTCCCCCTTTGTCATTGATGGCAAACCTTTATTGAAAACACTTCTCAAGAGCCAAAACTAAAACCAATTGTGCTAACAACTGACAAACTGTGCCCACAACTGAGAATCTTCCTTTGAAGTTTTGCTCCCCCTGAATTGAAGCTTTCCTCTTCACTTGAAGCTCTCCCCCTTACTCATAGCTCTCCCCCTTTGTCATCAATGGCAAAGGGTCACCTTTGGGGCTCGGGACTAAGAATGAGCCTCTTAGCTTAGTCCCTCCCCCACCTCTTGATGAGGTGATTAATTCTGGGGTGGGAGTAAAACTCCCATTAGGCACTAATCATCATCAGCGTCTATAACTTCCTTGTCGGGCCTTCTCTTGAACTCTTTGTCCATATTCCCTGTTCTCGTCACTGTTCTTGTTCATGTTCTCATCCCTGTTTTTGTCCATGCCTTGATCCTTGGACTCGATCATGCCACTTGTTCTTGTTCTTGTATTCTAGAATTTCAGCTCTACACTGTCCGATTGTGTGACCTTCATTGTTGCACTTGAAACACTTGACGATGTTGTTTCTCCGAGGTAAACCTGATATTTGAATCCACCGGTTCGACCAAACTTGTTCGACCAAACTCGTTCTAACCAAACCTGTTCGGCCAAACTGTTCTAACCAAACTCGTTCTGTTATTTGCCTTGCAATAAAGCGCCTTGTGCCCAAACTGTTGACAAGGGTAGCAATACCCTTGAAAGTAACTAGCACTTCTGAAACTGTCATTTACCTTCTTCACTTGAGCCATGCAATGTGAAGCCATGTGACCAAACCTATGACATGCAAAACATCTGCCTTGAAATTTTTCTTTATTTGACCTCTTGGGTCTTGAAAACTTCTTCTTCTCATTCTGAATTCTATTTTCTATTTCTATGCATCTATCATTCAAGGACTCATGATCTGAAATACTTTCCTCATCAGAACTCTCTTCCTTTTGGAGTCTCTTACTAGACTCTCCAACTTGTTCCTTGTGTGGCTTAACAAAACCAAGGCATGTTTTATCTGTTGTCTTTCTTTGACCTTTGATGAGTGACTTAACCTTTTTGGAGCTATCTTGAAACCTGTAAAGCTTATCCTTGTACTCTTTAGTTTCCTCTTTCAAAGAAGCCATTTTATGTTCTAACTCACTATACTCAAGAACCTTAGACTCTAACTCATCCTTGAGTTCTTGTGTCTTAGCTATAGATAAATCAAGATTTTCTATAAGATCATCTATCTCCATACAACATTCATATAACTTATCCTTGAGTCTAGCATTCTTCTTTCTTTCCTTTTTCAAAGCACTAAGAGCACTAATAAGTTCACTTTCAAGATCCTTTATTTTTTTGCTTTCTGAATCATCAAAGCCTTTTTCAGATTTCTTATCACTAGAGGTGCTACCTTTTTCAAAAACCATACATGCATCTTCCTTATAGTTTTCTGAAGCATCCTCATACATACTAGAAACCAAATCATTATTTTTACAATCATCCTCAAGGTGACCAAAATTTCCACATCTAAGACATTTCATAATAATGAATCTATGTTTCGGTTCTTCCTCTTTTTCTGATATGAACAACATCTCATTTTCATTATCACTTGAAGAACTTTCACTATCACTACTAGAACACTTACTTGCTTTGTCTAGATAAAAACTCTTCTGGTGCTTATGAGAATACCTCTTTCCTTGATTGTTGTGCTCATATTTGTTCTTTCTGTGATGCTTATGCTTTTCAGAAACCTTGCTCATAGAATCTTGTTTATCTTCATCACTTTCATTCTTGGGAGTAGTACAGTCAGTAGCATAATGACCAAACTTTTCACAATTGAAACATTTTATATTTTTCACGCTTTTGTGCTTTCTAGAGAACTTGCCTTTCTTGTTGTAATATGCCTCTTCATCACTAGAAGACTCATCACTATCTTTAAGTTGTTTACCCTTGGATTTCTTGGTAGCCTTGAAAGCTGCCTCTTTCTTGACATCAACCTTCACTTGAGTTCTCAACTCAAATTCTGCAAGTATGCTATGGAGCTCATCCTTTTTCAACTTATCCAAATCTTTAGCTTCCTCAATAGCAGAAATATTTTCACTAAATCTATTAGGAAGAGATCTTAAAATCTTATCACAAACATCATTTTCAGCAAGCTCAAGACCTAAGTCTTTCATGGAGTTAACAACCTCATCCATATGAAGCATGTAGTCACTAATATTTTCATCATCATTCATCTGGAGTTGTTCAAAAATACCTTTGAAGTGTCTCAACTTGGCCTTTCTGACATTTGTATCACCTGTATGAACCACCTTCAATTGTTTCCACATTTCACTAGTTGTCTTGCAGTGAATCACTTTGGTGATATTTGCTTTCTGTAAGCCTTTCAAGATTGCATTCATTGCTTTTGAATTGCTGTGATGTAGGAGCATTTCTTCTTTAGTATTAGGACCATGTACAGGAATAGTTTACTCATCTTCAATCACTTCCCATACCTCATTACCAAGTGCCATTAGATGAACCTTCATCCTTGCACTCCAAAGACCAAAATCTGACCCATCAAGAATAGGTGTTGCATTGCTACTTGAATGATCCATTGTGTTCTTTACTAGCTTTTCCTTCAAGTTGTTAAACTTTCTGAAGGCACCTGCTCTTATACCAATTGAAGAACACAAGCTTATACTGAGAGGGGGGGTGAACAGTATAAGACCTCTTTTTACTTTTTTCTTTATACTTCAAAATAGTAAAGTAATATACCCAAAGCAATATCAAAACAATGCACAATATCATCCACAAAGTGACACCAATTTTAACGTGGTTCACCTAGAAAGGCTAGGCTACGTCTACAAAACTTTTCTCTAAATTTTATCTCAAAGTTCTTTGGGAATCCTTACCAATTACAATGTTTATGAGCCTCGGCCCAAAGGAGATACCTTCCCCCAATCTAAATTTATGAGCCTCTGGTCAAAGTAGATACCTTCCCCTCTACTCTAAAAATGATCCCTCAGAAGATCAACTGCCTCTACCTCTTCCCAGCATGTGGAACTCCTTTCCACCGAAGACCTCTTGTCCTCAATGCTTAGCCTAAGAGACCTCTGCCTTCTATGATCACGTCCATAGTAGCTCAGCAACCTGTACCAAACACAGTCAGTCGGTCTAGTACAAGTCTTCCTCTGTCTATCAGATCTTTCCAACACTTGAAAAAATCAATCCTCTACACACAAGCTGCACTGTCTTCGCACACTCTGCGCCCATACAGCAGCACTCTACATTTGTCTTTGTCCTTTGTGCTCTCTACGCCCTCTACTCTCTTTGTGCAATCACAGTCACACTTGGTCAAACTTCAACCTTTGCACTGTCTACACAAACACAGCGACACTTAGAACAATTCACCACGACTCTTCGCTCACTCTACACACTTCGATCGAATTTCGCACTTTGCTCTCGATGAACAAACTTCTCACTCTGCACTCTATCTACGAACGTCGCAACTCACAACTCTTCCAACTCTTCAAAATAGCCTGCCTTTTATAATAACACTTTCAAGATCAAAATCTTAATATTAGTAGACTGTAACCCTGATCTTTAGTCGGCTGCACAACCCTAAACTTCATCGGCTACAAACCCTAATCTTTGTCGGCTCACATTTAACTTTGTTGGCTTCAACTGCCTCTATAACTCTTCTATAGCTTTTGTCGTGAAACTACAACATGTCACGATATCACGACACCTTTGCATCCGTACACTTTTTTTTGGCTTTTGTCGCACTATTGTGACACTTCTGCCTTTGTCGACTTCAACTAAGCTCTTGTCGTGATATCGCGACACTTCTATTTTTGTCAGCATCAACTTTGCTTTTGTCGTGATATCGTGACACTTCTCCCTTCGTCGACCTCCTTTCTACTTTTTTCATTAAATCATGACACTTTTGCTTTCGTCTGCTTTCTTTTCTGCCTGTCACGAAAGCGCGACACTTTCTGCATCCGTACGCTTTCTCCACAACCTGTCGCGAAATCGCGACGCTATCAACTTTTTGTACACTTTCTTTGCAACTTGTCACGAAATTGCGACATTTCTTATTTCAAACATTTTCGTCTGTAGCATGTCGCGAAATCGTGACAGTTCTCACTTCGAACTCTTTCTATTGTTGTATGTCGTGAAATCATGACAGTTTTCCCTTCAAGTTTTGTAGCATGTCATGAAATCATGACAGATCTCACTTCGACTTCTGTTGCATGTCGTGAAATTGTGACAATTCTCATTTTACTTTCTCTCTCTTTGAACTTGTCACGAAATCGTGATAGTTCACACTTCGGACTCTAGCTCTTCTGCAGCACATCATGAAATCGTGACACTTTACCTTGCTTTCACTTTCCTGCTTAAGTCGCAAAAATGCAACATGTCGCGATATCGCGACATTTTTCCTCCTTAGCTCTTTTCTATTTTTTGGGTCGCAAAAACCTGACATGTCGCGATATCGCGACACTTTTTCTCCTTATCACTTTTATTTTCTTCGGGTCGTGAAAACCCGACATGTCACGATATCACGACACTTTTTCTCTGCGAGCTCTTTCTCTCGAACCTGTCAGCTTGGGATTTGCAAAAGACCTTTGAAACTGTCATGCCGTAACCTTCATCAAAACAAATTATTTGACATCAATTCAAATTCCTTCAAAAGCTTCTTGACATCAATGACAACTTATATACTTGAGCAAATGCAATGTACCCAAAGTACCCAAAATTGCCAACATCATCATTAAGAACAAATTTCCTATCTTAGTGGTCGATGAATTGTTGTATGAGCTACATGGCACATAGTTTTTCTCCAAATTGGATCTCTGCTCGAACTATCATCAAATAAGGCTCAAGGAGGAAGATATACCCAAAATAACATTTTAAACTTATGAGGGCCATTATGAATTTTTTATCATGCCATTTGGCCTAACTAGTGCGCCATCCACATTTTAGAGCCTCATGAATAATGTCTTCCACCCATTCCTTCACAAATTTATTCTAGTTTTCTTTGATGATATTTTAATTTATAGTCACTCTTGGGAGGAGCAATGCATACATTTAGATCAAACTCTACAACTTTTGTCTAAGAATAAACTTTATGCCAAGATATTTAAGTGTTCTTTTGGATTGATATAAGTGAATTATTTGTGTCACATTATCACCAAATATGGAGTTAAAGTTGATTCTAAAAATATTCAGGCTATTCAAGATTGGTCAAAGCCTCACATCCTTAAGGGACTTTGAGTAATTTTAGGACTCATAGGGTATTATCATAAAATTATACAAAACTATGGGAACATAGTAGCTCCTTTAAAAACCATGTTGAAAAAAAATCTTTTATTTGGTTAGAACCAGCGAAGAAGGCTTTCAATGAAATTAAAGCAAGGCATGAAAACAGCCTTAGTGTTAGTAATGTGTGATTTTTCTAAACCTTTTGTAATTGAAAGTGATGCTTCAGACAATGGAATTGGGGTCATGTTGATACAAGAAGGAATACCATTAGCATCCACCAGTAAAGCACTTTCAAGCCAAAATTTAGGTAAATCTACTTATGTAAAGGAGATGTTATTTATTTTACATGTTGTCAATAATTGAAGGTATATCTCATTGGGCATCATTTTTAATCAAAACCAACCACCAAAGTCTTAGGTACTTGGAACAATGGGTACCCACGCTTGAACAACAATAGTGGGTTTTTAAATTAATGGGATATGATTATGAAATCACATATTAAAAAAGAAAAGGAGATATTGTGGTTGATGCACTATCCTGATAGTTTGAAGATCAAAGTATACTAAATGCTATCTCTACACCAATCCCTTAATGGATTAATTATCACAAAGAAGAAATGGCCAAGGATTTAGGATTGAAAATTTTATCACCAAAATTCTAATAGAGACTAACGTATTCCTTGGATACACTTGGGATGGACAATATTTGAGATATCATGACTAACTTGTTATTCCCCAAACCTCACAAATGAAAGAACTCATCTTGAAGGAAATGCATACCTCACCAATAGAGGGACATTCTAGCTTTATCAAAACTTATGATAGGACCAAACATACTTTCTTTTGGAAGGGAATGAAGAAGGATATTCAAAATTTTGTGGTACAATATGACACATGCCAAAGAATGAAAGGATAAATTATGTGTTCCCTTGGGACCCTTCAAACCTTACCAATTCTAGAACATGTATGGGTAGATATTTCTATGAATTTTATTGAAGAGTTACCCAAGTTAGGAGGAAATAAATTATTTCGGTGGTAGTGGACCATATCACAAAGTATGCTCATTTATGTTGCCTGTCCCATTCCTACACAACCTTCGTAGTAGCCCAGATATTTTTAGACTCCATATTTCACCTTCATGGAATGCCCATATCTATTATGTCAAACAGAGACCCTGTTTTTACTAGTCATTTTTGGTAGGAACTATTAAATTTCTAGGGAACTTAGCTCAAAATGAGTTCATCCTATCATCCTTAGACAGATGACCAAACAAAAAATTTTAACAAATGCTTGAAAACCTACCTTCATTGCTTTACATCTAAACATCCTACATAGTGGTCAAAGTGGCTTCCTTTGGCCAAATGGTGGTATAATATTTCATATCACACTATGAACAAGCATACACCCTTTAAATCCATATGCAATCATCCTCCATAAACACCCTCCTCTTACATTCCAAGAAGCTCCAAGGTTCACATTGTAGAAACCACTCTCAACCAGCATGTCATTATCCTCTGACAACTTAAGTTGAATCTTGAATTATCCCAAAATCATATGCATCAACATTTTGATCAACACTATTTTGAGCATAGCCTTGAAGTCGGGGATATGGTTTTTCTCCAGCTATAAACCTACAAAAATTCATCACTCTAGCTTCATGGATATCAAAAACTAACTACTAAATGTTATGTACCCTACCAGGTATTATAGTGAATTGGTTCAACAACCTATAAATTAACCCTTTTGGTTACATCCAAGATCCATCCAATATTCCATTTTTCTTCTTTCAAGAAGGTTGTTGGTAACAAGGTATAAGTTCAATCCACTTTACTAAATCTAGATGAATAAGGTTTTGTCATGCTTAATCCCAAACAATTTTTGGACCAAATATCGCACACCCTTCACAACCGTGTCATCACTAAATTTCTTGTTCAATGGCATTAATATAGAGTCTCTAAAACAACTATAATATGCTACATGGTAGTCTCTCAAACAACTACAGCAACAATTTCATCATCTCCAGGTTTGAGGACAAATATTTTGGAAGGGGAAGGGCATATTAGGACTCTATCTTAACATTATTATATAATTTTAACATTATTATGTAATGATACCTTTCTAATGTAGAGGCCCTATTATAATGATATTTTGTAATATTTTGTAATGGTATATGGCACTTGAGGTGCCTAGACAAGTGGGTTCATTTCATGTAACCATTATAAAGAATTCAACTTTTTGTTGGTAGAAGATTCTAGCTTGGGTGGCACTTTGTTTGTAAGTAAAATCTTGAGTGTTAGGTTAGGGTTGCATAAAATGTATATTTAAAAGACAAGGGGGCATAAAAAAATGTGTTCTTTTTCACATTAAAACAAATTATTGAAGAATGTTTCCCCCTCAAAGAGGCTCGTGATTTTGTATTGTGATTTGTGAGATTAATATATATTTATGCATTTAAATTTGTATTGTAATATTATGTTCTTTCATGAATTATTGCTTTTATTGCAATATTTATGTGGATGTGCTTATTTTAATTAGAATTTTCTTAACATCTTCATAACTAGAAATTTTGATAAATGCCCTTTTTCCTCTTCTAGTGTTTAACATAGGTGGCTCTATCTAGACTCCTTTGCTTGTATTTTTGGTAGAGGTACATGTAACAAGTTTAGATTTTTGTCTTTCTTTAGAAACCCTAGCAATTTGAGATCCTTATTTAGCTAAATTGATGAATGGTGACTATAGAAAAATAAAAAAAGAAATATAAAAAATGTGTGGATTTCCACATCCCGTGGAAGAAAAGTGTAAGGATAGGAATATGCTCCCTTCCCCCGACTAAAGGATTTCCATGTCCTATGGAAGAAAAAGGGTAGGGTAGGAGGAATGGGCGGGAGAAACATGTGTGGATTGAAAAGTATCCTATACATACATATAAATAAAAATAAAATTGTTTAAAATATAAATAAAAATAGACAATACCTAATTGTAGAAAGTAACCAATTATGTGGTAGAAGATGATGAATTGATTAGAAGAGATCAACTATCACAATATTCATTCTAGAAATAGTAGTAGTAACCAATCATGAATCTACCATGAGTTTAGATGTGTTCAACAAGCATTTAATTTCTTGGACACTTTTTATTTGGTTTTTGGTTCCTCCATTCAATGGAGAAAGACTCAATGTTACAGGTAATCTCCTAACCTGATGCCCCACTGGCTTAGTCAATATCAATGGATGATAATCCAGGAGGGGGAAATATTTTTCTTTTTAGGTATTCCTTTAGCCTTTAATAGTTCAAGGTCAGATCTGGGGAAGTATGTCATTAATAGGGTGAAACATAAACTTACCTATTGGTCCACCAAGAAGCTCTCCCTTGCTAGTAAATTCCAAATTTGCTCAAAAGTCCTTGTGGCCACCCATATTTAGGTCTTATCCAAAAACTGTTGTAAGAAGCTTGATAAGCTTCTACAAGACTCTTTATGGTCCTCTTCTAGTAATGGTTTGGTATTCCACCGTGTTGCTTGGGAGTATTGTTGTCTCCCCAAAAGCCATGGTGTGCTTGGTATTCTTAGTACCTAGCATCAAGGATAGGACCTCTACGTTAAGTGGGTCATCAGAGCCCTTATGGGTAATAAGGCCTAGAAGATTTTCATCCATCATTATATTTGTGAAGGTTTCCCTTTTGGCCATAATATTTGGAGAGGCATGGGCTTCCCTTCCCTTGTTTCTCTTGTGTCTATCAAAGTGATAAGATCATAATCAAGAGCATTTGGAAAGATAGTAAGGTGACTATGGAGATCTCTAATATTCAATAAATTATTAATCATTGGAGGAATAATCTATGCACAATCAATCAGGTTCCTCCTGAGCAGGATTACCCTCAAAGCCAATCGAAGTAACATCATTGCTCAATCCCAAATCGTACTCCTATCCCAATTTAAGGTCACCCTCCTTACAAAGCTAGCCCTAGTAACTTAATTTCTCCTCTCCCACCCTAGCTCCTTAGCTTGACACTTGGGTTAAGTTGGGTGCTCTAGTATTTGCTACCAATGAGGATCCATTTTTTCACATCTGGTAAGATGTTCCTAGCACTTCTTCTAGGAAAGGATGGGGTTCAATGGCAAATTCTCTTGATGATAATACTAGGTAAGATTTGGTCTTAGTGGTGGCTAAACCTATGTAATTATTATTCACCATTATGGGGATTTTCCCTTTATTGCTTTTGCTCTTGTGGCATGTGCTCCACCATCATTTTCAATATGTAATCATTCTATTAGTTAGTTGATAGTATCTTCTCACCAATTTTGTAAGGTTTTTTTGATTAGTTTTTAGTTGGTTTCTTGGTTTTCCATACTATTTTTAAGATGGTGGTTTTTTAATTGATGGCATTGGCCACATGGCATGTTTATTTGCCTTTTTTTTGTAAAAAAGTATTCTATTACTTCTTTAATATAATATTTTTTTTCATTAAAAAAATTATTCTTTTTTCATTTGATAGATCAGTTAAGACATATCCTACTCCTTTAACTTCATAAGTCATACTATCTACTATGACAACTAGTTTTTCATATTTTTTTGGAAAAATTAAACCATTATTTATTTCTAGCCACATGGATATTTGCTTCGAAATCAATATACCAATAATCCATGATTAGTTCTTTTGAGATTGAAATCCTTATATTTCCTAGCTTAAAATATTACTCAAATATAAAATTTGTAAATTTCAAGTTTTCTAAACCTTTCATGTAGAAAACCTTTTAACTCCCTAATATATTAAATTTTCAAAATTTTCAAAATATTTAAAATCTAAACCTTTTTAACTCTGATAAACTCTAATTCATCAAGCTTTTAAACTTCAACCCTTGAAAATATCTAAAAGCTTTAAAAACCTTCAAATATTAAATTTAAGTTGTATACCTTATCACTCCATATCTTAAAATAAATTCAAATTAAAGATGATTTTTGAAATATTAATTAAAGGTGCCTAACCCTTATTACTCCATCTAGCTTTTCAAAAATCAATTCAAATTTATTTCCCTCTAAAACTTTATGATACACCAAGAATAGAATGTAACGCTTGGTAATGTTACCTGGGATAGTCAGCACGAATTTTGCTATAGGAGTAAGAAGCATTTGTTAGCATTTGTTGAACAATTGGAAGTGATTGGAATTTCCAATCCTTTTGCTTTCATCTTTTACATGGCTCTTATATTTCCTTTGGATTATTTCTTTTGAATTTCTTCTATGAGTAATGACTCTGCTCTGATTCTGGTCAAGTGTATATTTTCTAAAGGATGTCAAACATCTTCAATGACCCTTCTCTAATGGTGGCCAAACATCTTTCACTATTCATATAGAGACTCTTCACCAATGGCCAAATGTTGCTCCTCTAGTGAGCAAGCATTATTCTTCTAGTGATTGTTGTTCCTCCTATGAGTGAGCATTGCTTCCATTGGTGTCTAGATATTGCCTTTCTTATGGTAATTTGAACAATGACTAATGGTTAGTAGCTCACTGCTCAATTCTTGTTCCTTAATGCTTCTTATTTTCTCCTTAGCACTTGCTAACTTATTTTTAGGTGCTCTATTAGCACTCAATTCTAGTATCGTGCTTCTTTTGTGTTGAAGACTCCATTCTTCTATCTTCTATATTCTATCTTCTATCTTCTATCCTACCTATGCTAAAATATGCATGTCTTCTTGTTTTTCTTTGAAGACTAGAACCTAACTTTGGCTTGACTTTTGATAGTGATTCGTTGTATAA
Source organism: Wollemia nobilis (assembly GCA_028583015.1). Lineage (NCBI taxonomy): Eukaryota > Viridiplantae > Streptophyta > Pinopsida > Araucariales > Araucariaceae > Wollemia > Wollemia nobilis. The sequence goes on along the minus strand of JAQPPZ010000442.1, from coordinate 10,902,810 downwards.
TAGCACCTAAATATTTGAAGACTAGTGTTTGCCTTAGATATAGTGTTATGCTCTTAGATAGCTTATATATTTACCTTTATATTATGGCCTTTTTTATTCATTATCGCAATGAATATCTTTCTTGAAGAACCTTAGAAAGCTTACAATACTTTATTCCTCTTTATGTTTTGCTTATCCTTTATTATAGAAGCTTTGTATTGCTTCTTTTCTTAGAACACTATTATTCTATGGAAGCTTAGATGCTCCTCTAGTTATCTGTACTTCTACTTCTTAAATTATATGCTCAAGAAGTAGAATGCTTCTCTATATCTGTAGGAATATTTTTATGCTTTCAATATCTATAGAAATCTAACTCCAATATCTTTTTGCAATGTCTTAGGTCACACCTAAGAACCAAATAGGATTCTCCTCCTTAGATAACTTAATATCAATGTCAGGGTGACTATTATTATCCCTAAATAACCAACTTTCTCTTTAGTTGGTTCTTTCTCAATATTCAGTAGTGACTCTCCTCTTCTTCTCTAGAGAATCCTTAATATTATCAGTATGGCTCTAAATATCTCTAAATTTCCAAGTTTTTTTTTGAGTTGGATTTTCTATAAATATCCATCTATCTCTTGAGTTGGTCATAAATCAAATCTTAGTTTAGTCCTAGTCTTAACTATTTTTCTTTCAACCAAGTGGAAAGACCGTAGCATCCAAATCAGGGTCACTATTCCTTGTCCCCTCAATCTCTACTCAATCGAACCTTTTAGAAATAGATTTCAAGTCTTCAGTACTATCAAACTAGACAAACTCCAATATTATGATGGCTAATATAAGTGTATTAAAAATGGATATAATTAGGTGGTAGATTTGATATCACTATTGGTTTTTAAGCCTTAATATCACAAAATATCATAGGTCCCAATATAAAGAAGCCACAATATTAAAGGTAAAAATATCAATAATGAAGAGTAGAATTATATATGAGTAATCTAATATGTATATCAAGGCCAATATAATAATAAAAATAAATTTCACTTACAATATCAAATATGAATATAAATGGCCTAAATTATTCATGAACTATGCATGAAGAAAACTTACAATATTAATTGCTCAAAATATGTATACAAGCTTTATTCACTTTTCTATATCTTCCTCTTTACAATTGGATAATTGGATGTGTTACATTGTATGGAGATTTATCTCCATGATATAGAGATAGTAATATGACTCTTCACATACTTGACTATTGCTCTCCATATGAAAAGTCCTATGACCTTTGGCTTAACATCTTGCCACTTGTATACTAGACTCTCCACTCTCTTCTTACATGCATATTTGACTCTATGACACTTGCACACTTCTACACACGATTCTTGCACTTCTAATATAAACACTTGTGTATTCTTAGCACGTCCTAATTTTTCAAATAAGGTGATATTCTCCAACATACAAATATAAGGAAGTAAAATATTTTTTGGTGTATTGTGCTATGATAGTGAGATGCAGGCCTATTTTCAACCTATATTTGTTGCTAATTTTTAAAGGAGTTAAAAATAAATTTTCATTTTTTTAATTTAAAAAAAAAAAGGAAGACAAGGAGGTATTCTAGGTTAAATAAAAAGATATAGGTAGATTCTAAAATTCTTGCAAGTGAGAGGACACCAAAGTGGTCCACAAAACTAGATGCTAATTTTGAGGTTGCAAATATAATATAAACTTATGTTGTGGATATTTCTAAGGTCTACTATTTATACCACGTGCATTGTTAGGGAGTGAAATTATATTGTGGATATTTCTAAGGTTTCCAAGAGAACAAAAGAAAGTGAAATAATGACAAAGGCAAATATGCAAAAGCCTTTAGAAAATCAAGTTTTCCAACTAGGTTATGCAAAGAATGGCAACATTGGAAATGAGGATAAATTAACCAATTTGTAGAGGCTTAACCAGGTTTTGCTTAAACAAATTAAGATCCTAAGAGAAGAAAATGTTGCTCTTTTGAAGAAAGAAAAGGATTTACAATATTATGAGATAAATTTGAAGGATTATGACATAAATTTTAAGGAAGATATTGTAGTATTGAGAGAAGCTGTAAAACAAGTAGGTAAAAGGAGGAAAAAAGCAAGGGGATAATAATGAGGATGTTGAGGATATTATATTACCTTAGGCTTATTTATAAGCCTAAGTTATATTGCATTGTGGCATAGTATGCCCACATTAGATATTTCCTATTTCTTTCACTTTGTATTTACGTGAGGCATAGTATACCCATGTTGGAAATATATTTGTTATTTGTTAGGATGCTTAGTTAGACTATTAGAGTTGTCTTTTATCTTCTAGCAGTTAGTTGGCATCCATGTTTAGCAGATTGTTATCTATTAGTTATAGTGGTTGGCCATGTTTGGCAAATTATTACAACCACTGTAACCACGTGATTTCATTGTAGCTCTATATATTCTATTGCACTAATGAATAAATTAGCTTCATGTTTGGTATTTCCATATCAGTGGTAATCAGAGCCAAAGGATAAATATTTGCAAGAAGGAGGGCAAGTTGCCACTTCATTGCTAGGTGTCTAGTTGGGTTTTGCAGCTAGTACATCAGATCCTAGGTAGGTGCTTGCATGAAATTGGCTTGAGGCCAGCTGCAACATCATTTTTGTGAAGCTCCAAAGGTGGTAGAGGGTAGAATTTACCCCTGCACCAAATACCCATGATAGAAGTTTAGAGGGTAACCAGACTTGCCTTGTGTGAGCAAGAAATTTTTTATCTGCTTTGAAGATCAAAGAGCACAACATATTTTTGAAGGATAGTTGCACAAATTTTGAGGCTAAATTTTTTGTCAAGAGGAGGTATTGGCACTCCTTGCTAAGAGAGCACCAGGGGTACCAAAGAAAAATAATAGAGCTAATAACTTTTTTTCATGAAAATTGGACAAGTTGGGCTATTCTTCATGCATTATAGTTTAAAATTTAATATTAATATTTTCTAAGCCTAAAATCAAAAAAATGATATTAAGATTACTTTGGTGCGCAAAATTTGGCCATCACTTGGCCAAACATCCATTGGCCACCCACCATTCAATTATAGACTATCTACCTTTGGCAACCTTTCAACAGCTACCCCAAAAATCTGACCACCAAAACCCTTCGATTACCTCCGACTGACCACCGGTAGTGGCCAACCATTCATGGCTAGCCCCTTCCAACTTCTTGTTTTTGGTCAGTTCAACCACTGACGGCTAGCTCCACAACCTTAGTAGACCTTTTCCTGGTCGGTCCATCAGCCCGATAGACCACCGACCTCCAACATCAACTTTTTGTATTTTATGTTGTCATTATATCGAGAGGAGAATGATTTCATACTTGATGTAGAGCTACCATCGTTGATGACATAGCTCATTTCTAGGTTTTTGTCGACCATTTTATAGCAATTCAAGTGAACATTGGCATCTCCAATTGGTAGGATGTCGATCCAAGCGAACACTACCATAGTCAAAGTTTTCCCATGGCCACTCAATTATCTGGTAGGTGATCAAATGATAAATTGTAAAGAAACACTATTTCACAGGTGGTAGTGCAGTCGATTGTGTTCGACGCAGCTCAGACAATGAATAAAACCCATTTTGTTTCGATGGTTTTCTAATATTTTAGGTAATTTTGATGTAAAAAATCAAATTTTTAGCACAACTTTGGGGTTTTCAACTTGATTTTGACGTTCATAGCTAATGTCCTAGTGAGAAAATATTTTTTTAGCATCAAGTGGACGTCGTGCACATTTCCAACATTCGCAACCTATCTCCCGATGAATTTCTGATGATATTCAATAGTACTAGAAAAAAATTTACATTATTCTAATGTAGATTTCACGTTTGCAACGTCCAAAACCAGTTTTCAATGAAGAATTCTGATTTTTAGTTGTACTTGATAATTTTCAGGAGGATTTGGACTTTTCAATGACAAATTGACATTTTCAGTGTATTTTTGTGATTTCAGCAAGACCCTTCTAGCAGTTTGCATTTCATTTAATTTTTTCACTATGGGATTATCACATATTTCTTGGGTGAATAGTTTGTGATGGTTCTTAAGTGCTAGTGCACACTAAGATATTGTGATCACCTCTTGGTGGTCACAGTTGTCCCTGTGCTCGTGTGTAGAAGCACCCGATGGTTGGGTGCAAGCCAGGGAGACCGCTCACATGAGCCACCCACACTATAGCTACTACGTGAGGCACTTGTGTGAGCCTCAATGTTTCTTGAACCACACACAATCATTGACCAAGGAAAAACATCATTGACTCTGAACTGTTATGCGTTGTTTAACCTGCCACCCCGTTGACCCAAAAAAAATATTGTTGGAGGAAACAATATTTTGCCACCAATTCATTTTTTTGGCACCAAAGGTGAACTTTTCAATTTCTTTTCCAATTTCACCCAAATTCAATTTATTTTTGCCTCAAAATCTAATTTTTACAATATAAGGGCTAATTTCCTTAATTTTAGTACTATTATTTTTACTCATTTCTCATTTAAAGGGTAAAATATTTTTTGTAAATTGAAAATTAATGTTATTGTAAATCATTAAATTTAGCCCATGCTGTAAATTGGAAGGCAAAATATTGTAATCTAGGCAAATTTTGCATTATGAAAACTGGAAATTTATTCCTAAGAACCTAGATAGTTCTTGCAACCATTTTGGAATCCTCCTAGTATGGCATATACACATAATCAAATGGCTGCTGACCTCAAAATAAATATGGAAAATATTACTGTTGCAGTAAATATTTTGGTAGATAAAGTGAAAGATATTGTTGTTCAATTGACTCCTGGTGATATCAAAATCTATCACAATAATGCCAACAAGGCAAAATATGAGGTCAAATTATATGATAGATCAAGGGATCCTGATGTCTTGTCTACATGGATTTTAGATATGCAAACTTGGTTCACTTTTGCTAAAATTCCTAAATATGAACAAGTTGCTTTTGCCACAGTAAAACTCATACGCTTAGCAAAAGTTTTGATTTTAGAAATACAAAGCCATAATATTGCCATGACTTGGAAAGATTTAATCTAAATTCTAAAAAAAATATTTTTCCCACCAAATTACGAAAGTGACCTCATGACAAAGTGGTATAAGTTGAGGCAAGCCTATAGTATGTCAGTTGCTGACTACATTTTTCAATTCAATAGGCTAAGGGTTCTTCTTGGTATGAAATATTCAGAAGAGGATTTGATTAACAAGTTCACATGTGGATTGCAAGATCATATTTTTAGGGAAATCAAGTTCAATAATTTCCTCTCTTTTGATGTGGTATTCAAGCATATCATTCTCACATAGGAGAAATTTGGTGCCTCTTACAGATTTTGATAGGAAAGCAGTTCCAAAGGTGTAAATCAGCATCAAAAAAAGGTGAAGAACACTTCTTATTCTTCCCCTCATTCTTCTTCTCCTCCCACTTCTCCTAAAGTACATTCTTCTTCTCACTCTAAAGATCCTTCTTCTTCAATGTATTATGATTTTTGTAAAAATCATGGTCATACAAAGTCTAAATGCTTTAATTTTAAAAGAATGAAGAAGAGGAAGTCCCTAATTGTACAGCCTACATATGAGGAACCACAAAATTATCCCATTGTGACTACATGGACTAAAGAAGAATATCTTGCTTTAAAAGATAAACTAAACAAAGTTACCCTCATGTCAATTTTTTTGGCACAAGGGGGTCATGACCATTTTTTTGTCACTAGAGCCCACGTTACACATGATTTTTATGTGTATTGTATCATAGATAATAGCTTGCAGAAGAAAATCATTGCGAGGATCGTTTTTGAGAAGTTGAAGCTTCCCATAAAGCCACATCATCAACCCTATGTACTTGGGTGGAAGGATGTAGACTTCACATCTAACATCACATACACTTGCACCTTGACTTTTGCTTTTGGTTATAATTTTATGGAAAAAGTAAGATGTGATGTCATTGAGATGGATTTTTGTGGCCTATTTCTTGGTAAGCCCTATCAATTTTATAGGAATGCAATGTATCATGCTAAAAATAACACATACACCTTGGATGTGCATGATAAAATATATTTGACACAAAGCACTACACTCACATAAAATTTAATGCTAAGTTGTAGGTAAGCTCATAAGGTATTAAGTTAAACACTTATTTTGGCTCCTACTTGCATAAGTCCCACACAAGATAAAGAACAAGCACCGTCAAAGACTCATGATAAAGAAGAAGCTTCATTTTCACAAATTGAACAATCATAAGAGCTTGTGGTTAAGGAACCCATCACTCTCACTCATGGGAAAGATACCAACCATTCCATTGGAATCATTTTGGGAAAACCTATGAACACATAACCACTTGTTCCACAGAAGTTGCCTTTGGCTTTACCCTCTTCCACCATTGCACATACGAAGGATCAAGCTAAGGTCACTTCCTTAATTCAGCACTGGCAGAGCCTTTAGGGCAAGATAACATAGGACTTGTGGAAGACTTAATTGGAGAAGTAGAGAGCGATGAGCAAGCATCATAGTCCTCACTCATTTTAGGTTGGAGACAGAGTTTGGCATCCTTTGGAGAAGTGACGCTTTCTAGATACACCATATAAGGATCCTCCTATAGAGTTAAAAATGTGATACCAAACAATGCTAACTAAAATAGAATTCAAATAAACCAGATATTGCACAACAAATGAGATTTATATTAAATGGCGAGGAGCATAAAAACTCCATTGTTACAATAATGGATTTGAGAATCCTTTTATGATACAATTATTACAAATCTTGCTAGGGTTCTTCAAAACCCTAGCCACAACAAATGGTGGTGTCTTTAGTTATGTCTCGCTCCTAATAAATTTGAGTGGGCTTCTTGATATCCGATGTTGGGCCACTCTAGATTAACCAGTTATCCAATACTAATGCAACACCTTTAGATCTGCACATAATGACACAGTAAAATAGTTAGTAATACCTGAGGGCTCCATAATGTGAGGCACTCTATAAGCAATTATAAAACCCTAACTAATTATTGCAAATGGAGTGAACAGACATGTTAATGCATGAAATGAAATCAATAATGAATAGCTTTACCTTACTTTGATTTCTGTATTTTGATCTATGAAATTTTGTTTCAGGTGGTAGGCACATTGGTGCCCTAGCATTGCTCAAATGCTAGGAGGTCTTCAAAAATGCTAGGAGGTCTTTAGAATGCTTACGTAAAATATTTGTGGATGCTCTACGACTGCAGGAAACACTCATGGGTGCTCGATTTTGGTAGGGAGGTGCCCAGAGGTGCTTGACAGTGGAAGGGAGATGCCCAGAGGTGCTCGATGATGGTAGAAATATCTTGGAGGTGCTCGAGGGATGAGGAAAGATTCTACAAAAGCAAATCTAGCAAGGGAAGTAAATGGCAATGACTGCAAGAGTTCTAACGAGTGAGAAGGGCGGTAAAAGTACTTGAACACTCAAGTTACTTAAAACTTAGGGATCTTAAGCACTTCGGGAACTCAGGCAAAAGACTTAGGATTTGAGCCATAAAAATAGCTTCTATTTATAATCCAACCTATGGCATGCTAGGGTTTCAATTATACTAATCGTGTGGTTGAGATGAAAGCACATCGGAGGGTGGATATTAAATCTAGGGTGTGGCATGGATTGATGTGGATGGGTGAATAGGATTAAATGAAATTTAATGGTTGGGATTAATTCACTTATATAAATATATATTTATTAAATATATATAAAATATAATATATAAAATATTATTATTTAAATATATATAATAAATATATACAAATATATATGAATATTAGGTGAAAATGGCGAGAAAGTTAGGACGGATGACAAATTACTAGGTTTTGATGGTTTAAATGGTGTAAAAGCATGGATGGAGAATAAGTGGCCAGGTTTTGGTGTCTACGTATGCCCCTTTTTGTATTGCATTGTGTGAAACACAATGCAGTGCAAAAAATACGAGACACCTATTTTGGCTAGGTTTCAGAAGCAGCTTCTCTTGGGTTGTGGAACATGAGCTTGAAGACAAAAGAATAAAAGAATTTTGATTTTTGCATAGCTTACCCCCTCAATTGGCGAATTATGTTGCAGATGAATCTCACGAGCCAATTGAAAAAAATTGTGCAAATGAATGATGCAAATGTGATACCATTTTTTCCCCAACGGTGGGAATGGGAGTGGTGGAAATGTGGTATGATGCATCTATTTGTGCCCCAAAATATGAAGGGATTTATGAAAATGTGATGAGAAATGTGCCTATTTTTGCCCCAACAGATGAAGGAATTTTTCAAAGTGCGGATGTCAATATCATGTATGATGTATCCCTTTGTGGAAAATTAAAAACCAAATGTGGTTGCCCCAAATTTGGGGTGATTTGACGCTATTGAACCACTTTGCCTTTCGATGTCATTATTATGAAAAGATGAAAAATGCAAAGAGTAAAAGTAGTCAACTTCGGAGGATCAACTAGTGACTATCATATAATTCCTAGGATCGGAACCAATCACCCTAGCTAAATCCAGTTGCTATGATGACTATCAAGGAAATGTGTAATGATGAAATTTGATTTTTGTCCATGTTTTAAGCCCCATGAACTAGGCCATCAATGATAGCTTTTGTGCAAATTGTTCTTGGAAAGGTTTCACGTAAAATGTGAAGTACCAAATATGATTATGCTTTCGAGCAATGAGATATGTGATGATGAAAATGACCAAGTGTTCTTATGGTAGATTTTTCATCTTACCAAATTGCATGGACATAAATCACTGCAATCGCCAAGTATATAGAAAAACCCACTATATATGAGATTCACTTGAATGTAGTTTGGTACTTGGTAAATGTGTGAATGATGATGTGATGATGATTATCATTTTATGAATATTTGGACCGTTTTGGGGTGCTTTTGTAACTTGTTTAGTGAATTTGCAATATGTGGTTGCAAATGGAAAATATGCATCCAAATCAGTTGGAATGTTTGCAAAACTTGATAAAATGATGAAAAGAATGCATGGATGAAATTTAGAGTGATTTCATTGGGAGAAGCCATTGTTTTGTAAAATTTTAGTCTTTTGTTCAATTTGACACCAAATGCCTGTTGGTGCTTTTGGTCTATAGAAACACCTGTCAGTGTTTAGGTGCTCTACGAACATCCATGGGCACTTCAGTGCACCAGGAAATGCCCATAGGCATCTCAAGGTGCCTGAAGCATCTATAAATAGCTACCAGGATGAGAAACCAAGCTCATTTGTGCATTTGGGAGTTTGAGAAGTTGTGTTTGAGAGAGTAGAGTGAAGTGAGGTGATGCGTTTAGAGCATGAAAGCTATGGTGATGGAGGGAGCTGGTGTGAGGTTCGAGGCTGTAGTTGGGAAATGAGTTACTAAGGTAACAACTTTTTTATTATGCTTTTGTATTGTGAAAAGTGTTATTGGTTTTTTTTTGCAAAATTATTAACAAATGCTTTGTGTTGTGCTGCAACTTAGGATTTTCGAGGCTCGGCATCGATTCTCACCTTACATCCCTGGGATGAGGAATGCAATTTCAGATGAGGAGTGGGAGTTATTAGAGGATGTGGAGCTAGTAGAGGTAGCCCGATTGGATGTAGTAAGGGCTGATGAGGGGTACCTCTATACCTTGGCATAGAGATGGGATGTAGATAGGGGAACTTTTTAGATCCCCATGGGTGAGGTGACGGTTACCTTGGAGGATGTATATCACATCCTCAAGGTGCCAATATAGGGGATCCAGGTTGAGGTTGGGCTCAACCAGAAGATGGAGATGATGTGAATGATGGTTGGCGAGGTGAAGGTGGAGTTTAGGTGTATTCCTTATTTGTCCATGTACGTGGATAAGAAGTTGGATCCCCTTCGTGCTTTGGTTATGTTCATGTTGGCCAAAATTGTGGACCCAAAAAGAACTGCGAGTAGGTTCTCATGGAACTTGATAAGAGTGGTGAGTGACATGCTCACTAGGAGGTAGGTATACGCATGGGCTCCACCTTGTTGGTGTAGGTTTATCGAGAGCTATATGATATCACAAGGCGGTGGAGGAAGGGGTTGGGGTGCAGCCTACTACTACACTATTGGCCATGGTAGCACTTTAGTGTGGCTTGGATGGAGGGCTTACCTATGGCAGGCTTGGATAGGGAGAAACCCTATACTAGGTTATGGGCATTGCCTGAGGAGGTCCAACCGAGTCGACCAGTGAGGATGATTCAGTGGTACCAAGAGTTATGGGTTGGACTAATGTCTACCCAAGTGATATGGAGGTCATGGTGAGGTTTCAGGTGTATAAAAAATGGAGAGCACTTGTAATGAATGTGGCAGGCTCGATGGGTGATTGGGAGACATTAGAGTGAGGTAGAGTACTTCTAGTTTTCATGAGTGCTCAACCAATTTGGGCTAAGGTAAGATGTCCCTGATGAGTTGGTGCATTATAGGAGACATCAAGAGGAGATAGGGATCCCATGCATGAAGCTGTGGAGGGTGGCCTTGGAGTATGATGAGTAGATATATCTCCTAGATATGGAGGATATGGGAACTACCATGAAGTATGATATATGGATCAAGGCTCAGCCGCCATGGGCACCGTCTCAAATATCGAGTGATGGGGATGGAGTTGGAGAGGCTATGTATGGGGGTACTCAGGAGATCAGGGATGAGGAGATCCAAGATGACCCCAAGTGATAGCCACACCTTCGATTCGATAGTCAAAGGTAGAGGGCTAAGGGTGCAGTTTAGTAGGCTCCTGATATTGGGAGAGATGGTGGAGATGGGGAGGATCAAGAGGAGGTTCTATATGGACCTCCAGGTCAGAGCAAGGAGGACTAGATGTAGATGGAACAACAGTTGGTAGAGTGGTATACGATGATCGTGAGGCTCCAGGAAGCTAACAAAGAGAGAGCATTGGTATAATTTTGATATAGCATACCTTTTATCTCAACACAGATATATCAAGGCATTAGAGGATAGGTTGATGGAACATCATATTCCACTTCTTGGTCCTCCAACCTCATATGTGTTTGGGGGTACTAGGCATAGTGAGTCTAGGTATAGCTCTAGGTCTAGGGCTCCTCCTAGATCACAGGGGTCCTCTTGGAGGACATAGCTAATGCTTAGATGTACTTTTATATATGATATTTGGTGCTCCATTGTACATAGTATTTTGGCACTTATTGTACATACAATTTATACATATATATATATATATATGGTTTTTATTGTTTTTGTTATATATATTTTTGTGTGAATGCTTTTTGTGGAATGATTTTGTGTAATGCATGTTTATATGGATGATTAATGCATATGATATATTATGCATGATTGATGCAATATGGCATGTATGGATGATTAATTCAATATAGACTGTGCTAATGATAATTTATAGCTTAGATCTTTGCTTGGACATTTTCTAGCATTGTTGTTTAATCAAGGGCAGCAAACTTGGTGGCGTATGGGTTGAATGGCTTTTTGACGTGACATGGATGTTGACACAAAATAATATATGGATGTTGATATGGAAGAAGATATGGATTTTGATATGGATGTTGATATGGAAGAAGATATGGATGTTGATATGGAAAACTGACTTTTTTACATATACTCAAACATACTAGTAATATCAAACAAAATCACTAACACTGCCTAATCCTTCTAGGACCAAATGTGTATGCAGTGGATTCATTTACCTAATCAAGAGCATGGTAATGACTCGAGGTAATCAAGAACTAGTGTGTGTGCAAGTGAGTTCATTAACTCATCTTGAGTAAATTGTGTAAAATGTGTTATGGATGTAACAAAGAAGTTAGCTTGTCCATATGAGCGATCAGAGGTCTCTTTTAAAAGAGACATGTTGCCATGCATGAGCGTACTCCATTGAAAATCAAGAATCTATAGCTCCTTTGGAGGCTAAATCCATAGTCCATGATTTTTTATTGATCTCTTAAGTTTTGGGGATGACTACCTAACTATCTGACTGGAAACATAGTACGATCCTTACAACCCAATTGATCAGTGGTGTGTGATGTAAAATATTTAGAGTTTTTGTTTGGGATTTTTCCCTACTCTTTCTTTTATTTGTAGAATTGTGATAGTGGTGAGAACCACTATTTTTATGGACTATGTTGCATGATGGGACTAGCAAGGATGACCCTTTTCACTTCGAGGTTCCTACCAAGTATGGTGTTATCCCTCTTTGACACAAGATGTTTTTTAAGATGTGAAATTGTGCTTGGTTCAAGATTGTTTTGGAATCAATTCCCAAAACTCAAGATTTTCTTAGTGTATATGTGCAATGGTCATAAAAATAACTCAACATATATTTTAGAGGTTTCTTAAAACACTAGGAGTGGCTGAGTGACTAAAAAAATCTAGTACTTGTGAACCTATGATTTAGACTTAGTGGTAATTTGACTTGGTGGAATTTGTGTGAAGGTGCCCCTGATTAAGGCAACATGATTTTGTTGGACCAATTAGGACCTTGAACTTGGATAAATTATCCCTAACATGGAATGTGAGATGTTTATGTGAATGCAAAATATGAAATGTGGGTGAATGCATTGTGTTTGTATGGTGAATGCAAGTGAAATGCAATGTTATGAATGAAGTGTATGTAAATATTTTTGTGTATTAGCCATGTCTATATACATATATATCAATAAAATCATGCATAGAATGCTCTCAAGTGTATAACATTAAGTTGTTTGGGTTCTTCCTCTCCCTCTAAACTAGTAATTTTGTAAGTGTCATTACCCACTCTTTGTGTAACAATGTATGGACCTAACCAATTAGTGGTAAATTTATCTTGAAGATGCGGTAATACATTGGTTTTTTTTTGTTCTCTTTAAGAACAAGATCTCCTGATTTGAATTTACGTAGATTAACTTTGACGTTGTAATAAAATTTGAGGCAGTCTTTATAAACTTGTAAATGCTCCAAAGCATTGTCTCACCTCTCATCAAGAAGTGTGAATTGGTCAAGACGTGCTTGTCTAGCAGTGTCATCATCTATGAATTCCTACAAAGAAAATTGTAAGGGATCTCGAGCTCAAGAGGTATGATTGCTTCAGCTCCATATACCAATAAAAATGGTGTTGCCCCTGTAGGCATGTGGATGCTTGTTCGATAAGCCCATACTGCCAAGTGAATTTGTGTATATGAATATCTATGATTTTCTTTGATAAATTTCTTGAAAATAGCAATTACGATCTTGTTGGAAGCCTTAGCTTGTCCATTTGCTTGTGGGTAATAAGGAGTGGAGAAACTATGTTGAATTTTATATTTCTCGTAAAGTATTTGAACATCCTTGTTCTTGAAAGAATATCCATTGTCAAAAATTATTTTGGAGGGGATACCAAAGCAACAAATGATATGATGGAGCATAAAATCCACAATTCTAGGTCCTATCATACTGGTTAGAGGAATTGCCTCAATCCACTTTGTGAAGTATTCAGTGGTTGTGATTATGAAAGGATGTTGTCCTGAGGAAGGAGGTGAAATTTTTCTAATTATATCTAGATCCCATTATGAAAAGAGCCAAAGGCTTTTAATAGGTTGTAAGGCTTGTGATGGTACATGAGTTAAATTAGCATGTTCTTGACACTTTTTGCAATGTTTTACATAGGTGCAACAATCACATTCTATTGTGGGTCAATAATAACCCATGCATAAAATACGCTTTGCAATGGTCATTCCACTAAAATGACCACCATTGTAACACCCCAGGTTAGAACCACCTGGTTTTCTATTCTTCCCAAGTCACAACCACCTAGTAGTCATAAAAAAAATTATTTTTATTCTTTATTTGAACGTATTCATTTCTTTTGCTAGTTTGAGCATGTTAATATCATCTTCATGAGTGCCATCCCATTGTAGTCGGAGTACCCATGATATTAGGATTTGGCCAAGTTCTATTTAGTTGCCCTTTGGAACTTCACTCTCCTCCCAAGGTCCTAAGTCTAGCAATTGGGTATCTTTTATCCTCTAGGTCTCATTTCACCTAGAGGTGTTACGCTTACATTCCCGTGTCTTATAGTATTGGCCAGTATTTAGGCCTTTTGCCCTGTAATACTTTAGCACATGTATGCTTGAGCTAGACGATCAACCACTTGCCTTGGAGCATCGTCTAAGGTTTTACCAATACCCTGGTATCCACCCGATGTTATGTGTTTATTAACCAACATGATGTACCATACCATCATGCTATCGGTATTACCTAGTCAACACATAGGGACAACCTAGAAGGGATGTCCATACAACCCTTCCTTACCTCCCGTTCTAATATTCCTGTCAAAAATGCGATTAGATCCCTAAACCATGATGATTACCTACCTATATCATCATTAATTTTAATTTCTTGATGGTTGCCTACCCGCAACATCACTGATATTGTCTCCCCACAATCTCGAGGATTACCTTCCCACTTTCAAAGGTATTTTAACATGGTTTATCTAGGGTTAACGGAATATGGTTGATGTTTGGTTATAATGTTTCGAAGGGATTATTAAGGTATATTCAAAATTTTCTCAGGTTCCACAAGCTTGATTAATTCATGTTACCCATATCAGAAGAAAACCAAAGCTTAACACTCATAATAATGTTTCCAATAATTTCCTCTATATCCATGTTAAGCATATAAATAAATGACTTCTTAATTTGAAAGCATAAAGACATAACCTCTCTATATTTTAATACTTAAAAATGAATGTTAATTCCTTCTCTTCATCTAAAAGAAGTAATCATTTTCTTTAAACAATTTCCCTTATCTTAAAAACATAAGATCTATTGACATCACTATACATAAAACCAAGCAAATGTCATTCCTTTTCAATTTCAAGAAAAAACATATAACTTTTCTCCCTTTTTATTCAAAAGTAAAAACAACAGACAATTTTTGATAAATATCATTTTCTATTTAATTTCTCCTTTTGTGTTAAAACATCTCCCATGATCCATTATCCTAAGAACATTTCCTATTAAGACATAAGTCAGACAATATTCATGTTTTGAGGTCATTTTACATAAACCATATAACTATTTAACTTTTAATTTGAATGTACAAAGACAAATATCATATTTTGATGGCATAAAGACAAATAATGTTTTCCTCTCATTTTCGAATATCAACTCTAATGATATATTTTCTGACCACTGGCACATGAAACCCAATAACAATTACGTAAAGGAGAGCACTGCTAATTAATTCCATATCAATATAAAATAATTACAAAATTTGAATCATCATAATATAATTCTGTTTAAGGAGCCCCATGATTAAATTTTAGACTTCCAATACTTCCATATTTACTCAGACTAACATCGACGTGCGACATCCCAATTTTCAACTATATTAATAAATGTTATGCAATAGTTTATGACACGAGTATCTAGAGGTTGGTGTGATTACGATTATCACAAGCATATGAGGTCAAACACTACATACGATAGGCCATAATAAAGTTCACAATCTAACGGAATCGCGATTAAGGCTTTCAACTAAGTGCCATCCTTTGGAAGAAGAGATAATCAATTGGCCATATCAACAAGACATCTAACATAAATCGACAGTTAAAGAATATTAGGAGCATATGGTGACACCCAGATGGGTCCAAAAGTTGAGAAGATCTTGAAGGTAAGGGAAGCTACGGTTTCCTTAATAATGTTGCACCATGAAGACACTTACGAATTTAACTTGCTTACTTCCAAGCATCTCTGATACACAGTCCTTTAAAAAGGGCTTCAACATAGTTTTATAGAGAACGATTTGGGTGTCGCCGCCACAGAATGTTTTTCTAAATTAATGCCAAGGGATTGGATTATAACAAAAAAAATGTTTATGGTGTAGAGTTCAGAAACCCATACAGGCTACGTTCATGCTTTTCTTGGAAGAAAATAATACTGAATCAACCTAGGGGACTTAATGATTAACCATCGGTGATATTTGCAGGTTTGAGGGCCAAAATATTTAATAATTATATTACTGCCAATTCCTAAATTACAATCTCAGAAAATAAACTTAGGTCTTTTAACAAACATAGTAGATTTATGGTGGAATTAATCACTGTCCCAATCTATTTTTAATACATGAACAGAGGCCATAATTTTTCACAGTGGCATTATTTTACTAGATATGTCGAAATTCAATCCGTTATTATAGGCGAATCAAGGGTCAAAAACTATTGACGTTTATATACATTTTAATACTAAAATTTGTGTTTTAAAAATTACTTCAAAAGTACCAATGAGTTCACTTCTCAATTTAAAAATAAGGTCAGAATGATGCTACAGAAGGTTTAATTAAGTGACAACGAAGGTAAGGTCACCAAAACACATAGATGTCCACTTATCAAAAACCAACAACACAACCAATAACAAAGTACGGAGTAGATAACAGTGCAACCATATACACAATATGCAACTCTAGGAGTTCACAACCAGATAGCAAAATATTTTTTCCTTAACATCCATACTAAATAAAATCGCTCTTCAACATGGTGACAATAAACATACAAGATTACAGTACCACACAGGCTATGGATTAAAATTTTGGAAACCATAACACCATCTCTTTTAAAATTACAGTAGATATCAAATTGAAACATAGCCTTCGACTTTTCTCATAACATTATATAGGAGATAGCCATTCATATGTTGGCCTCTGTCAATTTAAAATATATTGAATTTATTCGACGTAAAATTGTCCACCCATGAAAAGCTTAATGGCCATAGCAGCATCATTTTTGAACACCTAGTGCAAGTACCAAGTCCACCTTCATCCAAATAGAGCTAGGGTTTAAGGAAATGAAATTTCAAGATCATGGGATCAAAGCGGCCAACTACCATGAATGCATGCTACCCTATATGCACTCACATTCAAATCCATGCAGATAGAGAAATCATTTCATACAGGGATACATTCTACCAAAAATAAAGGATGAATACAAAACTATACCAGACTACTAAAATATGGAGGCACACTAGAGTTATTTCCATTTCAAAACCCAGTGCCACGCTCACCCGTAGCATCCACAATTTGAGAAGAAAAATTATTGTTACAAGAAATGTATAGGCATCCATAAAATACACAAGAATTATTCTTTATCCCATTACAGTTGAAATGCACCCATAATCATACCAAAACATCTATAGCCATGTAGTAATTATTTATAATGAAAATAATAGAAACCCATTACAGAATCGTATTATTAGGGTTACAGTGAAGTGGGAAGCACAGCCAGATAATTTTTGGTTAAATTTTTCTTAATGGTTAATCAAGACAACGCCCTTAATACTGATAAATCCCTTAATTTTAAACTTAGCAGTAGCTCTATTACAAGAGGAAAATACAAACATCATACAAAGAAGATTCCTTAACAATTTCATACTTTGTTCCTAATAAAAATTACCACCATTGTATTAAACCCTCTTATGTTAAATTTTTAAGATTGAATTCGAAAGGAGTCAATGTGACCTGGTGCATTGTCCACCTTAACCCTTCAGTCTTATTGTCGATTCTTGCACCTTTTCTTTTCCCACTTCAAAACAAGGTTATTTCTCTTTAAATAAATAACGAGAGCAATTCAGAGAGATGCCACTTGTGAAACACATGCTTCCTCCCTGCCACGTGTGTCAATTTAATTTCATCTACCTAATTAGGGTATGGGTTGACTTAAGGTTTTCCCATAGTTCTTATTATAGGATGTGTTTTATTTCATAGTTTAAAATAGGTTGATCTTAGGTTTTAGTTCTAGTCCATGGTTTATAATAGGTTGACCTTAGGCTAAGCTCTAGCTCATGGTTTATAATAGGTTGACCTTAGGCTTAGCTCTAGTACATGGTTGATTTATAATTATTTTTAATTAGTGCTTATTATTATCATTTTTAATAATAATATTATTATTATTATTGTTATTGTTATTATTTTATCACCATCCCTTTTTATGATTATAGCAATTACTACCATTATTGTTTTGGTCACCTTTCCCTTAGAAATTTTATTACTATTATTTTTTTTTGATTGGTTGAAAGGGTGTTGAAAGGTCCCTGAACCTTGTACAAAACAGTCGTGGGCCTCCGAAGAGGGAGGCAAAGGGGAAGAACGATGGCAGCAGAACGAGAAAGCCTGAAAATAATAGGGGCCACCTAAGGTAAAGGCGCCCAGAGGAACCAACTAGAAGAACTAACTAAAGGGAAACATGACCAAAGGCTAATCAAAAAAGGGAAAGCGAAACTTAAACAGAGAAATTCACCATTTGGAGGTGTTGTGGCTGCTCCACAACGTACCCCAAAATTGGGGACCCACCTTTTTTGCATGTTTTCCAAGAAGACCGAAGAGGCCCATATGCTAAAGATCAAAGAAAAAGCAAAACACCACAAGGAGAAAAAAGTGTCGCGATATCGTGACATGTTGCATTTTCATGGTCCAAAGCAAAGGGAGAAAGCAAGGAGGAAAAAGTGTCGCGATATCGCGACATGTTGCATCGTCGCGGCCAAAGGAGGAAAAAGTGTCGCGATATCATGACATGTTGCATCGTCGCGGCCAAAGGAGAAAAAGTGTCACGATATCGCGACATGTTGCATCGTCATGGCCAAAAGAGAAAAAGTGTCGCGATATCGCGACATGTTGCATCGTCACGGCCAAAAGAGAAAAAGTGTCACGATATCGCGACATGTTGCATCGTCGAGGCCAAAGAGAAAAAGTGTCACGATATCGTGACATGTTGCATCGTCGAGGCCAAAGGAGAAAAAGTGTCACGATATCGCGACATGTTGCATCGTCGTGGCCAAAGGAGAAAAAGTGTCGCGATATCGCGACATGTTGCATCGTCGCGGCCAAAGGAGAAAAAGTGTCGCGATATCGCGACATGTTGCATCGTCATGGCCAAAGGAGAAAAAGTGTCATGATATCGCGACATGTTGCATCGTCGCGGCCAAAGGAGGAAAAAGTGTCGCGATATCGCGACATGTTGCATCGTCACGGCCAAAAGAGAAAAAGTGTCGCGATATCGTGACATGTTGCATCGTCGCGGCCAAAAGAGAAAAAGTGTCATGATATCGCGACATGTTGCATCGTCGCGGCCAAAGGAGAAAAAGTGTCGCGATATCGCGACATGTTGCATCGTCACGGCCAAAGGAGAAAAAGTGTCGCGATATCGCGACATGTTGCATCGTCGCGGCCAAAAGGAGAAAAAGTGTCGCGATATCGCGACATGTTGCATTATCGTGGCCAAAGAGAAAAAGTGTCACGATATCGCGACATGTTGCATTTTCGTCGCCAAAGAGAAAGAAAAAGTGTCGCGATATCGCGACATGTTGCATCGTCGCGGCCAAAGGAGAAAAAGTGTCGCGATATCGTGACATGTTGCATCGTGCGGCCAAAAGAGAAAAAGTGTCGCGATATCGTGACATGTTGCATCGTCAGGCCAAAAGAGAAAAAGTGTCGCGATATCGCGACAAGTTGCATCGACGCGGCCAAAGGAGG
Source organism: Wollemia nobilis (assembly GCA_028583015.1). Taxonomy (NCBI): domain Eukaryota; kingdom Viridiplantae; phylum Streptophyta; class Pinopsida; order Araucariales; family Araucariaceae; genus Wollemia; species Wollemia nobilis. Next base: position 10,883,330 of record JAQPPZ010000442.1, on the reverse strand, counting down.
AAAAAGTGTCGCGATATCGTGACATGTTGCATCTTCGCGGCCAAAGGAGGAAAAAGTGTCACGATATCGTGACATGTTGCATTTCGTGCCCAAAAGAGAAAAGTGTCGTGATATCGTGACATGTTGCATTTTCATGGCCAAAATAGAAGAAAGAAAAAGTGTCGCGATATCGCGACATGGTAGGTGATTAGAGCATCAATAGACCATACCAATCCCCCTGGCAACAGCTCACATTGTGCAAACATTGAAACTTGTAGGATCATTCCTTAGGCCAATGGGGAAGGAGTCTCTCCACACTTGAATGTCAGATTCGTCGACTCCCCTGTTAGCTAGCCAGTCCGCAGCTTTTTTTCCTTCCTCGTACTGATGCTTAATGACTAATTCTGGGTAATTGCCAACTAGAGCCTTGCATTCTTGGAAAATCGAAGCTAGGGACCAGGGAGGCTTAGCTGTACCTTTGAGGCAGTTGATACAATGCAACGAGTCTCCTTCGATGATAAGTTTATTGATGGTCAACCCTTCCATGAGGATCAAACTTTGGAACAGAGCTCGAGCCTCTGCCATATTGTTGGATTGAATTCCCAGGTTCTGGGCGAAGGCCAAAATTATTTCTCCCCTGTGGTTTTCGAGAATTCCTCCTCCGCCAGCCGCTCCTGGGTTGCCTTTAGCCACACCATCGAAATTGAGCTTGTGCCACCCGGTAGGTGGTAAGACCCACTTGATGACAGACCTGTCAACAGAATTACGAAGCATAACAGAGATGTTAGACAGATTGAAAAGTTTGGCTAGATCCGATTCTAAGCCAGGAGAGGGGGGTTTGGAGAAGAAACAAGAGAGGCATTCTTTGTAGATAGGGCCAAGATTTTGACAATGATAATCTTCTTATCAGTGGCTTGATTTTTGAAAATTTTGGCATTTCTCTCGAGCCATATCTGCCACAGGTAAAGGTGAAGGCAAGCTTGCCACATGAATTTTAGTTGGTTGCTCTTGAAAGGCCGGGGCCATTGCTTAATAAGGAGGGGAATGGAAGGTGGGAGGGTTGTGGAGATGCCAAAGGTGTTATGGACCTGGTTGAGAACTGCTAAAGAGAAGGGACATTCCAAAAAAACATGCGAAATTGACTCACAGGCATTTTTGCACAGGATACACCAATTGGGAATGAGTAACCCTCTGATTATCAAGTTGTCTATGGTGAGGATTCTATTTTGGGTGGCCAACCAACAAAATAATTTGACCTTGGGAATGATCTTGGGAACCCAGACCTGATTTGATAAGTCCCATCCATCTGTGGGAGTTTCTTGACTGTAGTAAGCTGATTTGACAGTGAAATTTCTAGATTCTTCAAGGTTCCAGACCATGGAATCATCTTTGTGTGAGCTCGGGATGATGCAAGTCCTCAACAAGTTTTGTAACCGCCTGAGAGCCTCGGTGATATGCCTGGGCCCGTTAAGAGCCAGGTGTTTCCATTTACATCTTGTAGGACCTTGGGTAATGAAGTGACACACCTTATCTCCAAAGGTGGCTTCTGTAGTCGCCTTGAGCACTGCAAGATGCGGATCTTGGCTGAGAGGTTTATCACGGATCCACGGGTCATCCCAGAAATGGATGGTCATTCCAGTTCCTAGACACCACCTTAAGCCTTCCATGATGATTTTCCTTGTTTTGATTACGCCATTCCAGAAATGGGATCCGATAGGTAGGTTGTGCTCTCCAAGAAATGAAAACTGTTGAAGGTACTTAGCTTTAATGATATCAATCCATGTGACTTTTTCATTGATGGTAAGTCTCCAGGCCTGCTTGGCAATGAGGGCCATGTTCATCCGGTTGATGTCTCTGAATCCGAGTCCTCCATCCTTTTTCTTGGAACAGACCCTGTCCCAGGCGACTAGCGAAAATTTATTCTTGTTTTCGTTTCCAGCCCAAAGGAATCTGCGTTGAATTTGTTCAATTTTTTGGCAGATGGTAGTTGGAGCTTTGAAGATAGATAAGAAAAAAATGGGGATACTTTGAAGGCAAGCTTGGACCAGAGTGGCTTTGGCTACCTAGCTGAGCATTGAGCTTTTCCACCCCGCTAGTTTCTTGTTGAGGCGATCTAAAACAGGGTTCCACATAGCCGAGACAGATCTGCCATGGAAAAGCGGTAATCCAAGATAAGTAGTTGGAAGACTCCCAATGTTGCACCCAAGGATCTCAGCAATCCTATTTTGTCTGTGAGTGGGGGTATTGAGAAAGTACAACTTGCTTTTACGGTAGTTGACTTTCTGACCAGCCGCCTCTTCATAAGAATCAAGAATGTTCTTAATGATTTTTGCTTCGGGAACGGAAGCATAAGAGGTTAGAATAGTGTCATCAACAAACTGTTGATGGGATATGGCTTTGGATGTTGAGGCTGGTTTGATCCCGGAAATAAGACCCCTGTTACAGGCATCTGAAAGGGTTCTTCCAAGGGTTTCGGCCAAAATAATGAAGAGAAAGGGAGACAGGGGGTCCCCTTGACGGATGCCTTTGAAACTTTGGAAGAAACCTGCGGGTGAGCCATTGATTAGAACAGAGAACCAAGCAGTCGAGATACATTCACGAACCATCTTGATCCATTCTTTGTGAAACCCAAACTTTTCCAGGACTTCAAACAGGAATTTCCAGGAAACACGGTCAAAAGCCTTGTTCATGTCAAGCTTGAGGAACATGCTGGGTTTTTTATTTTTAGATGCCGAGTGGGCCAGTTCGTGGATGGTTATCACTCCATCCGAGATGAGTCTGCCTTTGACCGAGCTCCCTTGGCACTGGTCGATGATGGAGGGAAGGATGGCTTTCAACCTATTTGCCATAACTTTGGTGATAAGTTTGTAAATGACACTGCAGAGGCTGATCGGCCTGAAATCAGAAAGGGAAGCGCAATCGTTGGACTTGGGGATTAAAACAATGAAAGTGGAATTGGCCTCTCTCGGCATATTTTTGGCTCTCTGGAAGAATTTAACTGCAGCAACGACATCTTGGCCCACGATTTCCCAGAAGTGTTGAAAAAACCGGGGTGGGAAGCCATCGGGTCCGGGGGCCTTATCAGGTTCCATTGCGAACAGAGCTTCTTTGATCTCATCTTCAGTGAAGCTTTCAAGCAATTTTCCATTATCATTGTTAGACACCATCTTTGGGATGTTCTGTAGCAGAGAACTTGAGGTGAGGGGATGGCAACCAGTGCTTGGTCCTAAGATTTCCTGGAAGTGGCAAACAACTTCCTGTCTAATTGCTTGGATGTCAGAGACAATGGATCCATCTGCCTTGGTCAGCTCAGTGATTTTATTAGAGCCTCTGTGACGCATGGTGGATGCATGGAAAAACTTCGTGTTGGTGTCTCCTTCTTTGAGCCAGAGGTTTCTGGATTTTTGCCTCCAATATGTCTCTTCCTTAGCCAAGGCATTGTGAAAATTTGAGAGGAGGCTCTTTTCTTCAAGGAAAGTTTTGGCCCTCAGATCTCCTCCCTGAATCAGATTTTCCACCCTTTTCAGCTCATCCATTAGATGCTTTTTCTCGCTAAAGAGGTTGCCGAAGACATCCCTGTTCCAACATTTCAGCTTGAGTTTGACCGCTTTCAGTTTGAGGAACAGATTTGTGAGAGGGTTTGGACAGAAATCCTGCTGCCACCATTGGCGAATACACCGGCCTATATCTGGATGAGTGAGCCACATATTTTCAAACCTGAAAGGGGTTTTGAAGATTTGTTGGGGTCGTGTACAATCCAAAATTAAGGGATTGTGGTCGGAGCCAATTTTTGGGTGGCTATGAAGCCTGGCATCGCCAAAAATAGGAATGAGTTCTTTGGATAAGAGAAATCTATCAAGCCGGATTTGGATGTGTTGGATTCTCGATCGTCTGTTGCTCCATGTGTAGTTGGATCCTTGGAGCGGCATGTCCATTAGCTCGTTGTGGTTGACAAAGTCACTGAAATCTTCTATGCAACTGCTGGTGATCGGATTGCCTCCTTGTTTATCATACAAATGGAGGGGAGAATTAAAATCGCCACATAACATCCATGGAAAGTCTTCAAAGTTATTACGCATTGCAGAAATGTTATCCCACAACAGTCTTCTGTTAAGAGGACTGTTTGGTCCATATACATTGGTGGCGATCCACTGGAGGTGAGTGACTTTATTAGTAAATAGGATGTTGATGGTTCTGTCTGAGACTGAAAGAACTCTCCCTTCAATGGTTGTCGGGTCCCATAAACAGAGGAGACCCCCGGAGGCCCCTGTGGAGGGACAAAAGGCAAAGTTGTTGTTTTCCCAGATTAGCTTGCAGACTTGAATGCTGCTATTCTCATCTAATTTGGATTCTTGAAGGAACATAATATTTGGTTTTAGATTTTTTCTTACTGTTTTAACAGTTCTCTGTTTTGCAGTCCCGTTGAGGCCTCTGACATTCCAGGAGACGATCTTCATCGAGACGATTTGGAGTTTGCTTTGCGGCCTCTGCCTCTCCCTTGAGACGGAGTTAGTTTGGGTCTAACTTCATCCTCGTCTTGATGAGTTGTGTTGGAGTGGTCAAAAATGGGGCCCAAGATGGTAGGCACTGTGTCATCGACCATTTCGATCTCAGCTGCTTTGAAAAGTTTTTTTGCATTTGACGGTCGTCCCCTCCTCTGGTCTTTGTTGACGTCTGCTTTGGGTGTGGGATTGGGTGACTTCGATGGGCTGGAGGTTTGGTGGATGTCGGTGGATAGCGAGTCAGCCCCAGGGTGAGACTCCTCAGTGTGGGTTTGGTTAGCAATGGGATTGGACCCCTCAGCATCAGGCTTTGGGGTTTGAGAAGAAAGGGGTGGGAAGGGAAAGCGGGCCATTGGGGGGATGAAGAGCGGGGAGGCGGGCATAGGGCAGCAGACTCTAGGGGTTGGGGAAGGGGGCTCTGGGAAGGGGGAGGGGCGGGAAGGGAAGAGGAAGGTGTGAGGGACCGGAATCGGTGGGTGAGTTTGGAACAGTCATTGCAGACTTTCCTTTGGACAAAGGGGACTGGATCAAATTGGGTGTGGACGTGACGGTTAGGTCTATGGGTAGGTCATCTGAAATGTCCTCTCCAATGTGCAGGTTATTTAAGGGGGAAAAATGATTAGAGCGAGGAGGCTGAGCGCTTACCTTGTTGGGTTTGACTGGATCTGAAGCAGAGGTCTTAGATGGGCCCACAGATCGGCCATGTCCTCGGGCAGGAGCCTTTTTCTGGAAAGTCTGGATCTGAGTAGCCATATTTCGGCCCGAATCACTGTGGATTTCTTTTTTTCGAGAAGGGCATTGAGAAAGCAGATGGCCCTGTGTATTGCACTCCAAGCAAAAAGCGGGCTTGTTTTCGTACTCAACTCCTTGGCGTCTCCTGTAGCTCCCGTAGTTGATACCAATACAGGTAGGCAAAGCCGAGTCCAGATTTGCCATGACACAAACTCGAGCATAGGTCATTCTGGTTCTGGCTCGGGTAGCAGGGTCGATGGCGACCATATCTCCAATCGGTTGAGTGATGCCTTTGAGTGCGTCATTGTAGAAGAACTGGGGGGGAGCCCATGAAGTTTGACCCAAATCGGTGCGATATTGATAGACTGAGTATCGGGGTCAAAGTCTTCCCCCCATCTCCGTAGAAACAGGCTGCGACGGCCGAAAAACCATGGCCCTCCGGTGAGGATGCGGTGGGTGTCAAGGGCATTATTCAGCCTTATCATGAAAAACCCTCTGGGAAAGGCCACTAACTCCATGCTGCCCGAAAGCTTCCATTTGGATAGAGCCCACTCGCGGATTGTTTCAATATCAGGCCGAGCTCCGACAAATTTTCCAATGAGAGAGATAGACTCTTGGAAAATCAGTGGCTCCATGTCTTCACGCGGGAAAGAGACTTCAGTGCCCGTTACAGAGAAGGACAAAGGAGTTTGGAAAGAAAAAGCGTCGGACAAAGACCGAACTTTGTCAGCAAAGGATAAAGACCAAGGAGGTGCTTTGGAAGGAGAAGAGGAAGAAACCCTAACGGTTTTAGAGCGGCTTCCATCACCATCCACCGGTTTAACCACGCCGTTAGGGTCTTCACCGAGATTCCCGTCGAGTGGGCCTGACAGTGAACCCTTAACAATGAGATTGACAGTGCTTTGGCCGTTGATCACTCCGGACGCGGTAGAACCAGCAATGCCTGCAGATCCCAAAAACTTTGTTGCATCAGCTGCTCCTGCCTTAGTCGCCATCTCCCGCCTTTGGACCAGCTTCGTTCGATGATCTATTACTATTATTATTGTGTATATATATATTTATTTATATATATAATATATTTTTGAACTATTTAACTTGATACAAATTTTGCAAATCATACACAAAATCCTAATATGCAGCTACGTGGATGCAATCTACATGGAACGTTGGTTAAAGGATTTCCATAAGGGGTTTTAATAACCTATCATAGGCGAAAACTCCGTTGCTCATCACATCCCAACTTACCTTTCCTGAGACACCTGTTACTCGTAGATCGAGAAAGATACCAACGCTTTAGTTATGATCTCCACCAGCATGTGCATCTATTCTTGCATCCACAGATTGATTAGTAGCACCATGATCTTGTAGATAAAAATACAAGAGTTATAATTAGGAGGGTTGTTACAACCATAAGTATCATCATGTGATTTAGTTATGGCTCTTTGAGCCTCACTAGACTTGAGATAACGAAGGAGGACTCCATCATAACTATGTTTACATAACACATCTCCCAAGAGAACGAAACAAGCTGCTTTTTGCTTGAATGTGTGTTTGGTAGTTAGAGACATGTCAGATGGGAGTATTCCAAACTTGAGGAATGCTACTATTTGGCTCGACCAAGGCTAATATGAATATGTTTAGATAAAGCAAACATCCTTTTCAAATTTTGACTCAACACGGGTAATGACATATTTAGAGACTCTTTAAATGATAAGGGGTTGTACCTCTCCAAAGGAGTCTTTTGGAATCAATAATCCAAGAGAGGCCATCGCATCTGCAAAACTATTAGTCGAACATGGCAAGCTATTTATTTCATACCAATAAAACTTAGAGAACAACTTCATTGTTACTTCATAATAAAGCTTAATGGTAGGTTCTTTGCATTGGTATTCTTTGTTGATTTGCTTTACGACAAATTGATAATCATCAAATATCTTAATATGCTTAATGCTCATAGCTATAGCTGATTGAAGACCTAGGATCAAGGCTTCATACTCTGCAATATTATTTATGCATTGGAAGTCAAGTTTGAATGATAAGGGGATAGGTACCCCCTATGGTGTATGAAACAAGAATCCAGAACCTTGACCTTTTGTGTACTTAGAGCCATCAAAGAATAGTGTGATATTGACATCTTCCTCTAGAATGACATCTTCTTCTTGCTCAGTGATAGAAAATACCGAATCATCTGGGAGCTCAATAATCAAATTATGATCACTAGGAAGTGGAGCTTTCACAAGTTGATTAGATATTACTTGACCTTTAATGGATTTTTGACTAATAAATTCCAAGTCGAATTCTGTAAGGAGCATTATCCATTTAGTAGTGTGAGTGTTATTGTAAGTGTGGGATATCATATAACGTAGAGGATTTTCTCTAGCTATGACATAAGTTGTGTGGCTAAGCATGTAATGTCAAAGTTTCTTAGTGGTGAAAACCACTACTAAGCACAATTTCTCTACATAAGTGTATCTAGTTTCATAGCTTACCAATGTTCGACTAATGTAGTAAACAGCTTGCTCTTGATTTTGTTTATTCTTTTGTGCAAGCATTGTCCCTAATGCAAATTTCGTTGCTAAAATATAAAGATAAAATGGGATCCTCGGATGAGGAGGAGCTAAGACTGGCGGAGAAGCTAGATATTGCTTAATGTCATCGAAGGCTTTTTGACATTCATTTGTCCAAGAGAATGGCACCCCCTTTTGTAGAAGGTGATTTAATGGCCTGCATTTGTTAGAAAGTTGTGCGATAAAATTATGAATCGATTGGATATTTCCTTGTAAAATACACAATTCCTTTAAGTTAGTTGGGGGAGGCATCTACATGATAGCCTTGACCTTGTTAGGGTCCACCTCAATTCCTCTTTTGGAGATAATGAATCCTAGAATTTTTTCCAAGGTAACACCAAAGACAAATTTCTTGGGGTTCAACATTACATTATGCTCTAGGATTCTATCAAAAACTTTCTCCAATACACCAATATGTTCTTGTCAAGTTTTAAAATTAGCCAAGAGATAATCCACATAATCTTCGATAATCTTATGCATGTAATCATGGAAAATGATGAGTGTCGTCAATCACACCATTTAATCATTATAATTGTCAATCCAGGGCGATGTCCAAGGCTATATACAAAAGGAGATATAGGCAGCTTGAAAATCAGCTCATTCAAAAAATAGACTTTATTGGTGGGACAAGTTAACCTTGGGGGTTTTGGTGTCACTTTAATCCTATAAACTGAAATTGAATTCTAATTACTCTTGCATAATCAAAATTATAGGAATAGAAAGATTGCAAAAAAAATAAAACCTAATTACTTTTGCAGAATGAAACCTATTTACTATTGCAGAATATAAATGACAAGAAAAGGTAGTTGCAGGAAACTGAAATCTAACTAAATTTGCAGAAATATCACCTATTTTACTCTTGTAAAATGAAAAGAATAACAAGAAGATGAAATAGCAGAAAATGAAACACACCGACTAACAATTTATCAATAGAATAGATTAAAGTGGGAAATAATCTACTGGAAACAAGGGAAATTCAATAATGTTGTAATTTGATGCACCAATTAACACTCACACTCATTAACCTAGGTTCAAATCACAAATATCTATGCACTATCAGCTAATGAATAGAAAATAAAATAGGACAAGTCTTTGTTTAATCTATTGCAGCAAAAGTTGTAGAAAAACTTGTCACCAATAAGCCTTCTTCTAAATCTGGAAGTGGCCCTTGCTCCCCTATTCCATAAGAAGGCAAAAAAACTCTCTTAACTACTTAAACACTCAAACATTTAATGGGACAAAATATGAATGAGAAATCCTGCACTTTATTTAGTCTTAAGCAACATTACAATATTTGCAGGAAAACTTGCTAAAAACTGCAATTTGCCATAGATCTACTTTCTTACCACAAGTCATATCCTTATTCTCTACTTCTCTACTTCTCTACTTCTCTACTTCTCTACCTAGCTCAACCAACATAGGAGCCTATTATTTATAACATTCTATTACATATGCCAATCCATTCTGTTTCTACCTTTTAGGGATTTAGCAACTGTTTTGAAGAAGTCTTCCTGAAATGCAGCAAATTGTTATGGTGCAGCATATCCATTTTCCTTGTTGTGTGTCATCCATTGGGAGAAATGCATTGGAAGGGGTGAGAAAACTCCTCATACATCTGTATCCATCCTCATCTCAAAATTTACCATATTTTTGACCATTTTGTTTATAGTTTTGACCAAAACTGGTCCTATTTTGCTCATTCCGGAGCTGCTCCGGAATATCTGGTAGTTTAACCATTTTGACCCTTATCCATACACCAAATGCGTAGAAAAGAAAGTTTGACCAGCTAGGTAGTCTTCTTAAGTCCTTAGAAGAACAATTATATAGATTTTACATGCTAGAATTGACAAATTCCAAGCCATGCTATTTATTGATAGTCGGCTGGAATTTGTATGACTGTTTCTAGATTTCTTGCAATTCAATATTTTTGACTGGTTGCTCCTATTTGGATCACGTGGAAGTGTTGGCAAGTGCATAAAGAGTCACTCCTAGCCTCCCTCAACTATTTCCAAGTGTTTCCCGCATATTTAATTGACATATTCCATGCCTTCCTTCATAGTGACAGGTCGCTGGAATTTGTATGGACTGTCATCTGTTTTTTTACAGCAGTCAAAACATGCCCAACTGCCCTTTTGGAGTGCTTATAACTTTTGTCTCATAACTCCAATGTACACAAAATTTTACCCACATGTTATTGGCTGTATAAATTACATCTGGTTCAATTTTCAGATTTTAACTCCTCAGGAATTACTCCCAGCATTGCTGTCAAGTTGGCCTCTAGCACAAATTTTTACCAGAATTTCCAGTAGTCAAAAAGTGTGAAACTGTCATTTTGTGGGCCCCATATCTTCCATATTATTTATACATATGCCTTAAAATTTTGGTAATGTGTTCTCTCCACTATGAAATATAATTAATATTAATTTGGTTATTTAACTTGCTTTGGATCATTCCCAGTAGATCCGCCAATATGCCCCTTAACGCATATTTGCACCTGTTAACAGCTCCAGGAAAAACACTAAGGCATGAGCTCCAGAATGATGTAACCTTCATAACTTTTTATCTACAACTCGGATTGACTTGCTTCAAAAAGCAAAGTTATAGTTCTTGATGAGAGGAATCTATCAATGCCATAAGAATGTAAATTTATTGCATTATGACATCAGAATTAACATGATACTCATTTTTGACCTTTTACAAGTAAAATGCTTAAAATAGTCAAAACAAGGGTATAATGTTTCTAACATAAAATCATGTAAATAATTAACAATTAATATATTATAATCAACTATTTGGAAATATAAATTTGTATATTTAATAATATGGTAGTTTTTATATGTTAACCATAGTGCAAAAATGAGGTATTTCTTGGCCTCATCAGAAAATGTATGTCATGGCACGTTGATAAGTGGCACCTACATTTTTAAAGCCAACGGCCATCATCTTGTAACAAAAAGTTCCCCAAGGTGTAGTGAATGTTGTTTTTGTTGGTCATCAGGATTTATTCGAATTTTGTTGTATCCTGAAAAATCATCCATGAGTGAAAGCATTTCATGGCCAGTGCAGGTATCGACAAGAATATCAATGTTTGGGAGAGGGAAGTCATCATTAGGATATGCTTTGTTAAGATCTCAAAATTCAGTGTACACGTGTATCACCCCATTAAGCTTACGAATGGGTACCATATTTGAGAGCCACTCAGGATAGTCGATAGGAGCTACGAAGTTCACATCTAAGAGTTTTTGAAGATCTTTTTTTACCAAGAGGGCCACTATAGGATGCATTCTCCTTAGTTTTTGTTTGACCATCTTAACATCAGGTTGTAAGGTGATATTATGAACAACCAAAATAGGGTCAATACCAGGCATGTCCTTATAGGACCATGTAAATATACCCTTCTTCCACTTGAGGAGAGCAATAAATTCCTCTTTTTCATCGGGTGATAAAAATTTTCTAAGTTTGACAATTTGGGGATTGTCTTTGTCTGAACTAAGGTCCACATTGATGGTATCTTCAATGGACATGTGGAAACCTTCCTTAATTTTATGGGGCGTAGGGATCAAATGAATTTCATCTAATATGTCATCCAACTCTTCTAACTTATCCTCATCTATTTTTGCCTAGAAAACCTTGGGATCCGAAGGTGAGAGTGAAGGCAAAGGTGGGGGGGATGGAGGAATGTAGTTGGTGGAAGACCTTAACAATTCCTTGGATAAGATAAATTCAGCGAAGGATGAAGGTGATGAAATCTAGTCCATACCAATGAGACTTATGTCAATTGGAATTGGATTAGTCGGATCATATGGATTACGGAGTGGGATGAATAAATCAATAGGATTCATGTTGACTTATGGGAAATATGAATGAGGAAGGATGGAATTGGATGGAACCTAAGAATTGGTGCTAGAGGCTTGGTTAACCTAAACAACAAGCAATCAACACAAAATGTATTTTACTAAATGATATAGACATGCAATGCTAAAAAATAAAACATGTTTTTTATTTTTTGATTGATTTTTTTATTTTTTATTTTGGTAGTGGTGATAACCACTATTTTTTTTTTATGTACATATTTACAAGTTGGCTTATGGAATGTCTTAATGGAATGGAGGTGGTGGTTCACCGGTAGGGGTGGCTTTCTCTTGTGGAATAAGCAAGAGAAATATGGGCTCATGGATGAGGAACATGTTGAGATAAAACTCATCTTGTTCAGTATGGAGAATAATGGGCTTCGATTCTTCTTTAGATTCATCTAAAATTATCGATATAAGCTCGAATTCTTAATATATTTCATCATCATAATTATCGAGATGGAGGGCTTCTTCTCTTGAATTGAGATTAAGCCTTTGGAAGGCTTGTTCAAGAGAATAGATGGTGGAAAGTGGGGGGTAACCTAGATATGAATGGTCATGCATCTCTTTATATGGAACATCGATAGGTTGATGTACTTCTTGCTCATGAAATCCTAGGCCATGACCTTGCCAATTGACTATGTGGAAATATCAAGATGGAAATTTTGTCATGTTTGGAATGTTGGTAAAAATCGATTCTTTGGATTCTTCTATGGGAGATGGAATTGATGAAGATTGAACCCCCCCATTTATAAAATTTATGTTATCTGTATTTGAACCCATGTTATAGATTGCTCCTATTGCTAAAGGTGGGTCATATGGGCGACCAAAATCCTTAGCACTAGGAATGGCAAGGGGTGTAATGGTGATGTCTTGGACCACGTATTTATCAATACCAGGATTAGTGAGGTGGAGCTCAACTTGGGATGACATGGCAGGACTATGGTTGGATGAGGGATTGAGAAATGGTGAAGATGGAGATATCTCACAATCTATCAATTCAACTTGTGAAACATTAGGTGATGGCGATGGATTGGATTGGGAAGGTTGTTGAATGGACAATGATGATGTGGATGGCAATGATATTGATTGTGACCACATGTGCATGTAGTCAATGATGAATATGATGGGGGTGTGGAAGATTGATGATGATTGGTGATAGGGAACTCCTCAGGAATGGGATCCTTTGATGAAGATATTGGTGAAGTTTTGGATGGATTGGATGATGGTGAAAGAAAATAGTGAGTGGAAGGAAGCATGGACTCATAAGGATTTGAGATGAAATTGCAATACTTAAATGGCTCAACATTTGTCGATATCCAATGTGCTTGTCCCTCATGAACATATTGCAAACATTTATGTAGTATTGAAGGGACACATCTCATTTCCCTCATTTAAGGTCTTCCAAGGAGTACATTGTATGTCATGGATCCTTCCAAGAAGTGAAACATTATGTGCAAAGTTTTGACCCCTACTTTGATGGGCAAAACAACAGTGCCAAATGTGGAACACAAAGCATCATTGAATTCTTTGAGGGTGAAGGATGAATTGGTGATGTGAGATGGAGGAAAGTTCAAATGATGGAAAGCGGATGTGGTGATGATGTTTATAGAGGAAGCGATATCAATTAGGAATATTTTAAATGGCTTCTTGTCAATCAGAGCCATGATATGCAATGGAGGGTCTATTAATTTAGATGATATTGGTTTAATCTCAAAGTCGTAGAATGTGATGGAAGGCTCCATGCATGTTTGGATGCTCCCCACAAAGTTGTTGAAGGCATTAGGATCTTGCAATTTCAATTTTATGGATTTCAAAATTTCCATTAATGCCTCACGATGTGGAGGATATTGTTGGATTAACTCATAAATTGATAATTTAGTGGAAGCCATTTTCAAACTTGTAGTTAGTCAGCTACTCAATGAGATGATTAGTCAAGGTGGACAATTGATGGGTGGATTTGGAGGATTTGATTGACTAGGGATATGGATGGGTGATGAAGGATTGGGGGAAACTTGGATGGGTGGTGATGTAGAAGGTTGTGACACACTTTCTTGAGGTGGTTGTCTTTGTTGGTTGCTCCTTTGACATCTAGTGACCACATGTAGGGTTATGCATAAGGGGTCAGACCCAAAATGTACTTCTAGAAAATTGATGAATCTATTTTGAAACCATGCCAAATCCTGGCCAACCTCACATCGAAGTTAATGGTGAATTACCTTATATTCTAATAAAAATTGTAAAAATATGGCAAGTTGAATATTTTTGTTTCATCGATCCAAGTGTAAAACATAATCTGGGCTTAGATCAGGTGCAAAACAAGATTCATGTCCATATCGGGTGTAAAAACACAATCTGGGTTCAGATCGAATGTAGCACACGATCCAAGATTGGATCGGGTGAAAATTTGATCTGGAAAACAGATCGTGTGCAAAGAAAATATGGAATAATATTCTGGGTGAAAGAAGGACCCGGTAGATATACCGGGTGTATAACAAACTTCGACCAAGCAATAAAGATGAACCTGGTGAAACTCATAATGCAGATGAACTGGGTGCAAAAATGCATATGGATCGAGTGAAGGATATAAGATGGATTTGGTGTAGCAATGTAGAGAGACCAGGTTAAGTATTGTAGATAAACTAGATGCAGCATTGCATATGGATCGGGTGCAAAAATGTAGACGAACTGGGTTAAGTATTATAGATCGACCAAGTGCAGTAATACAGGTGGATTGAATGTAGAAATGTAGATGAACCGTGTGAATAAAAGCAAATAGGCCAGATGGAAAAATGTAGATAGACCGATTGCATAAAATGTAGATGGACTGGGTGCAGTAATGCATACAGACTGAGTGCAGTGATGTAGATGGCTCGGGTGCAATAATGCAGATGAACATCGCCACATGCATATCCACTAACATGCTGCCACATGTCCACCCCACATGCATATCCAATAACATACTGCCAAGTGTCCACCCCACTCAATCTCATCTATAAAAAAGGATCAGTAGTTATTTTAACAAAATGTTTTCCACTATACGAGATCAGAGCAAAGCTGCTATCACTTCCCTTCCCCAAGAGACCATTACCCCACACCTTTCCAGAGCGATGACGACCATGGTAGCATATAAAATTGCATTCAAAATTTAAATTTGTGTCACTTTTTTAGAGTACTTAGCTGGGATAGATGGCATAGACCGCATATGGGTTCAAAATAAAGGTTTTGGGGGTTTGGCTTCTATACCCCAATTTAGAATAGATAAATTTTTTCTACACAATCTAATCGATGCTTACGACAATGATATTGGGGCCAATATTGTATTGACACACAATTGGAATATATATTTTACAATCAAACCCTCGGATATCCAGATATTGACTGGAATTCCACATAAGAGCTTTGTAACATCCTCACCACTTGTTACTATTTTATTTGGAAGAATGTGATTCTGCGTTTTGTGATGTAGGTACAGGTTTACATAGGGTAGCAGAAGAGAACACCCACCCCCTGACAGAGACAGAGGTTGGAGGCATCAGGTAAGGTGGGATATGATGTCGTGCCTTGTGCACCTTGGCCCATGGGTACATGGAAGCCCACCGTAGGATTGTGCATGTAAATATTATTCTAACTACTATTGCATTTAGTGCATATATGTAACTGCATTTCATATATGATTGCTACTGCATTGCTTGCATGTTGCTTGTTATAGCTTAAAATATCAATGTTCAAAAAAAATGTTATATATATATATATATATTTATTTATAAAAATAATAATAATAATATAATATAACACATTTTTTGCTTGTCTCCTTCTTAAGGAAGGGAACTTTTTATGGAACTTTATATAGTATGAATATGTAAAATAAAGCAAGGTCTAAATATTATATTTAATATATATAGTAAAAGCTAAAAACACATATAATAACATCATATGAAATAGATGGATTGCTAGAAAATATCCAAGGTGGAAAATAAAATAAAATATAAAAAATACATATATAATGTTTTTTTTTATACATAGGGGAATTGACAACTACCTTTCCTTTTTTAATAACTGGTCACAAGTTCAAATCACATTACCTCCAGTCGTAGCATCAAATCATGAACCCTCGATGGCTCGGGGTTGGTACCACCATCATCAAGCTGGCACACACTCAGTTGTTTTTAGTCGACTACTACCTTTGCCCTAAAGTGGGCATGCCCATGAGGTTTGAACCTAGGTCTCATCCTGGTAAGTGCCCAACATCTTACCAATCCACCTAGCCCTCATGGGCTATATATATATATATATATATATATATATATTAATAAATTCTCTCCACTTTGATGAAGGAAAATTTACCACCTAGCTATGCTCTGGCATTGTAAATTGAAAGGTGTCAATCTAATGTTTTGCAAGCTCCTCTATAAAACAAAGAAATGGAATGGTGAAACATATATGGTTTTTGGAGTCTCCTAAATCATGTTCTAAAGCTACAAATACTATCAAAATATTGGGACTCTATCGTATCTTTTCGTCAATGTCGTGTAGAGTATTGGATTTGAGTTGGGTACTAGGTTGCATCGTGTAAACAGTTCAGAACTAATCGCATTCTATGAATAAAGTTTGAATATTGTATATGTTAAAAGAAAATTTTGAAATGTTGTCTTTGTGTATACATAGTGTTTATAAATTTTCTCTGGAAAAATTTATAAGTGGAGTTGCTAAAAGAAGTCTTTGAATGTTGTTTTGGTTAAAAAAAATATACTATGGAAAATCTGTATGCTGAGTTTTTTTAAAGAAGTTTTTGAATGATATCTCTATGTACAAATATTAGTTAAGCCATTTCTTTTGAGATGTCGAATTTAAAATTTAAACTATCCAAATGTGAGTTCTATTCATCACAAGTTTAGTACTTGGGGCATATTATCTCAACCGAATGAATAGTGGTAGATCCTAAAAAGATTGAGGCCATAATAGATTGGCCATCTCCAACCAATGTATATAAAGTAAGAAGTTTTATGGGGATGGTTGGCTACTATCGACATTTTTTAAGGGGTTTTCAAAAGTTGTATCTCCCATTAATAACCTACAAAAAAAAGGGAAAGTATTTAGGTGGATGATGCAGTGTGAAGAAGCCTTCAAAATCTTAAAGAAAAGTTGACAACTACACCTATACTAAAAATAGCTGACCCAAACAAGTCATTTACAATTTGTATAGATGCCTCATTGGAGGGACTAGGTGGTGTATTTATGCAATATGAGGTCGTGGTAGCATATGAGTCTAGGAAACTCAAGAAACATGAAATAAACTATGTGACACATGATTTGGAACTGGTAGCAGTAGTTCATGCTCTTAAGATTTGGAGGCATTATCTACTAGGAAAACCTTTTGAACTTAAAACCAATCATCATAGTTTGAGATATATCTTTACCCAGCCTCTGCTAAATGCCAGGAAATGAAGGTGGATGGAATTCGTGCTAGAATATGACTTTGGTATTTAATATATTAAGGGGAAAGAAAATAAATTGGCAGATGCTCTCAGTAGGAGAAGACATATAACAACTATTACAAAGTGTCAGTATGGTTTGAAGGAGCATATCAAAGTAATGCATAAAAATGATGTGTATTGCAACCAATATCATAACAAGGTTGAGCAGGAACCAGGTCGGCACTCATATTACAATATTAAACAAGATCTGGTGTATTTTCGAAATAGAGTAATAGTACCCAATGATGGACTTAAAAGAACTATCCTGCAGGAATCTCATTATGCACCATATTCTGCTTATCCAGGGGTAATTAATATGAGAGAAACCTTGAAGAAAGACTATTTCTAGCATAGGATGAAAAAGTATGTGGTTCAATTCATTGCTAGATGCCTGGAATGTCAAAAAGTTAAAGTAGAATATCAGCATCCTAGCGTAAAGTTGCATCTATTCGATGTACCAAAACAAAAGTGGCAAGTAATATCTATGGATTTTATTATTGGCCTTCCTAAGACACGATTCCAACATGATGTAATACTTGTGGTGGTGGATAAATTAACCAAAGTGGCACATTTTATACTAGGCAATGTACGGGATGATGCCCCTACTATAGCACAAAAATTTGCACGAGAAATCATGAGGTTACATGGGTTTCCCAAAATAATCATCTTTGATAGAGATTCAAGATTCACTTCTGATTTTTGGTAAACTTTTCATCGAGCTTGGGGAACAAAGCTCAATATCAGCACTTCTTATCATCCTAAGATGGATGGATAGACCAAGCGGGTCAATCAAGTGCTAGAAGACATGTTACGCATGTATTGTATGGACCACCAGAGTAAATGGAAAGATTATATTTTCTTGATGGAATTTCCTTATAACAACAGTCATCATACCATGTTGGGCATGGCCCCTTTGAGGCTTTATACGGGTGCAGGTGTATGACACCATTAACATAGGACAACTTGGACAATCAAGAAGTGATCGGTCGTGATGCTATTAAATGAATGGAGATTCAGCTTAAAGATATTAGACAATGACATTGTGAAGCCAGTGATCGTTAGGAGAGTTATGCCGACCTTAAAAGAGCACCTTGATAATTTTCCTTTGGTGATAAAGTTTTCCTTAGAGTTAAGCCGACCAAAAGTTCAATTAATTCCACTAAATTAAGCCCTAGATTATTTGGTCCTTTTAACATTGTTACCAAAATTAGTCCTATTGCCTACAAGCTTGCACTGCCACCGAACTTGTCAAAAGTCCATAGTGTTTTCCATGTATCCCTTCTTTGTAAGTATATAGCAGATCCAAATCATATCCTGGATGTGTCTCATCTGCAGACATCGGACCCACAACTCATTGAGGTTCGACAAGTTAAGATCTTGGGGTATAGAACCAAACAACTAAGAAAGAGGACTGTGGAGCAGTGTAGGGTCCAGTGGGATCATTAATCTGAGAAAAATGCTACCTGGGAGGATGTTACTACCATGAGAAACCAATTTCTTTACTTATTTGAAAACTAATAATCAAAAGATAATTTACTATGTCTGCATATGAAATAATATTTTGCTTTATGTTTGGCATAATGAGATTTGATAATAGAATTTGATATGTTAGATATGACTATTGTATATTGTTTTTGTTATATACTTATGTGTCTATGATCAGATATTATGAAAACCTATATTTGTATTCTTAACTAACATAGGGACTGTGTTAATTCTTAGAGGGGGAGTATGTAACATCCCCGCCACTTGTTACTATTTTATTTGGAAGAATATGATTATGCATTAAGTTTTGTGATGCAAGTACAGGTTTACATGTGGTAGCTAAAGAGAACACCCACTCCTTGGTAGAGACAGAGGTTGGAGGTGGGATATGATGTCGTGCCTCGTGCACCTTGGCCCGTGGGTACATGGAATCCCACTATAGAATTGTACATGTAAATATCATTTTGACTGTTGTTGCATTTAGTGCATATATGTAACTACATTTCATATCTGATTGCTACTGCATTGCTTGCATGTCGCTTATTATAGCTTAAAATATTAATGTTCAAAAAAAATGTTAAATAATATATATATATATATATATAAATAATAATAATATAATATAACACATTTTTTTCTTGTCTCCTTCTTAAGGAAGGGAACTTTTTATGGAACTTTATATAGTATGAATATGTAAAATAAAGCAAGGTCTGAATAATATATTTAATATATATAGTAAAAGCTAAAAACACATATAATAACGTCATATGAAATAGATGGATTGCTAGAACATATCCAAGGTGGAAAATAAAATAAAATATAAAAAATATATGTATAAATATTAATAACTTCTCTCCACTTGGATGAAGGAAACATTACCAACTGGCTATACTCTGGCATTGTAAATTGAAAGGTGTTAATCTAATGTTTTGCAAGCTCCTCTATAAAACAAAGAAATGGAATGTTGAAACATATATGATTTTCGGAGTCTCCAAAATCATGTTCTAAAGTTGCAAATATTGTCGAAGTATCAGGAGTCTATCGTATATTTTTGTCAATGGTGTGTAGAGTGTTGGATCTGAGTTGGGTACTAGGCTACGTCGTGTAAACAGGTCAAAACTAATTGCATTCCATGAAGAAATTTTGAATATTGTATATATTAAAAGAAATCTTTGAAATGATGTCTCTGTGTATACATAGTGTTTAAAAATATTTTGTGGAAAAATTTATAAGTGGAGTTGCTAAGAAGTCTTTGAATGTTGTTTTGGTTAAAAAAAATATACTATGGAAAATTTGTATGCTTAGTGTGTTTAAAGAAGCTTTTTAATGCTATATCTATGTACAAATATTAGTTAAGCCATTTATTTTGAGATGTCAAATTTAAAATTTAAAATGAATAATAGAGATGATGTAACTTAAGTTTATTGTTGGAATTTTAGACTATACTTCACGGTTGTATCCTTTGCATGCTTACCTGATTCATGTAGATGCATTTAGTGGGCCAAGCTGACCCTTTACAATTTTAAGCTTCCCAAACCGTCGTCTTTGTCAATGTGTGTGCGGGGGCCAAGGAAGTGTGTTGTCAATCGATGTCGAATAGAGGTTGCACTGTTGACCTAATAAACTTTCAAAACCATGGCATTGATAAGCCATTTTCGAAGAACACTCATGTTTTCTATCTCCTAGAGATTGTTGGCTGGTGTTATTCATAAGTGTTATCTCATGTCATTTTTGCTTATTAACTTTGGAATGGAGGATATATGTAGTGAAATTCCACTCGAAAATTATAAACTATTGTACACAGGATAAACTAAAGCTTTGTTATGAGTTCTTTTTGTTTGGATAACTTGTATCAGGCTATGTTTTATTTGGAACGTCGTTGTCTGAGTTTAAAGCCTCGAACCTTTTATATTTTCTAGAAAAATAATAGGAATTTTCGTTATTATATGTTGACTCTCTCCTTGCGGCGTGTATGTGTTGAATTACGTCAAAAGTAGACAAAGTTTTGTTATATGAAAAAAATAATAAGAGATGATGAAAATAGATTATGAATTTAATCCTGATGCCAGTATGAAAACGTTTGCTATATATTATAGAGTAATGGAAATCATAGAATTTTCCCCTTTAGAATTTGAAATTTAGAATATAGCTTTCAGGTTAAAACATTTTTCACGAACTACAAGTGTGCGGATTTAACTAAGGTCAGATAGAAATCTAATTGATATTTATTTGAGCTTTATGCAGAATTTTTAGTAGTATCTTGATAAGGTAATGCGTTCACCGTAGAGAAGAGAACATAGGAAAAATACTCTATTTTATACAATGCACGAGCTTTATATTGTAAAAAGAATAAACGTTCATGTTTGAGCTTGTAGTGTTCAATACTAAATAATTGTAAAGGAGAACAAATAATTTCTTGATGTCCCATCTTCAATTCAAGTTTAATAAATCTTGTAGGAAAGCTATTCAAATTATTTTAGCTTACTGGAATGGCATTATATTAGTATAGTTAGTTTATGTTTGGGAGGTATTCGATTTATTAGATCTTAGTTTAATTTATGTTCTTATTTTTATGGAACTAAGTAATATCTCTAAGACAAAGTGCTTTATGAGTCTTATTTCGCTTAATTTCTGGGTTTGGATTATTAGGAAAAATGTCTTAAGAGGTTAGTATTTGAAAAATAACAGTTTTTTTAAGATTTAAATGTATAGAGATTAATAGAATAGTTTGTTTAAGATTTATGATCTTTATTGTACATTGCTTAATAGAAAAAGAATGTTTTTCAAATGAAAATTTTATATTTTAAAAATATACATGTTTACTTTACTAAGCCCATGAGAATCATGAAAAAAATAATAAGAATAAACTAAATTTAAACCTCAACTTGTGGGTATGAAAAGCAAAAAAAATTATAAGACATTATCCATATGAGAGCCAGTGCCTATCGAGAAGGATAGCACTATCTAAACTCTGGTAGCCGGCAATGGCTGCTACCGTGAACAAATTTTATCCAGTAAAGTATTATAACGGAGGTTCTATAAGGGAAAGAGACAATGGTATGTGACATTGCATCTGGATAACACATATGTAGTATGTAAGGGTGCTCACAAACTTGTTCGGTTGCAGAATCACCAACAAGACTCATTACTAGAGGGCTGGTTTATGAGGTTGGAAGTTCCAGCGGTAGATGGTATGGGTAGCATTATCGTCAATTGGAGCTGTAACTGAGATACCTAGTCATGGCCATGCGATGGAGACCCTGGTTAAACCTTAGTAGAATTTCAATGATCAGTCAAAGGTATAGCAATGCTAGTTCCCAAGCATGAATACAATGAGTTCTTACTGGAAATTGTGAATTCTCAAGCTTGAGAACAAAGGAATTATCGCGTTCACTCTTCCAGATGTATGGGCCTTGGAAGACCAAACCCTCACCAAAGATCCAAAATAACCAAGAGTGGGTAAATATTTTTATGTGGCAATTATGTTGTGGTAAGTTGGTCGGTCCTAAGCACTTAAGTCACCAGTTGCAGGTTGATAAACTTGAAGTGCAATTTCTTTATGCCTTGTACTAATACTCAGTTGGGTAAATAACGAATATGTGTGACATATAAGTATGTTCTCGACAATTTTTTTTTTTACTTTGTGAATTTCACAACCAGGTAAGTAGACCTGGGTTGTAACAGGTCTCACTCCAGTAACACAAAATCTTCTTCTCTCAAATAATGATAAGAGTTTCTTGGTGGAGCATTTTGATATCTCTTCGGAATTATTGTCAGGTATAATTATTTTTAGTTGATTATCTTAAATTTTATAATTTAAAATTTTTTGTCACCTAATTATTTTTTTGCAGCCTCTGCAGCGAAGTCCAATAGAGGGTTAACCAATAACTCAGTTTCAAACAATGATTTCAAGATAATTCTCAAATTTTTCCAAGTAAGACTATTTTTGGTTGGAAGATCGAAGATTTCATTTTGGTCGTTGGCTTATATTATTTGTTGTTTAGAGTACCATGACAAATTCGACTAGTGTACATATATTTTTGATCGAATCATATCATAACTCTATACTGTTCAGACTAGCCAATCAGACAAACCTCTCACGGTTACCACGGTAAATTACATTTTAGCTCTTTATTATGAAAGTTTTCATAATTTGCAAGATACTGGTTCACCAACGTTTTTGCACACTAGATTACAAAGCATTGCTATGACTGTCAAAGAGTTGAATGCAATTATTCTATTTTTCACCAATAATAATTTTTGTATTTTAAGATATTTTTAATTTATGTTTTAACTTTTATTTTGCATCTAAATGTAGAGTAAGGCAGCCATCACACGGTAAAATAAGGATGTTGGTGTTAAAAATCAAATGCCAGATGACGATGTTGATTCAAAAGGGACAATAATTAATTTTCAACCACAGAGACCGCATAAGCGGTAGAAGCCAACTTCTTCTCCCGCTTCTCGTCAACATGTGCAATCAAATGCCATGGAAGGTGAATCCATTTATGTCGCACCAATGACGGGTAAGTTTATTGTTTCAAGTTTTTGTTGATTCATTACCATTTTTGTTTAGTTAAAATTATATCTATTTTTCATTTGTTGGTATGTTTTTTAGTTTTACGCAAAACCACCACAAACACTCATACCCAGTTGTCTCCACAGGATGAAGGGCAATATGAGATCTATTCGTCGGGTATGTGAGTTTTTTAATTGTTAATTATAAATTTTATCTCCTTTAATTTTATTTAATAATATCTTATTATAATATATTTAGGTCCCTCCCCACAATTTCATGAAAGAAGGAAGAAAATGATACCACCGCCACCACCACCAAGTCCAACACCACCAGGTCCAACACCACCAAGTCCACCACCAACACGACAATCTAAAAAATGACAACAATTACGCAAGATCAAATTGCTAGAAAAAAACTTGATGGATCGAGATCACGGATAGGACCCACATAATCGAACACATAGGGATAGTCATCTGGATTTCCAGCATTGTCATTTTCAACAACTAGTGTTTCTTTGAAATATGTTTTGACCTTTAGTTTAGATGTGCCAAAATTTGATCAGGATTATCTTCTACAAGGGAACATTGAAGGGTTAAAAGTATCAGATATGGTAAATTTACAACAAGAATCTAAAGCTCAGATAATTGCATCATCGCCTTCTAATACCTCTGATTCTGATCCTGAGGATGAAGAAGTTACTTTTTCATAAGATAAGTTGGTTTCTGATAGTTGTTATTCACTGATCCAGGATGTTTTGCTTGAAAATTTGAATGAATTGAAGGATTGGGAATTGCAGGCAAAGATCCTTATCAAGGAAATAATTGCCCACTATAAAAATTATGATAAAAGGGAAGAAATTTTTTCCCTTGTCAAAAACCAACCTGAGAAGCTTGTTGGGTTTCTACATCAAGCCCAATCAGGATTAGTGAACCCTTCTATTTCTTATTATGATAAAATTTTAAAGACTATGTTGATGAAGTTAGAGAACCTGAATGTTGAAGCCCAAGCGTACTACAACCTATGGGCTTCTAATTTTAATTTCTAATGTTGCAAGAGATGTTGTAGAAGTGAGCCTTTAAATGCAATCAAATTCTTCATTATATTTTACTCTCGACTAACTAAGTTGTTCTTTAATTTTTATGCAGGTAAATTTCTAGAATTTACAAAAACAAGTTAATTTCTTTCCTGTTAATCTTGAGGCTGCAAAGAAATCAATCTTAAATACGATAACAATGAAGGAGACCTTACAGGCTAAGGTCAGGGATAATAATTATTTAAAAGCAATTATCCTCGAGCACAAAATAAATCTAAATATCTTGCTTAAGAAGAAGCTTAAAAATATGAACATAGTCCTTGAGGATCCAACCAAAGATGATAGATTGTTATTGGGGAGCTTACAAAATGTAGAGGAAAACCTCATCATAAGAGGAGAACTGAACCGGCCTGAGCAGGTTATTGGTACAGGAGATAAGGGAAAAGAACTTGCAACTTTGGAAGCATCTCAAAGTAAAGGAGATGCAAATATACATGGAGCATCTCAAACTCAAGGAGATGTAGATATACAAGGAAAGATTAAATCTCAAGGCATAGGTGATCCATGTGCACAAGGAGGATCTGAATCTACCCCTGCCCACCTTTGAAAAAATTGTTTTGTTGTAATACGTTTCATTGTGGAAAGAAACTTATGGATGGTGGTTGTATAAACAATTTTTTACTGTATATTTTCTATTTAATTAATGAAAAACACTTTTGTGAATTCTATCACTCATTGGTTGTTTCTATTTATATTCATGTGTTATTTTTTAAATTTTTAATGATTCAACTATATTCACAATTACAATCTGAAAAGAAATTAACGATTAAACTATATTCACCATTCAACTCAATTATCTGATACATTAATATCAGTACACTATATTTTTTAAAATTATGTTGTAAATCGATTATGAAAGATAATTCTATCTTTTACATCATAAAACATATAATTTGAAAGACAGTGTTGTGTGATAAAGAAAAAAATTACAATTCAAATAGATGAAAAAATCTTGTAATGACAAATAAACACATTCATATTTAACAAAGTTGTAAAAGCTTGTAAAAATTACAATTCTAGGTAATTGAAACAAACAAATACTATGATATAAATGCAATTAAAAAATTTTCAAAAATAACATTGTACCCATAAACAAACATTCTTGGCTTGTCTAGAATCCCAAATCTATAATGTCCCCTCTTCGGTGATGGAGATGAGTTAGATGATGATAACCTATTCAGAGTCCCTGTAGGTTGATCATCCAGTTGTTAAGGGTCTCATTATGCTATGGAGGTAATAATTTGGTGAGCTTCGAGCATGGAGTTTTCGAGTTGCAATGTCATATTCTTGTGTGGATGCATAATTTGGCTAAGTATGAGTTTATTTTCCCTTTATTATAATGTAATTTTATAATATTAAAATATAAAGGGAAATTATAATATAAAGTTTAAAAAAGGCCAAAAGTGTTTTAAAACAACGTTGTGGCTACTAGGACATGGTGGTCCACTTTTGGAGAGATAAGGATTAAAAATAAAATAAACCTTGGCCGACCTTGTGGAGCAAAAAAGATAAATAGAGGTGAGATGGGACATTTGTAGCATCCATTTTTTATATCATTTGAGTCTATTTTCTGAAGACATTGCAGGTCTTGCTAAAGATTGCATTGTTGAGGCTTGTGGAGACGTACACCTTCATAAGTAATAGTGGTTTCGTGTGTGAAAGATCACACCTAGCCATTATTGAGGAGAGTTTACTTCAGAACTCTCATTTGTGCTTCAGAGATTTCATCTAGGGTTTGCATATTTTGGAGGGTCAATCATTTGGCAAACCATTTCTAGGTTTTGTTGGCCTTCATCAGCCATACAAGAATCCATAGTTATTTTTGAGAACTAAGGACCTATTGAGGTAATTTCAGACTTTCATTCATGATTGGTTTTCCTACAACTGATCCATATTTTCACTCATAACTTCAGATTTTGGCATCATATGATTGTGGGTATTTTTGCATTGGGTTCCTTGTGACTTGACAATCATTTCAAGCACCAATTTGGGATACTTTGGAGGAGGAATTATTTTAATTTGTAGGTCGTAGGGTTTGTTGGTCATATCTTGCCATGGTGACAATTTCATTCACAACTTCAGATTTTTGAGGTAGAATTTTGTGGGTACTTCACCAAACGAATTTCCTATTAAAGACAAAGAGAACAAGTATAAATTTGAAGGGTTTCAGTTGAGATATTATTTATTGGAAGAGGAATAACTACCTACAGGTCCGCCACCCTTTTGAGACACTTTGGGCATGTTAGAAGGGGCGATTTGGAGGTCTTATGGTTGCAACTTGGGCGGCTAGCATTGAAGATCATTTTGCATCCTTTTGATTGTCATTTCTCCATCATTTGCTACACCTAACAAGTCTGAAGTACACATAACAATCCATAGACTTCTCAGATCAGACCTTACATCTTCAATAGTTTGGCTTCATCGTGGTCTCCATTCATTGGCCATTGATAGTGGACTTCACATATAATACCTAGAGCGATTTTGGGAGCATTTGAGCATTGTTTGCACACTCTTACAAGTATGAAGACAAAGTATACCAGGTCTGAAAATTAAAAATCAGAACTTGTAATTATTTCATTTGGTGATTAATAAAGTGTTGCGGTTGCTCTATCTTGCCTTGTATATGTTTTGCAATTAGTTTAGCGTTGTATTTCATGGTTTATGTTTCAAAAATCTATTGCAATTCATAAATACCAGCAAGACATCATTTTCAAAACAAATCAAACAAACACATCAAACTCAAACCAATATACATCAAGGGGTGTATATTATAGTGGTATCGGAGCACGATCATTTCTTGCCAACTTGTGGTTAAGTTTGAACTCATGATGGCATCATCAGTTGATTATAAGTTTTGGGGTGAAGTTCAACATGATATGCAAAAGATCTTTGACATTATGAAGGATCCAGACTTCAAAAGGTATTTGTTTCCGAAGTTTGCAAGGGAAGAGTCTGAAAATTTGAACGTAGTATTAGGACACCAAGATAATGAAGCTGAAAAAACAAATGTATGTGTAGAAGAAGAAGAACCCAAAATAAAAGTTTGTCATGAAGACAAGAATTCATCACATGAGGTATGTATGGTTGAATCTCAAATTAATTCTATTGGCATGCATGCACCTACAAATGATGAAGTTGCGCATGATGAAGACATTAAAATAGCAATAGTGGATGTGACTGTGAAACAAGTTATTGAAGACCCTAAGATTGATAGTTGCTTTGATGAGACTAGTGGTATTGATGAATCAACTATTGATACAGTTGTTGATTTTGAGGATGAGCACGGATCTGTCATAACTTCAGAGTATGAGGTTGGTGAGTGCAGTGTTGTGAGAGAGGTTGAGCCCAATCAGGGTGCATTGGAGAGTGCTTTTGAGGGTTTATTATGTGATGCCAATGCCGACTCATTGGAGAACCAGTTACAGGTTTTAGAGGGTCAGATTGTACAGACATTGACTCACTTGGATAGCACACATGAGTTGGTTGAGTGCCTTTTTCGGACAGCTCAGTTGGGGGAGAGACGACATGAGAGGACAGTTGGAGTTACTACTACAGATTTGCAGGCCATCAAGCGAGCGTTAGAGGTGATCAAATCAGATTACTTGAGGCTACTATATGACAGGGATCAGGCTTTGCAATTGGCAGATAGACTTCATCGACAACTCACTAGGAAAGATGAGGAAATCGATGAGCTTTGCCTTGAGTTGTGTTTATCCCATCACTCAACAAATCAGGAATCCGTTGTAGCTATTTCACGAGATTCAGAGACCATGATGGTCAAGCAGTTAATTGAGGAGATCAATGAGATTGCGAATGAGGAAGGTTTGAGCAGTAATGTAGATGATGTTTCCACACTCATTCAGGTAGAGTAGTATGAGCATGATCATGGTGACAACATGCTTTCTTTTGTGGATGCACATTCCTCATTTGGCGCCTTGGATGATGATACTCCTATTGATTCCAGTCTTGATGATGACAACCATCATACCGATGATTGTTTGGAGCCTCATGGGGATCCAGTTAGTCATTTTTACATAGATGGCATTGTGAGGTATGCACATTGTTTTTATTTCAGTCCTCATGTTAATGAATTGAGCATGACACATATGAGGGGGAAGAGAGGTTGTGATGATGGATTATATACTTCCCTTGGCTATGGGTCACCTCCCTTATCAACAGGAGAGTTGGATTTTTTCCAGGGTGATCAGTTGTTTCTCCAGGATGGGTCTTATGCAGGGATCGAGTTATGGTCGAGTTGTATTCCACCTATGTGCAGGATAGCCCAACAACATTCTTCAGTCAGCAGGAATGTCAGATTTCCTATGAGTATGGGTTATCTAGGAGTGTCTATGCAGGACCAGGAGACACTTGGTTCAGGAGATAGTATTGATGTTATAATGTGGATATGGGACCCAGGAATTGCATTGGGACTTGTTGAGCGATTGCTTGAGGACAAGCAATCTTGGGAAGGGAGGACTGTAATGTCCCCTCTTCGGTGATGGAGATGAGTTAGATGATGATAACCTATTCAGAGTCCCTGTAGGTTGATCATCCAGTTGTTAAGGGTCTCATTATGCTATGGAGGTAATAATTTGGTGAGCTTCAGCATGGAGTTTTTAGTTGCAATGTCATATTCTTGTGTGGATGCATAATTTGGCTAAGTATGAGTTTATTTTCCCTTTATTATAATGTAATTTTATAATATTAAAATATAAAGGGAAATTATAATATAAAGTTTAAAAAAGGCCAAAAGTGTTTTAAAACAACGTTGTGGCTACTAGGACATGGTGGTCCACTTTTGGAGAGATAAGGATTAAAAATAAAATAAACCTTGGCCGACCTTGTGGAGCAAAAAAGATAAATAGAGGTGAGATGGGACATTTGTAGCATCCATTTTTTATATCATTTGAGTCTATTTTCTAAAGACATTGTAGGTCTTGTTGAAGATTGCATTGTTGAGGCTTGTGGAGACGTACACCTTCATAAGTAACAGTGGTTTCGTGTGTGAAAGATCACACCTAGCCATTATTGAGGAGAGTTTACTTCAGAACTCTCATTTGTGCTTCAGAGATTTCATCTAGGGTTTGCATATTTTGGAGGGTCAATCATTTGGCAAACCATTTCTAGGTTTTGTTGGCCTTCATCAGCCATACAAGAATCCATAGTTATTTTGGAGAACTAAGGACCTATTGAGGTAATTTCAGACTTTCATTCATGATTGGTTTTCCTACAGCTGATCCATATTTTCACTCATAACTTCAGATTTTGGCATCATATGATTGTGGGTATTTTTGCATTGGGTTCCTTGTGACTTGACAATCATTTCAAGCACCAATTTGGGATACTTTGGAGGAGGAATTATTTTAATTTGTAGGTCGTAGGGTTTGCTGGTCATATCTTGCCATGGTGACAATTTCATTCACAACTTCAGATTTTTGAGGTAGAATTTTGTGGGTACTTCACCAAACGAATTTCCTATTAAAGACAAAGAGAACAAGTATAAATTTGAAGGGTTTCAGTTGAGATATTATTTATTGGAAGAGGAATAACTACCTACAGGTCCGCCACCCTTTTGAGACACTTTGGGCATGTTAGAAGGGGCGATTTGGAGGTCTTATGGTTGCAACTTGGGCGGCTAGCATTGAAGATCATTTTGCATCCTTTTGATTGTCATTTCTCCATCATTTGCTACACCTAACAAGTCTGAAGTACACATAACAGTCCGCAGACTTCTCAGATCAGACCTTGCATCTTCAATAGTTTGGCTTCACCGTGGTCTCCATTCATTGGCCATTGATAGTGGACTTCACATATAATACCTAGAGCGATTTTGGGAGCGTTTGAGCATTGTTTGCACACTCTTACAAGTCTGAAGACAAAGTATACCAGGTCTGAAAATTAAAAATCAGAACTTGTAATTATTTCATTTGGTGATTAATAAAGTGTTGCAGTTGCTCTATCTTGCCTTGTATATGTTTTGCAATTAGTTTAGCGTTGTATTTCATGGTTTATGTTTCAAAAATCTATTGCAATTCATAAATACCAGCAAGACATCATTTTCAAAACAAATCAAACAAACACATCAAACTCAAACCAATATACATCAAGGGGTGTATATTATAGTGGTATCAGAGCACAATCATTTCTTGCCAGCCTATGGTTAAGTTTGAACTCATGATGGCATCGTCAGTTGATTATAAGTTTTGGGGTGAAGTTCAACATGATATGCAAAAGATCTTTGACATTATGAAGGATCCAGACTTCAAAAGGTATTTGTTTCCGAAGTTTGCAAGGGAAGAGTCTGAAAATTTGAACGTAGTATCAGGACACCATGATAATGAAGCTGAAAAAACAAATGTATGTGCAGAAGAAGAAGAACCCAGAACAAAAGTTTGTCATGAAGACAAGAATTCATCACATGAGGTATGTATGGTTGAATCTCAAATTAATTCTATTGGCATGCATGCACCTACAAATGATGAAGTTGCGCATGATGAAGACATTAAAATAGCAACAGTGGATGTGATTGTGAAACAAGTTATTGAAGACCCTAAGATTGATAGTTGCTTTGATGAGACTAGTGGTATTGATGAATCAACTATTGATACAATTGTTGATTTCGAGGATGAGCACGGATCTGTCATAACTTCAGAGTATGAGGTTGGTGAGTGCAGTGTTGTGAGAGAGGTTGAGCCCAATCAGGGTGCATTGGAGAGTGCTTTTGAGGGTTTATTGTGTGATGTCGATGTCGACTCATTGGAGAACCAGTTACAGGTTTCAGAGGGTCAGATTGTACAGACATTGACTCACTTGGATAGCACACATGAGTTGGTTGAGTGCCTTTTTCGGACAGCTCAGTTGGGGGAGAGACGACATGAGAGGACAGTTGGAGTTACTGCTACAGATTTGTAGGCCATCAAGCGAGCGTTAGAGGTGATCAAATCAGATTACTTGAGGCTACTATATGATAGGGATCAGGCTTTGCAATTGGTAGATAGACTTCATCGACAACTCACTAGGAAAGATGAGGAAATCGATGAGCTTTGCCTTGAGTTGTGTTTATCCCATCACTCAGCAAATTAGGAATCCATTGCAGCTATTTCATGAGATTCAGAGACCATGATGGTCAAGCGAGTTAATTGAGGAGATCAATGAGATTGCGAATGAGGAAGGTTTGAGCAAGTAATGTAGATGATGTTTCCACACTCATTCAGGTAGAGCAGTATGAGCATGATCATGGTGACAACATGCTTTCTTTTGTGGATGCACATTCCTCATTTGGCACCTTGGATGATGATACTCCTATTGATTCTAGTCTTGATGATGACAACCATCATACCGATGATTGTTTGGAGCCTCATGGGGATCCAGTTAGTCATTTTTACATAGATGGCATTGTGAGGTATGCACATTGTTTTTATTTCAGTCCTCATGTTAATGAATTGAGCATGACACATATGAGCGGGAAGAGAGGTTGTGATGATGGATTATATACTTCCCTTGGCTATGGGTCACCTCCCTTATCAGTAGGAGAGTTGGATTTTTTTTGGGGTGATCAGTTGTTTCTCCAGGATGGGTCTTATGCAGGGATCGAGTTATGGCCGAGTTGTATTCCACCTATGTGCAGGATAGCCCAACAACATTCTTCAGTCAGCAGGAATGTCAGATTTCCTATGAGTATGGGTTATCTAGGAGTGTCTATGCAGGACCAGGAGACACTTGGTTCAGGAGACAATATTGATGTTATAATGTGGATATGGGACCCAGGAATTGCATTGGGACTTGTTGAGCGATTGCTTGAGGACAAGCAATCTTGGGAAGGGAGGATTGTAATGTCCCCTCTTCGGTGATGGAGATGAGTTAGATGATGATAACCTATTCAGAGTCCCTGTAGGTTGATCATCCAGTTGTTAAGGGTCTCATTATGCTATGGAGGTAATAATTTGGTGAGCTTCAACATGGAGTTTTCAGTTGCAATGTCATATTCTTGTGTGGATGCATAATTTGGCTAAGTATGAGTTTATTTTCCCTTTATTATAATGTAATTTTATAATATTAAAATATAAAGGGAAATTATAATATAAAGTTTAAAAAAGGCCAAAAGTGTTTTAAAACAACGTTGTGGCTACTAGGACATGGTGGTCCACTTTTGGAGAGATAAGGATTAAAAATAAAATAAACCTTGGCCGACCTTGTGGAGCAAAAAATATAAATAGAGGTGAGATGGGACATTTGTAGCATCCATTTTTTATATCATTTGAGTCTATTTTCTGAAGACATTGCAGGTCTTGCTGAAGATTGCATTGTTGAGGCTTGTGGAGATGTACACCTTCATAAGTAACAGTGGTTTCGTGTGTGAAAGATCACACCTAGCCATTATTGAGGAGAGTTTACTTCAGAACTCTCATTTGTGCTTCAGAGATTTCATCTAGGGTTTGCATATTTTGGAGGGTCAATCATTTGGCAAACCATTTCTGGGTTTTGTTGGCCTTCATCAGCCATACAAGAATCCATAGTTATTTTGGAGAACTAAGGACCTATTGAGGTAATTTCAGACTTTCATTCATGACTGGTTTTCCTACAACTGATCCATATTTTCACTCATAACTTCAGATTTTGGCATCATATGATTGTGGGTATTTTTGCATTGGGTTCCTTGTGACTTGACAATCATTTCAAGCACCAATTTGGGATACTTTGGAGGAGGAATTATTTTAATTTGTAGGTCGTAGGGTTTGTTGGTCATATCTTGCCATGGTGACAATTTCATTCACAACTTCAGATTTTTGAGGTAGAATTTTGTGGGTACTTCACCAAACGAATTTCCTATTAAAGACAAAGAGAACAAGTATAAATTTGAAGGGTTTCAGTTGAGATATTATTTATTGGAAGAGGAATAACTACCTACAGGTCCGCCACCCTTTTGAGACACTTTGGGCATGTTAGAAGGGGCGATTTGGAGGTCTTATGGTTGCAACTTGGGCGGCTAGCATTGAAGATCATTTTGCATCCTTTTGATTGTCATTTCTCCATCATTTGCTACACCTAACAAGTCTGAAGTACACATAATAGTCCGTAGACTTCTTAGATCAGACCTTGCATCTTCAATAGTTTGGCTTCACCGTGGTCTCCATTCATTGGCCATTGATAGTGGACTTCACATATAATACCTAGAGCGATTTTGGGAGCGTTTGAGCATTGTTTGCACACTCTTACAAGTCTGAAGACAAAGTATACCAGGTCTGAAAATTAAAAATCAGAACTTGTAATTATTTCATTTGGTGATTAATAAAGTGTTGCAGTTGCTCTATCTTGCCTTGTATATGTTTTGCAATTAGTTTAGCGTTGTATTTCATGGTTTATGTTTCAAAAATCTATTGCAATTCATAAATACCAGCAAGACATCATTTTCAAAACAAATCAAACAAACACATCAAACTCAAACCAATATACATCAAGGGGTGTATATTACAGTGGTATCAGAGCGCAGTCATTTCTTGCCAGCCTGTGGTTAAGTTTGAACTCATGATGGCATCATCAGTTGATTATAAGTTTTGGGGTGAAGTTCAACATGATATGCAAAAGATCTTTGACATTATGAAGGATCCAGACTTCAAAAGGTATTTGTTTCTGAAGTTTGCAAGGGAAGAGTCTGAAAAGTTGAACGTAGTATCAGGACACCATGATAATGAAGCTGAAAAAACAAATGTATGTGCAGAAGAAGAAGAACCAAAACAAAAGTTTGTCATGAAGACAAGAATTCATCACATGAGGTATGTATGGTTGAATCTCAAATTAATTCTATTGGCATGCATGCACCTACAAATGATGAAGTTGCGCATGATGAAGACATT
This sequence comes from Wollemia nobilis, assembly GCA_028583015.1. Classification (NCBI taxonomy): domain Eukaryota; kingdom Viridiplantae; phylum Streptophyta; class Pinopsida; order Araucariales; family Araucariaceae; genus Wollemia; species Wollemia nobilis. The sequence continues at coordinate 10,849,271 of JAQPPZ010000442.1, read as the reverse complement.
AAAATAGCAATAGTGGATGTGACTGTGAAACAAGTTATTGAAGACCCTAAGATTGATAGTTGCTTTGATGAGACTAGTGGTATTGATGAATCAACTATTGATACAGTTGTTGATTCCGAGGATGAGCACGGATCTGTCATAACTTCAGAGTATGAGGTTGGTGAGTGCAGTGTTGTGAGAGAGGTTGAGCCCAATCAGGGTGCATTGGAGAGTGCTTTTGAGGGTTTATTGTGTGATGTCGATGTCGACTCATTGGAGAACCAGTTACAGGTTTTAGAGGGTCAGATTGTATAGACATTGACTCACTTGGATAGCACACATGAGTTGGTTGAGTGCCTTTTCCGGACAGCTCAGTTGGGGGAGAGACGACATGAGAGGACAGTTGGAGTTACTGCTACAGATTTGTAGGCCATCAAGCGAGCGTTAGAGGTGATCAAATCAGATTACTTGAGGCTACTATATGATAGGGATCAGACTTTGCAATTGGCAGATAGACTTCATCGACAACTCACTAGGAAAGATGAGGAAATCGATGAGCTTTGCCTTGAGTTGTGTTTATCCCATCACTCAGCAAATCAGGAATCCATTGCAGCTATTTCACGAGATTCAAAGACCATGATGGTCAAGCAGTTAATTGAGGAGATCAATGAGATTGCGAATGAGGAAGGTTTGAGCAGTAATGTAGATGATGTTTCCACACTCATTCAGGTAGAGCAGTATGAGCATGATCATGGTGACAACATGCTTTCTTTTGTGGATGCACATTCCTCATTTGGCACCTTGGATGATGATACTCCTATTGATTCTAGTCTTGATGATGACAACCATCATACCGATGATTGTTTGGAGCCTCATGGGGATCCAGTTAGTCATTTTCACATAGATGGCATTGTGAGGTATGCACATTGTTTTTCTTTCAGTCCTCATGTTAATGAATTGAGCATGACACATATGAGCGGGAAGAGAGGTTGTGATGATGGATTATATACTTCCCTTGGCTATGGGTCACCTCCCTTATCAGTAGGAGAGTTGGATTTTTTTGGGGTGATCAGTTGTTTCTCCAGGATGGGTCTTATGCAGGGATCGAGTTATGGCCGAGTTGTATTCCACCTATGTGCAGGATAGCCCAACAACATTCTTCAGTCAGCAAGAATGTCATATTTCCTATGAGTATGGGTTATCTAGGAGTGTCTATGCAGGACCAGGAGACACTTGGTTCAGGAGACAATATTGATGTTATAATATGGATATGGGACCCAGGAATTGCATTGGGACTTGTTGAGCGATTGCTTGAGGACAAGCAATCTTGGGAAGGGAGGACTGTAATGTCCCCTCTTCGGTGATGGAGATGAGTTAGATGATGATAACCTATTCAGAGTCCCTGTAGGTTGATCATCCAGTTGTTAAGGGTCTCATTATGCTATGGAGGTAATAATTTGGTGAGCTTCAGCATGGAGTTTTCAGTTGCAATGTCATATTCTTGTGTGGATGCATAATTTGGCTAAGTATGAGTTTATTTTCCCTTTATTATAATGTAATTTTATAATATTAAAATATAAAGGGAAATTATAATATAAAGTTTAAAAAAGGCCAAAAGTGTTTTAAAACAACGTTGTGGCTACTAGGACATGGTGGTCCACTTTTGGAGAGATAAGGATTAAAAATAAAATAAACCTTGGCCGACCTTGTGGAGCAAAAAAGATAAATAGAGGTGAGATGGGACATTTGTAGCATCCATTTTTTATATCATTTGAGTCTATTTTCTGAAGACATTGCAGGTCTTGCTGAAGATTGCATTGTTGAGGCTTGTGGAGACGTACACCTTCATAAGTAACAGTGGTTTCGTGTGTGAAAGATCACACCTAGCCATTATTGAGGAGAGTTTACTTCAGAACTCTCATTTGTGCTTCAGATATTTCATCTAGGGTTTGCATATTTTGGAGGGTCAATCATTTGGCAAACCATTTCTGGGTTTTGTTGGCCTTCATCAGCCATACAAGAATCCATAGTTATTTTGGAGAACTAAGGACCTATTGAGGTAATTTCAGACTTTCATTCATGACTGGTTTTCCTACAACTGATCCATATTTTCACTCATAACTTCAGATTTTGGCATCATATGATTGTGGGTATTTTTGCATTGGGTTCCTTGTGACTTGACAATCATTTCAAGCACCAATTTGGGATACTTTGGAGGAGGAATTATTTTAATTTGCAGGTCGTAGGGTTTTCTGGTCATATCTTGCCATGGTGACAATTTCATTCACAACTTCAGATTTTTGAGGTAGAATTTTGTGGGTACTTCACCAAACGAATTTCCTATTAAAGACAAAGAGAACAAGTATAAATTTGAAGGGTTTTAGTTGAGATATTATTTATTGGAAGAGGAATAACTACCTACAGGTCCGCCACCCTTTTGAGACACTTTGGGCATGTTAGAAGGGGCGATTTGGAGGTCTTATGGTTGCAACTTGGGCGACTAGCATTGAAGATCATTTTGCATCCTTTTGATTGTCATTTCTCCATCATTTGCTACACCTAACAAGTCTGAAGTACACATAACAGTCCACAGACTTCTCAGATCAGACCTTGCATCTTCAACAGTTTGGCTTCACCGTGGTCTCCATTCATTGGCCATTGATAGTGGACTTCACATATAATACCTAGAGCGATTTTGGGAGCGTTTGAGCATTGTTTGCACACTCTTACAAGTCTGAAGACAAAGTATACCAGGTCTGAAAATTAAAAATCAGAACTTGTAATTATTTCATTTGGTGATTAATAAAGTGTTGCAGTTGCTCTATCTTGCCTTGTATATGTTTTACAATTAGTTTAGCGTTGTATTTCATGGTTTATGTTTCAAAAATCTATTGCAATTCATAAATACCAGCAAGACATCATTTTCAAAACAAATCAAACAAACACATCAAACTCAAACCAATATACATCAAGGGGTGTATATTACAAAATCAGTTAGCTGAAACAAACACTTCTTAGCTTGTCCAGAATCACTATTGTGAAATATGATATCAAATAAATTCAAAATTTATTAATGTTGTGAAATACTGAAAAAATCACAATACTGGAAAATTCACAAATCAGGTAGCTAAAACAAACACGTCTCATCTTGTCTATTATGCATAGCATTTATCTGTATCACCACAATCTAATCACTAAAATCATCATTATCATTCGTATTCACGGTACCCCTTCTGCCTATAAGGGAATTCCAATATGCCAATGCCCTATCATAAGAAAATGTGTTCAAATGATACGATGACACATAAATTCTCAAATAATTTTCTAAATTTTTGTCTAGCCTATTGCGGAGTTTAGATTTAACGAAAGATAGTGCATTGAAAACCCTCTCATCTTCCACAAATCCCAATATCATTATTTGACACAATTCATATAAACAAAAGTATTCATTAATAGTATCTTGCAAGACACTACTTGGATACAATTTTTGCCACAAACGTGCAATGAAACCAGTCTCATGGATGTTACTCAAAAGTGGTGTTTTTTCAACCATTGTTCCACCAAAATGCGATGATTGTTATTTTAAGAGATATTCGTTGAGTATACCTTTGATTTCAACACCATTGACTTCCACATTTTTACTGAAATGATTAATAAGTTTGAACATATATTTAACAAACAACTCATATGCAGAATTGTATTTAGTACAAGGACCCCAAAATATGGGGTTAACCACACCCATTGCCTCAAACAACTCATCTCTTTGAAATCATTCTCTTATCTCTTTTATCAATGATTCTACTATTTTAAATAAATTTTTCTTTATTTTGTGTAAAACAACTTCAAATTTATTGTGTGTCACAGGAACTTGTTCAATATCATCAGCAACTATACTTGCTTGCCTTTCAAAATAATACAAAGGTATCATATTTCCACGAACATTAATACAAATATGATCAATGATGTCAAAATTCAAAAATATTTTTGGATTGTTTACAATTATCAATATATTCCAACTATCAAACAAGGGATCTTCAAAATCATTTTTGGAAACATATAACCTATCAATAATCACACATATTTGCTTTCTCATCCTTATGAAATCAATGATATAGATGGATCTCTCTTGTGCAATTTTAATCAACCTATTCATTTCATGTAACATTGGAAGAATACCACATAACGTTAAAAGGGTTTCGAAGTCAGTCAAATGGAACAATAGGTTTTTTCCTTATCAAAAGCCCTACGATTTGCGTACATCAACCCTGTTAATCATTGATACTCTTTAAAAACTTTGTGTGTAGGTTGATGCATTGAAATACACCTTGTATCCACATCTTTTAACAATTTTTTTCCTTCTGTAACTCCTATTTCAAACTGTTGAAACTCTACGAACCTTTTTGAATTGCAAGAAAAATAAGAATGTATTTCACGAATAAGGTCTTCTACTCTTGCAACATTATCAAAAGAGTTGACGATTTTATATGTTATATTTACTCTATGAGCCATGCAATGAATGGGTATCATATATGGGGCAACTAACGCTTGGAGATGAACACAAAGACCATTCTTGTGCCCTTGCATTATAGCAACACCATCAGCTCCGATGCATATTAACTTTGTGACTATCTCTATATCGTTTATTCATGCAATATCCTTTAAACTACTCACAACATTATAGATGTTTTTTGCATTTGAACTTTCCATCATCTTATGTAATCCTAGCAAACTAGGTTGCCTTACATGATTTTGAAATGTGTACATATGCATGCAAATCCATGATGTGTTATCCACAACCATCACTTCATCAATAGAAAGTGATATGAATCTGGCATGTTTTACTCTCTCCCTCAAGTCCTCCTTCTCAACTAATGATAGACATTTTACCATTTCCCAACCACTTTGATCAATATAAACTAGGAAGGTTTTGCACATTGGCTATTTCATATAGGTTTTTATAATCACTAAAATCAAACATGGGTCTACCCTTTTTGAGAATATTATATACAACAACCATCTGCAAAATTTTTGAAGTTAAAATGATCTTATGCATTTTTTAAAATTGGGATTTAATCGTTCCACTTTTCCCAACAAGAGATTGTTGTTTCTTAAAGTGATTTTCATATTCTATTGCATATCTGACATGCATACATTCTGGTGCATCCTTCCACTTAACTTATTTTTTAATTTTACCATCACTTCCTCAAAATTTTACATAAATTTTGCTAGCATATTTTTCTATTGTATCTTTCTTATTTTGCATCCTGTGATCCTTACCTAGTTTCCAACTACAAATTTTGCATCTACATTATTTTTGTTCAAATTGGTTGTCCATGGAAGGGATAGGCTCTATCCACGAAAAAAAAAATTCCATTCATTTTTAAATGCCCTTCCAATAGCCCAATTATATGTCTTTCTCTTTTTAGTATTTTTGCTTAAAGATTCAAAAAAATATTTTAATGTATTTGATTTATCGCTTTCATTTTTAGTTGGCATGTCTGTTTGAGGAATATCTTCAAGTATTTTTTGGATGTTATTGTTAAGATAATTTTCATTAGAAGGCATATTTTTGCGAGGAATATCTTCAAGTGGAGGCATATCAATGTCAACAGGGTATTCTGCATAGTAGCACACAATAATATTCTTTGTCATTTTTGGATTTAACAAAAAAACTTACAAACAAGAATATGATTCATATCATCATGAAATATGGACAGAGGCACATACTGTGAGTTAATTATTTGAGAAAGAAACCATTATTTAAAATAATCATTGAATATACAACTAATTGTTCAAAAGTCAAAAATCATTTGTACCTTTAATTTGCTCTGATGTCAATGGCTCATTAAATTTCGATATATTGCTAAAATAATTTAGGATACTCTTTTCAACAGGAGATTTGGCCCCCTTCTTTGCATTGCCAGTAGGTGATATTTTACTTATAAAGAAAATATTTTTCAATTTAGAAAAGTAATAAAATGAAGAGATTTTAATTCTGTGAGGGCTCAATATAATGTAGTAATTAGAACAAAAATATGGTGGTTTGGTAGATAATACATACATATTTCTTGACATGATTTATTGTGTTATTTTTGTTACTACACTGGAGATAGCACTTGTAACTAAGAAGAGCATAAAACTAATCAATATACAAATTCAAATCAATGTAAGAAAAAAAATTGTGTATGCGAAACAAAGCATCACAATGTCCTTAGAGAACCAAAGTAATTACCTACTCATAATATTGTAACAGAAAAGCATATCTTAATAGAAACATAGAATCAAAGAGTGTTAACAGAAAGAGAGAAAAAATAGGAAAACATAGAGAACATTGACTTATCTTATTTCTACAACTCATATTCTCTAAAAATAGAGTATTGAATTATCTTATTTCTACAACTACTTCAACTCATATTCTCTAAAAAATCAAAAAACATAGCATCATAGATTCACAATGTTTTAAGAAATAGAGTACCTAGTGCAGAAAAAGATCCAGAGATAGATGCAGTTGGAAAAAAGGTCAATAGTCAGCCCGATTTAAGAACAGTGTCGGTTGCAATCCTATGTTAGGTCATCTATAGTTTGTGTAAATGTCGATATGTGTACAGGTTGGTATCGAATTACGGTTTGGGTACAGATAAATACTCATATGTCAGTCCAGTTACAAAACAATGATCAAATGTTGGTTCGTGTATATAACATATATCGGATGTCGGCTCAAGTACAGAATAGGAATAGATTGCTAATCTAAAATCAAAACTTTATCGAGCCATCTGAATACTGGAATGGCTACAAATTAGTTTCCATGTGGTGATTTGGGTACAAAATAAAGTTGGTATATCGATCTGTGTATAAAAAAATATTGGATTTCAGTCGGGTACATAATAGGAATAGGTTGCCGATCCAAAATTAAAACTTTATCAGGTCATTTGAATATTGGAATAGCTACAAATTAGTTTTTGTGTGGTAGTCTGGGTACAAAATAAATTTGGTATGTTGGTCCAAGTGTATATCTGTGCAATTATTTTATTTGTCGATTCATGTGCAATACTATGTCAGGTGAACATCTTTCAGTTTGGATGCATAGAAAAACTCGGATGTCGATTTGGGTATAGAAATATGTATGTCTATCATTTTGGGTGCAGGTATGGCTTTCATTTCAGTCTGAGTGGAGTTTTGACCCAGATCGATGAGTTTCTGGACCCAACTGAACTTCGATGGAATTATACAATAGATTGAATGTATTCTTCGATTTGGTTGTAAAAAAGTATCACTGGTGTGTTAGTTATTTATAGTGTTATAGTTGGCAATTTGGGTGGGATAAATTAAAAATTTTAGAAATTTAAGGCGAAAATGGTCCACAATTTAGGCGGGAGTGTTGGTGAGTTTTAAAAAAAATGTAATACTATTATCAACGAATGGCGAACCGACACCTAAAAAAAATCCAAAAATTTTGAGTGAAAGGATCGACGTCTAGGGTCCCCCAAACTCACCAATTTGAATTTTTTAAAATACAAATATTCATCCTATTAGCGAATATTTACTGTTGTGCATAACCCTGGATCTCACCCTCAAAATTGAGATAAAGAAGTAGGTCCTTAGCTATGTGATTTCATACTAGGGGATCCTCATATTGTTTATGACCCTCTTGCTGCTAGTGGTGGAGGTATTTGAACCAACCTTTGGGAGTAGCGGGTGACTAATCTTGAATGGGATTGAGACCTCATCCAAGTTGGTGGAGGCACTCTCCAATCAATTGGTACTATAGTGTAATATATCATCTTGTAGTGGGTAAACCTCTCTATATTTGCTTGTATATATTGTTGTGTATTTTGAAGCTTCCCTTGTAACTATCCCACCTACTCTTATACCAATTGCAAGTATCCAAGAAGAATATAAATCATATTTCATCCTCCCTTTTTTCTTTCTGCTACCTGGTCTACCACTGCATTTCATTCCATGGAAAGACAAACTATTATCTCCTACATCACAACAATATCCCCTACCATCTACTCCCTCATTCCCTATAGCCTTATCACCTCTTGTTGGATCTTAGCCACCTAATGTTGTCATTCCTCCTACACCCATCTCATCACTTGCCAATCCATAATTTGCTCCATGGTTATCATCAAGGTGTCCTCTTGCTTTATTAGTTGCCTTAGTATGGTTGCTCACTTCACCTATACATTGGTATGAGGTGATCTGTTAGGCCTACCTCAACTGCCACACTTACTAGTGGTGGTAGGGATAAGAGGGGCTTTGCCATTATGGGGGTATCTACTCTTTAGTAACTCCTACTTGCTCCTCTCTTTCCAATATCATTGGGCCTTTCTCACCAGACAAACAATATATTTTATCACTCTAGCCCTCTATGGTCATGCTCCAAGTGTTGATGATCTTCCTAGCACAAAAATATGCATACCATTTGTTGTACTCTATTGACATATTTGGATCATCTTTGCCTAGCTCTAAAAATTTGGGATCATTTACATCTAGCTTAGTGTGGCTCTTAGGTTCTAGAAGCCTACTAAAATATCTCTCTTATGTTGACCTCTTATACCACACATGCCCCATCTATGGCATTCCTTGCACACCATTAAAATTATAGACTAATTGGTTAATTTTTGGATCTCTTACTCCCCCCATGGGCCAATCAACCACCATGTCTACCTAACACTACATAGCTACACCATATCACTTTTATAACCTTAACGGACCCTCTATGACTACCATGTGACTTGTAGTGCTATCATGTCATCTATCGTCCATTGTGTCATCGCTAGAGACCCCTTGCCTGATATTTGACAACCTTCCTCAAAATGCACAACCCGTGACTAGGTCATTTATGTCTTAGGATCTTCTACTTCCCTAGGGATCCTGGTTGATCTTATGATGGTCAAGTTTTCCCAAGACCACACTTATAGCAAAGTGAAATAGACCATGCTTGGACCACCCCAATATGAGACTATTGAGCATTTGATAGTCACCCCAAGATGATTGGATCCTATATAATTAAAGTATGTTTATTGTGAATCTATGTGGCAATATCCCCCATCCCTAATGTACCACTCTCATGTTGGTATCCCCCACTAACACACCAAATACCAATAAATAAAGCAGAGTGGTCAACCTATCCAAGCCTCATCTTGCATACAGGGTATTGATATCAATGCTTGATCTCACCATAGGGAATGCCTTATCCCTATTTAAGTACTCTAAGCAGTTCTCTTGTCCTTTAACTATGCATATGGTTGCCCCTCTAATTGGTACTCAAATAATGCACAATACATTCTCTAGAGTCATCGTTAGCTCCTTAACTTACAATTAGAAGGTATTTGTTTTCTAATATCATATTTTGGTCAAATTTGTTAATAAAAATCTATCAAAATCTACCTTCAAAATCAAGGTAATGTAGTAGAGGCTAGTCATCATGAGAACCCTAGCATCCTCATCAACAAGGTCATCTCCAACACATTAGCCACCTCTTGTGACAATCTAACATCCTAATATGAACCTGAAACCACATATCATTAATTTTCTAGCTTATTAATCCAACATACTATCTAGTTATATTAACTAACTATATTTTCATAATGCAAAAAAGTACCACCTAGATACAAAAGCACTTCCTAGCAAAAGTTTTACTAGTTTGTACTAGTACCACTGGGTAAAATCATTGCTTGTGTATAAGAATTACTTGATAAAAGCATTTCTAGTGCTACCTATATAAGTGCTACTTATGTACACTAGGACCACTTATGACTGTGCCACAAATGCACAAAATCATTGCGTAGGAAGCATTGTTCGAGCACAAAAGCATTGCCCAAATAGGGAAGCACGATTTTAAAAAAAATAACTAAACAACAAAAAATTTAAATTATGTGTCTGAGCACCTATAGTTGGACCTTCCACTCACCCTCAAACTAGGTATAAAATTTGCACGAGCCATCCGTGATGATCCATCAAAAACAAAGTAGTAATTTTCCCCTCAAAGCTATAATATTAAAATAATCAATAGTAAAAATTAATTGTTTTACCCCATCCATTTTATCCCCCATGGATAAATAATTTTTACCATTTATGACTTTAGTGCATCTTATTTGGGTCATGTGTGCATTTAATGCTATCCAAAAGTATAACTGTTCATATCAATTTTAAGCAATCAATTTTTACATCATCCACCTTGCACCATTGACCTTAGACTATTGTGACTCTCCATATCATAAAATTAGGACATCTACAATGATTTTTTACGTATTTTGCTTACATGTCATATGCATTAAAAGAGGTAAAATATAGACACTCAATTTTGTGCACCATGCTAACTATAAATTCACCATGACCTCCATCAATTAACCCTTCAACTAACCAAACTAGCAGAATCAAATTTAGTTCTATTAGTGGATACCTAATCAAGATTTATTTTACATTGCACTTCTATTTTTTTTATCATAGAGTCTAAAGCATTGCTTGATTACAAGTAGACATATCTTCTATTCTTTGTTTTACATTAAAAAAAGTTGCATAGCACTTTTGTAGGTAGCACTTTTGCCATTCTTGTTTTCTCATTTTTGATAGTTTATTATTTTATCATACCAAAATAGGGGTCTAATCATCTTGAAAAGGAAGCTCTTGTTAGTATATCCTAGTACCACTTAAGGCGGGGTATTAGAATATACATTATATCCTAAGTTGTTACTAGGATAATCTGTGCAGCTAAGATTAGCTCAGTTTTTTATGATCCAATGGATCAGATTGTATGCCTTTGCTATTTAAGCAAGGCTCCTTTCATTCAATAAGCATATATTATACATGAGTACCTTATCAGGCCTTGTTTTTGGGACCCATAATTATGGATATGCCACTTGTTTAGTTATAGTATCACTTAAGGAGGGGTGTTAGTATATCCTAGTACCACTTAAGGGGGGTGTTAGAATATACATTATATCCTAAGTTGTTACTAGGATAATTTGTGTGGCTGAGATTAGCTTAGTTGGTTATGATCCAATGGATTAGATTGTATACCTTTGCTATTTAAGCAAGGCTCCTTTCATTAAATAATATGAAGTATCTTATTATTCCAACAACTCTCTATATTCCCCTTAATTAGAAAGACCCCTCTACACTAATGTCAGTTGCTTTATGTTTATTTTTGTAAATTATTTAGTGAAAGCATTGGTTGAAAGCAAAACCATTGTATAGCATGTTTGCTCATGGGAAGCACATCTACCTCTACGAAAAAAATCAAGTATCATTATTCCCTACCCCCTTTGTTTTAGTTTAAGGTTTAGCTCCACTTGTTGTTTACCACTTATTTAGGTCTTTGCTTTCTTTTTATCATCAATTTATAGAAAGAAAATATTGAATCTAGTTTAGTCACATAAAGTGTTATTTTTTTTACTTTATTTTAGGCATAAAAATTGAAATGTATATAGCTTTCATTAGGATAGATTTTTTGATGCATTCCTTTCTTGCACCCTTGCCTTGAAAAGAAATTAAATTTTTATTTTGTTGTATCATTGAATAAAAAATATCATAGTCTAGGATTTGTTTTCTTGCACTTATACTTTTTTATATCTTTTTTAATTTCAAATTAGGTTTGAAAGGTCTTAGAAGCTTAGGTGGAGAATATTGATCTCCTTGGAAAATGTAGATGTTTGTAAAAGTTAAACATCAAACCTAGACTAGGGCCCACATACCATATAACATATACCTTGAACATACCAGAAAAATGAGACAAATGGTAAATGCATGTGATAAATGTTCTTCTGGTAAATCTGCCATAGGATTAGTGATAGAGTCATCAATTTTTTTGGCTAGCAAATGATGCTTTTGTTTTCTAGGTGTAAAACCTAAGAGCAATATCATCATCGAACCCATAATCTGGTAGCACTTCCACCTTAGAGAGTAGCAAAGAAATATTAAATGCAAGAATGATTTCTTTAATGATAAAATAGATGAAAATCTATGACTCAATAGTAAAAAGTTCTATAATGACAAAAAAATAGATATTTGTTTGCTTAAAGTAAAGATTAAAATTATAAAATGGGAAACTAAACTAGATGCAAATGAGATATGCAAAATTAGAATATGCAACATGATTAATGATAAAAGTTCCAAAGCAAAGGAGTGTCATAAGCAAGGATAAAGAGCAAAACCCATGGTGCTAAGGTTTTTTTCCCTTATTTTTCAAAGCTTGCTAGTTTACTTGTGGACACTTGAGAGTTTGAGCTTGCAGGCATGAATACTTAGAGACTTGCTTTCTTGAAGAGACATTAGAGAATTGATTTCTTGGAGAGAATTTTAATGCTTACAAAACTAAGAGTTTGAGTGCTTGTAAGGATTACCTTCACAATATTATGGTAATTTTAGAATAACCTTTGCATTCATGGAGATAAATTCCTATGAATCTAGACAATTTTTTGTCTAGATAATTATTATATTATTGGACATTAGATAACTATTATATTAAGTGCTTACACAAGAATGTGAAGAATCAAGAGTCTTTAATTTTTATCATTGGTATGAGAGCCATTATGAGGATTGGAGATCTCTATCTATATAAGGTTTGCATAGGGACAAAGGTTCAACCCCTTATGTAGAAACCCTTATGGACACCTAAAACATGTAGAAAATTTCCCTGGTTCTAAGCAGGTCCCAGTCCTAGAAGACATCTGAGACCCCAACTTCTCATTTTGCTCCCTCACCTTAAAGTGAGAGAGTCCATCCACCTAGATAAACCAAAAAATTTCACCATTTTCATTGACATTCACAAGGATGAGTTTCAAGTGCAGGGCATCAAAAAAATAGTAGCACAATCAAGATTTATGGGAGATTCCCATGGGGTTCAATTCCACTAAGGGGAAGCCTATGCTAAGTACAAATGTCAACAGGATCAGGATCATGATAAAGAGGCAACCCCACCAGTATATATTTTTTAAATTAGATTCAAAAAAAGGAATTTATAATAGTGAGCTCACAAGACTATAGAAAAAAAATGTACCAGAAGATAAGCCAAAAAAATTGACAAAGAATTAATAAGAGACAAAAAGTAGAACTATTCCACAGAAGTTATGGAATGGTTTGTGCATCCTTCTACTAGAAAAAATACACTTATATAGGGACCAAATATAGATAATTTAATACCATATGGAAGGAAATAACTTTAAGAAATATAGTGATGGTAGTAGCAATTCAATAATATGCAATGTATAACTTCTAGTGATAACACTAAATTCAAATTCAATGTCAAAAAATCAAAAATAAAAGTAATAAAATTCCATATTCAAATCAATGCAAATTTTTAGCCACTTAGAGAGGGTGAAGTCTCATGTGCAATAGAGGCAACAAAGATTTGAATATGAAAATATGATTCCAACCATATTTGATAAAATAGGAATCGAACCAGAATTGGCATGGAAAAAAATCGAGAGGAAAATCGGCAAAAATTTGGTATTTTTTCATTGAAAAAACCGAAGAAAATGCAAAATTTCATTGAAAAATAGCTTTTTTATGCATATCAATTTTTTTTGGGAAAAATCGACAAAAATAGGCTAGCCTATGAATCGAGAAAAATCAGATTGAATCAGGATTTTTTGTAGATTTTCTCAACTATGATTCCAACTACAATATAACTCTCCTTATTTATAGACGAAATCAACTTTAACCCTAACCCTTGTTGGAGTATATTACATTATTTGGTACATGCTAATGTGCCCCCATGGCACCTTCATGGTACATTTGTAAATAATAGATTAGGGTTGACTCATAGTTTAGAGTGTGATTTATATTTCCCATTGATAAAAGTGTGAATGTGCAAGAAATGTATAAGTGTCATGTGAGTTAGTGTGCAAGTGTAAGTTGAGTCTATGTGCACAAGTGTCTTGTATGTATGAGAACAAATATGTAATGTAAATATGTGCACAAGTGTCTTAGGATAGGTGTGCAAGTTATAGAAGTGTAAGAGTCATGTATAGGTGTACATACAATATAGAGTCAAGTGTTCATCAAGTATACAAGTGTCAAGTAGATAAGCCAAGAGTCATGAGATTTCGTATATGGAAAGGAATAGTTAAGTATCCAAAGAGTCACACTACTATGACTATATCATAGAGATAATACTCCATAACAAGCATATATAAAGAGACAAATACAATCAAAAGCATTATCATTGTAAGAGAAAGAGAAGCAATAAAAATTGCATACATTTTGAGCAACTAATATTGTGAGTTATATTGCATGCTTTGTACATGTTTATTAAGGATATTTATATTCATATTGCTACATATTATTGAATGTTATTTGAGTTATTATAAGCCTTATTATAAGAAAACAAATCCATAGATTTTTTGGCTAACCTAGGCTTATCTTGGGAAAATATTACTATTTGGTGGGAAGATTTTACAATCGGGTTGTATAACATTGAAAATGAAACCATACATAGGTAATTATGTTTGTAGCACTGAATTTGCAAGAAAATTTTAGGAATCTGCTTGCTGGGTCGTTGGAAGGAATCATGTCCAAAGTCTATTCATAATTAGTCCTCACATTTTATTTTTAAATTTGAACCTAGTTTGTGCCCTTTGGAGGGGGAATTGGAGTCAAGGGTGGCAAGGGCACAAATGGTATATCCTATTCATGAATAATGTGGAAAAAATTGAGTGGGACCCAGCTCATAGTCTTCATTCATACCGCCCATATACGTCTTTAATTTTTCTCTTTCTTTACCACTAAGGATAGTGATTTGGAGTTGATATGGAGGAATCATGGGTGACAGTATTTGATTGGTTTCAATACCATGTTAAAAACTAAGGGATGTGTGAGAAGAAATAATCATCACCTTAAATGGGTCATTCTCCTATGTGCTTCTTTTTTTGAGGCATGTGTCAACATTTTTGTGACAAGAAGAGCAAGACATATCAATAATAATTTTCCAAGGAGGCTTTGGGTGGCGGGTTTGCTTATGCTTTGTTCTATCTTTCCTCATGGAATGGGACCCCATAGGTATTTGGAGAGGCTAATCCTTGGCAATTTATGGTCCAACTCGATTGGGCCAGAAAGGAGGTATTTTTCCATGATGGTTTTGTGTAGGCTAAGGTGGTGGCATGGTGCTTATGCATCATTTGATTTCAGTTGGTTTTTTGCAAGCACGTGCAAGGATTTATTTCACTAATCCATGATTATCACCACCTTTTAGCCTAGATTGAGGTGTCAGGACTCCAGAACTCTCAATTCCCTAATTAAGAAGATCTCGATAATCTTTGGAAATATTACCCTAGTGTTTTTTCTACAGTGCAACTCCCAATGTGAGAGTTGACATTAAGGTGGCATACATGCAATTGGCCACTATGGGTATTGTAGTCCCTACCACTCCAACTATCTATTTGGTTGGGAATTTGCCTTGTCTTCTCTACTTCTCAATATCTCTCATGGGTATTTGAGTTTGCTAGTTTTTGAGGATGGTTGCTCTTTTAATCCATGTCAGATTGATTTATTTCTCTAGTGCTTTCCTCTTTCAAGGTTTTTGTAAATTTTTCTAGGGGTGGTGACACTTTGGTTGGTGATTGAATTTTGTTTTAGAGTATCAAAACTTGTATCAAGATCCCCCTCGAAATAATGGCATATTTAATTCTGGAACCAAGCTCACTGATAGTGGATGAGGAGGTCAAAAAATTATTAAGAAAGATAATATTCTCCAATGTCTAATGAAATTCAATACACATCACAAAGATATGGCCAAGCATATGGCCTATTCATGGTAAATCAAGGTGGTCAGGGTTGGAACCCTTGAATTTAAATTCAATATCCCACTTGTTGCTGAGATGATAAGCCTACCCATAGATGGATTCATGCACAACAAAGAAAAATATTATCTTTCCAAAGAATCCCAAATTTTCTTAGGTGAGGAAGAAGAGTTAGTGAGAATTCAAAACGGGTTCAAGAGAGCCTCGTTGAAAGCTCCTTAGGATAGAATGGCATTAGTAGTAATGCAATACTTTATGCTTGATGAGAATCAAGAAATTCTCAAAAGCTTTCATTTTATGTTTTTGAATCATATATGTCATAAGAGGTTGATGAACATCCCTTCATTCCTTTTTTTATCTTTGTCCAGGTCTGTAAGTAGAGTAAAAAGGTGTAGCCCCTGACCCAATCCACCAAGGATTGGTGAAAATCTTATTCGATCATGTGGTCAAGGTTAGAGGTCAATCGAGGAAGGACATACTTAATTCCCTAGAAAGGATGTCGACCCCTATTGTGGATTACCCATATGCTTCTAATTAAAAATAGATCAAATATACAAGTCATAAAGCCATCAATGATACCCTCATTTTGGGGTCTACAGCTAGGGTGGTGAAATCTTCCCCAAAGAGGATGGGAGGTAGTGAATAAAGGACTAGGTGTTCAAAGCACCTGGTGGCTAAGAGGACAAACCCAAGCAAATCCCCTTTGTGCATTGAGGATTCATATTCAAAGGAATTCAACCAACCAACCAAGAAATTAAAGTTGATTTAGGGTGCAAGAAGTGCCAAGAAGGTGTTGGAACCTCGAGTTCAAGTTTTGGGCTCTATCCCCAAGTCGCTCAAGCGGATACTTTTGAAGTTACAAAAATCATTGATAGACTCCATGCAGATGACTATCTCTTATGCGAAAGAAATCTTGAATCTTATGGACTGGGAACAGTGGGAGAAGAAAGAGCAAGTAAGGATAATGGTGAGGGGCCCAACAAGATGAAATTCTGATCTTGGGTATCTTTGCCTGTGTTTTTTTGGTTGATGTCATCTCTATTGTATTTTTGTTGGTTTGTGTTGTCTCTGTTTCAATTTGTTCAGTGTTTTTTCCCTCCCCTACATGGGAGGTCTATTTATTTTTTCTGGGTTGATCTAGTTCCTTGGTGTTTATATGTCTGGGTTACTGTGTTAGCGCATTCATAGATACTTCTAGTATCCAGGATGGCAAGTTTATGTTTTATTTTGCTTATGCTTGTACCTTCCTAGCTTCTCCAAGAAGGTCTATTGGATCCTTTTTGCAAAAGGTTTGGGTTCCCTTTCAAAACCCCTTCTACCACCTAATCAAAGAAAATTATAAGCCTTATTCTACATATTAATTTACTCATATTATTCTACTCCTATCATTTTATACCTCATTATATTTTGGTTATATTATATTTGATCCTATGATATTTGTGGTAGTATTAAGGATTAAAAATCCATAAGTGGTATCAGATCTACCACCAAACTGTGTCTAGATTGATAGAGTTTATTTTAGCCACTATTAAAAATTTGATTTTATCTAGTTTGATACATTTGATTAAGATTATGTCCACTTTGAAGGCAGTGAGACTCAAACTCTATATTTGAAGGTCATATTGAGTAGAAAGGCTAGAGTTTTTCCATCATTGAATAATATCCAGTGAGACTAGGACTTGGTTATATTAATATAAAGTTTGAGATTCAGGGACATAGATATCCCTTGACATTGATTTTTAAGATTATAGCCAACTCAAAAGAAAGTTGAAGATTCAAGGACATTCAAAGTCATCTTGATAATATATTGGAAGATTCAAGATTTCAAAAAAGAAAAGAGTTGCAACAAAGATTAAGCTACAGAAGTGTGAGAAGCTTCCTATAAAGGATAGAGTAGAGTTTCATCTTCTAGGAGTAGAGAATATTGATAGAAGAAAAATATAGCAACAGATTGAGAAACATTCAAAGCTTCTTAAGATTACAAAATTAAAAGCAGAGCATAAATAAAAATCTTGATCTTGAAGAAGGATAAAAAACACCTAGCTTATTTAGGTCGCTTGAAGCATTGGATTAAAATTTATAGAGGATAAGAGAGTTTTAAGTTAGAGATAAATAATAAAATCCATTATAGATAAAATAATAGAGGCCCTTACAAAGAAAATAATATAGGCCCTTATAGTGGAAATAAAAGAGGCCCTTATAAAAAATAAAATAGGCCCTTATAGAAAAAAGAAAAAAGGCTTGAATAAAAAAATAAATTGAGGCCCTTGAAGAAAAATATGTATGTATAAAGAATTGAAAATAGAGGTTTGAATAGAGGAAAGAAAGTGGCCATTATAGAATAAAAAAGAAAGAGATAAAATAGAAGCTTGTATAGAAAGAAAGAAGCCATACAATGAATAGAAAAGAAAGAGGCCTGCATATGAAGAAGTCTATGAAAAATAAGAGGCCTACATTATAAGCTATAAGAGGTTCTTAAGGACCAAGCTAAAATAACAAGGTAGCCTATGCAAAAATAACAAGGCAAAAAGTACAAGGTGATCCATGCTAGAAGAACAAGGTGGTTAATGCAAAAAGAACGAAGTGGTCCATGCTAGAAGAACAAGGTAGCCCATGCTAGATTTGTCTATCTTCAATAAAAATGACAACATGAACACAACTATAGGTGATCTTCATCTACAACAAGAAAAATAAGTTAACAACAATATTAAGTAAGCAAAGCAATGTAGTGTAGTGGTTTATTTATGCTACTCAATTGTTGTCATAAAACAATGCATATCGGTATTAATTCAAGGTATATAATAGGAGAAAGTTGACACAGTGACTATTAAGCCAACGTATATCATCAAGTCAACTTATATAAACAAGGAGACTATTAGGAAAAGCTATCAGGATAGTTTACAAGTCAATAAGCTAAAGTTTGTAGACTAGGGTTAAAACATCATCTTCATCAATCTAGGCACATTCTAGAAATTCTTTGTGCATTGCTTCATAGGAGAAAGGAAGTGAAAGCATCTCCTACAGACAATGTTTTTTCGAAGACACAAAAAAATGATTAGATGTCTAATGTCTAACTGGAAGCTTGATCCCCTAAGCAGAATCCAAAGAGTCTAAATGGCAATCTGAGCACAAAAATGAGGTATTCCAACGTCTAAACGAAGTTTGAGCATCATTGAATATTTTCTAACACCGAGGAAAGAACCATAACATCTAAGGATGAAGGATAAGTGTTAAAAGAGTGCCAATGAGCGATATTTGAGCAAATTGTAATGTCTAGAAGAGAAATATCTCCATGCAATCCTACATGTGGAGAATCGTTTCTAGTGCCCTCAATGTATGAATAGAGCATTGGAGAATTCACACAAGCAGTCTGAATAACCAGAAGCAAAGATGTGCATATGATAAGAGCGCTCATAAAATGTTGGTGATTATATTAGGGTTTGGTTGAAGTTTAATATTTAATATTTGATTAAAGTTTATATTAGGAGATATAAGGTATTTACATTTGGAGTAATAAGTCTAAAGTTTTTAAGGTTTATAAATTATTTTGGAAGATAGGAGAAATAAGTTTTTAAATAAGGTTTAATTAATTTTTTTAAGTATTTATATTTGGAGTGATAAGGTTATTTAAATAAGGGATTGATAGTTTGTCTATTTTATAAGATAAGTAATAAGGTATTTAGGAATTTTTGAAAGTGTTGTTTTTTTTAAGAAAGTGATAAGGTTTTTTTTAACTAGTTTATTTGATTTTTAAAGTTCTTTAAGTTTGAAGTTTGAACGAATATTTAATTTGTTTTTTTTTAGAAAAATAAAAATTTAAAAGTTTTGAATTATTGCAAATTTATCTATTTGGGAGATAAAAGTTTTTCAACATCAAAATATTAGGAAAAACATAAATCTCCAAAATTTATTATTAGTTTCTAAAACTAGGGAGACATAAGGTTTACTACTTTATAGGAATTAAATTAGAAACTTTGAATTATTAAAACCTAGGAGTTAAGGAAAAAGATTGCATATCATGAAATAATTATTAAAAATACATTCAATGAAGATAGTGAAGAAATGGTGCACAAACTTAAGTTTTATTCTCAAAACTTGATAGATGACTTTGATGAAAAGAAAAAAATGACTAATGATCTAAAGAAGAAATTATCTTTATTTCTCAAGGATGCAAAAGAAGAAAAATTTACAACACTTATAAGCTATATTCATGAAAAAAATTTAAAACATGGTGGAATTCACAAAACACCATTATAGTTTCTTAAGAAGAATGCTTAATGATGTATTTGTCATTACTTGGTTTTGAGATTTTCAAAGAAAAGAAACAAGAAAAAGAAAATAATACATATAACTTGAATGAATCTTATGTTATCTTTAATGAGGAATCATTGAAATCAAATTTGTATTATTGTGATGATTTACTAACTTGAAGGTATATCATCAAGCATGTCACAAATGAAGATGCAGAGATGAAGGAGAAGAAAGAAGAATAGAAGAAATCATACCAGGAAGGCTAATAGAAAATCTAAATTCAAAGTTAAAGAGAAACCACATATTGCAAATTCAGATATTGATCTAAAAGAGGTATATTGAAGACAAAGACAAAGACTATTATTGAAGACTAAAGTCTTCAATAACCAAATAATGTAATACAGGGGGTGTTGGAGTATATTACATTATTTGGTACATGCTAATGTACCCCCATGGTACCTTCATGGTACATTTGTAAATAATAGATTAGGGTTGAGTCATAGTTTAGAATGTGAGTTATATTTCCTCTTTATGTAAGTGTGAATGTGCAAGAAATGCACAAGTGTCATGTAAAGTTGTAATATGCAAGAAATGCACAAGTGTCATGTGAGTTAGTGTGCAAGTGTAAGTTGAGTCTATATGCACAAGTGTCTTGTATGTATAAGAACAAGTATGTAATTTAAATATGTGTACAAGTATCCTAGGATAGGTGTGCAAGTTAGAGAAGTGTAAGAGTCATGTATAGGTGTACATACAATATAGAGTCAAGTGTTCATCAAGTATGCAAGTGTCAAGTAGATAAGCCAAGAGTCATGAGACTTGGCATATGGAAAGGAATAGTCAAGTATCCAAATAGTCACACTACTATAACTATATTATGGAGACAATACTCCTTAATAAGCATATACGAAGAGACGAATACAATCACAAGCATTATCATTGTAAGAGAAAGAGAAGCAATAAAGCATTTTGAGCAATTAATATTGTAAGTTATATTGCATGCTTTGTGCATGTTTATTAAGGCTATTTACATTTACATTGTTGCATATTATAGGCAAGAAAAATGACATGTTTGCTTTTAGTTAATAAGCTTTGTCATTTTAGTGATAATTTGTAGTTCTACACAAAGTGTTTGAAAACTGTATGTACGTATATTTAAATAATGTCATAAAGTGACTTATGAAATGTAAATGCATGTGAAATGAAATGCAAATTAAATGACATGCAGGTGAAATGTAATTTGATAAAAATAAAATTAGAACCTTAGTAAACTTTAATAAAGTTGTTGATATGAGAAGTTACGAGCGGTAGTTGTGAATGATGTGTTGTCTTAGGAACTGCTTTGGAATAGCCTAGACAGGTATTATAAGCCCCCCATTCAATTCTTGTAGGTTGGGGCATGAGAGGTTTAGCAATTGTTCACGGATGTGCTCGTTCATAGTTGTTCATAGGATTATGTTGAAGGCTCATGTGATACTCTGGAGATACATTCATGGAATGAGCATAATGGTTCAATGTATAGTTTGTGTATTGCTATGTGTAATTCTAAAATTTATATTTGCTATGTATAGCATCCATGGCAAATATGAATACCAATTGAATCAAATATGTGTATGCATGTGTGGGAATTGGAGTGTATTTTCCATAACTATATTATCTGTGGAGTTTTATTGTTATTGCAGGTATTGTTGATTCTAGATCTATGGTAGATAAGCATATTTAGAAACCGTACAATAAGCCATGAAATATTGAATGGAATGTATAGTGAAGATATAGCATGATTAATTGATAATTACATTTGTTCAGAATAATGTCCATGCAATTGGGAAATGGCAAGGATAAGTAATCTGGAGTATTGAGGGTTTATTGAAATTATGCAGTTAGATTATCAAACAGTTGATCAATTATGTGCTATTTTTGCATAAATTCACAATTGTACATCCAAAAAAGAGATCGATGAATTTCCAGGTGAATGATTGCATGATTTAACTAATAAGAATAATATAATTGATTGTTAATTAAACATTTTTAGTAGATTGTACATTTAGGCAAATAGTACAGTCAATATCCATTGTATGTTTATGACCATAAAATTATGCATTGTATGTTTTGTAATTGTATAGTCAGTTATTGTATATTTTGAAGAGTTGTACAATTATAATTGTACAATTGTACGATTGCCTTATTTGCATACAAAAATCTAGAAATCATCCTAAAATCTATCATCACACCCTCCCTCATCAGGAATACCACCACTCATGCTACATTTGGTGCTTGTTGTCGTTGTGGAGAAGAACCTGTATTGTCATTGTGAATAATGACAAGGGACTAGGAAGTAAGCAATGTGCTACATGTGGCACCCATTGCCATTATGAGGACCTGTGTTGCTACTATGAGGACCTATGTTGTTGTGAGGACATGTGTTACCATTTTTGGAAGGGCCTACATTATCATTGTTGAGAACAATGACGGTCTAGAATAGTAAGTAGCATGGAGGAAATTAGGGTGGATAATAGATATGTTACCACACGGACATGGAAGATAAGGTCACAAAGAGGATAAAGTGCCCATGAGAAGAAGCACAAGGATCACTCAACGAAAGAATGATATAACCAATCAAGTATTGCAATTACAAGAAATGAAAAAACAAAAATGAGTTTGGAACCCTTAGGAGAAGAATCCAAGTGATACTTGGAGAGGTAGATGACAATGAATTTGTCAAAGATAAAGGAAAGTATGTTGTATTCAATTTCAACATCTTGGATACATTGTCTCTATGATTTAGGATTAACCCTGGTGACATGGAATTGTGAGATCCAAGTTGCTTGGAAAAGTACACAACAAAGACCATAGAATCCAGCCAAAGATACAGATGAAGAAGATGATTTTTTTTATGCTATGATATATAGTACAATGATATGTGTATGGTTGATGTGCAAAAAGAAGGTGAAAGGTAGATTGTAGAGGTTTTGTATGATTGTACAATTGATAACCATACAAAATTTTAACATTTAAAAGCATTGGATGGTTGTTCAATTGGTGTGCACCATACAAAAAGAGCCATATGATTGGAGGAAAGAATTGCTCAGCCATACAAGAAAAAGCAAAAATTATACGCATATTGGCAGAATAGACCAATTTAGAAATAATCATATGATTGCTAAATAAAACCATACATTCAAAGAAAGAATCGTATGATTGCTAGAAAAAATTATACAACCAGAGCAAAAATTGTACGATTATTGGACAAATCATACGATTGCCAATCAAATTGTATAGTTGCAGTGTAGATCGTACAATTCTTAGTCAAATTATATAGATGCATGTAACTATACAAATGGATAGAAGGATCGTACAAGTCATGTTCAACCAAAGTCGATAGGAAATGTTGGTGAGAAGTCACATGTCAAAGAAGAGTATTTGATACCAAAGAAATTGCAAGTAGTGATGCATGATGGTGAGCAGGACAAGAGTCTAACATTGATGTAAATGGAAGATGGAATGTTTAAATGTGCATGAGATGGGAGTCTGACACTATGAAAATTGTACACCGGTATGCTTGATGGTGAGCAATATGGGAGTCTAACATCAGAGCAACTATAGGTTGGAATGTGGTCTAGTGAGAAGAAAGGAACTGTAACGAAAGAGAAATTGCAGGATGATGTCTATGCATAAACAATTGATGCCAATGAAAAGCCAACCTATCAAACCGAAGGCCAATTTGAGCATAGCATGTAAATATCCATTGTTCCATGGAGAATCAGTAGAAGGCCTAGTTAGGTGTTGGAGAATTTATCACATGATGTGGAAAGTGACTGGCGAGAACAATGAGGTATAATGGAGGTGGTTGTTTCCTGCAATATTTTATGGATTTGTAATAGAGTGGTATATTAAATTACCAAAGAACAAGTACCAGATATGGGAAGAATTGTGTGATGTATTTATGCAAGAATTTTAGTTGTATGATAATGATGATGAGGTCATTAATGAAATTTATAGAATACAACAAGGTGAAAATGAGTATGTTCTTTTCTATAATAAAAATTTGAGTGGTTTGTTTAACCATATAGAAAAATACCAATCAGAAGTATTGAAGAGGATGTAGTTCATAGACGGACATCTTCCTATGTATCAAACAAATATGAAGATGTTCCCTCCAAGATCATACCAAGAGGTTTTGGATTATGCCTTGATTTGGGAAAGTGATGCAAAAACATCACTGAAGAGTTGGTATCATGTTAACGCTAATGATAGTAACTATGAGGATGAAAGTGCTAATGTTGAAGATGACTCAAATAATGAGAATGATGATTTTGGGTAGGAGAGTAGTTCATTGTCCAAATATTGGAGTCAAAGTATGAGAAGAAAGTGACTTGAAAGAAAAGAATGATGAATTTGAAACTGAGTGTGACTTAGAGAGTGCAAGATGGTTGTCATAGGCATATATAACACATTGTGATTATACGAAGGAAGGATGCCACTAGTGATGTGGTTTATGATAGCCATTGTAGAAATAAAAGATGTAAAATACCATATGATACTGAGGATAAACCCATTGTACGATGTTGTCAATACCAATTGTGGGGACATTTTGCACATGACTTTCAAAGTGTTGTGAGTCAAGATAAACCAGTGATACAAATTTTAAAGCAATCTGAGAAAACTTATCACCTTTGCCAAGAAGCAGAGGAGGTGAACATGGTGAACTTGATTGGATTTGAGGAGGTGAACTTGGTCTCAATCAAGGATACTGTTCAAATGGACCAATCAATTGTAAAATTTGAAGATTTTATTCAAATAGAACAGTCTAATGTATAATTGAAGGATGTCATTCATATAGACCAGTCTATCATACAATCAAAATCGTAGAGGAAGAAAGGGATTGTACGATTGTGCAAAATAAAATCGTATAATTGTTGGGTGTGATCATATAGTTTGTACAAATTGTACAACTATTGAGTGTGATAGTATAGTTGGTACAAATCATACAACTAGTGAGGAAAATCATATAGTTAACAGAGATTGTACGATTATAGGTGGAATCATACAATGTGCAATTATACAAGTCAAAATCGTACAAAGTGAAAACGTACAATGTGAAATTGTATGAAAAGAAATTGTACAAGAAAATTTGTACAAAGTGGATCCATACAAGAAGAAATTGTATAGAGTGGTACCATACAAGGTGAAATCGTACAAAGAGAAATTGTATAAGGTAAAATCATACAAAGAGAAATCGTACCAAGTAAAATTGTACAAGGAGGAACCGTACAAGTTACTACCGTATAAGGATAAGAATGTCCATAAGTGGTTAAGATAGGGCAGTTCAAGAAATCGTACAAAGAGGAATCGTACCCTGTACATCATACAAAGAGGAATCATACCCCGCAAGGGACGTTACCCCTTGATCCCTGATACAAGTGGCGATAGGCATTGTCCATAATGTTCATCAGGTTGATCATGTTAATCATGTTGATGCAATTACTGATGCATTTGATTATAGAAAATCCAATGAGTAATCAGAACACAATGGGTTGTGAGCAGCAACTTGAAGTGCATCCAGTTGCAAAGGACCTTTGGAATAGGAGGAAGCAAAAGGAGCATGAAAAATGATACCATGTTATTAAGTACTTCTATCCTTGGTGTTTAGTTCATGTTTTGTTGAGGACACCGACCAGTTCAGAGGATGGGATAGATGTAGGCAAACAAATTGACATGTTTTATTTTAGTTAATAAGCTTTGTCATTTTTGTGATATTTTGTAGTTGTACACAAAGTGTTTGACAAAATATGCATACATATATTTAAATAATGTCATAAAGTGACTTATAAAATGTAAATGCATGTGAAATGAAATGCAAATTTAATGACATGCGAATGAAATTTAATTTGATAAAAATCAAATTAGAACCTTAGTAAACTTTAATAAAGTTGTTGATCTAAGAAGTTACAGGCACCAGTTGTGAATGATTTGTTGTCTTAGGAACTACTTTGGAATGGCCTGGACAGGTATTATAAGCCCCTCATTCAATTCTTGTATGTTGGGGGATGAGAGGTTCAACAATTATTCATGGTTGTGCTCGCTCATAGTTGTTCATAGGCTTATGTTGAAGGCTCATGTGATACTCTAGAGATACATTCATGAAATGAGCATGATGGTTTAATGCTACAATTTGTATATAGTTCTATGTAGTTCTAAATTGTACATTTGTTGTGTATAGCATCCATGGTCAATATGAATGCCAATTGAATCATATTTGTGTATGCATGTGTTGGAATTGGAGTGTACTTACCATAACTATATTATCTATGGAGTTTTATTGTTATCACAGATATTGTTGATTCTAGTTCCATGGTAGATAAGCATATTCAAAAATTGTACAATAAGCCATGAACTATTGCAAGGAACATACAGTGAAGATATAGCATGATTAATTGATAATTACACTTGTTGGGAATAATGTCCATGCAATTTGTATGCAATTGGAAAATGACAAGGATAAGTAATCTGGAGTATTGAGGGTGTATTGAAATTATACAATTAGATTATCAAATTGTATAGTTGATCAGTTATGTGCTATTTTTGCATGAATTCACAATTGTCCATCTCGAAGTGAGATCAATAAATTTCCAATTGAACGATTGCACAATTTAAATGATAAGACTAAGATAATCAATTGTTAATTGAACATTTTTGGCAAATTGTATGTTTAGGAAAATCATACAGTCAATGTCCATTGTACATTTATGATCGTACAATCATACATTGTACATTTTGTAACCATACAATCATCTATTGTACATTTTGGAAATTTGTATAGTTGTAATTGTAAAACTGTATGATTGCCCTATTTGCATAAAAATTTTGGAAATCATCTGAAATCTATCACACCCTCCCTCATCGGGAATACCGCCACTTGTGTGACATATTATTAAATGTTACTTGAGTTATTATAAGCCTTATTCTACATATTATTCTAGTCTTATCATTTTATTGATCTCGTTATATTATGGCTATGTTATATTTGATCTTGTGATATTTATGGTAGTATTAAGGCTTAAAAAGCCATCAACCCTACTACTCAAGGGCCAACTACCTTAACCTAGGGTCCAAGTTAATAAAAATAAAGATAGCTGACATGGCTACATTGAAATCATTACATAAAATGCATTGATATACGTGACCCTTATATATATTCTCTTGAGTTGGACGATTGATATAATCATTTATCGAGTTTGAGCACATGTAGAAAGGGTCATTTGTTGAATGGAATCTAATAACAAAACTTATGAAGTGACCTATCTAATAATATAATCATACCCCTAATTTGCCACATATTTTTCTTTATATTTTGCTACTACTTAAAGCACCCATTCATGTTGCATTATTATATCATCTGCAATAATCTACATGGTCATGGTTACCATTCAATTATTTTGGGATTTGATCATTAAAAGCATAGATTTTCAATTTGACCACTAAAATACCTACATTGTTTGTTGTCAAGTAAACATAGGTATATGCCTTGAGGAACTACCTCTAGTATCTTATAAAGTTGATTTTTCTAACATGATGGTGATGCTTTTAGTCCTTGGTTGTATAATTATGAAACTACCACATGTAAGGTTATCTTAAGAGTCTTCATATATGTTTCATTCATATTGGAATGGTTGAACAAGAGAGTTGACATCAATGTCAGTTGATTCATATCTCACTTCATTCAAATTATAAATGAATAATGTTTTTAGTAAGGTGTCATTAGAATATTTTACTTTTTAAACATCATCTATTGAAATTATATTCTTTAAATTTTCACTACCTACAAAAAAATATAGAGGAATCTCTTACACCTCTATTTATGAATGAAGAGCCAATTCTATTTTGTCAACTTTGAAGGTGATATCTAGTGCCAATTGTCCTACTTCCATAGTCTATTTTCACTTGTCTGAAAAAAGGTAGTGTGCCATCATTGATGTCAAACATCTCAAAATTAGATATTTTCAATACTCATATTCTTTACCTAAGATTTATCTACTCCTATGAATATTACATCATTTTCTAGTATCCTTTTATAAAGGAAAGTCTCTTTGGAGTTAGGATTTACTAAATGATTTTGGCATGAGTCTTTCCTCTATTGTTTGTTGTCATGCTTGGTGCTTTCCTTGCATTTCTTAGTTCATGACTTGTTTTTTTTAATGGGTTATATGAGATTGAAATAGGTCCCACCCGTATTACATCATCACCAAATAGTGGTATTACAATAAAGCTTGGATATTATCCATGTATTATTTGACAAGATTCGAACTTGGGTATCCTCTTTGAAATTTTGAGGAATCTAACTGGTTGAGCTAATGCCACTTGATCTTAGGTCATGAATTGTTACTTATAATGATATTTACTTTTTTATTTTTATTTTATTTTATTTTTTATTTTAATAGAATGATAAGCCTCTTCCAATGTGTAACTTTCAAAGTTCTATTTGAATTTAGATGCATCAACATAGAGAATGATCTCATTCTTAACAAATTTGTTTCCGCTTCATACTTTAATATCATAATTCCTTTCAATGTAGTACCTTTTTATCTAGTCTGTAAATTCTTCTTAAATATAGTATATAAGACCTTTAGTGGGTTTTTTTTTATTCAATGTTTCACGAGTGTAGGTTAATATACATCCATTATTTTTTAGTATGTATAATAGATTTTAAATGTGAAATTGTACTCTTTTCCCCATAGTAGAGAAAATTGGAATCAACTCATAATCAGGTTGGAGAAAGAATTAAGAAAAATTAGGAATAGAGGAAAAATTGGCAAAAAATCGATTAAAAAATAAATAAATTTTCATTGAAAATAAAATTTATCAAGCATATCACAATGAATTAACATTATGCAAATCAAATATTAATTATGTAAGACTATAAGCTTAAACTACACATGAAAGTGGCAAGTGATACATCATACAAGCTTAAACTACACATGAAAGTGGCAAGTGATACATCATACAAGTTTAAACTACATATAAAAGTGGTAAGTGATACATCATACAAGCTTAAACTATACATAAAAGTGACAAAACATATCTTGTATTGCTTATAATAGGTACAAATTACAAAATGTGTCAAAATGCCTCAATAGACCCACTATCTAGTGTCTTGCATTTCCTTTGCCTTTTGCCCTAGCAAAAGCTCTAGTCTCTCTTTGTTGGTTGCTTCTTGTGCCCGTGCCTCTTCTTGGTCCTTGGTTGCTATCTCCTCTGCTAGATCTTCAAAGTTTTATATTTCATCTGGGGAGAAAATAGGCTCTTCTTGTTGCTCTTACTCTAGATTTGTTATCCATTGAGATGATGGATCAATGTCACTTAGGTCAATGGCATCGGTACTTGTTTTTGTAATTATTTTATGGTGGAGGCAAAGGTTGTAATGCATAAACACAATATTATTGAACTTTTCTTATGTAAGCCTAGTGCGCTTCTTGGAGCGTATGTGCTCAAACATAGTCCAATTGCACCCACAACCTGAAGCATTGCATAGTTGAGATAATATTTTGATGGTCATGCATTGCAAATTGGGCATAAATCCACCATAGTTCTCCCACCATAAATCTAGAAATAACAAAAATAATAATAATAATTCACATATAAAATAGTAAATTGAGATTATTTTTTAAAGCAAAATCAGAAGACAAAATAAATAATAATTCGATAAAGGTTACTTGACCTTAATTTTGACCTTATTCTCTTGCTTGAATGGAAAAAAACCCTGAAATTCCTTATTATCTTCTACCTCTTTACATACCTTATCGCGTAATTTTTAATTTTGTATGAGGGAACATATGCTCAATGCAAGCTCCAAGGCCATGCATCACCTCATAATCAACATGAGATGTAGAAAAATATAAAAAATGTGGGTTCAAGTAGTAACCTATTGTATGAAGAGGGCTATGGATTTGAGATGTCCATTGGTTATCAATGATTCTCCAAATGGGATCATATTTGGTGTAGACATATCCATTAATTACGACAATTACCTCTTTTACCTTGTCCATAGTCTCATTTGCATATCTATTGCATATTGTTCTCCATCAACAAGACAGAGAACCTTCACCAAAGGCTCTGACATTTGGAAAAAAAAAAGGAAAATAATTTAAATAAAAATATTTGACTAAAATAATTACAAATCACAATACAAGATTCCCAAATGAAAAAATATTTTAAATTAAAATAATAAATAATGAAATAAGTTAATAAACTTAGTCTTATACCTTAATGTACTCATCCATGGTGATCCAGAAGGGCTTCTCAAATAAATAGCCATATACATTTTGTCCCTCACTGGAGAATTGGTATCTTGCAACTTGTTTGGAATTCCAGTCATTGCTCACAAACATTTGCTTCAACAACCCTATTACGTTATAGATGATTTGCAATATCACAAATTGTATGGTGAGTTGTGTAACTCCGACCCACACTAGCTCCCTCCCACTAGTAATTCGCCTCATGAGGTTGAGGACCCATGCATGGTTGTAGATGAATTTTTTGATGGCTCTAGCTTTCTATACAACTTCTACCACCCAAGGTAATTTTCCAATATCTTTGAGGAGCAAATCAAGACAATGGGTTGCATGGGGTCCAAACAATAGTGAAGAATCTCTCCAAAATCTTATTAGTTGCTTTATACATTGTTGCATTGTTCATGATGATTTGGACAACATTCTCCTCTCCGACCTCCAACACAACCTCCCCCAACAACCCTACAAGCATTTTGACACTCTTAACTTGTGTCGATGCATCTATTGACTTAAGGAATGCAGTTCCTCCTATAGAAGCAACCAAAAAATTAATCAAGGTTCTTCTCTTCCCATTCATCCAACCATAAGACATGATACTACAACCCTTCATCCTCCACACCTTGCACTAGTCTTTAAGCACAACTTGAAGTTTAAAAAATAATTAATCATGCATGTGTATAAATTTAAGCACAACTTGAAGTTTAAAAAATAATTAATCATGCATGTGTATAAATTTAAGTACAACCTGAAGGTTGTCCATAGATTGTCGAAGAAGAGGGTCCCTAAGGTCATGAAAATTTGGTGTCTTAAATCCTATGTTGTAACTTGTGACGACATCTACCATGTGCTGCTAGTATGGAGACCTTGCCACATTGAAGGGAAGGTCAGAAAAATATCAAAAAGTAGCAATGGTTGTCCTTGTTGCATTGTGTTTCTCTTGGTTCCACGCAACCATACCTTAATCTTGGTTTGTGCTCTTGGTGTGGAACGCTCTATAGAATATGACTCTTTCATTCCACTCCCTCATGTGTATGGCCTCGATTTTTCTTCATTTGAGTTATTTTTTTTCCTGTGAGATAGAGATCATGGCATCTACTTTTTGCCTAACTTCTTCTGACACCTTTTTGTATGGCTTAACATTATTGCCAGTTTTGTTTGCCAACCATGAAATGGAGCATCACAAAAATTGCAAAAGCTTCTCTTTTATTTTCCTCTTCCCTTGCATACTCTCATGTTGGATCTCTTTTCACCATTTTTTTATGCCTACACATGGAAACAAGTAATAACAAAATTATAAACAATTACTTAAAAAAAAAAACTAAACTTTAGACTAAGGTTTACGGTTTAAACTTGAAACATTGACAAAATGGGCTTGCATACATAGTTATCAGGCATCGGTGTTCACTTAAAAGAGGAAAAAAAATATTAAACCCAAAACCCTAGGCTAGGGTTTAGGGTTCAGGCTTGAAACATTGACATCTGAAAAATAAGCTTGCATACATAATTTTTAAGCAACAATATTTACTTAAAAGAAGAGGAAAAAAACCCTAGACCTAGTTTTTTAAATTTCTACCTTAAATTTAATCTTTGGGAACATGCTTGAAAAAGAAAACAAAAATATTTGCAAACAACCTTAATCTAAACCTAGTTTCAACTTGGAAAAAAAAAAGTTTGCAAAAGTTTTTCTTACCTCAAATGAATCCTCTGGATTGGCTATTGGTGGCTACTGGATTCCTTCAAACCGTAAACAATTCGCTATTAGGATGCCCTAGTGTGTTTGGTTTGGTGTGGTAGTACGTAGGCAGACCTCGTTCTCTAATTTGCAACAGGTGAAAATGAAGGAAAATGAAAAAAAAAAAAAAAACTTTTTACCTTTTCCTCTACGCATGCAGCTTCAGTTGATTTTTTCGTTGGGAATCGCGATTCCCAATTTTTTCAAAAAATAGATGAAAATTTGCTAAAAAATCAGCAATTCTCAATTCTACGATAAGTTGACTTGGAAATCTGGCAAAATCACAAAAAATCAAGAATTGCCAATATTCGCAACTATGTTTTTCACCGTTAAAGAATTACTCGAATTGTTTGAATCAACTATTCAATATAGTTGCATTATTTTTTCTTTTTAAAGTTATTAGAATTTACTTGTAGTCTATTCTCAAGGATATTGCTTTATGTCCATTGAAAATTTGTACAAAATTCACCCAAAAATAATCTACTTTGCAAGTGCTTCAAGGATATTGTGTTTCAATGTCATCTTGCAATTGAAAGTTTCGAAGACAATAACGAAAGTAATATGAAGGGTGATATTTTTTAGGTTGATTATCTCATACAATCAAATCTTAATTGACCAAACATATAACACAAAATGAATCATGTTAAAACCATTGATTGAGGTTGGCTATGAAATATATTCAACATGTTAGATTTGGTTCATGTAGACTTTGACAATTCAATTATAATGTGTGGCCAAGTACTAATCAACCCATAGGCAACAATTAGAAGCAATAACTAGTTCATGTGGAGCATCCGGAAAAGGAAAATAATTAAAGTTGGAGGGGTTTTCTAACTGCCAAGAGGAATAAACATGGCTTTTCATATTCCACCATTATTTCTCATTGTTGGAAAAGCATAATTGAAGGTATCGCTGCTAATTCCAACGACTAAAAAAGGACTGGACAAGGACGATAAGTGGTTGGCAAGGGACCAACAATGATAGGTAAGGAGTTGGCAAGGGACCAACAATGATAGAGACAAGTAAGAGAGTCGACAAGGATCTACGATGATCGACCAAAAGTTGGCAAAGGCCAATAAGGGAAGTTCTATTTGTGAATTTTACAATGAGAAATGCAGATTTGTTTCACGTAGACTTTGACAATTCAATTAGAAGCATAGTGTGATAAATTTTTAATCAACCCATAGGCAACAATTAGAAGCAATGACTAGTTATTGCAAAGCATCCAAGAAAATAAAATAATTAAAATTGGAGGAACTTTCTAGCTATCAAGGGAAGAGGAAGGGACATGGCTTTTCATATTCCACCATTGTTTCTCATGGTTGGAAAGGCATAATTGGAGGTATTGTCACTAATTCTAACGACCAAAAATGAACCGAACAAGGTTGATAAGGAGTTGACAAGGGACTGACAAGGACAAGTAAGGAGTCGACAATGGGTTGACAAAGACTGATAAGGGATTTAGCAAGGATTCAGGATGACATGCCAAGAGTTGGCAAAGACGAGCAAGGGAAGTTCTAGTTGTAAATTTTACCATGAGAAATGCAAATATATTGTTTTTATTTACTAGTTTTGTGTGTGTGTGTGTTTGCATGGAGATGTTGAGGCTGCTAGAAGAGGTGGCCTTTCATTAGACCTCCTCATCATTTTATGAAAAATTATAATTATCACTAAAGTACCAAATTAAATAATTGCATAAAAATATACTCAAATTTATAACAAAAATATATTTTGATGATATATAATAAGAATTTTATGAGCATTGATATCGATATGACCTCAAAACAACATGTGATATGAATCATAAAGAGAGTCGATGGGGTTTAATAATATTGATGGTAATATTACCTTGACAACTAAAGGATTCCCTTGAAACTATGGATTTCCCTCAACAAATTTATGGGCATTTCCCAACAAGTGGAGATATTGTCCATATTTTTCAAATTAGTAGACTTAGACCTTGGGACAAAGTGGCAAATGGTGTTTAAAGTATTTTAATGTATTAAGGCAAATGAAAAATTCAAAATATTAAAAGTGATGTGTATATAAAAATTTACAGGTTTTATTACATTCCACTCAAGAAGAGATGTTATTAGGAGGAACTCCTAACTGAGGAGAAGAGTTATTACGGAGAAGTGCCATAAGTGGTGAAATGGCATATTATAAGGATGAAGAAGAGACTAATGGGATGTAGTATGTGTTTATATGTTAAGATGTTGCATAAATATTTAATATCCGCAACAGTTGAGTATTCAATTATTATTATTATTATTATTATTATTATTATTTGGTTATTGTGAGAAATCTCTATAACCGACGCAAGGCTGAGCAGTGTCCTCCCAACCATGACCCCTCATAAAATCGAGAGCTATACTTATCAATAGAGAATTTAGCACAAAGCCACCACACACCCATCCCCTCACACACTCGCCTACGCCGCAGTTTGAACCTTGGACCTCCCGAAGAAGAGCCAAAGCCCGAATAACCACTCAAAGAAGGCAAAGTCTCATTGCCACGTTGAGAGAACGAAGTCTCTTATGCGCACTAAGGTGACTTAAGTCCAAATTATCTGATGATAACCTATTCCTAATTCTCAAGGGTCGACTAACTAAATCTATAGCCCAAAATAAAATTAATTAGCCGACATGGCCATATTAGGACCATTACATGGCTCCCTTTTTAGAAAGCTTTGCCCTCAAAGCGGAAAAACACTCAAAAATGCTCTAAGGTCTCCATGTAGCATCTTCTTCTAGAAGGTCCTGTCACTTGATAAAAAAACTCATCAATTTGTCAAAGATAATGAACTTTGGACTGCATTACTGCTTCAAGTTGAAGAGTGATTAGACCTTCTTCATCAAGTAATAGACGCTCTATTTAGGATTACACCTTTTGACCAATAAACTAGAAGTATTTTGGAAACTTTTGTTTTTTTGCATAAACTTTTTTTAAAACCTTTGTTTTAGCATGTTGCGTTCGTTAATTTTTTCCTTTTTTTTTAATTTTCCAACTCGAGATGCATTATTGTTATTAAAATCATAGTAGCAAGCACAATGAGGTGGAATATTGTTTTGTCGAAAATGTGCTTTGATAATTAATAAAAAAAATTTCCTTCTTTCTTTCTCATAAAAAATAATTTAAATAATTTTATTAATTAGGGAGAATTGGTTTTAAAATGAGAAAGAGTGTGATCAGATATTTAACTAATAAGATCAATACGAGAAAAAGCGAGATTGGGTGAGGTTGGGCAAAATTTAATAATTTAAAAAAACAGGGGATATGATTAATAAATTAAAAAATAAAATAAAATGTGAAAGAAAGGGGTTTCATAATTAAAAAAAAAAATGTGAAACCATGGATACACAAAGAAAAATGAAAAACAAATGAAAAGAGGATGCTTGTTCTCTCTATTAATAATTATATTATATTTAATAATTAATATAAAGTAGGGAGAGGAGTTGAGCCAAATAATTTTAAAAAATTCTAATTAATTCCAAGAAATCAAATATACATTTTTGGAAAAGATATTTTGAAAACTTTTATTTTAGGGCACCAACTATCTTTGTTAATTTCCAGTAGTTTTGGATGATACCACTTGTTACAATACCACACAAATATTTAGTATCCACAACAATATTTTCATATTGAGTTATTATTAACAACATGCAAACAATAATAATTCAGATTCAAATGCCACGAACAAGACACAAATATCAAATCTAAAAATAAATTAATGCAATAGCAAATCCACAACCACTTAAAGAGGGCAAAGTCTCATAGCCACTTTGAGAAGGCAAAGTCTCTTATGCACAACAAGGCAACTTAAATCCAAATTATCCGATTATCCAAACTAATAAAACATTTTTCCTATTTATATATGAAATCAATAATAACATAACCTTAATTCTTAAGAACCGACTAATTAAAATAATGACCCGAGATAGAAATAATTAGTCAACATGGCTAATTTGGGACCGTTACATTATGTTAAATAGAGAATGGGTTAGCTTGTTGTACTCAAGAGGACATAAGGATGGAACAAAGCGAAAAAGGGTGAAAACCCTAGGTGCAATCAAGCATTGTAGAAAGATGATTGTTCGCAACCTACTTGTATTAAGGAGGATATTAGTCGTTCTTCAATCTGTGAGAAAACCTCTTCGATCAAAAGAAATGTCTCTGAAGGATCTTTGGGATCGCGAGTGGAGCTTTTTGATGAACCTTTGCCCTGTATCAATATTTTGGAAGATGAATTTGAGTTGGATTTGATTAATCATGAAGCCTAAACAATTATTTGTAAACTCAAGGGCAAAAGACCAGGCTTGGTGAAGCTCAAAGGATACATTAAACTTTGGTGGTCCAATAAATTCCAAGTAACTCAATTACCCAAAAAATTCTTTTCTGATTTAACGGATAGAGATAGGGTAATATATTATAGATACAATTGGTTTTTTGGACAAAGGGGTGTCTATATACAACCTTGGACTCTCGGTTTCAACCTCCTTACAGAAGAAGTTGATGGCTTCCCAGTCTGGGTGAATCTATATGCTCTCCCTATGGAGTTTTGAGGAGAGAAGATATTCGTCAAAATTGGTAACGTCATTGGTGCATTCTAGTATATGGATGCCCAAACAAAGGAAAATTTGTCCAGTAAAATTAATGAGTAAAGTAAGATTGGTTGTTTGGATGGATGTTTCAATTCCTGGCCTCAATCCATTACTATCTCCTCAAGCAAAGGGGAATGCATCCAAAATATTGAATATGAAAACTTCTCCCTAAGATGTTATGGTTGTCAACAATATGGCACCTGAAGAAGAGATGCTAGGTCATCCGATCATGCTTTGATTTCTCATTGGTGGAGGAGAAGGCCTTGCACGCGAATGATCCTAAACCTTCAAACATCCCAGTTCACAAGGAAGAAGTTCATCCTCCAATTGCATCAATTATCCAACAAGAATCAAACGAGCAATAGAAGACTCAACCCCGAAAGGAGAATTCAAATCAAATCATTGATAAAAGCCAAATGGTTACTAAAGACCATCCAATCAATTCCATGGAAAAGATTAGCACCTCAAATAATATTCTTGAAGCTAATTATGAAACAATCGGTGATAGTCAATTTTCTAAAAATGATCATATAGAATGTGTTACAACTAGATATTACCTCAGGAGCGTAAATGCAAAAATGCATTCTCAGATCTTGCCACTCTGAAGGAGGAAGAACCTATGCTACAGAAGAAAAGCAATCAAAAGACCCATCGGCTATGACCCCAGTGGTTATGGACTATTGTTTTTGTTATGATTGGGTGGTAGCTACAATTTTTTTTTAAGTTTTTGTTTTGGAAGTGGTCTACTAATCTATCATGTTTTGGAAGTTGTTTTGTCAATATGTGGTATTCTAAGGTTCAGTCATAGTAGTAAGTGGATGAATAGTATTTTTAAGGTTGTTGCAAAATATTGTACTATCTTACACAACTTGCTACAAGTTTGGGGACCCTAAAACCCCTTTTTACTCTACTAAAAAAAAAGTTAATGTTTTTTTATAATCCCGACAAGGACACCACAATGGCAAAAGGCATGTGGCTCTCTTAGCGGAGACCCAAGTTCAAACACCACATACCCCATTTTGTTATACATTATTGATCTAAACTATAACATCGAAAGAATCTTTTTAGATGGTTTGTTTTGCTAAGAAAATATCCCATGTATACAATTATATCATTGATTTTTTATGACGGTTTCTCTCACATTCCTTAGTTCCTGTCTTGCTTTAGTTTTATTATAATTGTTTTAAATGTATATGCATAAGCAAAACAATTGTAAATAAGCTTTACAATAAGTAATTATATATCATGAAAAAAAAAAATTGCTTAATGTAACATTGTAGGTGCGATAAATTATATTAATATTATAATAACATGTTGCTTCTTGTTTGCATTAAAATTATTTAACAAATTTGGGAGTTGTATATCAACCAATTGCATGCCAAGTGTTTGATGAAAGTATTGTGAATTGGATTAGTGGTGGTATGGGTAGAATCCAATAGAGGCTAACTTAAACTTATTTTATTATTGTCATTTATCAGTCAAATTGTGGGTCAAAATTTGAATCAAAATAGAGTTTGAATCACAACATTTTTTTTAACACATGAAGGTAATAGGAAAAGAAAGATTTGACTACAACAAAGGGCATAAAAAACAAATATTCATTAAAACCTTTACTTTCCAAGAAACATATGGAAGAAAATGTTTTCTACTTAGCTGATCTAATTTAAGTGGCAAAGAAACCACCTGACTATTGTAGGTGCCAAATTTGGAACAAAGTGAACTATTGTTCAACATGACACATCAGAATGCATGCAATCTTTTCCTAGGGCAGAGACCTACAAAAACAATCATGTTGGTTTGCAAGAAAAAAACCCAGCAGGCACAGAAACAATGTTGCTTAATGCACTGATAGCAAAATAGAGAGGGCAAGGTGCTACAACCAATCTAAACTTAAGGCTGAGTAAAATGACACTCAGAAAGAATGGATCCCAAACAATCTAAACTCAAGAGGAAGTAAAATGACACTCAGCAAGAATGGATCCCAAGCGAGGATGTACTTAGAGACCTCAACGAGGCTCTAGTACCAAATGTTATGTATCTATTAAGAGAGCTGAATGCAGAGATATGAAAAGCAAATGACAAAAGATATCTGCCAAAACTAATGATGTACACTCTTTATTAGTGAGGCATAAATAGATTTGCAAAGATGAGGTTAAAGCAGTGTTCCATGGGGACATGTCCCCCCCCTTGGGGGACGCGTCCCCCCGTTTCCCACGTCCCCCAGCACGGGGGGACGGCAAGGGGGACGTTTCCCTTCGTCCCCCTTTTTGGGGGACCGCTGGGAAACGTCCTCGGGACGGCTGAGGCCTGTGGCCTCTCGTCCCCGGGACGTCCCCCTTTTTGGGGTGTCCCCAGCCGTCCCCGGCCCCATGGGGGACACTCAAACCATCCCCGTCCCCGGGGATGGTCTGAGCGTCCCCCATGGGGCCCGACCGTCCCCGGGGACGGTCTGAGCGTCCCCCATGGGGCCCAGCCGTCTCACACGACTGGGCGTCCTCACCCAAGGGGGAAAAAAATTAACTTAAAAAAAGGTAAGGGGTGGGACCCATTTTGAGTCTCGCCCCCATCAAACCCTAAACCTAACAAAACAAGGAGTGAAAATAGAAGACTTCACTTATTTCCACAACAACATGAAAAACTCTTTCTACACGGGTTTTTTCCATCTCAACATGAATGGTAAACAAATAATTTAACCAAGGATAGTACCTGGTTCTATTTGCAACAAAACCCTAGATGTTCTTGGCAAAATTTGCACAAGCTTTCTCTATTCACTGTCTCGCTTCCTCTCTTTTTTTGCCGATGTCCCAAACCTCCGAGGGTTTACTGTTATAAGACCAAAAATGGTGCATTTCCAACACCAAATCCATCTCATTCCATGTACCCCTCTCATTTCAATCAGAATCCACAAATGGGTTTTGCAAGAAGTCAGCAAAATCAAAGGTTTGATTAGGGCATGGCTTCCATGAGGCAGTGCCATTGCATCCTCTTGCTAGTTTGCAGTGATGGTTCAGACCTCCACTCTCTCTTTCACCAAAACTTAGGGTTCCAATATGAAGGCGTGCAAGAAAAGAGTTGAGTTATATTGATTTGTATAAGGTTAGCCCTAATTTGGTTCTTGCCCCTTACTTAAAATCAAACTTTCAGGCTTACAAAATTTCCCCACCAAAGCCAACACTAAACTAATTCACTTGTGGGGTCTAATCCCCAAGGACCTATGGTAAGGGTCCTTGGAATTATGCTATAATGCCATCATTACAAGACTAAAAGGAGGTTTATTTAAACAATACCAATTCTTTTGGTATAGTGACTGAAAATTTGAACAGTTAGTGACAATGACTGAAATTTTTTAAAAATGACAAGTCTTTGTTTGAACATTGGTAGCTGAAAAAATGATGACTGTTATTACTTAAAATGATGACTGTTTGAACATTGTTTGCACTTGATATCCTCGGCTGAACCTTCAAGTTATAGTTGTTGAACTTGAAACAATTAAATGGCTGCAAATTAGTAACTAATATGAATATGAAAATGTTAAATGTTAAATTAGTAATATGAAATATCATTTTTGTTGGGTGTAGAATTCTGAATGTGTAGATTATTCTAAATTTCTAAAAAATTCAATTTTTATAGTATTATACTAGCCGTCTCCCCCAGCCATCCCCGAGCCGTCCCCTAAAATCGGCCTGCCGTCCCCCACCGTCCCCGTTCCCCGTCCCCCCGTTCCCCGTCCCCCAGGCTCGTGGAACCTTGGGTTAAATGTTTGTAAGGTACCCTTGAACTAGGTATGCATAGACCCTCAAATTTGTCTAACTTACATGCAGTTAGCAATCTAACTTATGTGCAAATCCATGAGCTACAACTTAAACACATTTTGTTGTTGTTCATCATTCAACTCTTGGGTCAAAATTTGAAACAAATTAGTGTTTGGGTGTAGCAAGCCATCACAACGTGTTTTTTTTTTTTTAATAAACAAAGGTAATAGGAAAAACAATTCACAACAACAAAAGGCAGAAAAAGCAAAGATTCATTGAAACATTACTTGTAGTGAACCTAATCACTACCTTATTATATCCTTAATATTTTCTTTATATAATTTATTTATAAATAACCTATTAATGGTTATTTATTAAAAGGTGGTTACGAAGGGTTATGCCCCTTTATATTATAACCTTTCGATGAATATATATAATATATATATATATAAGAAGAGGGAAGCTATTTTTATTTTACATATTAAATCTTTTATAGATTTATACAATAGACCTATTGGTACATTACATTACTTTTCACAAAACATTTGGAAGAAAATGTTTTCTACTTAGCTAATCTGCTTTGAGTAGCAAGGAAACAATCTCATCTGGAACAGCAAAATGAACTGTTGTTCAGCATGACACATCAGAATACATGTAATCTTTTCCTAAGGCAGAAGACCAACAAAAATAATAATGCTGGTTTGCAAGAAAAAAACCCAGCAATTTAGAACAGCAAACATAGAGACAATGACTGCTTAATATACTGATACTAGAATAAAGAGGGCAAGGTGCTACAACCAATCTCAACTTGAGGCTGAGCAAAATGACACTCAACAAGGATGGACCCCAAGCAAAGCAAAGATGTACTTGGAGACCTCAACGAGGTTCTAGCACCAAATGATATGTACCTATAGTAAAAAATTATCGCTGAATGCAAAGATTTGATAAGCAAATAAGAGAAGATATTTTCCGAAACTGACGATGTACACTCTTTATTAGTAAGGCATAAATAGATTTGCAAAGATGAGGTTGAGGGTTTACAAGCTGCCCTTGAACTAGGCATGAATAGACACCTCAAATTTGTCTTACTTATATGCAATTAATGATATCTATATATGTACATGTGTATGGACATGCAAACTAAGACTCGAGCTAGTAACTAAGATGAACGAACATGCAAACTAGGATCTAGTTAGTAATTGAGATGAACTAGGCATGCAAACTAAAACTCTAATTACTGAGATAATTACAATGATGGAGATAACTAAGAATAAATATCATTACCAATCTCATCAAGCATCCAAAAGTATGCATCTAAAAAATAAAAGGGGCCAGAAGAAAGACAACAAAAACAACATGTTCCAAGAAACACAACTATAGAATGCCTATCAATGTGATTAAATTGTGATGCTGCCTATTCTACTT
Organism: Wollemia nobilis; assembly: GCA_028583015.1. Lineage (NCBI taxonomy): Eukaryota > Viridiplantae > Streptophyta > Pinopsida > Araucariales > Araucariaceae > Wollemia > Wollemia nobilis. Next base: position 10,807,502 of record JAQPPZ010000442.1, on the reverse strand, counting down.
TCACCCATATTGTATTCTACTAGGACGAGTAATGTCCTGGAATAATGAAGCCAATCAAACTCCTGGTCAATTACACCGTGGTTTCCAAATAATTTTGTTGAAGTCATTTTGACTAGGAATTTTGATGTTGGTTTTAGGTCAGTCCTATTATGCCTAGTTTATATTTTTGTATTTTCTGTGAGTAATAGTTCTCAAAAGACTTTGACAAAGCAAATTTGTACCTTATGTATGGTACCTAAGAAATAATCTTCATTCATCTTCAATTTGCAAATCATCGTCTTGAGTAAACAACTACAAAAGATAATACTCCCTATGTTTAGACTACTGACTTACAAGGACTATAATGCTGATGGGATAAGACAATTGCAAACAAGGGATACAAAGGTTTTACAATTAGAAACAAATTACCACACTTTCATTCTCTTGAAATGAAAAAAATCCACATCTGATACACCAATCTAGAGTAACACTTTTTACTATGGTTTGCATTTCTAATTTTGGGCATCAATCTACTACTTAGTTGTAGTACAACTTCATCTGCTGAGTAGGCATAATAATGCAATATGTTTCAAGTTCAAGCTTTCTGGTGAAAAAGAATAGAAAAAGGTGCATTTGATGCTGAAAAGAGATTTCTGCAATGCATGTTGCCTATGGTTAAGAATAGCATGTAATCCAAAACTTTAACTCTTGAAAGAAGTATTCTAATAAGGTTGACCAAAATTCCATTCAAAGCTACTAGTTGTCAAATTCCATGGTGTTAATCACAAATTAGAAGACTATAAGATCCTACAAAGATATGGAGAATGTTGATTTAGTCGTGGATAGGGAGTAAGTCAACTGGTTGTAGCTAATTCAAAGAAAGACCCATTCGTTACTTGGAAGGAAGAAGAAAACACTCCATGGATAAGCAGTACAACTGGGAACTACTCAATCAAGTGAGGCTACTCAATTCTAATCAAGACATACCATCTAACTCCCAGTCCAAAATTTTGCATATGTAGAAAAGAAAGCTTCACAAAGGTAAACTCTTTACTCTGGCTTGTTTTCAATAGGAAAATTTTGTCATGGGACACCCTGATTAGAATCATCTTCCCAGGAGCTTCCTGGTGCTGCCTGTCAAAATAGTGAAGAGAATCCAACATACTTCCTGATACATTGATAATAGGCTTAGGATATCTGGTCATGGATCTTGAGCGGATTGGAGTTCTCTAGGGTTAGCTCAGCCAGTATTCATAGCTTAGTGCAATGATGACCAACATTTGGAAAGAATTACCTTCAAAAAACAATTCCGAAAGCAGCAGCAAAATTTGCTGTTTGATTAATCTCATATGAGAGTAACACAAGAATCATCTCTGATAAACAGACAAAAGCAAAGAAACCAATAATTGAAATTTAAAACTCAATCCAAGAGGTTGTTACAGACAAATGCCCTCAGGAGTTCAGCTTACCCCTAGAGAACAATATTCTTTAACTAATGGAGCTTCCCCCCTCACTGCTAGTAAGATGAGTTCTAGCATATCAATTCTTGCACTTGCCAACTGGTCAATCCTGAAGCCAAACACATGAAGGGGAATTGCAATGAAGCATCATATGGAAATCCAGGTCTTGTAGGTGGTGGAGGAATATTCGGATACAGTTTAAGGTGGGCAGCCAGACGTCTAGGCTGGTAGACGTCCAGCCTGACGTCAAGCCAGGTAGACGTCCAGCCTGACGTCAAGCCAAGTAGACGTCATAGGAGCGGACGTCTAGGTAGACGACAGGAATGCGGAAGACGAACAGTCTTGGGAGCGGAAACGAACAATCTTTTGGAGGCTTCCGTTGGAAGAGGAAACGAACAGTTTGGAGTCTTCCTTCTGCTCTATAAAAGGGACTTGACCCCTTGCATATGTTATAGAGAGGTTGTTGAAAACGTTGAAAGACGTGGATGTAAATTTTGCTGAAAATAATAAAAGAGAAGTTGCCATTGCCCCGTGGTTTTTCCTGCACATTGCAGGTTTCCACGTAAATCTCTGTGTCACTTGTGTTACTGTTTCCGTGTTCTATATTTTTGTTATTGTGCTTCCTCTTGCAGGTGATAAATCTTGGAGTTTTTCCTAACATCTGGTATCAGAGCTAAGGTTTTGTGCGAGTGGGAGCTGCAACAATGACAAAAGGTGTAACCAAGTTCGAGATTGAGAAATTTGATGGCAGGAACTTCGCTCTATGGAAGATGAAGGTGGAGGATTTGCTGGTTCAGAATGACCAAGCTCAAGCCTTGAAAGGGGTCGCGAGTAAACCGAGCAGCATGAAAGATGAGGAGTGGGTAACGCTTGACAGGAAGGCGGTTTCTACAATCCGTCTCTGCCTAGCGGACTCCGTCTTGTTCAATGTAGCTGAAGAGAAGACCGCGGAAGCCCTTTGGCAAAAGCTTGAAAAGTTGTATGAAACAAAATCAGCAACTAACAAGGTTTTTCTGAAAAAGCAGCTTTATAGCTTGAGGATGAAGGAAAGTTCATCCGTGGTAGATCATTTGAATGAGTTTAATACTCTGATCAGTAAACTGGTTTCAGTTAATGTGAAGATGGAGGATGAAGATAGGGCTATCACCCTACTTTGTTCCCTCCCGGACACTTGGGATCATATGGTGATGACCATCGGTAATTCATCATCAGGAACTCTCAAATTTGATGATGTGGTAGCCGCTTTGTTGGCAGAAGAGTTGAGGCGAAAAACGTCTCTGGAACCCTCAACCAATGAAGCCCTATCTGTGAGAGGTCGATCGTTCGAGGGGAGTAAACAAGGTAGAAAGCAGTCCAGATCTAAGTCTAAAGGACGTAAGCAGAAAGGGAAGTGTTGGCATTGTGGGAAGCCAGGACACTCCAAGAAGGATTGTTGGCAATTAAAGAATGGTGAAAAGCAAAATCAGCCATCAGCTGAAGCCAATGCAGCAAATTCAGGAGAGACGGCAACATGTGAAGCCTTCTGTATCAGTAACAACAGATCAGTTTTATATACCTGGGTTTTGGACTCAGGTGCATCCTTCCACATGTCTCCCCACAGAGACTGGTTTGACAAATATCAGCCATACTGTGGTGGAAAGGTCTATTTGGGTGATGATCATCCTTTAGAAATTGTGGGAAGAGGGGATATAAGGATCAAGTTGGACGATGGTAGAGAAAGGATGTTATGTGATGTGCGACATGTGCCCGATTTGAGGAAGAATTTGCTCTCAATCAAAATGATGGATAAGCTAGGGTATTCTGTCACTTTCAGTAACAACTACTGCAAGATTACCAAAGGAGCTCTTGTAGTAGCAAAGGGAGAATCTTATGGGACTTTATACCGTTTATGCGGTGATACGGTGACAAACCATGCAGCAGCAGCAACTTCTGTTCAGGATGCGGTAATGCTATGGCATCAACGCCTAGGCCATATGAGTGAAAAAGGCCTGAAAATTCTGCATGACAGAGGTATGCTTTCTGGGATTAAGTCTTGTAATTTAGACTTATGTGAGCACTTGTATTTTTGGTAAACAGAAGAGGGTTCGGTTTATTGCAAGTCCTGGTAAGAGTTCTGATTTTCTGCAACTTATACATTCGGATATATTTGGACCTGTCCCCACTCAGTCCTTGAATGGCGCCATCTATTTTCTGACTTTTATAGATGATTATTCTAGGAGAGTGTGGGTTTACTTTCGAAAGAAGTCGGAAGCTTTGCAGAAATTTAAGGAGTTCAAAGCACGGGTAGAAAAGAGTTTGGGCAAGTCAATTTTGTGTCTCGGGTCAGATAATGGGGGTGAATATTGCTCCAAGGAATTTGATAAATTTTGTATGCGGGAAGGTATTAAGCACCAGAAGACTGTACCATACACTCCACAGCAAAATGGTGTGGCTGAGCGGATGAATCGCACAATCATGGAACGTGCAAGAAGCATGCTTAGCGCAGCCATGTTGGAGAAAAAGTTCTGGGCGGAGGCTGTTAATACAGTTGTTTATCTTATTAACAGGTCACCTACAGCTGCATTGGATGGACAGATTCCGGAGGAGGTTTGGTGTTGTAAGCCAATTGATTACTCTCATTTGCGCACTTTTGGTTGTGACGCGTTTGCCCATGTACCCAAAGAAAAAAGGTCCAAGCTTGACCCGAAGTCAAGCAAATGTGTTTTTCTCGGCTATGGAGATATAGTGAAGGGGTATAGACTGTGGGATCCTACTGCCCACAAGGTAATTATTAGCCGGGATGTAATTGTTGATGAAAAATCCATGCAAAGGAAGGAGGTACAACAAAATCCTAATGTTGTACCTGTTGAAGTAGAATTTAGTGAAGATGAACATGCTGAAGTTTTTGATCAGCATGTAGAACAGCAAGTAGAACAAGAAGTAGAGCAGCCACAACGGTCACAAGACCAAGAGCCAAAACCGACAGATCATTGGGTTAGAAGATCTACACGTCCACAAAAGTGTCCGGAAAGGTATTCTCATGTGTATCAGTCCTCTTTTGCTTTGTTAACTGATGATGGTGAACCTAGTTCATTTCAGGAAGCTAGAGAGTCTGAAAATGCAGGAAAGTGGAGGAAATCCATGGAGGAGGAAATCGAGGCACTTCGAAAGAATAAAACTTGGGAACTTGTGGATCTCCCACCTGGAAGAAAGATTGTTGGAAACAAGTGGGTGTACAAAGTGAAGAAGAACAACGATGGGTTGTTGGAACGCTATAAAGCTCGCTTGGTGGCAAAGGGCTATGTGCAGAAGTCAGGTGTTGACTTTAATGAAATTTTCTCTCCAGTTGTGAAGATGACTACTATTAGAGTTCTACTTGCACTTGTAGCTGCACAGGATTTGGAACTGGAGCAGCTTGATGTAAAGACTGCTTTCTTGCATGGTGATCTCGAGGAAGAGATATATATGGATCAGCTTGAGGGCTATGAAGAAAGAGGCAAAGAGCATTTGGTTTGCAGATTGAAGAAATCACTGTACGGGTTGAAACAGGCGCCAAGGATGTGGTACAGGAAATTTGACACCTTCATGAAGAGCCAAGGTTTCAGGAGTGAAGCTGACCATTGTGCATACTATAAGAGGTTTGACGATGGCAGTTTTATTATTTTGTTGTTGTATGTTGATGATATGTTGGTTGCAGGCCCCAACATGAAGAAAATCATTGATCTTAAGGCTGAGTTGGCTAGGACATTTGAAATGAAGGATTTAGGAGCAGCAAACCAAATTTTAGGGATGAAGATACACGGGGACAGAAAAGGAAGAAAGATCTGGTTAAGTCAAAAGTCATATGTGGAAAAGATTCTGCAGCGCTTCAATATGCGAGAATGCTAAACCAGTTAGTACCCCACTTCTTCCACACTTAAAGTTGTCTTCCAACGAGTGTCCTAGAACGGAAGCAGAGAAGACAAGCATGTCTCGTGTACCGTATTCATCAACGGTAGGAAGCCTCATGTATGCCATGGTGAGCACCGGACCGGATATTGCCCAAGCAATGGGAGTAGTCAGCCGGTACATGGCAAATCCTGGTAAGGAGCATTGGAATGCGGTGAAGTGGATATTCAGATATTTAAGAGCCACTTCAGATGTTGCCATTTACTTTGGATCGGCAGATTTGCAAGTTACAGGTTTTGTGGATTCTGATTATGGTGGAGATAGAGATGGGAGAAAATCCACTACAGGATATACCTTCACTCTTGCTGGAGGAGCGGTGAGTTGGGCTTCTAAGTTGCAGTCTGTTGTGGCTTTATCAACCACTGAAGCAGAATACATTGCAGCAACTCATGCCAGCAAAGAGGCAATTTGGCTAGAGCGATTGTTGGGTGACTTCAAGGTAATGCAGGAGAAAATTACGTTGCATTGTGATAGCCAAAGTGCTATTCAGCTAGTGAAGAATCCAACATTCCATGATCGCACGAAACACATTGATGTCAAGTACCACTTTATCATAAATGTGGTGGAAGAAGGTAGGATCCTGTTGCAGAAAATCGACACTGAAGTGAATCCTGCAGATATGCTTACAAAGCCGGTCAAGGTAGAGAAGTTTGAATGGTGCAGAACTTCTCTGGGCTTGCTGAAAAAGTAACAAGGGCAGCATTGGGCAATTGGCACTGGATGAAGATCTTTGGCAGAAGAATTCTTGAATATTGACTTCAAGTGGGAGAATGTTAGGAAGTGAAGTCACTATGCAGTACAGGCATCCAAGAAACAGGATTGCAACAGGTTCAAGCAGGCCAGACGTCTAGGCTGGCAGACGTCTGGGCCTGACGTCTGGGCAGCCAGACGTCTAGGCTGGTAGACGTCTAGCCTGACGTCAAGCCAAGTAGACGTCATAGGAGCGGACGTCTAGGTAGACGACAGGAATGCGGAAGACGAACAGTCTTGGGAGCGGAAACGAACAGTCTTTTGGAGGCTTCCGTTGGAAGAGGAAACGAACAGTTTGGAGTCTTCCTTCTGCTCTATAAAAGGGACTTGACCCCTTGCATATGTGAGAGAGGTTGTTGAAAACGTTGAAAGACGTGGATGTAAATTTTGCTGAAAATAATAAAAGAGAAGTTGCCATTGCCCCGTGGTTTTTCCTGCACATTGCAAGGTTTCCACGTAAATCTCTGTGTCACTTGTGTTACTGTTTCCGTGTTCTATATTTTTGTTACTGTGCTTCCTCTTGCAGGTGATAAATCTTTGAGTTTTTCCTAACAGTGTCTGAAAATTAAAGGTTATATGAAGATTTTGGTGGAGGCATTTAAATCAGATAGCATGCTGAATAAAGAGCTTTGAGTTATCCTTGAGTAAGCTTTGTGTTTAAAGTCAAGGTTGACATAAGACCAATTGCATTTGCCATAGGGAGGCCAATCAACCAGCTGACTATTACCCAACTGGGGAGATTCATGGAAGACAAGAGACTATCAATTATTGGGCCTGATGAAACTGGATGATAAGATCCAGGTATATATAAAAACAAGTGCTTCACTAATTACAGAAAACAGAAGAACTGAACCCCGGTTGAACAAGAATAATGCCCAAACAATTTGGTCCGCTTGTAATTCATTGGTTCCAGTGCAAATTGCAATTCAAAATCTGATGAACCACCACACAAATGTAATTAGTATCGTAGGCTGCTTCAACGATGATTAAATGCTTATTCTTATCTAGAATTGTCAGATGCCTTTTTCAACTTGCCTACCCTGAAAACGACTTTAAAAAACATAAGAGAGACTGCATAGCTTAGCTGGTGACAGTTTGATGCTAAGAAATGGTTGATTGTTTGAGCTCTCCAAACAAGAGATTGTTCCCTCAAGACCTATCTATAGGAAAATGGATAGACTATCTATGTTATAAGAAAAAACTGGTTCAGTGCCTAGAGGAGGTCATGGGCATAACCACCCACTGCTGTCAGACAATGTGTAGGACTAAACTTTGACAAAGCAACCTATATAATTATTACCTGAGTGTAACAAACACCTACACATTTCTATAGTAGCATTCTCTATACATCATACTTATGCATAAGGCTATTTTAAAAGCTAACTTGTCTGATATAATTCTAAGTGTGACAGTGAAACCTTTAAGCAACAAAATGTCTCCAATACAAGAATGAAACCACGAAGGTCCAATTATGTTTCATTCCAAACAATTGACCACGGTTTGTGAAGCTAGAAAACAATAACAATGTATAGTAAACTTGCAAAGCTAGAACAAAGGAAAGGATCTGAATATGAGTAATACATCAGTCATTAATAGATTCCTAAATAACGAGGCCGCTGAATACATGTAGTTTAAACCTCTAGTGGGGAATGTTAATATAAACAAAAGTGTGACTTCTATAATCAACACTAAACCAGGGATAATAATTATGCTTATCTAGAAATAAAAGCATCATCATTTACAAAGTCTACTAATTTTTCCATCTGGCCAGCACTAAACATCCACTCACCAGATACATTATCTGGAGCACAACCTGCTTTCTTCATCTGATCCATCAATAGGTTAACCCTTTTCAAGTCATTTGTTCTGCAAAGACCATGAAATAATATGTTGCATGTGATGGTATTTGGCATAGTTGAGAAAATCGGAATCGGGTAGTAAATCGGCTGGTTTAAAAATCGGCAAAGAATCGGAATCGGCAAAAAATCGGGGAAAAAATCAGCAAAAAATCGGCATTTTTTATTCAAAAAAACCGAAGAAAATGCAATTTTTCATTGAAAAAAAACATTTTTCATGCATATCAGAATTTTTTGGGAAAAAATCTGCAAGATCAGGAGAAAATTGACTAGCCTGTGAATTGGGAAAAAATCGGCAAAATCAGGATTTTTTGCAGATTTTCTCAACTATGGTATTTGGTGCCAAGCCTTTTGCTTTCATCTCATCTAGCATTAAAAAAGCAGTATCGATTTTGCCTTCCTTGCAAAAACATTCAATCAACGTATTATATGGAAATAAGCCAATTTTCATCATTTGTGAAAGTAAATTGCAGGCTTTGTCTGTTTTGTCCACCTTGCAGAGACCATCAATTAGTGTGGTATATGTAACAGTATTTGGAGAGCAATTAGCATCCCTCATTTCTGCTACTAGTCTGAAAGCTTCATCTACTCTGCCCACCTTGCAAAGACCATCAATTAGGGTGCTATTTTTAACAGTATTTGGAGAGCAATTAGCATCTCTCATTTCCACTACTAATCTGAAAGCTTCATCTACTTTTTCCATCTTGCAGGGACCATGAATTAGGGTGCTATACGTAACAGTATTTGGAAGATAACCAGCATGTCTCATTCAATGAAAAAGCCCCTATGCCTCTTAAATACGTAATAGTTACAACAATTGGAGCAATTCTCATTCCAGTAGTAAATGTTGGAATTATTAAACCAACTTTCACGCCGTCCGCAAATGCTTCGCCGCGAAGCAGTAAAAATATGCCTCCTGAAGGTGCTTCGCTGCGAAGCAGAAAAAACATGCCCCCTGAAGATGCTTCGCTGCGAAGTAATTCCAATCCGGCAGTTCGCATTTCAAATTGGCGAAGCAGTAATCAGGCGCGAGAAACGAGGCCTTAATTTCAAGCGTGCGAGTAGTTGGGGTTGCTCGGCGATTGGTTGAAAACCCTCTTCGGCATTTAATTTTTGTCAGCCGGTTGGTGAATTATTCCCGCCTCTTGTCCTCTCTCTTCGTCTATAAATACCGGACCATTCGTCATTTTGCATAGAGGCAGCAAGAGAGGAATTGCGAGCGCAAAGCAGCCGCAGCAGCTAGGGTTTCGAGCACAGAGCAGCAGAACAGCAGATACCCGGAGCAAGGAGCAGCAGCCTCCTGGAAACCCTCTCTTGTGTTTATCCTACAATTTTAACTTGCAGAAGTTTGTAACCGCTTCATTGAAAGAAGCCTTGTAAATCCGGTTATATTTCAATATATAAAATATTTGTCTTGCAACTTTGGGTCCCTTTGTTTTTGTTCTCTGCCTCGAAGTATTGTTTATCTGAAGACGAACTTCAGTGAGGGTTTGCCCCGAAGTGGTAAAACACTCTTTCCATCCTGAGGGTAAATTTGTTTATTTGTTTGTTGTGTCGAAGAAGCACTTCGGCACTTTATTTCCCCGAAGTGGGATTCTGGAGCCACTTCGCCCAAAGCTACCAAATTGCCGTGAACTTGTGCTTCGCAACCTTCTTGGACGAAGCTGCCACTTCACTCGTATTTATTGCGAAGCACCCTCCACCAACCTAAAACTTGCGAAGTTTATTTTACTTGTGCTTCGCAGTTTTCTTTTGAAAAATTGCCACTTCGGCAATAGTTCTTCCGAAGCAGCCACTTCAGAAGTAATTTGTGCGAAGCAGGCGCTTCGCTTGAAAATTCCCCGAAGCTCCTTCCTCGCAGTTAAATATTGCGAAGCTCCTCCTCACGGTCAAATTCAGCGAAGTGAATTATTTTTCGTAACCCGACTTTAATATTTCCTTCAAATTGGTATCAGAGCTCATTGTGTCGTGACGCGAAGATTGAAGCATGGCTTCCGAAAACAATTCCCTGCAGTTGCAGATCCCGCGATTTAACGGCAAGAACTATGATTACTGGAGTATACAAATGAAGATTTTGTTCGGGTCTCAGGAGTTGTGGGACTTGGTGGAGAATGGGTACCCAAAACCGGCAGATGCAGCAGCACTGGCCGCCCTCTCCCAAGCTGACAAGGATTTGTTGAAAGAGAACACGAAGAAGGACCAAAAGGCCCTCTTCTATATCATGCAAGCGGTCGAGGAGACCATCTTCCCGTGGATTGCATCAGCCACCAAGGCCAAGCAGGCCTGGGAGATTCTGGCCAGCTCATACCAGGGCACCAACAAAGTGAAGTTGGTGAAACTGCAGATGCTCAGGAGGGAGTTCGAGAACCTGCAGATGAGTGAGTCAGAAACCATGAGCGATTTTTTCACCCGAACGACAGATGTCATCAACCAGATGCGGTTGAATGGTGAAATTATGCAGAATCAAAGGATTGTGGAGAAAATTTTGTGAAGTCTGCCAGCAAAATTTGATTCTGTGGTAATTGCAATAGAGGAATCGAGGGATTTGACAACCCTCTCGGTGGATGAGCTCATGGGTTCTCTGCAGACACATGAGCAGAGGCTGAGCCGCTCAACTCAGTCCTCTCTGGAGCAAGCCTTCAAGGCGCAAGTCTCATTTCGAGACAGCGGCAGACAAGACTCCCACCATGGCGCCTCTAGTTCTCAAGGTGGAAGAGGCAAAGGCAGGCATGGGAGAGGTAACAAGCAAGGAGGGAGGTCAAACCCTAGCGAGGGAGAGACCAATTGCAACTTCCATCAGCAAGGAGGAAGAGGCACTAGTAAAAATCAGCAAAGTGGATCTTATCAGAAGAAAGATAAATCTAAGGTCCAATGTTATTACTGTAAAAAGTTTGGCCATTATATCTCACAGTGCAGAAAGAGGATGGCGAACGAGAATCAGCAGCAAGCCCATTATACGGATGAAGCCAAAAATGCGGCAGGAGGAAATGTGTTGCTGACTTGCAGTATTGAGGAGGAGAGCAGAAAAAATATTTGGTATCTTGACAGTGGGTGCAGCAACCACATGACTGGGAACAGAGAGATGTTCTCACAACTGGATGAAACAGTCCAGTCTGAAGTCAAGATGGGGAACAACAACAAGGTTCCCGTGATGGGGAAAGGAAAAATCCTCATCCGCACCCGACACGGTGAAAGAAAACAAATTTGTGATGTTTATTATGTGCCTGGGTTGAAACACAACTTGCTAAGTGTTGGACAACTTGTGCAGAAGGGGCACACTGTTCAGTTCAAAGATGGTGTCTGTACCATCAGAGACAAAGTGCATGGACAAATCGCAACTGTGTCCATGACGAAAAACAAAATGTTTCCACTGCAGATTCAGAATGAATCATTAATGTCTCTAAGTGCAGTTGTGAAGGATGCTACCTGGTTGTGGCATCTCAGATTCGGTCACTTGAGTTTCAGTGGCCTGAATTTGCTGCACAAGAAGCAAATGGTGAAGGGTTTACCCCTTATTGAGCAACCGAACCAAGTTTGTGAAGGTTGCCTGGTCGGTAAGCAGCACAGGGATGCATTCCCTGTAGGACAGTCTTGGAGAGCATCACAACCATTGGAGCTGGTGCACTCAGACATTTGCGGTCCCATGCAGACCAGCTCATATGCCGACAACAAATATTTCTTGACTTTCATTGATGACTTTAGCCGGAAGACCTGGATTTATCCCATCAAGCTGAAGTCAGAAGCATTTGCAAAGTTTAAGGAGTTCAAGGCTCTGGTTGAGAAACAGAGCGGGTATTACGTGAAAACTCTCAGGACAGACGGTGGAGGAGAATACATCTCCAACGAATTCCACAACTTCTGCAAGCAACATGGAATTCGAAAGCAGTTGACTGCCAGATACACACCGCAACAGAATGGTGTAGCTGAGAGGAAGAACAGAACTATCATGGAGATGGCACGGAGCATGCTGAAGGCGAAAAGTCTGCCACATGAGTTCTGGGCAGAAGCTGTGTCATGTGCAGTTTATCTGCTGAACCGATGTCCCACCAAGAGTGTGAAGGACAAAATTTTGGAGGAAGCCTGGAGCAATCTGAAGCCAAGTGTGGCTCATTTGCGAGTTTTTGGGTGCATTGCATATGCACATGTTCCAGATGAGAAAAGGCAAAAGCTGGATGACAAAGCTGAAAAATGCATTTTCACAGGGTACAACGAACAAGCAAAGGCATACAAGTTGTACAATCCGGTGACAAAGAAACTTGTCATCAGCCGAGATGTGAAGTTCTTGGAGGATGAAGCCTGGAACTGGAAGTCAAAGACTGGTCAGCCTGAACCAACAATTATTGAACCTGTGAACTTGGAGGAAGATAGTGTGCAGCCACCTGTACCTTCAAGCAGCAACACAACCTCATCATCCCGGTCACCTCCACTTGCAAGCAGAATTCCAAACTTGAGGACACCTACGAAGACTCGGAGCTTGCAAGACATTTATGAGGTAACCCATAATCTGACAGATGAAGAATATTCTGACTTTGCTTTATTTACAGAGTGTGATCCAGTGGAGTTTGAAGAGGCAAGTCAGAATCGCAAATGGGTGAATGCGATGGATGAGGAGATAGCAACCATTGAAAAGAATGAGACATGGCAGCTGACAGATCTTCCAACAGGAAAGAAGACCATTGGGGTCAAGTGGGTGTATAAAACGAAGTTCAATGCCCAAGGAGAAGTTGACAGGCATAAGGCCAGATTAGTGGCGAAAGGCTACAAGCAGAAGTCAGGAGTTGACTATCATGAGGTGTATGCACCTGTAGCCCGACTTGACACAGTTAGAATGATTCTGGCATTGGCAGCTCAGAAAGGCTGGAGCGTGTACCAGATGGATGTCAAGTCTGCCTTCCTGAACGGAGTGTTGGAAGAAGAGGTCTACATAGACCAGCCACCCGGATATGAAATACAAGGGCAAGAAGGCAAGGTCCTAAAGTTGAAGAAGGCCCTGTATGGGTTGAAGCAAGCACCCCGGGCATGGTACAACCGGATTGATGGCTACTTTCAGGAGAATGGGTTCACTAAATGCCCATATGAGCACACCCTATATCTGAAGACAAATGTAGAGGGTGAGATGATAATCGTCTGCTTGTACGTGGACGATCTGATATATACTGGCAATAGCAGCAGCCTATTTGAGGAGTTCAGAACAGCCATGAAGACCGAGTTTGAAATGACAGACATGGGGCTGATGAAATTCTTTCTTGGCATTGAAGTTGACCAATCAACAGATGGCATCTTCATTTCTCAGGGCAAGTATGCTAAGGATGTCCTGAAGCGTTTCAAGATGGAGGACAGCAAACATGCCATCACCCCGGTTGCCACTGGCTTGAAGTTGAGCAAGACTGACAACAGCAGAAGCGTTGATCCAACTCTCTATAAAAGGTTAGTTGGAAGCCTGATGTACTTGACCGCAACCAGGCCAGATTTGATGTTTACCATGAGTTTAATCAGTAGGTTTATGGAGTCACCCAAAGACACTCACTGGCAAGCAGGCAAGAGAATTCTACGGTATGTCAATGGCACGAGAAACCACGGACTCCACTATGCCAGACAAGACCAGCTTGAACTGATTGGCTACACTGATAGCGATTGGGCTGGTAGCATAGATGACCGGAAGAGCACTTCTGGATATGCCTTCCATTTTGGATCCGGAGTTGTCTCTTGGTCCTCGAAGAAGCAACCAATTGTTGCTTTATCTACAGCAGAGGCAGAGTATGTTGCTGCCACCTCAACCGCCTGCTAGGCAGTCTGGCTGAGAAGAGTTCTGAGTGAACTACATCATCCGCCGGAAGCAGCAACAACAATATTTTGTGACAATAATTCTGCCATCGCCCTCTCGAAGGACCCAGTCTTCCATGGTCGGACGAAGCACATAGATATCCGGTATCATTTCATCAGAGAGTTGGTGAAATTCGGTGAAGTACAATTGCAGTTTTGCAGGTCCAAGGAGCAGTTAGCTGACATCTTCACAAAACCTTTGAAGGAGGAGGACTTCGCCAGGTTGCGGGAAATGTTGGGCGTCAAAGAATTTGTGAAATCTGGTTTAAAGGAGGGTGTTGGAATTATTAAACCAACTTTCACGCCATCCGCAAACGCTTCACCGCGAAGCAGTAAAAATATGCCTCTTGAAGGTGCTTCGCTGCGAAGCAACAAAATTATGCCCCTTGAAGATGCTTCGCAGCGAAGTAATTCCATTCCGACAGTTCGCATTTCAAATTGGCGAAGCAGTAATCAGGCACGAGAAACGAGGCCTTAATTTCAAGCGTGCGAGTAGTTGGGGTTGCTCGACGATTGGTGGAAAACCCTCTTCGACATTTAATTTTTGTCAACCGGTTGGTGAATTATTCCCGTCCCTTGTCCTCTTTCTTCATCTATAAATACTGGACCATTCGTCATTTTGCATAAGTTGCAGCAGGGAGGAATTGCGAGCGCAAAGCAGCCGCAGCAGCTAGGGTTTCGAGCGCAGAGCAGCAAAACAGCAGATACCTGGAGCAAGGAGCAGCAGCCTCCAGGAAACTGTCTCTTGTGTTTATCCTGCAATTTTAACTTGCAAAAGTTTGTAACCGCTTCATTGAAAGAAGCCTTGTAAATCCGGTTATATTTCAATATATAAAATATTTGTCTTGCAACTTTGGGTCCCTTTGTTTTTGTTCTCTGCCTCGAAGTATTGTTTATCTGAAGACGAACTTCAGGGAGGTTTTGCCCCGAAGTGGTAAAACACTCTTTCCATCCTGAGGGCAAATTTGTTTATTTGTTTGTTGTGTCGAAGAAGCACTTCGGCACTTTATTTCCCCGAAGTGGGATTCTGGAGCCACTTCGCCCGAAGCTGCCAAATTGCCGTGAACTTGTGCTTCGCAACCTTCTTGGACGAAGTTGCCACTTCGCTCGTATTTATTGCGAAGCACCCTCCACCAACCTAAAACTTGCGAAGTTTGATTTTATTTGGTGCTTCGCAGTTTTCTTTTGAAAAATTGCCACTTCGGCAATAGTTCTTCCGAAGCAGCCACTTCGGAAGTAATTTGTGCAAAGCAATTTGTGCGAAGCAATCGCTTCGCTTGAAAAATCCCCGAAGCTCCTTCCTCGCAATTAAATATTGCGAAGCTCCTCCTCGTGGTCAAATTCAGCGAAGTGAATTATTTTTCGTAACCCGACTTTAATATTTCCTTCCGTAAAGAGACTAACATAGGAGGAGATGGCAAACCGCAAAGTTAAGGGACTTTGTTATAACTATGATACATGCCAATATAAAAAAGGAGAAGCAATTCAAACACAAGGTCTACTTCAACCCTTAGCCATTCATGATTCATCATGGACAAATTTTTCCATGTACTTTATTGAAGGCGACCTCTATCAGGTGGGAAAGAGGATATCATGGTGGTGGTACACAGGTTGACTAAGTATGTTCACTTTTGCTCCTTAGGTCTTCCTTATACTATATGGACAGTGGCACAAATTTTATGGGTCAGATCTTTCGGCTCCATGGGATCCCTCACTCCATAGTCAATGACCGCGATAAGGTGTTTACCAATAAGTTTTTGGAGGAGCTCCACCGCATTCATGAGACAAAGCTAAAATGAAACATGTCTCATCATCCACAAATTGATGGTCAAACTGAGGTTGTCAACAAATGTTTGGAGACATACCTCTCATGCATTGTCTTTGGTTAACAATCCAAGTGGAACCAATGGCTTCCCTTAGCAAAGTGGTGGTACAACACTAATTTCCATACAACCACTAAAATGACTCCATATGAGGTAGTATATGGCCAATCACCCCTGACACTTAACTCTTACCTTCCATGCAGTTCATATGTTGCGGCAATTGATACAATCCTCACTAGCCAGTGGGAGATCTTAGCTACTTTGAAGCAAAACTTAGCAGGCACCCAACATCGAATGAAACAACAAGCTAATCAATACAAGACCAAGAGGGAGTTTGCAAAAGGTGACATGGTTTTTCTTTGTCTTCAACCCTAGAAGCAGGATGTCTTCGAAACAAAAGGGGCAACACAAGTTGGCGCCCAAGTTCTATGGGCCTTATAAGGTACTCCAACAGGTAGGGAAGGTTGCTTACAAATTAGAGCTACCAATGGCATCCAAGATCCACTTGGTTTTCTACATGTCTTGCCTAGAGAAGATGTGGGAAAACATACCCCAATACAGACAATCCTTCCAAAACTAGATGAAGGATCTATTCTTCTCAAGCCAAGAGCTATCCTTGATCGACGAACTTGACACCTTCATTCCCGCGACATCACTATAGTCCTTGTAAAGTGGCATGAGCTCCAACCAGAAGATGCCACATGAGAGCCATTGCAAGAAATCCAACAACGGTTTCAAACTTTTCAACTTTGAGGACAAAGCTTCTCAAAGGGGCGTGGCGTGTTACGTACACTACGAATGTAATCCATGTTGGCCTTTGTTATTTTACCATATGGCATATATAAAGGAGGCCACATGTCATATTAGGAATAGGTAAGAGAATATTGTCATAGAATAATATATGTAACTGTCATTAGAATATATAGTTAGGGAATATTGTCATAGAATAGTCAGGAAATATGCTTTTAAGCCTTATAAAAATGCAAGGATGTAACCTTCATAGGATACAAGAAGATTGGAATTCATTGCTAAGGAGGCTGCCCCCTAAAAGAGGCAAGCGATATCAATATAATTGCTCTTGTTCTGAGTTTCCATGTTTCACTTATTGAATGTTTGTGTTATTGGATATGCAATATTAATCCTTCTTTTGTTGTTAGTCCTTGTATTTGCAGTCAGACTTATCCTTGGAACATAATTTCTTTTCCTAGTACAATTTAAAACCAAGAATTTCCAGGTAAAATACTCACATCAGCAGAAGAAGTTCATTCCATACAACCAATCTCAACTTGAGGCTGAGCAAAATGACACTCAGCAAGGATGGACCCCATGCAAGTGAGGATGTACTTAAAGACCTCAACAAGGCTCTAGTACCAAATGAAATGTACCTATAGTAAAAATTATAAGAGCTGAAAACAGAAATTTGAGAAGCAAATGAGAGAAAATATTTGCCAAAACTGACAATGTACACTCTTTATTAGTAAGGCATAAACAAATTTACAAAGATGAGGTTGAAGGTTTACAAGCCGCCCTTGAACTAGGCATGCATAGACACGTTAAATTTGTCTAACTTATATGCAGTTAGTGATCTATATATGTACATGTGTATGGACATGCAAACTAAGACTTGAGCTAGTAACTAAGATTAACTAGACATGCAAACTAGGATCTAGTTAGTAACTGAGATGAACAAGACATGCAACCTAAAACTCTAATTACTAACTGTGATAATTACAATGAAGAAGGAGACAACTATAGAATGCCTATCAGCATGATTAAATTCTGATGCTGCCTATTCTACTTTGACCAATCTTGTACTCTACTAGGAAGAGTAATGTCTTGGGATATTGAAGCCATTAGAACTCGTGGTCACTTGTACTATGGTTTTCGAAACAAAATTGTTGAAGCCATTTTGACTTGGAATTTTGATGTAGGTTTTAGATTGGTCCTATTATGCCTAGTTTATATTTTTGTATTTTCAATAAGTAATAGTTCTCAAAGGACTTTGACAAAGCAATTTGTACCTTATGTCTGGTAACTAAGAAAGAAACTTCATTCATATTCAATTTGCAAATCATCGTCTTGAGTAAACCACTACAAAAGATAATACTACCCAAGTTTAGACTACTGATTTGTATGGACTATAATGTTGACAGGATAAGACAGTTGCAAAAAAGGGGTACAAAGGTGGTCTTTACAATTAGAAACAACTGACCACACTTTCATTCTCTTGAAAATAAAAAAATCCACATCTGATAACACAACTGCCACCAATCTACACTAACACTCTATACTACAGTTTGCAATTTTTAATTTTGGGCATCAATCTACTACTTAGTTGTAGTACAACTTCATCTGCTGAGTAGGCATAATAATGCAATATGTTTCAAGTTCAAGCTTTTTGGTGAAAAAGAAAAGAAAAAGGTATATTTGACGCTGAAAAGAGATTTCTGCAATGCATGTTGCCTAAGAATAGCATGTAATCCAAAACATTAACTCTTGAAAGAAGTTTTCTAATTTGCTTTGACCAAAATACCATTCAAAGCTACTAGTTGTCAAACTCCATGGTGTCAATCACAAATTAGAACAATTTAAGATCCTAGAAAGATATGGAGAACATTGATTTAGCCATGGATAGGGACTAAGTCAACTGGTTGTAGCAAATCCTTAAAGAAAGACCCATTCCTTACTTGGAAGAAGAAGACGCTCCATGGATAGGTAGTAAAACTGGGAACTACTCAATCAAGTGAGGCTACCCAATTCTAATCAAGACAAACCATCTAACTCCCTGCCCAAAATCTGGTATATGTAGAAAAGAAAGCTTGACAAAGGTAAACTCTTTCCTTTGGCTTGTTTTCAATAGGTAAAATTTTGTCACGGGACACTTTGATTAGAATCATCTTCCCAAGAGCTTCTTGGTGCTGCCTGTCAAAACAAAGAAGAGAATCCAACATACTTATTGAGATATTGATGATACGCTTAGGAGATCTGGTCATGGATCTTGAACGGATTGGAGTTCTCTTAGGTTAGCTCACCAAGTATTCATAGCTTAGTGCTATGATCACCAACATTTGGAAAGAATTACCTACTGAAAACAATTTGGAAAGGAGCAACAGAAATTGCCGTTTGATAAATATCATAGGAGAGGAACACAAGAATTTTCTCTAATAAATAGACAAAAGCAAAGAAGCCAATTATTGAAATTGAAACCTCAATCCAAGAGGTTGTTACAAACAAAAGCCCTCAAGAGTTGATGTTACCCCTGGAGAACAATATTATTTAACTAATGGAGCCTCCCCCCTCATCGCTAGGAGGATGAGTTCTAGCATATCAATTCTTGCACCTGCCAATTGGCCGATCCTGAAGCCAAACAGATGAAGTGGAACCGTAATGAAGCATCACAGAGAACGTTCATTTAGTCATGGATAGTGAATAAGTCAACTGGTTGTAGCAAATCCTTAAAGAAAGACCCATTCCTTACTTGGAAGAAGATGTCACGCCGTGGATAGGCAGTAAAACTGGGAACTACTAAATCAAGTGAGGCTACTCAATTCTAATCAAGACAGACCATCTAACTCCCTGCCCAAAATCTGGCATATGTAGAAAAGAAAGCTTGACAAAAGTAAACTCTTTCCTCTGGCTTTTAGTTTTTTTCAATAGAAAAATTTTGTCCCATTAGTGTCATCTTCCCAGGAGCTTCACGATGTTGCTTGTCAAAACAGGGAAGAGAATCCAACATACATTTTGATACATTGACAAATAGGCTTAGGAGATCTGGTCATGGATCTTGAATGGATCGGAGTTCTCTAAGTTTAGCCCAGCCAGTATTCATCGCTTAGTGCTATGATGACCAACATTTGGAAAGAATTACCTACTGAAAACAATTTGGAAAGCAGCAGCAGAAATTGACATTTGACAATCTCATAGGAGAGGAACACAAGAATCAATAGACAAAAGCAAAGATGCCGATTATTGACAAGAGGTTGTTATAGACAAAAGCCATCAAGAGTTGAGGTTAACCCTAGAGAACAATATTCTTTAACTAATGGAGCCTCCCCCTCACCGCTAGTAAAATAGTTCCAGCATATCAATTCTTGTGCTTGCCAATTGGTCAGTCCTGAAGCCAAACACATGAAGTGGAACTGCAATGAAGCATCACATGGAAATAATGGTCTTGTAGGTGGTGGAGGAATATTCAAATACAGTTCAAGGAGGATAGAAGTGGCATATGCCTTTTGAATCCTAAGAGGGACAAATAATGAAGCAACAGCATATGTCAAAATCACAGACTTTGTACTGCTGTGTTTGAAAATCTTGGAACTCTGAAAATAAAAAGGTATTTGAAGATTTTGGTGGAGGTATTTAAATCAGAAAGCATGATGAATAAAGAGCTTTGAGTTATTCTTGAGTAAGCTTTGCGTTTAAAGTCAAAGGTTGATGTAACATCAATTGAACTTGCCATAGGGAGGCCAATCAACCAGCTGACTATTACCTAACTGGGAAGATTCATGAAAGACAACAAACTATCAATTATTGGGCCCCATGAAACTGGATGATAAGATCCAGGGATATAATAGAAATAAGTTCTTCACTAATTACAGAAAACAGAAGAACTGAACCCTGGTTGAACAAGAATAATGCCAAAAAGATTTGGTCTGCTTGTAATTCATCGGTCTCGATGCAAATTGCAATCGCAGATCTGATGAACGGCCATGCAATTGTAATCAATATCTTAGGATGCTTCAACGACGACTAAATGCTTATGCTTATTTAAAATTGTCAGATGCCTTTTTCAACTTGCCTAACCTGAAAACAACTTTAAAAAACATAAGAGAGACTGTATAGCTTAGCTTGTGACTGTTTGATGTTAACAAATGGTTGATTGTTTGAGCTCCCCAAACAAGAGATTGTTTCCTGAAGACCTAACTACAGGAAAATGGATAGACTATCTATGTTATAAGAAAACATTGGTTCAGTGCCTAGAGGAGGTCGTGGGCATAACTGCCCACTGCTGTCAGACAATGTCTAGGACTAAATTTTACGAAGCACCTATATAATAATTACCTCAGTGTAACAAACACCTACACAATTCTATAGTAGCATTCCCTATACATCATACTACGCATAAGGCTACTTTTAAAGTTTAACTTTTTTTATATAATTCTACATGTACAGGGAAATTGTATGACAGTGAAACTTTTACACAAAAAAATGTCTCCAATAAAGAAACCACAAGGTCCAATTATGTTTCATTCCAAACAATTGACCACGGTTTGTGAAGCTAGAAAACAATAACAATGTATAATAAACTTAAAAAGTTAGATCAAAGGAAAGGATCTAAATATGAGTAATACATCAGTCATAAAAGGATTCCAAAACGATGAGGCCGCTGAATACGTGTAGTTTAAACCTCTAGTGGGGAATATTAATATAAACAAAAGGGTGACTTCTATAACCAACACTAAACCAGGTATAAGAATTATGCTCACCTAGAAATAAAAGCATCATTATTACAAAGTCTTTCAATTTTCCATCTGACCAGCACTAAACATCTAGTCACTAAGCAACTTAACAGTTACATGATTTGGAGCACAGCCTTCTTTCTTCATCTGATCCATCAATAGATTAACCCTTTTCAAGTCATGTGTTCTGTGAAGACCATGAAATAGTATGTTGTGCTCTCATCTCATCTAGCATTGAGAAAGCAGTATCGATTTTGCCTGCCTTGCAAAAATAATCAATCAGCATACTATATGTTGCAACATGAGGGGGAATTTCATCAATTTTAATGTCTTCAGAAAGCCGCAAAGCTTCATTTATTTCACAAGCCTTGCAATGGTCATAGATCAAACTAGTATACATGACCACATCAGGAGCAAAGCCTTCATCTACAATCTTATTTATCAGTTTATATGCATTGAGAAGATCACCTTTTTCACACAGACCATCAATGATTGTTGTGTATGTTACTTCATCAGGTTTCAATCGCCTCTTTTCCAACTTCCATGTCCTGTTCATGTACCGTGTTCTATAGAATGCATGAATCGAAGTAGTATATGTTGTCACACTGAGAAGATATCAATGTGTAACATTTCAGAAAGAAATGTGCATGCTTCACTTATCTTGCTGACCTGGCATAACCATATACCAGGGTGGTGTAAACAGCAACATCTGGGGCAGAGTCTTATCTCACCGTCTCATTAAATAACGTCGGAGACTTTTCTACTTCCTTTGTTTCACATAGAATATGTGTCAAAGAATTATAAGTAATCACATTTGGCTGCAAACCAGTTTTGGACATATAAAGAAAAAATTTATGTGCCTTGTCCACCATACCATCTTTGCATAATCCATCAATAATTGTATTAAATGTCACTTCATTTGGAAAAAGGCCAATCTTCATCATTTGTGAAAACAAAATGCAGGCTTTGTCTATTTTGCCCGCCTTGCAGAGGCCATCAATTAGTTTGTTATACGTAACAGTAACTAGAGAGCAATTAGCTCCCCTCATTTCGACTACTAGTCTGAAAGCTTCATCTACTCTTCCCACCTTGCAGAGACCATCAATTAGTGTGGTATATGTAACACTATCTGGAGAGCAATTAGCATCTCTCATTTTGGCTACTAAGATGAAAGCTTCCTCTACTCTGCCCACCTTGCAGAGACCATCAATTAGTGTATTGTATGTAACAATATTTGGAGAGCAATTAGCATCCCTCATTTCCGCTACTAGTCTGAAAGCGTCGTCTACTCTACCCGCCTTGCAGAGACCATCAATTAGTGTGCTGTATGTAACAATATTTGGAGAGCAATTAGCATCCCTCATTTCCGCTACTAGTCTGAAAGCTTCGTCTACTCTACCTGCCTTGCAGAGACCATCAATTAGTGTGTTATATGTAACAATATCTGGAGAGCAATTAGCATCCCTCATTTCCGCTACTAGTCTGAAAGCTTCATCTACTCTGCCCGCCTTGCAGAGACCATCAATTAGTGTGCTGTATGTAACAATATTTGGAGAGCAATTAGCATCCCTCATTTCCGCTACTAGTTTGAAAGCTTCGTCTACTCTGCCCGCCTTGCAGAGACCATCAATTAATATGCTATATGTAACAGTATCTGGAGAGCAATTAACGCCACTCATTTCTTCTACTAGTTTGTAAGCTTCATCCACTCTGCCCACCTTGCAGAGACCATCAATTAGTGTGCTATATGAAAAAGTATTTGGACGACAACCAACATGTCTCATTCGATAAATAAGCCCATGTGCCTCTTGAATATGACCGCATTTACACAAGGCTTTCATCAAGGTGGTATATGTTACAACAGTTGGAACAATCCTCATCTCATACATTTGAGCAAGGAGAAAATTTATTCTACGAAAATCACCACGGTGCCCGAGACCATTCAAAAGGACGTTGAAGGTTTTCCCATTAAGACAAAGCCCTTTGCCTTTGGCTGAAAGGAAAAGCGCCCAGGCCTCATCCGTCTTCCCCGATTTACAGAGGTCAGTCATGCGTTGAAAAAATCGTATAACATCACCATTCTCTTTTACATGCGATGTATGTTGACGAAGAGGAAATCGTGTACAGAGAGGGAGGGCATTCACTTTTAGGAATGAAAACGAGGGCGTTGATGTTACCTGTTTCAGAACTTTGTGCACCGACTCCATCTTTATCTTTGTTGAGGATCGAATACTGCAAATTGCGAAACCCTAAACCGAAGACAAGACCGAGAATATCTGGGAAGTTGGGCTGAGCAGGCGAAGCGTGGTGAACCCTTCTCTCAATTCATAACAAGTAACAATTAAATAAATTTTATCGTCTGCAAAGTGAGACGTCGTATGGGTAAATTTATTTTTGAAAATAAGTTTTTAAGTTTTTAATAATTTAAACTATTTAAATTATACAAATGTTTTTTTTTTTTTTTTTTTTATTGGTAAGGACAAGCAAAACAAAAATCATGATTTTTTCAGAAAAAAGAAGAAGCAACAACTCAAATTTCAGTTTGCAGGAGAACCACTTGAGGTAGTAATAAAATACAAATACCTAGGCATAGACTTTCATGACAAACTCAATTGGAATACATGTAGGATGAAAAGAACTCAAAGCGGTTGGAGAGCACTGTATGCACTTCAAAATAGGTGTAGGAATGTCGAGCTGTGGGACCTGGAAGTTTTATTTGGCCTGCTTGTTACACCGGTTTTGTTGTATGGTTGCGAGCTGTGGGACCTGGAAGTTTTATTTGGCCTGCTTGTTACACCGGTTTTGTTGTATGGTTGCGAGGTGTGGGTTAATGGCACAACAAAGGCAAAATGGAGACAAATAGAAAGGATTCAAAAATATCTAATCACAAATTTTCTCAAAATTAAGGCCACAACCCCTTATGAAATTATTCTAGTTGAAACTGGAATGTTTCCTTTAGAAGCAATTGCTATGACCAAGTTGTTATGTTACTTGAAAAAATAGAAAACATGAAAAACGACAGATGGCCAAGGGCAACTAAGGACGAAGAGTTGCATAGGCGGAAGAACACATGGATGAAACAAAATCAGAAATGGATGAAACGTTGGGAAATCAACATAAATTAATGCCCAAATTTCAACAAAGACATCAAAAGCTATGTGAATGAAAAGTTTAGAAGTGGAATGTGGAAAAATGCAAGCATGAAAAGATAATATTATATTGCAAAGTTTAACCCAACATATGATCACAAGGAAAAAACATATATAGGCGCTGAAATCAAGTGGAAGGAAAAAATCCTCATTGCTCAGATAAGGACTAGCTCTCATAGGTTTAGATGTGAAACAGGGAGATGGACAACACCCAAAGAACAATGGGAAGAAAGGATATGTACTTTATGCAGCACAGGGGTAGTAGCATAGGGGTAGTAGAGACAGAGGAACACTTCATCTATAAGTGCCCGAGTTTTTTAGACATCCGTGGCAAATACAAATAAACATACAAAGAAACACTTGGAAATGGGTCTATGACAGAATTATTCTGTCATATTTGAAGACAGTAAAATAAAAAATGTTGGGGAATTGCTAACCCAAATCAATAGGAGAAGGAACAGCCTTCTCAAAGATATTAAAGATCATATGATATGATTTGAGCAGTTGTACTTCCATATTTGAGGTCCCATAGACCATATTTGGGTCTCGGTGAACGTAATTAAAATCTTTTCATTTCATTTCAATGTCCACCTTTCAGCATTTGTGTATTACTTGTGTCATTTTAACTTTAAGTTTTTAT
Organism: Wollemia nobilis; assembly: GCA_028583015.1. Lineage (NCBI taxonomy): Eukaryota > Viridiplantae > Streptophyta > Pinopsida > Araucariales > Araucariaceae > Wollemia > Wollemia nobilis. Next base: position 10,782,636 of record JAQPPZ010000442.1, on the reverse strand, counting down.
AAATTAAAAAATAAGTTTAAGAGGTATAAATTTTATGAAAATATACAAGGGAAAATATATATTTTTTTAAATTAAAAAATTTTATGTTTGTTTATTTGAGTGAATATTATGGTAAAGGTTGTGATCTAAATAAGAATATTTAGATCAATTCAACCTTAAATAGATATAAATACTTGTAATTTGTATGTATGTCTTTCTTGCCTTATAATATAGGTTATATTTTAGAGTTTTTATATGCCAAACAAACATCCAAATGATTTAAATACTTGTGATATAGACATGCACCTCTTCCTTGTCAACAATGTGGGCTATGTATTATATTTTTTATACATCAATCAAACACTTTTTAAGTTTAAAGCAACAAAAACATTTTTTGGAACAGCATCAAACATTTTCTAAGTTTAAAAAAATAAAAATATTTTTGTAATGGCAAGGAAGCCTATGAAAAATCTAGGATGAAAATTGAGTATATCAAAAAGCCATGAACACCCAAGAGGATACTTGAATCAATTCAATCTCAAACCACTTGAATCCATATGGTATTTGTATGTATCTCTTTCTTATTGAAATGTAGACTAGATATTAGATCCTCTATATACCAAACAAATACTTTTTAAGATGTCATACAATTTGTTTCAAAATATTCATAGTAACTCATTATCATGTTTCAAATGCTTCTCTCATGTTTTGTTGAAGATGAATATGTCATCCAAATACAAAACCACAAAAGAATTAGTGGACAATCATCAAATGTTGTTAATTATCATGAATATTGTGTGTGCGTTAGTTTGGTCAAATGACATGAACAACCACTCAAATGGTATTAGTTTTTATCTCAATTTGCACTCAACATTAATTTAGAACTTGATATGATCTTACTTAATAGTAATTAGTATAGCCTGAGTATGTGGAGACATTGGAACTCTGAATAGAGATCCAATGTTTGAATCCGAAGGGGTAGGGTTGTACAACATTCTTCGATAACCAAAGTATGGCTAGGAATAACCATATATTGAGTAAACAGTATCCATCCCATATCGGTTATGGCCTCACAAACGTTAAAAACTACTTTACTCTCTTTTAAAGTAATTGATATGCTTTAATGGTCTATTAAGTCATTGATATGGGGTATTAGATGTTTATTCTTTATATTGATTTTTTTTAAAGCTTTGTTGTAAATACAAAATTAACATATATCCTCCTCATATACACAATCAATATCCTATGATCTCAAAATGTAAAGAAACAACTTCAAGAAATATAATGATGGCAGTAGCAATAACAATGCACAATGTATAACATCCACTAATAACAATAAATCCATATTCAATGCCAAAAAACAGATATGTATGTAATCAAATTTTAAATTTAAATTAATACAAATCCTGAGCCACTTAGAGAAAGCGAAGTCTCATATGTGCAACTAAGGTCACTGAGATTTGAATATGAAAAGATGATTCCAACTACAACATTACTCTTTTTATGTGTAGACTAAATCAACATTAACCCTAGCCCTAATGCTCAAAGACTGACTACCTTAACCTAGGGCCCAAGCTAATAAAGATAAACACGATCAACATACTGAAATTGTAATTTGATTCATGGGCAATGTCGATAGTGTGTGATGTATTGGATAGGCCTAAGGGCATTTCATTGTACATTGTATTAAATATTAATAATTTTTTATTATGTAATCTCTATGGGCCACAATTAGCCTTGCTATGGTTAAATCCTCTTTATAACTTATGATTAACGTAAGTAAAGCCCTCTTGTTAAGTACCCCCTTGTACTTCTTATTTTCTTAATAGAGTGTTGTGTAATCTAATCCACGAATTGTGTAGCGATATTTTATGGTGCCCATGGGTGCCCCTAAATTTATATGTTTCTCTTTTGTCTTTTTTTTTCCTTTTATGCTTTTGTATAACATTTGAGTGGATGGTTTGCTTCTATTCATTCTTAGAAAATATTGTGAATTCCAACTTGGTATCAGAGTGGTATGGAGCAGTGGTGCTTGGTCATGTAAAAGCCTTTTTTTAAGTCTTTGATTCATCTTCTAAATTTCAAGATAAGATTGAAAAGAAATATTCTATTTCTTGAGAATCCTAAAAACATTTTACCAAAAAAATTCTTATTTTGTTATTACTAAAGCATCTTTGATTTCCTGATTATAAAATTAGATTTTGGTTTGAAATGCGACTCCATTATTTCCCTTGGCTACAATAGGACTAAGGACAGGTGACAGATAAATTTAAATTCAAATCTCTATGGTTTGTTCTTTTCCTCATGTATCGATGTGCGTGCACATGATGCTAGCCATCTTTTAGGTTTCGTACTAGCTTAATGGTGCTCTCATCAGAGCACTAGCTCTCCTTACGATAGAATTGTTGTAAGTTGTTTATTATGTTAGGATATAGGCAATCAAGGCATCCCTAATTTGAATTTGCTTGCAACTCCTTTTAATGTTTGCCTCAACAAAAATGAAGGGGTAAGTAGAGCTTATTCCCTCGATCTCTAGTGACTTGCATGGTACAACAGTGTACACAAGCTTTCTTGCAACATATTTTCAACCCTCTATGATGATCCTTTTATGGAGACAATTATGTAGTATGTTTCTTCTATGGAATGACAACTAGTTTCATTATAGTAAGAGTGTGAATGCAGTTGGCTACTTGTTGAGGAATATTACATTATTTGGTACATGCTAATGTACCCCCATGGTACCTTCACGGTACAAATGTAATATATTAGGGTTGAGTCTATAGTTTAGATGTGTAATTTATATTTCCCCTTTCATATAAGTGTCAATGTGAAGGACATATATAAGTGTCATGTAAGAGTGCAATGTGTAGGAAATGCACAAGTATCGTATAAGTTAGATTGCAAGTGTGTATTAAGAGAATGTACACAAGTATCATGTATATAAAGTGAGGATGTGCATGTAGAAGTGTGCAAGTGTCATAGAGTCAAGTATGCATGTAAGAAGAAAGTGAAGAGTCTAGTATGCAAGTGGCAAGATGATAAGCCAAAGGTCATGATACTTGTCATATGGAGAGCAATAGTCAAGTACTTGAAGAGTCACATTACTATAGTTATATTATGGAGATAAAGCTCCATACAATGAAACACAAATGAATCTAATTGTAAGAAGAAGATATATAAAAGTGAATAAAGCTTGTATACAAATTTTGAGCAATTAATATTGTAAGTATTCTTCATGCATAGTACATGAATGATTTTGGTCATTTACATTCATATTTGATATTATAAGTGAATGTTATTTTCATTATTATATTGACCTTGATATACATATTAGATTGTTCATATATATTATTACAATCTTCATTATTTATATTTTGACCTTTAATATTATGACTTATTTATATTGGGACCTATGACATCCTATGGTAGTAAGGCTTAAAAGCCAACAATGGTATCAAATCTACCACTTAAATCTATCTATTTTTTATAAAGTTATTTTGTTAGCCACCATTATTTAACTTTGTCCATTCTTGATAGAGTTATGTTAGAGTCTGTTCACTTTGAAGGCAATGAAGACTTGGACTCTATTTTTAAAAGGTATGATTGAGTGGAGATTGAGGGGACAAGGATAAGTCACCTTAATTTGAATGCTAGGGTCTTTTCACTTGGTTGAAGGAAAACCAGTGAAGACTAGGACTCGACTAAGATTTGATTGAGGGTCAACTTAGAAGAAAAGTTGGACATTGATCAAAAGAGCCAACTCATAAGAAAGTTAGAAATTCAAGGACATTCAAAGTCACCCTAATAATATTAAGGATTCTCTAGAGAAGAAGAGGAGAATCACTATTGAAGATTGAGAAAGAACCAACTCAAGAGAAAGTTGGTCATTCAAGGACATTCATAGTCACCCTAAAATTGATATTAGGTTCTTTAGAAAGGAGAATCATATTTGGTTCTTAAGTATGACCCAAGATAATATTTTGTAATAATATTATGTAACACTATGATGTAATAACCATTGCTTAACATGGGGGACCCCATGATAATGCTTTGTAATAATATTTATGTAATAATTTATAATAGTCTATGGTACTAGAAGTGCCTAGACAAGTGGTGTCATTTTATGTAACTATTATCAAGAATGTAATTGTTTTGTTTGGTAGAAGATTCTAGCTCAAGTGGCATTTTGCATGTAAGTCAACCTTGAGTGTTAGGTAGTGAGATGAAGTCTTTAAAACTGTGAAGGGAAGGAATTAATATATTTTTTTGCATAAGTAAATGAAAGTATTGAAGGAGGTTGCCCCCTCAAAGTGGTCTACGATTCTGTGTTATGTTATGAGATTGTTACATTTTTGTACTTATATTTCGTATTGCAATATCTTATGTTTCATGAATTTCTATTTTATTGCAATATTTTTGTGAATGTGTTGATTTTAATGAGAAGGTTCCTAATAAGTGGTATCAGAACACTTTTCAAGGATGTGTTCTATTGCAACCATGATAATTTATACCATTGTTAAGTATAAAGTTTTCATGTTTTTGTTTTTCATCAGTTTCCTTATATATATATATATATATACTCAAACAATTATTGTGGAAATAGCATTGGTTAGATTGGCTGGAGATAAATTGAAGGTTTAAGGACAAACCCCCAAATTTTCTCAATCTTGGCTACCGTTTTCATCCAAAGCTACATCAAATCTTGCCAACAAAGCTCCTACCATCAAATATATATATATATATATACACTCAAACAATTATTGTGGAAATAGCATTGGTTAGATTTGCTGGAGATAAATTGAAGGTTTAAGGAAAAACCCCCAAATTTTTTCAATCTTGGCTACCTTTTTCGTTCAAAGCTACATCAAATCTTGCCAACAAAGCTCCTACCATCAAAAAATTGACTTGAGAAGATATGGAAAACAAAAGGGCTCGAGGGCTATGCTATAATTGTGATAAAAAGTATTCCCCAAGGCATAAGTGTGTGCACCAAAAATTATATCTGCTTGATATGGATGAGGCACCAACCAAAAAATATTTAGAAGAAGATGATCATCATCAAGAGAGACCGTAGAATAGACAAAATTTCCAAAGAAAGCCCAACCAGAAATCTCAATCCATGCTTTAACAACAATATCAACTCTGCAAACATGAAAGTGATAGGACACTTCAAGGGATAAAGGATCATTATTCTTATTGGTTCAAGAAGTACACATAATTTTATTGATTTACGTGTGGCCAAACAGGAGAATTATTACATTACTACTTGTAATTCCTTTGAAGTCATTATTGTTAATGGAGTCACCCTCCCATGCAAAGAAAAGTGTTGTAATGTCAAACTCTAAATTGGAGAGTATAATATCAAGATAGATATGTTTACCTTACCTTTAGGTGGGTGTGATATTGTTTTGGGAGCACAATGGTTACATATGTTAGGTCCAATTTTATGGGATTTTTTTGAGTTGTGGATGAAATTTAGCCAAGAGGGACATGGATATATTTTATGCGGCATGAAAGCTAGTGTTGCTCAATTTATTTCAATCCATAATATGGAAAATTTATTTAAAAAAATCCTCTCATGGAGTTGTGGCACAAATTTTTGCTATAGATGCTTCTAAGAAAAAGGAAAGGGATTATTCAGAGACATTGTAGGGTTTATTGAAAAATATGCTCAAGTTTTTTAGGAACCCAAAGGACTAACTCCTCATCGTACTCATGACCATGCAATTCAACTTCTTCCTAGTAGTCTTCCCCCAAATGTCCATCCCTATTTGTATCCATATGCTCAAAAATGAGAATTTGAGAAAGTGGTTTAAGAACTATGTGTTGTAGGGGTTATTTGTTCTAGTGTTAGTCCTTATTCTTCCCCTATGATGTTGGTACGAAAAAAGGATGGATCTTGGTGCTTGTGTGTGAATTATTGGGACCTCAATAGAATCACTATTAATTATAAATTCCCTATTCCAGTGATTGATGAATTGTTATATGAGTTGCATGGGGTTCAATATTTTCCAAGTTGGATTTGCGATCAAGGTGTCATCAAATTCAAATCAAGGATGAGAACATTCCAAAAATAGCTTTTAGAACTTATGAAGGGCATTATGAATTCTTGGTTATGCCATTTGGATTAACCAATGCACCTTCCATCTTCCAAAGTTTATTAAAACCCATTTTTTGATCTTTCCTTCAAAAATTCATTTTAGTCTTCTTTGATGATATATTGATTTATAATCATTCTTGGGAAGACCATCTCCATCACTTGGATAAAACACTACAATTTTGACTAAAAATTATCGCTACGCAAAGAGGTCCAAATGTTCTTTTGGACAATAAGAGGTTGAATATTTGGGTCACATCATCACTAAGGAAGGAGGTCATGTTGACCTCAAAAAAATTCAAGTTGTTCAAGATCGGCCTAAACTCGTACCATAAAATGACTTTGTGTATTTTTGGGACTCACTACATATTACCAAAAATTTGTGAAGAATTATGGATAGATAGCATCTCCCTTGACAATCATGTTGAGGAAGAATTCTTTTATGTGGTCAGAACCTACAGAGAAGGCCTTTGTAGAGTTGAAGCAAGCCATGACCACTACCCCCATGTTAGCAATGCCTAATTTCTCTAAACCTTTTGTCATTGAAAGTGATGCATTTAGAAATAGCATTAGGGTGGTTTAAATACAAGAAGGTAGACCTTTGGCCTTCACTACTAGAGCACTCTTAAGCAGGAATTTGGGTAAGTCAACTTATGAAAAAGAAATTCTTACCATTTTACATGTTAGTCATTGGCATCAGTATCTCATTAGGAGATATTTTTCCATCGAGATTGATCATCAAAGTCTCAAATACTTATTAGAACAAAGAGTGGCCACTCCATAACAATAAATATGGGTTTCTAAGTTGTTAGGTTATGACTATGACATCACCTATAAGAAAGGTAAGGAGAACGTGGTGGCAAATGCCTTGTCCCAACTACATGAAGAATAAGAAATACTACATGCTATATCCACACCACTTCCACAATGGATTAATCATCTTAGGGAAGAGCTAATAAAAGACTCCTCTTTGCACTTTAGTCCACACAATCCAAGCATATTCTAATTCATGCCTTGGTTATACTTAGGATGGTCAAGATTTACAATACTATGATCGAATTGTCATTCCCCAAAATTAAAAAACGATGGATCTCATCCTATAAGATATGCATGCATCCCAACAACTTGCCATTCAGGATTTCTCAAAACCTATGCAAGGATCAAGCGTATATTTTTTTGGAAGGGAATGAAAAGGGATATTCATACTTTTGTAGTCGAATGTGACAGATGCTAGTATATAAAAGATAAAAATGTGTGTTCCAATGAAGCCCTTAAACCATTACCAATTCTTGAGAAACTTTGGACATATATCTTTATGGATGTTGTTGAAGGGTTACCTAAATTTGATAGAAAATCAGTTATTCTGGTGGTGGTGGATTGTCTCATGAAATATGCTCATTTTTGTTCCATGTCCCATCCCTATACCACCTCCATTGTTGCCCAAGTCTTTCTAGAATCCATATTTTGTCTCCATTGAATGCCTAAATCCATTATATCTTATAGGAATCCTACTTTCACTAGTAATTTTTGGTAAGAATTGTTCAAGTTGTAAGGAACCCAACTCAAGATGAGTTTAGCTTATCACCCTTAAACGAATGGCCAAACTGAAATTGTAAATAAATGCTTAGAAATATACCTTTTTTGTTTCACCTCAGAATATCCTACACATTGTGCTAAGTGGCTTCCTTTGGTTGAATGGTGGTATAACACAACATATCATACTACTACTAAGGTGAGCCCATTTGAAGCAGTCTGTGGTCATCCTCCACTAACACCATTCTCTTACATTCTAGCCAGTTCCAAGTTTCAAGTTGTAGATTTCGCTCTTAGGTAGTGTGATTCCCTTCTTCACCAACTTAAGGTCAATCTTGACTTGGCTCAGAACAAAATGAAACAACAAGGTAATCAACATCGCTTTGAGCATAGCTTTGATATTAGGGACATGGTTTTTCTTCTCTCCAACTTTATGGATGTCAAAAACTTGTCACAAAATACTATTATCCTTACGAGGTATTACAAAGGATTGAGTCGATAGCATACATACTAGCCCTTTCAAACACCTCTAGAATTCATCCTGTCTTCCATGCCTCCTCTCTCAATAAGGTTATCGATAAAAAGGTCCAGGTGCAATCCACACTACCATGATTAGATGACGAAGGCTCCATTATTCTTAAATTTAAATGCATTCTAGATTGTAGATTGTGCACCCTTCACTAGTATCTCATCAACAATGTTCTTATCCAATGACATGCTAAAGATACCATGTGGGAGCCCCTTCGATAGCTTCAGCAATAGTTTCCTCATATTCAACTTTGAGGACAAAGCTTTTTGAAGGGGAAGGGCATGTTAGGACCCCATCCCAACACTATGATGTAATAATTATTTCTTAACATGAGGGACCCCATGATAATATTTTGTAATGATATTCTGTAATATTTTGTAATAGTTTGTGGCACTAGAAGTACCTAGACAAGTGGCACAATTTTATGTAAGTGTTATCAAGAATGTAACTATTTTATTTGGTAGAAGATTCTAGCTTGGGTGACATTTTACATGTAAGCCAACCTTGAGTGTTAGGTAGAGATATGAAGTCTTTAAAACTATGAGGGGCATGAATGAATGTATCTTTTTTCATAATTGAATGAAAGTATTGAAGGAGGTTTCCCCCTCGAAGTGGCCTATGATTCTGTGTTATGTTGTGATATTGTTATATTTTTGTACTTATATTTTATATTTCAATATCTTATGTTTCATGATTTTTGTTTTATTGCAATATTTTTGTGAATGTGTTGATTTTAATGAGAAGGTTCCTAACATTCTTCAAGAAATATATTCATTGCAATAGTGAAGGAAAATGGCCATAATATAAAGGTCAATATATAGGCTATCTAAGAGCATAACACTATAGTTTATTGAAAGCTATTATACACTGAATCTCTGTTAAGATTAAAGCACTAGAGAGGCACTAGCTTTCAAAGAAACATAGGTAAAATATAATAAAGTGATTCCTATCCCTCAAGATAGGATAGAGGATAGAAGAATGCTATCTTCAAGGTAAAAGAAGCAGAATACCAAATTTAGGTTCTAAGGAGGAGTGCTACCAAAGCATCAGGAAATAAGTTAGCATGCACTAAGGAGAAAAGAAGAGCACTAAGAAATAAGAATCAACTAATGAGCTACCAACCATTAGTAGATATTAATCATTGATCAAATTACTATAAGAAAGGAAATAACAACATTCTATCGGAAATGTGTTGAATATTTTCCATGTTATTCTAGCAGGGTTAACTCTAAAAGGTATTGGACACTCTCCATGTATTCTCGAAGTTTTAGGGTTTTTAAGCTATTTTTAGATCCATATGGGTTGTTTTGGGTTAATATATTTGACCCCATGGTTTTACGTCCATGGTATTGTAAAATATGTTCTTGTGTTGTTATTTAATTGCACTTGCATTAAGGTTTGAAGAGAGAAAAAAAAATGAACATTATTGTATTAGAGACAGTTAAGTTTATGCAATAAGGAGATATTTCTTTGTTGGATTTTTTCTCGTAAGGGTTTTCTAAGGTGAAATACTATGTTATGTGTGTATGTGTTATATTCTTTTGATTATGCATTTACTACTTTTCTAGATTTAGTTTATCGGTGCTTTTGCTCTTCATTTGGTACCAAATCTAGGTTTTTAGCTTTCTTCAAAGAGTAAGGATTTCTACCTTATGATAAATTAATTCTTGAGTGGGAGCCATATGTGGAAGAGTCTAAGTGAAGGAAAATGACAGGAAGTATACAGGTAGAGATTAAAACATTTAATGGATAAAATTTCGAGTTATGGAAACTCAAGATGGAGTTTTGTTGGTTGATAGAGATCAGTGGATTGCAGTCTCAAGAATAAAACCAACATTAATGATAGATGAGGATTGGTCGAAAATTAATGCGAAGGCAAGGAGCTCTATCAGATTGTGCTTATCAGATTTGATATTGTTGAGTGTATCGAAAAAGATCACGACAATATTGTTATGGAATAAGTTGGGAACTTTGTATCAGATAAAGTTGCTGGTAAATAAACTTTTTCTCCCAAAGAAGTTGTATTCTCTTTGGATGAATGATGGTGACTATGTGTCTAAACATATGAATGCTTTTAACACAGTGGCAAATCAATTAAACTCTATTGAAGTAAATATGGATGAAGAGGAAAAGTGTATTACTTTACTTTGTTCATTACCTAATTTGTGGGATAACCTAGTTATGGCTATCACCAATACTACTTCTACATTGAAAGTAGAGGATATAGTAGGAACATTGTTATATGAGGAAATGAGACAAAAATATTTTGAGGATTATCATCAGAAGGATACCTTGGTTATGAGAGGTCATTCTCAAGAAAGAAGTAAAAATAAATCAGGAGAAAAGAAATTGATATCTAGGGGTAAATTTGTTGCTCTAGAAAAGAGAAAATGCTAGAAGTGTGGTAAAACAAGGCATTATAAAAGAGATTGCAAATCTAAAAAGGTTGATAATAACCAATCATCTGATGAAGGAACTTCTATAGAAACAGAGGTCACAAATGAAGATTCAAGGGACTTTCTCTTAGCTGCACCGTGCTCAAGTGAATGCCATGACTCGTGGTTGATTGACTTAGGTGCTTCCTTTCATACGACTCCTCATAGTGAGGGGTTCTATGAATATGAAAAGATAAATGGAGGTGAAGTCTTCCTGGGAGATAATTTGACATATAAAATAATAGGTCGAGTTAGAGTCAAGTTGAGGTTAAAAGATGAAAAAATTAAAAGCCTTCCTGGTGTGCTACATATTCTAGGTTTAGCAAGAAATCTGATATTAATGAGTAAGATGAATGATGTGGGTGTGACTATGATATTCAATAAGGATAGCTACAATATGGTTCCTGGAGTCATGGTGTTGGTAAGGGGAGTTTGTATAAGAACTTTGTTCTGACTTGAAGCTAGCACTATAAGTATTAATTATAATAACTCTTCAGTTGTAGAGGAGAATAATACTATAGAAGCGACTTTGAGTATTCCTATAGTGAAGACAATGTTGTGGCATCAACACATGGGGCATATTGGTGAGAAAGGCCTTTGAACATTAAAAATTAAAGGTATGGTTGAAGGAATTTTTGATTGCCCATTAAATTTTGATTTTTGTGAGCATTGTGTTTTTGGAAAGCAAACCCGAGTCAAGTTTCCTAGTAGTGCTACAAGATCTAAAGGAATTTTACATCTAGTTCACAGTGATGTGTTTGGACCTACAAAAGTACCATTGTTAGATAAATCTATCTATTTTATTACATTTATAGATGACTTTTCAAGAAAGACCTGGGTATATTTTTTACGAAACAAATTTGATGTTTTCAATAAATTTAAAGAGTTTAAGACTCTTGTAGAAAATCAAATAGAGAAAAAGATAAAGATTTTGAGAAGTGATAATGGTGGTGAGGATTGCTCTAATGAATTTGAGCAGTTTTGCAAGGACTGTGAAATAGAAATGTAGAACTCAACTTTGTATACTCCACAACAGAATGGAGTTGCAAAATGAATGAAAAAGACATTGATGGATAAGTCTAGAAGCATGCTAAGTGGTGCAGGGTTAGAAAGGAAATTTTGGGTAGAAGCCATGTAATTTCTTGTTACATCATCAATAGATCTACCTCTGCTTTGATTGACAAGACTCCACAGAAAGTGTGGACTAGTAAGAAACCCTCTTTCAGTCATAAATGGGTTTTTGGTTGTGATGCTTATATGTATGTCCCAAAAGAGAAAATGACTAAGCTAGATTATAAATATGAAAAATACATATTTATGGGTTATAGTACGGGTGTTAAAGAATATAAGTTGCAAAACCCAGAAACATAGAAGATTGTTTATAGTATTAATGTAATATTTAAAGAAACAAAGGGGTTTCACAATAGGAAATGCAACCAAGCAAAGAACCTAAAATAGTTCAAGTAAAATTGAAATAGGAGGAAGAACCCATGGTAGAACCTGATGCTATAGAAGAAGATGAACTAATGAGAGAGTCTGAAGAGGAAAATATAGAGGAAGAAGGTGAGGAGGAAGCTTAAGATGTAGAACCTATAACTCCAAGTTTGAGGAAATCAGATCGAGTGAGAAGACTCCCATAAAGGTATAACCCTTCAAATATTTGTTCTACATTTAATATATCGATTACTGATGAAGAACCCAAGACTGTAAAGGAGGTATTTCAGTCAAGTGAGAATAAGTCTTGGAAAAGGGCTATGGAGGAAGAAATGGAGTCCCTGGATAAAATTAAGATGTGGGATTTGGTGAAATTACCCCCTAGAAGAAAACTTGTTGGTTGTAAGTGGGTATTCAAGAAGAATTACAATGTAGAAGGAAAGTTGGAGAAGTACAAGGCTCTCCTAGTAGCAAAAGGATTTTCTCAAGTTGAGGAAATTAACTTTAGTGAGATTTTTTCTACTGTGGCTAAATTAACTTCAATTATATTTTTGTTGGTCATTTCTGCTACTTTTGATCTTGAAATAGAATAGATGGATGTAAAGACAACATTTCTACATGGTGAACTTAATGAAGACATACACATGTCACAAATAGAATGCTTTAGGGTAAAAGGTAAGGAGGAATTGGTATGCAAGTTGAAAAATACCTTTATAGATTAAAGCAATCTCCAAGAATGTTGAACAAAAAATTTGATAGGTTTGTTTTGACACTTGGGCTTGAAAAAATCAAAGAAGATCCGTGTGTGTATTGTAAACAAGAAGGTAAGATGTTTTTTTATCATTGTTTTGTATGTGGATAACATGTTGTTAATTGGTAACAATAAGGAGATGATAAAGTTACTAAAATCTCAATTATATTTTGAATTTGACATGAAGGATTTGGGTGTTGCAAAATTTATTTTGGGTATGGAAATAATAAGGGATTGTGCAAATAGAAAGTTGTGGTTAAATCAAAGGAAATATGTTGATTTGATACTATAGAGGTTTAGGATGCATGATTGTAAAATAGTATGTACTCCATATCATGTTGGTCAAAAGTTATCTGCTAAACAATGTCCTAAAATAGATGATGAAATTGAAGAAATGTATCATGTTCCTTATGCTAGTATTTTTGGTAGTCTGATGTATGCAATGGTCTGTACGAGACCTGATATTGCACATGCAGTGGGAGTAGTTAGCATATATATGTCCAATCTAAGAAAGGAACATTGGATTGTTGTGAAGAGGATCTTCAGATACTTGCATGGAACTTCAGATTATGCTATATGTTACCAAGGACAATATGGAGATAATAATATTGTTAATATATAAGGTTTTGTGGATGTTGACTGGGCTGGAGATCTTGACAAGAGAAGATCCATGAGTGCTTTTGTGTTCAGATTATTTGGAGGGGCAATAAGTTGGATGAGTAAAAAACAATTAGTGGTTGCTTTATCCACAACAGAGACAGAGTACATTGCAACAACTCATATCAATAAAGCAATGTGGCTATAGAGGTTGTGTTCAACATTTAGTCTTAATCATAAGGCTATAAGAATTGGTAGTGACAATCAGAGTGCAATATTTTTGGCAAACAATCTCGATTTTCATGATCGATCAAAATATATTGATATCAAGAACCATTTTGTGAGAGAGATGGTTGAAGGGAATTGGATGATGCTAAAGAATGTTTATATAGAGAATAATGCTACTAATTCATTAACAAAGGATGTATTCTCGAAAGTTTTAGGGTTTTTTAAGCTATTTTTAGACCCATATGGGTTGTTTTGGGTTAATATATTTGAACCCATGGTTTTACGCCCATGGTATTGTAAAATATGTTCTTGTGATATTGTTATTTAATTACACTTGCATCAGGGTTTGAAGAGAGAAGAGAAGATAAATATTATTGTATTGGAGATGGTTAAGTTTATGCAAGAAGGAAATTTTATGTGTTGGGTTTTTTATTGTAAGGGTTTTTCGAGGTGAAATATTGTGTTATGTGTGTATTTGTTATCTTATTTTGATTCTGCATTTACTGTTTTTATAAAAATAGTTTATCGAGGCTTTTTGCTCTTCACATTCGACCACTAGAAGGCAATATTTGGATACCAGAAGAGCAACGCTCACTCACCAGAATAGCAATGCTCACTCATGAAAGAAACAACATTCACCAAAGGAGTAGTGATCACTCATTAGAGAAGCAACTTTCGACCACCAGAGAAGTAACTCTCATCCACTAGAGAAACAACTTCTATCATCAAAGAAAAGACACTCGACCACCAAAGAAGCAATGTTTGGCCATCAGAGAAGAGATGCTCGACCACCAGAGGAAGACATTTGGATAGCTTCAAAGAAGAGACACTCAACTTCTAGCTCCTCCAATAGAAGACGCTTGGCCACCTTTAGAGAAGAGAATTTTGGCCATCACTAGAGTCATTACTCATAGAAGAAATTCATTTGAATATTATCTAGAAGAGAGACAAGAGTCGTGCAAAAGGTGAAACTAAAAGGATTGGAAATTCTAATCATTTCTAATTGTTTTATGAACACTAGAAAACACTTCTTATTCCTTCAATGGAATTCAAGTCAACCATCCCAGGTAACGTTACTAAGTGTTAAATTCTATTATGGGTATATAATAATTTTTTGGAGGGAAATAAATTCAAATTGACTTTTGAAAAGTTAGGTGGAGTAATAAGGTTTAGACATTATTAATTAGTATTCTTTCAAAAAATAACTTTAATTTGAATTTATGTTTTTAGATTGTTGGACATTTTGAGTAATTGAGTTGTCATTGATGTCAAGAGTCAGTTTCAGTGAGCAGTGCAAGAAGAAGCGGTTCCGCAATCAGTGCAAAAGGAAAGTCCGCCTCCAGTTGGTCATATCCGGTTCCAGGTAGTCAAATGAGGTTCAAAGAGCAATGAAGAGGCCCAAGCAAAATAATATTGTAATATTTTATTATAATATTAAAAGGGGAGATTTAAATTAATTATAAATTAATTTAAATAATTTCATTATAAATTAATTTATTAATTAATTTAATTAACTTCTAAAGTTATTAAGTTAATTATAGATTAATTATAATTTAATTATAAAATTAATTTATATTAATTAAATAACCCTAAGGTTGGGTTATAAAGGTTAATTATTAATTCGAATTCGAAATTCGAATGTGGCACCGACGTTCCTAAGGCATTGGCCTTCGTGTATAAAAAGGGGGCAAGAACCTTAGTCTTCACTCCAATGCATTATCGATTAATCAAAGCTCCAAAATTTGTGCGCAAGAAAAAGATAAAGGTTTCACATGTTTTGAAAGCATTCGGTGGTAGAAGAGATAACAAATAGGAGCGGGGCTCCTTTCTCTATGCACAGTGTTGTGTAGCACAGTTGGCGATAGTGGATAGCGCTAAGACATTCGACAGGCGAGGAGAGCAGGGTTCGAAACCCGTCGAGTTGGTTTTGCAAGAGAAGAGGGTGTTTTTTTTTGCGCCGCACCGATCGGAAAGGGATAAAAGGAAGGCTTGAGCCTTCCCCTTCATGTGGAGGCTCGTAGCCCACGTGGTGGGCTAGCACCTCGATAAGGCGCTCGGTTGGGAGTGGTCTCGCGTTCGAAACCCGTCGAGGCCTTTTTGCTTGAGATAAAAGGTATGCGCTAATGTTTTCCAAGGTTGCATGAGGTATTTTGGATTTGCTAAGGTTGGATGAAAAATAAATATTTTGGAGGATTATAAAGTTTATTTTTAAAATTGGTTATTGTGTATTTGAGGGAGATAAAAGGATAGGCAATATTATTTTTGAGGGTTTGATTTCTGGAGGTTGTTAATTAAATATTGGAGATTATTATAAGGAGTAATTGAGTAATTATTTTTTATGTATGCTTTGATGATTGCTAATTTCAAAGGAGTAATAAGGTGTATTTGAGTTTGATTATTTTTGTAATTGAGAAATATTTCTGAGAGAGTGTTAGTGTGATAATTTGTCATCTAACCATTGAAATTGCAAAGAAGAAAATTGTTTTTAAGAAAGGTTTTGAGGTCATTTTCTTCATCAAACAAAAGGTATGGGCACATCTTCCTTGAGAGTGATTGTTGGATGTTGTGAATGCTAAGTTGGAGTGAAAAGGGTTGTTTGATAAGCATTGTTGAGTTTGTTTTTTCTGGAAATAAATTTGATTCTAGAAACCTTGTTTGATAAGCATTGTTGGAAATATTGAGTAAAGCTTTCATATGCTTGAACTAGGGTTTGTGAAAGAACATGAGTATCATTGTTATGTGAGATTATTTGATAAGCATTGATTGGAAATAATTGAGTGAGTGTTCATATGCTTGGACTAGGGTTAGTGAGCAAGGATTGTTTCATTGAGTGATTGATTGAGTGGAGTTGATTGAGCCTAGTCAAGTGGAAGTGTTGAAGTGATAGTTCTAGTTCTGTGAAACAAATTGTTCTACATTTTGAATTAATTTGAGAAAGAGTTTGGGAGTGATTGAGTGTTTATGAGTAAGAAGCATATTGAGTCTCTAAAAATTCTCTATATGTTTCTATGATAAAATGATAGATTGAAAGTGATTGAGCATTGTTGTGAGTAAGAAGCATATTGAGTTTCTAACAATTCTCTATATGTTTATGTGAGATTGAACAAGATTCTATGTGAAGCTTGTTAGTGTGATTGAAGAGGTTTTCTATGATAGATTGAGTTGAGTAAGATTTTGTGGAAGCTTACAATGCATATTTGAGATAAGTTCTAGTGAGGACTTGTTGAGCAGATTTGAGGTAAGTCTTGGTGAAGACTTAAGAGCAATGAGAGCAAGTTCAAGAGAGGACTTGTGGATAGATTGGTGTGAGCTTTTGTGGAAGCTTACAATATAGATTTGAAGATAAGTCTTTGAGAAGACTTGTGAGCAGAGTTGATTGATTGATTTGTTCAAACCTTGAGTTAAGGTTTGGAGCAGATCTAGCAGAGTTGATTTGTGATTGAGTCAAGCTTTGTGTTAAGGCTTGAGGATAGATATTGAGGATAGATTTGTGCTAGATCGAAGGATTATGTTTAGTACAGATTAGAGGATAATGTTTGGTGCATATTTGAGGACAAGATAATGTCAAACCAGAGAGATAGATATTGAGAAAATTTGTGCTAGATCGAAGGACTGTGTTTAGTGTAGATTTGAGATAGAGCTGAGAGCAAGCTTTGGAGGTGATAGAGTATAGAGGATGATAGTCTCTAGTGGATAGAGATCCATTAGCCAGGGTAGTGAGGATAGGTCTTTTGAGTGAGGATAAGAGTCTTCAATGGATAGAGATCCATTAGCCAATGTAGTGGAGGTAACAGTTCTTCTAGAAGATCACCAACTAGAGTAGAGGAGAAAGGAGTTCTCCTATGGATAGAGATCCACGAACCAGTTGAGGAGATTGGTGTCTCTTGTGGATAGAGATCCATGAACCTGATTAGGGGATTGGTGTCTCCTTTGGATAGAGGTCCATAAACATTGTAATAGGGAAAGGTTTCCTAAGAGATTTGTTGAGAAAATTTTAGTGAAATATTTTCTCCGTGGAGTAGCCCACATTGGGTGAACCACGTTAAATTGGTGTCTCTATTATGTGTGGTGATTTGTGCATTGCTTTGATTACTATTATTGATATTGCTATTGATACATTGCATAATATTGATTGGGAAAGAAAAGTAAAAAGTGGTCTTATACTGTTCACCCCCTCCTTTCAGTATAAGCTTGTGTTCTTCAATTGGTATCAGAGTGGGTTCCTTCGGAAGAGTTTAATAGCTTGAAGGAAAAGCTTACAAGAACATAATGGATTCTAAGAGTGGATCCTTAGATAATTCAGCACTAGTATTTGATGGAAGTGATTATGTATTTTGGAGTATGAGAATGAAGATTCACCTGATGGCACTAGGCAATGAAATATGGGAAGCAATTGAAAATGGATACACACCACCAACTACACCACCTACAGATAAATATGGTAAGCTTCTACATCATTACAATTCAAAATCAATGAATGCAATTTTGAAAGGTTTGCATAGAACAGAGTTCATAAAGGTTATGCATTGCAAATCAACAAAAGGAATTTGGGATAAGTTGCAAAGCATATATGAAGGAGATAAAAATGTCAAAAGGGCAAAGATATGAAATCTCAAGGGACAATTTGAAGAATTAAGAATGAAGGATGAGGAAAACATTAGTGCTTATCTACTTCATGTAGATGAGGTTGTTAACTCCATGGAAGGACTTGGACTTGAGGTTCAAGAATATGATGTTTGTGATAAGATAACCCCCCCAAAAAGAGAAAGAAGAAAAAAAAACATAAAGGAGGGAAAAAAGAAGGGGGAACCCCTAGGAGGGGGGAGAACAACGGGAATCTATTCAATTTTAGGGAGGGAAAAAAGGGGGAGACAAACCACCAAAAAAGAAAAACCCCCAAGGCAACAAAAAAAAAAAGGGGGGGGGGGAAAGATAAAAAAAGAGAGCCACCCGAGAGGGAGGAGGAAAATAAGGGGGGGGGAAAAAGGATCCAAGAAGATTTAAAGATGTGAAATTTGTTAGATGTTTCAATTGTGGAAAGTATGGTCACTATGCAACTGATTGTTAAGAAGCTAGAAATAGCAATGATGAAGAAAAATAGGATCATAAGAACAGGGAATCGAAAAAATACATGTACCAAAAGAAAGGCAAGGATGGACAAGGCAAACAAGGAAAGAAGTTCTTTCAAATACAGAAGAGGAGTTACTATGTAGATAAGGCAAGTAAGTACTCAAGTGATAGTGATAATAGTTCCTCAGATAATGATAAAGATGAAGTTCTATTTCTGACAAAAGAAAAGGAAGTAGTTAAGAAAAGGTCACCAATAATTCTCAAGTGTTTTAGATGTGGTAACTTTGGTCATCTTGAAGATAGTTGTACAAAGAGTGGTTTCAGTTTCAGTGATGATGAATATGAAGATACACTTGAAGGACCAGAAGAGAATATTCTAATGGCACTAGAAGAAGAAGGAGGTGATCCTATAGAAGACAAGTCAAAAAAGAATGAAGATGTTTTCAAAGGCAAACAAATAGAGGAAGAATCAAAACATGAGGAGTTGATCTTGAAGGTGAACTTATTCATGCCCTTGATGCATTAAATAAGGTAAGAAAGCAAAACTCCCAACTTAAGCTTCAGTTTCAAGAATGTGATGAAGAGAAAGGAAAGCTTATAGAGGATCTAAACAAGTCAATTGCTAAGACAAGGAAGTTTAAAGATAAGTTAGAAGCAAAGGTCTTAGAATGTGAAAGGTTAGAACATGAGGTGGCTCTACTAAGGGAAGAAATAAAAGAGTCTAAGGACAGGTTGCACAAGTTTGGAAGGAGCTCAAAGAATTTGGATAAGATTATCAAGACACAAAGACGGTCAACAAACAAAACAGGTCTTGGTTTTGAACAGGTACAAAAGAAACAAGGAGAGGAGTCAACCTCAAGTTCTGGAGAAGAAGAAACTTCAGAAGAAGAAAGTGTAAGAGAGAGTGAGACTTCTGAGGATGAGTTGGACAACAAAAAGTTCAACAAGGAAAGGAACAATGCACAAAAGAGGAACAGATGGAACATGAACCAACACAGGGTAAAAGAGACTAAGAGACCAATGAGGTCAAGGCAAGGTAATTTCAATGGATGATGCTTTTCATGTCATAGGTTTGGGCACAAAGATTCTCAGTGCAGGACACATGAAAGACAGGAATATGGGAACTTCAAAAATAGACAACTATTTCAAGGGTATTGCTACTCTTGTAATCGGTTTGGTCACAAGGCAATGAATTGCAGGGTTCATGATAGGAATAGATATGGCTTCACCAGGAGAAATCCCAAGACATTTGCACCTCCAAGGAATAACAATATTAAGTGTTATAAGTGCAATAATAATGGACATACAACAAAGTGGTGTAGAGCAAAAATTCCAGAGACAAGCAGGAATAGGAACAATCAGAGGAATCAGAAGGATCAGATGAGAAGGAAAGTGGACAAAGGTAAAGATCAGTGCATGTTGGGAGTAGAAATACTCCCACCCCAGAATTAACCACCTCAAGAGGAGGTGGGGGAGGGGCTAAGCTAAGAGACTCATTCTTAGCCCCGAGCCCCAAAGGTGACCCTTTGCCATTGATGTCAAAGGGGGAGATATTTGAGTAAGGGGGAGAGATTTGATTTAAAGGGAGAGCATTGAGTCAGGGGAGCAGAACAGAAAAAGGTTAAGGAAATTGTAAAAGATAATTGGGTTGCCATCAATGACAAAGGGGGAGATTGTTGGACATTTTGAGTAATTGAGTTGTCATTGATGTCAAGAGTCAGTTTCAATGAGCAGTGCATGAAGAAGTGGTTTCACAATCAGTGCAAAAGGAAAGTCCACCTCTAGTTGGTCAGATCCGGTTCCAGGTGGTCAGATGAGGTTCAAAGAGCAATGAAGAGGCCCAAGCAAAATAATATTGTAATATTTTATTATAATATTAAAAGGGGAGATTTAAATTAATTATAAATTAATTTAAATAATTTCATTATAAATTAATTTATTAATTAATTTAATTAACTTCTAAAGTTATTAAGTTAATTATAATTTAATTATAAAATTAATTTATATTAATTAAATAACCCTAAGGTTGGGTTATAAAGGTTAATTATTAATTCGAATTCAAAATTTGAATGTGGCATCGACGTTCCTAAGGCATTGGCCTTCGTGTATAAAAAGGGGGCAAGAACCTTAGTCTTCACCCAATGCACTATCGATTAATCAAAGCTCCAAAATTTGTGTGCAAGAAAAGACAAAGGTTTCGCGTGTTTTGAAAGCATTCGGTGGTAGAAGAGATAACAAATAGGAGCGGGGCTCCTTTCACTACGCACAACGCTATGTAGCACAGTTGGCGATAGTGGATAGCGCTAAGACGTTCAACAGGCGAGGAGAGCAGGGTTCGAAACCCGTCGAGTTGGTTTTGCAAGAGAAGAGGGCATTTTGTTTTGTGTCGTGCCAATCGAAAAGGGATAAAAGGAAGGCTTGAGCCTTCCCCTTCGTGTGGAGGCTCGTAGCCCACGTGGTGGGCTAGTGCCTCGATAAGGCGCTCGGTTGGGAGTGGTCTCGCGTTCGAAACCCGCCGAGGCCTTTTTGCTTGAGATAAAAGGTATGCGCTAATGTTTGCCAAGGTTGCATGAGGTATTTTGGATTTGCTAAGGTTGGATGAAAAATAAATATTTTGGAGGATTATAAAGTTTATTTTTAAAATTGGTTATTGTGTATTTGAGGGAGATAAAAGGATAGGCAGTATTATTTTTGAGGGTTTGATTTCTGGAGGTTGTTAATTAAATATTGGAGATTATAAGGAGTAATTGAGTAATTATTTTTTATGTATGCTTTGATGATTGCTAATTTCAAAGGAGTAATAAGGTGTATTTGAGTTTGATTATTTTTGTAATTGAGAAATATTTCTGAGAGAGTGTTAGTGTGATAATTTGTCATCTAACCATTGAAATTGGCAAAGAAGAAAATTGTGTTTAAGACAGGTTTTGAGGTCATTTTCTTCATCAAACAAAAGGTATGGGCACATCTTCCTTGAGAGTGATTGTTGGATGTTGTGAATGCTAAGTTGGAGTGAAAAGGGTTGTTTGATAAGCATTGTTGAGTTTGGTTTTTCTGGAAAGAAAGTTGATTCTAGAAACCTTGTTTGATAAGCATTGTTGGAAATATTGAGTAAAGCTTTCATATGCTTGAACTAGGGTTTGTGCAAAGAACATGAGTATCATTGTTATGTGATATTATTTGATAAGCATTGATTGGAAATAATTGAGTGAGTGTTCATATGCTTGGACTAGGGTTAGTGAGCAAGGATTGTTTCATTGAGTGATTGATTGAGCCTAGTCAAGTGGAAGTGTTGAAGTGATAGTTCTAGTTCTGTGAAACAAATTGTTCTACATTCTGAATTAATTTGAGAAAGAGTTTGGGAGTGATTGAGTGTTTATGAGTAAGAAGCATATTGAGTCTCTAACAATTCTCTATATGTTATATGATAAAAGGATAGATTGAAAGTGATTGAGCATTGTTGTGAGTAAGAAGCATATTGAGTTTCTAACAATTCTCTATATGTTTCTGTGAGATTGAACAAGATTCTATGTGAAGCTTGTTAGTGTGATTGAAGAGGTTTTCTATGATAGATTGAGTTGAGTAAGCTTTTGTGGAAGCTTACAATGCAGATTTGAGACAAGTTCTAGTGAGGACTTATTGAGCATATTTGAGGCAAGTCTTGGTGAAGACTTAAGAGCAGTGAGAGCAAGTTCAAGAGAGGACTTGTGGACAGATTGGTGTGAGCTTTTGTGGAAGCTTACAATGTATATTTGAAGATAGAGGGGGGAAGAGTTGAGGCAAGTCTTTGAGAAGACTTGTGAGCAGAGTTGATTGATTGATTTGTTCAAACCTTGAGTTAAGGTTTGGAGCAGATCTAGCAGAGTTGATTTGTGATTGAGTCAAGCTTTGTGTTAAGGCTTGAGGACAGATATTGAGGACATATTGGTGCTAGACCGAAGGACTATGTTTAGTGCAGATTTGAGGACAGTGTTTGGTGCAGATTTAAGGATAGGTTTGTGCCAAACCAGAGACAGAGATTGAGCAGATTTGTGCTAGATCGAAGGACTATGTTTAGTGCAGATTTGAGACAGAGCTGAGAGCAAGCTTTGGAGGTGACAGAGTATAGAGGATGATAGTCTCCAGTGGATAGAGATCCATTAGCTAGGGCAGTGAGGATAGGTCTTCTGAGTGAGGACAGGAGTCTTCAGTGGATAGAGATCCATTAGCTAGTGCAGTGGAGGCAACAGTTCTTCTAGAAGATCACTAGCCAGAGTAGAGGAGAAAGGAGTTCTCCTGTGGATAGAGATCCATGAACCAGCTGAGGAGATTGGTGTCTCCTGTGGATAGAGATCCACGAACCTGATTAGGGGATTGGTGTCTCCTTTGGACAGAGGTCCATAAACATTGTAATAGGGAAAGGTTTCCCAAGAGATTTGTTGAGAAAATTTTAGTGAAATATTTTCTCCGTGGAGTAGCCCACATTGGGTGAACCACGTTAAATTGGTGTCTCTATTGTGTGTGGTGATTTGTGCATTGCTTTGATTACTGTTGTTGATATTGCTATTGATACATTGCATAATATTGATTGGGAAAGAAAAGTAAAAAGTGGTCTTATATTGTTCACCCCCCTCTCAGTATAAGCTTGTGTTCTTCATAGATATGAAGTGGTAAGGTTCACAACTTAAATTTAATATTTTAAGGTTTGAAGGTTTTTAACATTTTTAATTATTTTCAAAGGTTGAAGATTTTAAAGTTTAAAACTTGAAGAATTAGAGCTTTTGGAGTTAAAAAGATTTAAGTAGTTTTTTGAAGTTTTTTAAAGAGTAAAGTTTTTAGTTTGGAGTTTTTGAAATTGTTGAAAAATTTTGAAATTTGGAATTATGCAAATTTATTTTGTTAGGGAGTTAAAAGGATTTCTACGTAAAAGGCTTTAAAAACTTGAAATTTGCAAATTTCTTATTTGAGTTATTATTTTTAACTTGTGAGATATAAGTATTTCTACAAAATATATAAATGGAAAACATCACAGTATAGGATAAATTATCAAAGTGCAAGACCATACTATATGAGAGGAAAATTTCAAAAACAAAAATTGTATCAAAAACAATTTTTTGAGTTTAAAGGGAAAAAAATAAAAGAATTTTGCAAAATTCTTATCAAAGATGTGAAATAATATATATGAATCTCGTCAACAAATGCAAAAAGAAAAAGATGTTTGGTACATAGATTTAGGCACTAGTCATCATATGACTAGATATTTACATTGGTTTGAATCCTTAGAAGTGAAGGGTAATATCTTACTAAAAATTGTAGACGATAAGATGTATAAAGTTCAAAGAACTGGTAGAGTAATACCTAACATGTCATTTTTAGATTTTATGCTAGAAAATGTTTTATAAGTTCCTGAACTATCAACTAATCTTATCTCAGTTGCTCAATTAGTTGAAAAAGGAAGAACAATAGCATTTTAGTATATAAATGAACATAGCAAATGCATTATCATAAATCAAACTAAAATTGAAGCTACAAGGTCAATCAAAAATGGAATATTTACCTTATATACGATGGGATTCTCTCAAGAGATTATTGAACATCTACCTCAAATTAATGATAAGTTGCTTGATTTTTTAGAAAGACAGGAAATAGGAAATTGGATCAAGCATAGTCCAAGATTATCATACAAACATGAACAATGGATGAACCCAAGATTCAAGATGATGAAGAAGATTCTAGAGAAGTAGAGGTTCATGAACAATGCAAGGTCCTATGAAGATTGAAGACTAAAGTCTTCAATAACCAAATAATGTAATACAAGAGGGTAGTCTTCAATAACCAAATAATGTAATACAAGAGGGTGTTAAGGAATATTACATTATTTCATACATGCTAATGTACCCCCATGGTATCTTCATGGTACAAATGTAATATATTAGGGTTGAGTCTATAGTTTAGATGTGTGATTTATATTTTTCCTTTCATGTAAGTGTCAATGTGCAGGAAATGCACACGTGTCATGTGTGTATTGAAAGAATGTACACAAGTGTCATGTATGTAAAGTGAGGATGTGCACAAGTGTCTTAGATTAGGAGTGCATGTAGAAGTGTGCAAGTGTCATAGAGTCAAGTATGCATGTAAGAAGAAAGTGAAGAGTCTAGTATGCAAGTGGCAATATGATAAGCCAAAGGTCATGGGACTTGTCATATGGAGAGCAATAGTCAAGTACTTGAAGAGTCATATTACTATGGCTATATTATGGAGATAAAGCTCTATACAATGGAACATGAACAAATCCGATTGTAATAAGAAGATATAGAAAAGTGAATAAAGCTTGTATACAAATTTTGAGCAATTAATATTATAAGTATTCTTCATGCATAGTACATGAATGATTTTGGCCATTTACATTCATATTTGATATTATAAATGAATGTTATTTTCATTATTATATTGACCTTGATATGCATATTAGATTGCTCATATATTATTCTACTCTTCATTATTTATATTTTGACCTTTAATATTATTTCTTTATATTGGGACCTATGATATTCTATGGTAGTAAGGCTTAACAACCAACAACTACGTAATGCATCTTAAAGGCTCGAGGTTGTGAGGTTGAATCTAGTCCCCTTTATTTTGTATCCCTTATACTTTTGGGTTGAAGTCTTGTTTCGCATAATGGCTTTAACACCTCAAGTGGTGCCTTGGCACCTTGGCTAGGCCAAGGGTCTTGGGTGGACGATGACTCAAGTTTGCATCTCATAGAAGGTTTGTGTGGTGCTTTCTAACTCTTAATGAAGTTGGATCAACTAGCAGACAATGTGGCATTGTTGTTTACCATTGAATCATGTTTTCACATTATTAAATACATCTCTCTAATTAGAAATAGTTGGTTGTCACAACCATAATGGTTCAAGAGCATTGATGGGGCAAAAAAGAGTGGAAGGCACAAACAAATCTATATCTCGAAGTGTCAACAGGTGGTTGGATCTTTTTTTCTAAGGTTTGGAGCTCTTATTTTTATTTTTTGAGGTCCATTAGAGAATTTTTTTTGGAGGACATAAGAAGTGTTTTGAGCCTATACTTTTTAATTTGCATGATTTTTTGAGCTCTACACTTTGTTAACATCAGTTCTTAGACCTGCTATGGTATTAGGGGCCAAATTATGTAAGATGGATCACATGGATCACAAAGCTTTAGTTACTTGTCTTTATGGGTCAACTATAGTGTTTGGTCAACTCAGATGACTGACTTGCTACAAAGTAAGAGCTTGTGGTGCATCTTTAAAGAGGATAAACTAGTTCTTGATGATGAAAATTGCCATCAAAGAGAAGAAGAAGAAGCCCTTGGTCAATTTTTCCTTACTGATTGAATTAGAGTTGCTTTTCCACATCAAAGAGGAGAGTGGCTCTATCAAGGTATGGTCATTAAGCTTTTTGGGAAAGTTAATACTACTAAAGTCACTTGAAATTAGAGCTTTCTTCTCTTAAACTAGTTGAGTTTGATAATGTTGAGGACTATATTGCGAGATTCAAGGCTTTGAGGATAAATGTTGCATATTTTAGAAGCAAAATGAAAGATGATCCAAAATCTTCCTTGCTATTTGATGTTAAACCTAATGTCTCATATGATTTTTATGTTTTTTTAATCTCAAAATAGTCTTTCTTTTGATCAATTTTTTTCGCCAGACATTCGCCAGACTTGGACATTCGCCAAACATTCGCCCGAAAATGCACTTTTGCCAAACTTTCGGCCGAAATGCTCTTTCGCCAAACTTTCGCCCGAAAATGCACTTTCGCCAGACTTTCGCCCGAAACAGACTTGCTCTTGAAAACTGGAGCGAAATGACCGTTGAAAAGTCAAAGGTCATTTCTCCCTTACTTGGCTTGAAATGGACTTTGGTGGTACAGCTTCCCGGGGCCATAACTTTTGATCCGTTGACCCGATCACCTATTATAATATATCGTTGGAAAGCTTAAGAGAAGATCTACAATAATGAAATATCTAAAGATCATTTCATCCACTTTATCATCCTCTTTTAGGGCCTGCGAAAATGCCAACACTTTTGCATGTGCTTTGCCGATTTAAAGCTCCAAAGGGATTTCGTTGGCGAAGTGCGCTTCATACTTAGGCAAAATTTTGTCAAAAATTTTAATGTGGCAAAAATGCCAACAGGTCTATTCTTCTCGAGCTAGGAGTCATCCTTGACCGACAGATTCGACACCTTCACTCCCGCAACATCACTGCAGTCCTTGTAAAGCGGCATGGGCTCCAACCAAAAGATGCCACATAGGAGCCATTGCAAGAACTCCAATAACAGCTTCAGACTTTTCAGCTTTGAGGACAAAGCTTCTCTAAGGTGGGTGGCGTGTTGCGTACCCTACGAATGTTATCCGTGTTGGCCCTTATTATTTTACCATATGGCATATATAAAGGAGGCCACATGTCAAATTAGGAATAGGTAGGAGAATATTGTCATAAAATGATATATGGAATTGTCATTAGAATATATAGTTAGAAAATATTGCCATAGAATAGTCAGGAAATATGCTTGTAAGCCTTATTAAAAGGCAAGGATGTAACCTTCACAGGGTACAAGAAGATTGGAATTCATTGCTAAGGAGGCTGCCCCCTCAAAGAGGCAAGTGATATCAATATAATTGCTCTTGTTCTGAGTTTCCATGTTTCACTTATTGAATGTTTGTATTATTGGATATGCAATATTAATCCTACTTTTGTTGTTAGTCCTTGTATTTGCAGTCAGACTTATCCTTGGAACATAATTTATTGTCTTAGTACAACTTAAAACCAAGAATTTCTAGGCAAAATACTCATATCAGCGAAAGAGGTTCATTGCATACAACAATCTCAATTTGAGGCAGAGCAAAATGACACTCAGCAAGGATGGATCCCAAACAAGCAAGGATGTACTTGGAAACCTCACTAAGGCCCTAGTACCAAATGATATGTCCCTATAGTAAAAATTATAAGAGCTGAATACAGAGATTTAAAAAGCAAATTAGAGAAAATATCTGCCAAAACTAACGATGTACACTCTTTACCAGTGAGGCATAAACAGATTTGCAAAGATGAGGTTGAAGGTTTACAAGCTGCCCTTGAACTAGGCATGCATAGACACCTCAAATTTATCTAACTTATATGTAATTAGTGATCTATATATGTACATGTGCATGGACATGCAAACTAAGACTCAGACTAGTAAATAAGACGAACTGGACATGCAAAGTAGGACCTAGTTAGTAACTGAGATGAACTAGATATGCAACCTAAAACTCTAATTACTAACTGCGATAATTACAATGAAGAAGGAGATAACTAAGAATAAAGATCATTATCAATCTAATCAAATATCTGCATCTAAAAACAAAAGTAAAAGGGATGACAAGGAAGACAACAAAAACAAGTTCCAAGAAACACAACTACAGAATGCCTATCAGCATGATTAAATTGTGATGCTGCCTATTCTACTTTGACCAATCTTGTACTCTACTAAGAAGAGTAATGTCTTGGGATATTGAAGCCATTCCAACTCCTAGTCATTTGCACTATGGTTTTCTAAAGAATTTTGTTGACGCCATTTTGAGTTGGAATTTTGATGTAGGTTTTAGATTAGTCCTATTATGCCTTATTTATATTTTTGTATTGTATGTAAGTAACAGTTCTCAAAGGACTTTGACAAAGTATATTTGTACCTTATGTATGGTACCTAAGAAATAATCTTCATTCATCTTCAATTTGCAAATCATCGTTTTGAGTAAATAACTACAAAAGATAATACTGTCCACATTTAGACTATTGACTTATACGGACTATAATGCTGACGGGATAAGAAGTTGCAAACAAAGGGCACAGAGAAAGACTTTACAATTAGAAACAAATTACCACATTTTCATTCTCTTGAAATGAAAAAATCCACATCTGATAACACAACTGCCACCAATCTACAGTAACACTCTTTTACTACAGTTTGCAAATCTAATTTTGGGAATCGATCTACTACTTAGTTGTAGTACAACTTCATCTACTAAGTAGGCATAATAATGCAATATGTTTCAAGTTCAAGCTTTTTGGTGAAAAAGAAAAGAAAAAGATACATTTGATGCTGAAAAGAGATTTTTGAAATGCATGTTACCTAAGAATAGCATGTAATCCAATACATTAACTCTTGAAAGAAGTTTTCTAATAAGCTTTGACCAAAATACCATTCAAAGCTACTAGCTGTCAAACTCCATGGTATCAATCACAAATTAGAAGACTTTAAGATCCTAGAAAGATATGGAGAACGTTGATTTAGTGGTGGATAGGGAGTAAGTCAACCAGTTGTAGCTAATCCTTAAAGAAAGACCCATTCCTTACTTGGAAGCAGAAGACACTCCTTAAATAGGTAGTAAAACTTGGAACTACTCAACCAAGTGAGGGTACCCAAATCTAATCAAGACAAGCCATTTAACTCCCTGCCCAAATTCTGGTATATGTAGAAAAGAAAGTTTGACAAAGGTAAACTCTTTCCTCTGGCTTGTTTTCAATAAGAAATTTTTTTCATGGGACATACTGATCATCTTCCCAGGAGCTTCATGCTGCTGCCTGTCAAAACAATGAAGAGAATCCAACATACATTCTGAGACATTGACAATAGGTTTAGGAGATCTGGTCATGGATCTTGTATGGATTGGAGTTCTCTAGGGTTAGCTCAGCCAGTATTCATAGCTTAGTGCTATGATGATGAACATTTGGAAAGAATTACATACTGAAAACAATTTGGAAAGGAGCAACAGAAATTGTCGTTTGATAAAAATCATAGGAGAGGAACACAAGAATCTTCTCTAATATATAGACAAAAGCAAAGAAGCCAATTATTGAAATTGAAACCTCGATCAAAGAGGTTGTTACGAACAAAATCCCTAGGAGTTCAGGTTACCCTAGATAACAATATTCTTTACCTAATGGAGCCTCCCCCACAGTTAGTAGGATGAGTCCTAGCATATCAATTCTTGCGCCTGCTAATTGGTCAGTCCTGAAGCCAAACACATGAAATGGAACCGTAATGAAGCATAATGGAGAAAGTTAATTCAGTCGTGGATAGGGAGTAAGTCAACCAATTGTAGCTAATTCTTAAAGAAAGACCCATTCCTTACTTGGAAGAAGAAGACACTCCATGGATAGGTGGTAAAACCGGGAACTACTCAATCAAGTGAGGCTACTCAATTCTAATCAAGACAGACCATCTAACTCCCTGCCTTGTTTTCAATAGGAAAAATTTGGCATAGGATACACTGATTAGAATCATCTTCCCAGGAACTTCATGGTGCTGCCTCTCAAAACAGTGAAGAGAATCGAACATAATTTCTGATACATTGACAATAGGCTTAGGAGACCTGGTCATGGATCTTGAAGAGAATCGAACATTCATCACTTAGTGCTATGATGACCAACATTTGGAAGGAGTTACCTTCAAAAAACAATTTGAAAAGCAGCTGCAGCAATTGCCGTTGATTAATCTCATAGGAGAGGAACACAAGAATCTTCTCTAATAAATAGACAAAAGCAAAGAAGCCAATTATTGAAATTGAAACCTCAATCCAAGAGGTTGTTACAGACAAAATCCCTCAAGAGTTGAGGTTACTCCTAGAGAACAATATTCTTTAACTAATGGAGCCTCCCCCCTCACCGCTAGTAGGATGAGTTCTAGCATATCAATTCTTGTGCTTGCCAATTGGTCAATCCTGAAGCCAAACACATGAAGTGGAACTGCAATGAAGCATCACATAGAAATACAGGTCTTGTAGGTGGTGGAGGAATATTCATATACAATTCAAGGAGGATAGAAGTGGCATATGCCTTTTGAATCATAAGAGGGACAAATAATGAAGCAAAAGCATATGTCAACATCACAGACTTTGTATCAAATGGCATTAGCTCAACTGGTTAGATTCCTCAACATTCAAGGAGAAGACCAAGGTGAATCTTGCCAAGTGATACATGGATAATATCCAAGCTTTATTGTAATACCACTATGTGGTAATGATGTAATACGGCTGGGGCCGTTTCAATCCCGTATAACCAATTGAAAAAAAAACATCACAGACTTTGTACTGCTGTGTCTGAAAATCTTGGAACTCTGAAAATAAAAGGGTATTTGAAGATTTTGGTGGAGGCATTTAAATCAGATAGCATGATGAATAAAGAGCTTTGAGTTATCCTTGAGTAAGCTTTGCGTTTAAAGTCAAAGGTTGACATAACATCAATTGAACTTGCCATAGGGAGGCCAATCAACCAGCTGACTATTACCCAACTGGGGAGATTCATGGAAGACTATCAATTATTGGGCCTGATGAAGCTGGATGATAAGATCCAGGAATATAATAGAAATAAGTGCTTCAATAATTACAGAAAACAGGAGAACTGAACCCTGGTTGCACAAGAATAATGCCCAAATGATTTGGTCTGCTTGTAATTCATCGGTTCCAATGCAAATTGCAATTGAAGATCTGATGAACCGCCATGCAAATGTAATCAATATCTTAGGATGCTTCAACAACGATTAAATGCTTATGCTTATTTAGAATTGTCAGATGCCTTTTTCAACTTGCCTACCCTGAAAACAGCTTTAAAAAACATAAGAGAGACTGCATAGCTTAGCTTGTGACAGTTTGATGCTAAGAAACGGTTGATTGTTTGAGCTCCCCAAACAAGAGATTGTTCCCTCGAGATTTAACTACAGGAAAATGGATAGACTATCTATGTTATAAGAAAAAACCGGTTCAGTGCCTAGAGGAGGTCGTGGGCATAACCACCCACTGCTGTTGGATTATGTGTAGGACTAAAATTTGACAAAGCACCTATATAATAATTACCTGAGTGTAACAAACACCTACACAATTCTATGGTAGCATTCTCTATACATCATACTACGCATAAGGCTATTCTAAAAGTTAAATTTTTTGATATAATTCTAAGTGTATAGTGAAATTGTATGACAGTGAAACCTTTACGCAACAAAATGTCTCCAATACAAGAAAGAAACCACAAGGTCCAATTATGTTTCATTCCAAACAATTGACCACAGTTTGTGAAGATAGAAAACAATAACAATTTACAGTAAACAAGTAAAACAAAGTAAAGGATCTAAATATGAGTAATACATCAGTCATAGAAAGATTCCAAAACAATGAGGCCACTAAATACGTGTAGTTTAAACCTCTAGTGGAGAATATTAATATAAACAAAAGGGTGACTTCCATAACCAACACTAAACCAGGGATAAGTATTATGCTCACCTAGAAATAAAAGCATCATTATTTACAAAATCTTTTAATTTTTCCATCAGACCAGCACTAGACATCCTGTCACCAAGCAACTTGTTAGATGATTTGGAGCACAGCCTTCTTCATCTGATCCATCAATAGATTAACCCTTTTCAAGTCACGTGTTTTGCGGAGACCGTGAAATAGTATGTTGTATGTGATGGTATTTGGCACCAAGCTTTTTGCTCTCATCTCATCTAGCATTGAGAAAGCAGTATTGATTTTGCCTACTTTGCAAAAACAATCAATCAACATACTATATGTTGCAACATCTGGGGGAATCTCATCAACTTTCATGTTTTCAAAAAGCCTCAAAGCCTCATTTATTTCACAAGCCTTGCAATGGGCATAGATCAAACTAGTATACATGACCACATCAGGAGCAAAGCCTTCATCTACAATCTTATTCATCAGTTTATATGCACTGGGAAGATCACCTTTCTTACACAGACCATCAATGATTGTTGTGTATGTTACTTCATCAGGTTTCAATCCCCTCTTTTCCATTTTCCATTTCGCATTCATGTCTCGTGTTCTACAAAATGCATGAATCAAAATGGTATATGTCGTCACACTGGAAAGATATCCACTGTGTAACATTTCAGAAAGAAGTGTGCATGCTTCTCTTATCTTGTTAAGCTGGCATAACCATATATCAGGGAGGAGTAAACAGCAATACCTGGGGCACAGTCTTATCTCACCGTCTCATTAAATAACATCTAGGACTTTTCTACTTCCTTAGTTTCGCAAAGACTATGTATCAAAGAGTTATAAGTAATCATATTTGGCTGCAAACCAATTTTGGACATATAAAGAAAAATTTTCTGTGCCTTGCCCACCATACCATCTTTGTGCACAATCCATCAATAATTGCATTAAATGTCACTTTATTTGGAAAAGGGCCAATCTTCATCATTTGTGAAAACAAATTGCAGGCTTTGACTACTTTGCCCGCTTTGCAAAAACCATCAATTAGTCTGTTATACATAATAGTATCTAGAGAGCAATTAGCATCCCTCATTTTGGCTACAAGTCTGAAAGCTTCATCTACTTTGTCCACCTTGCAGAGACCATCAATTCGTGTGCTATATGTAATTGAATTTGGAGAGCAATTATTATCCCTCATCTCCGCTACTAGTCTGAAAGCTTCATCTACTTTGTCAACCTTGCTGAGACCATCAATTAGTGTGGTATATGTAAACAGTATTTGGAGAGCAATTAGCATCCCTCATTTCGGCTACTAGTTTGAAAGCTTCATCTACTCTGCCCACCTTGTAGAGACCATCAACTAGTGTGTTATATGTAACAGTATTTGGAGAGCAATTAGCATCCCTCATTTCGTCTACTAGTCTGAAAGCTTCATCTACTCCGCCCACCTTGCAGAGACCATGAATTAGTGTGCTATATGTAACAGTATTTGGAGAGCAATTAGCATCCCTCATTTCCGCTACTAGTCTGAAAGCTTCATCTACTCTGCCCACCTTGCAGAGACCATCAATTAGTGTGCTATATGTAACAATATTTGGAGAGCAATTAGCATCCTTCATTTCCGCTACTAGTCTGAAAGCTTCATCTACTCTTCCCACCTTGCAGAGACCATCAATTAGTGTGCTATATGTAACAGTATCTGGAGAGCAATTAGCATCCCTCATTTCGGCTACTAGTCTGAAAGCTTCATCTACTTTGTCCACCTTGCAGAGACCATCAATTAGTGTGGTATATGTAACTGTTTTTGGAGAGCAATTATCATCCCTCGTCTCCGCTACTAGTCTGAAAGCTTCATCTACTTTGTCCACCTTGCAGAGACCATCAATTAGTGTGGTATATGTAAGTGTATTTGGAGAGCAATTATCATCCCTCATCTTCGCTACTAGTCTGAAAGCTTCATCTACTTTGTCCACCTTGCAGAGACCATCAATTAGTGTGGTATATGTAATTGTATTTGGAGAGCAATTATCATCCCTCATCTCCGCTACTAGTCAAAAAACTTCATCTACTTTGTCCACCTTGCAGAGACCATAAATTAGTGTGGTGTATGTAATTGTATTTGGAGAGCAATTATCATCCCTCATCTCCGCTACTAGTCTGAAAGCTTCATCTACTTTGTCCACCTTGCAGAGACCATCAATTAGTGTGGCATATGTAATTGTATTTGGAGAGCAATTATCATCCCTAATCTCCGCTACTAGTCTGAAAGCTTCATCTACTCTACCCACCTTGCAGAGACCATCAATTAGTGTGCTATATGTAACAGTATTTGGAGAGCAACAAGCATCCCTCATTTCCGCTACTAATCTGAAAGCTTCATCTACTCTTTCGGCCTTGCAGAGACCATCAATTAGTGTGGTATCTGTAACAGTATCTGGAGAGCAATTAGCATCCCTCATTACCGCTACTAGTCTGAAAGCTTCATCTACTCTTCCCGCCTTGCAGAGACCATCAATTAGTGTGCTATATGTAACAGTATTTGGAGAGCAATTAGCATCCCTCATTTCGGCTACTAGTCTGAAAGCTTCATCTACTTTTCCCGCCTTGCAGAGACCATCAACTAGTGTATTATATGTAAGAGTATCTGGAGAGCAATTAGCATCCCTCATTTCGGCTACTAATCTGAATGCTTCATCTAGTCTTCACGCCTTGCAGAGACCATCAACTAGTGTATTATATGTAAGAGAAGCCTTGCAGAAACTGTTATATGTAACAATATCTGGAAGATGACCAGCATGTCTCTTTCGAGAAAAAAGCCCATGTGTCTCTTGAATATGACCCATTTACACAAGGCTTTCATCAGGGTGTTAAAGGTTACAACAGTTGGAACAATTCTCATGTGATACATTTGAGCACGGAGCAAATTGATTCTACGAAAATCACCGCTGTTCCCAAGACCATTCAAAAGCATGGTGAAGGTTATCTCATAAGACGAAGCCCTTTGCATTTGGCTGAATGGAAAAGTTCCCATGCCTCATCCGTCTTCCCCGATTTACAGAGGGCATTTATGTGTTGAGTAAATCGTATAACATCACGATGCTCTTTTACATGCGACGTATGTTGACGAAGAGGAAATTGTGTAGAGAAAGGGAAGGCATTCACTTTTAGGAATGAAACGGAGGAGGTTGATGTTACCTGTTTCAGAACTTTGTGCCCCGTCTCCATCTTCATCTTTGTTGAGGATCAACCACTGCAAATTGCGAAACCCTAAACCGAAGACATCAGAATATGACCGAGGATATCTGGTAAGTTGGGCTGAGCAGAGGAAGCGTAGTGAAAGATATTATAGCCCCTTCTCTCCACTAGCAATTAAATAAATTTTTATCGTCTGCAAAGTGAGACGTCATATGGGTAAATTTATTTTTTAAAATAGGTTTTAAAGTTTTTAATAATTTAGACAATTTAAATTATACAAATGTCCATTTTTTTTTTATTACAATGTCCACCTTTTAGCATTTGTGTATTACTTGTGTCAGTTTAACTTTAAGTTTAGTTAATTAAAAAATAAGATTAAGAGTATAAATTTTATGAAAATACAAGAGAAAAAATATATATATTTTTTTAAAATTAAAAAAAAATTATGTTTGTTTATTTGAGTGGATATTATGGTAAAGGTTGTGCTCTTAGATAAAATGTATAAGGTTAAATTTTAAAGAGGATAAGTGCAGTCTAATATATTTAATATTATGGGATTTTTAAAACTTTAAGAGAATATTTAAATCAATTTAACCTCTTGTAATTTATATGTATGTATGTTTTCCTTGCTTTATAATATAGGTTATATTTTAAAAAATTTATATGTCAAACAAACATCCAAATGATTTAAATACTTGTGATATAGATGTGTACCTCTTACTTATGGACAATGTAGGTTATATATTATATTTTTTATACATCAATCAAACACTTTTAAGGTTAAAACAATAAAAACATTTTTGTAACGACATTAAACATTTTCTAAGTTTAAAAAATAAAAATATTTTTGTAATGGCAAGGAAGCCTATGAAAAATTTAGGATGAAAATTGAGTACATCAAAAAGCTATGAACACCCATGAGGATACTTGAATCAATTCAATCTCAAATCACTTGAATCCATATGGTATTTGTATGTATCTCTTTCTTATTGAAATGTAGACTAGATATTAGATCCTTTATATACCAAACAAATACTCCTTAAGATGTCATACAATTTGTTCCAAAATA
Organism: Wollemia nobilis; assembly: GCA_028583015.1. Classification (NCBI taxonomy): domain Eukaryota; kingdom Viridiplantae; phylum Streptophyta; class Pinopsida; order Araucariales; family Araucariaceae; genus Wollemia; species Wollemia nobilis. The sequence goes on along the minus strand of JAQPPZ010000442.1, from coordinate 10,746,487 downwards.
TTCATAGTAACTCATTATCATGTTTCAAATGTTTCTCTCATGTTTTGTTGAAGATGAATATGTCATCCAAATACAAAACCACAAAATAATTAGTGGACAGTCATCAAATGTTGTTAATTATCATGAATATTGTGTGTGGATTAGTTTGGTCAAATGGCATGAACAACCACTCAAATGGCATTAGTTTTTATCTTAATTTGCACTTAACATTAATTTAGAACTTGATATGATCTTACTTAATCGTAATTAGTATAACCTGAGTAGGTGGAGACATTGGAACTCTAAATAGAGGTCCAAGGTTTGAATCCTAAGGGGTAGGGTTGTACAATATTCTTCGATAACCAAAGTATGGTTAGGAATAACCATATATTGAGTAAATGGTATCCATCTCATATCGGTTATGGCCTCACAAACGTTAAAAACTACTTTACTCTCTTTTAAATTAATTGAGATGCTTAAATGGTCTATTAAGTCATTAATATGGGGTATTAGATGTTTATTCTTTATATTGATTTTTTTTAAAGCTTTGTTGTAAATACAAAGTTAACACATATCCTCCTATACACAATCAATATCCTATGATATCAAAATATAAATAAATAACTTCAAGAAATATAATGATAGTAGTAGCAATAACAATGCACAATGTATAACATCCACTAATAACAATAAATCCATATTCAATGCCAAAAAACCAGATATGCACGTAATCAAATTCCAAATTGAAATTAATACAAATCCTTAGCCACTCAGAGAAAGCGAAGTGTCATATGTGCAACTAAGGTCACTGAGATTTGAATATGAAAAGATGATTCCAACTACAACATTACTCTTTTTATGTGTAGACTAAATCAACATTAACCCTAACCCTAATGCTCAAAGACCAACTAACTTAACCTAGGGTCCAAGCTAATAAAGATAAACACAATCAACATGCTGAAATTGTAATTTGATTCATGGGCAATGTCGATAGTGTGTGATGTATTGGATAGGCCTAGGGCATTTCATTGTACATTGTATTAAATATTTATAATTTTTTATTATGTAATCTCTATGGGCCACAATTAGCCTTCCTATGGTTAAATCCTTTTTATAACTTATGATTAACGCAAAGCCCTCTTGTTAAGTACCCCCTTCTACTTCTTATTTTCTTAATAGAGTGTTGTGTAATCTAATCCACGAATTGTATAGTGATATTTTATGGTGCCCCTAAATTTATATGTTTCTCTTTTGTCTTCTTTTATCCTTTTATGCAATTGTATAAAATTTGAGTGGATGGTTTGCTTCTATTCATTCTTAGAAAATAGTGTGAATTCCAACTTGGTATCAGAGTGGTGTGGAGCAGTGGTACTTGGTCATGTAAAAGCCTTTTTTTAAGTCTTTGATTCTTCTTCTAAATTTCAAGATAAGATTGAAAAGAAATATCCTATTTCTTGAGAATCCTAAAAATATTTTACCAAAAAAATTCTTATTTTGTTATTACTAAAGCATCTTTGATTTCCCGATTATAAAATTGGATGTTGGTTTGAAATGCGACTCCATCATTTCCTTTGGCTACAATAGGACTAAGAACAGGTGACACATAAATTTAAATTCAAATCTCTATTGTAGAATTGTTGTAAATTGTTTATTATATTAGGATATAGGCAATCAAGGCATCCCTAGTTTGAATTTGCTTACAACTCCTTTTATTGTTTGCCTTGACAAAAATTAAGGGGTAAGTAGAGCTTATTCCCTTGATCTCTAGTGACTTGCATGGTACAACAGTGTACACAAGCTTTCTTGCAACATGTTTTCAACCCTTTATGATGATCCTTTTATGGATACAATGATGCATTATGCTTCTTCTATGGAATGACAACTAGTTTCATTGTAGTAAGAGTGTGAATGCAATTGGCTACTGTTGAGGAATATTATATTATTTGGTACATGCTAATGTACCCCCATGGTACCTTCATGGTACAAATGTAATAGATTAGGGTTGATTCTATAGTTTAGATGTGTAATTTATACTTACAACTTTCATATAAGTGTCAACGTGGAGAACATGCACAAGTGTCATGCAAGAGTGTAATGTGCAGGAAATGCACAAGTGTCGTGTAAGTTAGAGTGCAAGTGTGTATTGAGAGAATGTGCACAAGTATTGTGTATATAAAGTAAGGATGTGCACAAGTGTCTTAGATTAGGAGTGCATGTAGAAGTGTGCAAGTGTCATAGAGTCAAGTATGCATATAAGAAGAAAGTGAAGAGTAGTATGCAAGTGGCAATATGATAAGCCAAAGGTCATGAGACTTGTCATATGGACAGAAATAATCAAGTACTTGAAGAGTCAATTACTATAGTTATATTTCAGAGATAAAGCTCCATACAATGGAACACAAATAAATCTAATTGTAAGAAGAATATATATAAAAGTGAATAAAGCTTGTATACAAATTTTGAGCAATTAATATTGTAAGTATTCTTCATGCATAGTACATGAATGATTTTGGTCATTTACATTCATATTTGATATTATAAGTGAATGTTATTTTTATTATTATATTGGCATTGATATACATATTATATTGCTCATATATATTATTATACTCTTCATTATTTATATTTTGACCTTTCATATTATGACTTTTGTATATTGGGACCTATGAAATTCTATGGTAGTAAGGCTTAAAAGCCAACAATGGTATCAGATCTACCACTTAAATCTATCTATTTTTTATAGATTTATTTTATTAACCACCATTATTTAACTCTATCCATTCTTGATAGAGTTATATTAGAGTTTGTTCACTTTGAAGGCAATGAAGACTTGGACTCTATTTCTAAAAGGTTTGATTGAGTAGATATTGAGGGGACAAGGATAAGTCACCCTAATTTGAATGCTAGGGTATTTTCACTTGGTTGAAGGAAAACTAGTGAAGACTAGGACTCGGTTAAGATTTGATTGAGGGCCAACTCAGGAGAAAAGTTGGACATTGATAAAAAGAGCCAACTCAGAAGAAATTTGGAAATTCAAGGACATTCAAAGTCACCCTAAAAATATTAAGGATTCTCTAGATAAGAATAGGAGAATCACTATTGAAGATTGAGAAAGAACCAAATCAAGAGAAAGTTGGTTATTTAGGGATATTCATAGTCACCCTAAAATTGGTATTAGGTTCTCTAGAAAGGAGAATCATATTTGGTTCTTAAGTATGACCCAAGATAATATTTTGTAATAATATTATGTAACACTATGATGTAATAACCCTTGCTTAACATGGGGGACCCCCATGATAATATTTTGTAATAATATTATGTAATATTTTATAATAGTTTATGGTACTAGAAGTGCCTAGACAAGTGGTGTCATTTTATGTAATTGTTATCAAGAATGTAATTGTTTTATTTGGTAGAAGATTCTAGCTCAGGTGGCATTTTGCATGTAAGTCAACCTTGAGCATTATTAAGTAGTGAGATGAAGTCTTTAAAACTGTGAGGGGAAGGAATAAATATATTTTTTTGCATAATTAAATGAAAGTATTGAAGGAGGTTACCCCCTCAAAGTGGCCTAGGATTCTGTGTTATGTTATGAGATTGTTACATTTTTGTATTGCAATATCTTATGTTTCATGAGTTGCTATTTTATTGCAATATTTTTTAGAATGTGTTGATTTTAATGAGAAGGTTCCTAACAAGTGGTATCAAAACACTTTTCAAGGATGTGTTCTAGTGCAACCATGAAAATTTATACCATTTTTAGGTATAAAGTTTTCGTGTTTTTGTTTTTTGTCAGTTTCCTTATATACATATATAGCTAAACAATTATCGTGGAAATAACTTTGGTTAGATTAGCTAGAGATAAATTGAAGGTTCAAGGATGGACCCCCAAATGTTCTCAATCTCGATCACCTTTTGTGTCCAAGTCTACGTCAAATTTTGCCAACAAAACTCCTACCATCAAAAAATTGACTTGAGAAGATATGGAAAACAAAAGGGCCTGAGGGCTATGCTATAATTATGATGAAAAGTATTCACCAAGGCATAAGTGTGTGCACAAAAAAATATATTTGCTTGATATGGATGAGGCACCAACCATAGAATCTTTAGAGGAAGAAGATGATAATCAAGAGACAGAAACCGTAGAATAGACAAAAGTTCCAAAGAAAGCCCAACTAGAAATCTCAACCAATGCTTTAGCAGCAATATCAACTCCACAAACATGAAAGTGATAGGACACTTCAAGGGATACAGGATCATCATTCTTATTGATTCAATAAGTACACATAATTTTATTGATTCGTGTGTGGCCAAACAGGGGAACTATTACATACTACTTGTAATTACTTTGAATTTATGATTGTTAATGGAGTCACCCTCCCATGCAAAGAAAAGTTTTATAATGTCAAACTCTAAATTGGGGAGTATAATCTCAAGATAGAAATGTTTGCCTTACCATTAGGCGGGTGTGATATTGTTTTTGGAGCACAATGGTTGTAGATGTTAGGTCAAATTTTATGGGATGTTTTTGAGTTGTGGATGAAATTTAGCCAAGAGGGGTATGGATACATTTTATGTGGCATGAAATCTAGTGTTGCTCATTTTATTTCAATCCATAAGATGGAAAAATTATTTAAAAATCCTCTCATGGAGTTGTGGCACAAATATTTGCTATAGATGCTTATGAGAAAAAGGAAAGGGATAATTCAGAGACATTGTAGGGTTAATTGAACAAATATGCTCAATTTTTTGAGGAACCCAAAGGACTACCTCCTCATATTACTCATGACCATGCAATTCAGATTCTTCCTATTAGTCTTCCCCCAAATGTCCATCCCTATCAGTATCCATATGCTCAAAAATGAGAATTTGAGAAAATGGTTTAAGAACTTTGTGTTGTAGGGGTTATTTGTCCTAGTGTTAGTCCTTATTCTTCCCCTATGTTTTTGGTACGAAAAAAGGATGGATCTTGGTGCTTGTGTGTGAATTATTGGGACCTAAATAGAATCACTATTAAAGATAAATCCCCTACTCCAGTGATTGATGAACTGTTAGATGAGTTGCACGGGGTTCAATATTTTTCCAAGTTGGATTAGTGATCAAGGTGTCATCAAATTCAAATCAAGGATGAGGACATTCCAAAAATGGCTTTTAGAACTCATGAAGGGCATTATGAAATCTTGGTTATTTGGATTAACCAATGCACCTTCCATCTTCCAAAGTTTTTTGAACCCCATTTTTTGACCTTTCCTTCAAAAATTCATTTTAGTCTTCTTTGATGATATATTGATTTACAATCATTCTTGGGAAGAGCATCTCCATCACCTGGATAAAACACTAAAAGTTTTGACTAAAAATTATCTCTATGCAAAGAGGTCCAAATGTTATTTTGGACAACAAGAGGTTGAATATTTGGGTCACATCATCACTAAGGATGGAGGTCATGCTGACCTCAAAAAAATTCAAGTTGTTCAAGATTGGCCTAAGCCTCGTACCATAAAATGACTTTGTGGATTTTTGGAACTCACTAGATATTACCAAAAATTTATGAAGAATTATGGAAAGATAACATCTCCCTTGACAATCATGTTGAGGAAGTATTCTTTTATGTGGTCAGAACCTGCAGAGAAGGCCTTTGTAGAGTTGAAGCAAGCCATGACCACTACCCCCATGTTAGCAATGCCTAATTTCTCTAAATATTTTGTCATTGAAAGTGATGCATTTGGAAATAGCATTATGGTGGTTTAAATACAAGAAGGTAGACCTTTGGCCTTCACTACTAGAGCACTCTCAAGCAGGAATTTGGCTAAATCAACTTATGAAAAAAATGCTTACCATTTTACATATTATTAGTCATTGGCATCAGTATCTCATTAGGAGATATTTTCCCATCAAGATTGATCATCAAAGTATCAAATAATTCTTAGAACAAAGAGTGGCCACTCCATAATAATAAATATGGGTTTCTAAGTTGTTAGGTTATGACTATGACATCACCTATAAGAAAGGTAAGGAGAACATGGTGGTGGATGCCTTGTCCCGACTACATGAAGAATAAGAAATGCTACATGCTATATCCACACCACTTCCACAATGGATTCATCATCTCAGGGAAGAGCTAATCAAGGACTCCTCTTTGCAAACTTTAGTCCACAAAATCCAAGAAGATCCTAATTCATGCCTTGGTTATACTTGGGATGGTCAAGATTTACAATACTACAATCGAATTGTCATTCCCCAAACTTCAAAAATGAAGGATCTCATCCAATAAGAGATGCATGCATCCCAACAACTAGCCATTTAGGATTTCTCAAAATCTATGCAAGGACCAAGCGTATATTTTTTTGGAAGGGAATGAAAAGGGATATTCATACTTTTGTAGTTGAATGTGACAGATGCTAGCATATGAAATATGAAAATGTGTGTTCCAATAAAGCCCTTAAACCATTGCCAATTCTTGAGAAATTCCGGACATATATCTTTATGGATGTCGTTGAAGGGTTACCTAAATATAATAGAAAATCAGTTATTCTGGTGGCGGTGGATTGTCTCACAAAATATGCTCATTTTTGTTCCCTGTCCCACCCCTATACCACCTCCATTGTTGCCTAAGTCTTTCTAGAATCCATATTTTGTCTCCATTGAATGCCTAAATCCATTATCTCTGATAGGAATCCTACTTTCACTAGTAATTTTTGGTAAGAATTATTCAAGTTGCAAGGAACCCAACTCAATTTGAGTTTAGCTTATCACCCTCAAACGAATGGCCAAACTGAAATTGTAAATAAATGCTTAGAAATATACCTCTGTTGTTTCACCTTAGAAAATTCTACACATTGTGCCAAGCGGCTTCCTTTGGTTGAATGGTGGTATAACACAACATATCATACTGCTACTAAGTTGAGCCCATTTGAAGTAGTCTATGGTCATCCTCCACTAGCACCATCCTCTTACATTCTAGCTAGTTCCAAGGTTTAAGTTGTGGATTTAGCTCTTAGGCAGTGTGATTCCCTTCTTCTTCAACTTAAGTTCAATATTGACTTGGCTCAAAACATAATGAAACAACAAGCTAATCAACATCACTTTGAGCATAGCTTTGACATTAGGGACATGGTTTTTCTTCTTTCCAACTTTGTGGATGTCAAAAACTTATCACAATATAATATGATCCTTACAAGGTATTGCAAAGGATTGAGTCGATAGCATACAGACTAACCCTTTCAAACACCTATAGAATTCATATTGTCTTCCATGTCTCCTCTCTCAAGAAGGTTATCGACAAAAAGGTCCAGGTGCAATCCACACTACCAGAGTTAGATGGCGAAGGCTCCATTATTCTTAAATTTAAATGTATTCTAGATCATAGATCATGCACCCTTCACCATCATGTCATCAACAATGTTCTTATCCAATGACATTTCTTACAACCTAAATATACCATGTAGGAGCCCTTTCGATAGCTTCAAAAATAGTTTCCTCATATTCAACTTTGAGGACAAAGCTTTTTGAAGGGGAAGGGCATGCTAGGAACCCATCCTAACACTATGATGTAATAACCCTTTCTTAACGTGGGGGATCCCATGATAATATTTTATAATGAAAATATGTAATATTTTGTAATAGTTTGTGGCACTAGAAGCGCCTAGAAAAGTGGCACAATTTTATGTAAGTATTATCAAGAATGTAACTATTTTATTTGGTAGAAGATTCTAGCTTGGGTGACATTTTACATGTAAGACAACCTTGAGTGTTAGGTAGTGAGATGAAGTCTTTAAAACTATGAGGGGCATGAATGAATGTATATTTTTGCATAATTGAATGAAAGTATTGAAGGAGGTTTCCCCCTCGAAGTGGCCTATGATTTTGTGTTATGTTGTGAGATTGTTATATTTTTGCACTTATATTTCATATTGCAATATCTTATGTTTCATGATTTTTGTTTTATTGTAATATTTTTGTGAATGTGTTGATTTTAATGATAAGGTTCCTAAAATTCTTCAAGAAAGATATTCATTGCAATAGTGAAGGAAAAATGCCATAATATAAATGTCAATATATAGGCTATATAAGAGCATAACACTATAGTTTATTGAAATCTATTATAAACTGAATCTCTATTAAGATTAAAGCACTAGAGAGGCACTAGATTTCAAAGAAACATAGGTAAAATATAAGAAAGTGATTCATATCCCTCAAGTTAAGATAGAGGATAGAAGAATGCGATATTCAAGGTAAAAGAAGCAGAATACCAGATTCGAGTTCTAAGGAGGAGTGCTACCAAAGCATCAAAAAATAAGTTAGCATGCACTAAGGAGAAAAGAAGAGCACTAAGAAATAAGAATCAACCAATGAGCTACCAACCATTATTAGATATTAATCATTGTTTAGATTACTATAAGAAAGGAAATAACAACATCCTACTGGAAATATGTTGAATATTTTCCATGTTATTCTAACAGGGTTAACTCTAAAATGTATTGGACACTCTCCATATATTCTCAAAAGATTTAGGGTTTTAAGCTATTTTTAGATCCATATGGGTTGTTTTGGGTTAATATATTTGACCCCATGGTTTTACGCCCATGGTATTGTAAAATATGTTCTTGTGTTGTTGTTATTTAATTGCACTTGCATTAGGGTTTAAAGAGAGAAGAGAAGATGAACATTTATTGTATTGGAGATAGTTAAGTTTATGCAATAAGGAGATATTTCATTGTTGGATTTTTTCCCATAAGGGTTTTCTAAGGTGAAATACTATGTTATGTGTGTATCTCTTATCCTCTTCTTTTGATTATGCATTTAATACTTTTCTAGATTTAGTTTATCGATGTTTTTTGCTCTTCATTTGGTACCAAATCTAGGTTTTTAGATTTCTTCAAAGAGTAAGGGTTTCTACCTTGTGATAAATTAATTCTTGAGTGGGAGCCATAGGTGGAAGAATATAGACTAAGAAAAATGATAGGAAGTACACGGGTATAGATTGAAACATTTAATGGATAAAATTTTGAGTTATGGAAACTCAAGATGGAGGATTTGTTGGTTGATATAGATAAGTGGATTGTAGTCTCGAAAATAAAACCAACATTAATGACAGATGAGGATTGGTTGAAAATTAATGGGAAGGCAAGGAGCTCTATTAGATTGTGCTTATCATATTCGATATTGTTGAGTGTTTCGATAGAGATCACGACAAAGTTATTATGGGATAATTTGAGAACTTTGTATCAAGAAAAGTTGCTAGTATCTTTGGATGAATGATGGTGACTATGTGGCTAAACATCTGAATGCTTTTAACATTATGGTAAGTCAATTAAACTCTGTTGAAGTAAAAATGGATGAAGAGGAAAAGTGTATTACTTTACTTTATTCATTACCTAATTCGTGGGATAACCTAGTTATGGCTATCACCAATACTACTTCTACATTGAAAGTAGATGATATAGTAGGAACATTGTTATATGAGGAAATGAGACGAAAATATTTTGAGGATTATAATCAGAAGGATACCTTGGTTATGAGATCATTCTCAAGAAAGAAACAAAAATAGATCAAGAAAAAGGAAATCGAGATCTAGTGGTAAATTCGTTGCTCTTGAAAAGAGAAAATTCTAGAAGTGTGGTAAAACAAGGCATTATAAAAGAGATTACAGATCTAAAAGGTTGATAATAGGCAATAATCTGATGAAGGAACTTCTATAGAAACAAAGGCCACAAATGAAGATTCAAGGGACTTATTCTTAGTTGCAACATGCTCAAGTGAATGCCATAACTCATGGTTGATTGACTCAGGTTCTTCCTTTCATGTGACTCCTCATAGGGAGGGGTGCTATGAATATGAAAAGATAAATGGAGATAAAGTCTTCTTGGGATACAATTCTACATATAAAATAATAGGTCAAGGAAGAGTCAAGTTGAGGTTAAAATATGGAAAAATTAAAACCCTTCCTGGTGTTCTACATATTCTGGGTTTAGCAAGAAATCTGATATTCATGAGTAAGATGAATTATGTGGGTGTGATTATGGTATTTAATAAGGATAGCTGCAAGATGGTTCGTGGAATCATGGTGTTGGCAAGGGGAGTTTGTATAAGAACTTTGTTCAGAATTGAAGCTAGCACTATAAGTATTAATTATAATAACTCTTCAGTTGTAGAGGAGAATAATACGATAGAAGCGGCTTCGAGTATTTCTATAGTGAAGACAATGTTGTGGCATCAACACATGGGACATATTGGTGAGAAAGTCCTTTGAACATTAAAAATTAAAGGTATGGCTAAAAGAATTTTTTATTGCCCATTAAATTAAAATATTTGTGAGCATTGTGTTTTTGGAAAGTAAACTCGAGTCAAGTTTCCTAGTAGTGTTATAATATCTAAAGGAATTTTGCACCTAGTTCACAATGATGTGTTTGGACCTACAAAAGTACCATTGTTAGATAAATCTATCTATTGTGTTACATTTATAGATGACTTTTCAAGAAAAACCTGGGTATATTTTTTACGAAACAAATCTAATGTTTTCAATAAATATAAATAGTTTAAGACTCTTGTAGAAAATCAAATAGAGAAAAAGATAAAGGTTTTGAGAAGTGATAATGGTGGTGAGGATTGATCTAATGAATTTGAACAATTTTGCAAGGACTGTGGAATAGAAAGACAGAACTCAACTTCTTATACTCCACAACATAATGGAGTTGCAAAATGAATGAACAAGACATTGATGGATAAGACTAGAAGCATGCTAAGTGGTGCAGGGTTAGAAAGGAAATTTTTGGTAGAAGCCATGTTAATTTCTTGTTACCTCATCAATAGATCTACCTCAGCTTTGGTTGACAAGACTCCACAGGAAGTGTGGACTAGTAAGAAACCCTATATCAGTCATATAAGGGTTTTTGGTTGTGATGCTTATATGTATGTCCCAAAAGAGAAAAGGACTAGCTAGATTATAAATCTAAAAAATGCATATTTATGGGTTATAGTACGGATGTTAAAGAATATAAGTTGTGGAACCCTGAAACATAGAAGATTGTTTACAATCGTAATGTAATATTTAGAGAAACAAAAGGGGTTTCAAAATAGGAAATGCAACCAAGAAAAGAACCTAAAATAGTTCAAGTAAAATTGAAACAGGAGGAAGAACTTGTGGTAGAACCTGGTGCTATATAAGAAGATGAAATATAGAGAGAGAGTCTGAATAGAAAAATATAGAGGAAGAAGGTGAGGAGGAAGTTAAAGATGTAGAACCTAGAACTCCATGTTTGAGGAGATCAGATCGAGTAAGAAGACTCCCATAAAGGTATAGCCCTTCAAATATTTATTCCGCATTTAATATATCAATTATTGATGAAGAACCCAAGACTGTAAAGGAGGTATTTCAATCAAGTGAGAATAAGTATTGGAAAAGGGCTATGGAGGAACAAATGGAGCCTTAGATAAAATTAAGATGTGAGATTTGGTGACATTACCCCCTGGAAGAAAATTTGTTGGTTGTAAGTGGGTATTCAAGAATAAGTACAATGTAGAAGGAAAGTTGGAGAAGTACAACGCTCTCCTGGTAGCAAAAGGATTTTCTCAAGTTGAGGAAATTAACTTTGGTGAGATTTTTCTCCTGTGATTAAACTAATTTCAATTAGATTTTTGTTGGTCATTTCTACTACTTTTGATCTTGAATTAGAATAAATGGATGTAAAGACAACATATCTACATGGTGAAATTAATGAAGACATACACATGTCACAACTAGAATGTTTTAGGGTAAAAGGTAAGGAGGACTTGGTATGCAAGTTGAAAAAATCCCTTTATGTCTTAAAGCAATCTCCAAGAATGTGGAACAAAAAAATTGATAGGTTTTTTTTTACACTTGGGCTTGAAAAAATCAAAGAAGATCCGTGTGTGTATTTTAAACAAGAAGGTGGAATTTTTGTTATCATTGTTTTGTATGTGGATGACATGTTTTTAATTGGTAACAATAAGGAGATGATAAAGTTACTAGAAAATCAATTATCTTTTGAATTTGACATGAAGGATTTGGGTGTTGCAAAATTTATTTTGGTATGGAAATAATAAGGGATTTTGCAAATAGAAATTTATGGTTAAATCAAAGGAAATATGTTGATTTGATACTATAGAGGTTTAGGATGCATGATTGTAAACTAGTATGTACTCCATATCATGTTGGTCAAAAGTTATTTGCTAAATAATGTCCTAAAATAGATGAGGAAATTGAAGAAATGCATCATGTTCCTTATGCTAGTGTTGTTAGTAGTCTGATGTATGCAATGGTCTGTACTAGACCTGATATTGCACAAGCAGTGGGAGTATTTAGAAGATATATTTCCTACCTAAGAAAGGAACATTGGACTGTTGTAAAGAGGAGCTTTATATACTTGCATGGAACTTCAGATTATGCTATCTGTTACCAAGGACAATATGGAGATAATAATATTGTAAATATATAAGGTTTTGTCGATGTTGACTGGGCTGGAGATCTTGGCAAGAGAAGATCCATGAGTGCTTTTGTGTTCAGACTATTTGGAGGGGCAATAAGTTGGATGAGTAAAAAACAATTAGTGGTTGTTTGTCCACAACAGAAACAAAGTACATTGCAACAACTCATGTTTGTAAAGCAATATGGCTATAGAGGTTGTGTTCAACATTTAGTCTTAACCATAAGGTTATGAGAATTGGTAGTGATAGTCAGAGTGCAATATTTTTGGCAAACAATCTCGGTTTTCATGATCGATCAAAATATATTGATATCAAGTACCATTTTGTGAGAGAGATGGTTTAATGGAATTGGGTGATGCTAAAGAAAGTTAATATAGAGAATAATGTTGCTAATTCAAATTGAGTTTGTGGATGCAGTTGAAAATATTACTAGTTGTGTTGTTGAAACCTTTCACTCCAGAATCATCAACCATGTCTCGGGGGTGGTTGACCAACTTCTAGCAGCAGCCAATATGATCAAGGAAGCTGGGGTCATCTTCTCTCTTAACTTCAAAGAATTGCAAGATATTTCGATGTCGCTCAACACTCCTTGTTCATCAGCAAAATAATGCTACTGAAGATGGTGAAAAAGCCAAATAGTCCTAGGTTCTAGGTTAGTGGGATTTTTGAGTTTAGTTTTTGTTATCAGACCTTCCCTGTTTTATCGGGTATATCCCTGGTTTCATTTTGTTGTCAAAAAAGGTTATTTGAATCTTCTGTTTTGTTTTTTTGTGTTCCCAATGGAACTAACACAACTCTTCCCTATGTCTATGGGGGTTGTTTCTATTTTTGTTTCTTCGACGCTAGATAATAGCCTTATGTAAATAAGGATTGGGACCCTTCAACCCAATGATATTAATAAATTTTATTACCTACCAAAAAAAAATGTTGCGAATTCATTAACAAAGGATGTACCTGCTAAAACAATTTCATGGTGTAGATCTATGGGCATGGTTGCCCTTCATAGTTGACAATGATAGTTTTCGGCCCCTATGCAAAGTATTAAACAAGTGGGAGAATGTTGAAAATGTGTTGAATATTTTCCATGTTATTCTTGTAGGGTTAATTCTAAAAGATGTTGGACACTCCCCATGTATTCTCGAAAGTTTTAGGATTTTTTAAGCTACTTTTAGATCCATATGGGATTTTTTGGATTAATATATTTGAACCCATGGTTTTACACCCATGGTATTGTAAAATATGTTCTTGTGATATTGTTATTTAATTACACTTACATCAAGGTTTGAAGAGAGAAGAGAAGATGAACATTAGTGTATTGGAGATGGTTAAGTTTATGCAAGAAGGAAATTTTATGTGCTGGGTTTTTTCCCGTAAGGGTTTTTCGAGGTGAAATATTGTGTTATGTGTGTATTTGTTATCTTATTTTGATTATGCATTTATTGCTTTTCAAGATTTAGTTTATCAAGGCTTTTTGCTCTTCACATTCAACCACTAGAAGGCAATATTTGGACACTAGAAGAGCAACACTCACTCACCAGAATAGCAATTCTCACTCATAGAAGGAGCAATATTCACCAAATGAGTAGAGATCACTCATTAGAGGATCAACTTTCAACCACCAGAGAAGCAACTCTCATCCACTAGAGAAACAATATTCTATCATCAAAGAAGAGACACTCAACCACCAGAGAAGCAATGTTTGACCATCAAAGAAGAGATGCTCGACCACCAGAGGAATACATTTGGATACCTTCAAAGAAGAGATGCTCAACCTCTAAAACCTCCAATAGAAGATGTTTGGCCACCTTTAGAGAAGAGAATTTTGGCCATCACTAGAGTCATTACTCATAGAAGAAAGACATTTGAATATTATCCAGAGGAGAGACAAGAGTCGTGCGAAAGGTGAAACTAAAAGAGATTGGAAATTCTAATCATTTCTAATCATTTGATGAACACTAGCAAACACTTCTTACTCCTTCAATGGAATTCAAGTCGACCATCCTAGGTAACGTTACTAAGTGTTAAATTCTATTATGGGTATATAATAAATTTTTGGAGGGAAATAAATTCAAATTGGATTTTGAAAATTTAGGTGGAGTAATAAGGTTTAGACATCCTTAATTAAGATTCTTTCAAAAACCAACTTTAATTTGAATTTATGTTTTTAGATATGGAGTGATAAGGTTTACAACTTAAATTTAATATTTTAAGGTTTGAAGGTTTTTAACATTTTCAAATATTTTCAAAGGTTGAAGATTTTAAAGTTAAAAATCTTGAAGAATTAGAGATTTTTGGAGTTAAAAGGATTTAAGTAGTTTTTTGAAGTTTTTTAAAGAGTAAAGTTTTTAGTTTGGAGTTTTTGAAATTTTTGAATTTTTTTGAAATTTGAAATAATACAAATTAATTTTATTACGGAGCTAAAAGGATTTCTACGTAAAAGGCTTAAAAAACTTGAAATTTGTAAATTTCTTATTTGAGTTATTATTTTTAACTTCTGAGATATAAGGTTTTCAACAAAATATATAAATGGAAAACATCACAGTATAGAAGAAATTATCAAAGTGCAAGACCATACTATATGAGAGGAAAATTTCAAAAACAAAAATTGTATCAAAAACAATTTTTTGAGTTTAAAGGGAAAAAAATAAAAGAATTTTGCAAAATTCTTATCAAAGATGTGAAATAATATATATGAATCTCGTCAACAAATGCAAAAAGAAAAAGATGTTTGGTACATAGATTCAGGCACTAGTCATTATATGACTAGAAATTTATATTGGTTTGAATCCTTAGAAGTCAAGGATAATATCTCACTAAAAATTATAGATGATAAGATGTATCAAGTTCAAGGAACTGGTAGAGTAATACCTAGCATGTCATTTTTAGATTTTGTGCTAGAAAATGTTTTATATGTTCTTGGACTATCAACTAATCTTATCTCAGTTGCTCAATTAGTTGAAAAAGAAAGAACAATAGAGTTTAAGTATACAAATGAACATAGCAAATGCATTATCATAAATTAAACTAAAATTAAAGCTACAAGGTCAATCGAGAATGGAATATTTACCTTATATAGGATGGGATTATCTCAAAATATATTGAACATCTACCTCAAATTAATGATAAACTGCTTGATTTTTTAGAAAGACAGGAAATAGGAAATTGGATCAATCATAGTCCAAGATCATCATACATGCATGAACAATGGATGAACCAAGATTCAAGATGATGAAGAATATTGTAGAGAAGTAGAAGATCATAAACAATGCAAGGTCTTATGAAGATTGAATAATGAAGATCGAAGACCAAGATTGAAGACTAAAGTCTTTAATAACCAAATAATGTAATACAATAGGGTGTTAAGGAATATTATATTATTTTGTACATGCTATTGTACCCCCATGGTATCTTCATGGTACAAATGTAATATATTAGGATTGAGTCTATAGTTTAGATGTGTGATTTATATTTTTCCTTTCATGTAAGTGTCAATGTGCAGGAAATGCACAAGTGTCATGTAAGTGTGTATTGAAAGAATGTACACAAGTGTCATGTATGTAAAGTGAGGATGTGCACAAGTATCTTAGATTAGAAGTGCATGTAGAAGTGTGCAAGTGTCATAGAGTCAAGTATGCATGTAAGAAGAAAATGAAGAGTCTAGTATGCAAGTGGCAAGATGATAAGCCAAAGGTCATGGGACTTGTCATATGGAGAACAATAGTCAAATACTTGAAGAGTCATATTACTTGGCTATATTATGGAGATAAAGCTCCATACAATGGAACATGAACGAATTTGATTGTAATAAGAAGATATAGAAAAGTGAATAAAACTTGTATACACATTTTGAGCAATTAATATTATAACTATTATTCATGCATAGTACATGAATAATTTTGGCCATTTATATTCATATTTGATATTATAAGTGAATGTTATTTTCATTATTATATTGACCTTGATATACATATTAGATTTCTCATATATTATTCTACTCTTCATTATTTATATTTTAACCTTTAATATTATGTATTCTTTATATTGGGACCTATGATATTCTATGGTAGTAAGGCTTAAAAACCAACAACTATGTAATGCATCTTAGAGGCTCGAGGTTGTGAGGTTGAATCTAATCCCCTTTATTTTTTATGCCTTATACTTTTGGGTTGAATTCTTGTTTTGCATAATGGCTTTAACACCTCAAGTGGTGCCTTGGCACCTTGGCTAGGCCAAGGGTCTTGGGTGGACAATGACACAAGTTTACATATCATAGAAGGTTTACATCGTGCTTTCTAAGTCTTAATGAAGTTGGGTCAACTAGCAGCTGATGTGGCATTGTTGTTAACCATTGAATCTCATTTTCACATATTTAAATGCATCTCTCTAATTAGAAATAGTTGGTTGTCACAACCATAATGGTTCAAGAGCATTGATGGGGCAAAAAAAAAGTGGAAGGCGCCAATAAATCTATATCTCAAAGTGTCAACAGGTGGTTGGATCTTATTTTTCTAAGGTTTGAATCTCTTATTTTTTTTTTTTGAGGTCCATTAGAGAATTTTTTTTGGAGGACATAACTTTTGCATATGGAAGTGTTTTGAGCCTATACTTTTTAATTTGCATGATTTTTTGAGCTCTACACATTGTTAACATCAGTTCATAGACCCCCTATGGTATTAGGGGCCAAATTATGTAATATGGATCACAAAACTTTAGTTACTCGCATTTATGGGTAAAACTATAGTGTTTGGTCAACTCATATGACTGGCTTGCTACAAAGTAAGAGCTTGTGGTGCATCTTTCAAGAGGATAAAGTAGTTGTTCTTGATGATGAAACTTGCCATCAAAGAGAAGAAGAAGAAGCCCTTGGTCAACTTTTCCTTAATTATTGAATTAGAGTTGCTTTTCCACATCAAAGAGGAGAGTGGCCCTATCAAGGTATGGTCATTGAGCTTTTTGGGAAAGTTAATACTACTAAAGTCACTTGAAATTAGAGCTTTCTTCTATTAAACTAGTTGAGTTTCATAACGTTGAGGACTATATTGCAAGATTCAAGGATTTGAAGATAAATGTTGCATATTTTGGAAGCAAAATGAAAGATGATCCAAAATATTCCTTGCTATTTGATGTTAAACCTAACGTCTCATATGATTTTTATGTTTTTTGAATCTCAAAAGACTCTTTCTTTTGATCAAATATTTTCTCTCTTAGTTCACTTATAGGTGGCAATGCAAAATTGTGGTGGGACTCCACAAATACAAGCTCATGTAAAGGAATTCAAATTTAAGGAGGCTAATACCCAAGGGCTCAAGGGATAAGCTAAGTCTTCAAAGAAAATGAAGACTACTTGCAAGTATGATAGGCATTCATTGTTGGCAATTTTGGGTACTTTGGGTACATTGTCGTTGCTCAAGTGTATAAGTTGTCATTGATGTCAAGAAGTTCTTGAAGGAATTTTATTTGATGTCAAATAACTTGTTTTGATGAAGGTTACGGCATGACAGTTTCAAAGGTCTTTTGTAAACCCCAAGTTGGCAGGTTTAAAGATTATAGGTGGATGCATTAGTTTAATGCATTTGGGTCCAGGAGGAAGTATTTATTTAAATAATTAAAAACCTTGTTAAGGTTCCTTTTAATTATTTTTAAATAAATATTTGTTTGCATTGGGTTCTCCTAACCCATGGCGTAAATGTCTTAACTTTGATGGCGCTATGTTCTAAGTTTGTGGGCGCTAGCCAAGACCTCCGTCGATGTGTTAAACTCCTCCGTCGACGTGTTAAACTCCTCGCTGAAATCAAGATTTTATGGGAAATATTCATATAAATCTCCCACGATGAAGATCAAAGGTTATCCCATCTACATTTTCAAAAAGTGTTGCTCGATGTGAATTTGCGATCTAATGTTCGATTTCTTCCTCGTGATTTCGTGATCCGCTGTTCGGATATCCGTCGTTCATTTTTTTTATCCGTCGTAAGGTTTCATCGTCGTCGTTCACGTCAGAAGACAGGGAGGCCTATTGTTTATTTTAGCCCTGGCACAGAAGGTACAAGGGAAACAGAGTGAGGTTCAAACCTCACCGGACGCCTTTGGCGCACCGATAGCGGCTAGGCTGTTGGCATGCTACCCAAATGGGAGGTTCCACGTTCGAATAATGCAAAAGGGTTTTTCTTCATTGAAGTGGACGCAGTGGGTGGTGTTAGAGTTCATGCACAATTTCTCCATAGCACGATTTTTGGTGTTGGCCAAGGTATTTTCGAAATTAATTTTTGCTAGTGTATTTTGCGGATGGAGGAAGTTTATTAGAGAGAAAAACAACTTAGGAGTTATAAGGAGTTTGAAGCTTGCTTTATTTTGATAAAAGATTCTTTTTAAGGTGTTGTTTGCATTATCTTATTGCATTCTTATGAGAGATAAAGTTTATTGTTGATAAGACTATAAGGGAGAAATAAGGTGTATAAGGGATAAATATTTCTTGTAATGTTGAGAGTGCTTTTGGTTGATTATGGAAATGAAAGAATGATGTTTTAAGGTTAGAATTGCTTCTTGTGTGAAGTTGTGAAACCTTAAGTGGGTAGCTTTGAGATTGACATTAGCTTTCATTAAATTGGTTATAATCAAGCTATTATTTACTTGGTTAAAGTGTTGGGCTTACTTCTTTGTTGATGATTTAAAAAGTTGTTTTGTGCTATTGAGATTTGAGTTGGTGGATGCTTTTTGTTCAAACAATATTGGAGAGAAAAGGAGTTCTACTTGTTTCCTTTTCTTGATGTTGATTATGAAATGCTTCAAGGTTGTGTTTTGAGTTGAATGGTGTTGATTGAACCTTGTTTGATGAGCATTGTTGTTGAAGCCCTAATTGATGGTGAAAAGAACATGAGTATCATTATTATGTGAATCTTTGCATAGTTGGCAATTGTTGGGGTTTCATGTTCTTGAAAGAAAGCATTCTATCCTATCCATTTTAGATATTGAGTTGAGTTTTTAGATTTGAGATTGAGATTGAGCCGAGTTGATTTGAGTTGAGTTTTGAGATTGGGATTTGAGTATAGAACATATTGAGTCTCTAACAATTCTCTTTATGCTTCTATGAGGTTGACAAATCACATTGGGTCTCTAACAATTCACTTTGTGATTTCCTACTAAGAAAGTTTTTCTTGGTGAGCTCTGCTGAGTTTTTGGACGAGGTTTCGGTGGGGACTTGTGAGCAGCTTTTGGACGAGTTCCGGTGGGAACTTGTGAGCAGTTCTTGGACAGGTTCCAGTGGGGACTTGCGAGTAGTTTTTGGACAAGGTTTGGTGGGGACTTGTGAGCAGTTTTTGGACAGGTTTCGGTGGGGACTTGTGAGCAGATTTGGACAGGTCCTAGCAGAGGACTTGTGAGCTGAGTTTGATAGTTCTATCAAAGAACTTGATGATAGAGGCACATTGGTTCTATGAGAAGAACCTGAGGACAGATTTGGCAAGTCTTTGAGAAGGCTTGTATGTAGCGGATTGATTTGTTCAAAGAGTTGAACAGATATGATAGACAGAGGAAGACTTGTACTAGACCGACTGACTGTGTTTGGTACAAAGTTGCTTGAGCTACGTGGACGTGATCATAGAAGGCGGAGGTCTCTTAGGCTAAGCATTGAGGACAAGAGGTCTTCGGTGGAAAGGAGTTCCACGTGCTGGCAAGAGGTAGAGGCGATTGATATTCCGAGGGATCATTTCCGAGATCGAGGGGAAGGTATCTCCTTTGAGCAGAGGCTCATAAATTTTGATTGGGGGAAGGTATCTCCTTTGGGCCGAGGCTCATAAACATTGTAATTGGGAAGGATTCCCAAAGAACTTTGAGATAACTTTTAGAGAAAAGTTTTGTGGACGTAGCCCAGCCATTCTGGGTGAACCACATTAAAATTGGTGTCACTTTGTGGATGATATTGTGCATTGTTTTGATATTGCTTTGGGTATATTGCTTTACTGTTTTGAAGTATAAAGAAAAAAGTAAAAAGAGGTCTTATACTGTTCACCCACCCTCTTAGTATAATCTTGTGGTCTTCATTCATATTGGGATTCACATCTCGTGTATAATATAATATATATTATAATATAAACTATAGGGCCACATTTTCATATAAGCAAGGACACCTTTTTAAATATAATATCTTATATTATATGTGGTCATATGTAAATTATGTAATACATGGTATTGTTTGTGGCCACCTTAGTTGTTTATGGTTTGATAGTTAGACCTCCAAATGTAGTCCTAACAATATTTGTATATAGCTATTTAAGGCTGAATTTTGAAGCTTTTAGTTAGTGTGAATCCTTATCAATTTGGTAGCAGAGTGGGTGCATTGGTAGGGGGAGTATCCTCTTACTCTAGACCATTTTGGTTCAAAATAGGAATGAAAAATCTTCATCAGTATTTCTATCTAGTTTGAATTGTGTCACCCTAGTTTGGTTGTGTTAGCTCTAAATTTGTTGGCTCATATTATTCTAAAGCCTCCTTATTTATCAATTCAAAGTCTTTGATATCCGAGTCACAAGTCTGGTGGATCAAGAACATAAAAATAAATGAGCATATTGTTGCATTGGGGGAGATACTACTGTAAAATTTTCCTACATCCTATTGATAATGATTTTGCCAACCAAAATAGTGAAGAAGTCAGTTCGTATATTGTGTAAAGTAGCAAAAACCATGCATCAAACTATGTAACAATGTAAACAAATTGACAAATAAAATTATGTAACCATAAAGATAACAAGATATAGAAACATGCTGCTCTTCTTATTAATAATATGGAACGTGGTTACAAAATATCCGTCTTAGATATTCACCAATGATACACTATTACAATATGTAACCCCAAAAGGGGAGAGATGCAATCTGCAGGGTTCTTGCTCTTCTAAAATTTGATTATAGAGGGTGTACTTCACGACCCCTGCATTATGATTCCAAGAAAGAGGATCTTGGTGATATATAGCTCCTGTTTAAGCCTGTAACCTGCACACAAAGAAACTACAAAGGGATCAATAGCAATGAAAGCTTCTCAAGATGAGGCTTGTTTCCTAATAAGTGCAAACTATGAAACAAATGCTTAAAGCAATAAGAAAATGCATGAAAAATAGGAAATGAATGCATAAATACTGAATGTAAATGATGTTAATCTATGTTAGAAATCCAAATGAAAGCATCTAAGACTAAGTAAGATAGAAAAGACAAGCAAATTATATGTCACCCCGTGGTTGTCTTTGATCAGAACGACTGAATCTATTGGTCATCGATGACGACGCCTATGGGTCACTGTTGAAAATAGCAGTCGCTGGGTAGAGGCTCTATTCTTTGTATTCTATGCCTAGTGACAATCAATTTATTTGGCAAATTGATGTGCAAGGGTTGGTGTGTCCTAAAACATAGTTGGATTGCGTGACTGGGTTCAAATCCGTGTTAAATTTATCTTGAATAGCAAGGTAATTGATCTTAAAGCTTGTGAGATATCCATTGGTGAATGTGGTAACATCATGATGCAAATCGGGTAGTACTTTGTTGCACCTTAAGGGATGATAATTATCTCCTCAATTTGGCAGCGCTTTGCTATGGAAATTGCTCATCAAAATCTCCAAAATTCTCTCTTATTTTTGGGGCCTTAAGTAGACTTCCAAAATTTGCATTCTAGCTTGCTCATGAAGCCAAGAACAAGATTTAGTTGGGCTGGGGTAGTTGAGGCAAATTTTTTGGAAGCTTCCAATGGATAACCATTCAATAAATTATTGCATTCTAATGGGTTTTACTTGGCTTGGATAGCTCGAGTTTGTTATAGAATCGATCACCTTTGATAGGTGCAACTCGATATATAGCCGCTATCGATAGGTGTGACCAGCCTGCGATCGTTATCAATGCAACAATGACAAGGCCACCGCTAGGGACAACAACAACCTAGGTTGAATAGGACTAGCTTGCCCTAATTGAGTGGTTAGAACCATTATTGGATCTTGGAGAGGTTCAAGATGAGTCGTATGCCCTGGAAAGGTATCCACATGAGTAGCCTCCTCAACATGATGAGTTTTAGTGTCTAAATATGCTCCTTTTTGGGATGCATTATGGGAAAACACAACATTGAAAAAAATAGATAACCTAACACCAAATTGTAGGTTGATTGATGTTCATTGATATATTCAACTTTAGATGTCATAATAATACAAGAGCATGCATTGTTGAATTATTACCTCCAACACTTTGGTGGACTTAATTTCGATCGTGGGTAGATTATCTACAAGCAACAACTTCTATTTGACCGTGGGTATATTATCTACAAGAAATGACTTTTGTTTGACCATGGGTATATTGTTTACAATCAATGGCTTCTGTTTGACCATGGGTAGATTGTCTATAAGCAATTAATTCTATTTGACCATGGTTAGATTGTCTACAAGCAAAGACTTTTGTTTGATCATGGGTAGATTGTTTATAAGCAACAACTTCTGTTTAATTGTGGGTAGATTGTATACAAGAAATGACTTCTATTTGATCATGGGTAGATTATCTAAAAGCAACAACTTCTATTTGGATGTGGGTATATTCCAGGTAGATCTAGATTTTAGATTTACCAAGCCTTTGGTTTATATTTTTGCTTTTACTCTATCAAGGTGGGAAGTGTATGATAGTTGTTGGTAATTATTCTTGAATGAACACAATTTGCATGATTGAGTGTTTAATTTTTGATTTTTATTATGAATTATTTGATTATGACTACCCCCTCAAGTGACGAGTCAATGAGGAAATGACAAGTGAAGAAAGTGACAAGTCGCTTGACCAAGATGACTTGATTGAATTGACCATAGGTATAGGCTTCTTTGGAGCTTTTTGAAATGAAATGACCAGAGGACTTGGGCATATTTGGAACCTTTTGAATTTGACCAAAGGAGACTAAGAATATTTGGAGCCTTTTAAAATTGGAATGGCAAAGCAAAGGGCACAACCTTTTAAATATAACAATTGATTTGTTATGATTAAATGTGAGGTATAGGGCATAACATTTTGAACCTAGCAGTTGATTGGATGATTGGTGATTGAATTGAATTATACCATTGATCAGGAAGGTGTGCTATCTTGATTTATTCTATGTTATCTAATTATTTGATTGCTGATCAGGGGAGGTATGATATTGATAATGCCCCAATTGATGTTTGCAAATATTTTAATTTTAATTTTATATTATGGATACAATGATGTAATGCTTATATGATGATGTAATGTTCTATATGTGATATACTTATGACATGCAATAGTTAAATGAGTGATGATTATATGTTGTGGTCTAGATGTGTATATGTACTACTATGTATGCATATATATATGCAGTAGTGGATGTTAAATGCATGTTTATATTTGTTCCATTGTTTATGCATTTAATCTATGCTTATATAATATGGTGAATGTAATGCATTAATTTCATGTGGATGGTATAATACAAATGAACCTGTATGCTTTAATAACTTAAAACATAATGAATGAATCTAATGTGTTTAACAGACGAATTGCAGACACCAAAAAATGCATGATAATCGTGAATGAAAATGTTAATCCTTATCATAAGAATTAATCATTTATACATACATATGTGAGATGTAAGGGCTTTCCCTATAAGATTTTGTAAACTAAAATATATGCATAAAATAGTTAGTGTTCGTCAAAATATTATTGTTGATATTCATCCAATATCTATCCTATTTTATGCACACCCCTTAATAAATAAACGTTCATAAGAAAAACTATGACTGTTTGATGATATGATTTGTTGCTATAGGGGAGTTTTTGAGGTTTTCCATGAAACTCAAAAACCCTACTTGATTAATCAAAATTTGTATAATGACTACACAAGACTCCTGAAAGATACAAACCTGTTAAGAAGACCAAGATATTCACTATCCCTGTGTGTGCAAAGTGAATATATTGAATGAACAATAAAACTACCTCATTGTCAGGTAGGTTTCATTCAATCCATTGTTGTAATGAGGATCACCATATGGTCATCATGATCCTAAGTTTGGACATAGTTGGATTTAACTAGTAGGCAATACAAGCCACCTAAAGCTAGCACATCCATAAGCTAATATTGGTCTATACAAAAGAAGGTTGCTAATGTGACAGATATATCATCACGTGTAAGGATACTCCATTGCCAATCAGGTTTCATTCAACCCATTGTTGTAATGGAGATCACCCCATGGCATTTTAATATTGAAGATTCCAGAGATTCAAGCTCGTTACCCCCTTCTTTTCTTTTGATTGATTGGGATACTTGCTCATGCTTAGTGATGATAATCACTATTTTTTTGCATTTTGTTTTATTTTGGAGCAAGGGATTTGCTTAGTGATGAAAATCACTGTTTATTTTACTTTGCTTTGGGAGTTTTTCTCATTTGTGATAGAGCAAGGGATTGTTTGGGTAGGGGGAGATTGTCCTTTTGTTAATGCTCAACATTCTAGACCATGCACATAATAATATGAGAAAGGAAGACCTTTCGTTTAAGATGACCAAGACCACTTTGTAGTGTCATATTTCCTTGTTCAAACTAGGATTGTTCATGTTTAAAATTGTGTTGGGATTTTGAGATATGCAAGGTACTATCAAAATTAGACCTCAACTCCAATAGCCAAGATAACTTTCTACAAAATCTAAAAATACAACTAGAGATGGTTGAATGATTGAAAACCCTAGTATACACCTGATAACAACTCATAAGTTGTGTTTAAAAATACATTTACTCATAAGGAATATGAATAATGATGATTTTGAGGATGCATGATTGGCATACAAATATAGTATCATTCGTAAAAATGTAAACATGACTTATCCTAATGCAAGTGCAATGGATGAATATGCCTAATGCAATACAACTAATGAAATGCAAATGTAAATGTTTTTGATGTTTTGAATTGTTTTTGTGTTTTATTTTATTTTATTTGTTATTTGATGATTTTTATTGTTTTTGTGATTTTTGATTGTTTTATGATTTTTAGGAGGAAGGTGTGATACCTTGTGTACCCCCAACATGTGTGGTGATTGATGATAGTGTAGAAGGTGTGATACTTTCAAAATATCCAATTTGCTTCATCACTTATGATGTGGATGAAGGGCAAGGTGTGACACCTTAAAGTGTTAGGAAAAATCTTCAGATTCCACACCTGCAAGAGGAAGCACAATAACAAAAATATAGAACACAAAAATAGTAACACAAGTGACACCGAGATTTTATGTGGAAACCTACAATGTGCAAGAAAATCCATGGGGCAATGGCAACTTCTTCTTTTATTATTTTCAACAAAAAATACATTCACGTCCTTGATGTTTTCCAAAAAATTCACGCACTCTCTAACATTATGCAAGGGAGCACATCCCTTTTATAGAGCAGAGTAAGACTCCAAACTGTTCATTTCATCTTCCAATAGAAGCCTCCAAATAACTATTCATTTCAGCTTCCAAAGACTCTTAGTCTTCCGCTCCCAAGACTGTTCGTCTTTCACATTTTATCATCTAACTAGACGTCCAATGCATGACGTCTAATGGGCATGATGTCTGTCAGACCAGACGTCTGGAAACCTAGATGTCTACCAGACTAGACGTCTGGTAGCCCAAAAATTTGGATTAGATGTCTAGCAGGTCAGACGTTTGCCCTGTCACCTAGACGTCTGACCCAAATGTCTAGCAGGTCAGACATCTAGCTGACATGTATACTGCCTTCATACCTAACATTTTCCCACTTGAAGTCAGTATTCGAGAATTCTTCTGCCAAAATATTTCATCCAGTGCCAATTTCCCAATGCTGCCCTTATTACTTTTTTAGCAATCCCAAAGAAGTTCTGCACCACTCAAACTTCTCTACCTTGACCGACTTTGTAAGCATATCTGCAGGATTCACTTTAGTGTCAATTTTCTTCAATAGGATTCTACCTTCTTCCACCACATTTTTGATAAAGTGGTACTTGACATCAATGTGTTTCGTGTGATCATAGAATGTTGGATTCTTCACTAATTGAATATCACTCAGCGTAATTTTCTCCTGCATTGAATTGAAGTCACCCAACAATCACTCTAGCCAAATTGCCTCTTTGCTGGCATGAGTTGCTGCAATGTATTCTACTTCAGTGGTTGATAAGGCCACAAAATACTGCAACTTAGAAGCCCAACTCATCACTCCTCCAGCAAGGGTGAAGGTATATCCTGTAGTAGATTTTCTCCCATCTTTATCTCCACCATAATCAGAATCCACAAAACCTGTAACTTGCAAATCTATCGATCCAAAGTAAATGGCAACATCTGAAGTGGCTATTAAATATCTAAATATCCACTTCATCGCATTCCAATGCTCCTTACCAGGATTTTCCATGTACTAGTTGACTACTCCCACTGCTTGGGCAATATCTGGTCTGGTGCTCACCATGGCATACATGAGGCTTCCTATTGCTGATGAATACGGTACACGAGATGCTTGTCTTCTCTGCTTCCATTATAAGACACTAGTTGGAATACAACTTTAAGTGTGGAAGAAATGGGGTACTAACTGGTTTAGCATTCTGCATATTGAAGTGCTACAAAATATTTTCCACATATGACTTTTGACTTAACCAGATCTTTCTTCCTTTTTTTCCTTGTGTATCTTCATCCCTAAAATTTGGTTTGTTGCTCCTAAATCCTTCATTTCAAATGTCCTAGACATCTGAGCCTTAAGTTCAATAATTTTCTTTATGTTGGGACCTACAACCAATATATCATCAACATACAAGAGTAAAATTAGAAAACTACCATCGTAAAACCTCTTATAGTATGCACAATGGTCAACTTCACTCCTGCTGAAACCTTGGCTCTTCATGAAGGTATTAAATTTCCTGTACCACATCCTTGATGCTTGTTTCAACCCGTACAGTGATTTATTTAGTCTGCAAACCAAATGCTCTTTGACTCTTTCTACATAGCCCTCAGGTTGATCCATATATATCTCTTCCTCGAGATCACCATACAAGAAAGCAGTATTTACATCAAGCTACTCCAGTTCCAAATCCTATGTAGCTACAAGTGCAAGTAGAACTCTGATAGTAGTCATCTTCACAATTGGAGAGAAAATTTTATTAAAGTCAACACCTAACTTCTGCACATAGCCCTTTGCCACCAAGCAAGCTTTATAGCGTTCCAACAACCCGTTGTTGTTCTTCTTCACTTTGTACACCCACTTTTTTCTAATAGTCTTTCTTCCAGGTGGGAGATCCACAAGTTCCCAAGTTTTGTTCTTTTGAAGTGCCTCGATTTCTTCCACTTTGCTGCATTCTTAGACTCTCTAGCTTCCTGAAATGAACTAGGTTCACCATCATCAGTTAACAAAGCAAAAGAGGATTGATACACATGAGAATACCTTTCCAAACACTTTTGTGGACGTGTAGATCTTCTAACCCAATGATCTGTCGATTCTGGCTCTTGGTCTTATGACCGTTGTGGCTGCTCTACTTCTTGTTCTACTTGTTTTTCTACATTCTGATCAAAAACTTCAGCATGTTCATCTTCATAGTCATCTTCACTCAATTCTACTTCAACAGGTACAACATTATGATTTTGTTGTACCTCCTTCCTTTGCATGGTTTTTTCATCAATAATTACATCTTGGATAATAATTACCTTATGGGTAGTAGGATCCCATAGTCTATACCCCTTCACTATATCTCCATAGTTGAGAAAAACACAATTGCTTGACTTCGGGTTAAGCTTGGACATTTTTTCTTTGGGTACATGGGCAAACACGTCGCAACCAAAAGTGCGCAAATGAGAGTAATCAATTGGCTTACAACACCAAACTTCCTCTGAAATATGTCCATCCAATGTAGTTGTAGGTGACCTGTTAATAAAATAAACAACTATATTAACAACCTCCGCCCAATTTTTTTTTCCAACATGGCTGTGCTAAGCATGCTTCTTGCACATTCCATGATTGTGCGATTCATCCACTCAGCCACACCATTTTGTTATGGAGTGTATGGTACAGTCTTCTGGTATTTAATACCTTTTTGTATACAAAATTTATCAAATTACTTGGAGCAATATTCAACCCCTGAAGAACACAAGCTTATACTGAGAGGGGGGGTGAACAATATAAGACCTCTTTTTACTTTTTCCATTATACTTCAAAATAGTAAAGCAATATACCCAAAGCAATATCAAAGCAATGCACAATATCATCCACAAAGTGACACCAATTTTAACGTGGTTCACCCGCAATGGTCAGGCTACGTCCACAAAATTTTTCTCTAAAAGTTATCTCAAAGTTCTTTGGGAATCCTTCCCAATTACAATGTTTATGAGCCTCGGCCCAAAAGGAGATACCTTACCACAATTAGAATTTATGAGCCTCTACTCAAAGGAGATATCTTCCCCTATGCTCTGGAAATGATACCTCAAAAGATCAACTGCCTCTACCTCTTGCCATCATGTGGAACTCCTTTCCACCGAAGACCTTCTGTCCTCAATGCTTAGCCTAAGAGACCTCTGCCTTCTATGATCACGTCCACAGTAGCTCAGCAACCTGTACCAAACACAGTCAGTCGGTCTAGTACAAGTCTTCCTCTGTCTATCAGATATGTTCAACTCTTTGAACAAATCAATCCTCTACATACAAGCCTTCTCAAAGACTTGCCAAATCTGTCCTCAGGTTATTCTCATAGAACCGATGCACCTCTGTCCTCAAGTTCTCTGATAGAACTATCAAACTCAGCTCACAAGTCCTCTCGCTAGGACTCGTCCAAATCTGCTCACAAGTCCCCATCGGAACCTGTCCAAAACTGCTCACAAGTCCCCACCGAAACCTGTCCGAAACTACTCACAAGTCCCCACCGGAACCTGTCCAAAAACTCGCTCACAAGTCCCCACCGGAACCTGTCCAAAAACTCAGCAAGCTCACCAAGAAAAAATTTCTTAGTAGGAAATCACAAAGTGAATTGTTAGAGACCCAATGTGATTTATCAAACTCATAGACACATAAAGAGAATTTTTAGAGACTCAATATGTTCTATACTCAACTCCCAATCTCAAAACTCAACTCAAATCAACTCAGCTCAAATCTCAATCTCAAATCTGAAAACTCAACTCAATATCTACTCAGCTCAATCTCAATCTCAAATCTGAAAACTCAACTCAATATCTAAAATGGATAGGATAGAATGTTTTCTTTCAAGAACATGAAACCCCAACAATTGCCAACTATACAAAGAATCACATAACAATGATACTCATGTTCTTTTCACCATCAATTAGGGCTTCAACAACAATGCTCATCAAACAAGGTTTAGTCAACACCATTCAACTCAAAACACAACCTTGAAGCATTTCACAATCAACATTAGAAAAGGAAACAAGTAGAACTCCTTTTCTCTCCAATATTGTTTGAACAAAAAACATCCACCAACTCAAATCTCAATAGCACAAAACAACTTTTCAAATCATCAACAAAGAAGTAAGCCCAACAGTTTAACCAAGTAAAGAATAGCTTGATTATAACCAATTTAATGAAAGCTAATGTCAATCTCAAAGCTGCCCACTTAAGGTTTCACAACTTCACACAAGAAGCAATTCTAACCTTAAAACATCATGCTTTCATTTCCATAATCAACCAAAAGCACTCTCAACATTACAAGAAATATTTATCCCTTATACACCTTATTTCTCCCTTATAGTCTTATCAACAAAAAACTTTATCTCTCATAAGAATGCAATAAGATAATGCAAACAACACTTTCAAAAGAATCTTTTATCAAAATAAAGCAAGCTTCAAACTCCTTATAACTCCTAAGCTATTTTTCTCTCTAATAAACTTCCTCCATCCGCAAAATACACTAGCAAAAATTAATTTCGAAAATACCTTGGCCAACACCAAAAATCATGCTATGGAGAAATTACGCATGAACTCTAACACCACCCACTGCGTCCACTTCAATGAAGAAAAACCCTTTTGCGTTATTCGAACGCGGAACCTCTCGTTCGGGTAGCACGCCAATAGCCTAGCCGCTACCGGTGCGCCAAAGGCGTCTGGTGAGGTATGAACCTCACTCTGATTCCCTTGTACCTTCTATGCCAGGGCTAAAATAAACAGCAGGCCTCCCTATCTTCTGACGTGAATGACAACGACGAAACCTTATGGCAGATACAAAAAAATGAACGGTGGATATCCGAACAGCGGATCACAAAATCTCAGCGAAGAACACTTTTCGAAAATGCGGATGGGATGATCTTTGATCTTCATCGTGGGAGATTTATATGCATATTTCCCATAAACTATTGACGTCAGCGAGGGGTTTAATGTCGGTAGAGGAGTTTAACATGTCGGTGGAGGTCTTGGCTAGCACCCACAAACTTAGAACATAGCACCATCAAAGTTAAGACATTTGCACCATGGGTTAGGAGAACCCAATGCAAACAAATATTTATTTAAAAATAATTAAAAGGAACCTTAACAAGGTTTTAAATTATTTAAATAAATACTTCCTCCTAGAACAAAATGCATTAAACTAATGCATCCACCTGTAATATTTAAACCTGCCAACTTGGGGTTTACAAAAGACCTTTGAAACTATCATGCCATAACCTTCATCAAAACAAATTGTTTGACATCAAATCAAATTCCTTCAAGAACTTCTTGACATCAATGAAAACTTATACACTTGAGAAAAGGCAATGTACCCAAAGTACCCAAAATTGCCAACAATCTCCCCCTTTGTCATTGAGGGCAAACCTTTACTGAAAACACTTCTCAAGAGCCAAAACTGAAACCAACTGTGCTAACAACTGACCAACTGTGCCCACAACTGAGAATATTCCTTTGAAGTTTTGCTCCCCCTAACTTGAAGATCTCCTCTTCACTTTGAAGCTCTCCCCCTTACTCATATCTCTACCCCTTTTTCATCAATGGCAAAGGGTCATCGTTGGGGCTCGGGACTAAGAATGAGCCTCTTAGCTTAGTCCCTCCCCCACCTCCTGATGAGGTGATTAATTTTGGGGTGGGAGTAAAACTCCCATTAGGTACTGATCATCATCAGCGTCTATAACTTCCTTGCCAGGCCTTCTCTTGAACTCTTTGCCCATATTCCTGTTCTTGTCACTGTTCTTGTCCATGCCTTGATCCTTGGACCTGATCATGCCATTGTTCCTGTTCCTGTATTATGGAATTTTAGCTCTACACTTGTCTGATTATGTGACCTTCATTGTTGCACTTGAAACACTTGACGATGTTGTTTCTCTGAGATAAACCTGATATTTGAATCCACCAGTTTTGACCAAACCTGTTATGACCAAACCTATTCTGACCAAACCTGTTATGGCCAAACTTGTTCTGACCAAACCTGTTCTGGCCAAACCTATTTTGACCAAACCTGTTCTTGTTATTTGCCTTACAATAAACTACCTTGTGCCCAAACTATTGACAAGAGTAGCAATACCCTTGAAAGTAACTAGCACTTTTGAAACTGTCATTTACCTCCTTCACTTGAGCCATGCAATGTGAAGCCATGTGACCAAACCTGTGACAAGCAAAACATCTGCCTTGAAAATTTCCTTTATTTGACCTCTTAGGTTCTGAAAACTTCTTCTCATTCTGAATTCTATTTTCTATTTTTGTGCATCTATCATTCAAGGACTCCTTTTCTAAAATACTTTCCTCATCAGAACTCTCTTCCTTTTGGAGTCTCTTACTAGACTCTCCAACTTGTTCCTTGTGTGGCTTGACAAAACCAAGGCTTGTTTTATCTGTTGTCTTTCTTTGACCTTTTATGAGTGACTTAACCTTTTTGGAGCTATCTTGAAACCTGTAAAGCTTATCCTTGTACTCTTTAGTTTCCTCTTTCAAAGAAGCCATTTTCTGTTCTAACTCACTATACTCAAGAACCTTAGACTCTAACTCATCCTTGAGTTCCTGTGTCTTAGCTATAGAGAAGTCAAGAATTTCTATAAGATCATCTCTCTCCATACAACATTCATCTAACTTATCCTTGAGTCTAGCATTCTTCTTTCTTTCCTTTTTCAAAGCACTTAGAGCACTAATAAGTTCACTTTCAAGATCCTTTATTTGATTTCCTTTTGAATCATCAAAGCCTTTTTCAGATTTCTTATCACTAGAGGTGCTACCCTTTTCAAAAACCATACATGCATCTTCCTTATAGTTTTTTGAAGCATCCTCATACATACTAGAAACCAAATCATTATTTGTGCAATCATCCTCAAGGTGACCAAAGTTTCCACATCTAAGACATTTCATGATAATGAATCTATGTTTCGGTTCTTCCTCCTTTTTTGATATGAACAACATCTCATTTTCATTATCACTTGAAGAACTTTCACTATCACTACTAGAACACTTACTTGCTTTGTCTAGGTAGAAACTCTTCTTGTGCTTGTGAGAATACCTCTTTCCTTGATTGCTATGCTCATCTTTGTTTTTCCTGTGATGCTTGTGCTTTTCAGAATCCTTGCTCTTAGAATCCTGTTTATCTTCATCACTTTCATTCTTGGGAATAGTACAGTCAGTAGCATAATGATCAAAATTTCCACAATTGAAACATCTTACATTTTTCATACTTTTGTGCTTTCTAGAGAACTTGTCTTTCTTGCTGTAATATGCCTCTTCATCACTAGAAGACTCATCACTATCTTGAAGCTGTTTACCCTTGGATTTCTTGGTAGCTTTGAAAGTCGCCTCTTTCTTGACATCAACCTTCACTTGAGTTCTCAACTCAAATGCTACAAGTATACTATGGAGCTCATCCTTTTTCAACTTATCCAAATCTTTAGCTTCCTCAATAGCAGAAATATTTTCACTAAATCTATTAGGAAGAGATCTTAAAATCTTATCACAAACATCATTTTCAACAAGCTCAAGACCTAAGTATTTCATGGAGTTAACAACCTCATCCATACGAAGCATGTAGTCACTAATCTTTTCATCAATTCATCTTGAGTTGTTCAAACATACCTTTGAAGTGTCTCAACTTGACCTTTCTGACATTTGTATCACCTGTATGAACCTGAAGAACATGGACTTATACTGAGAGGGGGGTGAACAGTATAAGACTTAACCAATTAATAATTTTAACTTTAGATAGCAATGGCATCAACACAACATTAATCAAGACAGAAAGCATCACACATTGAAGACCCATTTTTAACGTGGTTCACCCAAAATGGTTGGGCTACGTCCACAAAAACTTTTCTCTAAAAGTTATCTCAAAGTTCTTTGGGAATCCTTCCCAATTACAATGTTTATGAGCCTCGGCCCAAAGGAGATACCTTCCCCTCTGCTCTGGAAATGATCCCTCAGAAGATCAACTGCCTCTACCTCTTGCCAAGCACGTGGAACTCCTTTCCACCGAAGACCTCCTGTCCTCAATGCTTAGCCTAAGAGACCTCTGCCTTCTATGATCACGTCCACAGTAGCTCAACAACCTGTACCAAACACAGTTAGTCGGTCTAGTACAAGTCTTCCTCTGTCCGTCAGATCTGTCCAACTCTTGAACAAATCAATCCTCTCGCATACAAGCCTTCTCAAAGACTTGCCAAATCTATCCTCGAGGTTCTTCTCATAGAACCAATGCACCTCTGTCCTCAAGTTCTCTGATAGAACTATCAAACTCAGCTCACAAGTCCTCTGCTAGGACCTATCCAAATCTGCTCACAAGTCCCCACCGGAACCTATCCAAAACTCGCTCACAAGTCCCCACCGGAACCTGTCCAAAATCGCTCACAAGTCCCCACCGGAACCTGTCCAAAACCTGCTCACAAGTCCCCACTGGAACCTATCCAAAAACTCAGCAAGCTCACCAAGAAAAACTTATAAATCGCTGTCCAAGAAACTCCGAATTTCGTGGCATAAAGACGTTTTAATAAAAACGTGTGTTACTCTAGCAAAGCACCCCCGCGAGACTCGAAACGGCGACCTCCGCCAATGCAGCGCCCAACAAGCAGCCTTCGCCGCCACTAGCCCACGCGGGCTACGAAGTTCACAAGTGAACTTCCCTCCACTTCACCCTCGAAAAAAACTCCCGAAGACTTTTCAACCGCACGTGCTTCTAAGTCTTCCTTCGATCGCAGCGAATACAGAGCACAAACACCGCAAATTGCATTCGGGGAATTTTGAATTAATTAGCCTTCCAACCTTAGGAGTTGGAGAATAAATAGTCTCTTCGAAGACACCTTGACGTCGGCGAAAATAAAGACCATTTCGAAATTAATCAAAAGTCTTTTCAAAAAGGGTTTAAAAACCCTTAAATAATTTTAATAAATTAAGAATAAAAAAAGGTTTAAAAACCTTTAAGTATTTTTAATAAATTAAAAATAATTTCTCCCTTAATTAATTAAATAATTAATTAATTAAAACCTTGAAGGGTTTTAAATAATAATTAAATAAATAATAAAGAGAACCTCCATTGGTTTTAATAAAAACCATTTAACTTGGTTTTAATAAAAACCCTATCCAACTTGGTTTTAATAAAAACCGGTTTGGTTTTAATGAAAAACCCTTGCCAATGGAATCTCTCCGGATTCTCTTAAAAATATTCTCTTGGAATCTTCCACCTTTGAAGCCAACACATCCTCTTAACATTAATGCCATTTCCTTTTGACATCAATGACAACTCATAGACAAGAAGCTAGGATCTCAAACCCAAAATTGCCAACAATCTCCCCCTTTGTCATTGATGGCAAACCATGCTTCTCAACAACACAGAAACTCAACATAAATAGCTCCCCCTGTCTTGAGGCTTTCCTCTTCACTTTGAAGCTCTCCCCCTTACTCATATCTCTCCCCCTTTGTCATCAATGGCAAAGGGTCACCTTTGGGGCTCGGGACTAAGAATGAGCCTCTTAGCTTAGTCCCTCCCCCACCTCCTTGATGAGGTGATTAATTTTGGGGTGGGAGTACAACTCCCAATTTCTCCCTTAGATACTCAAACGTATCTCTTGGAAGAGGTTTGGTGAAGATATCTGCAATCTGCTCTTTAGTAGACACATACTCTACCTTGACTTGCTTGTCTTGCACTTTCTCCCTTAGAAAGTGATACTTGATGGAAATATGCTTTGTCCTTGAGTGCATTACCGGATTTTTGGAAATACTTATGGCACTTGTATTATCACAAAGTATGGAGATGGGTTGTTCATGCTTGACTTTGAAATCCTCCAAGGTGGTTTTCATCCATAAAACCTGTGTACACCCAGCCACTGCTGCTATGTATTCAGCCTCTGCTGTAGATAAGGAAACTGAAGGTTGTTTCTTACTTAGCCAAGAAACCAAACTCTTTCCCAGAAAGAATGCTCCACCACTAGTGCTTTTCCTGTCATCAATACCGCCTGCCCAATCTGCATCTCGTATAAGCTGTGAGGGTGAAATCATCACCTTTGGGATACCAAAGCCCAAAGTCCATAGTGCCCTTCAGATATCCGAATATCCTCTTAACTGCTATAACATGAGAATATTTTGGAGCTGCCTGAAATCTTGCTACTAACCCAACCGCCCGCATGATATCCGGTCCGGTAGCTGTAATATATAATAAACTGCCAATCATAGATCTATACAACCTCTGATCTGCCACTGGAGATTCATCATCTTTACTCATCTTGCACCCTGTAATCATTGGAGTACACACTGGTTTGTTGTCCATCATCCCAAATTTCTTCAACATTTCTTTGATATACTTTCCTTGAGAGAGAAATATACCATCCTTTGATTGAGCAATCTGAAGACCTAAAAATAATGACAGCTCTCCAATCATAGACATCTCAAATTCCTTCTGCATGGTGTTAGCAAAAACTTTGCACATCTGAGTATTATTTCCCCCAAAAATAATATCATCAACATAGACAACCATAATCAACATATCATCATTTTCATTCTTAATATACAAATTGCTATCTCGCCACGCCTTCCCGAAGCCTTGCTCATGAAGATACCTGTCAAGTCTTGAGTACCAAGCCCTAGGTGCTTGCTTTAACCCATACAAGGCCTTTTTCAGTTTACACACATAGTCTGACTGTTCCGAGAGAGACTCCTGGCTGTTCTATGTAGACTTCTTCTACCAACACCCCATTTAGAAAAGCTGACTTTACATCCATTTGATATACCTTGAATGATTTGAAGCTTGAAAGGGCCAAAAATATTCTGATAGCTTCAAGACGAGCAACAGGAGCAAACGTCTCTTCGAAATCAACACCTTCTACTTGAGCATAACCTTTGCAGACTAACCTAGCTTTGTTTTCGACAATATTTCCATCCTCATTGAGTTTATTTCTGAATATCCATTTTGTGCCAATGACATTCTTGTCCTTAGGTCTTGGAACCAATTCCCAAGTTTCACTTTTCTCTATTTGATTTAGCTCTTCATCCATTGCTTTTACCCAAAACTTATCTCCACATGCTTCACTGAAATCTTTTGGCTCAATCTGAGATAACAATGAAACATTCATAGAATCATGTGAAGGAATGACTCTTCTTCTTGTTTGCCCGCTATTTGGATCACCAATGATCAAATATTTGGGATGATGTTTCTGAACATATCGTGAAGGAGTTTTGGGAAGCAGTTGTTGTCTTTCCTCTTCTTCATCTGAAACCTCTCTGAATTCTTCTTGACAAATTTCATCACCGAGTTCCTTGACCGGTTCTCTTATCCCTGTCTTTTCATCAACTCGTTACATTTATGCTCTCTACAACCGTATGAGTTCTTTTGTTGAAGCATCTGTAGGCCTTGCTTCTACTGGAATATCCAAGAAAGATTCCCTCATCACACCTAGGATCAAACTTACCCAAATTCTGATCTTCCCTTCTGATGAAGCACTTACTCCCAAACACTTTGAAGTATTTTACTGTAGTTGGTCTTCCTTTCCACAACTCATAAGGAGTTTTATGATGATTGACTCTAAGTTGGGCCCTGGTGATAATGTAGACTGTCGTACTGACTGCCTCTTTCCAAAAACCATCTGAAAGTTTTGACTCATTTAACATAGCTCTAGCCATATTTTCAATAGTTCTATTTTTCCTTTCAACTACTCCATTTTGTTGAGGAGTTCTTGCTGTTGAATATTCTCTTTTGATTCCTTGTTGCTCACAGTATTCCACAAATTCATTTGAAGTGAACTCTCCTCCTCTATCTGATCTTAAGCATTTGATTCTCTTGTCAGTCTCATTTTCAATCATTTCTTTGAAAGCTTTAAATTTTTCAAAAGCTTCAGATTTTTCTTTGAGAAAAGTAACCCAAGTCATTCTAGAATAATCATCTATAAACAACATGAAGTAGCTTTCTCCCTGAATGCTCTGAGTTCTGGTAGGGCCACATAAATCAGTATGAATAAGATCCAATGGTTTTGAAGAAGTATACCCTTTTGATTTGAAACTGGTTCTGGTCTATTTTCCATGTTGACAAGGACCGCAAATGATGTTATGGGGCCTTTTTATTTTGGGCAAGTCTCTAATCGCTTCCTTGTTACTAATATTGACAAGATTATCAAAGCTCAAATGCCCCAATATTTTATGCCATAACCAACTCTCATCTTCTTGAGTTAGAAAACACTTTTCCTTTTTTATCTCACTTAGCATGTAAAGATTGTTTGGAGTCCTTGTAGCACTAGCAATGAGTTTTCCATTTTTTTCTTTACTTATCTCACATCTATCTGAAAAGAAAGATACTATGTGCCCTTGATCACAAAGTTGACTCACACTTAGAAGATTATGTCTTAGGCCTTCTACATAAAGCACATTTTCTGTTTTGGATTTCCCATCCAAACTAAGAGTCCCTTTACCACATATTTTAGCTGACCTGTTATCTCCAAAACTGATTGTTCCTCTGTTTGTTTCTTTTAAGACCAAAAACTTTTCCTTTTCACCAGTCATATGTTTTGAACAACCACTATCAAGATACCATTTTTCTACTTTGTCTTGAGCATGAAAAGCAGTTTGAACTATCATTGACTTAGATTTGATCTCATTTCTCTTTTTAGTGAACTCAAGGCTAGATCTATCCAAACCGCACATCCTTGCTATATGCCCAAAATTCTTGCACTTGTAACACATGACATTTTTATTCATAAGAGGTGCAAAAGAGTTAACATTTTCCTTACTATGGCTATTCAAAGACTTATTGCAATGCATAGCTTTGTGACCAAATTTCTTGCAGGAAAAACAATAGCCATGGAAAGTATTATGTAACCTGTTTTGATGCCTTGGATGATTGTTCTTCTTGTGACCAACTGGAATCCACCGCTCTTCAGGATGAAGATTGATCTTGCTCGAAGACCCTATTTCATGAATGGTGATACAATCCTTCTTTTGCTTTTCACATGGAGTATTCTATCTGAGAGCCAACTGTTCCAACTTCACTCTAAGAGACATAACCTCTTCTTCTAGTTTCTCGCAATCAGCTTCCTTTCCTTTGAGAGCCTCTGTCGAACCTCGTTCAACCTTCTTCCCTTCTTCAGCTAGAATTTTGAAGTCTATAACACTTTGAGACAATTCTGATCTTGCTATCTCTTCTTCCCGACATTGATGCTTGAGAACAGAATTCTCTTCCCTAAATTTCTCAAGCTTTCTTAAAGCCAAGAAGAATTCACCTTTGAGATCGAACTCAACCTCTTCATCTCTTTCTCGAATCTGTATGTTCCTCCGATAGATCCTTCTCCAAGTCGTTAGGCTCTTTCTGGAGAGACCGGCTCTGATACCAATTGAAGAACATGGACTTATACTGAGAGGGGGGTGAACAAGTATAAGACTTAACCAATTAATAATTTTAACTTTAGATAGCAAGTGGCATCAACACAACATTAATCAAGACAGAAAGCATCACACATTGAAGACCCATTTTTAACGTGGTTCACCCAAAATGGTTGGGCTACGTCCACAAAAACTTTTCTCTAAAAGTTATCTCAAAGTTCTTTGGGAATCCTTCCCAATTACAATGTTTATGAGCCTCGGCCCAAAGGAGATACCTTCCCCTCTACTCTGGAAATGATCCCTCAGAAGATCAACTGCCTCTACCTCTTGCCAGCACGTGGAACTCCTTTCCACCGAAGACCTCCTGTCCTCAATGCTTAGCCTAAGAGACCTCTGCCTTCTATGATCACGTCCACAGTAGCTCAGCAACCTGTACCAAACACAGTCAGTCGGTCTAGTACAAGTCTTCCTCTGTCTTGTCAGATCTGTCCAACTCTTGAACAAATCAATCCTCTGCATACAAGCCTTCTCAAAGACTTGCCAAATCTGTCCTCAGGTTCTTCTCATAGAACCAATGCACCTCTGTCCTCAAGTTCTCTGATAGAACTATCAAACTCAGCTCACAAGTCCTCTGCTAGGACCTGTCCAAATCTGCTCACAAGTCCCCACCGAAACCTGTCCAAAACTCGCTCACAAGTCCCCACCGGAACCTGTCCAAAACTGCTCACAAGTCCCCACTGGAACCTGTCCAAAACTCTCACAAGTCATAGAACTGTAATGAAACTTCAAGCTCACCACACAACTCTCAAACTTATAAATCGTTGTCCAAGAAACTCCGAATTTCGTGGCATAAAGATGTTTTAATAAAAACGTGTGTTACTCTAGCAAAGCACCCCCGCGAGACTCGAAACGGCGACCTCCGCCAATGCAGCGCCCAACAGCAGCCTTCGTTGCCACTAGCCCACGCGGGCTACGAAGTTCACAAGTGAACTTCCCTCCACTTCACCCTCAAAAAAAAACTCTCGAAGACTTTTCAACCGCACGTGCTTCTAAGTCTTCCTTCGATCGTAGCGAATACAGAGCACAAACACCGCAAATTGCATTCGGGGAATTTCGAATTAATTAGCCTTCCAACCTTAGGAGTTGGAGAATAAATAGTCTCTTCGAAGACACCTTGACGTCGGCGGAAATAAAGACCATTTCAAAATTAATCAAAAGTCTTTTCAAAAAGGGTTTAAAAACCCTTAAATAATTTTAATAAATTAAGAATAAAAAAGGTTTAAAAACCTTTAAGTATTTTTAATAAATTAAAAATAATTTCTCCCTTAATTAATTAAATAATTAATTAATTAAAACCTTGAAGGGTTTTAAATAATAATTAAATAAATAATAAAGAGAACCTCCATTGGTTTTAATAAAAACCATTTAACTTGGTTTTAATAAAAACCCTATCCAACTTGGTTTTAATAAAAACCCTTGCCAATGGAATCTCTCCGGATTCTCTTAAAAATATTCTCTTGGAATCTTCCACCTTTGAAGCCAACACATCCTCTTAACATTAATGCCATTTCCTTTTGACATCAATGACAACTCATAGACAAGAAGCTAGGATCTCAAACCCAAAATTGCCAACAGAACCACCTTCAACTGATTCCACATTTCACTAGTTGTCTTGCAGTGAATCACTTTGGTGAGATCTGCTTTCTATAATCCTTTCAGGATTGCATTCATTGCTGTGATGTAGGAGCATTTCTTCTTTAGTATTGGGACCATGTTCAGGAATAGTGTACTCATCTTCAATCACTTCCCAAACCTCATTTCCAAGTGCCATTAGATGAACCTTCATCCTTGCACTCCAAAGACCAAAATCTGACTCATCAAGAATAGGTGCTACATTGCCACTTGAATGATCCATTGTGTTCTTTACTAGCTTTTCCTTCAAGCTGTTAAAATTTTCGAAGGCACCTGCTCTAATACCAATTGAAGAACACAAGCTTATACCGAGAGGGGGTGAACAGTATAAGACCTCTTTTTACTTTTTCCATTATACTTCAAAACAAGTAAAGCAATATACCCAAAGCAATATCAAAGCAATGCATAATATCATCCATAAAGTGACACCAATTTTAACGTGGTTCACCCAGAATGGCTGGGCTACGTCCACAAAAATCTTCTTTAAAAGTTATCTCAAAGTTCTTTGGGAATCCTTCCCAATTACAATGTTTATGAGCCTCGACCCAAAAGGAGATACCTTCCCCCAATCAAAATTTATGAGCCTTTGCTCAAAGGAGATATCTTCCCCTCTGCTCTGGAAATGATCCCTCAGAAGATCAACTACCTCTACCTCTTGCCAGCACATGGAAATCCTTTCCATCGAAGACCTCCTGTCCTCAATGCTTAGCCTAAGAGACCTTTGCCTTCTATGATCACGTCCACAACAGCTCAACAACCTGTAGCAAACATAGTCAGTTGATATAGTACAAGTATTCCTCTGTCTATCAAATCTATTCAACTCTTTGAACAAATCAATCCTCTACATACAAGCCTTCTCAAAGACTTGCCAAATCTATCCTCAGGTTCTTCTCATAGAACTAGTGCACCTCTATCCTCAAGTTATTTGATAGAACTATCAAACTCAGCTCACAAGTCCTCTACTAGGACCTGTCCAAATCTGCTCACAAGTCCCCACCGAAACCTGTCCAAAAATGCTCACAAGTCCCCACCGAAACCTGTCCAAAACTACTCACAAGTCCCCACCGAAACCTATCCAAAAACTGCTCACAAGTCCCCACCGAACCTGTCCAAAAACTCAGCAAGCTCACCAAGAAAAACTTTCTTAGTAGGAAATCACAAAGTGAATTGTTAGAGACCCAATGTGATTTGTCAAACTCATAGAAGCATAAAGATAATTGTTAGAGACTCAATATGTTCTATACTCAACTCCCAATCTCAAAACTCAACTCAAATCAACTCAGCTCAAATCTCAATCTCAAATTTGAAAACTCAACTCAATATCTACTCAGCTCAATCTCAATCTCAAATCTAAAAACTCAACTCAATATCTGAAATGGATAGGATAGAATGCTTTATTTCAAGAACATGAAACCCCAACAATTGCCAACTATGCAAAGAATCACATAACAATGATACTCATTTTCTTTTCACCATCAATTAGGGCTTCAACAACAATGCTCATCAAACAAGGTTTAGTCAACACAATTCAACTCAAAACACAACCTTGAAGCATTTCACAACCAACATTAGAAAAGGAAACAAGTAGAACTCATTTTCTCTCCAATATTGTTTGAACAAAAAGCATCCACCAACTCAAATCTCAATAGCACAAAACAACTTTTCAAATCATCAACAAAGAAGTAAGCCCAACAGTTTAACCAAGTAAAGAATAGCTTGATTATAACCAATTTAATGAAAGCTAATGTCAATATCAAAGCTGCCCACTTAAGGTTTCACAACTTCACACAAGAAGCAATTCTAACCTTAAAACATCATGCTTTCATTTCCATAATCAACCAAAAGCACTCTCAACATTACAAGAAATATTTATCCCTTATACACCTTATTTCTCCCTTATAGTCTTATCAACAAAAAACTTTATCTCTCATAAGAATGCAATAAGATAATGCAAACAACACTTTCAAAAGAATCCTTTATCAAAATAAAGCAAGCTTCAAACTCCTTATAA
The DNA here is from genome assembly GCA_028583015.1 of Wollemia nobilis. Lineage (NCBI taxonomy): Eukaryota > Viridiplantae > Streptophyta > Pinopsida > Araucariales > Araucariaceae > Wollemia > Wollemia nobilis. Next base: position 10,703,659 of record JAQPPZ010000442.1, on the reverse strand, counting down.
CTCCTAAGCTATTTTTCTCTCTAATAAACTTCCTCCATCCACAAAATACACTAGCAAAAATTAATTTCAAAAAAACCTTGGCCAACACCAAAAATCGCGCTATGGAGAAATTGCGCACGAATTCTAACACCACCCGCTACGTCCACTTCAATGAAGAAAAACCCTTTCGCGTTATTCGAATGCGGAACCTCCCATTCGGGTAGCGCGCCAACAGCCTAGCCACTACCGGTGCACCAAAGGCGTCCGGTGAGGTATGAATCTCGCTCTGATTCCCTTGTACCTTCTGCGCTAGGGCTAAAATAAACAATAGGCCTCCCTATATTCTGACGTGAACGATGACGATGAAACCTTACGACGGATACAAAAAAATGAACGACGGATATCCAAACAGCGGATCACGAAATCTCAGCGAAGAACACTTTTTGAAAATGCGGATGGGATGATCTTTGATCTTCATCGTGGGAGATTTATATGCATATTTCCCATAAACTATTGATGTCGGTGAGGGGTTTAACACGTCGACGGAGGAGTTTAACACGTTGGCGGAGGAGTTTAACACGTCGGTGGAGGTCTTGGCTAGCGCCCACAAACTTAGAACATAGCGCCATCAAAGTTAAGAAATTTGCGCCATGGGTTAGGAGAACCCAATGCAAACAAATATTTATTTAAAAATAATTAAAAGGAACATTAACAAGGTTTTTAATTATTTAAATAAATACTTCCTCCTGGACCCAAATGCATTAAACTAATGCATCCACCTATAATCTTTAAACCTGCCAACTTGGGGTTTACAAAAGACCTTTGAAACTGTCATGCCGTAACCTTCATCAAAACAAATTGTTTGACATCAAATAAAATTCCTTCAAGAACTTCTTGACATCAATGACAACTTATACACTTGAGCAAAGGCAATGTACCCAAAGTACCCAAAATTGCCAACACCCCCATTATCTGACCTGAGACACATAATTGACTTGCCCAAAATCTTTTCTACCCGTGCTTTGAACTCCTTAAATTTTTGCAAAGCTTCTGACTTCTTCAGAAAATAAACCCACACTCTCCTAAAATAATCATCTATAAAAGTCATAAAATAAATGGCACCATTCAAGGACTGAGTGGAGACAGGTCCAAATATATCTGAATGTATAAGTTGTAGAAAATCAGAACTCTTACTAGGAATTGCAGTAAACCGAACCCTCTTATGGTTGCAAAAAATACAGTGCTCACATAAGTCTAAATTGCAAGACTTAATCCCAGAAAGCATACCTCTGTCATGCAAACTTTTTAGGTCTTTTTCACTCATATGGCCTAGGCGTTGATGCCATAGCATTACTGCATCCTAAATATATGTTGCTGTTGCTGCATGGTTTGTCACTGTATCACTGCATAAACAGTATGATGTCCCATAAGATTCTCCCTTTGCTACTACAAGAGCTCCTTTGGTAATCTTGCAGTAGTTGTTACAAAAGGTGATAGAATATCCTAGCTTATCTATCATTTTTATTGATAGTAAATTCTTCCACAAATCGGGCACATGTTGCACATCACATAGCATCCTTTCTCTACCATTGTCCCACTTGACCCTTATATCCCCTCTTCCCATAATTTCTAAAGGATGATCATCACCCAAATAGACTTTTCCACCACAGTATGGCTGATATTTGTAAAACCAGTCTCTGTGGGGAGACATGTAGAAGGATGCACCTGAGTCTAAAACCCAGGTATATAAAATTGATCTACTGTTACTAATATAGAAGGCTTCACATGTTTCCATCTCTCCTGAATCTACTGCATTGGCTTCAGGTGATGGCTGATTTTGCTTTTCACCATTATTTAATTGCCAATAGTCCTTCTTGGAGTGTCCTGGCTTCCCACAATGCCAACACTTCCCTTTCTGCTTATGTCCTTTAGAATTAGATCTGGACTACTTTCTACCTTGTTTACTCCCCTCGAATGATCGACCTCTCACAGATAGGGCTTCATTGGTTGAGGGTTCCAGATATGTTTTTTGCCTCAACTCTTCTACCAACAAAGTGACTACCATGTCATAAAAATTAAGAGTTCTTGATGATGAATTACTAATGGTCATCACCATATGATCCCAAGTGTCCAGGAGGTAACAAAGTAGGATGATAGCTCTATATTCATCGTTCATCTTCACATTAACTGAAACCAGTTTACTGATCAGAGTATTAAACTCATTCAAATGATCTACCACGGATGAAATTTCCTTCATCCTCAAGCTATAAAGTTGGTTTTCAGAAAAACCTTGTTAGTTGCTGATTTTGTTTCATACAACTTTTCAAACTTTTGCCAAAGGGCTTCCGTGGTCTTTTCTTCAGCTACATTGAACAAGACAGAGTCTGCTAGGCAGAGACGAATTATAGAAATCGCCTTCTTGTCAAGCATTACCCACTCCTCATATTTCATGTTGCTCAGTTTACTCATAACCCCTTTCAAGGCTTGCGCTGGGTCATTGTAAACCAAAAAATCCTCCACCTTCATCTTCCATAGAGCAAAGTTCTTGCCATCAAAATTTCAATCTCAAAATTGGTTACACGTTTTGTCATTGTTGCAGCTCCCACTCACACAAAACCTTAGCTTTGATACCAGATGTTAGGAAAAATATTCAGATTCCACATCTACAAGAGGAAGCACAATAACAAAAATATAGAACATGAAAACAGTAACACAAGTAGATTTTACATGGAAATCTGTAACATGCAGGAAAAACCATGGGGCAATGACAACTTCTTTTATTATTTTCAGCAAAGATTACATTCACATCCTTTATAATTTTCCAACAATTTCATGGACTCTCTAAAATTATGCAAGGGATCACATCCCTTTTATAGAGTAGAGGAAGACTCCAAACTGTTCGTTTCATCTTCCAATGGAAGCCTCCAAAAAATTATTCATTTCAGCTTCCAAAGACTCTTCGTCTTCCACTCCCAAGACTGTTCATATTCCACATTTTTTCATCTACCTATACATCCTCTACATAACATCTACTAGGCATGACGTCTGGCCTAGACGTCTGCCAGACCAAACATCTGGTAGCCTAGATGTCTAGCCTAGATGTCTGCCAAACCAGACGTCTAGCAATCTAGACATCTAGCCTAGACGTCTAGCAACCCAGACGTCTGGCCTAGACGTCTAGTAGCCCAAAAATTTGGCCTAGATGTCTAGTAGGTCAGACGTTTGACCAGTTGCCTAGACGTCTAACCCAGACATCTAGCAGGTCAGACGTCTAGCTGACCTGTATACTGCCTTCATACCTAACATGAAGACCCTTAGTGTGTATTGTGTTTGATATGCTGTGATTGGTTTAGCTAGGAGGAATGGTAGAAATAGAGCCCCCCATTATGGTACAAAATTTTGTGCAATGCCAATGTCCTGATGAGGTGAGACAAGTGAAGATGAAACATTGGATGAAGCCACAGGTTACATAGATCAATTTTGATATTCCTAGTCCTTTATTACAACACTGATCATTCTCACAAACTCTTGGGGAAGTAGATTGATATGCACCTTATTAGGTTACTCGACTTGATTGGTAGGTGTTGTTTTTGCTTCGTGTATGGGCAAGGGGTCTTGGAAGACTCCTATTGGTTGGTTGTTTGAAGCAAGAGGATTGTGAATTTGAAGCTCTTACCTCTAGATCATATTCTATACTAAATATCTAAAGGGATAACATGTATGGATGTCATGACCCTTTTGTCGATGGTATAGGCAGTATAGATCTTCTTGGTACCATTTTGTTCTCGAGTGATTAGGATCGAGGAGGTGAATCTTAGGTAGGGTAATAGTCTTGGCCTTGCATAATCGGTTGAAAAGAGACACCAAAGACTCAGGAAGTGGCATATAATTACAAGGCTAGTAGTGTAGTTGCTTTTGTGCTTAATTTTGCTATGATGAATCAAGATTTTTCATTAGGAGGGGTTACACCTGATAGTTGGGTTGTTGAGGTACTTTCTTGGGCTGCAACACGGTTAGAATGACATGGTTGATCACAGGCATTTTTTGTTGTAGATAATTACCCTTAGGGTATTTATTCCATTCTCTTTTGCGGAGTTGAATATCACCCTCCTGGACCTTGATGTCCTCAATAACCTTGGCATGTGCCAAAGCCTCCTCGAATGTTTGATACTGCTGTAATTGTAAGAGAAGTAAGATTTATTTTGAATAGCTTATCGTAAACATATGAGTGAGCTCCATTAGGGGTAGGGTGAAAGGTAATTTTAATATCACCTTTCTCCATCTATTACCATATTCCATGACTGGCTCATCATCAAATTGATGAAGGCTAGACAAGTCAGTCAAGTTTATTGTATTCTTAGTGCTAAAGGCAAAACATTCCAAAAATGCATTAGCTAATTGCTCAAAGGTGTATATGTTATGGCATGGTAGATGGTAGGAACCTCATTCCTAGTAGTGATGAAAGGTGAAAACAATTAGAATTGGATACAAAAAATAAGAATAAATGTATTTAAATCGCCTTTAAATATATCATTGTTTCACTAGAGGAAATCCTACCAATGCTCTCAATGAGATATGTTTTCTTATATTCGATGGATGCCTATTTACACCCTTGTGAATGCATATAAATATCTATCCTAGAGTTGTGAGGTGAAAGGACACAATGGTCTATAAATAAAATAAGTGAATTAATAATATTAATGGTTAGGATTAGGATCCTAACATGCCACCCTCCTTAAAAAGAGCTTTGTCCTCAAATATCAAAGGGAGAAGCTTCATTCTATGTTTTCCAAGTAGTATTTGCTCATGTTCTTGCACTATTTTAATGTCATCTTCTCGTAAGTAGGGATATTTTGAAGGTGGAAGTGTTGGTAGGGGATAGGTAGGAAGAATAGTAGGATCAGAACGATGATAGGGGGCAACCCTTTTTGTGCCTTCTTGGTGGCTTGGATAGAAAATAAGTGGGCAACCATTTCCTTACCTCCATTGTGAATAATTTTCTCCATGTGATGAGAGCTTGCTAGTGGAGAAGGGTTTGATTTTAATCCTTTAAGAGTATACGTTTGATTCTTTATTGTGAATTTCATCCATAATTCCGTAAAATCCCATTGGATTGTCCCAAGTGTTCGTAACCATTGTACTCCTAAGACAATTTCACATCCTTCTAAGGGAATTGTATACATGTCATGTTTCATGGTGTAATCACCCAAGGCGAGCTTAATATTATGGCATTTCCTCTTACAAGCGATCCTTTCCCCATTACCAATCATGACTTCAAAATTATTGCAAGGATGGATAAAAAGGTCAGCTTATTTCGCCACATGTGGGTCAATGAAATTATGGGTACTCTCGTAGTCAATAAGCACAATAAGGTTTTGTCATTTGAAGGATCCAGGAACTTTCATAGTTTGGGGAGAAGAATTACTAGTGAGGGCATTGAAAGAAATTTCTAGTATACCTTGAGTGCTATCTATAAACACCAAAATCCAGCCACTTGTAAGTCATCTATACCTTCCTGTTAGCCACGTGTCAGTCATCCACCTTCCTGCCATTATTTTGCCCAAATCCACACCTTCCCACCATTATTTGGCCCAATTTCACCTTTTCTCGCCATTATTTGGCCTTTCCCCCCATTTTTCATTCCCAAATTTATTTAAATTAATATTTATATATATAATTTAATATTTTAATATATATATAAAGATACTTTAAGTGATTTAATCTGAGCCGTCCATCCTTCATTTAATCTCATCCATCCATCCATATTAATACGTTTCACAACCCAGATTTATTCTCTACCCTTGGATCCACTTTAATCTTAGCCACACGTTCAAAGTGTCGTTAAAACCCTAAAGTGTGCCCTAAGAGCAGATTATAAATTGAGTCACCTTGATGGCTCAAACCCTATGTCTTTTGCTATGTCTTTTACTATCTCTTTTCTGCTATCCCCTAGCTATCTCTTCTGCTAACTTTGCAGTTCCTTCTCGTCGCATCAATTGCCATCCATCGCCGCATCCGTCGCCAACTTCACCGCCATCCCTTCTGCAGCACTCTGCAGAATCCCCCATTCTTGTCGCAAGTGCCCGTGGGCGTTTACCCACAGTCTCAGACGCAGACCGGTGTCTGCAACCCCAATCCAGAAGCATGTGGGCGTTCAGTGAGTGCACTAGGGTGCCTTCTGTAGCCGATTTGACAGTCCCAACTCTTCCAGGTGCCGCCTAGTCTCGTCGCGTTAACAGGAAACAGGTATAAATTAGTTTAAAGCAAGTAACTTCTTTTATTTTATTAATTTGTTGTTGAACTCTTGCATTCTATTTTTCTAGGGTTTTAAATTGTTTCTGAGGGTTCACACAGTGGAGCCCTCTTATTAATTTCTAACTCCTTGATAGTTTTAATGTGTGTAGGATTTTAATGGTAGATCCAGTGTGTTGATAGCAGCTGTTTAAGCTGGAGTGGTCCGAGCTACAGGATACAACAAAGCCCACTCACTCTGTTGGGATTAAGGATACGTCTTCGAAAAACACCACCACTTTGTGCTAGCTAGGGTTTCGGAGAACCCTAGCACGAATTGTAATTTTTGTATCACGGAAAGGGTTACAGGCCCTATTGTACTCAAAAGGAGTTTCTAAACTCCATTGATAAATAAAAATCGTTTATTTTGTACAACTGTGTTCTGCATTACTTTTTATCGTGATTTCTTTATCTTTTGTTTGGCATTGTATCTTTAATCTACAAATGGCAATCACGGTGGGACCCCCTAGGGTTTCATGTTTTTAATACTTGCTTTACTGATCTATTCCTATTTTCTGTTTTATTTTGTAGGTTCTAGAAATCGTGAAATTCGCTGTTCCAGTGAACTAGGGTTTCTGAGCTTGCAGAAAATGCAGCAGACAGAGCGGCGTCTGGAAGTCCAATCTGAAACGCAGAGGTGCGTTTTAGCCTGTGCAGACTCCCTTGGGAGTTTGAAGACAGTTTTACAGAAAAGCGTAGGCTTTCGAGTAAGTGCGTTTTTCTTTTACTATACTTTTTATGTTTTTGGTTTTTTCTGCTGTATTCTGTTTCTTTTTCAGATCATTGCTTTAAAATGAACAAAAACTAAGTAATCTAGAAAAGAACAGTTAAGCTGTATATACATTTTTTTTGTTACATTTTTAGTTACATTTTTTTGCATTGCATTATTGGTTGTTGCTTGCATAAAAAAAAATTGCATACCTAGCTGCATATTAGAATAGCTACGAATTATCTTTTTTAGTTATCTAAGTAGGACTATTGATTGGATGTCAATAGTACTCCTGCCATTGGGTGATTCTAGGCAGAGAAGTGGACGAACCTTTCGGTTGCTCCTTTGATATCTGATATCATTGGTAGGCGGGGGGTTTTAAACGGTGTACTCCACTTCTTCGGAGGAAATGGCATGTTTTCGGTAGCCTCTTGCTTAGATCATTAGAACTTTTGATTTATAGCTTTGTATGTATACATTAGACAACTAAAACACTTAAAATAAAATTCACCGCATTTCATATTGCATTTAAAACAAGAATATCCTGGATTTCATCACCGTGTATTGCTTGAAGTTTAGTGATGGTGGAATTCATCTCCATCCATTAAACTTCCGCCTTAGACACCATAGGTCACCCCCGAGCAAACTTGTTGGATTTCATCACTAGTAAGAATCTCGTTGTCCTTTCCTAGCCATAGTTTTTACCTTTTTTGTGAATAATTCAAGATTAGATCACATGCAAAACTCATAAACCGAACACTTAAAATTTACTGCGATTAAGATCGGAAAATAATTAATTAACTGCAGGTAAGACATATTGGATGAAACCTAGGTTGTGACTGTTTTCTGATAATTTATTTAGTGTAAATTTATCATTTAAGTTTTGCATTCTTCTTTTCTGAATTTTTTTAGATTTATTGCTTCATGGTCTTAACAAGGAATCAATCTAAAATGTTAAATCTAAATAATCAAATGGGTAATTCACAGAACATCCCCACCACCAACATAGCCACTTATCCTAGTGAATTTCAGGCAGGTTTTCCTGCAGGTCTTTCACGTCCTTCTACCGTCTATCACATGGCCATGCCCATGGAGGAAGACAATTCCTGTCATATTACCCACATTAATATGGCCCAAGTGCAAAATCACTTAAGAGATGGCACTGGTTATGTCCTTGAGCCAATCCAAGATTCACCTATGCAAGATTCTATTTTTCAGTAGGATATCGCATCAACCATACCCGCTGGTTTCACTCAGGTCTACAATAACCCTTTTTTTGAGGCTAATGTTGTATCTGCTCAGCCGACTTCATCTCCAACATCTTCCCAGATGCTCAATTGTCCTCCTTTGGAGACAAATGTAGTGTCTTACCGACCACTTTCTCCTCAATTTACCTGGGTGTACACCAATTCTCTCTATGAGGCTGGTGGAACCTCCTCTAGCCATGACCAATTTCAAAACTCTTCTTCCCAAACCATTTATGGTTTCACCCTACCCGGGGCACGATCACTTGTTTCTTCCCGTGTACCGCCTACTTCAGCCCACCTTCATTGCCCCCGCTATGCAGTCTTCTGTGACTACCATGGTAGCCTCCCCTCCACCTTCATCCAATCATCCCACCTCCCTTGGGTTAGAGATTAATCAGGTTAGGGAGTACCTCGACAAGTTGCTTCAAGCAACAATAGCAACAAAATGCTCAACCACCTGTCGTAGTAAATCCTACACCTCAACCAATTTCTACCCAACCAGCTTTTATTAGCTCAGGCCCCACCTAGGTACCCCAATCTTCGGTGGTGTCCATTCCTACCCCACATTTCTCCCAACCCATCCGACTCATCATTCAAACCAATCACCTTCTTTCCAGTATCATCCATACCAACAACCTGTCCATTCCACACCGCCTAAACCAGGCAATTTCATCCCATCTCATCATTTTTCCACTCCTCCATTGCATCCTCATAATCATCAAACGAATCAAAATTTTCATGAAGATTCTCGACTCCATGCTATGCAACAACAGATTGACAACCTTATGCTCAACATGCCTGGCTCATCTAGTCAGAAACCTACGCTAAGGTTGTTGATCAATCAACCAATTCATCCTTCGGTACCTTCACCGCCATATCCGACTGATTTCACATTACCGAAGTTTGACAAATTTCGAGGAACTGAGGATCCTCATGAACATGTGAGCTCATTCATGCATGCCTGCTTTAGAATCCAAAATAATGACGCTCTTATGCTCAAAACTTTTCCTCATACATTAGGGGGAGATGCTGTACAATGGTACAATCATTTAGCTCACCATAGCATTTATGCTTACGAACAATTGATTAATCTGTTTTTAGAACGATTCTCCCTAAATGTACAAAGGAAAGTTTCATTGTCCGACTTATACAAGCTCAAGCAACATGATGATGAGACTGTTTATGACTTTGGAAACCGTTGGAGGGCTATCATTAATAAACCGCCATTCTCCCTACCAATGGAGGAGTTAACCAAAATTTTCACCCAGAGTTGTCTAAAACCTATCTCTTGGTTACTCCAATTACAACAATACAGGACTTTTGAAGAGGCTTTGGCCCAAGCAAGTATCATAGAAGACATTAAAGTCCAAGAGGGTGTTTTAAAACCCCGTAGAAAAGAATGGCAACAAAAGGGCCAACAACGAAATAATAATTATGGCCAAAACAAACAAACACAGGCTAGTACAGCCTCAAATGTTAACCAAATTAATCAAGTGGTGGCGAGTCAGCCTGTAATGGCTCAACAACAACAAGTAATGCAAAGTCAACCGCAACCAATTGCTTATCATGCGGTACCCGCCCCTACTCAACCAGCTCCCAATATTGGGTCAACCATGGAAACTCGACCTTGGCAAAATAATCGTCCCAAGCGACAGTTCACACCTTTAGATGAACCATATGCGGTCATATTCAACAAGTTATATAGCACAAATCAGTTAACTTTACTTGAGTTTAAACCTTTAGAACCATCTAGAAGGGGGAAGTATTACAAAGAGTACTTATTTTGTCCTTATCATAGGCAAAATGGGCATGATATCAATAATTGTACAGCTTTCAAACATGTGATCCAAGATCTTATTGAGATTGGAGCCATTAAATTGGATAGCCCCTTAGCCCAACAAAATCAAAATCTTGGTGTATTTCAAACACCCCTTCCACATCGGGAGGAAGCTCCAACAACTTCAGGGGGAGTAACTCAGGTAACTCCTCCTAATCAAGTCAACCATGTACAACAATACCAAGGTTTTATGGGTACTATTAACATAGTAACCCGGGGTCAAAGGGCGAACCAACCAAATCAAGCTGAACCATAGCCACCTGTACAAACCCCCAGTCCACCTCAGGTAACAGTGACCCAACGACGTGCTAGTACTTCTCAACAACCGCTAAATCATTCTACTCAATGCCAACGACCCATCATGTCATTGAGTAGCCGGTTAACTACCAATTTAAAAATGGCTTCTACCAAGTTATCGATCTATGACCTCATTCAACAATCTCCCCCGCATAGAGAGGCATTAATGGAAATATTAAAGTCAATCGAGCTTCAAACTCAAGATACTAATGCCTTCAACAACTTTGTGGGGAGTATTCAAACATGCATGGAGCCCTCCATCACTTTCTATGATTTTGAAATCAAACCTATGTCAACAGAAAGTATAGATCCTCCTGCATATCATGGCCAAGATCGATCACAAGCCATTCAAGAGAGTCTTAATTGACACCGGTTCCTCAATCAATATCATTACAACATCGGCGTTGAGTCATCTAAAGTCGTCGCCATCCCTTATCACAAAGCCGACTTTTACTCTTAAAGCATTCAATGATGCTTTATCTTCCACGGTTGGCACGGTTATCTTGCCCATTGAGGTAGGGGCCCGAACTTTGCATACCTTGTTTCACATCTTGGAAGGGTCCATGGCATATAATGTATTGCTTGGATGGCCTTGGCTTAGGGAGATGAGATGTGTCCCTTATATACTGCATCAATGTCTGAAGTATGTATATGAGGGACAAGTTCATTGTGTACCTGCTGACATTGAACCCTTCAAACATTGCAACTATGTCTCAAATCCTTATGAGATTGTGTTTCCATCCACTCATATTTTCTTGACCCCATCTACTTCTTCTATACCATATTCTTCTAAAGCTCC